>JAVYIG010000015.1:0-1385304 GCA_035222895.1 Strongylocentrotus droebachiensis
CTTTTTTTTCTTCCTCCCTCTTTGGGCTGATTTATTTCAGTTTTGAATGCATTTATTTTTAAAATATTTTTTTCCCTCCCTCTTTGGATTGATATTTCTCAGTTATGAATGAAATTTTTATTTTTATTCATTAAACATTATTTTCTCAAAAAATGGTAAAAAAGAGATTTTCGGGTCGGTCGCATGGGGCAATACAACATCTTTTTTTGTCAACGCCTAATGTATGAAGATGAATATCAATGTAAACACAATATATGAAGAGGGCGTATGGATATAATTTGATTTGTTTTGATGGATCTTTTTTTGATTAATTTTCTTTTTTTCATGCAACTCTATCAGTACTGCCCCTCCCCCAATAATAATAAATAACAAATATATAACTAGATTTAAATACAATGATTTGAGTATGATTTCCAGCCACATGCTTCTAAAATTAGTTTGAATATGAAATATTATTTCCATAAGTACGAATATTCATACCATTACTGATTAGTAAGTAAAACCACCTATATCGTTAAACGTTAATAAATTCTATTTCTAATCATTTTTAAAGAAAACTGTTTCCAGACATGCCATCGACTAACACTCGTTAAAGTATCTCTCTCTCTCTCTCTCTCTCTCTCTCTCTCTCTCTCTCTCTCTAACCAGAAGTATGTAGGTCAACTCGAAGCATCGGGCAGCCCTGCTTGAAGGATATAATTCATTGTTTAATTTAAATTCACTCAGTATGGGACATAATGCTGCTTATGGGGGGGGGGGGGGGGGGCTGAGGTTGAATTCATAGCAAGCGCTCGGTGCTGAAAACTCTGCATGTAAAACTCTGCATGCACAGACATTATAATTATTATCATTGCCACGGTTATCACCACCACCACCATCATCATCATATTATTATTAATTAACATATAATATCATCATTAATCAGTCATCAGCTTTATATTATCATCATAATGCATCAACACTATATCACCCCACAGACGGTCACCGTCCACCACCACCACCACTATCATCATTATATATCATCATCATCATCATCCATCATCACAATACAACTAGTCAACTTTATCATCATCATAATCAGTAATCCTAATTATACTTTGCCCTACGATGTGATTTTTCTTTCTTTCTCTCTCTCTCTCTCTCTCTTAAAAAAATATTTTATTGCAACTAAAACATGAAATCCATACACGGAAACAAACCACCGTGACTGGAATGAGGCCAAAAAAAAAAAATTGTTTGGTTGTCCTCGATTGCTTTTCTGGAGTAGGGGCGGGCGGGCGGATTTTTTTTTTTTTTTTAATTTTTTTAATTTTTTTTTTTAACTTCATTTCTTGTGTGTCTTTTTTTTTTTTTTTTTTTTCTTTTTTTTTTTCACCCATTTTTTTTTTTTTTAAATATTTTTTTTTTCCATAAAAAAAAAAATCGTTGGGATTGTCAAGCATTTAAACAAACACAGTCTATAAAACACTTTAATATGGTAAAAGACTAGTTTAATGTACAATGAATATCAAGACCAACACAGAAAGTATTTTGGGCTTTGAAATACAGCACCTTTTAAATCTCCATTGTACTACTTATAGCTCCTTGCGCCCTCTATGTAGCAAACAATGCCTAATCGGTGACCATTGGTCCCCCATGATCCTCTTTTTCTTATATTAACTGAGAGCCGATTTAATGAGATAACCACCTGTCCAGTGACCTTGAAGGGTGGTCCAATCCCTCCTGTAAACTAGTACAGATGGGCTTTAAAATGAGTTTAAGAATGCTCAGAACCTGATTTGAATGAACAGCATTTTGACAAAACTGGCAACGGGACGCATTTTGATCCTTGCAAATGCATAAAATGGTTTGTTTGGCATTTAAGATTGCTGCCCCAAAAAATTAAATTAAAAAAAAAAAAAAAACAATTGAATAAAAAAAAAAAATTGAATAAAAAAAAAAAAAAAATGAATTTAAAAAAAAAAAAAAAATTAAAAAAAAAAAAAAAATGCGAGCGGCCCGAAAATGACGAGCGGGCGGTCGAGGACAACCAAATGATTTTTTTTTTTTGGCCTGATGCAGGGAGAGATTGGAGGGACCCATCTCCAGCTCCAGCATTGAGCGCTATGGCCGCTGCTGCCGATAACTGTATAAAATGCCTAGATGTGGAGGCTGTTTACAGGTGTATAGCTGATCATGAAGAACGATACAGGGTGAAATTCATTACCGCACATAAAGACAGAGAATTTGGTAAAATTCATGGTGAGTCTGACGACCCCTCTTTCTCCGAAGTTGTAATAAAATATAAAATGTAATATGCTTGGTTAACTGTAGTCCCACCCGTTTAAATGTAGGTTGGAACAATGTCTCTCAATTCTCACAGCTCAATTCGAGAATGTCGAGTGCGAGTAAGCGGCTCATTCGTGAAAGACCGGTCGGACAAAAATGCTCAGTGTTTAAAACATTGATTTTGTGAGATAGTAATATGAAATAGATTGATGTATGTGCATGATACAATCTTGTTGGTATTACATCCCCTCTTCGGTGGTAAACAACAGCATCGACAAATACTATGAAAACAACGGTCATCGGCAAAAACAAATCGGCATCTAAAAAATTCACAGGACTCTATTGTATAGTATTGTGTCTCCTTTGCCCAGCCTTTCGCTCAAATTGTGTTGTTTACTGATTGTTGTCTGTACAAATGTATACATTGATCAAGTATAGTCTATATTGGGTCTAGCCTAGTGTAGGGTAGAAGACAAAATAATATTTTAGAAGAGAAAATGCTGAACGATCTCTTCTATAAAGACTATAGACGAGAGCAAAAACATCTTTTTCTCTTCTTTCTAGGGTATCTTCCAGGCTACTTGTGTACAGATTGCAGTCACTGCAGTTCTATTCTATCTTGTTATCATCATTGCAAATACACAATTTATCAATAACTTTGTTTGTACATGTAGAATGTATTCCTGATCCTGGCAAGTCCTTTCTAAGGTTTCGACTAGACTACGGTGGCCAGTCTCCTAAGATAGAATGTGATGGAATACCATTCTTCTACATGCACCGTCATGTCCTGATATGTCATCAAGGAAAGGACAGGAATGAAAAAACCAAAGCCAAGAGAAAGGTAATTGGAATGGCTTTTAAAGGAACTATGTCCCTTTTGCAGCCAATCTCAAATGCTGTAGAACTTTGCAGGAATTATGAATATGTCATGTATGTCCTATCTGTGAAATTTAAACGTTAGCAGTGTCCTCATATTCAAATTATGCAAGGAAACCCGTTTACTTGCTAGACTTCACTGTCAGACACTATTGAGTGTAGTGCTGTAGTCAAACGTTTAACCGTCCGGTATCCGACCGCCCATGGCGGATTCCGTTTCGTTTTCCTGTTTTTTTTGTTTTATTTTTTTTTATTTTTTTTTTTTTTTAATATTTTTTTTATAATTTTTTTTAGAGTTTCGATTTATGCCCCTCCACCTGGCACTATGTCTGGCAATGTCTCCCAGCTCAGTTATCTGTGTGTTGACTCACCACTCTGAAACTAGAACAACACTTCAATCTGTCTGTCATCTTGGTTTGAAAGTAATCTTTGTAATTTAGATCTCAATATGTATTTTATAATACCGGTAATAATTCATCCAACTTTTGCACACCGCGTATACCACAAGGTTCTATCCTAACTTCTCTACTGTTTTTAATGTACATTAATGATCTTACAAATTCTTCTAAAAACGAAATTTTTACTATTTGTGACAAGTTCACAAGCACAAATCGGCGCCTTCAAATGTACCTCGCAGTTTAAATTGAAAGTCCTTTTTTTTTTTTTTTTTAATTGTTTAACCACTAAACCGTCCGGTTTTGACTGGCGGTTAAACGGAATTGGAGATATCCGTGATGTTACAGCACTAATTGAGTGACTGACTGGCTTTTTTTTCTTCTTTGGTAATAACATACATGAAAAGAGTTGTAAAAGGTACATGAGCATTTGTCTACATCAATAACCCACTTCTTGTGATGGCCAAGATTAAACTGATTGATTCTTTGCGCAGCATAAAACGTATGACCATTCGGTACAATTGTCTGAAAATCAAGACTATTACTTTTGGGCTCTATAGCCCTAAAGTCGATTTGACAACTAATAGTCGTTATTTTCCCACTTGAAGACGTTTTCAAGCCCCACCTTTTTTAGGGAAGTTCTAAATTAGTATTATCTTTCAAATGCAGTTGGAATTTAACCTTTTCATTTTTTTGGCCTGCAAATGGGACATAGTACCTTTAAGTCGATGATTATTTGCAGAGGATTTGAGAGGCACAAGTATCATTGTTGAATTGTAATTTACTTTATTCCAAAGATAGAGTTCCACACCAACTTAAATGTCAGGAGGTCAATTTCATTAAAGAAAAAAGGGGGGATAGTTTTGCTATGTACAGGTATATTTCTTGATAAAATATCTTGGGATCTTTCTTAATTTGCCCTGTTTGTGTCAAGATAAACATGTGGCAATACAGACTAAGAGTTTGCCTATGATAGAAAAACAAAGGTTCCTATGAGGTTAAGTATTTTTCTTTCACTTTATGTTCATTGCATGTATGACTTGGATGAAATGGCCAAATAAATAATAATAATAATCTTAGAATAATTTTTGAATGTGTCAAAGACTACTTTGAAAATTTTAATGGCCAGAGTAAAATTTAATGAAAGGAAAGTTCCATGGTCCCTTGTCAAATCAATGATACCATTGGTGATGCAATTAATCATACCACTTAAACTATGTCTGGCTTATACTCGCAGGCTCTGGTACAGTTCGGCAATGCAACAAATCAAGAAAGCACTGGGAGGAAGAAGAGGAAGCTAGTTCAGGATACCAAAAAAGTTGATTGTCCTGCCAGTGTGTATGTTGTACAGATTCTAAGGTTCAGAGACCACAAAGTACAGGTAATGCTGGCAGAAGTCTTCAGAATTATTGGGAGAATCATCCTATATTCTACTGATGTAATGTAGCTGAGCATGTTTATGGTTTATCACTTGATGGTCATGTTTGATAGGCATTCATTAGGTAGTCAATATCATTTATTTTTATCTAAATTTTCTACAAATACAAAAAGTAGTTGATTTTTTGTTTAAGTGTAACAGTAAAAGTTTATTGACTTCATCGACTGGGAATGCAATATATATCCCTGAATTAGATTATAAGTATTCCTGTGTTGAATTTACCAATGGCTCAGTGATAGAGCATTGGTCTTGTAACCGGGAGGTCCCGGGTTTGAAATTAAGTTAGTGCTCTCCTGCTCTTAGGTAACTCCTTCAGAGAGGACTTAAAGCCATATAAAGCCTGATTGTTTACTTACAAGCATGTACATGCTCTCTTAGCAATCTGGCAAAATAATCATCATCAAACATCATTAAACAAATATATCATCATGTATTCATGATTGAACTTCAAATATATGTTCTTCTTAACCTTGACAACTAAGATGCAATGTATGTTTTAGTTTTAGGGTTGCTTGTAGGGTTCTGGTAAGCAACTCTGAATTATTTTCTCTCAGTTTCAAGGATTAGAACCAACGGGTCACTCCAAGGTCCTTGTGAAAAGACAACTGAGAGAAGAATACCAGACTGATGCCGGCTCTATCCATACAGAGACACTCTTCTATGTCAGTCTACCATCACTCTCATCACACAGAGGACATCCAGTCAACAACATTGTAAGGACAATCTCTTGGACAATTTGGAGTTCTTTTAATTATCTAATTAGTTAATTGAGAAACATGTACTTTGAGTTATTAGTTCAATAATTGAATGACTGTGTGTGATAATATTTTTCTGCAGGGGCTTACCTGTTCGAGAATTAGCCTGAGGCTGAGATACATGTAGATATCATGTTGATAAATGAAACGTGTAGCAACTAAATTCCCTTGTTTTGTTTTGTGTTTGTTGTCTTTTGTTTTATTTTGTTGAGAAGAAGAACTTATGATTTATGGAAGTGAAATGAAAACTCATCCAATGCTAATCCTCCCTTTACAAAGGAATTAAATAATGTATGAGGGTGTATTTATTATTTTATGATCTCATGGACTAAATACATGTACTGTGTAACTGGAAATGTTGGTGATATGTTTGCCTCAGGCTGCAGGTCTACGGGAAGCATTAGATCCCCGAATCATCCACAAGATAGCTGAGCTGACAGCAAAGGGCATATCCAAGGTTCCGGAAATAAGGAAGCATCTTGACGAGTATGTACAAAGCGCCCTGTTCCATTCAACTGAACAGCCAGAAAGGACGAGAAGACGCTACTACCCGACAGATATCGATATCCGCAATACAGTACAGAAAGCTAAGAAGGAGGTCCATACAAAGGTGGACCAGAATAATGCCTCTCTGTTGATTTCATTGTGGAAACAAGGAAATAAGGATTTCTTCGAATACAGACCACTACAACCAGGTATGTTGAATCTTTTAGTTGGCGTAAAACACATTATTTCAACTTATATTCGAATATATGTATTTCACAAAAACATAAAATCATTGATAATATTGTTGTGCTATTATCTCATTGTAAAAATCTAGTTGTTAGAGAATTGGAATTCATTATCAAAAAAAGGATGGATATAGAAGGAGGAACAATTGAAAGAGGTGCAAGATCATCCAAAGGATTCAACAAAAATTCTTAAGTGAGTTCTGAGGTATTCTGTTAGTACTTTTAATGAAAAACATGAAGTTCATCTCCCAAATGACATTAGACTGAAAGGAGCAGTAACTACATCTGGAATGGGCAGTCCTTTTTTTCATAAATGAAATCATTACCCGCAGGTTCAGAATCAGACAAATTCCTCTTCTGTTGCCAAACACGCTGGCAAAGCCGCCTTCTCAACAAGTATGGCAACTCATTTACAGTCTTAGATGCTGTGTACCGTAGTGCTGGCTACTCCCTCCCGCTCTTCCTCCTCTCTGTTAGGACCAACATGGGATATACGGTGGTAGGGATGTTTGTCTCACATAGCGACACGACGGAGGACATCGCAGAGGCTCTGAGTGTGTTTAGAAGATGGAATCCTGATTGGAAACCAGAGGGGTTCGTGGTGGATTATTTTGACCCTGAGATTGAAGCTACAGAGATGGTTTTCCCAGGTTTGTTTCTTTGATTTCATCCTGCATGCAAGATACACAGTCTAAAACTAGGGCTAATTGTTTGGTGTAGGAATGTCATTACTTATTCTAAGATGATGATTTATAAGATCTGTTGCTATGATTATTATTGGCAAAATTTATGGGATAAAAGTACTAACAATTAGGATATGAAAAACAAAACATTTCCTGAAAAATGACATGACAACATGTTTTAAATAAGAGTTATATGTATATATCTCAACCTACAAGATTAAAAATGGCCAAGACATTTGAGCAATCTGACATCTGAGCAATATTAAACTTGAAGGTTATTAATCTGATTCACATAGAGTACAGTTTTATTTGTGTCATTCAAATCCTGTACAGAAGGGGGGAAGATTGTGCTTGCTTAACTGATATAGCTACCATGGTTAAAAAAAGAAAGAAACCTATCAAAGAACTAGATCAACTTAAAGGTCCTTGGGAGCACAACTGATATTGAATGTAATTTGATACTAAATTTTCAAATCACATTTATTAATATCTATATGAATAGATTTTTTTTTTTTTTTTAGTAATGAGGAAATAATTTGCTGTTTAACAGGATGCACTGCATTGTTCTGCTACCACCGCTGTGAGACGCTATGGCAGGAATGGCTGAGAGACTCATCTGGAATATCCGATGAGTTAGTGAGAGCTCGCATCATCAAGACACTGCGGAGGATTGCCATGGCAACCACAGTAAGAGAGCAGGAGTCTGGTTTGAAAGGACTGAAGACGATGTCGGTATGGAAGGAGAATGAGGGTGTGTCTAGCTGGTTCAACATGTTCTGGTTATCTTGTATGAAGGTAAGTCATCTTAGTCACACCCTTTGTCTTAAAGACATATTTTATGAATTGTATTGCATCATGTGATTCAAGATGGTGGTGATACATGTAAAATAGATCTATCGCATCCAAAATTAACTTTTCCAAGCTACATTATTTCATGTGTATTGTGTTCCACCAGATCTGTATGATTTACTGCAAACACTTCATTCGATTTGATTTACTTATTTATGTTGCCACTTGCCAGCATAATGACCACATGGCAGATGGTCCAATATTCATTCTGATTGCTACCATAACTGTAGATTAATGCCATGCCTGACTGATGCCTTAAATACAATAACTCAGTTTGATCACAATTTGTCCATGTCACATATAGTCCTCGATCCTCTCACTGCTGTAGTATTTCTCGTCAGTCATGTCTTTTTGTTGTTTCCATCCACACCTTTCTCCACACTTTTTTTTGCGTTTGCAGAACCTATCTGCTCCATTTGCCCAAACCATCTTACAGTTGCTGGTTTCTTCTCAGAATATCTTCTACTTAAAAAACAAAATCTGTTGCAACACAAACTTTCATGTATTGTTGAGAACGGCCATTTCAATGGCAAGAAACGTTTCATGTTGCAAAAAAAATAAAGTTGTACTTGTTAATTGTGAGTCATTATTTTGCTGTGTGAAACTTTCAAGATTCTAAACCACTCCAAAATTGGCAAATACTTCATTTACGTGAAAGTTTCTGGTTTTTCAGTATCTTTTGAAGACTAAACCTTCTTGTTTTTATTAATGATCACCATATGACTCCTACCCCCCCCTCCTCTAACCTCAGAGATGGACAACCCTCTTCCAGAATGAGAGGGTTAGAGTTGCAATGTATGCTGTCAACGGATGCAAGCAGCAGAGTGACATGTTCAACCAGGGGTATGTTAGCGACAATAAAGACTGCAGCCTGAGTGAGATCATTACTATCCTCTACACAAAATGCTTCCCAGGAGAATATAGAAAGTAAGTAACTCCTTTCTTGTCAACTAAAGTCTGTCAGAAGATATCATTTGATAGTTACCTTGAATAATGAGCGCAATATTTGTTGAATTCTGTTTTTTTAATAAATTGCCCTTTCATTACTTAAACTCAAGGTCTTTTTATTTTGTTTTAATTAGATGTGATAACGATACCTGTCATAATTACAAACCTCCTGGGTAATAAATTCAGTTTTCCTCCAAATGATTGCTTTATAAATCACCACTTATTATTGTAGAGATGAAATAAGTATTTTCTGTTTTTCTTGCGGTTCATTCTCAGGTATGTGGAGTTCAATGCACGCTATTCCAGCAGTTACCTCAAGTACAGCTCTGATATCCCTGCTTTCCTGCACAGTAAACCTCGTTTCATTGTAGAGCATGTGGAAAAGTGCATGACGACAACCATCATTCCAGAGAACATCCACGCTGGGCAGAATGGACACTTTGTTGTCAAGGGAGATAGATCCCAAACACATCAAGTGTTCTTTGGCAACGAGGAGAGGTATCCCTCCTGTACTTGTTCATACTGGACAAAACTCTATCTGCCTTGCAAACACTTTTGTGCCATCTTTCAGCATGTGCCTGGTTGGTCTTGGGACCAGCTTGGAGCGGCGTATCGAGACAACCCTCTGTTTCTCTTAGATGGGGATGTCCTTCTGGCCAGTGATCCTGAGCAGCATCCTCACAAGGTTCAACAGAATGCTGCTGAGGAGCTAGGAAGTACAGTGCCAGTGGATACTGGGGAGGAATCAAAACAGGCTCCAACTGAAGAAGCATCAGGGTCCAGGAGGCCACAGCGCGCTGCAGTCACATGCAAACGTCTTGTAAGAAAGAACATGGACCTGCTGGATAAGTTGGAGTCTCAGGTTCCTCATTTGAAGGATGAGAGTTTCCTTGAGGGCATGTTGAAAACCCTGCAAAGGTTAGTGCAAAGAGTACAGAGTATCAGGACTCAGGGGAGGAAGAATGCTGCAGCAACTCACAGAACTTCATCAAGAATTAACAGCAAGAGGAAATATCAAGGTGACCTGACTGAGAAAGAGCAGGACACTCTAGCTGGTTCTGAACTTTCACAAGACATTCGCTCATTGGCTGTGGAAGTTGATCATATAACTGGAAATAGTGCAGCTACACAGTTCTCCCAAGATATCTTAACTGGTGTAAATAGTGATAGTCACCAAGTGATTGCTAAAGGTGTCCAAGAAACCTCTGGTAGTAGTCAGGAAAATGTGAGTCGTGCTACAATGTTGCATGTTAATGTAAATCAACATATCCAGAATAGCACATCTGACAACACTCAAGGAACATGTGAGATCGGGAGTGACATGATTGAAGCTATTGTCCTCAATCAGAATCCATACACAAGTGACTACTTACCCTTGAACATGGAACACAACGTGGCTCAAGGATCCCAAAGAACAGTCGCGGAACACCAGGACCTTCAGAGCAACATCACTTTCATGACAGAGGCTCCTGTTCTAGGACATCAGGAGATCTTACCCACTGAGGGTATTATTATTCAGACAGTTGATCAGGTTGACCCTGCAAATTACATCATTGATTCCACACACCAAGGTGTAACAGTCACTGTTACAAATTCTGATCTTGACGGAGTGCCTTCTGTAACATAATGAGAACAGTCCTAAACATGTTCTTCTAGTGCAGTACCTTGAATTCTTTTTGTTTTGAAAATAAGTCTTTCTACATGTCTGCTTCCAAATAACTGATATTTATTTTCATATCATATGATATGATACTCCAATTATGGGAACAGAGATCTGAAAACCTTTTTCATTTCCAGTCTTTAAAGGGATCCGGTAACTTTGTCTTAAATCCTTTTAAAAATTCCTTGATTTAGCTCATGCTGCAATGATAATTATAAACCTATTTATGATTGAAATCGAATTTTGTGTTTACTAAACGATTTTCATAACAATACAGTCTATTGGGGAAAACGAGTATGGTAAGACCAGTCACTCCTCAGGAGAAACCTATGGTTTTGCCCAGGGAATGTGAAAGCCATCGCATACACGACCCTAGTGAGCACTGGCGTACTGGTGGGGGGGCTTGGGGGGGCGCCAGCCCCCCCCCCCCAAATAAAATTGAACCATGACTTATTTTCACAAGTAATGTATAAATGTTCGTGATATCATATGATTTTCAACAAAATGCTAGTTTCTCCATTATTTCTTGCAAACTGACCCATTCCCAAATAGCCAGGAAGAGCATATGCTCTATGTTTTTTGTATAGTCACTAAGGACTTTATAGTGGCCACTCACAGTAACACTAGTAATTCCTTTCCAGAAGCTACTGTGCAAAGCACTGTCGGGAGTCTGGAGATAACATGCTACCCACCACTCGGGCTGATGAGCATGCACAGATTTGCGAATGAGCGTTCCATACTTAGTACTTACATCATGTAACACTGCACAATACCATTAAGGGGCCCAGTGGGGGAAATTGAATTCAGACAAGATTAAGAGTAGAGAACGTATCGTCTTCTTTCTCTAATAATTTAATAAAACGGCAAAGCTTCCGCGCTTTGCGCGGGAGGGGGGGGGCAACTAATTTCAGACTATAGGATTAAGAGTCGAGAACGGTACAACGAATCGGCTTAATCTTTCTCTAATAATTAATGAAACGCGAAAATGATTTCAGACAAGGATTAAGAGTAATTATAATGACACGACAAAGCTTCCGCGCTTCGAGTGGAAGGGGGGAACTGAATTAAGACAAAGACACAATAAAACGATTCGTCTTCTTTCTCTAATAATTTAAAGGGAAAGTCCACCCCCAAAATAAGTTTGTTTCGATAGAGGCAGAATAATAAGAAAATCAGGTGAGTGAAAGTTTGAGCAAATTCTGAATGAAAATAAGTTATGAATTATTGAAGTTGTGATCAATCAAATACAAATTGGCAACTCTGTGACTTATTATACGAGCTCTCCTTCATTTGCTTTGTGCATAATATTCCATAAAATCATGTTTTCTTCGTTATTGATGACGGAATATATATTTGTTCCTTGCAGGGGGAGTATAGAAACATATTTGCAATTATTATATTTAGGGTGCATGTATGGTTGAAATTTTTCTTGAGGGAAAATGAAAATTTTAGATTTTTTTAGTACTGAGCAAATGGAAGTTGAGCTCGCATGATACGTCATAGAGTTGCCAATTTGTGTTTGATTGATCACAACTTCAAAAATCCTAACTTCCTTATTTTTAATCGGAATTTGCTCAAACTTTCACTGACTTGTTTCTCTCATTTTTCTACTCCTATTAAAACAAACTTAATTTCAGGGTGGACTTCCCCTTTAATGAAACTTGAAAGCTTCCGCGTTTCGCGCGGGATGGGCGAAAATGAATTCAGACAAGGATTAAAAGTAAAAATTTATTGAAACGTCAAAGCTTCCGCGCTTTGCACGAAAAGGGGGGGGGGGCGGAATTCAGACAAGGATTAAGAGTCGAGAACGGTTTAGTAGTACAATGAATCGTCTTCTTTCTCTATAAATTTAATGAAACGTGAAAGCTTCCGCGCTTCGCGCAGGGTGGGCGAAAGTGAATTCAGACAAGGGTTAAGAGTAATAATTTATTGAAACGTCAAAGTTTCCACATTTCGCGCGGGTGGGGGAAGGGGACTGAATTCAGACAAGGATTAAGAGTCGAGACCGGTACAATGAATCGTCTTCTTTCTCTAATAATTAAATGAAACGTCATAGCTTCCACGCTTCGCGCGGGAGGGGCGAAACAAGAATTAAGTATCGAGAACGGTACAATAGATCGTCTTCTTTCTCTAATAGTTTAATGAAGTGTCAAGGATTCCGCGCTTCGCGCGGGAGGGAGAAACTGAATTCAGACAAGAACACGATACAACGAATCGTCTTCTTTCTCTAATAATTTAATGAAACGTGAAAGCTTCAGCGCTTCGCGCGGGATGAGCGAAAATGAATTCAAACAAGGATTAAGAGTAACAATGTATTGAAATGTCAAAGCTTCCGCGCTTAGCGCGGGAGGGGGGAACTGATTTCAGACAAGGATTAAGAGTCGAGAACAATACAACGGATCGTCTTCTTTCTCTAATAATTTAATGAAGTGTCAAAGATTCCGCGCTTCGCGCGGGAGGGGAAAACTGAAAAATAACTTAGTTCCTGGCCCCGGGTTTATAGGGTTAAATTTGTAGACATTTGGACATTGGCATTTTTATATTTGTCGGTATAATATTGGTGGCTCATTTTGTCGGTAAACGTCGGCCTCTTCACCCCTCCCCCACTGAAAAAGATCTAGCGACGCCCCTGGTAATGACACAGTTTATACACTCGAGATAATTTTTGCAACTACTAATGGTGAAGTACCGGACCACCGTCTTTGTGCATTGTGCGGCTTCAAAGCATAATTTATACAACGTCTCACGACGTGACAGATCACTTTTCTCTAACTTCTAACCAATCAGAAGGCCTCCTTTTTTTCCATGAAGTGCCGGTGGACATTAATGCGCCAATTGTGGTTCTCAAATTGCAAAAGATCCCTACTCTTGGAAGGGGTAGGAGAAAGCAATTTTACGTCATCTTACTCCAGGAAGTGCCTGAAAATGCGTCTAATTTGGTTCTAAAATTGCAAATGCTTCTTACTCTGGGAGGGGGTCACAACCTCCTCCCAGACCCACCCCCTGCTTGGTTGCTCCGCTTCCTCGCCGTTAAAGCCTCGTTCTGTCGCTTCATCGTTTTACATATATTTCACCCCATGCTATTCCTGGATCCGCCACTGATGCCCATACCCCTTGAGCTTCGGGGGCTTCGCCCCTTGAATCTCGCCGGGGCTTTGTCCCTAGACCCCACTTTGAGAAACGTTCAGCGGGGCCTGCATGTTAGAGTGGGGTGATTCAGATTTTTTTTTTGTCAGCCCCCCCAAACATTTTTGCTCATTACGCCACTGCTAGTGAGACCAGTGTTAGAATACGCAAGCTGTGCCTGGGACCCATACAGGATAGGGCAGATTAATAAACTGGATGCAGTTCAAAGGAGGGCGGCACGCTTCGTAACAGGAAACTACCAAAGGGACTGCAGTGTCACACAAATGCAGACCTGCCTTGAATGGGAATCACTTGAACGCAGGAGGGAAAAGAGTCGTTTGGTTATGCTGTACAAAATCAACAAGGACAAGGTGGGCCTAAAGCAAGAGCATTACTTACAAGTATCTACAGGGTCAAGGTTAAGAAGAAACCACCAACACTCAATAAAAATCCCCTTTGCCAGAAAGGACGTATACAAATACTCCTTTTTTCCAAGAACTGGACGAGCATGGAATGCCCTCGACCAGCAGTCTGTAATAGCTACATCAGTTGATAATTTCAAAAACACACTCTAGCATGCATCACCTGCCATACAAGTTAGCGACATGCGGAATACCGCCCTGCTGACTCCAATTTCAGAAGGTTCAGAAGGTTCAAAGGTTTTTACTTTTTTTGAGGCACTTCTTGAACATTTTGAAGCGCAATTTTTTTGTAGGGCTTCAGTATAACACCATATCAGAGACACTGATAACACGTGAGCATTTGTCCACATCTCAGATATAGGAACTTGTGATATTGTGATGATATGTCAAGACTTTTATTGTCATTTAGAGGCATTTTGAGTTCCATACTTTGTCCTAAATTACATTCGGGTCTGATAATTAATGTATTTTATAACTGATGCTCCTTTCAAGGAATATCATTATATGGCCTATTTGCTTGTCCTCAACTTGCAAAGTAAGATAAAGTATGTGTAGTATATTGCGATATTTCCCCACAAGGCCAGCCAATTTTCTATGAATAAAGTTTTTTTTCTTCTATCTTTCATCCTGACAAGGTTATTTAGACGAGCCATCTAAATCAATAATTTATCATTTGTACAATTTCCCTAACCTATGAATATCAATTTCTTTTGTAGTCGGTTACTTGGTTCCATTGTAACAAATACCTTTATTTAACCCATATCTTGACTCATTTGAAATTGCTATTACAATACAAATCAATACATTGCTCTGTATTTTGTAGTTGAAACTTACCCCACAAGGTTAAAGTGAATGGTAGGAGCAGCCTATGGCTTATCCTGTTAAAACTCTTTTGTGACAATCATTTCACATTTTGTGGTTTGGCTCAATAACTTTTGATTCAGAGCCCTGACAAATATGCAAGATACACAAGCAGAAAGAGCTACATTTTCTACACATTTTTGTTTCATGATTACATAGCTTTTGCTACTAGGAAGGTTACAAATGAAAATTAGCTCTCAAATCTTTAAATTGGCAACATTTGAGATTAATATTGGCAATTTTGTCCACCATTCGACAACATTCTCACCCATGTATATTGTTTTCAGATACATCATTTATTTAAATGAAGCAAAGAAATACAAATATTATGTGATAAAGTTAGCCTTAAAAATATATCCTTTCCTGAAAGGGTTTGTAGAGCTTTTTTTTTCCAAAATATTTTTGGAGTACTCTACTAAATATAAGTTCAAAACACGTACAAAATTATACTCCTTTTTTATAGCGTATTTGTGGTTTTTTTCCTCATTTAGTATATTACCGGTAGTTTGTGTGCTGTATTATTATCACAGTAACAGAAAAAATATGTATTTTGAAAGAGGGGGTGGGGTGGGACAAATATGGAACAGACGAATTGAGATGTGTGCGTGTGTGTGTGTGTGCGTGTGTGTGTGTGTGTGTGAGAGAGAGAGAGAGAGGGGGAGGGGGAGGGGGAGGGGGAGGGGGAGGGGGAGGGGGAGGGGGAGGGGGAGGGGGAGGGGGAGGGGGAGGGGGAGGGGGAGAGGGGAGAGGGAGAGGGAGAGGGAGAGGGAGAGGGAGAGGGAGAGGGAGGAGAGGAAGGAGAGGATGGCAGACAGAGACGGAGAAACACAAGAAAAGAGAGATGGTAGCAAGAAGCCTTATAACCAGATCTGGCATATTCTCTTCAGATACATACAAGTGTATTTGCATGAATAAATGATAAAACATGACAACTTTAATTTTCCTTTCAAAACAAAAAGCAAATATATTATCGGTAACACTCTGGAAACATTTGGAAAATACAAAGCATACAGATAATTCTGACCGTAAACCTTTATGTATGAATATTTCATGCTCACATGTGACATTACAGAGAGGGAGGGATTGGGGCAATGATGTGCACAATAACTACACATAAATATGATCAATAAAAATAATGGTAAGATATATATATGGTGATGCTATTACACAGCTCACCAATCATTTGATGAGTTAAATAACATGAACTTGTGTCCAATTTGAAAAAAATACTCTGGCAAGATGTTATAATAATGTATATACCATGAACAAGCACAAACAAGCAATGATTTGACATTGGATAAAACAAAAGTACAGGGTGGTGGCAGATTGTCGGATAAGAATAATAAAGGGGGTAGAGTGTACATCTCTTTTTTTGCATCTCGAGTTTTACATTTCATCTACTTAAAGGACAAGTCCACTCGAAAAATAACTTACTTACAATAAAAGCAGAAAAATCAGACAAACAAATCAAAAAAAGTTTGAGCAAAATCGGATGACTAATAAGAAAGTTATGAATTTTTGAAAAAGTATATAAAACTATGGAACAATGAGAATCACAACACAAATTGCCAAGATGGTTATCAGTTTGTGACGTCATGTCCTCACAACTTATCAATTGCTTTACATAGTTTAATCCCATTAATTTCCCTTTTTATCCCCCAAAACTTGATTTCCCCATACCTTTGCCCAGGTTATATGATTTGTATCATATTGCGTGCATGACATTGCCCAAAAACTGTTATAAATTTTGAAGAATTGATACTATTTTCTGAATATTGTACTTCATAATTATTGATTTTTATATAAATAGTTTATCAAAAATCAACTTTTTCATGATTTAACTAGACAAAAATTACTCTTTATGTGTGCATCCACACAAACACATATTACTAACAATCTAACTTGGATGCTGGTGTGAAAATAGAAAATTTATATTATCAATATACAGAAAATAATCAGTGTATAGTGAGGACCATACGTCACAGACTCATGAGTGAGTTGCCAATTTGTGTAGTGATTTTCAAAGTTTTTCATGTCATTAAAAATGTATAACTTTCTTATTAGTTATCCGATTTAGCTCAAACTTTTTTTGATTGGTTTGTCTGATTTTTCTGGTTCTATTGAAAGTAAGTTATTTTTCGAGTGGACTTGGGCTTTAAATACAAACCAATGTACACATTTCTGGTGATACACAGCAGGAACGTAATAAAAGGTGAATGTTTTAACAGTAGTGCATTTTGATGTCAAGGTTGGAGGAGTCGCAATAGCGTTTTCTTGAATCACATGTTTTGAACTTTGAAGGATATATCAATCAATAATTTCAACTGATTCCCTCCACTAACGGATATTTCAAGCATGACAATTTTTGGGCACGTCAAGCTACTTTGCTTATTTCTGTAGCCCTCCTGCATCTAATGTATGTTAATTATGCATTCAATATATTTGTTTAATTTCGTTTATTATCTGTATAAAATTATATACACTTAAAATATTGTATCAAACCATATTATGTTCATGAAAATGTATGATGAAAAAAAGAAAAAAGATGCAGAAACCAATAAATCAAATCAAATCAAATGTAACAATATTATTCAGGTCGATATAACTCGAAATAACCAAAATAATGAAAAACAATTACAAAACGAAAATTACATATATTGACAGGGAAATGATTTAGCTAGACAGATATTCAACAAGTTGTTGTATGATAGCTTCCAAAGCTAATAGAAGAAATCAAGATTCTTTATTTGGTCTTGGACCATCTTGGTACACATTTTCACCAATCCCTGTTCCTGGCAAAATGCAGTGTATAAATTAACAATATCAATAATTCTCTTCATTGTTCTCTTTGCGAACCCATCATGGCAATGTTCATCCATGCACCTGAAACTCATACCATATACATTAGACCATGACTAAAACCCTGCCTGTTTATGAAATACATTATGAACTGTACATGTTCCTTTGCCTATATAAGAATAAACCACCAACACATATTTCTTTTGTATTGATATATCTCGTAAATTTACAGGAAGTGTCCAATTTCAGCCAAACTCCCTTTAGGTACCCTTTTTATCACCTTCCCCTTAAATTAAAAAAAGGACGATAACTTATATCATATACAATGTACCACATTATCATTGCTCGATTGTTTAACCTCTGTTAATACTTAACTCCCTCTCTGCATGCAGTCAATGTGTGCACAATCTCCACTCCCTGGAGAGTAATTCAACCATACGATTAGTGAGACCATATTGTATAAGCAGCATAACAGGTTTTGACATCTGAAAAATGACAAAATTTTCCTCATGGATTGAGAGCATTAAGATTCAGATTAATATCTGACATTAATCCAAGCTTTTGTTCTTGTAGACTAGATTTCAACATTTTTTCTGTACAAATGTGAAACTGATATGTTTTTTGTTCCAAAGGACATATGAACTTAAATGTGAAAAACCCTTTGTTTCTATTTCAGTTGGTTTGATTTTCCATAAATAACAATGATGATAGCTTCTGCACCTATGCATTTGTATTTTGAGGCACCTACAAAACCTATAGAATATCTACCCTGGCTATAGTCAAGCTGTCACAAGGCTTTAAAAGTAGTCCAGGCACATACCTATTAACTACATCTGGGCCGTGAGTGACAAGTGCACTTTAATGTCTTACTAATGATGAGCATGTATGCACAGCAAACCATTTTTTAATCCACAGTACACTGACATATCCACTAGGTCACGTCACCTCCCCTAATGCTAATGTTTACAAGCTGGTTGAGTAATCCTAACTCTCCTCAAATGATTCCTGAGAATATTCTGCATGCAAGTTTCAACTATCCGAGGCAAGATGGCCAACTAGACTACACGATACACAAAACATAAATATTGCAATTATGCAATGACCAGAAGTTTCAACAGAACTAGCTTACTAATGATTATATCAGTAAAATCTATATTTCCAATAAAAACATTAAATCAAAACATTTCTTGGAGAAATTGTCAAGAGAGGGAAGAGAAGTAAAAGATCCAAACAAGTCCTCCTAATTATGATTTTGTTGGTATTTAAATTGTAATTATGACAATTTTACCCTGTCAGTTTAAGTGCCATTGATAGAAACTCAATTACATGTATATGATCATTCACATTTTGGGCTCATGACAATGTGAATACAGAAATTGCTAACTAACACACTATAAAAAAAAAACCCACTTCCTTCAAATGGTTTGTATATTGATTGAGAACTGCAGTTAATTGCAACATCTAAAGTGACTACCGGTATTTAATTTAAGTAGATACGATTTCAATTTTAAGAAGGTGAATTTTCTTTGCTTACCAAAATCTCTTCCTGATATATTATCAAGGACTATTCGACCCCTTTATCCCTCTTTGGCAGTAATCACACTTTGTTTTAACACACACACAAATCCTTGATATAATGCAATTAGATGTGTTTATATTTTTCCTTGCGTAGTAAATGCTAAAGATTCTACTTCTCTACTATCATTATAATGGTTCAATGTAGATTAATTATCCCAAGCTTTAGCTTCTCTTTCCAGATGCTTGGTCAATAATTTCAATCTTAATTTAGCCATGCATGAACTCTAACATAGATAAACTGATTGCTTTGACCAGAGCTTATGACCTTTCACAGGGGTCTTCAAGTTCAAGGAAGCAATAGGATTTGGGTGATGTTCTGATTTGACATTCAGTAGAGCAATATTCAATGACATCGGCAATTGGGGCAAGGATTCATGTACCATACTGCAGCTAAGAGCTAGGTCAAGGAAATAACACAACCTTGTAATACTTTACATCATGCAATGTACTTATAGCACACTCTTTTAACCATTATTTCATACAACAGCGTATATATAACAGAACAAATCAAATACACAAGTTATTATGTCCTGAACACAGAATGACATGAGCTTTTCAAAAAAGCTTTACAGACTAAAATATAAATCTTTCTAATATGTCTGGATATACAGATATAAAAGCTTTGATTGTACAGCATAAACAAATCAAATAAATGCACAGTGTATGTGAAACAATTTTACTGACCTTTTACAGAATTATGTAATCTAAAATAGAAATGGTTCTAGGAACAATTAATGCCTTCACAACACATCAGACATTAGGCTTAGGTTATTTAGGGTTAAGGTTGCAAATATATTGTATTTTATACATTCTGATGGTATATATTTCTATTCTCATTTTTACATCAACCCAACTTGTTTTCTGGCATGCTTGTAATACACATACTACCAAGTTGATTCCTTGACTAGATTAAACAGCTAATATGACAGAGATAACTAACAGTATGTACCAGTATTGCATCCATGATGTCAATTCTATTTTTAACTTTTCTTTTCCCCAACACAGTCACCAAATGACTCACTGCAATCTAACAATTGTCTGTCAAAAACATATCCACTAAAAAAATAACCTACACAAGGAGAATGAGACTTGGATTTTTTTTTAAAGTATTACAAAAACGGAGATGATAAAGGAGAGTAACAACAGTAGTAAGATGCAACTGTATATATTTGACCTTTCTTTTTTTCATGCTCATACAACGATGATCAGCAGAAATGAAGGTACATCTGTCCGTTTGGTTTGGCACACAGTTCAAATAACAATCTCTGAAAACTATCCAGTCAAATCAGGTGTATAAGATTTCAAACTCACACTGGCTTCAACCCGAAATTCACAGCAAGATTTGATAATACAGAAAATATGCTTCTGCAAATACAATAAAAATGCAATGTACATACTATCGAGAAATCTGTTTCCGCCTTCCCTCTCTCTTTAGCAAATTGCACACCAATTAATATTACGTGTCCCCAATTTACCATACCTTAGTATCTTCTCTATCATGTACTCAGCGAGAGCTCTTAACCCTTACTGTACTGGGCTCTTTTGAGCACCCACTGACTGGGGGGGGGGGCCTGGGAGGCCCCCCCCCCATGATCTCGGCCGTCGATTGTCCGATGAACACAAAAATTTGCATGTTTGTAGATATTTACGTAGATATTTACATTGACCCTGTCCAACAAGTACAGTCACATCACACCAGTCCTCAAATCACTCCATTGGTTGCCAGTAGAAAAACGTGTTGTTTTCAAGATTATTTTGCTATTATTTCACTGTATACATGGCTCTGCTCCGCAGTATAACATCGGCTTGATTAAGCATTACTTTCCTTCTAGACAGCTACGTTCTCAAAACTCTGGCTTACTTGTTACTCCTAGGGTTAAAACAAAGTGGGGGGAGCGAACCTTCGCTCATGCTGGGCCTTCGTTATGGAATACTCTCCCTCAATGGGTTAAGAATAGCAGTTCTGCTGAAGTGTTAAAAAACAATCTTAAGAAATATCTGTTTAATTTAGCTTATAATTGTACCATTACCTTTCATGTCTGTACCTTTCCTATCGCACGTTGTATAAATGTATCATGTATGATTTTCATCTTTTGCACAAGCTGCGCCTTGAGCATTTGACTGTCAAGTGGATTTGGCGCCTTATAAATCATATGTATTATTATTATTATTAACAAGATAGTATAATTAGTTTTTTCTGAATATGCAAATTTTTGTCGCTAGCCTAATTAATTATGCAAAATGCTAATTTTATGCATTTTACAGAAAACGTGTCAAACTCCACTTTTTGAATGTTGAAACTCAATATTCATATGAAACTTCTTTACTAACACAAAAAAGTTATTTTAATGTAATTAATAATGATAATTTATGCAAATTTTGATGCGATTTTTATTTTATTTTTTTTTTTTGGATGACATGCGCATACTAATTGTTATGTAACGCCTTACAGGTATATCCGATTTCGACGAAAATGGTATCAAAATGTGCGTAAGACTTGAGGGAAGAAAGTCATGAAACAACAATTCAAAATTCCAGGCGCAATCTCCGAAAATGTCGAGGGGGGGGGGGCCTCCCAGGCCCCCCCCCCCCCCCCCCCCCCCCCCCCAGCACAGTAAGGGTTAAAACAGCCTATAAGAGTGAACATACTCTAAAACTTCAAATGCTGCTAAAGAAGTAGCCATGCTTTTCATTTGGACAAACAGAAAAGACCGGTTGTATTTTCCTTTCGAAACGGATGCTCATAATTCATACAACTTTTGAAAGTTCAATTTCAGTGTTGGGATACATCACTTGTTTACAGCCTAATTTTGTCATTCTTTGCTGTTGGTGTCCATGTTCTTCCAGACTACAATGCAACAAGTGGGTAAACTGCAGTAGTTTCATATAAACAGCTACATACTCCCCATGAGACTAGATGAGATTGACACAACCTCAAAGCCTATGGGTGGGTGTACACAAGCTCATCTAATGTATAAAGACATGGTGTACTCAGCACACATTCAAGTCATTTACGCAAGGTTATAACTACTACCTTCAGCTTTCACCTTCTGAACTACAAATAAGTGAATTCCTTAATTGCATTGTATAACCGCTTCGTTCCATTTTGGTTTATAGCTCTCTCTCTATCTCTCTGAAGGACTGCCAGAACAAAAATGACTGTACATGCAGATGAAAAAGCCCTATAAGCCAATTGCAGATACAGCACGGCACATAGAGTGTAAGCAGCGATAGGATGGTTACAACTCAGTTCAGATGATTGTTTTGTTCAGCCCTGTTGTGTTGCTTCATATGGCAGGGGTGTTATATCACTGTTGGATATCATGGCATTGATTTCCCATCTATTTCAACAAAACAGACAAATACAAATTATGAAAATTATCAAATCAAATTATGACTTCCTTTCTTTTTTTTTCAAATTGAAATTTATTTATGAATAGTATCATCAGATTTGCTGATTAAATGTCAAGGTCATGATTGTTGCCTTGACTTTATAAGTAACACAATGTACTTAAGTGTACCAAGCACCTTTGGAAATAATTTGTGTACAGCAAGAATGTATAAAATCAACCTAAAAAAATCTTTACCCATCGTTTTCTATGGGCTAACAGATATAAGGAGTATGAATGTAATACAGAATTACACACAACTGCACATGGAACCAAAGTGAGTAGTGGGTTCAGGCAGATTCATGAGGGAGGCTTATCTTGTGGGGAACAAAGTATGGATTACTGTAAATGATTACCTTAGAGTCTTAGGAAGACATGTGGTATCAATCCTCTCATTAATGATGGACATCTGACACATTGTTTTCAATGAAGGATCTACGAGAGAGAGAGAGAGTTACAAAAATTCATTAAAAAAAATGCATAAATAAAAATAACACTAATAACAGCACTAATTGTTCTGGATTTAGATAGTACTTGATAAGTCTTAATTGTCTGGAGGCACTTTAAAGAACCATTATTATCAAGGTCATTGGATTCAGACTTGCCTATGCACCTTCTCCACTCCCTGGGGCGCATTCTAACCAGGAACCTTTTTAGAGAAGTTCATCAAACTGCGCAAACTTTTCCATTCTACCAGGTACTCATTAAACAACTGGGTGGAGAGAAGCAATATATATAGAGTTTCTTGCTTCAGGACATAAAAGCTGTGCCAATTAGGAACAAACCAACAATCTTTGTGTCTATAATAATAGTTGAGTGATTAAACCAATTGACAGCGATTGCTGGTCTTCACACTATGCAATTACATAGAGATACTTTTAATAATAGAAAAGAATCAATATTCATTAGTGCATCATGGGTCAAAGATTGTAAAATTTTGCCTTGCATCTATAACAAGCCAGCATTGATTTGATTGAGATTAACTTACCAAAATCAAGAATATGAAGGTCAGCTAGATCAATCAGGTTCTCTCCTATACTTCCACCAGGGTTTTGTTTCTCCCTTGGACTGTCAACAACAACAAATAAAACATATAAGTTATTAGTTATTACACTCAGAATTTAATTTCATTTCTCCACTAAATGGAATCAAACAGTCTGTCCGAATAATTAAACAAAAACATAGACAATCCTGTGATAACTGAATTTTCCACAATATTTTTTCATCAACTTGTGGTAAATATTACCTGACAAGAGCAATGCCATTTCACCCTAAGAAAACTATTTCTGCCTTAATCAAATTCAGAAATCTATCAAAGAAGAGGGACTGATTCAACATTGACAAACAGGACACAAAATGTGTCAACATATATGCTATGTAGCTACCATGGACAACAAGGCAAGGAAGGAATTACCTGGTTCCCCCAAACATGAACATCCTATCTCCATGCATGACACAGCATTGACGCCTTCTCTTACAGGGAACCTTTCCTTTACAATGGAGCTTCTTCCATTCAAACGTTGACAGGTCTAGCTGGTGTACATCATTGAAGTGTGTGTCAATGGTGTGGTTGAAGCCAGCAAACACGCTTAAATGGTTGTCAAATAATACTATATAGAAGAAAAAAAGAGAACACAATGAGAATTGCTCCAGGTTTAAGACAGAAGTCCTCTAAAAATAAAGTATCTGTTTACATCACTTGAAGCACAAAAACAAATTAATGATACAATATATTTATATATGAATTTTGCCAGAGTCCAAACCCACGGCAGAATACGTATTGGAGGAGTATTTGTCTACAGGTAGAAACCCTTGTAAGTCTTAACATAACAGAAGATCAGAACTCTGGGACTTTGCAGACAGCATGCCATAAGACCTGTACTATAGGTGCTGCATGCCACAGAGACTGGCAAAGTTATGCTAAACTCAAGGCCTTGTGGAATTTTGTCCAACTTGATATGAAGTTGGTTTTTAATGGAAGCAGAAAAATGTGAGAAACAGATCACTGAAAGATTAAGAAGAATACATGCGTGAAGTTGCAATCGATGAAACAAAAGCTTGCCACTCTGTGACATATCTTGCAAGGTCCTCTTATACCCCATTCACAGTGGTTTTGAAATTTGTAGCGGCGTTGTAGCGGAGCGGCGACACCGCCATAACACCGCTACAAATGCATTCACAGTAGAAAAGTTATCCCGCTGCAGCAGCAGGATAAATATCATGTACCCATTCACGCTGCAGCGGGTGATTTTTATTACCTCCGTAACAAACACGTGTATGCATGGCTCATGACCCGCGAGTGACCCTGATATGACCGGAAATACTTCAGCGCGTAAACATGTCAAGTTGCTTTTTGTATCCTCGATCATATTACTTTTTAAAAAACTAGCATTTTTATTGCTTCCAGTCAGAATATTTTAATTTTTTGAAGTGTGAAATATTTTTATTTGGATAATTATAATATCTACATAATAATAAAATCAATTTGAATCCACTGGTTACTTTATTTCTATTTCACTTTATTTTCCCCATTGCTGGAGAAAAGAGGTCAGTGATAGGTAAGTAAACAAATCACACGTGTTTGTCGCGGTGTTATAGCGGAGAGCCTTCACACTGAGTAAACACCGCGACAGCAGCGGGACTGTCCCGCTGCTGTAGCTAGGCGAACCTAGCGATAGTTTGTCGCGGCGTTATCGCGAGGCGGTGTTATCTCGCGATAGTTTATAACGGGTCCGAGCCTTCACACTGAAGACAACACCGCGACAGCAGCGGGACAGTCCCGCTGCTGTCGCGGTGTTTGAGGCCACTGTGAATGGGGTATTAGTTACCTCCTCCATGCACAGTTACTCACCGGTTGAATGGCTTCTCCTACCAATAGGTGGTTCCCCTGTTGCTTTGGGTGATGTCCAATCAGAGTTCCTGATGTCAAACATTTTCAGCTCATTGCAGTAGAATTCTTGCCCGGTGTACCATGGACCTGATCTGTCTGAACGACCCCCAAACACAAAGATCTGATCCCCTACCGGTGTGGCAGTATGAAAGTCCCTCCAGTGAGGTATCTGTTTCTACAAGGGAGGATATCACAAATGAGAGGATGCTTGAAAAGTGCTTTTGTCACTACTTTTGAACTGATTTTGATATTTTAGTCGTTTCAAATCATGCAATAAACCATCACCATGGACATATCAGACATTGAAATTAACCTTTAACTTAAAGAGAAGGTTCATTGATTTAAAAAACTAACTTTAATGTCATTATTGCAAAGGTGACACTTTGATTGGCCAAGGTTATCAAAAGCCAATGCTTGGAAATATTTGAAGTAATGATTATTAACATTTACAAAACGCTTAGATTTAGCCCCGACATAGCACCTGAAAAAGCTCCCCGGTCGCTGCTGAGATATGACGTCACATGTTGAACATGATGTGCACAAGCAGATGATGTCCCATGACATCTCACACAATTTCAGTGCCTGTTTTGTCATCTTTCTTTAGTTATTTCTCTTACTTCAATACCCTCAGGCAAAATGTTTAATCTATTGCCTCACTCTAAACCCTGTGCATGGTATTATTTTGATGAAAAATGCAAGGATAATAAAATAAAAAAAGGAATCCGTCGCTTGTAAACAAAATAAGACGCCATTGTATTTTCAGTTGCATACACCCCGGCATGTTCGGTGTTTCAAGAGGGAACAAATGACGTCCATGCTATCATTCCGGAGGTTTTCTTATTTGAAAGTGTGGTTTCTTTGATTGTTCATTAACCCCTATCCTGTGTATTTACAAACCAAAGAATTTAGTTATCAGAATGGGGGTCATATCCCTTTTTGAATGGTGTAAAATTCAATCACATTTATATACACTAAACTCATTATAATTTGAGATATAAAAGCATTGCAATCATGTTCATTCTTTATGGGATGTCGTCTGCTTGGGCAGGGTTGGTTCATATTGTGACGGCATTAAAACATCATTATTTTTCCGGCGAATCTCTCGCCTATCCCAGATGCTATGGAGGTTGTTTTATTTGTATTTTATAAATCACCCGTTATGTAGTTGACCTAAAACTTGCATGATGGCCATCTGTTAGCTTTCCAGTTTCTAGTAATACGCTATTTGCTATATTTGTGATTTTCTATGAACCCGCACTTCAAAGAAAGAGGTCTGATGAATACAGAGAATGAAGTAAATATGCAAGTTGCTTGATGAGGTTTTGTTCATGTCACTGAAACAAAAATTGTTTCACAAACCCTTTGCAGGGTGAGAAAACCTTGACTCAAACTGAGCATGGTTGTAATCACTATCTAACACAGACCATATTCTGTTCTGAACCGTATACCTTAAAAAAAATCAGACTTCATTACTGCCTCATTCACAGAGTAAAATCAATTATTGGGATTGAAATCAATTGAACCAAAATCTAATGGGACAACACTAAAAAGAAGTACAAAATCATCGGGAGCGCCAGGAGGGTCAAATCTGACTGACATGAGCGCTATACAAGAACCCATTATTATTATTATTAGAAAGTAAAGTCAAATGTAGACTGACTTACTCTTGGTTCTAATAATGTCCATTTCATGTCCCTAAAATCCAGAGCAAATGTGAGGTTAGAGTAACTCTGAAGCTGTAGAAATAGACAAAGATACAACCACAATAAAATAGTTTGATATTGGCAACATTCAATGATATACAAAATGTGGTATAGAAAGTATGGCTACCAGTAAATAATTGTTAAAAGGAGTGCACAAGGTTACAATATTCGAAATTCAGAAAACATCTGGCATTTAAAGGTTCACATAATACATGTATACCGCAAAACTGTTTTCCATATCATTGTTTCACAAGCAGTTATTTTTTCTGACATTAAAGCACTACCAGCATATCCAAATTGTGCCAAAACAATAACTAATAATTTACATTTAACCTGTAACGCTGTAATAGTATGGATTTAAAAATATATATAGCTCAAAACATACAAAATTAAATAAATGAACAATGTTGAAACAAAATAATAATAACTGCATAATTGTTCATTTTGTTAACCTGCAGTCTTATGTATATGTCTAGATTAACATATTTTTATCAAGAATGAGAAATAGATTTAATTTATCTAAATAGCATTGACATAGATAGCAGCACATGTATTACATACCAAGTCTATGAATCCACCAAAGACATACATCCTGTGTCCAATAACACATGCTGAATGTCCATCTGTAGCATCAGGTAGCTGACCTGTAGGTGTCTCAAGGGTCCAGCGATTAGTTTCTGGAAGGTCAAATAAGGTACATAGATTCTGCAGTGTGTGACCATCACCAAACAATGACATATAATGATAATAATAATAACAATAATAACAATAATAATAACAATAATGCTACTAATAATATTAATAACAAAATGATAATAACAATAAAAATAATAATAATAAATTCATATCATATGATCATAACAAATTATAAGAATTCATGTACATTCAACAGTCAATTTCTAGCTCTGGATAGCCCTAGAGGTAACCTGGTATTAAGTAGAGAACAGATTATTTTTTTAAAGGGCACATAAAAACTCTCAATTTTCAAATAACAAATTCTAGAAGAGCTCTTGCCGACCAACTAAGTATTTTTTTTTACTGCACCAAAGTTGAAGGTAGATAGTGATAACTTACTGGTATCAAAGCTGTAGAGTTTATTGTCAGCTCCGGATGTATCATTTCTGCCACCCCAGAGGTAGATCTTATCGTTGTAAACCACTACAGAGTGACCATACCTCTGGAAAGGGATGTGTCTTGGGCATTCATTGGGACCATTGGAGTGGGACAGTTTAGACCATTTTAATCTTCCTATAGTAGAAAAAAAAGAAGAGGGGTTAAATACCAAAAATATTCTATAAGTTCGTGAAATTCAAGTACATGTATTTGTTCAATTGATTGATTGATATTCATTTAGTTTCCATACATGTATACATGGTTACATAAAATCATACATTTCTTTCGATGAAGCATAAGAGAGAATTATGTGTACCGGTAAATCCAAATGCATTTTTTATCGCTATTCATGGTTTCACAATTTTTGAGGCAGCACAAAATGCACATTCTCATTGCCATAACGTGTGAAAGTAGAATATTATAGCATGTACATTATAGGAGAATAAAAGTACCTAAGAAACAAAGAGAGATTTATAACAAGAGAAAGAACGAACGAAAGAAAGAAAGAAAGAAAGAAAGAAAGAAAGAAAGAAAGAAGGAATGAATAAATCATGAAAGACATTTACTGTAGATGACAGATTTATTACATATAACCAAAACATGCAAGAGTGCTCAAGGAAACAGAAACATATACATGTATAATATACTTTGGAGAAATACTAAAGAAAAGTTAAGTACAAGTAAGAGACTTTTTGTTGACTTACCAATACTGAATACAAATGAATCAATTGGGTTCTTGCGCTCATAGTCTCCTCCTGTACAATAGCCTCCAAAAGAATAGATCAGATCACCTACATTGACTGCAGCATGGTTGACCCTTCTTGGCCCACCATCTGTATGCACAATCCACTGTGCCATCACATGAGAAAGGATCACCTGTCTTCAACTGCTTGTTGCTGAAGGATTCTACAGTAAAAAAGACAATGAAATGATTTATCACATAAATTATATGTTGGCAGAATGAATAGTCCCTATGTTGGTTTGTACAGTAATATCCCTATTAGCTGCTTCATAGCTGAATTACTTTGTACCTACACATGTAAATGTATCTATCATACTCACAATAATCTGCATAAAACATATACATGTATGCCACAGGGGGGAACTGAAACAAGTTGTGTTAATGATCTAGAGGTACAGTGTACAATGTACTAGAAGTCTACATTCATTGTATTCTAAAAGTAAACATTGTGTACTTCCAGGCCAAGACAAACTACACATTCATACTAACAGTCACTGTACACACATTTTCAATGGTTAGAGTACACGAACCAATACTGAATAGAGTCAGTTTCTTTCAGGAAGACAAACACAATCAATGGAAGGTCAAAAAGTCAATAGGTCAAAAAAACAAAAAAGAATTGTCAGTACAAATTCCACTAGACAAAATATAATAAAACCAACTTATTATCAGGTTGGACTGAACAGAGGAGGGGGGGGGGGGGGGGGTAATTGTCCTAGAGGGTAGTTTTCAGGGGCAGAGGTGATTTGTCCTCGGGAGGGGGGGGGGGGGGGGGGTAATTTTTCGGGGGGATTTTCCCGGGGGTGATTGTCCAGGGGGTAATTGTCCTGATACACAAAAAAAGTGCTTCAATTATTAAAATTGGAATATACATTGGCCTACATTGTATATGATCAAATTACATTTTGCAAATATAACCCTGTACATTTACAAGGATACTAGATGAGGCTAGCATACTGATGAGGTACATGTATCCTTGACATATTGGCATTCATATCTTATGACTTGCCCTACTTATCATATTATTTCCCTTTGTCACTGTATACAGAGGAAAATGAATACAGGTACATGCAGGTGTCATTTTTAATATAAATTGACATGGACGATCCTTGATCATTTAAGCCTAATGCCATGGCTGACAATTGTTATCTCATTAGGATGTTTACTGCTGCAAATATGTAGACTCCCAGAATAATAGGAAGTTGGTGGTAATATTCATAGTGGGAACTATGTTGAATTTATATCTTCATATTAATCTATATACAGTGTAATGTTAGGCAAATAGCCATTTGGCCTGATATCCAATCAGTCTACTTCCCATATGGTCTATTGTTCATATGGTCTAATAATGAAAAAGTCTAATTTGCAGTTAGTCTAATAAATGCCCATTTTGTCTACTACCCAATCATTAAATCATAAAAATTAACAATCATTCCATGATTATTAGACTATAGGAAGTTGGTGGTAAAATTCATAGCAGGACATATGTTGAATGTTTATATTCACATCTATATATTTTAGGCTAATAAGCCATTCGGCCTGATATCCAATTAGTCTATTACCTATTCGGTCTATTGTTCATTTGGTGTTATAATGAATTAGTCTAATTTGCAGTTGGTCTACTATCCATATGGTATAATAATCATTTAATCATAAATATTACTAATCATTACATGATTATTAGACCTTATGGATAGTAGACGGGCTAGGTGTAGACCATATGGAAATAAAACTATTGGAAAGTAAATGAACTGGTTGTAGACCAAATGGCAATAAACAGCCCACATTATCCTATGTACAAAATTAAAAGTATCTTTTGAAAATACATGTCAAAGGATTAGTACAACTTGATGGGGATAAAAATTGTAAAGATTGCAACAATGGCATGGAATTCCACTTCACTATTGTGATATCTTATTATTTTAAGGTTATTCATACCACAAAACGGCTCATATTCTGGTAATGACAGAAAAATATTTTCTCACACAATAATATCAAACTCAGTGTTTGAGATTTTAAGCATATCAATGACTTCAGTAGAAAAAGTACAAAAAGGATGATGGGGAAATTGAGCAACATGTATTCGTCCTAACCATGTGCATATAAAAGACTCTGTCTCCTAGTTATGAATTGCAGGGTCTGTGCTTTCCAGCATTTGTTAGTTAGGCAACATTTGATAATTAAACAAAACATATTCATATTGCAGAACTGCTTCAATGTAGTTACTCTTCCAAACAAAATTTGATAACCCAAACTAAAAATTAGCATTAACTTTTTCCTGATCATGTTTTGAAAAACTTTCTGGGACTTTATTCTTCCATTCTACTTAAAATTGATGTATAATCAAATCAGTTTCATGATTCCTTATTCACACACTATGGTATGCCGCCATGACAAGATAAAAACCAGTTTACATGCAATAAATAGCAAGTGGGATTAAACCAACAAAAAAAGAAACTGTGTAACAAAACATATATGTACCAGATACAGAAATATGAAACACACTTCCCTTTATACCTCAGTCACACTGCCAAACTGACCAAATCTTTGCCATTTTGCTGTAATGTATCATTTTGTTAGGTCTGTAGTCAGTCCAGTCTGTCTTATAGGTGTGACTGTGGTATCTAAAAACATCCATTTTATTTGCCAGGAGAGGTGAGGGTTATTATCACAAGCTACAAAAGTGTGTAAAAATACATGAAGATCAAGACAATCAACAGAACAGTCAGAGTGGGACTGTGACGATAGTGGAAGTAGTTGACCTCTAGGTTAAAGAGGCAAGGACGCAAGAAATCAGCAAAATCAGGGGGAAATAGTTGCCACAACGCCAGTAACAAATTAGGAATTTACTCCTTCAAAAATTGTTCCCAATTTGGAAAATTTGAGGAACAAAACAATTCTCCATTACCAAATACAAATACATGTACTCTCACAATGGCGACTGTCAATTATAGATTTGTTAACGTGAAATCAAAATCTATTTCATCTGTTTTTCTTCTTCTCCTTTCGTAGATGTAGCATTCCTCCTCCAACCTTGTAGAAAGTTTTAGAGATAGTTTGTGTCTTAAAGGGATCCGGTAACTTTGTCTCAGATTCTGAAATAAAATTCTGGATTTAGCTCATAATGCAATGATAATTATAAACCTTTAGGTCAGTCAGGAACCCCATGACTTTTACAAGCCGATCGCCTGTGTGATTATCAAGATATTTATGATTGGAATTACACATTTTGAAAACCGTTCGCCTGACGGTTTTCATAACACTACAGTCTATTGGGAAAAACTAGTATGGTAAAACCGGTCACTCAAAGATTTTTACTTTTTTGAGGCACTTCTTGATCATTTTGAAGCGCAATTTTTTTAGGGCTTCAATATTACACTATATCACAGACACTGATAACACGTAGGGCCATGTATCTCAGATTTAACATTGTTAAACGATCCCTTTAAGGGTAGGTTGCATGTGACATTATATGCCAATAATTTAAAATGTACAAGTGACAACTGCCTTTGTTTTTAGCTGTTGTACCCTTTCATGACTTCATCAGTTGGAGACGAAAGGCTTCAACAAAAGAGGCCGACACAACATTGAATGGGACTACGGGAGGGTTTCCTTCTTCACAGTTAATGATTAATCAGAACCAATTTGTTAGTCATTGGTATCCTTGTTTCAGTTTCATGCCTCAACTTGAACTTCCATCATCATAGGGTAAAATAAACTTCTTCTTGATCAGTTGATTTAAGAATATTATGAAAACTACAGTAAACTAACTAAATTTGATTAAAACACTGATAAGATGACGTTTGCGTAACTTCTTAGCTTACCAGCCCGCCCCCCCCCCCCCCCCCCCCCCCACCTGCTCCCCCATCATCATACACCCCACACAGCTAGCGCTAGATGCGGTGCGATTCTCAGACGACAGACTTGTCTCTGTTCAGTTTTGTATGCTTGTACCGGTACACAATAGTCAATGTATGGGACACGTATTGACAGGCGATATCAAAATAGTCGTGAAAGAAATTCGAGTTTCTATTCAAAACAGCCCTTTCCACTGACCAAAAATGAAGTGAAAGTTAGTATCCAAATAGATAATTTCTTAATTTGACAAAGAATGAAAAGATTAAACTTACAAACACCACAAATAGATGTATTTCCCTGGCCGTTTACATTCGTTGACGTCGGTTTTCCGTTATCAGTTGTGATGATCGTCGCGTCATGAACAGTTACGGTATACTGTAATGTACGCGTCGTACAAAACATACGTCGTACATCGCGATTCCTATTACGCAATAATCAATCGACGTAACCGCGTAAACTTTGCTTGAAGCCCGACTAGAATGCTAAAGCAATTAATATTCTAGAAAATAAAGCGAGCAAGAAATATATCTTGTCTTGATATGTATTATAAGGATTGTGGTATCTGTTTCATCTGTTGTGCCTCGATCAGGTCTATAGTTTATTCAAATTTACATCGCCTACTGATAACTGACGCCCCCCCCCCCCCCTCATTCTCGATCCCCAGATATATGGATTCAATATTGATGAATAACAGAAATATGTTCTTTGACGAAAATGGATTAGTTTGATAAGCAACGTGCATGCATGAAGCCCGATACATTTGAATGACGTCACTATATACCGTACAAAACAAATTGAACAGACGTCCAATAAACAAAACTCAGGGTCGGTGGCCTTGAAGATGTGCAAACCATTACAAATTGTATAAGCTCTATTAACATTAATTGTATTCAAAAGAACGTGTAACATATTCAGTCCCCCCCCCCCGCCCCCCCCCCCCCCCACCCCCCAAAAAAAGAAGAACGACCGTAAAAGTTCTTTATTCACTTTCCGAATAATATGGATTGTTTACTCTTTAGTATTTTATGATTCTATCTAAACGCATAAATAGTATGCGATGTAGAAGCAACACCACACTAATAGGATAAGATTTAGTAGTACCCAATTGGTGTTATTCTTGTGGTTAATATTATTGAAGAGGTTAGAGGTGTCATGGTCTAGTCACTGAGTCACTCTAGTGGATAGTTCTCGGACCATGATCACACTGGTTTGCGGTTCCAGTCCCGCTGCAACACTGATATCTTTTGTCAAGGTATTAATTTACATTTGCCACTCTCCACCCAGTTGTTAAATGAAATGGGTACCGGTAGGAAGGAATTCCTGGAATGATGTGAGCACCGAAATCGGTAGCCTATAGTATACCTAGCAGAGCTAGGGTTATGGCTGAGCGCATTCGGAGCACCTTGTGTGGTATGTATGTGAGCTATAAGATTATCCAATATTATTATTATTATTATTTTCATAATGATAGTTATAATGGTAATGATAATAATAATAAAAGAAGCTACATTTTATATTGCGCACGTATACATCCAAGCGGATGCTCAAGGCGCAAACAAGGCATTATTATCACCATTGCTTATAGCCCAGCTCAAAGCATTCAAGGAATTCCTATTCCAGTTATCCATGCACCTGGATGGAGAGTGGTAAATGTGTAGATCAATGGCTTACCAAAGGGCATTATCACCATCATCATTATTATTATTATTAGGCCTATTGTTTTTGTTTTTCTTTTATTTAAATCATTATCATCACTATTTTCATTATTATCATTTCACTCCTCTTGTATTATTGATGGTGTTTCGAAATACATTTTAGTCCAATTGTGGAATAATCGGTACAACTCATAATGAAAATATTTCTCTCTCTTTTTTTTCTTCTTCTCTCTCTCTCTCTCTCTCTCTCTCCTTCATTCTCTCTACTCTCATCTCTCTCTCTCTTTTCCCTGCCACTTTTATCCTTTCCTATTATGTACCACTTTATTACATAAATAAGAATGACACTAACTTTTAAATATTTGCTAATTTTAGTACTTGCTCAATTTAATCTAAAATGAGTACATTATTCTCAATCAAATTATGTGGTGGTTATGTGGTGGTTATTTTACCTGACTGCTAAGAAAGCATGAATGCTTGTTAGTAAGCAACCAGACGGCCGACGGCTTTAGGTCCTCTCCGAGGGACCTGGTAATGAGGATTAACGCCTTACCAAAAGGCACTAGCGCATCGACTTGGTTTCGAACCCGGGTCACCGGGTTACGAGACCACTGCTCAACCGACTGAGCTATCGCTCATTTAAAGTACTCACACGGTCCTTATGAAAAATAGTCTTTGAGGCTGAATGTTAATCTCAACGTATACACATGAATGTGATTCCATCTCCTTGAAAATTGAGCCAGTTTACGGTTGCAGTCTGAGCATGAGCAGATAAAGGTCATTTTGTACCAAAAAGGTAAAACCCACAGAGATGAATACTGGATATGCACTCATGAAAGTTATGTAACATTATAGTATTAATGACTGCTTTGAGTGAAATAGTTGTTTTTATACGCTCAAGGGAAGGTTAGAATTGTGCCATACTGCGTTTCCTTATTTTATTGCGTTTTTTAATATCTTAAAAGGCGCTTTATAAACGAAATGTATAATTTCATTCTGTTCCATCTTAAAGAAACCAGGTGTTCATCAGAAGTCGGATGGCCATGGACAGGTTGGTGCCCAATCCAACAGAATAACAAAGAACCCTGGACGGCTGGGGTAGGGATAACAGGTATGCTATGGAGTGTAAGAACCTGGAAGCGACAAAGATACGATAATGCCAGAGGATGGTGGTGAGAGGAGAGCCAGAGTAGACGGCGAAGAGTCCCCCGATGATGACGAAGGGTACGATATTCTCAATGTCATTCAGACTGCATCTAAAGGATGATTGATGGCGGAAAGAGGTTAGAAAGATATGTCATCATTAACATATAAGATAAAGTCAATGACAAAATGAGCATCAATAATGAACCGGTTATCAGATAGCTGTATCGGGTAATTATCAGGCCTGAGATAAGTCCCAAGACGTATACATATTCAAATCTGATCTGATCAATATACACGTCTATATAAAAGCACAATACCTGTGTAATGTCTCCTAAGAAAGAGTCAGTGACTTCACAAATCTTTATTTACCTTCGTATACGCTCTACCATTGGGTGATTGAAAACTGGTCGTCGATCTTTCAAACCAGTGAGAACAAAATCCTCCTCGTTCACATATGCCTAAAAATATGAGTACAAAGAACATAAATAATTATGACTAAGATATGGGTAAGTCAGGCATTATGTAAAAGCTAAGCAATCTATAAAAGATCGATTAATAAATTGACAATTTAGGAAATGGCATGTTTACACGGTGATAATAATTGTTTAAGAGACACTTTACGATTAATCAATCTTGAAAAATGCCGTTAAAGATTTCTTCCTCATTATTTTATACGCTTCACATCATGTTGTTTGCAAATGGAATAGAGCCCTGGAGAGAGAAAACAAATATTATCAGTAAAAATTTCAATATTTTGTATTTAGCTAGCCTAAGAACTCGAAGAAATATAACATCAACTCAGATCATGTGACTGCTTATTAAAAGTTAAACTGATTTTGATTCTATTTGCTTGATAAAAAATACCCAGTTTTACCAAGTGGCGTTTCTTATCACCAAAATGGCGGGAACTCAATGGCTTTGGTAATAAACCTTATGGCCCGCATTCACAAAGGAGGTTAGTTTTTGTTTTGTCGACAAACCTCCTTTGTAAATTCGGGCCAATGAGTTTAACAAAATGGAGTCTAGTCAACTCAATTCTATGAGCAAGGTTGCTGAATACATTATTCTACCAATCGAGAGGGAATACATATTATCTGGACGGAACATTTTATTCACCAACAGTAGAACAAGAAAATGTTACAGAGATTCTCGATTGCATGAGTACAATGATTATCATATGATCACATAGATTACCAGTTAATAAAGGCAGATTCGATGCAAATGTATAGTACATGATTTGCAGTGCCCACTTTGTAGATCAATATTGGTGATAAATTTCATTATATATTTGTATGTCCATTCTTTCAAAAATTTCAAAATGGGAGAAACCACTTGTGTGGTAGTAGCCTAAGATCAAATGCGATGCACATGGATAAGGTTTTTAATACGGCTAATAAGTATGCTTGCCAGCTTATTAGACAAATTTTTTAAATAATTATTTCACATTTTTCTAAAGAGCCAAGGGTATGGTAATACGTAAATGATAGCTCACAATTAAGTAATGAATGTTAATATACACACTCATAACGGTAGGAGGGTGAAATTGCCCAGTTCGCCTTGATTTGTTGATAATGATGTTTATTTGTTCATATCATCACATGTTTATCGTTGTTCATATTATCACATGTTTATCTTTGTTCTTAATGTTTATCATTGTTGATATTACCACATAAATGTTATCATTGTTACACTATTGTTATATTGATACTATGTATATTTGTGTACTCTCATACGCGCCTAGAGGGGGTCGATAGAGTTAATATAATCTTACAAAAATGCACGCCGTTGCATTGCTTATTTGACTTTGAAAAAAATTATATTACCGAGTCTCTCATCCGATAGAATCCAGTCAGTGGTCCAAGCATCATCATCTTGACGGTAACCAACCCTGCGTAGGTGGCAAAGTATTTGAGTGCTTCTTCGGAGTTCGACATCGTTATCGATGAGAGTTACAACCCGACCCTGTATGAATGTATACTAACCGAAATTGAACTATAGGCCTATACCGCGCAATAGCTATCATGTAGTACAGTACGAAAGCACTGTGGGTCAATACTAGGAAGGAGACAGCTAACGTACGGACGAGTGAATGGGGTCAGGATACGGGTCACGATAAAATACTATACTTCTGCTTGTAACGGTGATCAATGCTATCTGCAGCTAGAAATGAACTTTGATCAGTACGCCCTGTAATTGTCTCGTTTTCAAAAGTGTATTTAAATGCCATCCCTCGGTGACTCTTTTCTTTTTTACTAGCACATTTCTTTTGAAATTAATGACACCACGCTCAGTTTTCAATATAGCCTTTTGACAAGGCCTCGTGACTCGGGCTATTTTCCACGGCAATCAGCGGCTGAGATGAGTCTAGCCGGCGACGAAGAGAATATAGAGACCCGGGGTGAACAACAGATTCCACAGATCAAACCCCCACTATGATGGACAAAGAAAGAGGACAATTTCCTCAGGTAGACAAAGGAACATCCCTTTACTGCTATTATGTAAAAATGTGTCAGGTGTCACATGCATATTCACCTGTTCTACACATTTTTACATAGTAGCAGTGAAAGGATGTTCCTTTGTCTACCTGAATAACTGTATATTTTGTCCTCTTTCTTTGTCCATCATATTCATAGTGCCTGCATGATGCTCCGGAATGCCGACAACGAAACACGGCGTGATGTGAATTAATATGGATCCGCCACTCTACAGCTTATAAGCCCTAACTTACATATTAAATAGCCCTAAGAATATATCTTTCTTATATTCGCTTCACTTTCACTTAAAGAACACATTTTAATTGCATCAAAGCCAACAACAATAATTATGGTTTTTGGCTGGCCGAACTGGACAAAAAATATTTGGCTTTTCTTGTATCGGGCTTTCCCTCCAAAACATTTAAATCAGTATGCTGTAAAACTCTGTTGATCGAGTTTCTCATCATATCCGACTTTATTTGATTTATGGGGTGAATAGTATTCTCTTTGCTTGTCTCTCTCTGGCTCTTCCCTAACTCTTTCTCCTTTTGACCCCTTTCCTCTCCGTCCCTCCGTCCCGCTCTCTCTCTCTCTCTCTCTCCTCTTTTCTCTGTCTTTCTCTCTCATCTTCTCTCTAGGCTCTTTCTCTCTCTCTCTCCCCGCTCTCTCTCCCTCCTGCCACGTTTATCATCTTACTCCTTATTTACCACTCTATGACATTCATTAAAATGACACTAACTTTTAAAATACTTGCTCATTTTAGTACTTTCTCAATTTAATCTAAAATGAGTACATTGTTCAAAATACGAATGTGCGTCAATTATTATTGAACTTAGTTTCTATAGTTACATAGAAGTCTATGAGATTTGTAGGACTCGAGGAAAGAAAACAATTTACAAACAATACAGGTTTAATAGTATCCTATAATTAAAATTTCTAAACAATCCTTGGTTTAATTGGAATTTTATTCCAATTGTACCAATAACATTCGGCTCTTCATTCATGGTAGAATAACATCTCTTAGCAAAGTGGAGGGGGTGGTTCCCGACCCCCCGGAACATAATTTCTAGGTATTTTTTTTCTTTCTTTCACATTTTTAATTCAGATTGTTGTCCATTCGCACCCCCCCCCCCTCTTTCTCGATCGGTCAATGTAGGCCTTACAAGTAAAATCAACTTTAATCCGTGAAGTGTACCTAAATATTATGACCATCATGATGCTCTGCATCACTCGAAACCATCTCCTAAATCTTTACCATTTATATCATGTGACACATCGATGTGAATGGATCTAACTATAACCCGCTTTCCCTTTATCAAGAAACGCTGCTGAACGAACTAGGAGCTGCACACTAACCTTGTGATGGGGGTAGCATGACAAGCGAAATGTATTCAGGCCTTAAAGGGAATGTTGAGTTCTGTGCAGAGGGCGCTTAACAAAATAATTTGTTGTGAGATAATGAAAAACTGAGGGTCAAATTTGAAAGAACATACAATTTAAATGACAAAATCATGAATCATGAACAGACGTTTTGCCGGGTAGCTTTTCAAATCTCATCAGCGCCTTTGATTAGGCAACTATATATTGGCGCGTTATATATTCCTGGATCGGGTTGGGTTATATCATTCTCTTTCATTTTAGATAAGATCAGATAAGATATTTATTCGTCTTTCTTTCAAATGACACATAGAGCATAACATTAGATCATTACACATTTACAATGTAAAATTATGGCAATGATAAAAACTAAGTTAACTAAAAGAAAGACGAGGAGACCCTGGTAAAAGCAGAGCTTGTAAGTTTTAGGGTCCCCTCTGAGCCAGATAAACATGATGAATAAATATTTGTGACTACCTAAGAATAGGTGGCTCATTGGTTAGAGCGCCCGCCTCATGAACGGGAGGTCGTGGGTTCGAACCCCGGCCGAGTCATACCAAAGACAATGGGACCTTCTGCCTTCTAGCTAGGCGCTCAGCATAATAGATTGGAGAAGGGTAGTAATAACATATTATGTTATGCAGGGCCCGCTGGAAGAGCAGTTTCATAACTGAAATGGCAACCCTGGGAAAAACGTTATTAAATTAAATTAATAATACAATAGGGAAAAGGGGGTATAAAGAAACAAGAAGTGTACACACACACAAAAAAAAACGAGAGACGAGACGAAACAATGTGGGAGAAAAGAGAAAATATGAGAAATAATAGAAGACATATGTATGCAGCACATCGACAATAGGCACAGCACACAACGGGCACAAGACAACAGGGGGAGGGAAAAAGAGGTTGACAATGTGAAAATATTCAGTTAGACACATATCACTATCAAGAAGAAATTTTACATTTATATTAATACATAATAGATCTTGGCACCATAACTACAAAAATGAACTACTCTATGAGTCACAGTATTTATCGAGAGGCTTTACTACTTCAGCTAGAAGGGATTAGACCACACAGCGAGCCAGCGAGGTCATTGTGACAGGTGGCTATCTAAATCAGCTCTCATTTAACATAAGAAAAAGAGGATCATGGGGGACCAACAGGCACCGATTAGGGAAGTTTTCTATATAGAGGGAGCAAGTAGCTACAAGTAGGACAGTGTGCCTTTAAGTGTACACTTAAATGAAGAGAGACTAACAGATTGCTTAATAACGCTAGAGCCTAGAGAGTTCCAAAACCCAGGTCCAGTAAATACCAAAGCATTAAAAGTAAACTTTGTACTTACTAGCCAGGGGTAAGTGAAACGCAGAGGCATTTCGTGTAGCATGGTTATGAATTTCACTATTTTTCTTAAAAATGCTAACAAGAGCCTGTGGAAGGACACCAGAATCAAAGTCGTGCATTAGAGAACCCAGTTGAAGGTGATAGATATCTTGCACCTTTAAAATTATATGCGTATAAAAAAGCGGATCAGTGTGCGTACGAAAGCTATAACGTTACAAATTATTCTTAAGATCCTCTTTTGAATCAAGTATAATTTTTCAAGGATAGTTTTAAGAGAGTTACCCCAAGCTAGAACACCATAGTTGAGATAGGGAAGGATTAATGTTGAGTAAATTATTAGAAGAATGTCTTTAGGAAAAATTGATTTTAATTTATGAATTACGCCACTGTTTCTTGACAATGTCTTTTATAGAGATGATTTACATGATTTTCCAACTCATTTACTCATCAATGTGCAAACCAAGGAATTTTGTTGATGATACCCTATCTAACAATACATTATTAAATGATACATCTCCTGGAAGCACTTTGATTGTATTACTAAAAAACATATAATTTGTCTTTTGCAGATTTAAAGACAATTTATTTGCTTGAATCCACAAAGTATCTTTACTTATAGTTCGAAATTAACCGTTTCTAACAGAGTTTGTGGATTTTTGTGTGAATAGTACAAGCTGGAATCATCAGCAAATAAAATGAATGACAAAACATCAGATGAGAAATGAAAGTCATTAATTATATACAATAAACAAGAGCGGACCAAGGAGAGATCCCTGAGGAACGCGTTCTGTGACATTCTGTAACCCTGACTCAACACCGTTTAAAGAAACAAATTGTTTCCTGTCAGCTAAGTAGCTCTTAAAATAGTGCAGAGCTTTGCCCCTGATACCATAATGCGATAATTTCACAAATTTCTTAAAGAAGCCAGGTGTTCATCAGAAGTCGGACGGCCATGGACAGGTTGGTGCCAATTCCAACAAAGTAACAAAGAGCCCTGGACGGCTGGGGCAGGGGTATCAGATATGATATGCTGTGTAAGAACCTGGAAGCGACAAAGATACGGTAATGCCAGAGGATCGTGCTGAGAGGAGAGCCAGAGTAGACGGCGAAGAGTCCCCCGATGATGACGAAGGGTACGATATTCTCAAGGTCATTCAGGTTGCATCTGAAGGATGGAAGATGGGGGGAGGGAACGTTATATGTCGTCATTAACTTATAGGATAAAGTCAATCACAAAATGAACATCAATAATGAACCTGTTATAAGATAGCTGTATCGGGTAATTATCAGGCCTGAGATAAGTACCAAGACGTACATATTCAAATCTTATCTGATCAAAAGACACTTATATATAAAAACACAAATACTTGTGTAATATGTCTCCTCAGAAGGAATCAGTGACTTCACAAATTTGTCTTTACCTTCGTATACGCTCTATCATGGGGTGATTGAAAACTGGTCGTCGATCTTTTAAACCGGTGAGAACAAAATCCTCCTCGTTCGCAAAAGCCTAAAATGTGAGTGCAAAGAACATAAAATGACTAAAATATGGGTACATTATGCATTATGTAAAGCTAAGAAATATATATGAAAGATCTATTCAGAAATTGACAATAGAGGAAATGGCATGTGTACAGGATGATAACAACTGTTTAAGAGGCATTTTACGATAAGTCAATCTCGCAAAATGCTGTTAAAGATTTGTTTCTCATTACGCTTTATAGCACGTTGTTTGCAAATGGAATAATGAGAGAAACATAATATACCACAATATTATCAGTAAAAGTTTCAATATTTCGTACTTAGCTAGCCTAAGAACTCGAGGAAATATAAAATCAACCTCGGTCTCAAATTATAACTCAGATCATGTGACTGCTTATTAAAAGTCAAATTAATTTCGATTCAATTTGCTTAATACAAAAATAACCAGTTTTACCAAGTGGCATTTCTTGACACCAACATGAGAACTCAGTGGGTTCGGTAATAAACCTTATAGATTTTAACAAAATGGAGTCTAGTCGACTCAATAATTTTATGAGCAAGGTTGCTGAATACAACATGTTACAATTCTACCGATCGAGAGGGCATACATTTGTTATCTGGACAAAACATTTATTCACCACCAGTAGAACCAGAATGTATGTTACAGAGATTCCTAATTGCATGAGTACAATGATTATACGAATAATCACATAGATTACCAGTTAATAAAGGCAGATTCGATGCAAATGTAGTACAAGATTTGCAGTGCCCACTTTGTCCATCAATAGATATTGGTGATGAATTTCATTATATTTGTGTATGTCCATTCTTTCAAAATGAGAGAAACTACTTGTGTGGTAGTAACTAGCCTAAGACCAAATGCGTTTCACATGGATAAGGTTTTTAATACAGCTCATGCTTGCCAGCTGAGTGAAGAAATTAGCCAAATTTGTTAGAATAATTATTTCACAGATGGTAGATGGTAATACTGTAAATGATATCTCGCAGAGTAAGCAATATTGTTAGGCACACTCGTAGCGGTAGGAGGGTGAATTGCCCAGTTCGCCTTGATTTGTAAATATGTTTATTTGTTCATACACTCTAAAAACTGAAATGTTAAATGTCAATTTCAAAGGGCCGAGGAGTGACCACTCTTTCAAAATGTCAGATTGTTTCTTTTAACCTGCTAGATTCAACCTTTATAGTGTTGGATCCATCATGTTCAAAGTGTTAATCTACCATTTTGAAAGAGTGGTCACTCCTCGGCCCTTTTAAATGGTGATTTAACATTTCAGTTTTTAGAGTGTATTATCACATGTTTATCATTGATCGTATTATCACATGTTAATCTTCGTTCATAAATTATTATCATATGTTTATCATTGTTGATATTATCACATGATGTTTATCATTGTTATACTATTGTTATATTGATACTATGTAAATATTCTTGTACTATATTACGCGTCAAGAGGGGGTCGATAGATATAATCTTACAAAAAAATGCACGCCGTTGCATTGCTTATCTGACTTTGAAAAATTGATATTACCGAGTCTCTTGTTTCTTGATTTACCATCAGTAAAACAAGAAAATGTTACGGAGATTCACAGTAGCATTAGTACAATGATTATAAAAAGAAAATAAACGAGAACTATGCATGGGCGCCATTGCATTGGTTATCTGACTTTGAAAAAGTGATATTACCGAGTCTTTTAACCGATAAAATGCAGTCAGTGGTCCAAGCATCACCATCTTGACGGTGACCATCCCTGTGTAGGTGGCAAATTATTTGAGTGCTTCTTCGGAGTTCGACATCGTTATCGTTTAGAGTTACACCCGACCCTGTCTGAAATACTGCGCAATAGCTATCATGTAGTACGACGTAAAGCACTGGAGCTCAATACCAGGAAGGAGACAACCAACGGGAGAGTGAATGGGGTCAGGATCCGTGCCCGGATCCGTATCAGAATACTAATGCCTGTATATTACAATGCTCTCTGCAGAAATGAACTTTGATCAGTACGCCCTAACCTGTAATTGTCTCGTTTTATTAAAAGTAGATTGAAATGCCAACACTCAGTGACTCTTTTCTTCTCGACTAGCACATTTCTTTTGAAATCTAGCCGGCAACGAAGCGAGATCTAGAGACCCGGGGTGAACAACCGATTCCACAGATCCCTGAAGTTATAAACTTGTAAAACTGGAACTCAAACCCTGCATACTCCGGAATGCCGAGAACGAATTCACGGCGTGATGTGAATCAAATTATATATGGATCCGACACTCTACAACATATTAGAAGTAAGCATAGAATACGCAAAAAAGGAATATGCATCACGTGTCCAACGCTTAAAGAAAAGCAACCCTTCAGCTTGGTTTCGACAAATCCGAGTGATCACTGGTAACGCAAAGGACTCGAGCCCCATTTACGTTCCTGACATATACCATCAAACGATGAATTTGCAATAGCTTCTGCCATCAACAATTTCTTTGCTTCCGTTGCATCTGATATCCACCAATTAAGCCCAACTGATCTTCCATCATACTTCCCTTCTAGGAGTCCACGTCCGACTGTTTGATCTTGGGAGGTTTAGAAAGAACTGTCAAGAGTGCAACGGGCAACGGCTGGCGGTCCAGATAATATATCAGCTAGGATCATCAGGGAATTTTGTGTAGAACTTGCGACCTCACTTGCAGACACCTCTTTCAGCCAAAGCAAGGTTCCAAAGGACTGGAAACGTCGTTATTCCGATCGCGAAGACTACCCCCCCCCCCCCCCTACGATTGACAGACTTCGCCCAGGTCCAGTAAATACCAAAGCATTAAAAGTAAACTTTGTACTTACTAGCCAGGGGTAAGTGAAACGCAGAGGCATTTCGTGTAGCATGGTTATGAATTTCACTATTTTTCTTAAAAATGCTAACAAGAGCCTGTGGAAGGACACCAGAATCAAAGTCGTGCATTAGAGAACCCAGTTGAAGGTGATAGATATCTTGCACCTTTAAAATTATATGCGTATAAAAAAGCGGATCAGTGTGCGTACGAAAGCTATAACGTTACAAATTATTCTTAAGATCCTCTTTTGAATCAAGTATAATTTTTCAAGGATAGTTTTAAGAGAGTTACCCCAAGCTAGAACACCATAGTTGAGATAGGGAAGGATTAATGTTGAGTAAATTATTAGAAGAATGTCTTTAGGAAAAATTGATTTTAATTTATGAATTACGCCACTGTTTCTTGACAATGTCTTTTATAGAGATGATTTACATGATTTTCCAACTCATTTACTCATCAATGTGCAAACCAAGGAATTTTGTTGATGATACCCTATCTAACAATACATTATTAAATGATACATCTCCTGGAAGCACTTTGATTGTATTACTAAAAAACATATAATTTGTCTTTTGCAGATTTAAAGACAATTTATTTGCTTGAATCCACAAAGTATCTTTACTTATAGTTCGAAATTAACCGTTTCTAACAGAGTTTGTGGATTTTTGTGTGAATAGTACAAGCTGGAATCATCAGCAAATAAAATGAATGACAAAACATCAGATGAGAAATGAAAGTCATTAATTATATACAATAAACAAGAGCGGACCAAGGAGAGATCCCTGAGGAACGCGTTCTGTGACATTCTGTAACCCTGACTCAACACCGTTTAAAGAAACAAATTGTTTCCTGTCAGCTAAGTAGCTCTTAAAATAGTGCAGAGCTTTGCCCCTGATACCATAATGCGATAATTTCACAAATTTCTTAAAGAAGCCAGGTGTTCATCAGAAGTCGGACGGCCATGGACAGGTTGGTGCCAATTCCAACAAAGTAACAAAGAGCCCTGGACGGCTGGGGCAGGGGTATCAGATATGATATGCTGTGTAAGAACCTGGAAGCGACAAAGATACGGTAATGCCAGAGGATCGTGCTGAGAGGAGAGCCAGAGTAGACGGCGAAGAGTCCCCCGATGATGACGAAGGGTACGATATTCTCAAGGTCATTCAGGTTGCATCTGAAGGATGGAAGATGGGGGGAGGGAACGTTATATGTCGTCATTAACTTATAGGATAAAGTCAATCACAAAATGAACATCAATAATGAACCTGTTATAAGATAGCTGTATCGGGTAATTATCAGGCCTGAGATAAGTACCAAGACGTACATATTCAAATCTTATCTGATCAAAAGACACTTATATATAAAAACACAAATACTTGTGTAATATGTCTCCTCAGAAGGAATCAGTGACTTCACAAATTTGTCTTTACCTTCGTATACGCTCTATCATGGGGTGATTGAAAACTGGTCGTCGATCTTTTAAACCGGTGAGAACAAAATCCTCCTCGTTCGCAAAAGCCTAAAATGTGAGTGCAAAGAACATAAAATGACTAAAATATGGGTACATTATGCATTATGTAAAGCTAAGAAATATATATGAAAGATCTATTCAGAAATTGACAATAGAGGAAATGGCATGTGTACAGGATGATAACAACTGTTTAAGAGGCATTTTACGATAAGTCAATCTCGCAAAATGCTGTTAAAGATTTGTTTCTCATTACGCTTTATAGCACGTTGTTTGCAAATGGAATAATGAGAGAAACATAATATACCACAATATTATCAGTAAAAGTTTCAATATTTCGTACTTAGCTAGCCTAAGAACTCGAGGAAATATAAAATCAACCTCGGTCTCAAATTATAACTCAGATCATGTGACTGCTTATTAAAAGTCAAATTAATTTCGATTCAATTTGCTTAATACAAAAATAACCAGTTTTACCAAGTGGCATTTCTTGACACCAACATGAGAACTCAGTGGGTTCGGTAATAAACCTTATAGATTTTAACAAAATGGAGTCTAGTCGACTCAATAATTTTATGAGCAAGGTTGCTGAATACAACATGTTACAATTCTACCGATCGAGAGGGCATACATTTGTTATCTGGACAAAACATTTATTCACCACCAGTAGAACCAGAATGTATGTTACAGAGATTCCTAATTGCATGAGTACAATGATTATACGAATAATCACATAGATTACCAGTTAATAAAGGCAGATTCGATGCAAATGTAGTACAAGATTTGCAGTGCCCACTTTGTCCATCAATAGATATTGGTGATGAATTTCATTATATTTGTGTATGTCCATTCTTTCAAAATGAGAGAAACTACTTGTGTGGTAGTAACTAGCCTAAGACCAAATGCGTTTCACATGGATAAGGTTTTTAATACAGCTCATGCTTGCCAGCTGAGTGAAGAAATTAGCCAAATTTGTTAGAATAATTATTTCACAGATGGTAGATGGTAATACTGTAAATGATATCTCGCAGAGTAAGCAATATTGTTAGGCACACTCGTAGCGGTAGGAGGGTGAATTGCCCAGTTCGCCTTGATTTGTAAATATGTTTATTTGTTCATACACTCTAAAAACTGAAATGTTAAATGTCAATTTCAAAGGGCCGAGGAGTGACCACTCTTTCAAAATGTCAGATTGTTTCTTTTAACCTGCTAGATTCAACCTTTATAGTGTTGGATCCATCATGTTCAAAGTGTTAATCTACCATTTTGAAAGAGTGGTCACTCCTCGGCCCTTTTAAATGGTGATTTAACATTTCAGTTTTTAGAGTGTATTATCACATGTTTATCATTGATCGTATTATCACATGTTAATCTTCGTTCATAAATTATTATCATATGTTTATCATTGTTGATATTATCACATGATGTTTATCATTGTTATACTATTGTTATATTGATACTATGTAAATATTCTTGTACTATATTACGCGTCAAGAGGGGGTCGATAGATATAATCTTACAAAAAAATGCACGCCGTTGCATTGCTTATCTGACTTTGAAAAATTGATATTACCGAGTCTCTTGTTTCTTGATTTACCATCAGTAAAACAAGAAAATGTTACGGAGATTCACAGTAGCATTAGTACAATGATTATAAAAAGAAAATAAACGAGAACTATGCATGGGCGCCATTGCATTGGTTATCTGACTTTGAAAAAGTGATATTACCGAGTCTTTTAACCGATAAAATGCAGTCAGTGGTCCAAGCATCACCATCTTGACGGTGACCATCCCTGTGTAGGTGGCAAATTATTTGAGTGCTTCTTCGGAGTTCGACATCGTTATCGTTTAGAGTTACACCCGACCCTGTCTGAAATACTGCGCAATAGCTATCATGTAGTACGACGTAAAGCACTGGAGCTCAATACCAGGAAGGAGACAACCAACGGGAGAGTGAATGGGGTCAGGATCCGTGCCCGGATCCGTATCAGAATACTAATGCCTGTATATTACAATGCTCTCTGCAGAAATGAACTTTGATCAGTACGCCCTAACCTGTAATTGTCTCGTTTTATTAAAAGTAGATTGAAATGCCAACACTCAGTGACTCTTTTCTTCTCGACTAGCACATTTCTTTTGAAATCTAGCCGGCAACGAAGCGAGATCTAGAGACCCGGGGTGAACAACCGATTCCACAGATCCCTGAAGTTATAAACTTGTAAAACTGGAACTCAAACCCTGCATACTCCGGAATGCCGAGAACGAATTCACGGCGTGATGTGAATCAAATTATATATGGATCCGACACTCTACAACATATTAGAAGTAAGCATAGAATACGCAAAAAAGGAATATGCATCACGTGTCCAACGCTTAAAGAAAAGCAACCCTTCAGCTTGGTTTCGACAAATCCGAATGATCACTGGTAACGCAAAGGACTCGAGCCCCATTTACGTTCCTGACATATACCATCAAACGATGAATTTGCAATAGCTTCTGCCATCAACAATTTCTTTGCTTCCGTTGCATCTGATATCCACCAATTAAGCCCAACTGATCTTCCATCATACTTCCCTTCTAGGAGTCCACGTCCGACTGTTTGATCTTGGGAGGTTTAGAAAGAACTGTCAAGAGTGCAACGGGCAACGGCTGGCGGTCCAGATAATATATCAGCTAGGATCATCAGGGAATTTTGTGTAGAACTTGCGACCTCACTTGCAGACACCTCTTTCAGCCAAAGCAAGGTTCCAAAGGACTGGAAACGTCGTTATTCCGATCGCGAAGACTACCCCCCCCCCCCTACGATTGACAGACTTCGCCCGATTTTTCTTACCAGCCATTTCGCCAAAATTAATGAAGGTTTCATGGCAAAGTGGATTCTACAAGACCCAAAATAGACCCTAATCAATTTGGTAATAGAAAGTTCCTCTCAACAAACCATTACTTGATAAACATGCAACATCTCTTATTCCAAAATGCGGATAAACCCAAAGCTACACCTTTGGTAATTGTTACTGATTTTACCAAAGCCTTAGATAGGGTTGACCACACGATAGCCATTAGAAAGCTTATCGACCTCGACACCAGGTCTGCCAATATTCCATGGATTCCATGCCTATGTATTATGTTCCCGTCAGCAGTGTGTACGATACAATTCAACGTGTTCTGATTGGGTGTCATTACATGCAGGTGTTCCTCAGGGAACTAAATCAGGACCCATAATATTTCTAGCAATGGTTAATGACGTTAATCCATCTTTCCAGAACTCAACTACCTTCAAATATGTGGATGACCTGTTATTGTTGAATGTAGGAACTGTAACCAACCATCTGAATTACAAAAGTCTATGGACTATCTTCTAACCCCAAAAATGTGCTCAAATGAATGTTTGTTTCCTACGGTCTCCCCAAATCGATCCTGCAGTTTCTACCGGAAATCATGAACTGGCTACTGTTAAAGCCACCAAAATATTAGGAGTCATAATTCAGAATGAATCAAAACATGAATACTGTCATACAGAGAGCAAACAGTAAAATTTATATGCTTAGACTATTGAAACGTCACGGTCTACCCTAAATATGATGACTTGTTGACCATATACATGTGCTAATTAAGGCCTGTCATTGAATATGCAGCCCCTGTATGGAATGGAGGCCTCACCAAAAACAAAATCATCAGGTTAGAAATAGTCCAAAAGAGAGTTTTGAGAGTGTTTATCGGTGCACGTTACTCAACTTATGACACTGTCCTAGATGAATTGAAAATCGAATCTCTCTCTGATAGAAGAAAGAGTTTGTGCTTGTCGTTCTTCCAAAAGACCCTACTCTTCACTGATCAATTTAAACAGTATTTCCCTCTAGAAAATAATTGAAGAACACTAAGACATAAACCCCAAATCCCTGAACTTAGATGTAAAACTAAACGAATGCAAAATAGTCCAATTCCGTATAACCTCATCCGTGCACTTAACCAAAGTAAACGATGAATGATCCTCCTTTTCTTGTACCCTTCAGGCTCGGCAATGTTATCACATTTATTTATTTTTTGCTTTGTTGTTTTTTGACACCCCTCTTTTTCTTCTTCTTGTTCCACTTTTATACTTCTTTTTCTTTTCCTTCCCTTTTTTCTTCTTTTATTTCTTCTTTTCTTTATTTCTAGACTTATTTTCTTCTTCTCCTTTTTTCTTTCTTTCTTCTTTCCCTTCTCCCTCTTCTTCTTCCTTCCTTCTTTAATTTGATTGCCTTGCCTTTGCCTGTGTATACACTATACCAATTTTGTATTATATTTGTTTCATGATTTTTAAAGTATGTTTTTACTCCATTTTACCCTAGTTTTACCATATTGAATTGAACTTAATTGAATTTAACTGAATTTGTCATGTGACAATAGTTTATCATCCCTCTTCACCACCATCTCTTGTCTACTTTAGACATGGTTGTATATTTCCACTTTGTTTTGTTCTTTTACTCTTTTAACTATTTTATCTTTATCTTCTCTTTCTTCTACTTCTTTTTCCTCTTTTTTTTTCCTCCTTCCATTTCTTCTTCTTCTTCTTCATCATCGTCTTCTTCTTCTTTTCCCTTCATTTCCGTATCCTCCTATAGGAATTTTCCATTGTCGCTTTCTATTACTTCTTCCTATAACTTTTCCCCTCTCAGCCTTAACTCTTCTCTCCCACTCTTAATTTCAATAAGTTACAGTGTATTTGCAAACGTTACTCCCCACATTTCAGTTTTACTCTCGATTTTTTTTTCCACCACATACACTTGCTCCGTTTACCGCTTATTGCTTACTTCAGTCCTTCTTCTTTCACATGATTTCAGTAAAACTATGTTACTTTATGCTATTTAATTTAGATTTCCTTCAAATGTATGTTTCCATATGTTGCAATAAGCTATAATTCTCGTATTTATACTGATTTATTTTACAAATTCAAAATATCATGTTATGCTATGTTATGTATTACATTATGTGTTATTAGTTTTGTTTGTAAACTTTTGTTATACGGCTAAACGCCGCGATGAAAGTTTTATTTGAAATAAACCATTTTGAATTGAGTTGAATTGAATTGAAAGCCCTAACTTACATATTGATAAATAGTCTTAAGAATATATTTTTTTGTTATTCGCTTCACTTTCACTTGAAGAACATATTTTATATGAATTAAAGTCAACAATAATAACTATGGTATAACTGGCCAAACTGGAAAAAAAACATTTATCGAGTTTCGCATCATATCCGACTTTATTTGAGTATGGGGTGAATAGCTAGTATTCTCTTTGCTTGTCTCTCTCCGGCTCTCCCCTAACTCTTTCTCCTTTCGACCCAAGTTCCCTCTCCCTCCCTTCCTCTCTCTTTCTCTTTCCTCTTTTCTTTGTCTTTCTCTCTCATCTTCTCTCTCTCTTTCTCCCTCTCTCTCTCCCTCTCTCTAGTATTGTCCCTCCTCTCTTCTCCTATCTCTCCTTCATTCTCTCTATTCTCCCCTCTCTCTCTCTCTCTCTCTCTCTCTCTCTCTTTCTCTCCCTCCTGCCAATTCGTTATCCTCTTACTTCCTATTTACCTATCTATTACATTGATTAAAATGACACTAACTTTTGAAATACTTGCTCATTTTAGTACTTGCTCAATTTAATCTAATAATGAGGACATAGTCTATATCATATTAGATCTAAATTACTCACACGGTCCTTATGAAAAATAGTCATTCAGGCTGAATATTAATCTCATCGTATACAAATGAATGTAATTCCATCTCACTAAAAATTACGTGCAAAACAATTATTGAGCAATACAACTATGAATCAGCTATACGTTGGAGCCCTAACGTACAATGATGATCAGCCTCAAATGACGTTCTTCCACCAACAGCACGCATCTCCTTTTCAATATAAAACTCAAAACACGAATGTGCGTCAATCGAACTTAGTTTCTATAGTATAGAAGTCTATGAGTTTTGTAGTACTCGAGGAAAGAAACCAACTTTTCCCCGGAGCATAATTTCTGGGATTTCGTTTTTTGAAACATGTATTTCTGAACTAAAATTGTGGTTAAACATTTATAATTTAAAGCTGAATCATGCAAAGACCTAACCGTCTAAAAGCAATCAATCTAAAGTTCATGTTGATCAAATACAATTCGCTTATTCAAATATTTCCTCTTCGTTATCTTTGCGAAATTTGGGTTTCATCTTAGATAGCATGATGACAATGGATATTCAAGTGAAAAGAATTTTTCAAAGTGTGTTTTCCCAGATAAGAAATATCTGGAGTATCAGGAAGGTTCTTTCAATGAGATAAGACAGCCGATGTAATTGTTCACGCATCAATAATATCACGATTAGATTGTGGAAATTCTTTGCTTTTGGTATAACTCAACAGCATTTAAGGAAATTACAATTCTGCTGCACGTATTCTTTCAAGACTGGTAGAAAGTTTGCTTACATTACCCTTACACTTATTGCACTACACTGGCTTTCTGTAAAACAGAGAATTGAATACAAAATTATTTCATTAATATGGAAGGCCATGCATGGATATGCCCTTCGTGTTTGTCACCAGTTATCCACTTTCAGAACTCAACTATATAAAGACATACCTATTTCCGATTGCTTACAATAATAGTCACTGCTTTTTTGTCTTTCCCAATTAGAATCATGAACAGACATTTTGGTAGCTTTTCAAGTATCATCAGCGCCTTTGATTAGGCAACTAGATATTGGCGCTTATACATTCCTGGATTGGATTGGCTTATTTCATTCTCTTCCATCTTAAAGAAGCCAGGTGTTCATTAGAAGACGGATAGCCATAGACAGGTTGGTGCCAAATCCAACCACATAACAAAGAACCCTGGACGGCTGGGGCAGGGGTAACAGGTATGCTATGGAGTGTAAGAACCTTGAAGCGACAAAGATACGGTAATGCCAGAGGATGGTGGTGAGAGAAGAGCCAGAGAAGACGGCGAAGAGTCCCCCAATGATGACGAAGGGTACGATATTCTCAAGGTCATTCATGCTGCATCTAAAGGATGGAAGATGGAGGAAAGAAGGTGGAAAGATATGTCGTCACTAACTTATAGGATAAAGCCAATGACATAGTGAACATCAATAATGAACCTGATAATCAGATAGCTGTTGAAGCGAGAGAAGATATACCGAAGGAAAACAAAGAGAGGAGAGAGAGTAATGAACACATAATTATAGTAGGGAGAACTAAGTTATACAAATTACTGATGAAATACAATGGAAAGATCCTCATGCACGGTGAGAAGAAAAGTATGATCCTTTTTATTTTTAGAGACAATTCAAAAAGCCTAATATTATGGCACTACTCCATTCTAACATTTGACAGGAGATAGCACATGAACGAAGTAAAAACACTTTGGTTGTAACTTGTAGGGGAGATGGTTTGGTGATGATCTCTCAGTCTTCGATTATACAAACTGACTCTCACGGACACCAGTTCGAAAGAAGTCACGTCTTTCGGATGGTAAAGATAAATTCAAGGACCTATACATAATTATTCAAATCGGATCTGATCAACACAAGTCTATACAAACACAATACGCGTGTCATTTATGTCTCCTCAGACAAAGTCAATGACTTTACAAACCTTTATTTACCTTCGCATACGATCTGGGGGTGATTGAAAACTGTTCGTCGATCTTTCTTATTAGAGAGAGCCAAATCTTCCTCGTTCGCAAATGCCTAAAGTGTGAGTGCGAAGAACATGAATATGACTTAGAAAAGGGTAAATCATGCATTATGTAAAGCTAGGAAATCTACGAATAGTCAATAGCATGTCTAAAGGATGACATAACTGTTTAAGAGACACTAAACGATAAAACACTCTAGCAAAATGCCGTTGAACAATTCTTTCCATTATGCCATTTAAGTTCCATATCCCGTTTGTTTGCACATGGAATAATGAAAGAAACCATAATAGTAAAACTTTCAATATTTTGTAGTTAGCTAAGTACTCGAGTAAATATGGAATCAAATTCAGTCTCAAATTTTAACTCAAATCATGTGACTGTTTATTAAAAGCTTAACTAATTTCGATATAGCCAGTTTTACAAAGTGGCATTTCTTGTGACCAAAATGGGAACTCAATGGTTTCGGTAACAAAAACTATCGGGGAGTCTTGGACTCTTGGGGAAGGCAATCCCTAAAAAGGGCCTATTTTTTATGGTATAAGCTGGTGCCGACATCTGAGCTGGCCCCGACAGCGTAGTGGTATCTGATTGCGTTTGCCCTCAATTCCTAAAGAGTTTAAAGGTGAAATTCAAAGAAAATCACAAATATATCAACTAATGTATCACTAGAAACTGGTTAGCTAACAGATGGCCATCGTACAAGTTTTAGGTCAACTACATATCGGGTGATTTATAAAAATACAAATACAACCACCTCCATAGCAGCTGGGATATACGAGAGATTCGCCGGAAAAATAACGATGTTTTAATGACGTCACTATATGGACCAATACTGCCCAAGCAGACGACATCCCATAAAGAATGAACATAATTGCAAAGCTATTATTTGTCAAATTATAATGAGTTTAGTGTATATAAATGGAATGGCATGTCAAACCATTCAAAAGGGGATATGACCCGATTCTGATAACTAAAATCTTTTGCTTGTAAAGACACAGGATAGGGGCTAATTAACAATCAAAGAAACCAAACTTTCGAATTGAAAATCCCCCGGAATGATATTAAGGACTGCATTTGTTCCCTCTTGAAACGCCGAACATACCGCTGTGTGTGCAGCTGAATATACAATGGCGTCTTTTTTTGTTTACAAGCGACAGATTCCTTTATTTTTGTATCGCTGCATTTGTCATCAAAATAAAACCATGCGCGGGGTTTAGAATGAGGCAATAGATTATACATTTAGCCTGGCGGTAGTGAAGTAAGAGAAAGAACTCAAGAGAAGATGAAAACACAGGCACTGAAAATGTGTGAGATGTCATGGGACATCGTCTGCTTGTGCAAATCATGTCCATACTGTGATCTCACACAGCTCAGCAGCGTTCGGAGAGCTCTTCAGGTGCTATGCCGGGGCTGTATTTAAGCGTTTTGTAATTTATAATAATCAATACTTCGAATGTTTCCAAGCATTGAATTTTGATAACCTTGTTGAATCTTCTATTTTAAATAAGGTTTACATTCCATTTGAACTCACGACTATTTGCATATTGAATACTTGGGATGTTTTACAGACAATTCATTTGAAGGTCTAACCTACATTCCTACATAAGAGTCCATATACCCCTATTGCATCATTAGCAGTTATTTGTCCATGTATGATTTTTTTCGATGAAACTAATAGTTGACCTGGTGCTTGACAAAATGTACCATGAACCTTGTTTACAACGTTTCTTTTATGATAATCAATACAACTGTATCCATGTGGAATATGTCTTACTATTGGTTTTAATTCAGTTCTCGAGTATACAAAGCCCTATAGCGACCATCTATAATTCAAACCCTTGTGTTCATTAAACGTAGCCACCTATTTTTGTTGTTGAAGTGCCCGGTATTTCAGTTGACTCGTGAAGGAAGGAGGGGTGGCGGGGTAGCATTTTATATTGCTGAGCATTTGAAATTGAGAGTCCGTTACAATATTAAATTTGAACAGACAGAAGTATTATTTATTGAAATTGATAATTATATATTGAAAAAATTGTATTATTGACCCCCTGATAGTAATTTAGATTTATTTTATAACAATTTTGAATCATGTCTTCATAAAATAGCATAAATTTTCTTTCTTTTACCCCCATGATAGTAGTAATTCTGACAGGTTTACTCATTTGATGCATATAAACGGATTTTGTTCATACATTGGTAAGCCCACTAGAATTAATGTACACTCCTCAACGTTTATTGATAATATTTTTTCTAATGCATTTACTAAAAAAGTAACTGGAGGAATATCATGCCAAGAACTTTGCCTAATGTTGTAATATGAACATGAAATTTCCCAATTGAAACCACTTAATAATATTATGTATCGTAGAGATACCCCTCATAATATTGAATTATTAAAGCAGAATTTAGCTGTGGAGAAATGGGTAGACGTATATAATGTAAGTGATATAAATACTGCCAATGAAAATTGTAATGATAAATAACAAGATTTAATATGATAGAAGCATTCCTTTAGCAAATGTTAAACGTAAAATTAATGAACCAAATAAACCTTGGATAACGAAATGTATACGTAAATCAATACAAACTAAACATCGCATGTATACAATATATATTTACGTAACTCCAGTGAACTAAATTTAACAACTTATACGAAATACCGTAACAAATTAACAAAATTAGATGGCGAGTTGTAACCCTTATGGTAAATTATTATAGAAGTTATGGGGAAGAAGTTTACCCTTTACCAAAAGATGAGCTTTCCTTAAATATTGTTATAATCGAAGACTCTTGTAATTATGCTAATCATTTTATTCATTTTTCATTAATATTTGCCCCCAACTTGGAAATAAACACTCTTAGTTTGATACGCTCGATCATTATATTTTACTCAACAAACTCTCCTGTTATGGTATTTGGGCCCTTGTCCTCTCATATTCTAAGGGTTATTTAACAAATAGAAAACAACATGTCTATTTTAATGGTTTTAATTCGGGTTTACTCAATTTTCGTTGATTGTGGTGTTCCCCAAGGCTCCATTTTAGGCCAACTTTTATTCCTTGTACACGGTAAAGATTTGTATGACACATCTTCTTTATTTTCATTTATTCTTTTTGCAGATGACACAAATATTGTTTGCTCTCATAAGAAATTAGAATCATTAGGGAATGTTTTAAATTGTGAATTACGCAAAGTTTGGAACTGGTTTAAAGGGAAAGTCCACCCCCAAAATAAGTTTGTTTCGATAGAGGCAGAATAATAAGAAAATCAGGTGAGTGAAAGTTTGAGCAAATTTTGAATGAAAATAAGAAAGTTATGAATTATTGAAGTTGTGATCAATCAAATACAAATTGGCAACTCTGTGACTTATTATACGAGCTCTCCTTCATTTGCTTTGTGCATAATATTCCATAAAATCATGTTTTCTTCGTTATTGATGACGGAATATATATTTGTTCCTTGCAGGGGGAGTATAGAAACATATTTGCAATTATTATATTTAGGGTGCATGTATGGTTGAAATTTTTCTTGAGGGAAAATGAAAATTTTAGATTTTTTTAGTACTAAGCAAATGGAAGTTGAGCTCGCATTTTACGTCATAGAGTTGCCAATTTGTGTTTGATTGATCACAACTTCAAAAATCCTAACTTCCTTATTTTTAATCGGAATTTGCTCAAACCTTCACTGACTTGTTTCTCTCATTTTCTACTCCTATTAAAACTAACTTAATTTCAGGGTGGACTTCCCCTTTAAGTTTAATAAGCTGCCATTAAAAATAAGGAAAAAAAAACATGTTATGCACTTGAACACTATAATTCTCCTTTATATAATTTCCGTATTAATATTGAAATTGATAATATGCCAATCGAACAAAAGAAGATATCAAAGTTTTGGGGAGTATTTATTTACGAAAATTTAACATGGAATGATCACTTACATAATGTGTCTAATATGTGTATATCCAAAAGTGTTGGAATCATAAATAAGTTTTAAAATTCTTTTGTCCTATACTACGTTATTTTTACTACGTTATGTATAACACACTAGTATACTTCCGTATTTAACATACTGTAATATTGGTTGGGCAAATTGTGGTGTAACCAACTTAGTTCGATTCTTCCATAACAAAAAGGTATTTGTACTGGATCTCCTTTCTTAGCCAGCCCATACAGACCCATTATTTTTAAAGTTAAAAACATTAAAATCTCTGACTTACATACTCTTCAAGTTGAAATTGTAATGTTCAAATACATGAATAAGCAAGTGCCACCTTTATTCGATAATTTTGTTGTAATAAAACAATAAATTCATTCTTATCCAACTCGTATTTTTGAGAATTTTCATTTAACTAACCCCAACATAATGATTACTTACAAATCAATCAGAACCCTACCCTCACTTGCACTGCACCCACTTGAACAATAATATTTCGCGCGTAAAATTATGTTACTTATTTATTAAGTCGCTAATTCTCACGAAGCAGCCATCGATTTCAAGCTTACCGCTCATGATGGCGGTCTCCTGCGTTTTTTTTACTTTATCCATTTCATTGAAAAATATTTGTGTTTGTATGCATCTTATTTAATGTACTGAACATTTTATAATTATGTATAATTAAGAAATAATTGTTAATTTATGTACATGATTATGATTTTGAAAACGCAGAAATACAAAAACAAACAAACGAACAGTATATAATTACGATTCTACCAATCAAGAGAGCATACATTTATATCTATAAACGGAACATTGATTTACCACCAGTAAAACAAGAAAATGTTACGGAGATTCACAGTATAGTAGTACAATGATTATAAAAAGAAAAGAAACGAGAACTATATGGGCGCCATTGCATTGGTTATCTGACTTTGAACAAGTGATATTACCGAGTCTTTTAACCGATAGAATGCAGTCATTGGTCCAAACATCATCATCTTGACGGTGACCAGCCCTGCAGAGGTGGCAAAGTATTTGAGTGCTTCTTCTGAGTTCGACATCGTTATCGTTGAGAGTTACAACCCGACCTTGTCTGAATGTATTCTAACCGAAAATGAACTATATACCGCGCAATCATGTAGTACGACAGCACTCGAGCTCTACTTTACACCAGGGAGGAGCCAGCCAACGGGAGAGCGAATAGGGACAGGATACTAATGTTCGTATCGGTGATTAATTACAATGCTCTATGCAGAAATGAACTTTGATCAGACTACGCCCAAAGTCTGGTTTTCAGAAGTGGATTTAAATTCATAATTCGAGAACTGACGTTTTCATACAGCGTCGAATGCCAACCCTAATGCAGTGACTCTTTTCTTTCTGACGAGCACATTTTTAAATATTGACACAACATTCAGTTTGCAACACGGCTCTTTCCCTGTCACTCTAGTAATTCTTCGCATGATAAACTTACTACACTTGTACACTTCTAAACTGCAATGACTGCATTGTTAACAGCTGCGCCTCTTTCTGTGTTTGATATAAGTTATATTTTATAAGTGCAGGGTAATTGTTTTAAAATATTATAGTATTTTTCAGCACTTTAACTACATCTATTTTATAAGAGCACATCGTAATCGCAAAAGAAGATCATAGCAACAACAAAAAATAAAGAAAATAAACACTCCATGAAATTTCCCTCAAAAAGTTAATTAATCCTTTTTCTACTTCTAAATCGTCCACGCAGCCGTTACATACACATTATCGTGTTAAAGTAGTAAATCAAAGAAGGCCAATTCTAAGATACCATTGTGATAGTAATGTTCACTTAGTGTGTTCATTTTAATGTAGTTGATGTCGGTAGGGGTGGGGATTTTTTTTAATTTTTTAAAATTTATTCCAATTATGTTTTGTTCTCTCGATGCGAAATCATAATGTTATACCTAATACTTTGATATTCAATTGTAATAACATTGCAAGAAAGTGCATTATGTTGTTCATCAACTTTTCTGTCTAAATTATTATTTTTGAGATAGAGAATAATGTGCAGATATGAATATACAATTCATTCATACACTGTTTTTAGATTTACCCTCTTTTTGAAGAGAAAACAAAATGCAACATACATAAACCAAACACACTCTAATTTTTAACTTGAAATTTATTTGCATGATGTGGGGATTTGACATTTGAATTCATTCGTCTTAGGTAATCATACCCCCAAAGCGTATAGAGATCGATCAAATAGAACCCCCCCCCCCTCCCCCCATCTCCATTAAATAAACAGTGAATATGCAACAACATATCTCTATTGAAGCTTAGTGGAAACATATTTCCCTTATGGCTCATTTTCTACCCTGGGTGGTATTCTCGAAAGCGGCCTAAGTTAAATCAGTGGCCTAAACCTGGTTTAAACCATGGACTATCTTTTTTGCTATTCTCGAAGGTGGCCTAAAGATAAGCCAGGCTTAAATACGTCATAGTTCGGCCTAACTTTAGGCGGCTCAGAGGGCAGGTTTAAATACGTCATAGTTCGGCCTAACTTCGCGTGACGTCACTTTTTAGTTAAATTGACTGTCCGCGGAGAGTGAACGGTAAGTTTTGCATTTGAATTTCTATATTTGATAACAATTTACACTCTTTTGTATGGATAAGCGCTCATGAAAGTTACACCAGCTAATAAAGTATTGTTGTTACTTTCATGTTGCGGTACTGGTGATAATCTAAAATGCTTTTAACTGAATAAATTTGGGGAAAACTTGGTAAATGTTCAAAGTGTTGCAGACCAGTCCCATACGTGCAAATAATTGTCGGTTAACATTTTCGTTTCCTGAGATTGAGCAATTTCTTACCGGGTAATTGTTTTCTTGGCACTATTGTACTTTCGTACGCATATACCACCTTAACACCAACTTAAAACTATCATTGCTAGACGTATAAACTACTGTTATAGTGGATTTTCGAGACGCTGTTGCCTAAAAGTGGACTAGCACTAGGCCTAAATTTAGATCTAGCTGTCTCTTTCGTTCGTTAGCCTCTGATTTGGGTAGGGTCGGCTCCTCTTTTTCAGCCGACCCTACCCAAATCAGAGGCTAACGAACGAAAGAGACAGACATTTCGGTCTGGTATCACCTCTGCCTGAGCTGCAGTGCTAGTTGTGGCTGTTGGTGCGATAATTTTCTACAGGATGATGATGATTTTCATAACCAACCACCCCCCCCCCCCCCTCCCCTAAGAAAAACATTTTTTTAAACAACTAGACCTAGATCTAAATTTCATCAATAAGAGTCTAGTCTAGACAGGTCTAATAGAAATTGAAAGGAAATGGACAGAAGCTTCCTTTTTTGACATACATTTGCTGATAATGTTACAGTAGTTTAGTCTAATAATACTATTAAGCCTAGTTAGTAAACTACAGAGAAAGAGAAATTGTAATTTCTTATCAAATATCAACATAATTAATTTTCATCTTGATTTTCTGCTGTTTCAGGTTCTTTTCAATTGATGCATGGGGATGAAAAAAGAAGGCCTCTCCCAAGCTACGGTGTCCCACCTTGTGAAGTCCATCTCAATAGCCATTGCCAGGAGATCGGACCAATACATCTCAATTCCTTCAACAAGAGAGGCAGTCCTGCAGAGTGCAGACCCAACATGAATTTTATAATTACTGCCATTTCCCTGGCGTTAATATGGTCGGTGCTATTGATTGCACCCACATAGGCGTCTTCAAGCCAGTTGGCCCAACACCAGTTATTTCCTGAACAGGAAAAATAGATACTCCATTTTTCTTGGAAAGTCTGCTGGTGAGTAAAGCTGTAATTACTCCTAAATTTGGTAAACTAAATCATGTTTATACAATTTTTATTAAAAAGATCTGCTGATTTCATGAATCTGCAGATGTGTCTACAGGTACATTATGAAGTGATTTAAAATTGTTTTGTCTGATGAATGTAAGTGCAAACTACACTCAAACTTTTATTCATTTTACATCGGCACGAGCTAATATTTTCAGCTCGATTGCCATGGCTACCAGTCACTCCTGACAGTGACAGCTTGGCCTAGACTTTTGGGTGGATATATCTCTGAAAATAAGACACAAATAATCAACAGTTGATTAATTACTTTCAAATTTGGGTCAGAAGAAAATTCAAACCTACCACTAACAATTCTAGACCATATAAGACTTAACGACCTACAGACTGCAGTACAGTACAGTGCAGTACATTTTCATTTTACTTTTTCCCCTTTCACGAAGCTCATTTTGGGAGATAACATAAACAATAAGACAATCTTTGGTCTAATGTTAGATTGAACTAAAATGGAAAAGTTGGGCTCTAACGATTAGGGCCTTGTAAAATCTACAACCCAGGCTGCGTTTAAATCTAGGTTAGGCCAACTGTCGGCTGGTTATCTAAGTAAGATGTAGACCTCTAGACTTGATTTTAGGAAAGGGACTAACTTGGCTATAGACTTTAACTACTTAGGGCTTTCTTAGGCCATGACATGGCAAGTACAACTGGGTGCAAGCACATTTATGAGATAGTACTGCAAGAATGTGTATGTTTGTTCTTGACTTTAAAAGAGATACCGGTAGTCATTCTGTAAATCAATGATTACTAGTAACTGAGTGGGGAGGGGTGCCTAGTCACTGCCTACATGAAAGGCGCCTTAATTTTTTTTTTAAAGTTAGAATATGATTGACACTATAACTAAGACCAATTATCAATGTAGTAGATCTTTGATATTTTAATGAGGTCTAAACCTTTTTATTTTTGTTTCAGGATGATGTTCTTCTTCAGTAAAATAAATGAAGGCAAATTCCCTGATAATTGAGACAAATTCAGAGAGAGGAAGGAGAACTACTGAGCTGCTGAATTTCTGACAGGTAGGCTGTACGAATAAGTTGTTGTTTGTATGCCCAGGTACTTCAAGGAGGGCATTTGTTCATTCACATATTTCCATCAATACTTTCATGTAATTGATTATGCACTCCACTTTTACCACAATGTACATGCAAGACCTTTTTAATGTTTAACAGAAATAGGTTTCAATGTGCTTCCTTTCATTCTTTTCTCTTTTCATTCAACAGACATACTTGCAAGGACTATGAAGTTCTACTTAGCCTCTTCAATGAACCAGACTCCATCTGCTGTAAATGTGACTGCATGGGGATCAAAACCTTTGTATTATAATTCTCATAACATGACGCTATGGTAACAAACAAGCAACCGTTGATAAAAAGCCTGATATGTCCTTGTTTGTGTGTGAACCACAAAGCAACCATCACTCATAAGGATGTTTTTATGTACATCAGATGTTCATTGTTTCACTGGAAAAATTGTGATTTTGAATCATTTAAGAAATCATGTTTTATAATGTGTTTATAATATAGTGCAAATCATGATATAACAGATTCCCTGCAAAAGAAACACGGCTCAAAAGTAGACTATGCTTTGTTTTAAAAATAAGTGGGAGAATCTAATGTAATAAATGCATAACATTTAATTCTAATAGTTTAAAGTAGCAGATTATGAGGCTATTGGAGCTTAATATTTGATTTTGTCCTTCAATTTTTTAATCGTATTCATCGTGAATTACAATCTTTTCTGTTTTAAGAAAAATAAATAAATTGAACATAATTGTTGATATGTTATATACAATATTCCTTTCATATCTTTTGATTTTAAGTGTGGATACTGTTGGGTTCATTGAATTATACATGGAAAAAGTCTGGAAATAGAACAGTGAGAAAACAGAGAGCTAGCGAGAGAGAGAGAGAGAGAGAGAGAGAGGGATAGAGTAGAAGAGAAAGTGAACCAAATGAGAAAGAACAATTTAATGGTGAGAGATGTCATGAAAATGAGAAATAAACAATGATGTGAGATAGTGTGTGTGTGTGTGTGAGAGAGAGAGAGAGAGATGGAGATAGGGAGAAAGAGTGTTTTTTTTTGGGGGGGAAGGGTATAGTGCCCCCTTTTTCAAATGCCCCTTTTTATATAGGAAAGTGCCCTTTTAATACTTTGTAAGAAGTGCCCCTTTTTCCATAGGAAAAGTGTCTCTTCCCCTTTTCACCTCTGATAAGTGCCCCTTTAATTTTGACACGCGCCCCTTTTACTTTGACAATTTTCCTTTGCAATAAGTGTCAATTTTCCATTGCTATAAGTGCCCTTTTAAATCTCTAGTAAGTGCTCCTTTTCAGGTACGAGAAGTGCCCCTTAACCTCTGATAATTGCTCTATTTGAATCTGAGAGGTGCCCCTATTAACAAAATTATCGGTGCCCCTTTTCTTTCAACAAATGCACATTTCCTTTATTATAAGTGCCCCTTTTAAAATATGTTCAATGCCCCTTTTCAGGTGCGATATGTGACCCTTTTCACCTCTGATAATTTCCCTTTTAACAATGATACAATTCCAGCAAGTGCCCTTTTTGTTGGTGCTGCCCCCCGCTTTGGAAGTCGCTCCGCCGTCCCTGGACGTCGTATTGCTCAAGTTGTCGAGGTGATGCATCCTCTCCACACTGCGCGCATCCATTGTCTTAGTGCATTGTGACGTCATATTGCTCAAGTTGTCGAGGTGATGCATCCTCTCCACACTGCGCGCATCCATTGTCTTAGTGCATTGTGACGTCGCAGCTTCGGTACTGAGCATGTGCAGAAACCGTAACCATGGTGAATAATCCATGGACTAAGTTAGGCCAGGTTTAAACCATGGATCAGTTAGGCCACCTTTCGAGAAATGAAAATGACTTAGGTCAGCGGCCTAAGTTAAGCCTGGCCTAACTAAACCACGGTTTAACTTAGGCCAGGTTTAACTTAGGCCGCTTTCGAGAATACCACCCACTATGTTTAAGAGTGTTTGTATTCGTGTAATGCTTGAATAAGATAAAGAAATATTTAAACAACTCAACGTGTAAATGGTTTAGTCACGAGCGTATGCAATGATATTAAGTTTTCAATCACCTTCATGCTTAAAACTGTCACGAAATTTACGTTGGATCATCAATACTCCTAATCCGCGAATAAAGAACATCTACTTTAAAACATAGTAATACATAGCAATACATATCTAACGCCTTCTGGTTCTGAACAAGACGGGAAATTTTTATTGAAATATATTTATTCAGGATAACAAGAATCAGATATACATTGTAGATACAAAATCGGTTTTACATCATGGTCCTGACCAGGATAAAAATGTAGTACACGGAAATATAAATAATGAATATTACCAAAGCTCACAAGCAAAGGCAAGAACAGTATAAAACTAACATATAAGAATAATCGCATTAAAAGTAGTAAAAAGCACAAAAGCACAATACAAAAAACAAAAAACGACAATGTAATAATTGAAATTAACAGCGGAAAAAATCAAATCACTTTAATAAAAGGCATTAAAATATCACCAAAAAGATTAGAAGACGAAAAAAGATATAAGGAAATTGGTAGAAAGTAAAGAAGGAAAGAGAGAAAGAAAGAAAGAGTGGGAGAGAGAGGGGGAAAGAGAGAGAGAGAGAAATAAGCCATGTCAAGAGCAGTATTTGAATCGGCATTGTATCACACACGTTTAAATAATTTGTCCTTGTACATACGTTTAAAAACATCGATAGATTTAGCATTTTGAAAAATAAAAGTTAAACTATTCCAGATTTTACCACCAGCGTATCTAAAACAATTCTTAAAACATTCAAGATTAGGCTTGGGTAAAACAACATTCAGCGTATTGGCAAGTCTAGTGTTAAAATCATGTCTGTCAAAAACCATTTCCACTTCATTACATAATCGTACTGGGGCGTTTCCATGAATACAGTTTTACAATATACCTGCTAAAAAATAGTCCCGTCTAGTATCAATGGATTGCCATTTTAATGAAATCATTATATTCAAGCTATTTACATCATAATCAAAGTTCCCTACGACCAGGCGCGTACGCAGGGGTTAACCCCTCCCCCCTTGAGTTTTTTTAAGGTGTATGTTTTGTGTATGTTTTGTGTATGTTTTTGGGGACCCGCCCCCCCCCCCTTTTTGAGTTTTTACTTTTAAAATTTTACTTTAAAATACTCCCCTGAGGAATTCCTATAGTAATGTCCGCATCGACTTGGTTTCGAACCCGGGTCACCGGATTACGAGACCACTGCTCTACCGACTGAGCTATCACGCCTCCTATCAGTACTTTCATTCGGATTCTAGTAGTTGATTCCATGCCACGATCCCACAAAACTGGAAGGTTTATTGATACATCCTTTCTAAATGTTGGTATACAAATTTGTCTTGTTTATTAATCGTTACTTTGAAATGATGATCACCTTCTATTATGCTATAATCTAGGAATGAGACAAAATGAAGTTCTGTCTGTATTATAACGATAGTTTGTTGGTTCTGTAGTATAAAGTTGCATCAGTATAGCTTCTGGAATTTCCAATTAAAATTTAAAACCACAAATATTATCTATCAATAGTACATAAAAAAAGAAGAAAGAGAGAAAAGGGAAAAAACACAGAAAAAAGGGCGGAACGAAGTTCGCCATTTTACTTCGTCGATAAGTATTATAAGAAATAATCAAACCAACCATAACAAACATACAATTAACGGTTTGTTATTTGTGTGAATCTTTGAAATTTTAGAATAAAAACTTAGATTGTGAGAACAGCTATGAAGATATAAATCATTTGTTAAATATATAATAATGATGCAAAACGAAAAAAAAAATATTGTATAGCGCATATCACGTTATGATGTATATAACGTCACTATGCTCTCGCATGGTTTGCTCAACATTATTTCATCATTGCACCAAATGCATTAATTTCTCTTTAATTATATCAATACTTTATATGATGAGTATGTACCCTTTCTGTTGTAACTATTCATTCATTCAGCAAAATATACAACTTTAATTGATCAAATGTTGAAAAGTTACAGTGACATTTAGCATAATTTACAACCATTTATCAAACACTTAGTCCATATGGTAGTATACAATATTATATACTTGATTTTAATTCTAAAACATCTCGTTACCCTATTGTTTTCCTTTAAAGCTTATATAAATATAATTATGGCACCGTTTCAGATAATTCCCATGTTGCCTGGTCGAGTAGCTTAATCTGATCATTGGACAGACACTTCAGAGCTGCTGTCACACTCTCTTCCACTGATAGCATACCAAAAGAATTAGGTCGAGACTGGCATTTCTTTTCATTTCGTCCTCCATTATCTCCGTCAGTCCTTTGTCGTAGTTCTGCTAGCGAACATCGTGATGACAGAAGGCATATGGTTCCATGTGCCTTGTAGGTGTCCTTTCGACCAAACAAACATGTCAAGTCAAGAGTTCCTTGTAAACGCTCAAGATAGCCGCTATACTGATTACCACTGTTCATGGGGTGACCCGATACCACACTTGGGTAAGGCCGTTCTCGTGCAGTTCTGTTGTTCTTTATCTTGAGCTTTCCTTCGGCAGGTGGTGACGATGGGCTGCACGGGCTTCCATGAGATCCATCAGGGTTCTGCTGATACGGTTCTCTTGTGGAAAAGTCACCATGCATCGTAGATTTGATGTGCTGGATGAGTGCTGAAGGTTTTCCATGTGGCCTTCGTTCATGATGGCGTCCTGACACCAAGTTAGAGCTAACGTACCAAGGCTGGGGTAATCCGCCCAACAATCCGGTTGCCAATGAACACGTAAGCTCTTCGTTGTTGTAATGGTTGTTACCTTGGTTAGCTCTTAAGGTGTAATGGCTGTCCACCTCGACATCCTCTTTACTTTTGTTTTCCTCTCTGTAATGATGCCATGGACTGGCGCCATTATGGTGGTTCCTTGGGCCTACCACGTGCTGATCAGCTGATGATGTATTCTGATGGAGACTGCCAGATTCAATATCGCCTCTGTGAAATTAAAAGAAAAAACCCGAAGTTGTCAATAATAAGTATTGTTTTTATTATCGTCGTTAGCTTTACGTACATTAGAAACTTTAGTCGATTTTATCATGCGTGTGTTTTTCCAGTTAGGTTTGAGAATAATTCGTCAACAAGTCGTAAAGAGGAAGTTAATCGATGATTTATAAATTTTCCTTTTAAAAAATCCCTGAGAAATTAAAAGTCACTTTACTAGGGAAATTAACTTTACAGAGGAATAGTGTACAATATATAACCTAACCTACCGACATGTTTCAACTGATAAAAAGTACACTTCACAGAAGATTTATAAGTTAAGATATTTTATAGCGGTCAAAAATGTATGTAAAGAGAAAATACCAAGGCATGAAATAAAATTGAAGGACGAACCGGATGATGCGATACTTGCAGAGTATGGTGTACGACATTGGAACTGAACTTTCCCGGATAAGATGAGCTGTGATGTGAGTTGTTATCGTCTGTTTGTCCTTGGTCACGAGTTGGAGTGTCGAAAAACATTGGGTTTCATTGGATGCTGTCATTACTAAAACTGGGGAAATGAATAAAAAAATATAAAGATGCAACAAAAATAAAATATTGTACCTGCCAGCATGATGGACATAAGAAAGGATACAAGAAGGAGAGAAAGTGACAGAAAAGGAGAGGGGGAGACAGAGGAGCAAAGGCGATCGAAAGTAAACAATACACTACCCTCAATTTATCTTAAGGATCATGAGGATGCAGTAGTGGTAAATCGTGCTTCCGGCTGAAGTACGTAATGTAACTTGAAGAATATTTGTGAATGAAGTTTTAATATGTGTCTAATTACTAATTACCTCATTTACGATGATGCGAAACTACATTATTTCGCTAAGGTCTATGTATGACATTTTAAAAGAGTCTGCTTACTTTCTTGATGAAAATGTTTGGCAACCAATACATATTCCGGATGAATGAGACGATACCATCGATGCCCGTACAACTCTTCGCCAGAGTAACCAAGAAACAGAGAAGCCCTGTATTAAAATAAATCAGAGAAGTAATGTTTTGTTAAAGCCAATCTGCACTAGTTTGTTCAGGAGGGATTAGATCTCCTCGCGTGGTCACTGGCAGGCGGTTATCTCATCAAATCAGTTCTCAATTAACATAAGAAAAGGAGGATAGTGGGGGACCAACGGGTACCACTTAAGCATTATTGGCTATATAGAGGGCGCAAGAAGATACAAGTAGTGGAGTCCCGCTTTTACATAATTTGTTTCTCAAAAACTCTTTAAATTGGGATGTATTCATAACATCTCTATGTCACAGTTGTCAAATAAGTCTTCACTGAGTGCTGATTGTGTTTATTGTTTAGCTTAGTTTTGTTTTATTTTGTCTATTTGTTTTTCTTTTTTTAAAAGATATTTTACTTGGGTTAGCATAAGGTTTAGTGGGATATTATTGTTATTATTATTATCATTACCATTATTACTACTAGTATTATTACTATCGTTATTAACGTAGCGATTAAGCTAAAGACAATCCTACCTTTGTAATACGTTCTTTTGTAAGAAAGCTGAACACAGAAACAGAAAGACGAAAGTTAAATAGCACAAATAAAAAGAGAGTTATAAATGTTTGAAAGATGAAATTACTACATCTGTTCGAATCTCAAATCGGAAATAAGATCAGAGGATTTTGACATAGTCACGTACAACTTTCCCAAATTTCGTGTGCTAAAATATCAATCATTGCTGTTTTCTCCTAAGCGCTTTCTCCCTCGGGGTACTACTAAAAATGTATTATGGATAGTTTATTGTCATAGGTCCTCTAAAAAGAAAAGACACTTCTGAGTCATAATCTTTTTTTTAATGTGACATTCTGGTAATTTTGTGTCTTGGAAAAATGGGAGCGTTGTCCGCCATTACATCACAATGACATTACCGATCCGGCCAATTTGCAATTCCCTTACGCGTATGTGCTTACAAAATTCATAACTTTCTTAAACTTTGTCCTATTTCGTTCTATTTCACTATTCTGCTTTCTTTGACAGCAATTTGCTTTTTGAGGTTAGATTTTTCCCTTTGAAGTGTTAGTTTGTAATGTAAAAGAAAAAGAATAGTCAAGACTTGCCTGTTACATGAGTCAATGATCCGCATATCTAAAGTATGTTTGGTTGTAAACTCGGCGATGGGGGCATGGTACATGGAGGTGTCTATACTGATGTCTATAGGGGTACATAGGGCGAGGAACACACCCTCATCTCCAGATTTTAGATCCCCCTCGGGATGAAGGAATCGACCGTCTATATGAAAAGGCTGAAAAGAAGTTCAGCATTTTCATGTTATTGATTGATTTGCTCTCGAAGAAAATTACATGGAAATGTTTATATAATTAAAGGTATATAGACCTGTTCTGGTCATGCGATTGCATTGTGAAAGAAACGTTGTGGAATCGATCAGAAGAGGTTGATCATCTAGAATATAAGTACTGGTGTGTACTGCAAGATTCTGGAATCATCAAAATGATAAGAAATTTGGCCCATTCCTGGTAAAGTTCCAAGCACTGTACACAGCAAGATGTATATGGGACTATGCGATATCTATCCAGTCCGGATATTAATAATTTACCAAATATATCAACTAGTAGGCGGTTTCCCGGCAAAATTTGTATCATCACGTATTTGTCAAAACATATTCTTTCACATGATTGGTAATAAGAGCTTCCATTTCATTTTTTTGAGAGGCCGAGGCGTTTCCAAAGATGGTCTATACCTTTAAATGATTATAATTATATTCGATAAACTTGAGACAATTTTAAACTTTATTCAGCATATTTCATCTTTGTTTCCAAAGTAATAATCTAGTTTACCCAATAGGGTAAAATCCTCAATTCATTTGAAATAATTTCATAAGACGTAATAGACTCCATATTCAATGAAAAATTCGTTTAGATGTTTCGCTGAAATTTGCAATCACACTTCGAAAAAAAGTTTTGCCGATTCAGGATGAAAGTATAAAAGAAATAGATTTGAATGAAATCTATGAAACAAGAAAAAGTTATGAATGTTTAAAATTACCCTATAATGACATGTATATCAATAAATCAACCGCAAATATATAATTAACAAAATTCCACTTTCACCTTTCTTACCTTGCATTCTGTGCCTTGAAATGGCATTCTTCTGCGTAGAGACCGGGACATGATCATCTGACATACAAACGCATATCTTGATGAACCTGTAAAAATGCAGGAAAACGTCTTATTACTTCGTCATTCACTTAAGCTATGGTCACAAATCAGAGCAGCGACCGACCGATCAGTAGCCTGCTCGGTCGCTGCTGGAATTTAGGCATCGCCCAGCGATTAGGTCGGTGCCCGGGCGTCGACCGCCCAGGCACCGAGCGTATTTTGGGCGGCGAGTGAAATGTGAGCAGGCGCCGCCCAAATTTTAACTCCGCGCTAAAACTTCAGCGGCGACCGAGCGATGCCCTAAAAACGAGCGGTGCCTGGGCGGCCGCCGCTCGGTGGCCGGGCAGCCGCCGGGCAGAATTGGTTAAAAACTCGCCGCTCGGCCGCCGAGCAGGCTACTTTTGGGTAATGTGACCATAGCATTAGAGAAAAAACCTTAGGCCACTATATTATTTCAAAGGCCAATGACAAAATTTCAATCATGTAAAGCCTGAGAAAGATGATGATAGAGTCGGAATGGACATGATAGATATTTGAGGTAATCTAATGATGATTTTTTTTTTAAATTTTTTTTTTTAGTGATTCTAAAGAATATTTACATTTTAGTAACCTTGTAGACCAATATTCCAATATTTTCTTTGAGGATGCTCCAAATACGCTTAGTGAAAGGCAAAAAAATAATAGAAAGAACAAGAAGAATGAATACAATTTTAACGAAAATGTCTGTTTTATATTTCACGAATATAGATGAACCAGAATCAGCTTGAGAAGAATTCTTAAGCACCCTAAACATGACCATTTTAACTGACAATACAAAGTCTTTAAACAAATGTCTTTGTTTTTCATATGATCTACGCACTTTGATATTGTTCATCCAACCATTAAATGACATATCAGAAACGAGAAATCCTCTGTATATCATTGTCTGAAAAAAATCTGTTATACGTCAGAAGCCCGCCCCCCCCCCCCCCCACTCAATGTAATTTAGGGTACGCATATGCTCGTTCCCTCTTTTTGAAAGCACCCCCTATCTGAGGACTACCAATATTTCCGAACCCCCCTTTCCCGGGCATTTCGCGGGCTTTTCCTACCTTGGAGACCCCCCTAAATCAGGAAAAATGTTCAATGTACCCCCTAAATTCGGAATAATTTCTCAGGAGTCGAAAAGAGATGAGAGAAAAAAAAGAAAAAACACCCCCTTTTTAAAGAAATCTCCGGGTGAAAAGTCAAATACACCCCTTATTTTACAATTCTCGGGCCGGACTTTGTCGCACGAAAAGTACCCCTTTACCGGACATTTTGGCAACACGCATGCGGTCATTCCGACCTCTGAGGGGGGGGGGGGGCGGGGTCAGAAGCCGTAAAACTCAAAATCACAAGGAATTGACCATGGTAAATATCATGTAGTGGAAACAACAGCTTCTTAACTCACGTGCTAAACAGGCGTTCATGTCACTGGCTGCGTTGAGATGAGTCTGGAGGGTCACGTGATCAGCTACATCAACCAGATCATATACATCTCCTCCACCAGATAAGATCTCCACCTACAGATTTAATCATTTTGAAGAGCGAATTACCTATCATATTTTTTTTAATTCATACTATCTCAAACGGGGAAGGCAGCGGCCCCTTCCATGATCCTCTTCATCAGAAAATGATGAAGTCCTACAAAGCACAACCAGAGGTATTTTCCCAGCAGGCGTTATTGTATCGACTGACGTCACAATGCATGGAAGTAGGAACCATACAAGAACAGCTGGTGAAGGTCAAGAGTCGGGCGTGGGCCACAGACAAAAATAATGAAATATAAAGGATGTAGGCGTATACTGCGTAGGCTTGATCACTGGCGCCCCCAAGCCCCCCCCCCCCAAAAAAAAAAAAAAATTGAACCATGACTTATTTTCAATTCCATATACAAGTGATGTATAAATGTTCGTGAAATCACATAATTTTCAACAAAATGCGTGTTTCTCCATTTCTGTTGCAAACTGACACATTCCCAAATGGCCAGGAATAGCATATGTTTTTTTATAGTCACTAAAGGGCCGTGGCCACTAACAGTAACACTAGTAAAAAGATCCTATCCAGAAGCAACTGTGACAAACACTGCCGGGCGTTCCATACTTACATCATGTAACACTGCACATGCACCGTTAAGGGGCCCAGTGGGGAAATTGAATTCAGACAAGATTAAGAGTGGTGAACGGTACAACGAATCGTCTTCCTTCTTTAATAATTTAATGAAGTGTCAAAACTTCCGCGCTTTGCGCGGGAGGGGGAAATTGAATTCAGACAAGAACACGATACAACTAATCGTCTTTTTTCTCTGATAATTTAATGAAACGTGAAAGCTTCCGCGCTTCGCGCGGGATGGGCGAATATGAATTCAGACAAGGATTAAGAGTAATATTTAAATGAAACGTAAGAGTTTCCGCGCTTCACGCGAGATGGGCGAAAATGAATTCAGACAAGGATTAAGAGACGGAACCGCTACAATGAATCGTATTCTTTCTCTAATAATTTAATGAAGTGTCAGAGCTTCCGCGCTTTGCGCGGGAGGGGGGAAACTGAATTCAGACAAGAACACGATATACGAATCGTCTTCTTTCTCTAATAATTTAATGAAACGTGAAAGCTTCCGCGCTTCGCGCGGGATGGGGGAAAATGAATTCAGACAAGGATTAAGAGTAATGATTTATTAAAATGTCAAAGCTTCCGCGCTTTGCGCGAGATGGGCGAAAATGAATTCAGACGAGGATTAAGAGTAATAAGTTATTGTAACGTCAAAGCTGCCGCGCTTCGCGCGGGAGGGGGGGGGGGGGAACTGGATCCAAACAAGAATTAAGAGTCGAGAACGGTACAACGGATCGTCTTCTTTCTCTAAACCAGTATTGTTATGCTAACAACGCTGAGTAGGGCCATCCCTCCGTTTTCCTTTTTTATAGGTGTGTCTTTATGATTGTAAATATATATATATACAGTGCGTCCCAGAAAAAACGAAACCGAGAAGTATCGATGTTTTATCATAACTTTATCACAACCATAATTAATGAATGATACATATTTGGAAAGCTTAGAGTCTCCTCTTTCAGTTGATGCTACTTAGATGATGCATATTTTACGCATGAGTGATTAAAAGCAATTTGAAGGAAGGAAACCAAAAAGACATCTGGCGGGCGGTATCTGAATTTCGAAGAAAAATTAACATTTCTAGAAAGTTGAGTTTCTGCCCTTTCATATGACACCTCAATCAGGAAAAATGAGCGAGGAATAACAAAGTTCTGTTTGTTTAAAGTAGCCCTTACATTTTCATAATTTTAACAAACGAATTCGTTTTCACTGGGTGCCTGCCGTAGCAAAAAGCAGATTTGACAAAAGACTTAACTCCGTTTCGTTGACAATCAGCCATGCATGAAGACTCTCGTCTACGGCTGATTGTCAACGAAACGGAGTTAAGTCTTTTGTTAATTTCGTTTATTGATACGGCAGGCAGCCAGTGAAAACGAATTCGTTTAATAAAATTATGGAAATGCAAGCACTAATTTAAACAAACAGAACTTTGTCATTTCTCGCTCATTTTTCATGATTGAGGTGTCATATGAAAGGGCAGAAACTCAACTTTCTAGAAATGTTAATTTTTCTTCGAAATTCAGATACCGCCCGCCAGATGTCTTTTTGGTTTCCTTCCTTCAAATTGCTTTTAATCACTCATGCGTGAAATATGCATCATCTAAGTAGCATCAACTGAAAGAGGAGACTCTAAGCTTTCCAAATATGTATCATTCATTAATTATGGTTGTGATTAAGTTATGATAAAACATCGATACTTCTCGGTTTCGTTTTTTCTGGGACGCACTGTATATATATATATGTTGATGTATTTTTAAATGACGGAAAATAAATACAATACAATACAATACAATACAACAAGTGTCAAAGTTTCCGCGCTTCGCGCGGGAGGGGGGAGACTGAAAAATAACTTAGTTCCTGGCCCCGGGTTTATAGGGTTAAATTTGCAGACATTTTGGGCATTGGCATTAATATATTTGTCGGTAATTGGTTGCTCGTTCTGTCGGTGATCGGTGGCCTCTACACCCTCCCCACTCCCCCACTGACAAAGATCTAGCGTCGCCCCTGATAACGACACAGTTTATACACTCGAAAACAAAATTGCAAGTAATACTGATGAAGTACCGGACCTCCGTCTTTGTGCATTGTGACAGTTCACTTTTCTCTAACTTCTAACCAATCAGAAGGCCTCGTTTTTATTCAAGGAAGTGCCGGTGGACATTAATGCGCCAAATGTGGTTCTCAAATTGCAAAAGATCCCTTCTCTTGGAAGGGGTAGGAGAAAGCAATTTTACGTCATATTACTCCAGGAAGTGCCTTAAAATGCGTCTAATTTGGTTCTTAAATTGCAAATGCTTCTTACCTTGGGAGGGGGCCAGAACCCCTTCCCAGACCCACCCCCGCTTAGTCGCTTCGCTCCCTCGCCGCTAAAGCCTCGTTCTGTCGCTTCATCGTTTTACATATATTTAACCCCATGCCATTTTGTGCCCCCCCCCCCCCCCGGTAAGAAATTCCTGGATCCGCCACTTATGCCCATTCATGTTAGAGTGGGGTGCTGCACAGGGGCGTACGCAGGATTTTTTTTCAAGGGGGGGGGTTTTAAAATATTTTGCTCCCAAAAATTTGAAAATCGCGCCGGTGTGACGGCAGATCTTGTTACCTTGGCGGATCGTGTTCTCAGAACAAAATCTGCCTAGCAGATATCGTGATCAGCAGCGGATATCGTACCCGCTACAACATTCATTACAAAAACAACCATAGGAATCTTGAGATCTTTTATATTAAGAGCTTTTATATTAAGAGCATGTATAGACAATTAAAGAATGCCCGGGAATCTTGAGTAGTCAGGTTTGAAGATTTATTGCCAAGGGTTTTTCCATTTAAATGAAGGAAAATAAAAGAAAGAAAAGAAAGGTTTCATTGTGATGGTCGAAGTACTAGCATGAATAGTGACATACATGTAAATTCATAGATTTGGTTACTTCATACAAAGGTCTAATGATCGTTTTGGTCTGTAAAGATCTTTTATATTAAGGGTGTGTCTTAGACTATGAAAGAATACCCGGGATTCAATAGAATAGTTCGGTCTCTTGACCCATAGAAATCTTGATGTCTTTATATTAAAAGCATGTATTATGTTTAGACAATTAAAGAATGCCCGGGATTGAATTGAATAGTAAAGTTTTGGTATTTTAACTCTAGGAATCTTGTTTAGTTTGAAGAAATATGCCAGGGGTTCCTCCATTTATGTGGGGAAAAAAAAGAAGAAAAGAGTTCATTGTAATAATTGAATACTATAGCATGCCTAGTGATATTCAGTATTTTTGGTTACTTCATTCAAGGTGTCTAATGATTGTTTCGGTTGAATAAAGGTCTTTTATACTAAGGGCGTGTCTTAGGGTTAGACGATTAAAGAATGCCCGGGATTGATTAGTATTGGTTGGTATTTTGACCCATAGAAATCTTGAGATCTTTTATATTAAGAGCATGAATAGACAATTAAAGAATGCCCGGGAATCTTGAGTAGTCAGGTTTGAAGATTTATTGCCAAGGGTTTTTCCATTTAAATGAAGGAAAATAAAAGAAAGAAAAGAAAGGTTTCATTGTGATGGTCGAAGTACTAGCATGAATAGTGACATACATGTAAATTCATAGATTTGGTTACTTCATACAAAGGTATAATGATTGTTTTGGTCTGTAAAGATCTTTTATATTAAGGGTGTGTCTTAGACTATGAAAGAACACCCGGGATTCAATAGAATAGTTAGGTCTCTTGACCCATAGAAATCTTGATGTCTTTTATATTAAGAGCATGTATTATGTTTAGACAATTAAAGAATGCCCGGGATTGAATTGAAGAGTAAAGTTTTGGTATTTTAACTCTAGGAATCTTGTGTAGTTTGAAGAAATATGCCAGGGGTTCCTCCATTTATGTGGGAAAAAAAAAAAAAAGAGTTCATTGTAATAATTGAATACTATAGCATGCCTAGTGATATTCAGTATTTTTGGTTACTTCATTCAAGGTGTCTAATGATTGTTTCGGTTGAATAAAGGTCTTTTATACTAAGGGCGTGTCTTAGGGTTAGACGATTAAAGAATGCCCGGGATTGATTAGTATTGGTTGGTATTTTGACCCATAGAAATCTTGAGTTCTTTTATATTAAGAGCATGTCTTATGTTTAAACGAAAACAAAAAGACTGCCCTGGATTGAATAGTACAGTTTGGTCTTTTGATTCATAGGAATCTTGAGTAGTTTGAAGAAATATTGCCATTTATATATACACATTTAAAAGAAGAAGAAAAGAGAGTTCATTGTGATGGTCGAAGTACTAGTAGGCATAGTGACATACATTCATAGGTGTGGTTACTTCATACCAAGGCCTAATGATTCTTTAGACGATTAAAGAATGCCAAGGTCTAATGATTCTTTAGACGATTAAAGAATGCCCGGGATGGAATAGGATAGTTTAGTCTAAGATGTTTAGGTTTAATGAAGTGCATGCATGCATTGACATTCATTTATAGAATTGGTTACTCCATACTAGATGTTTTAATGATTGTTTTGGTTTCTTCATATAGAGAAAAAGGAAAGAGTTCATTGTGCTGGTCAAACACATAGATGCTCATTGACATTCATTTACAGAAGTGGTTACTGCATACAAAGATGTTTAGGTTTAATGAAGCGCATGCATGTAGCCGGTATTGGAATGATTGTATAAAGAAGGTATTAGAAAGGATAGAAGCTGGGGGAGGGGGGGGTGGAGGGAGGCGGTGGTTGTGAGCGGAGGAGAAATAGGTGCAACTTTATTTGTAGACATGTCTTTTCTACATAGGTTTTATTGTGTGTGTTATATGTTATGTAAATGTTTAATGTATTCTTCTTTTTTTTTTTCAACGGGGACAGTTTGTGGCAGCCTTTGATCTGGTTAGTTTTATATGGCTTGAATGTGGGCAACAACCTTTCCATCTCTCATCCACCTATATTATCTACTCAACACGCACATGATGAGTAACACTAAAATTTCCGTCTGCAATTTGATATCCTTAAATGTAAAAGGTATTCGGGAGAAAAATAAAAGAAGAAGCATTTTCAAATGGTGCAAAGAAAAAGGTGGGAATATTATTTTTTACAGGAATCCTTTAGCACACAAGATATAGTTAATACTTGGAATTCGATGTGGGAAGGCGAATGTATATACAGCCACGGTACTAATCATGGTAAAGGGGTTATGATACTATTTGATAGTGGAGTAAATATTAAGATACGACACACAGTTATCGATGAAAATGGCAGATACATTTTTGCAGTTGGTTTTCTGCAGAATAAGGAGGTAATACTCGGAAATGTTTACTTCCCTGTTGGGAGCAAAGAGTTGGAACAATTGGAGTTTCTGGGCAAAGTTAGAAATATTTTGGAAAAAGATGAATTCAAAAATAAACCTCTCATTATTGGAGGGGATTTTAATATGGTTAGAGATGTACATTTAGATTACAGTGGACATAATGTTAATAAAAAACAGTCTAAGCTTAGCTATGAATTTGAAAAGTTTTTAATTGACTATAATGCCACAGACATATGGCGTGTCAAAAATAATTTAAAGAAACAATTTACATATCACCAACAGAATCCTAAAATGCATAGTAGATTGGACTACTGTGTTACTTCGGAGAGCATAGAAGATATGGTATTTAGCTGCAAAGTATTACCTTCAATTTCACCGGACCACTCAGCAGTAGAACTGATTATTAAACTACATTCTTCTACTAATCCTGTAATAAAAGCAGGATATTGGAAATTTAATAACAGTTTATGTAACGATGCAGATTATGTGAAAAGTATGAAAGAAGAAATAACACGGTTGAAACTCAATTTATCCAAAGAGATAATAGATAATAGAATATTATGGGATTATGTTAAAATGGAGATACGAAGCTTTACAAGAAAATACTGTAAGAAAAAAGCCAAAGAAAGAAAGGATAAGATTGTTGGTTTGGAAAAAGAAATTTCAAAGTTAGAGGAAGAATTACAAATACCAGCGAAGGTGAATGACAATTCTTTGATTAACGATTTGGAAAAGAAAAGAAGGGAATTGAAAAGTCTTTACGGTTATATAAGTGAAGGGGTAAAAATCAGATCTCGAGCCCAATGGTTTGAAAGTGGAGAAAGAGAAACGGCATATTTTAAGCAACTAATAGATTTCAAAGGGAAAAAAAGTGCTATTAAAGAATTACAAGTAGATGGAAATATAACTGATGATGAAAAAGATATCATACAAGAAATTAGGAGATTTTATTCTAACCTGTATGCTAAATCAGAAGAAGGATTATGCGAAAATATTAATTTTTTACCCAAAACCTTACCCAAATTAACAGAAAATCAGAGGAAGCTATGTGAAGGAAAAATTAACCAGGGAGAGTGTATTGAAATCTTAAAAGAAATGCAGTTAAATAAATCCCCAGGAAATGACGGATTAAATGTAGAATTTTATATTACATTCTGGCATGTAGTTGGTGACTTAGTTCTTAAGGCATTTAACGATACCATGAAATTCAATTCGGAGGAAATTTTGTTTTTTACTGTAACTATTTACCTAACAAGATCGATATACAATTACCAAAATACTATCGGGATTTAATAAATATTTGGTTAGATATGAATGATTTTATTAAAAAAGATACAACTCACAAAGGGAATGAAATTTTTTTAAATAATAGGTTTATACACAATAGTGGAAAAACATACTTCAATGAAAATCTTTTCTTAAAAAATACTTACAGATTGTACCATATTATAGATGGAAAAGGAACATTAAAGTCGGACACTTATTTCAGATGTATGGGACTAGAGGAAGAGGAAATATCAATGCTTAAAGAAATCTATGGTAATATACCTAAGGAATGGAAAATCGATTTAACAAAGAGGCAAATTTCATTTCATGACCTAAAAATAGAATTTATGTTCACAAAGAAAACATTCCAATTTGAATCGGTTTGTTCGAAGAATCTGTACAGGGCATGCATACAAAAAATGCAAGACGTCCCTGTCAGTTTTCAGAATTTACATTCATCATACAATCTGTCGGTTAAAGAAATTGAAAAGGTTTTTGTCCGACCAAGAATTAGTACTTTAGATAATAAACTAAGAGAATTTCAATTCAAATTGCTTTATAAAATTGTTTATGTCAATCGTTATTTATACAGGTTTCAATTCATATTAAGTGATAAATGCTCATTTTGTGGAAAAGAAGAGGAAACATATAGGCACATATTTTTTGAATGCGAAATGGTGAGAAAATTATGGGATCAATGTAGTGATAGTTTGGATATTCCAATCCTTAAAGATATGAGCTGGAAGGAAGTTCACATTGGATTAGACGAAATAACCGAAGATAGGCAAATGATTAATCACGTGGTTTTATTAATTAAATATTTGATATTTATTAGTAGGGAAAAAAAAGAAGCCTCCAAGTATTGAAGAAATAAGAGAGAAAATATTCAAAAGTAAACAGGAAGAAAGAAAGAGTGCTACTGAACGAAATACGTTGACGTTCCACTATAAAAAATGGGAACATCTCAAGGTAAACATGGACAATATGCAAGAAAATGCAAGGGATGAGGAAAGGGGGGCCTGCCCGGTTCACAGCTGTGTGTGATTGACCGGTCTCGACTGCCTTAGACTGCCCACGTCTTCTTGTTTTGTTGTTGTTTGTTTTGTTTTCTGTTTTCGTTTTCTGTTTGTTGTTGTTGGTTTTGTTTTTAACGGGGGTAGGCGGTATAACAAACTTTATTCATTCGATATAACTGAGTTGATTGTAGTCTGTACTTTGTTCCAATATGTTATAAATTATAATATGTAATAGAGATACTAGTACTACAGAACAAAATATAGAGGGGGGGGGGTTATAACAATATTAATTCATTCAATATAATTGAGATTACTGTATTTTGTACTCTGTAATTGGTTCCAATATGTTATATATTACAATTTGTATGAATTAATATTATTTATTGAGTGAATACAATAAAGAATATTACAAAACAAAAAAACTATGGGAGGGGGGGGGGCAGAATAACTTATATCTTCATTCGATATTACTAAGATTGATTATACTCTGTGCGGGTTTTTTTCCCCCCATTATGTTATATAGTTAAATGATGTATGATTCGATGTTATGTATTGAATGATATAATGTAACACAGATGTACATGTATGAATTGATTGATGTATTGAATGAACACAATAAAGAACATTACAAAAAAACAAAAAAAACAAAAAAAAACAACCAAATCTGCCGTTAGTGAACACGGCGGATAATGTGCATTGGCGGATTTTGTTCCTATATAGCTACAGGCAGTGGCGAACCTGGCATACCGCGTCAGGGGGGGGGGGGGGGGGGGGGGTTTGGGGGGAGGGTGTTTTTTTTTTTGGGGGGGGAGGGTTTTCCCCCCTCCCACGGTATTTTGATGTTTGCGATCGCGCGATTTCATGCATACCCGTACCTTACTTATGTTTTGTTGATTTGAAAAGTCTTCATAATTCGAAAAAGATTGTTTTAATGGGGGGGGGTTAGGGTTAGGGGTGTGACACCCAAATTTGCTGCCAACTTTTAAGGGTGCGACGTCATCCAAATTTGCCGATTAACAAATGCATAGCATCTACCACCCTCCTTCCCTATCCTAAATGTTAATTATTCCATGGTTTAATTAGGCTCTTATCAAATTAAAAACCTTTTGAAGTAATCATTACCCCCTATAATATTGAAACATGCAACTAATTTGTTTCTACATCGTGATCGACCTGAAAACAAATACAAAAAAGTAATTAGCCCCCTTTTTGTATCTGAATCCACATATCAGTGATAAAAAATAATCATGCGAGCGCGAGGCATTACGAACTGATTTTTCCCTCAACAGTGACAGGAACTGGGCTTATGAAGCCCTTCAAAATTTCTGTCGGCAAATGCGTCACTCTTTTCCTCTTTCCTTCCCTACTTCTTTCATTTTCTCTCTCTCTCTCTCTCTCTCTCTCTCTCTCTCCTTTTTTCTTTCTCTTTTTCTTTCCTTTCTTTCCCTTTTTTCTTCTTTTCTTTCTTTTTCTTTTTCTTTCCTTTCGTTTCCCTTTTCTCTTTTCTTCTTTTCTTTCTTTTTCTTTTTCCTTCCTTTCTTTTCCCTTTTCTCTTTTCTTCTTTTCTTTCTCTTTCTTTTTCGTCGGGGGGGGGGGGAGGGCAATCCGGCCCCTTCCCCCCCATAGGTACGCTAGTGGCTACAGGACATGGTCTGATAATTCTATCGTGAATAACATGGCGGATTGCTAGACTTAAATTGTCTGATTTGTTCGTATTGGACATCGAATCTGTAGGCTATTCCGAAAAGCATCCCCCTTTATTGCATTGACGCCCACAGGCGACAAAGCCTTGTTGTCTCTCTTTCTTCTTGTCCATTCTTCTTGTCCATCGTTCTAATTTTATGTTAAAACCAGCATAATTGACATTTTGGCATTTTTGTTTTATTTATGCCCGAGTGGGTCTAATGGCCTCTAGAGGCCTATACATAAGACCTCCTCCCCAACTGCTGTTTTAACAGAAATAAATAAATCATAATTTAATTACGTATTTATTTCATTTCATTAAACATTTTTCCTGTGATCCAGTCTCTGTGCTTTTTCATTTTCTTTCTTTTCATTTATAACTTAAATGAAGGCAGATATTCAATTCAATTCAATTCATTTATTTTCCACAATAATAAAAGTACAAAGATGTACATTACATATAACAGATATATACATGTATACACAATAACAACAACAAATACCAAAACAAAATGTGAACATTTACAGTAACATTGACAAAGAGGAAAATGAGCATAAGTGATTGATTAAAGTGTAATGATATAGAACATGTTATTATTGCGGAGGGAGCCAACTGGAAGACAGGAAAATAGTCTTAAGTGCGTTGGCACCCATCATGATCAATTAAATATAATCTTAATACATTAAATAACAATTGAATAATTGCGTTAAACAAAAAAAAGCAAAGTAAATTTGTATATAAAGAAAGAAAGGACGGGTTAAGAAGCTCTACTAACGTTGTAGTTGATTACGGTATGAATTAATCAAGTGTTTTTTTTAGTTTGCGTTTGAAAGATTGGAGTGACACTGAGTTTTTTATTTCATTTGGTAAAGAACTCCACAGTTTTGGGCCGGTAAAAAATAAAGTAGATTTTGCATAGGATGTACGTATTTTGGGGAAATGAAAATCATTAGAAGACCGAGTTTGATAAGAGTGAATACTTGCATTTATAGGAAATAGATCAGTAATATAACGAGGGAGTAAGCGATTTTTACATTTATACATGAACATACCAGTTTGTAGCTGACAAATATCGGATAGGCTTAATACATTGAGCTTATGAAATAGCGGAGCAGAATGAGAGTTATACGAGGATTTTGATATCAGGCGAATGGCTTTTTTTTGTAGTTTAAAGACTCTATCAGAATATGACTTAGGACAGCCACCCCAATTTATATTACAGTATGATATGTGGGGTAGGAAAAGGGTATTGTAAATAGTAAGAAGAATTTTTTCGGGTAATAAATTGCGCAGGCGATATAGGATACCAACAACTTGAGAAATTTTAGAACAAACATCTCCTAAATGATATTTCCAAGACATGGATTCATCTATATGAACACCTAAAAATTTGGTATGATTTGTATGTAATAGTTGGGATTTGTCCATATGGATTCTTATATCATCAATATTATAATTCATATTGCTAAAAACCATATAGTTAGTTTTAGACATATTTATAATTAACTTATTACATTTTAACCACTGATATACATTTTGTAATTCTTTATTAAACGTGGTATTAATAAGGGGAATATCTTTATGGGTAAAAAAAATACTTGTATCGTCGGCAAACTGTATAAAACTTAGGACATTTGATGAACACTGAATATCATTTATGTAAATTAGAAATAATAATGGGCCGAGGATAGAACCCTGTGGAACCCCGCAAACAACATTGAGCATATTTGAGTCTGTAGAATTAATATTGTAACATATTGTTTTCTATTGCTAAGATAATTTTCAATCCATTTATGGGGAACACCTCGTATGCCAATATGATATAATTTTTGCATTAAAATATTATGGTCTATTGTATCAAATGCTTTTGACATATCTAAAAATACACCGACTGTTGTTTTTTTAGTTTCAATGGAATTTGTAATATCTTGAGTGAGTTTTGTAATTGCTAATGATGTTGACAGACCCTCTCTAAATCCATATTGAGTGCTATTTAATAAGTTGTTGGAAAATAAAAAATTGGAAATTCTACTGAAAACACATTTTTCGATTATTTTTGAGAAAACAGTAAGTACAGAAATTGGTCTATAATTCGACATACATTCTTTTGACCCCGATTTAAAAACTGGTATAACTTTCGCTACCTTGAGATTATCTGGAACAAGACCTGTCGACATTGACATGTTAAAAATTTGACTCAATGGTTTACAAATAAACGGTATTACTTTCTTAACTACTTTTACATCTATGTGGTCGAAACCAGAAGAAGTATCATTTTTAAATTTGTCAACGATGGATATAATTTCACTTTCAACAATCGGTTGAAAAAATATTGAAGAAGAACAAGGATTTGAAAGATATTTGGAGAAATGTTTATTACATGTATCATGGGGATCATCCAGTTTCTTTTGTAAATTGGGGCCTATCGAAATGAAATATTTATTAAATTCGTTAGCCATTTCCCTTGGGTGAGATATGTCATTATTGTCATTTACAATTTTGGAAGGGATATTTTTTTTAATTTTAGTTCTATTTAAAACCGTATTAATTTCTTTCCAAGTAGCCTTGGAATTCCCTGTAACGGCACAAAATTTAGATTGAAAATATTGTTGTTTTGTTTTTTGTATTGCCTTTGTGCATTTGTTACGGAATGACTTGTAAATTCTTTCATCAATTACTGCTCGGCGTGATATAAATTTTTTGTATAAAGTTTGTCTTTTTTTACACATTTTTTTTAGTTCTTTTGTGAACCAAGCCTTGTTCTTCCGATTGTTCATATTTTTTGATTTTTTGAGAGGGAAACACTTGTCGTATATATCTAGAAAAATATCCACAAAGTCTTTGAACATGTCATTTACATTTGTCACACGAAGATTCCAGTCAAAATCCCTTAAATGTCTACAAAATATTGCAATATTATAATCATTGACTACACGTTTAAAACTGTTTACATTGTCAGAGTTAGAAAATATACAACTTGGTGAAATAACGCTAAATATGGGCAAATGATCACTAATGTCTCCAAAGAGAATACTACTTTCCCTGACCGTATCAGGCTTATTTGTAAACATGTTGTCAATTAATGTAGCAGAATCTTTCGTTATGCGGGTGGGCTTATCAATAACTGGGTAAAATGAAAAAGAACAAAACATATCTATGAATTCATTATTGAGAAGATTGCCCTCAGACGATAAAAGATTTATATTATAGTCTTCAAAGAAATAACATGACATGGAACGTGGAATATGTTGGAGAGTATTTTGTAAAATATTCAAAAAAATCATTAATTGGTTGACCAGGTGGTCTATATACACAGCCGATAATAACATTCTCATTAATTTTCAAAAATATAGCTTCACAATATTCATTGTTTATATTGAGATTATGCATTATACTGTAATTCAGATTATTCAAGATAAAAAAACCAACGCCACCACCGCGTCTATTTTCTCTTTCCTGACTGATAAAAGAGTAATTATTGAGTTGACATAGATTAGGATGTGATTTTTTCAACCATGTTAAAAACAGATATGGGAAGGGTCATGATTGGTCAGAGCAAATTGACGTGTTTGTTTGGAATCTTTCAAACTTTTGTATTACTGCATTTGTTAGCCAAGAAAACCTTTTAGAATAAAACAACCTGACTCCCATAGTAGCGTTTTAAACATTGGTAAGCCCCCCTGTTACACCCTCAAATGTAATAACTCCCACAAATGTAATAACGCCCACAAATGTAATAACACTTTACCCACAAATGTAACAACACCCACAAATGTAATAACACTTTACCCACAAATGTAATAATTTCACCCACAAATGTAATAACCACTTTACCCACAAATGTAATAATTTTTAATCACCCACAAATGTAATAATGACTTTACCCACAAATGTAATAAATTTGAAGTGATATTTTGAATCACCCACAAATGTAATAATGACTTTACCCACAAATGTAATAAATTTGAAGGGATATTTTGTCGAATTTAAAACTAAAACCCTGTAATAAAGCTGGGTATAGCGCGCAGTCTTTGCTCCAGACCCGGTTATTTAAAAAAAAAAAAAGTCTTCAAAACTAAGACCCCACCATCTTCCAAACTAAGACCCGGTAATAAAGCATGGGTTTAGAGCGTAGTTTTTCTTCCAGACCCGGTTATTTCAAAACTTTTTAAAAATCTTCAAAACTAAGACCCCATCATCTTATTCCTGTGGAAGAACATATAAGTATTGAGCGTAGTCTTTCCTCCAGACCCGGTTTTTCAAAAGTTAAAAAACAAACAAAAAACAAAACAAAACAAAACAAAACAACAAAAAAAACTTTTAAACTAAGACCCCTCTATCTTCCAAATTAAGACCCGGTAATAAAGCATGGGATTAGAACGTAGTCTTTACTTCAGACTCGGTTATTTACAAAAAAAAAATCTGCAAACTAAGACCTCACCATCTCATTCCTGTGGAATAACATGGGTATAGAGCGTAGTCTTTCTTCCAGACCCGGTTATTTCAAATGAAATAGAAATTTAAACAAATCTTCGAAACTAAGACCCACCATCTTATTCCTCTTTTTTTTCAATTAAAAATAAATTACATTATTACATATGTGGATACAACACGTCTTAAATAAATGATTGGTCGGCGGTCACACGAACTGACGAATCAGTCAAAATGGTCCATATATATAACACACAGAGGAGGGACCGATTCGATGGTTCGTTGACCGTTGATCGGAGAGACAAAAATCATATAAATAAATACAGTACGGACTACGTCCAACTTTCTATCTCTCCCGCCCCTTCCCCCCTCCCCCTTTTCTCTTTCTCTCTCTCTTTCCCTCTCCCTGTCTGTCTCTCTGTCTATCTGGCAATGTCGTTTTCCATCTTCAGCTTTTTTTTATAATGTTTTTTATTCCTCCATTTGCTTCTTCGCCGGCAGCATATCTTCCTTGAGATTAATTATTATAACATAATTATCCCTGATGATTTAACATTATACCTTATATTTATTATGTACTATGACCCTGTTTTTTCTTTTTTGGGGGGATGATAATCGGTTAACAAGCAAATAACAACGCATACTTTCATATAACAAATCATAAATAGCTGTATAACGAGATCGCGCGAAACATATTTGCATGTTTTGGATGAACGATTGCAGAACCCTTTGACTGATAAAATATCTATATACTCTCTCAATCAATGTGAGTAAATTGCAGAGGTTATGGTTTTATAGTATTAAATGCAATGATGGATACATAGATTTTGTAAGATAGAAAGTATTTTATTCCAAACGAATGAAGAGGTTGTTTCATTAATATACAGACGGTAACAGAACCAAAATAAGTATTACGTATAAAAAGGTGGAGTAACTCACATGTCTTTTACAAGCAAACAAGGTTATAATTTGGGCAATATTGAACCTGATAACATCAACTGAACTTGATATAAAACGCAAACAACCTAACACGTGACAATTCTTCTAAGCTAGGAAAAACAAGAGAACAAGATGCCGAAATACTAAAATACCTGGCTTTCTGTAACTTAGTATTCGTCCATATAAAACTACTTAACACGTACAACTCCAAAAGTTTTTCAGTAATACTTTTCAGATGCTTTAAGAGTAGACGGAGTTGAAATGAAGTATGACTGATCAAAAGGAAATAATTATTTTAATTATACAATGAGATACAGAATATTAACAACCTTTACCTGATCTCTGTTGAAGAGTTTGGCGTTTGCCACTTTTGAGCCATTTTTCAACCTTAAACAGAAATCTGATTAAAGACATAAATGCAAAACAAACCATACACTTGTATAAGGATTATAAATACATGAATATGTTAGTGATTTTAAAAAGCAATAGAGGCATGTAGTTTCCAGATATTTGCTTTAACACTGAGATAACATATTTTATGATATATAGTTCACTCATATGACACATAAATTTTCTTTACAACGGTTTATACACTTATAGTGTAGACAAAGAATCACACATGATTGGTCTGTAATATACTACGTGAGGATTAACCCGTTTGATGCATAATTTTTAGTTTGTTTTTGGTTGTGCGATCTTTTTCAATGAAGATCTTCTAAACACAGCAAAAACTAAAGTTTATCCTAATCGAAATAACTTTGTTGTAACTTTAGTGTTCTGACACTGCTCATTACCATGGAGCTACAACCACGAGAGAGGGGACTCCCCCGAAAGAAATGTCAGACATAATCTCTAATCGAGAATCTAGGACACCTACCCCCCTGCCAACTACCCCCAGCTAACTACCCCCTAGAATGATAACCTCCCCCCCCCCCCAGCTAACTACCCCTGGACATCTACCCCGGACAATACCCCCCGGACATCTACCCCAAGTCAAGTACCCCCCGGACATCTATCCCCGGGCAACTACCCCCAGACATCTACCCCCCCCCCCCGTCAAATACCCCCGGACATCCCCCCCCAATCCAACTATCCCCTTCCAACTACCCCCCAGCCAACTACTCCCACCCTGAAAACTACCCCCGGACATCTACCCCCATCCAACTACCCCCGGGCAACTACCCCCAACTACCTTAATTTGCTTGGGGGTAGATGTCCGGGGGGGGGTAGTTGGAGGGGGAGTTAGTTGTCCAGGGGGAGGGGTAGTTGGATGGGGTAAGATGTCCGGGGGTAGATGTCCGGGGAGGGGGTAGATGTCCGGGGGTAGTTAGCTAGGTGGTAGTTAGCTATACCCATGCTTTATTACAGGGTTTTAGTTTTGAACATATTCGACAAAATATCACTTCAAATTTATTACATTTGTGGGTAAAGTCATTATTACATTTGTGGGTGATTCAAAATATCACTTCAAATTTATTACATTTGTGGGTAAAGTCATTATTACATTTGTGGGTGATTCAAAATTATTACATTTGTGGGTAAAGTGGTTATTACATTTGTGGGTGAAATTATTACATTTGTGGGTAAAGTGTTATTACATTTGTGGGTGTTGTTACATTTGTGGGTAAAGTGTTATTACATTTGTGGGCGTTATTACATTTGTGGGAGTTATTACATTTGTGGGTGTAACAGGGGGGAGTGAACTTTAAGGTCACTCTACATGATAGAAAAAACAGATTTTAAATATCATAAACTATTTTCTTAATTGTAATGGGTTTCATCAGTATAGTTATTGTTCAATACTGTAAAGACAGTGTAGGACACGGGCGAGCTGATGTGGATAGCGAATTTTTGGAATCATTGGAATTTTTATTTCAAAATAATTATAGCGCAAAATCCCTCACAGTCATCGTCCTTTCATTAAAACTAACGGTGTAGCGTTTTGGGAAAATAAACCTTTAATTTCTGGTACACCTGCCCTCGCTTTCTATCAGCACAAATAGTGAAGATATAGCAATTCTGATACAGAAAGAGAAAAAGATTTGCGAGCGAGCGAGCAAGCCAAAATAATGAAGTTTTTTTCACAGAAATGTTTTTTCTTCTTTTTCATCCAGCATAATTCTATTGTCAAGGAGGGGTGTACAAATTGGCGATTATGGAGGAGGATTATTGTTTACTTTCCTTCATAAGACACAAAGTGTAATATACATGTTGGTCGCCTTTCTATCACAATGGATTATCATCTTTATCAGAAAGGAACTTGGATTATGATAATAATCGAGAACATACTTTGTGAGCAAGCGAGTGATCTGGAATTTTTTTTTAAACTTCGTCATAGAACGCTTGTTTTTATATCCAGAGATATTTTTTATTCATATATAGATTGACTTTTTGAAATAGTGATAAAAAATATCATCATTGTCTGGAATATACTGTTACAATGAAGATCCTGGTGATAAATACAATGAAAATAAATAGTGCTTGAATGAAATAAGTATAACTAGAGATGATATATTACCTTTAAATAAACTGATTTGAAGTACGGTGTTAAACCTAGTGTTGGTGCTTAATTTCCCGTACAACACCTCTTAACTAAAACTTGAAGTCACACATTCTTTCACTACACAAGTCCACAACAAACGGGTGCAAACACACTTAAACACATGCCTGTTGTGGAAGGTTATTAATACTACTCGATCAATGGTCGAAGGGGTCCTCCAAGCAATTTTACACAACAATGGAGAAATAGGTTGCTTTAAGATAGGCACTTTGTTTGGCCCTCACTCCATCCATAAAAAGCAAAGAAAACACTAACAGAATCGTACGAGACTCTTTGCAATAAAATCTTGTTATTTCCCAACAATGTCTTTACAATCTTAATCTTTTAAATCTTACAAAAACTGCCTAAGCCATTAAATACAAGTTGTTCACCCCGTGGTTGGGTACTCTGCATACGCTGATAATTACATAATGGATTTTATTCAAAAAAATGGCTGAGGTGATGGAAATCTATTACATTCTTTTTAAACCTTGCACTCAACAAATCCAATCCGTTCCTTTGAATTTCAAAGAGAGAGGACTTAGAGCCATAGAAATTAAATTACACATTATACAGGACATGATTAATCACTTCAACTTTCCTTGCCCTAGTATGGCAATCATTGTAAAAATGCTTAACACCTTCTTTTACTTCCCACAAAGTGACAAAAATAAAATAGTGCAGAAGGAAAACACACCAACATTGAAACATTGTTGGTGTTAGATCACAGGCCGATTAATATACTTACTGGCCTGCACAGAATTTGTAGGGACACGAAGGCACAATTATTGATGCGTAAGTACCAAAAATATTTAAAGCAATACTATATTTCATCAGAAATAGTAATTCCTTACATAAAGGAGAGGGCTTTTGAACTTTAAATTTTCAATGAATACTTTCCAGCTGTCTTCAGGATATACAAAATTACATATCAAACAGTATAAGATCAAAGGGTATTTTGTACTTTGCTACACCTTTTGAAATGTTCACCCTTTTGAAATACAGGCGAAAATCTTTTAAGAATTGCATCATGATGCACCTTCCATGCTACTTAAATCATGTGTTGGAATATATTTTGAAACAATCTGAGAAATTTGATTATACTGGAATAATTTATATAATAGGAACAAAAAAAATGTAGACCAAACTATGTTCAATTTCAGATAGGCAGCTGGCACCCTTTCAGAATTGCTTAGCTCCACAAATCAAGCTGTCAGATTTCTTTGATTATAGTAGATAAACAGCAGATACTACCAATTCTATGAGGTGAAAGACAACTTTAATTTAAGGAATAGGCTAAGCAGGAAAATTCAGCTAGGTAGAAGATTAGATGTTCAAGTAACAGATATTGATGTTTTACAAAGTGACTTTCTTTTGGCAAGTAAGAAATATAAAAAATTGCTAAGGTACAAAAGGAGGAAGTATGGTAAAGACTTTAGTGCCTCTTTACGGTCCTTGAAAAATCAAGGAAACCCTAGAGCCTTTTGGGATTTATTAAACAGTAATGGTCGTCGAACTAAAAGTGCAGTTAATGTTTCTTTGGGTGATCTTGTACAGCATTTTAAATCTCTAGGAAATGTATGTAAATCAGAGGATAATTTAGAGGAAAGGATGCCTTTGGATGCTGATAATGTGACGATACAAAATGATGGTTTGAACGAACCTATCACATTAGAAGAGGTTGAATTAATGGTTAATAAATTGAAAAATGCCAAAGCTTGCGGTAAAGGTTTGATCAGAAATGAATTTTTGAAAAGTTGCCCCTTAGAAATGCGTAGGGTTATTGTTGATTTGTTCAATATTGTTTTAGATAGTGGAATCGTTCCCTCTGAATGGTGTATAGGAGTGATTATCCCAATTTTTAAGAATAAAGGTGAAAACACAAATCCAGATAATTATCGTGGAATTACCTTGTTAAGTTGCCTTGGTAAACTGTTTACCTCAGTCTTGAATAAAAGAATTTCTAGCTTTCTTGATAGTAATCGTATGTTAGGTGAGGAACAAGCTGGGTTTCGTTCAACATATTCAACCATTGATCATGTGTTTGTTTTGAAGACTATTATCGATTTTTACCTACAGAAAAGGAAACGCTTATATTGTGCTTTTATAGATTATAAAAAAGCGTTTGATTTAATTGATAGAAAGTTTTTGTGGTTTAAATTGTTAAAAATAGGTGTAAATGGCAAAGTCCTAAATGTTGTTAAAAGCTTGTACAAATGTGCGAAGTCCTGTATTTCTGTCAACGGCGCAATGTCTGAATTTTTCTCGTGTAACGTAGGAGTTAGGCAAGGTGAAAACCTTTCGCCATTGCTGTTTGCTGTTTATTTAAATGACTTTCAAGAGCATATTGCCAAAATTTATCCTGGCTTGAAAATGTTAAATGAAGAAATACAAAATACCTTACAGGGTGACGAATTAGAGCTTTTTTCAAAGTTGTCTTGTTTATTGTACGCTGATGACACGATCATTTTGGCAGAAAGCCCTGACGAATTACAAGTAGCGCTGAATGCAGTACAAGGATATTGTAATACATGGCACCTAACAGTCAATGCGAGTAAAACTAAAATAATGATTTTTTCCAGAGGGAAAGTTAGGAAGTTACCAAATTTTACGTATGGTCATGCAAAAATAGATGTGGTATATGATTTTGCTTATCTCGGAGTACAGTTTAATTATAATGGTACTTTCAAAAAGGCAATGGCAAAGCAGATAGTGCAGGCTAGAAAAGCGTTATACAGTATGTTGACTAAAGCGAAGAAATTGCAGTTGTCAGTTGATATTCAATGTCATTTATTTGACCATTTGATTTTGCCTATCTTATTGTATGGTAGTGAAGTCTGGGGACATGAAGATATAAAGCAGATTGAAGTTTTCCATAGGAAATTCCTCAGAACGTTATTATCTGTAGGTTCATATACTCCAGACTGTATGGTTTATGGAGAAACTGGACGAGGTTTGATTTTGAATCATGTGAAGGGTAGAATGGTTAATTTTTGGTCAAGAATTTTGAGAGGTAAAGATAGCAAATATTCATATGTCCTTTTAAAATTCATTTCTGCCATTCATAAAGATGAACATTTGGAATTTACTTCCTCATGGTTAAAATTTATTGAAGACACATTTAATCAAGCTGGTCTATCAAATATTTGGCTAGGCCAAAATAGTGGATTTGGCTCAAATATTAATTCTTTGCTAAAACTGAGACTAAATGATATTTTTGGTCAGGAATGGAGAGATGCAGTATGGTCAAATCGCATTTGCACAAATTATAGGATATTTAAAGGCAACCATATATTTGAAAGCTATTTACTCACCCTAAATAAAACTGATGCTTTTACTCTCTGTAAGTTTCGGTGTAGATCACATAAATTACCTGTAAACAAAGGTCGGTTTGATGCGAACACACCACATTGTGATATGCAGTGCACACTCTGCCTGTCTACTGATATAGGAGATGAATTTCACTATATTTTTGTTTGTCCGTTTTTTCAAAGAGAGAGATGTTTATATTTATCAAAAAAGTGTTGTAAGTCTAAGCTCCCAAGTGCTATGCACATGGCAGAACTTTTTAATACTAGAAGCACTTCTCAGTTGAAGAATTTAGCGAGATTTACCCGCCTTATTATGTTGAAATTTAATCAAAAAACAGAGAAAGAAGATAGTTCAAGCATTTCGAGAAGTACAATTAGAGCTGAACCTACACGTACTCGTAGCGGTAGGATAGTGAAACAGCCTACTTTGTTTACTATTTAGCTTGTAAATAGACTGCATTATAGTTATCCTTTTATTATTGTCAGTTTGTCACTATCTACATTCATTGTACATGTATATGTACATGTAGATTTCTATATATAATTTGTGTTTACTAGTTGGTTCATTGTTCATGTTTGTACTTTCATACACTATATACCTATTATCGTTTTTATCTTTGTGTCATTATCTATGTATTATGTATGTGAATTGTATTCATAAGTCATGCATTTTTATTTATACTTTTATGTTTGTTTGTACTCTCATACCCCGAGAGGGGGTCAAAGAGTCAATAAAATTCTACATTAAATTCTACAAATTCTACAAAATTCTACAAATTCTACCACGTTATAAATTAGCTTTTTTTTCCCCTTATGGAATAAATGAATATAAGTATAAGGTATCGTACATATAGTACTGTTAAATACTATAACTCTAAGTACTATTGAATAACTTGATCATGCTATATAAAAAAAAATAAGGGTGTGCAAAAGTTGTGGCTTTAAATATATACATATACATTTTTTACGCTTAGGTGGCTTAATTCCTCTTTTAAGAGAAAACTCTTAATAAGAGCGGCCTCTTGCTCGAACTCGTACTCAGCATCCATGGTGGTATACAGTATATAGTACTACGGTACACATGCAATTGCAATCGCACGCAGCCTAGCCAGCATGCATGCATGCAGCAAGCGGAGACCGTATACCACTCATAAAAACGATACCTTCAGAATGGAACGATAGCTGCAAAACGGAACACTATCTGCCAGCCACTCTGCGTGGTGGGTTACAATATCTGCCGGCAGATTTTGTGACGGGAACAATATCTGCCGGCGGATTTTGTTCCGCGAACACGATCCGCCAGTCACACTAAACGCCGTCACACCGGCCGAAAAGTCGCTCAGTGGGGGCGGGGGGGGGGGGGTGGGGGTAAGCGGACACTTTTTTTTTTTTTTTAATAATTAAAAAAAAAAAAAAAAAAAAAAATACCAAAGGGGGGGGGTATTAATCTACAGCATTAATACAGTCTACAGGTATGTAGTAATTCGAACCCTTTTTTGTTTGTTTGTTAGTTTGTTTTAGAAGTGCTTATTAGATGGGAGAAAAAAAGCATTCAGCATTGTGAGTAAATCATATTTCTGTTGTTGTTTTTCAACTGAAATCAAATAGAATAAAGAATTTGAATTTGGGAGCTTAACAACATGAGCTGAGCAATGATTTGAGATATTATATTACGATGTAGATGATTAGCTGAATATTGAGGTCAAAAGTTTAACTTTCAAACATTACACAATATAAACGTTATCATTTTCATAATTATGTTAAACAAAAACAACAAATTTTGAAATCAGTATTAGTAAAAAAATCGTATAGAAAAAATGTGCATGTGGGTGTGACGGTGGGTGTGTGCGCGCACGCGCGCGTGTGTTTGTATGTTTGTGTGTGCGTGTGAGACAGAGAGAGAGAGAGAAAGGGGGTGAGATTTTTTATTTTTTTTATTTGGTGGATTTCCAGGCCCTCCAAATTTGTTTGCTATACGAAGAGGAAGCAGGGAGGGGTCTCCCTACACTGTAAAAAAATAATAGTCGAAATAACTCAATAAAATTGAGGAAAAGAATTGCCTTATTTTTATTAAGTAAATATTACCTACGGAATTTTAAGTAGATTTACTTAATTTGCTGAATACATTTTTACTCAGTTACATTAACGTAAATAATTTAAGTATTGTAATCATTTTAGATAATTAAAAAAAAAGCTATGATAGGATTACATATATTGCACGATTTGGTACCCATATAATCTAACAAGTAACATCCACTAATCATTCACTACTTAAGATAAATCACTAATCACTAACACTACTTCTATTTAAGATTAAGATTCGACACATAGTGAAAGGCTCCAAATTTTATATATACTTGATCGTAGCATCTTAAAAGGAAAATTGGTTGACAATTTCCTGAAATATCAAGTTTTGATTTGTTTTGAACTGGGTAACAATTAAAAAATTGTCTTGTCTTTGCTTAGCCATGTTAAATGAATTAGTAAATGTTTTAAAGTCCTTACATTTTCATTCAACCACAAAAAAGAATTGTTTTATTTAAAAAAGAGTTTAATTTGGTCTTAATGAATATTCATAAATTATGTAAATATTTATATTACGCACTGCATCGGTCCTTACTTTAAAAAGATAAGAATAATCAACATAAATTGTTTGAGTAATACGTATAATTTCTGATTTTGAGTTAAAGTTACTAAATTAATACAAGCTGAAATTACTTAAAGTTCTTATGTAATTGATTTTACTTAAATATTCCACGTATGTTCTACTAAATTGAAAGTTTGAGTTAGCAAGACTTAAATTTAGTGCGTAGGCCTAAGTGGCAAAACTAATGTTTTGAAGTAAATTCTACATGGAAAAAATACGTAAAAATTACCAATGAACAAATTATTTTTTACAGTGTAGCTACTGTATTTCAAGATGTCTAGATTCAAGAGAAATATTCATCTTACCATGGAATGCCCTAGATGATCGATGACGTTTTCAGATACATGAAGGATCTTTCCTGATGGTCGTACTAAAAGCAGAAATCCCGATAAAGCCTGTTTTCACACAAAAGGGTGAAATAAAATGAAACAAAATGGTTACTGATGAGACGCCCATCATCATCATCATCATCAGTTTCAGGTGGCGCTGTAAAGCGCTGCTGTGGCCTTCACGAGAGCACGCCATGCAACTCTTTCACCTTCCATTTGTGTTGCACCTTTCATTCCTTGTCCAGACACTTTCTTGATATCATCAGTCCAAGATATTGGTGGACGACCTCTACCCCGTTTTCCTTCGACTGCTCCTTGCAGTATTTGCTTCTCAATACCTTCAGATCTCCTAACAATGTGCCCAAAATAGTTAGTATTCTTTCCATGATTCCCCTTCTCATGGTCAAGTCTGTTCCAATCTTTTCCAGGACCCACACATTTGTCTTTTTATCTTTCCATGACACCTGCAACAGCCTCCTGAAGCCGATTCATATAGTAAACAAACACAAACATAATTATGAAGTATGTTTGCGCGTCCTTCATTGCTTTTTGAACCCTTTTTGATTTTCATGTCAACACTCAAAATTGGTGGACACGGAGATGGGTCGAGAAATCATACCACCCCTTCCCGGAACAACAACAATAACAACAACATAATGATAATAATAATGATAATAATGATAATAACAATAATAATAATAATAATAACAACAATATTGATAATGAGGATAATAATAATAATAATGATAATAATAATAATAATGATACTAAAATGTCTTGTTTACCCAGGGGAGCCTCATCAGTATTAATACTGTTCTCCCTGAGGGCCCTGCAATCATAATTATTACCCTAGCTTTACCGAGCTACCATGATGAGGTCATCGACATCGACAACAACAGCAACACCAGGCGTGACAGCACGGTAACTAAGTCACGTGAAATATATATAGTTTTGATATAATACATAACAATATTATTGTTTCCTTCACCCTATGATCATTAGCAATTTATTCGTCATTGTTGTTTCGGACGTACATATTCTGAAACCTTACTGACATATTCTTTGAGAAGAGTGTTGGTTTTTGAATATCCACAGGAGTTTACTTTTCATTATTTCGCAATCCTTGGGCCTGCACGACCCGGTTAAGAGAATTTAATGACCTCATACCATAGCAAAAATGAGAAAATGATGAACATGAGATGGATCATCTCTCCAAATTTAACACAAATAGAACTCCTTCTATTACAATAGATGGCCACTACATACTCTTGAGGCATGAGGATTAGAATAATCTCACGACGGGACGATCTAATCCCATCGGAGCGGATTAAGAGTGCTTTGCTATCGAACGCGGATTTGAGAAGTCATTTTACGCGCGAGCTGCAATTTTGTGGATATGGGTAGAGCAATTTTTTGTAATTATGAAATGCATTTTCTGGCTTATTCGGTATGGTATCCGCTTTAGTCTGAACAAATATAGAGCATGATCCTTGACATATCCTTGTCATGAAAACAGGCAAGATGTAGATAAACAAACGATATACCTATTTCTATTTCAGATGTATATTATGAACTCATTTTTATGTTAAATTCAATTTTATCCCATCGGAATAAAAAAAAAAAAGGGAATTCAAGATTTGTCTGAATTTTTTTCTCAATTTATTTTGTACGGCAAAGTTCAATTTGAGTGAAACTACAAGTGCCTCCATTTTTTTTCTTCGTTTTTTTTTTCTTCTTTTTTTTGGGGGGGTCAAATTCCATGTATATCATCAGTTTGAACAAAAGCCATAACCGCGAGTATCCGTATCTGTATTTTTGTAATTATATTGGACGATCAATAAAAGAGGCGTAGTTCGTTGAATATGACATTAAGAAGAATTGAAGAACTATTGATTCCAGTAATTTCGAAATTCTTAACCGTTTTTTTCCCTTAAACATTCAATGATTGCTTAAAGACATTGTTTAACAATGTTTACAGTTTTACTAATCTGAGATGCACGGCCCTACGTGATATGAGTGTCTGACGTGATATGGTGTAATATTGAAGCCCTAAAAAATACGCTTCAAAATGATCATGAAATGCTTCAAAAAAAAATTAAAATCTTTGAGTGACCGGTTTTAACATACTCATTTTTCCGAATAGACTGTAGTGTTGTTCACAACTGCTTGGCAAACGGTTTTGACATTTCTAATTCCAAACATAAATATCTTGATATTCAGACAGATGATCGGTTTGTAAAAGTCATAGGATTCCTGACAGACTTAAAGGTTTATAATTATGATTGCAGCATGAGCTAAATCCAGGATTTTGTTTGAATATGAGGCAAAGATACCCAATCCCTTTAAAGGTATAGACCAGTTTTGGAAACACCCCCCTCTTAAAAAATGAAATGGAAGCTGTTATTACCAATCATGTGAAAGAATATGTTTTGACTAATACGTGATGATACAAATTTTGCCGGGAAACCGCCTACAAATTGATATATTTTGTAAATTATAATATCTATCCGGACTTGATAGATATCGCGTAGTCCCATATACATCTTTCTGTGTACAGTGCTTGTAACTTTACCAAGACTGGGCAAATATCATTTTGATGATTCCAGAACCTTGCAGTACACACCAATACATTATGCTAGATGATCAATCTTTTCTGATCGATTCTACAACGTTTCTTTCACAATGCAATCGCATGACAAGAAGTAGTCTATACCTTTAAGTTTTGAACAATCTTTTTTTAAATAGAAATCTAATTCATCCTGATGAAATAGTTCATTTTTTTATCTATCAATATTTATTGATAGATCAATAATATCGGCCGCAATGGAAATAGGCAGATTTCACGAGTCATACTGTCAAAGTACAGTCTTCTCTATACAGTAAAGTATACAGTCAATCCCTTTAATTGTCATTACTTTAACTATTATTCAACGAAAAAGATAAAATAAATTAAGAATGGTGGAACGTCTTTGAAAATGAGGCACCTCCCCCGCCCCCCCCCCCCCCCCCTCCCCCCAAAAAAAAAAATTGCACCTAAAATGGTAGATGCGGATAATTATTGTGAAAATACCAATATTCAGGTAACAGTTAACTCATATTCGGGCGACAACATGCCTGTACATCATTTTCATATTATCCAGTTCATTTTTATTTGAAAAAAAAAGACATTTTACCGTGATAAAGACAGTATCATCTTTTTCAGAAACTGAAATGTTGATATTCAGGGAAGCCGAGGCGCCACTTCCAAATCTCTCGCAAAATGTACCTGTACGCCTACGCTAACTATATACAGTGAAACCTGAGTATAAAGACCACTCAAGGGAGACAACAAAAGCGGTCTTTATGCTCAGGATTCCTATGATAAATGTTTCAATGAGAAACACAATACAAGATAGACGAAAATTGTGGTCTTTGTAGACAGGTAATTTTTCTATACACAGGTGTTCACTAAAGCAGGTTTGACTGTACTTACATTCTGTAAAAGTGTTTTTTTTTTTAAACCGTACATCAAAGTAATGAGAGGTGCCAGATTACCCGTCATTTCCACATTGACTGAAACATTAATCTGATTTCTAAATGATTATACCTGGGTTATCTCGACTGTAGCAAGTGATGATGTCTGACTCGATGACCTTGTCATCTCGCCATTGGATTCATTTTCAACCATCCATGCTAAAAGGAAGAGAAAAAAAGGAAAAATAAGCCAATCGCAGAGGCCGGACTTAGTTATAATGGCTCCGCTGTTATATGAAACCGTTTTGTATGGTTAATGTTTCTTATAAACATTCTTTCCTTTCTCCTTTAATCGTGTACATGACTTTTTAAAAGTATATGCGTATTAACAAAGGTGGCGAAAAGTTATAATTTGAAAGCTGCTACTCTTGTTGTCCTGCCAATATAATCTAACATGTCTAATTCATGTCTTTAACTTTGTTTTTATTATTAAAATTGAATGATAATTCGTATCTGGATTGATTTGCGGATAGTTCAAAGTATTGCTATTTAATTTTAGTGATATAATCGACCAAACGAATTTCAATATAGAGACTTCAACCATCAACTACTGGTATCTCTACTTTGAAAAGTTGTTAAACCCCTCTCCCATTCAAAGAGGTGTAATGATGCTCCTGATCCATACCTTTTGTATAAGAAGAAAAGAAGTTTCCCGTGCGTATGTAGACACAGGCGAGCGACATGACTTGAAGATAACTCAGCCTCGCCTTGACGGCGGACGGCAGTGGTAGTAGGTGCCGTAATGTTTCAATCTCCGAGTTGATCTGATCGCGGCGCAACTTAGATGCTTTCCCTGTCGACCGCTGCATTGCTGAAATTAGGAACAATTTATGTCTCGAGTGTTATTACTGTGTTCAACTTCCAAGTAATAAATACATTAATGTTTTCAGGTTCAACTTCAGAAGATAAACAAAACACCTTTCTTTCGTTTCATTGATTATTGTAACAAACACATTATTTAAGCCCCCATCACACCAAACTAGTTGTCACTACGTTCTGTAAAATGTTGCCAAACGGGCTCAAACTGTGTGCGAACGGAGTGAACGTAGAAGCAACTTCTTACGACCTGTTAAAGAACTTTATGGACGGACTCGGACTGGCTAGTGCGGGAGAGTCTCTAGAACTTTGAGCCTGTTCAAAATTTTCCCCGTCCTGCAATTAGACGGAGTGACAACGTACTTAAAATGAGGAGGACGTACCACAAACGGACTGATTGCCGTACTAAGAACGGAATTACCATACTTCGATCGTACTAGGAAAGTGTTACAATGTGTTGTGGTCGAGCATCAATTAGCAGCAGCTAAGCCCCATCACACCAAACTAGTTACGAACTACGAACTAGTTAAAATGGTTTGGAGGTATTGGAGACGAGGTAGAACTAGTTATTAACGGGTATAAACTGACTACGGACTGACTTGAACTGCCTGGAAATGGCAAATTTACCCGATCAGAACTTGATATGAACTGACTGTGGATGGGGTACAAACGACATGGACGTATTCGGGACTGTTTATAGACGAACTAGGGCCGTAGTATAGACATTATTTACAAATTCTACTCCGACCACAACCCGTTTTACGGTTTTCTGGGACGGTTCCAAAACGTAGTGAGAACTATATAATACCCAAACACTCCCTACTTCAAATGATCGGCTCATTGATTTTTATTTCTTCAATCATAAATAAATGAAACGATAAAGATGTGATCGCTTGCCTATGTCAGTTTTTATCTGCTAATTACATTTTCTTCAATTAAACCAAATCAAAGGCAGGTGATAATACACATCACATTGTAATTTTTGTTAACGCCGTTAACAAACTAGCCGAGGCAGTTAGATAACAATAACGATCAGTGGCGAATACATTGCCATTATTGTACAATAGCATGACAATTTATTCATAACTGCACTGAGGCGGTTAAGTCGAGAGCATACGATTTTAGAGAAATCATTCAAACTTACCGTAAATCAAGCATAAATCAAATTCCAACTTTAAGCATCAAACACAATTTTGGGCGAAGAGGAGAGAGATGAAAGTTTGACAACCAGGAAAGTCCTTTTGAACGAGATGCTGTTCTACTCTAATCTATTACGGGCCGAGAGAGAAAGATGCTAAATATTCTTTTTGGCGCCTCAGCAGACGATATTGTATACGCATGCGCTCTTTCGTCACCTCGGAAGTCGCAATAGGATGTGAACATCTAATGAAGCTCTTCAATCTTTTTATCTCATGAATTCATCAAAAATCGGAAATTCTCTAATTAAATATATTTATTTGCATTCAACCAATATAGGACAACATCACGTCCACGTCTTGATAACAAAAACAAGTCAAAGGTACTGTTCAGCATTATCGGCCACACGGAATTTATATTGTGCATTTTCAGCATCTTGAGTACAACGAAAATGTTTATGGTGCTTATAATTTGAAAAGTCGCAAATAAAGTCCAGAAAATAATGTGAATGCTATTCAAATCCAATTTGATATTACTCTCAGTATTTTTTCTCAGATAATAGAATACTAAAACAAGTGCTGCATAAAATTTGATACAGATTAATAACATCTAAATCCCCATAGAGATGCATTGGTATCGCGTTTAATATGGTCATATATTTTATTTTCTTGTTCTTGTCATAACTATGATAAAGAACCAATTAAAGACGAAGAAAATGTGTCGCATCAAATGTAATATATATATATATATAATGATAATTTCTTTTCTTCATATTGACATACTTATATAAAACGGATTTTTGTGACTTTAATTGAATGAAATATCGAGAAAAAAATACGTGAGAACTGTGCAAAGGACATATTATTGAATTTACTTGTTACATGACTTTGCATGAACACAACACAAATTATAGTCGTCGCTTGGTCAAACAAGCTTTATCCCGGTAAACACGAGGCATCATCTTAATCTATGTTAACGATCTACAGCATGTTAGTAATACATACATACAATACTTGTTCAGATGATGCAAATCTTTTTATATCCGGAAATGATTTAAACTATTTAGCTTCAAATTAAAAGTTGAATTACAAATAAAACATGAACGGTGTCTTGCCATTAGATTGAAGTTTAACATTGATAAGACTTGTCGTATGATTTTCCAACCAAAAAATTATCATATTTGTCCACATGATAATGATATACAAAATAAAAAAATTAAAATTCCAATCGTTCATAACAAGGAATTATCATTGATGATAAATTCACTCGAAAAGAGCATAATAATAATATATCGTGTAAAATAAATAAATCTATTCGTGCAATTAACAGGTCAAAGAAAATAATTCTATCAAACTGTGATCTTCTTAATATCAATGATTGAAATATATTATGGGATTATTGTGCAAAGATCAAGGGTGTCGATTTGTATCCGTGGTTGGGAGGGATGATAGGTGCCAAAATATGTGCGGCAATGGATAGCGCGTAGCCAGAATTTCATTTTAGGGGGGGGGGGGGGGTAGTGAGCACGCGAAGCGCGCTCCCTAGGGGGTTGGGTGCAGGGAGGGAGGAGTTTCCCCATTCCCCCGCGAAGCGCGGAAGCTTTGACGCTTTAAATTATTAGAGAAAGAAGACGATTCGTTGGAACGTTCTCGACTCTTAATCCTTGTTTGAATGAAGTTCCCCTTCCTCCGCGGAAGCTCTGACGTTTCATTAGATTATTAAAGGAAGAAGACGATTCGATGTACCCTTCTCGACTCTTAATCCTTAATGTTTAAACTAAGTTCCCCTTCCTCCGCGCGTAGCGCGGAAACTCTGACGTTTCATTAGATTATTAAAGGAAGAAGACGATTCGATGTACCATTCTCGACTCTTAATCCTTGTCTGAATTCAGTTTCCCCACCCCTCCTGCGCGAAGCGCGGAAGCTTTGACGTTTCATTAAATTATTAGGGAAAGAAGACGATCCGTTGTACCGTTCTCGACTCTGAATTCATGTCTAAATTCAGTCCCCCCCCCCCCCCCTCCCGCGCGAAGCGGGTTAAGCTTTGACGTTTCAAATAATTATTACTCTTAATCCTTCTATGAATTCATTTTCGCCCATCTCGCGCGAAGCGCGGAAGCTTTCACGTTTTATTAAATTATTAGAGAACTAGACGATTCGTTGTATCGTGTCCTTGTCTGAGTGCAATTCCCCCCGCCCTCCCGCGCGAAGCCCGGAAGCTTTGACGGTTCAATAAATTATTACTCTTAATCCTTGTCTATATTTTTGCCCATCTCGCGCGAAGCGCGGAAGCTTTAACGTTTCATTAAATTATTAGAGAAAGAAGACGATTCGTTGTATCGTGTCCTTGTCTGAATTCAGTTTCCCCGCGCGGAAGCTTTGCATTTAATAAATTATTACTCTTAATCCTTGTCTGTATTCATATTCGCCCATCTCGCGCGATGCGCGGAAGCTTTCACGTTTTATTAAATTATTAGAGAAGGAAGACGATTCGTTGTATCGTGTCTTTGTCTGAGTGCAATTCCCCCCGCCCTCCCGCGCGAAGCCCGGAAGCTTTGACGGTTCAATAAATTATTACTCTTAATCCTTGTCTATATTTTTGCCCATCTCGCGCGAAGCGCGGAAGCTTTCACGTTTCATTAAATTATTAGAGAAAGAAGACGATTCGTTGTATCGTGTCCTTGTCTGAATTAACTTTCCCCGCGCGGAAGCTTTGCATTTAATAAATTATTACTCTTAATCCTTGTCTGTATTCATATTCGCCCATCTCGCGCGATGCGCGGAAGCTTTAACGTTTTATTAAATTATTAGAGAAGGAAGACGATTCGTTGTATCGTGTCTTTGTCTGAATTCAGTTCCCCCCCCCCCCATATACGGTTGTCTCATTTATTTTGTATATATGTATGTATTATGAAATTGAGATAGCAAAATGTGTATATTGATGGTCATCTTGCGAGTAATAACCATGAACTACTCTCATCGGGCTCTCATCATTAATTTTTTTTTTTTTTTTTTATGGTGAATTATTGGGGGGGGGGGGGGTGATTGTACAGGCCATCCCCCCACCTGAAATATTGGGGGGGGGGGTTATATCCCCCATCCCCCCCCCCCTGGGATCGACACCCATGGCAAAGATGTTTTTGAACCGAATCCCTGCTTTACGAAAACAAAGAGCAGACAGTAATATGGCAATAGAGAGTGCAGTCAGAGGAATATTACCTTGAAAACTTGATAATTAGTTCTTGTGCCTTTTAAATAATATTTGTATTGCCGTTTTTGTTTAATGTTTTTTTCTCTTTTGTTTCATAATTCATATAAACAAATCATATATTTTGTAATGGGGTCTGTCATTGATAGCCTTGTTGTCTTTGCAAATCTTACCATATTTGAGTTTGTTTGTGCTTTATACTTGTTATTTTCGTTTTCATTGTATATGTTATTGTCATTGTGATTGTTCTTTTCAGTCATAATAATGTGAACATAAAATGAATTGAATTGAATTACTCCGTCTCCCCCTCCCCCCCCCCCTCTCTCTCTCTCTCTCTCCCTCTCTCTGTTTCTCTCTTGCTCTCTCTTTATCTTTCCTCCTCCCTCTGTCTGTCTGTCTGTATGTATGTATGTATGTATGTATGTCTCTCTCTCTGTCCCTCTCACTCTCTCGCTCTCTTCCTTGATGAATACTGCAAAATACAATCTTTAGCATCACTCTAACTCGAATCATTCATTAAATTGATTGTATGTGCGATTCGTTTTCATAGTGTTATGAATCTGTTTTGCAGAGTTTTGTTATTGTCATTCAAATCTATCACACGCTTTATTGTTTGATGCACCAAGCTACACAATCTTCCTTATTTGTCTATGAAAGATGTTGTAAAGTCTTCTGATCTTTTCTAAATTTTCCTTGATTGCCGATGATACCGTAGTCACTAGGAGCAATTATAATCCACAATGATGATTATTAATATGATTGTTATCATGATTATGTTTATGATAATGATGAAAATCATGATGACGATTATCATTATTTTTAGTATTATCATAATTATTATCTTTATTATTGTTATCATAATATCATAACTATTATATCTAATATAAGTATTACATATCAAAATTATTATTATCATTATCATCATTATTGTCATAGTCAACGTCATCACCATCCATCATTTCTCAGATGTTCGAAGGTTAAAAGAATGAGGATGCACAAATCGCAGCAGACAGTAATATGGTACTAAAGCGTGCAGTCAGAGAAATATTACTTTGAAAAATTGAAGCCTTATACTTGTGAGTTGAACTGCGTGTATCAAGTATGACGTCGAATGAATGATAGTAAATAACGTCATTGAAGCCCAATATGTGTACGTTGGAATTCATAAATTCATTACAAAAACATGCATACAGCAAAACAAAACTATAAAATAATGAATTTAAAACAATGAGTTGAAAAACAGTCCTTCCCCCTACTCCAGAGAAAGAACACAAAAACATTGAACGTGATGTAAACACGGAAGCACAATTTTCTTGCATTTTGAAATATGCACTGAAATGACAACATCTGTGATGTTAAATGATATAGAATAAAACATTTCATATTCGCGTCTCCACCACGTAGACAAATTTCAGTACCGGTGGTGACACCAGGGAGGTGGTAGGAGACAGTGGCGGATCCAGGGAGGCGGGGTGCCCGCCGACCCCCCCCCCCCCCCCCTCCCTGGCAAAAAAAAAAGGAAAAAGGGGGAGGGGGAAGGAGGAAAGGGGGGGAGGAAAAAAGGATTGGAAAAAAGAAGGGGGAAAAAATAAAATAAAAGGGTAAAGATATAAAAGGTATCAAAATATGCTTATCTAACCGTAATTAAATGCCTAAAACTCCTTGTCTTCCGGTGGCTCTGCCCCCTGGACCCCACGTAGGGACTTAGGGCGGACGGCTGGATGCTAATCTGAAGGTAATTTAATGCTTAAAACCACTGAGCTTCTGGGGTCTCGGCCCCCTGGACCTCACGCCTATTAGTGTCCTGCCAGTGTCACAAATAAGGCATCAAAATATGTTCATCTGACCTTAATTAAATGTCTAAAACCCCCAAGTTTCCGGGGCTCCACCCCCTCGACCCCACCAGTGGCCCCAAGGCGGCCCTGCATGCTTGTCTGACTGTTATACAATCCCCAAAACCCCTGAGCTTCTGGGGGCTCCGCCCCCTGGACCAAACACCAATTTGTGTCCTGCCAGTGTCACAAATGTAATCACCGATGTAATCCGTTTCCCTCCCCGCCAGTTAAAAATAGATTTGTATCCGATCCATGGTGACTGCCCCCGCCTCCACTCCCATTCTCTCTCTCCCTCTCTCTCTCCCTCTCTCTCTCTCTCTCCTTCCCTCTCTTCCCCCTCTCTTCTCCCCTCTCTCCACCTCCCGACATATTCACTCGATATCTATTTACCCGTACTTGCACTATTTGACATATTTAATTTTCAAAACAAAAACTAATGCATATCAATGGCCCAAGATGAGACTTTCATTACATGCAGTTTAGTGAGAATAAGCCAGTTTGAAGAAAAAAAAGGATTTTGATGCCAGACAAAACAAAACCATTTAAATCATATATAACCACCGACCAACTGACCTTTAACAATAGTACTCGACCATCTGGATCTCTTTGCTATTATAAGGTTTCATTTAACATCTTCACATTGTCATGATAACAGGTAATAAAGTTGATCCCCAAAAAACAAGTATTGAAAAAGGGACAAAATGAGGGTTTTTTTTCTCCAAGAATCATAATTCTGGGTTAAGAATCAATGTTAATATACATAGATATCACTCTATAAGATAATTCATATCTTTGGGGGCATTGTTAATAGTAAATGTGGTTTCTATAATTGAATCTTTTAATCAGCACCTCCATTTGCTGTTCTCGTGTGTATGTTACTGTCTTCTCTTTCTTTCTCCTCCCCCTCTCCCTCTCCTCTCTCTCTCTCTCTCTCTCTCAGATTACTGCACCCCCTACTGCCAATCTCTTCATCAGACTATATTTGCCATTCTCGATCTTCATGTTGCTTGTCATTTGTACTGCCCAACTGATATGGAACAAAACAGGAAGTTTTTGATAATTGGTATTCTGTTAATCTCTATCGTATTTATTATTGACAAACTTAATGATAAGCATGTTAAAACACACATAGATACATCAACAGGTAAAAAAGGGGGACTCTTGGGAATACAAGTATTTGATGCACTCTTGTCTATTAATCAAGTGTACTTTATATTACAATTTAAATCGTTCTAATTTGCCCACCAAATGTCAAATACAGCTTAAAAGAAGAGGTAAAGCTTATAATGAAATATGTGCAACTTTAAAGAAAATATCTCATCTAGATGATCTAGTCACTTCACATTCCATCAGAAAAAAACATATGCTTCTCTCCAATGCTTTTGTGTGACAGTGGTATATCACTTTGTTTAGATACCTTCAAAAAAATTGACCTCTCTCTAAATATTTGATCACTATGCATGATTTTGTTGGAACCCTTTTAATTTATATTTTCTGGTATTTCTGCTATAACTTCGGTAAAGCTTTGCACTTGAGGTGAAAAAGCAGCTTGCAATTACTCCCAGACCACAAGACACTTGCTTCCCCCTGCCTTTCCAAAGTGGCTTGCCCCTGAAACTGACAACAAATATAACAGTTCTGTGCTAGGGTGATAAGAGTGCAGGAGAGGGGGGGGGGGTCTGGGGTGGTAACTGATATAAATTAATCATAATAATGAAAATAGATAAAAATTAATAAAAATATACACTTTTTTCTAATTCCCATATCATTGGAGGGCATCAGGAATTCAGGAAAATTGGGGATTTCCTTTTCTTATCATTTTTCAACTATCATTTGCATTTGTTCTGATATAACTTCACAGTTTATGATTGTAATGTATACTGGTACACCTCATTATTATTTATAATTTAGTTCAAGCTGTGAAATGTCCTTTGTCATTCATAAACCAATGGAAGAAGTATCTCCGTTACAATAACAGATAAATCAATGAATTAAAAAAAAAAAGTCGAATTCAAGTATTCATGTATTCATGGCCTGAGAATGTCTCTAGTCTAGTTACATATGGCCTTAACACGATAGCAACTTCTTTTGAAAACTCAACATAACAAAATTCAATAGCCTAGTACATCACCTATCGAAAGTTGCGAACATGACAATGACTTATTTATTATTTTCTCCAAACATGATTCTATAGGACATACAATAAGGTATTGAAAATACTCTTGAGCCAATTCTTTTTCAAATAGTTGCGATTCCTTGATGTTGGTATTAGTAACCTCAATCAGTTGTCATGTTTCTTTGAGTTTTACAGTTGAGGGAGTGTGGCTTAGCAAATATGCTTAGCAAGGCTCAACACTACTCTTCATGTAGGGGGTCTGTAATGAATGAGCCCATACTGACTCCACAGTAAACTTCTGCAATTTTTGGAGGTTCAGAGTCTGAATTTAGGAACCTGTCTTCCAGGCGATTGTAAGTGTCAAGCCCTGACCATCATTTTTTCAAAGACCAAGCCAATGTCCTCTTCATAACAAGTACCGGTAAGAGAAAAAAAAATAACATGAATCATATCATCTTCAAGATTCCTGCTCTCTCATTCATGGTAGGAGTAGAGTGATGCAAATGTAAGATAGCCAGTATGTCCTGGTGTCTCTCTTGGAGCTAATGCACATTTCTTTGGATATGAACAATCTCCTGTGGAGCTCTGTGATCCTGGCTCTTCAAATGAATAGTTCGCTCCGAGGTCAACTAGACGTGCTCCACCATCTGTCAATTCAAAAGGGTCCTCATCCGCTTTGTGGTCTGTAATGTTTGGTGTAAGACAAGGCTGTCCTAGGTTAGGAAGGGTCAGGTTGACCGTCCTCACTTCATGCGTGCGCATTAGACACTCGACAGTCTTGATATCAGAGAACCCAAGCTGGTCTAGTTCAAGGCACACTCTTTGCACTTGCTCAATGCACGGTGAAAAGGAACATATCCTACCACCTGAGGGAATAGAGGGTAAGAGAGAGAGAGAGAGAGAGAGAGAGAGAGAGAGAGAGAGGGGAGAGAGACACACACATAGAGATAAAGAGAGACAAAGAGAAAGACAAGTGTATGGATTTTAATGAAGAATGGAGAGACATAAGACACAAAATATTACACTTAAGCTTTAAAGGGAGATGGTAGTTAGTTTCCAGGTGCAGCAGAACATAATTTGCTGACACCAGTCTCGGTGGAAATACCATTAATAGGTGTACAAGTCTTGCACATAGCGAATCCGTGGTCTAATCAAGAAATACCTCCTATGGGTGAGGGAAATGCAAGATAATGAATTTTCCATGTTGGGGGATTGCTGGAAAATACCTATAACAAATAGACTAAGATCATATTTTTGTACAAACAATTATTGTCTTTTATTATGCTTCTTCAAACTTTCCATCATAACTATTTATTGGCTCTTTGAACTCTTGAAGTATTTGGGAGGGAGAAAGCACATGCCTGCGAGTAATTATTCACACAAATGTGTATAACATTGGAAATCTCATCAAAACAGCTACTTCAATAACATTATTCAGAACACAAGACGAGTTGCAATGTTTTAATTTGTCCATACCTGATGATTTCAGGACCTTCTTGGCATGAGGAACGACATTCCACGGGGATGGAAGATCAAGGAATACAGCATCAGCCACATAATCATTCTCCAACTGGAATCCATCCTGCAAAGGGTATACATAATTATTTTAAAGGCCATCTGTACTATTTTGACTAGGAGGGATTAGACCACCCAGGGTGATCATTGACAGGTGGCTCATCAACTCAGCTCTCAATTAACAAAAGAAAAAGATGATCATGGGGGACCAATAGTCACCGATTAGGCATTATTTTCTATATAGAGGAAGCAAGTAGCTACAAGTAGTACAGTGGGGCTTTAAACAAAAACTGTGTTGGAATTTTTTAAATGAAATTTAATGGGTTTCATTGACTTTCAACAATCACGGTAGTTTTCCAGTTTTGATAGTGGATTACCTGACTAACATCCCTGTGTGTTGCAGTGACAATGTGAGACAGTCCATGCTCTTTAAACTCATCTGCAGCTAACTGTGCCCTCTTCTCATGAAACTCAAAGGTGTATAGATGACCATCAGGAGCTATAGTTCTGGTCAGTGCATGAGAGACAGATCCACTGCCAGTTCCTATATTGATACAGAACAAGATATTAAAAGAGAAATTGTTAGGAACATTAATCTATTACATTATTAGTACGATTACTGTAGTGTTAATATATATATATATATATATATATATATATATGAAGATGCAAGGCCTCATTTTTGGGTGAGTTGGCTTGTATAGATCATTGCTTAGTATTGTAGTGTAACCGGGCTCTGCGGGGGTAGCGTTCTACCTTGCAGTCTTTCTCAGACCCCGGTCCACGCTCTTGATAATAATTCATCAACAAACTTTCAGTGGGCTCTCACAAAAATATATTGTGTAAGTAAAACGTGGACTCTCATTTCATTCACTCCCGCAACCACTAAATGTATATATATTTGTGTCACAATTAACTACAATTATAACGCCCTCCACGTCTTATTGAATACTGGACCAATTATGCTACAGTATCAAACCTACTTTTTACATTCAGAAATGCAGAATTAGGATTTTAGATTTTGTCATTGCATTGCCCGTCGCGTCGGCCGGCCTAATTTTTAGTCATTTAATATTAATATTAAAGAAAAAAAATTACCTGCTTCGACCACAATACTGCCTGGTTTCAATTCTAATTCAATTGTCAATAAACTGATGTCTGGGAAATACAACACTTGAGTCCTATGAGGAAGATTGACGGTCCACAACTCTGGAGTAGGATGAAGCACGTACACCCATCCTTTCCCACCGACCGTCGACAGTTTCGACCCGTAACGTTTCCCGATGATTTCAGAGTGACGCAGGGCCCCGTACTTGGTTTGACTCGTGCTTCCCATAACCATCTTTAGCGGCATCATTGAATCGTGTCCAAGGAATATTATCACTTTGTCATTGGGGCGAACTCTCTCCTCATATCCTAGAAAACTCATGATGATTAATAAACGAGCAAAAAACTTTAAAAATTGTGTCTTCTCGCTAGTTGTTGTGCATGAATAATGCAAGAACAAGAAGTTTGCCACCTGCGACGTCCGCGTGAGTAGTATGGAATGCTAAATGAGAATGGGAATATTATGAACCTCGATTAAATCGTATTTAATTTCGTGAAGATGGTAGAAAGAGAAACCAATTAGATTTTATGAATAGTAATTAATCTGTACACAGTACACAAATATGATTATTTGTTAGTGAGCATAACAAATCGGGGTCATTATAGTGAAAATAAACAATATCATATATTCAGGTACTAGTCGGATGTGCCCGTTTGCAAATATGAGAAATGAACATTAGACTAGTGTTCCGAGATTTATCCAAGTGAAAAAACGAATGAACGAATGAATGAATGAATTATTATTAAATAAATAAATATTAAATAATCGATACATATATAATATATATATATATATATATATATATATATATATATATATATATATATATATATATTATATATATACAATAATCGTCTTGTTCACATAGTCCCACGATGCGTTAACCCAAAGGATGCACCCAGTGGCGTAATGAGCAAAAATGTTTGGGGGGCTGACAAAAAAAAAATCTGAATCACCCCACTCTAACATGCAGGCCCCGCTGAACGTTTTTCAAAGTGGGGTCTAGGGACAAAGCCCCGGCGAGGTTCCAGGGGCGAAGCCCCCGAAGCTCAAGGGGTATGGGCATCAGTGGCGGATCCAGGAATAGCATGGGGTGAAATATATGTAAAACGATGAAGCGACAGAACGAGGCTTTAACGGCGAGGAAGCGGAGCAACCCGGGGAGCAACCAAGCAGGGGGTGGGTCTGGGAGGAGGTTGTGACCCCCCTCCCAGAGTAAGAAGCATTTGCAATTTTAGAACTGACCAAATTAGACGCATTTTCAGGCACTTCCTGGAGTAAGATGACGTAAAATTGCTTTCTCCTACCCCTTCCAAGAGTAGGGATCTTTTGCAATTTGAGAACCACAATTGGCGCATTAATGTCCACCGGCACTTCATGGAAAAAAAGGAGGCCTTCTGATTGGTTAGAAGTTAGAGAAAAGTGATCTGTCACGTCGTGAGACGTTGTATAAATTATGCTTTGAAGCCGCACAATGCACAAAGACGGTGGTCCGGTACTTCACCAGTAGTAGTTGCAAAAATTATCTCGAGTGTATAAACTGTGTCATTATCAGGGGCGTCGCTAGATCTTTTTCAGTGGGGGAGGGGGGGGGGGTGAAGAGGCCGACGTTTACCGACAAAATGAGCCACCAATATTATACCGACAAATATAAAAATGCCAATGTCCAAATGTCTACAAATTTAACCCTATAAACCCGGGGCCAGGAACTAAGTTATTTTTCAGTTTTCCCCTCCCGCGCGAAGCGCGGAATCTTTGACACTTCATTAAATTATTAGAGAAAGAAGACGATTCATTGTACCGGTCTCGACTCTTAATCCTTGTCTGAATTCAGTCCCCTTCCCCCACCCGCGCGAAATGTGGAAACTTTGACGTTTCAATAAATTATTACTCTTAACCCTTGTCTGAATTCACTTTCGCCCACCCTGCGCGAAGCGCGGAAGCTTTCACGTTTCATTAAATTTATAGAGAAAGAAGACGATTCATTGTACTACTAAACCGTTCTCGACTCTTAATCCTTGTCTGAATTCCGCCCCCCCCCCCTTTTTGTGCAAAGCGCGGAAGCTTTGACGTTTCAATAAATTTTTACTTTTAATCCTTGTCTGAATTCATTTTCGCCCATCCCGCGCGAAACGCGGAAGCTTTCAAGTTTCATTAAAGGGGAAGTCCACCCTGAAATTAAGTTAGTTTTAATAGGAGTAGAAAAATGAGAGAAACAAGTCAGTGAAAGTTTGAGCAAATTCCGATTAAAAATAAGGAAGTTAGGATTTTTGAAGTTGTGATCAATCAAACACAAATTGGCAACTCTATGACGTAATCATGCGAGCTCAACTTCCATTTGCTCAGTACTAAAAAAATCTAAAATTTTCATTTTCCCTCAAGAAAAATTTCAACCATACATGCACCCTAAATATAATAATTGCAAATATGTTTCTATACTCCCCCTGCAAGGAACAAATATATATTCCGTCATCAATAACGAAGAAAACATGATTTTATGGAATATTATGCACAAAGCAAATGAAGGAGAGCTCGTATAATAAGTCACAGAGTTGCCAATTTGTATTTGATTGATCACAACTTCAATAATTCATAACTTATTTTCATTCAGAATTTGCTCAAACTTTCACTCACCTGATTTTCTTATTATTCTGCCTCTATCGAAACAAACTTATTTTGGGGGTGGACTTTCCCTTTAAATTATTAGAGAAAGAAGACGAATCGTTTTATTGTGTCTTTGTCTTAATTCAGTTCCCCCCTTCCACTCGAAGCGCGGAAGCTTTGTCGTGTCATTATTACTCTTAATCCTTGTCTGAAATCATTTTCGCGTTTCATTAATTATTAGAGAAAGATTAAGCCGATTCGTTGTACCGTTCTCGACTCTTAATCCTATAGTCTGAAATTAGTTGCCCCCCCCCCTCCCGCGCAAAGCGCGGAAGCTTTGCCGTTTCATTAAATTATTAGAGAAAGAAGACGATACGTTCTCTACTCTTAATCTTGTCTGAATTCAATTTCCCCCACTGGGCCCCTTAATGGTATTGTGCAGTGTTACATGATGTAAGTACTAAGTATGGAACGCTCATTCGCAAATCTGTGCATGCTCATCAGCCCGAGTGGTGGGTAGCATGTTATCTCCAGACTCCCGACAGTGCTTTGCACAGTAGCTTCTGGAAAGGAATTACTAGTGTTACTGTGAGTGGCCACTATAAAGTCCTTAGTGACTATACAAAAAACATAGAGCATATGCTCTTCCTGGCTATTTGGGAATGGGTCAGTTTGCTAGAAATAATGGAGAAACTAGCATTTTGTTGAAAATCATATGATATCACGAACATTTATACATTACTTGTGAAAATAAGTCATGGTTCAATTTTATTTGGGGGGGGGGGGGCTGGCGCCCCCAAGCCCCCCCCCCCCACCAGTACGCCAGTGGATGCACCTATCTAAATGGAAGTGGAAGGGGGCGGGGAGGGGCGGGGCGCGTACATGCAATGCTTCCACATTTAATAGGAACGAACTATATGCCCCTATTAGAGATATAATTTTTATCGTTTTCAACTCTATTAAAAGACCCTTCTCTCGATAAGTCTTTTTTATATAACGGGTGTGCTCTTTAATTTACACCAAACTCAGTATCATAGACTACTCTACTCCAGGCACGTAGCCACGGGGGGGGGGGAGGGGGGGAGGGGGGGGGGGGGGCACGTGCCCCCCAAATTTTCCAAGATCTGTTGAACTTTTTTTTACCTCGATCGATTACATGTATGTGCCCCCCCCCCCAACAAAAAAACAAACAAACAAACAAACAAACAAAAAACATCAAACTCTGGCTACGTGCCTGCTCTACTCACTGATAAAAGACGCATCTTCCAATTGAACCTATAATCCATAAGGCCATGACCATCTGAACTTCACAGATTGACAAAGTAATCGACTGCCCTTTGTCAAAGAATACAGGTTTAGACAATGAATTGTGTTTTCAAAATTAAGGCAACAACATTTACAATGCCAAATGTCATTCATGCTAAAGCCCATCTGTACTAGTTTGGCCAGGGGGATTAGACACCCGCCCCCCCCCCCCCCCACTCAGGATACGCATATGCACGTTCCCCACTTTTGAAAACACCCCCCCCCCCCCCCCCCCCCCCCCTAAGTCCGGTATGTAAAATCAATACGAGCCGGATTTTCGTGTACTACGAGCCGGCCTGTGGTGCCTGAAAAGTATACCCCTTTACCTGACATTTTGGTAACACGCATGGTATCCCTCCGTTTACGGAGTGGGGGGGGGGGGGGGGAATTAGACATCCCTGCAAGGTCATTGACGTGTGGTTATCCGGCATCAAATCAGCTCTTAATTAACATAAGAAAAGGGGGATCATTGGGGCAGGGGCGGATCCAGCCGGCGACAGGGGAGGGGGCCAAAGAGAGGGCCCAATTCGTGAGAAAATATTTAGCGGCGAAACAGCCAGCCGGTGAATAAGCGGGGGGCGGGGGCGGGGGCGGGGGGGGGGGGGGGGTTAAAGAGCACTCTTTCTTTTTTTTGCCCTCGAAAATTTGAAAAATTGCACCCCCGGCTTGAGGCCCAGGGGAGGGGGCTCCCTCCCTGGATCCGCCACTGCATGGATAAACCAACAGGCACCGATTTATTGTTTGCTATATAGTACAGTAGGGCTTTAAAGAGAGACATGCTGCATGTAACCGTATACGTGCTAAGACAAGATTTTTTGGTATCATCCCTCATCATCACTGGAACAGCCTAATTTCTCATAACCTCCCTCTGGCGCTAACATGTGCCCCCCTAAATATAAAGTAATTAAAGTAATTTTCATCATTATTTTTGATGATACAGGCTATATTGTGTAATACTTATAGATGTATAATCTGAACTGTGTTTTCAATTGTATTATGTTTTGCACATATTGTGTTGAAATTGTTTGAGATGTGAACTGAAAGCATTTACTTGAATTTCCTCGCTCTCTGTACGCTCGCAGTGAGCTTATATTATTAGGATATATAATTATCTTACCAAAGAACATATCAATGGTCTTATACATTCTTTCATTATGAAATTGTGCTCAAACCCCCATCAGTATGATCAGGATAGGTTATTCATTTTTTCATTTTGTACCACATAATGTTACCTCACAAATGTATTTTTGTTTTGTTAAATGCTCTCTCGCTCGCTTCGCTTTTTCGTAAGTCGGAAAAGTATGCAAATTAATATGGTGCTGCTGAGCGTAAAGAGAATATCTATATACCTTGAATATCAAGGGTGACCCTTGACAAGACCTTTGGGTTGATCTGTTTCGTTCTGAGCGAGTGAAGCGAAAGAGCGTGCGATATGGTAAAAATGTAATTTCGATTTATATATTGTTTTTAAGAGATGTATATTCGGACACTTTAATGCTACCCAAATATGAAAATATTCGGGTATACCTCGCTGTCCCCGTCAATACAGAATTCAGAAATCTCGTTGACTAATTATGTGGGTTTTCAGGCACTTCGAATGTCACTACCTGAAATCATACTGTTTCTAAATTCTCCTTTTTTATTCTCTTTCTCCCCGCTTTCTCCTTCTTCTTCTTTCTTTTTTCCGTTATTCTTTTAATTTTCACCGACCAGGGATCAAGCCTGGCCTTTATGAAAAATGTTATATAGTGATGTTGTTTGGGTATACCAGGGATATGTGAGTTATCCCTGGGTATACTCTAAATTTGTCATAATGTTCTGGATAATTTTTGTATTGCATCATTGTCCTGAAACGGTCAAATTCCGATATATCTACTGTAAGTCGTAAGTCATGACGTGGTCTGGTGTACGTGGTGTTGTGTACATTTGGTATTAGCAGGGAGTCCGTATTAGTCATAGAGATAAAGACTCTATTAGTACAGTATAAAGGCTATATAGCCAGTGGCGTAATGAGTAAAAACTTTTGGGGGTCAGAACAAAATCCGTATCACCACCTAGAAACATAATGAAGGGGCGGCGGACACAAAAGGGCACTTTCTGGAAAAAAAAGGGGGCACCTACAAAGGGAACATCAACAACCTACACCATTTTTAGACATTGGTATATACCCCTACATCTTTATGATTGCGATTACACTACCGGAGATGATATCAATATTTGTTTCTTTCTTTACGTCGTACAAGATACTGCTTAATTAAGAAACATACTTTGCAGTTGGGTGTGATGGTCTGAATATTAATTTTCGAGCGAGCAAACAAATTTAAGATTTGAGAGGTCCCAGTGCGAAAAATTACATCTTATAAAGAAGACAACAAAAAAAAAAACCTTATGTGTATTAAGCACAATCTAATGAAGAGAGACTTAAAAGTTCTTTTATAGTAACATAATTATAACATCTATAAATGCGGAAATGCTGGAAAGGGAGACTCAACAGACAAGAAAAAAGGCACTTGTGAGAATGGAAATGGGGAATCTGTTGAAGAAGAGGGGCACCTATCAGATTTTAATAGGGGCAATTATCAGATGTTGAAAGGGGCATTTTGAAAAGGGGGAGGGCTCATATTACAAAGGAAAAGGGGCACGTATCTGATGGAAATATGGTACTTAATATTATTAGAAAGGAAAAGGGGCACGTGTCAAAAATAAAAGGGGCACTTATCGGAGGTGAAAAGTGGCATTTAAGAGAAAGTGAAGGAGGTTCAAAGTTGATAAGGAAATGTACACGTATTAAAAGGGAAAATGGGCACGGGTCAAAGTAAAAAAGAAAGGGCAAAAATATCAGACGTGTAAACTAAGGGGAACTTCTCGCACGTAAAAAGACGTAGGCTACTCACCAGAGATGAAAAGAGAGGAAAGGAGTTATTAGAAAAGAAAAGGTGCAATTGTCCTATGTAAAAAGGGGCATTTGGGCGGTAACTGAAAAAGTGGGGGCATAGTGCCTCCCCCCCCCCCCCCCTCCTCCACCGGGAGTGCCGCCTCTGGCACGATGTGCAAAAGTGAGAGGGAAAAAAATCCGGAAAATCATCTCATTTCCGTCAGCAACATTTGTAAATCACTAAATCACTAATCACTAATGTAATACCGAATTATAGACATAGGTGTAAACCACGCCCGGAAACCACGTTTGAAATTTATTTGGGGTCAACTCCCCTCCCCCCTCCCCCAAGCCCCCCATCAGTACGCCAGTTTCTAACGTAGACCCTGGGAGTTATTTATAGTCATGACGTAATCTTGCGCAGTGTACATTGTGTATATATTTCATCTACACCCAGGGAGAATTGTCAGTGGTCTGTCGATCGAACTTATACTTGAATACGAATCCGACCGCCTTCATCATGGCGTTCACTATTCTGGGGTTTACCGTTTCATGGCCTTTGGTTGGTACATTAGTAGCCATCATTGTTGGGTAAGTTGCCTTATTTGTTCTGCATAGTGATTATTGGTGCCATATATTTTACTGGTTCCGGAGCTGGAGAGTCCAATTGTAGTAGCACTCAGTTGTAGACCGAATACGTACTAAAGTCTACGATCAGGGAGGTGAGATAAACCTTCTTGCTATAGTACTGCTATACGCCTATACCATCAATCATACTTCATAGTTTAATTAGTGTACTGGTAATTTCATGTAGACAGTATAGCTTGTGGTGCAGTTCGCTAAAGTTTAAGGTGCCAGGTTAAAATGCAGAGGTAAGACAGCTAGGCCCATAACACCCCCAGGCCAGGCTAGCTAGGCCCCCCCCCCCTTAAAAAAAAAAACACTGTAAAACGTGATTAATTGTGAATCAGTAAAATGCGAAAAATTCCCCTACACCTTATGTTATGTCCCCCCCCCCCCCTTCTCTCCTAGCTCCCCAGTAAAATTCTAGTTGCAGGCTTGTAAAAATACCAGAGGTAAAGAAATTCTTTTCTCCTGATATGTTTACCCTTTTTCATTCTCATAAAGTATATTTTATAAATGTCAGACTCGGAGGTAAAAACGTAAGAGGTAAATATGTCAGAGGTAAAAATTTGATGAGATAAATATGTCAGAGGTAAAAACTTCAGGAGTTGAACTTCTATAGGCCGGCCTTTTGTAGTACATGATGTGCAATATGAAGGATATATAATAAGAGATGTTATGTTAAAGAGAGGCTTAGATCCTACATAAACATGCCGTGATAAAAGTTACTAAAGAAAATTACATGACAAAGCATTTTATGAATGTCAAATGAAAGACACTATAAATCATGGTAATTAATGATAATGATGATCATGACTTAATAATGATGATGAGAGTGACAATGATAATAACAATAATCATATTAACAATAATAATAATAATAAGAATACATTAATAATAATAATTCTAAAAATTGATACCGGTAATGATAATAATAATAATATTGTAATAATAATAAGAATAATAATAATACCAATAATAAAAATAATGATATGGTGATTGATAAATGATGTGGGTGATGATAATGGTATTGATGACAATTATTATAACAATAATGATGATGAATAACAAATATTAGACCTGGAATTTCATGCAACAATCAATCTCATTGACTGGTGTGGCAATCAAGAATAATCTTAAAGCATATTATGAGTGAGATATTTCTCAATAAAGAGAGGTTCTGGGAGAATTTGCTGAGAGAACATTGATAAATGATAATTCATGTGTGGCTAGCAAACACAGACTGAACAATTTGCATGACCCAATATTTATTAATCCTGTGATCATTTGTTGAATGAATGAGATATAAAGTCTACAATGATATAAATCAAACTACTTGTTATAGTGCTGGTACAATTATTACATGTCACTGAAAACAAAATGGAATTTCAATGGAGAGGGAAAAATGTATGAGGAAAATTATGAGGTCAATATTTGGTAAGTCATGAAATGACGTTCAAATTACATGCACATACTCTAAATGAAAAATAATTTGCTCCAACCTATATATTTTAATCCTTTTCATCAGTTTCTTTAATTTATTTGTTAGGTTTTTGTAGTATTTAGGAACTCAGAGACATAAAACTAGATACAATGAATTTAGAAGTTGAGATGATTTAATCTATTCCAAGATGTCCGATCATATTGTGATCATGTGTACATAAAGGGGATTGAGCCCTCGACGTTGACTGTTAGCACAGTCTTACAAACACAACATATTTCCCTCCTTTAAAGAGATGAATAATGTTATATAACTAAGTCCAGATATGAGTTCAAAAGTTTATGAGTCCAGAAAATAAAACTTGTTTATTAACAACAAGCCTGAAATTTTATTAACCTATATTGAGCAATTGTTTCATATGAGTCCAAAACTTAAACGTTCCAGTTTTTTAATTTCTATGCTCAATACTTGTCGGCTCTAAGGATTTAAGATCTGTAATCTCGTAGATATCCAGGTCGTCTCCTTAGACGCTGAGAACGACGAACAGTTCGCGGTTCTGCTCGCTGTTGCTCTTGATCTTCAGTGCTTGTAGGGAATGGAAAGGTGTCTTCCCAATCGCTTTCATTCATGTTGCCTGGCTTGCTCGCGATAAGGCATCTGGTGTTCCATCGCGTTCCGTCATCTAGTACGAATGCATTCGAGCCGAGCTTCTTCACGATCTGTTTGGGTTTCGATACCCCCGAAGCTAGCTTGTGCTTGCGATTTGGACGCTTTACACGAACCCAGTCACCGATAGCGAATTTCGGTGTGATTGCTCGTCTGCGTTTGTCAGTGTACGCTTTCATGCTTTGCTGTTTCCTCTCAATCTCTCTCGCTGCAGCCTGTGTGCTTGCAGGCTCTGAAACCGGTGGTTTCAGGATGTTGAATGGCATACGGAGGTTCCGTCCCAACATCAACTCTGCTGGAGTCTTTCGGGTTAGCGAATGAGGTGTTGAGCGATACGTGCGTAGTAGGGTCTGGATGGCCTTATCGAAGGTCATTCCATCTGCGAGATTCGCTTTCAAGCTCTCCTTGATTACCCGGTTGAAACGCTCTACGCCGCCATTGCTTTGAGGGTTGTAGCGAGTTGTGAGGCGATGTTGAATTCCATTAACGGCTAGGAATTCTTCGAACTGTTCAGACGTGAACTGTGGTCCATTGTCCGTGGTGATAGATTCTGGAAGACCCCACTTGGTAAACATCTTCTCCAAGATGCTAATGACTGATGTCGTAGTGACTGAGCTTGTTGCTGCTATCTCAGGCCACTTGCTATGGAGGTCGTGTACAACTAACAAAAATCGCTGACTTTGAGGAGCGGCTTGGACTTCCCCAAAGATGTCGACTTGAAGTTGCTGCCATGGCTTCTTCGGCCATGGGGTCGGCTGCAGTGGTGCTGGCCGCGGTTGAGTTTTCTCGCTGAGAGTACACGCTTCACAAGATCTGACGAGATCTTCTACGCGTCGATCGATCGCTGGCCACCAGATTGCTTCGCGACATCGTTGCTTCATCTTCACCACACCTGGATGACTTTCATGTGCGGTTTGTAACACACGATGTTGAAGCGATTTCGGGATTACCGCTCGGGTGCCACGGGCGATACACGTGTCGTCGAAGATAGCTAGCTCATTGCGAACACGATGATATGGAACGAGGTCTTCGGAAATCTCTCTAGGCCATGCTGTTTGGAGATAATGACAGACCTTCTGTAGAGTTGCATCTGCGGCTGACTCTGTTTTCAGCTGCTCACGCGTCACAAGCTTTGCGGTCACGTGAGAGATCACCATAAGAACGTAGTCTTCGACGTCGTCTTCGATGTCGCTTCTTGCATGGCTATCGCGATTGCTATTCGCGTTCGGTGTACGGCTAAGCATATCTGCTACGCGGTTGCGTGAACCCGCGAGATATTCGACCTTGAAATCATATTGGTGCAGTCGATCTGACCATCTGTAGATGCGGAGTGGGCGGTGTCCAGATCCTGAAGTGCTCAACAAGGTTGTTAAGGCTTGATGGTCAGTACGAAGTGTGAACTTGCGACCGTAGAGGTACATATGCCAGTGTTCGCAGGCATAGATGCATGCGAGAGCTTCGCGTTCTCCTGTAGAATACTTTCGCTCTGTGTCCGACAACGCTCGAGATGCGAATGCGACCGGACGTACACTGCCGTCGATCGTTTGCGATAACACTGCTCCGATAGCGAACGCTGACGCGTCTGTAGTCACGTACGTTTCAGCGCTTGGAGTGAAGTGAGCGAGAACTGGCGGCTCTGCGATTCTTCCTTTGAGCGTGTTGAATGCGGTCTCTTGTGCGTTGTGCCATTCCCAAAGCGCGTCCTTCCGGAGAAGCTTCTGCAGAGGTTCTGCGATTGCTGCGTATTGTGGCACGAATTTGCGGTAGAAGTTCGTTGTTCCCAAGAATGAGGCTAGCTCCTTCACATTCGTTGGGGCTGGGAGTGTTCGGATAGCTGCAACGTTGTCGAGTGTAGGCGTCAGACCATCTGCAGTGACATGATATCCCAGAAAATCAATGTCCGAAGCAGCGAACGTGCACTTGGCCTCGTTGAGCGTCAAGTTATGCTTGGCGAGGCGCGTCATGACTTCTGCTAATCGTTGATCGTGCTGCGCCTTGTCCTCTCCGAAGACTACCACATCATCAAGGAGATTCAACGTGCCCTCGATTCCAGCTAGAACTGAAGAAACGATTTTCTGGAATGCGCTAGGTGCTGAGTTCAGTCCATAGGGCATACGGCGATACTGAAACATGCCTATGTGTGTGTTGAATGCAGTGAGATGGCGGCTCTGCTCTGCTAGCGGAACCTGGAGATAGCTACGTCTCATGTCTAGTTTAGAGAAAACTTTAGCTCCGTGGAATGAAGCTGAAAGTTCATTCATAGTAGGAAGAGGATACTTATCCGGAATGATTGCCTTGTTGACCGCCCTCAAATCTACACAAAGTCTAAGATCTCCATTCTTACGGCGTGCGATGACCAGATTAGACACCCACGGGGATGAATCGATGCGCTCGATGATGCCATCGGATTCAAGCCTATGAAGTTCCTTTGAGACTTCATCCCTGACAGCTAACGGAAGTCGACGGAGACTCTGTGCAGTAGGTGGGACTGAGGAATCCACCCGTGGTGCATGGCAATATCCTTTGCATTTACCAAACTCGTTGAAAAGTGCAGCATAGCGTTCTCTATACGCATTGTCTACGAGTCGAATGCGTTCACCAGTGTGGTCGTTCATCTGAAATCCTAGGGCGTCGAACAGATTGACTCCCATAAGGCTCTCGCCCTTCGCTATGTAGAACGTAAAGCTGTCGAGATGTACATCCTTGTACCCGACAGGAAGCTCAACCGTGCCCAGAACGGAAATCAGTGTAGGTGGTTCACCATATGCTATGAGCTTGCTCGATGTCGATGACAGGCTACAATGTGAGAAATGTCGATGATACAGTTTATCACTAAGAATTGACACTTTGGCCCCCACATCAATCATCAAAGAGAGGTTAGTACCAGCAATCTGCACTTCACATTCTTTGAACTGACCTGAATTTGCTGAAGAAATCCGGTCTGAGAGTGTGAACACGCTGCTTGCTATGTCGCCCTCTATTGGTTCATCAACGTGTCGAACTGAAGATGCACTTTTCTTGGTAGCTCTGCATACGCTAGAGAAATGGTTCATCTTCGAGCACGAATTGCAACGTTTTCCAAACGCTGGACACGCTTTCGGAGGGTGTGTCCGTCCGCAGTTCGAACACGACTTCAAGTTAGCATGGTTAGAGCGAGCTTTGTTATGATATGGTCGTTTGATGTTCTGTACTGGAGTTGCCTGATGTGCAGTATGACTATGTCCTGTACTGGCACTCACAGTCACATCGTGTTGTTTGAGGAGCTTGGCGTCCAGCATTGCGGCTTCGATCTGGATCGCTAGATCGAGCGCCTTCTTAAGTGTCAGACCGTCATCCTCCATTAACAGACGTTCTCTAATACGGGGAATAGACGTCTTTTCGATTAGTTGATCTCTAACCAGTTCATCGTTTAAGGTGCCAAACTTGCACTTGGATGCCAGTTCGGTTATGGCTGCCACATATTGTTTTACTGGCTCCCCATGACCTTGTACTCTCTGTCGGAAACGATATCGTTCAATCATCACACTTGTCTTTGGCCCAAAATATTTCTCAAGTTCATCAACAGCTTTATCGTACGTACCGGTAGTAGACGCTTCCAGCTGTCCGAAGATCCGCTGCCCCTCTGCGCCCAAACAGTGGATCAGGATTGCGCGGCGGCGGAGGTCGGGTATCTCCGCTGTGTCCAACCCGCTTGCAGTCAAATACGTTTTGAAGCTCAAAATCCATCGTGACCAAGGCACAGGAGGTTCTCCTGGGGTTGCTAGGAATGGGTTAGGTGCTACAAGACCTATTCCAGCCATTCTCGTCGCCAGATGTAGTATTTAGGAACTCAGAGACATAAAACTAGATACAATGAATTTAGAAGTTGAGATGATTTAATCTATTCCAAGATGTCCGATCATATTGTGATCATGTGTACATAAAGGGGATTGAGCCCTCGACGTTGACTGTTAGCACAGTCTTACAAACACAACAGTTTTCATACAGTATTCTAAGCTGACAAGTCACATACTCTTTGAGCAGTGGTCTCATAATCATACTGTGCAAGGCTTGCACCTCTTGAAACTTCCTGCCAACTCCACTGATTACATAACATCTACAAATATTTACTTGCTTGCTTAGCATTCAGGTAAAAATTAATCCAGTGCTCCTGATAAATATTGATTCTTTCATATAGCTAGATCCTATATGTATAACAAAGAATGATTTTGTGTCATGTACATATATCATGTTTTAAGAGTCCTCTTTTAATCTTTTAATCCAATTAGGTATGAAATTTGGCATATGACATATTTCAAACGGAAAGGAATCAAGGGGCCAACTCCTTTTCCTGTTGTGGGCAACTCGATTGATTTGTTTCAAGTAAGTATATGGAGAAACAGTGGTTGAAATACATTTCTGTAGTCTTGAATACAATAATTTGTTACAATAAAAATAAAAAAATTCAGCTCTGTCTGAAGGTAAAGGCATAATAATTATAAAAAAAATAATAATGTTTAATTTTCCCCAAAATTTTGAAACCCTTGTTATGTCGTAGTCATTCTGTGCAAAACAAGTGACAAGAGAGCTGAAATGATCTTTCTTTTAAATGAGTAAATTAATTACTGAGCTTGAACTTTGTTGAAAGAGATCAGTTCTGATGACAGCTGAAGCAGGTCCATATTGATTGATAACATGTAGGAGGTAATTGTCATGAGAAATCTGACAAGTCTGACATATAGGAATAAGTGAGAGTTAGAATTCCCATTCATTGAATCTACTGTGTTTTATTTCACAGGGAATTCATTGGAAGACTCAAGAATATGTCAAAAAGTATGGAAAGGTCTTTGGGTAAGTATTTTTGTTTTCTTTTACAAATATTGCTAGAGGTGAATCTAGAGCCGGGAGGTTCTCCTTCCTTATAAGAAAAGGATCAACATGAAATACAAGCCTATTTTTGGAATATATGTGAAAATATATATATATTTTTTTATCATCATTTTTTTTCTAGATAAAAAAGTTCTTACAGTCATCTTTTCAAATGTAACAATGATTCTTTCTACTTCAAAGTGATTTAAATTTGTAAAAGTATAATATTTTGTTTTAAAAATTGCATAAGGGAGAAAGAAATGCATTTGTCAAAATGTTAATTTTTTTCTAACAACCCTTCTTACCAATGTTTACATGTCTTGTGTCCGTTATCTAAAGTCCATTGAATGTTATAATGTTCTGAACATTTCACATTTCCAGCATGTTCATGTTTTCATCGCCTGTGTTCTTCATAAGTGACCTTGAAATGGTGAAGGATATCACAGTCAAGAGTTTCAGCAAATTCATGAACCACAAGGTAACTTTCTAGAATGGAACCTCTACATACATGTAGGCCCACAGCTTGGAAGACTAATGGTCATAGTCAAGTTACGTGGTCTGAAATTCTGTGAGACAATTCCCTCACTTTTACCATAAGGATGCAAGGTGGTTGAATTTATTTTCAAAACTGCCTCCATATAGAAGAACTTACCTTTTTTGTGGTTAGAAATTCATGCTATGGAACTTTTATGAGTTTTGCTCAATCTATACCAATTTCTTTCTCCTTCTTCTTTTAGTTTTTAATTTTCTATCACCTTTCCTTTTATTTCTTTTAAAACAACTAGAATGGATTATTTTTGGTATAGGAATTATTCAGCCTGCTTGGAAAACATCATTTGGTAATATATTGCTCGGATTACAAAACTAATAAATTAGCTTGATGATGTCATTGATTTAATATTTGGATAATTCTATCTTAAAATGATTCATGTTTCTTCTTTCAGACATTTGTGTTGAAGTCTCGGCCATTTGACAAGGCATTAACAGGCCTAAAAGATCAGCACTGGAAGGATGTGAGAAATGTCATTACACCAACCTTCAGCGCAGTCAAGATGAAACAGGTATCTTTTGATGGAATAACATATGGAGCAACGAAAATCTGATGTAAAGGGTATCTGATACAGAATTATTTCTAGCCTACGTCTGTCTGTGCAGAAATTGTTTCGAAAGTGTTTTGTGGTCATCAATTAGGAATAAAATAAAGAAACATTAGTCAATTGTCATATCACATGATATTTTATTTCTAATACTTTTTATTAATGAAACAAATGGGAAAAGGCAAATTATAGGTTTTTTTCAGACCCAACTCCTGATTTTGAAAAAGGAAATTAACACAAGGTCAGTTTGTGCAGTGCATTATTCATCTGAATTTTGTGGAAAATGTTTATATCATGTATTAGGAAATGGAAGGCATGACATACTTAGTTTCTCTATTGGAAGTTGAAGTAATTTTATTAGATGATCGTGGCATTTAGATCTGTAAAACATCCTTTATATTGCGAACCTTTTATCTTTGTGAATCCCATCATGCAGCTGTCGGTATTACTCAATGAATCCAGTGACACTTTGGTAAAAAACTTTGGAGCGATTCAGGAGAAGGACGGCAAGGTGAAAGTATTTGGGTAAGCTCATGATAAATCATTGCAATGTGAAACCTTGAATAGTCCATCTTTTTTTTCAATGAACTCTTTTGTTGCATATATGCTTCCAAACAGCACCAAATCCTTAACGAGTAGTTTGTTTTTCTTTGTCTTTATTAAGCCTATTAGGTGAATTGAAGAGTTTGTGATTCTTTAATGTTCAAGTCTAAAAAAACTTTGATGATTTTGATACTCTGTTTAGCTCTATGTGTGTGTGTAGCTGGACTCAGTACTCGCTCATCTGGCCAGTTTAGAAAATTGGTGATACATTTGGAGGGCTTGATACAATTCAACACACCTGTCATCCACTAGCCAGACATACATGTAGAACAAGTATAAGATAATGACAGGTCATGACAAATCATAAGCCAGTGAATGCTTACTTGATTTTGAAGTTATTTAAGTCCAATTGCAACTTGTCATAACCAAGTTGTAGTCCCTATGAAATTAAGTATGGTTTCTCACTTTCCCATTTTTGTTCTTTCTCTAGTTTATTTGAAGCTTTCACAATGGATGGAATTGCCAAGTGTGCATTTGGAATACAAGTAGATTCACAGAATGACCCCAGTGATCCATTTGTCACCAATGCTAAGGACTTGATGAAGAATAGGTTCTCTTTGAGTACTATGATTGCTGGTGAGTTGAAATAGCATCGTAATTAAACCAACTTCAGCTGAGATGTAAAGTTTATTGACTATGAATAGCTCATTCTTTAATGTAATGAATTATTGAAATCAAAAGAAAGTGTTAGATGATCACTATAATGGGATCATCATTGTTTTTGTCCCAGAACACAAGGTACAATACACAAAAGACCTTGTGGACACCCTTATGTGGACACCCTTTTCCTCTGAGACAGGACACCTGATTTTCATGTATATTCATCATTCATCCTATTGCAATCAAATATGATTTAGTACCCCACATTTGTTAAGCTTATGATAAATTGTCTTTATCATTAGATTTCTTTTTTTATTATTTCAAGAAACATTGCCTGAAAGGTATTACAAAGTTTTGGGAAATGTTGAAAATGGGTGGTTAGTGATTCTTTACAATTTTGATATATTTGGATGCCCCTGTGGATGTATTAAAAGCACTAGAAATTTTAGCCCCTTAAACACTTCTGCTTTCGAGAAAAATTGAATATAAAGATTTACCGTGCTCCCGGTAAATTTTGATAAATTTCAAATAGCTCCGTAGGCCGTACAATGATAGCTGCGACCATGAAAGTCTCAGAATATGTAGTTGTGGTATATAATTTCCGAACGAGAATAGCTAATCGGTCGATTTTAGTCAAGAAACATTGTTTTATAGCTTAATTAATATCTTGACCTTGAGAGGGCGCTATACAACATAAAGAGTTTATTCTTTACAATGTCATCACTTTACACTCGATTTCAACCGCGAAAACGATCACTGAATATTGTAGGATCACATATGCTTCCAATATGCTCATTTGAACCAAATTCATTATCATTGATGATAAGCTTTCTTGGAAGCAAAACTGTCTGTCTGTTCAAAAGAAAACGAACACAAGGATGTTTTTCTTACGGAAACTAAAGAGCTTTCATATCGATAGAACCATCCTGAAGCTCTTCTACCAATCGATCATCCAAAGCGTAATGACATTCAATCTGATCTGCACTTTTGGTAACATGTCAAACGAGCAAAAGGGAAGAGTAGACCGAACTCGAAGAGTCGCACAGAGGGTTATAGAATCAGATCTGCCCCCTGTCCCAGCACTTTATGAAAAACGCTTACTTGCAAAAGTTAAAGTTATAATGACAGACAATACTCATCTTCTCAATGATTGTTTCAGGTTCAACCGTTCTGGAATAAGACTGTGCCCTCCCCGTACTCGCCTTTCACCTTCTCGTAATTCATTCATCCCTAATTCCATACATGTGTATAATTCAACTGTGATGCGATAAATGTATACATAAGGCTACCTACCTATCCTTATAATCGTATATTTCCTACTGGATTCGAAATATATTTCCTACTGGATTTGAAATTGAAATTGCTATTGTTGATTTTGAAAGCTGTCCGTTTGATTGCACTTCAATAGCTGATATTGAAGTGCAATTAAACGGATAGCTGGAGACTGTGGATCGGGAGCTAGTGGATGGGGGGGGGGGGAGCTGACAGGAAATGAAATATCATATTATGAGACATTTTAATTTATGACGCATGTTATTTATTCATACGATTGTGCCGGTAAATTGTTAACTTGATTTCTTCAATCGTTAAGAGTTCATTTTACTGTAGAAGTGTTGCGTAATTATATCACGCTTTTATAATTATGAAATCTAAATGTAAATGTATTTATTCCTGTTATTTTTCTCCAATTCCAAAACCATCTGTGGATCGGGAGCTAGCGGATGGGGGGGGGGGGGGGGTGGTGACGAGAAATACTATATTATATTATGAGACATTTTAATTTATGACGCATGTTAAATGTAGGCAATAGGAAATTGAGGGGCATATGCACACTATAAATAGTTATCCATATTTATGTACATAGTTTTCTATTGTTAATGTTATATTGTATTTTCTATCATTTGTATTTTCACTGTCAAAATAGCCATTGGAAGCAAAATTTCTATGTAATGTTTGCATGCATGGACCAATAAAATAATCTTGAATCTTGAATCTTGAATCTTGAATCTTGAATCTTGAATTCACGACCCCATACCAAAACTTAATTTGTATTCCCTTTAATTCCCTTTTATTTAGTATATTTTATGCTAAATTAAGGGTATATCTTTGATGATTACAGAGTATACTCTGTATTGTGAAAAAAAGGAATGGGTGAATATTTTACTTTGAATCAATCACTGATCATCCGCGGTAGATGTGCCATCATATTTAAAGTTCCTTTATAATGACAAGTTATTGCCATTGCAGCAATCGGGCGATGGAAGAACTTAATTTAATTTAATTTAATTTTAATTAAGGAACTTTACATATTAACTATCTTGATCTAAGGAGACACGAACGAACGAACGATTGCCATGGGGTGCATTTTTCATATTCCAAACATTTTCTTTTTTGGAGTACATAGAAATATTTGAAATTACCAACAGTTGAATTGAGTGTTATCATTCAAAATTGAATGCTGTAGATATTGCTTCAGTTTTAATCATGATAGTGATCCCTTGGTGTTTGTTTCTTTTTGTCAGTAACATTCCCTAGAATTGGCAAAATAATGGATTACTATGGAGTCAGCACAATGTCACCTAAAATTTCGAGCTTTTTCATATCTGTGGTTGATCAAGCTATTGCTGCTCGCAAGGAGAGTGGAGGCTCAAAGGTATCTATCTGTATGATATATCTGTAAAGCACTTAGACACATCGTTGATGTATTAAGCGCTATAAAAAAGCTGAATATTATTATTATCATTATAGCTTGGAAAGGACTAACTGTATCTTGATAGATTTACATGTCCATGATAGAATGGGTTTTGTTCTGTAAATAATGTTTTAATGGTTGTGTACTTAATCTTGAAACAGCTTTTTTTTTTAATTTGTTAAATTGATAAAGAATTTGCAAAAATGGGTCTTTACAGTTATAGTTGTGTTTTAGATCTGATTAGCTAATACAATTTCTGTATGTGGTTCAGATTATTAGGGCATTCATAAGACCATAAGGAAGTGCCAGTGGAATGTATTCTTAGTTAATCAGTAAACACCACTGTGCTTCCACTGTGGTGATGTATCAATAAAGCCTCTAACTCTCATACTAGATATACTGGGTTCTCTCCTTGCTTGGTGCTTACACAAATTCCTTGGGCAATTGTTCTGCCCTCATTTGTCCCTCTCTTCTCAATTCAATACTTATTTCAGAAATAAAAGTATTTTACTCAGTTTGGGGAATAGACAAAATACTTAGCCACAATTTGTTATTCAGTTGACTCTTTTGGCTAAGCTTACATACTCTTTTTAAAGTTTAAGACAGCTCCCAAGCAGACTTAAGCCTATTCTGGAGGCCTTGATTAGCAGGGATATGGTCTTCATACGCAGTCATAAGCTGTGCACAATTATATTACCATTAATTTATGATGCATTAATTGTCCATTATTTTGGATCGACCATGTGACATCACAATGCTAATCAATAAGTAGTTTGCCTTAAAGTCAGCTTGCTTCAATAAAAATGCTTCTATGTGGTTTTTATATGAAATAAGTCATTTTACTTAGCTGTACCAATGCTAAGCAAATACTGGCTTCATCCACGTATTGAATATAGCCCAGGTACTTCCAGTGCTTTCCTCACATCAACAATAATATGATATGAACGTATTATATTCGCACCATTATTTTCCTTGAATTATGCTGTGTCCTATTAATAGATGAAAGACTTCCTTCAGCTCATGTTGAATGCAGCGCAGGAGAACAAATCAGAGAAGGAGATGATAGAAGAGAAACCGCAGGACGAGAAAGTAGAAGGTGATCTTCATGCTTTGATTGAAGACCAGGATAACAAAAGCTACTTTGATTTGAAGAAGAGTAAGAAGACAACTCTGACAAAGGATGAGATATACGGACAGGTATGATTGTATCATGCTATTCTCCATCAATATACTACACCAGTAGTCCATACAAATTCTTTTAGAAAAATCCTTGTCCCATTTTTAGCATATTTATATTCATCAAGTCAGTCATGTTTCAATATATTTTTCTACTTTTGACATACCAAAGATATCTTCTGACTGTCCTTCCAATTGTCTTTTACAGTCAGATCATAGTGAGTTTCTAGGGGGAAAATTACACCATCAACCAGTTCTCCCAGACGGCAAAATGATAACTCCTTCTGTTTGGTTTTATGACTGACCGGTCTTACGTAATGTACTTGGAAGATTCCATCCTGGGAGGAACGTTTTTTTAAATAAATCGCTCTCCCAACCAAATTAAATGCTCTCTATATAAATATATTTGGCCATGCACTCAGTTGTTCTAAGGACTTTTTGCTTTGTGAGATTTTACTTTATATACAGTAATTTGGAATTCTACCTAGTCTGCTGTGAGTGAACTACAACACATAGAAACTCCTAAAGTTGGCACTTAATTGCAAAATAGTGTATGTTAGCAGCTCTCTCCTTTGCATTTACTAGGCTATAATCTTCTTTCTGGCTGGGTATGCAACCATCCACACAACGCTTGGTTTTCTGACCTATTCTCTGGCTACTAATCCTGAGGTTCAAGACAAACTCATTGAAGAAATTGATAACGAAACCCCGACTAGAGACGACGTTGGCTATAACTCCATTGCAAAGATGTCCTATCTGGACAACGTTGTTTGTGAGATTCTTCGGCTCTATCCTGCAGCCGTTATGTGAGTATTGTAGAAAAATATAAACTGCCTGGAGAATCAAACTATGATTAAATCTACAAAGTCAAGGTAACATCAGTAGTATAGAGATATCGACTGCTTCGAGAGGCCTGGCTGTTTTATATGCTAACAAGAACGCCCGCACATCTTGCCATGACCCAGAGGCCATGAAAAGATGTGCAAGTTCTCGAGAGCCTATAAATCAGCCAGACCTCAAATATTAAAGCAGTCGATACGTCTTTTATATGCCGAATTCAAACAAAAATCTACCAAGAATTCTTACCTTAGCCTTTTATTGAGTAAAGATTGGTTAAAAAATCACGGAAAATCTGAGAAACTGTCCGTTTATTTTTGCCGGGAAATAATGACTGAAATCAGATGGGAATCACAGACAAAAAGCACTGTATGGTGTCCACGTAGCTCGCTCAAAGAACATTATAACACGTAAACCAATGGGTATAGCAGCAAAATTTAACTATTTGCATGCATGGTAACTGGAATTTTGAGGGATCTCATTATTGGACTATTAACCGGCTTTGGCATTTTTTGTTTCTTTACGGGAATGGCTAAAAACACGACCCCAATTTTGACCAATCAGATGGCTGGATTTCTTAAGTGAGGTATATAAAGAATATAAACTGCCTTGAGAAACTATGATTAAATCTACAAAGTCAAGGTAACAACAGTAGTACTGTATAGTCGGCAAAATAGACAAGGCAACCCATTACACCTGGGTGGAGTGTGGTAAATGTACATTAGATTATTGTCTTACCAGCACAGGACATTAGCACTATTGCAGAGAATTGAACCCTGCACCTTGTGATCTCTAGTTTATTGATGTATCCTCTTTACTGCATTACCTCTATTCATATTTCAGAGTTGAACGACAGTGTAATGAAACCCATGTCTGCAATGGCCTCACCATCCCTAAAGATAGTCAAGTCATGTTCCCTGTCTTTGCCATCCATCGTGACCCTGCAATCTGGCCCGATCCAGAGAAGTTTGACCCGGAAAGGTAAGTTTTTAACTATAGATGTGCATGTAGAGGAGGCTACTAGACTTGGGTTGAGAGGAGGTAACTATAGGGGGAAAGTTAGAGAGAGAGATTCTGTCATTCAGTTGGGAAGTTTCCTGACTTTCCATATGCACTGATCTCTGTAGATTCAAGCTAACTCTGGTTGAAGATCAAGGGTTTGTTATGATCAAGAGGATTGGATTGGAAGAACGTGAATAGATTATGTTAGTACTTCATGACATTTAGCTCATATTTTATATTTACTGCAAAGATTCTGAATCACTTGTTACACTTGAGGTGACATAGGGTTTGGGTGTAGAGGTTGATGGGGCCGGGTTATCTTTGGGAGCAATAATGTATCAGGACTTGTGAGTCTGAGGTGATCTGAATTCTAGTTATGAGCACACCTATCATTGGATGTTAAGAACAATCTCAATGTATTCATCTCCATTGTGTAGGTTCACTAAGGAGAATCGGGAGGGGCGTCACCCTTTAGCCTGGATGCCATTCGGTGCTGGTCCTAGGAACTGCATCGGGATGAGGTTTGCTCTGATGGAGATCAAGATGGCCACCGTTCGTCTTCTCCAGAAGTACCGCTTTGAGACCTGCCCAGAGACTCAGGTAGAATACAACCTCACTTTCATGCCTCATTCAGACTCATTCAGAAATCAAACTTTTTACAAGTACAGTGTATAAGTGGCAACGTGGAGATGTAAATGAGATTTCTAGTGTACTTCATTAGCTCTTTGTTAATATTATCAGGTACACAAATGTGAAGTGCACAATACTTATTTCTTGTTAATCTACCACAGCAATTTATTGAGGCAGTTTACTGCCTTGAAGGTTGCAATTAATTTGTATGCAGATTAAGTTCCTTTTTTATTTAGTGTAAATGTCATACAAACTTTAATATGCTGTGTAGATGTCTTTATTGTTCACGAATATCAATTTTGTAAATATGCTATGTTTTGTTTAATAATGTATTGTTGTTGTTTTTTCATGTAAAATAAAAGAAACTGATATGGATTACCAGAGTTTATTTATAGTTACCAGTAGTCCGAGTCATATTTTTGTGTTTTATTTTGTATTCCTCCTCTTCCTCCTCCATTGCTCACAGATTCCCCCGAAATTTGCCAAAATGAGCCTCAAACCCGACGATGATTTGTATCTTCGTGTTGTGGAGAGAAGCTAGGAACAAGACTGAGAGTTTGTGGGTCACACTGCTCTTGAAATGGTATTGGTCATCATTAAGGACATGGTATGGTTAAAAGATAAATGAATTAGCTTTGATTCTTTAAATTGGCAGCACATATTTTTGTACTTTTACATCAACATAAAAGGATAAATATGTTATTTTAATCAATGCTCATTTCAAAGAAAAGTATAGCAAAACAGAAATTTGCACATGTACAATTATAATAATCATAACCAGGTCCATGAACCTATTCGGTTTCAAGGCAGGTTCGCACAATGAAACAAGGGATATAATTACCGTAAATGATTTTTTTTTTTTTTTTTTTTTAATTTTTTATATTTTTAATTCTCAATTCTTATAAAATTTGTGATTTGTATGTGAAGTGCCGATTCAGTGTTTTGATTTGATTTTGTATTTGAAATCTCATGTATCAGCACATTTTTTAATGTAATAGAAAAGGCGGAAATGTGCTTCTGCCTTTCAGGTGATAACGTGAAGTTTCAAATGCTAAACCAGAGACTTTGGAACTTTATGTACTGAACAGGATGACACTTATTGATCTGATCACCCAAGTATTCTGCTAGTGGGGATGATTTTGTGTATGATAGAAGATACTTAGTGCCAAGCAATTTACACTTTAATACTGTTGTATACTGGTGAAGGCCTGTGACGCTTCTCCGAAAGTTCCAGGGTTTGATCCTTGCCCGGTTCTTACGTCCTTCTCAACTCAGGAGTATTAAGTTAACCTGGCAATAATGGGGTAATAATAATTCAAGGGTCTACAGGAAGGGTAGTACTGATGTCATCCTGGGTAATTGAAACCAAATCAGTCTTATTAAGATAATCATATGAAATCATGTACATTGAAAACCAAAATTACTTCATAAATCTTATTTAAGGCTCTTAAATTCTGTTCCTTTTGATGGTACTCTATTTTTTTTTTTTTTTTAATCAAAACCTTTCTGATGAATAAAAGCTATGTTTGATAAATGTAACACAAATAACTATGTATGTATTTGATTATTGCTATTTTGTCAGTTTTTTTATTATGTAACTTTTGTATGGTGATTTTAAGTGTTAGCTACATGTATATGAATGAACCACATGTGGTATATTTGTTTCTACTTCTATTTTTTGTGCTTATTGTAGCCATATTGATCATCATATGCTGTATATATGCGAAGTAAATATCAATGGATAGATATAAAGTTAAAATACATAATGGCCTTATGTGATTAAAGTCATATGTTCTGGACAGGTATTTTATAGTATACAAGGTAGTTGTTCTGATATCAGATTTCATTTCTTACAAAGAAGCTTCGGAACCTATTACTGTAAAATTTCACACACAAGATCTGAATGAATTTAAAACACTTGCCAAGTTTCATGGAGTTTGTACAAATCTACAAAAGGGACTTACTGCCTTAATATCCTCGTCTATTCATGTACATTTAGTAGATTATTTTCACTATTTCATTGCATTCAGGTTTTAGCACTGTGTTATTAAAAGTAGCATTGATTTGTAGAAGTAATTCTGATAGCTTGAAGCTATAATCCTCACATACAGATGTATTTCAAAATTCCATGTGAAAGTCTAACTTCTAAAAGCTTGTGCATTCTATCATTGGTAAATCACTATATTGACTGATCTTTTTTGTTACTAAATGTGGTGTTCCTGTAAAAGATATTGAAGTAACAAAATCAAATTAGGATTAACAACTTTATACTAAACACTGTATATTGAATAGCCTTCTTTCTTGTATCATTACCTGGGCATTTTTGCATTCGACCTTGGTATGCTGGGGATGCACTTCATAAAAGTGGGGATGGCATTACCGAAACTGGGGGGGGGGGGGGGGGGGGGGGGGGGGGGGGCACCATATCAAATGTGAATTGACAAGTTAGATGAAATAGCGGAAGGGGACATGGTGATACCCCCTCAAAACTGGATTAATGCATTACATATTTATAAGGTTCCCTTTGGATCATATGATGATTTGATTTACATTTACTGAGCAAGTGTGCGAAATTTCAAACTGAAATTAAGCCCCTGGCTGTGTATTATGTATTGCCTTTTCCAGACTAAGGAGCAGGGGTCAAAGAAATTATACAAAATGTTTAAAAAATTAGGTCTGATCCCCCCCCCCCCCCCATGCAAACCAAGGTCAAGGTCAATGTTAACATTTTATCTTGTTTGATTTTTCATGTTTGTTAAATGTCATCTTTAGTGTGCATTGGTAATGTTCAATCAATGTACACAATTGTATATAACAAAAAATTAAATTGAAATTATCTTTTTATGCAGACCAAATTTTCACCAAAGATGTAAACAAACAAAAATGCTTGATTTTCATATAATAAATACACATGAAATTACGTTATTGTATGTGTTGTAATTCTTACAAGTAATATTCTTCCATTCAGATGGATGCGCAGGGAAGTGAGTGTTGTTGTATACCTGGTTAGAGGAGCATAATTATCAGGGAAATTCCTTATTAGATGAAAAGCAGACTTTAATAGCAATTTACTTTAATATAAAGTAGAAAATCAAGAAAGCAGGCTTTTGAAAGTCTGAATGAAATCAGAAATTGACTGAAATATAAGTCTTTTTAAATGTATGACTCAGAGGGCCTTTTCTTTTAAGAGGACCTATAATATTATGCTATCCATAATACATTTTGGGTAGTGCCACATACGAGGAAACGCTCACAAGAAAAACAGAAATTTATATTTCATTAAATGGCAAATAAATGAAGTTGTCCATGCATATATGTCGCAATCTACCAAGCAAGGTATCCATTTACATAGATTTAGTGATTTCATATTTCAAACACTCGTAACCTTTTAACTCTTGGTCAAATTTATTTCAAACTCGCCACTCTGTTTCTCTTATGCTGTTTTTTTTGTTTGTGTGTGTGTGTGCTCATAGGAATGTCGGATTGTCCCCGTTACAAAGGTTGGATTGCCCTTTAAAGAGGAAGTCAACCCTGATATTAAGTTGGTTTTGATAGAAAAAGAAAAATGAAGTGGGTCAGTGAAACCGATTAAAAGTTATGAATTTTTGAAGGTGCAATCAATCAAAACAAATTGGCAACTGTGGCATATGCGTAACCTCCCCTCTCATTCCCCCTATACATCAAAAATCTATCTTTTCCATTAAGAAACTGTTCCGATTATACATTCACCCTAAATATAATTATAGCAAATGTTTTTATTCACCCGTTTGAAAAAAATAAGTTCTGTAATCAAACACTAAGAAAATGAGTGTTAATGAAATTTCTGTACAGAGCAAATTGGAGAGGAGCTTGCATATATGTCAACGTGGCCAATTTGTGTTTCACTGATTACAACTTCAAAAATTCATTACTTTTCCTATTCTTAAACGGATTTGTTACTCTCATTATTCTGATTTTATTAAAACCAAGTTAATATCCGCGTAGACTTCCCTTTTAAAGAATTCCCCTGCTTGCTCCTTTCTATCAGGAACGAAGGATTGCATGTACACAGTTTAAGTGTGGCCCAGTGTCCATGCCCTTATAGAGAATAAGGCATTTAGTTACAATTGTCACCTTAAGGCCTACCTACTCCATGTGCTGTGGGTATAGCCTGTGTGTTTTGGTTGCAACTGACTGACCAACATACACAATGTACACAAAGAAGACAGGCAGGAATAAAAAAAAAGTTGAGGGCACATTGAACGAACAATGCATTTTTTTTATTGATTGATTTTATTTTGCAATGCTTTAATACACATTAAGCACATTGCAAATAAAGCCAATTTTTTTCCAAAAGTTTCTTTCAAAGATTGTCGGGTTCCAGAAGAAGAAAAAAATTAAGTTCAGGGGCAAGAGAAATACCTCAGTTTTTACAGCAAAATTAAAAACAAAATTATCATTTCAGCAAAGATAGAAACAAAATTACAATAGTAAAGAAATGTACACTGTCACATCACATTACTGATGTGATTATACCACTCCTACTGGCATTATCAGCGAGAAATAAAAGCCCTATACTTAATTATACAATAAGAAATACTGCATGTATTTAAACCATATTTTAAGCATCTTAAGATTGTCCAATAAATGGCACTTCCAAAATTCAATTAGTTGTAAAAATGGTACGAAAAAGCTCTTCAATACATACTTGGCTATATTAGAATCTTCTCATATTCTGAACAAATCACTAAAACATACACTCCACACGCAAATAATGACACTTTTCTTAAAAATGAAAGATGAATTTTAACAAGCAAATGGAAGTTGACAAAGCAGTGAATGACATATACATTCAATTTATCAAAAGAATTTAGTATTTACTGTCTAAAGCACACATACAACTTTAAAATGTGAGGTACCCCACCCCCCCCCCCCCCCCCCCCACCTTCCATCAATACAATCTGTTCTAGTGCCAGAGAAGTGATTTTCATGTAACGATAATAAGACCCAAAATGTTGATTCATTAATTACACATAACTTTGATGAGCATTGTACAGTTTGACTGGAATTACACAAACACTTTGTAACCAAACATTTTCAACACAAGGGAATACACTTTACAGCAGAGAGTTATATTATTTCATCAATTCACTTATGATACAATGTACAATTATCAATTATACAATATGTCTGTGAAGTTGCTTAATGAGTTCTGCTACAGATCACTCGAGCTAAAAGCATATCATACACTATACACTACTCGTCAACTGAACTACATGAATTGAATTTCATTCTATGCATACATATCTAATTGAATCAAAGTGAAAAGCTAGGTATCTCAATTTACATTGAGAACTAATTTACATGTTGACTAAAGGTCTTGCATTGCACTGTACACCATAATAAACAATACTGTGAATCAACTAGTTCCTAATCCTAAAGGTAATCAATGAGTTCAAGAAATAAGCATGGAGAAATCATTTCAACATATTCCAACAAATTTTTCCACCAAATTGTACTACATACAATATCCGCCAAATGAATTCAACAAAAAGTTGTGATTGCTAATTCACAAACCAAATAAATCTGGAATAGTGTGAGTCTGTAAGGCTAATTTGACAGATCAAGACCAAAGAGAAATATATACTGTCCCATATGAGCATATACATTGCAATGTTTTTCGGAGTATGCATGTTTTCTAATATTCATTTATATTTTGCTGATCTAAATGCCCCAACAATACATCTGAATCCCTTTAATACATGATCAATCAACACTGAAAATAACCTTCATGTTTACTCATGAAATGCAGTTTTACTGCAAGTACCCTAGATTACCTTTAAGAAGAAGAAAAGTTTAAGTAGATTAAGTACAACCTTCTTCAAATGTAGATCATGGAAACCATCCGAAAAGGGAACTCAATATTCTCCTACCCTTTTCTTCATACTGATAATGATTGACCTCCGTTAGCCATTATAGCAAAAGATCCATGAAGAAATTAATAAATGCTACATTTTAAGAGATTAATTCACTTTTAAAGGAAACATGTATTTTAATTACATCATACCACCTATTGTTTTTGTAATATCAGTCATCAATCAAGAAACCAGACAGATAACTTCATCAGACTCTCTTTGTAAACTATTATAAAGACTAAATCATTCCATCATGACTCATTAGTATAAATCAATTGTTGCTGACAAGTTATTTAAACTAAAACATCACCATAATTTCCTTTTTTATTTCAATGTTGAAAGAGGTTAATTAAATAAACATGTTTAGTAAAAAAAAAAAAATTGTTATGATTTGCTTGAAGCAATTTAAGTTCAAATTGACGAAATTGGACGAGACTTAAATCAAATTCAAAATAAGTGTCAAGAAACCCCTTATGAAAACTCAATACAAAATGATGTACATGTGCGTATACATTGTCCAACAAAACCTGTCGGTCCACACAAGTAACAATTTAAATCCCTCCTCTCAAAGCAAATCATCTGATGGAGCTACTCTCACTTCTTCAAAATAGCAACATCAACTGACAAGGAGTCACAATATGTAAATTGGCAACTGAACTGAAATATAAACTTGTTCTGGTGATGGAATTTAGCCATTTGTAAAGCAACTGTAGAGGCATAAACACAAACAGGGTTATGCATTCCGAAAGAATCTTTGCTGTTAGGTTTGGCGAATACCATTTCTACACATGGGCAGCTCTGATGCATGTATTCACTTTCCGGTCTTGACAAATATTACCATTTTTGCGCAATAACAGCAGTGATGCCAGGAGGATGTTAGTTTGTATGTGTTAGGAGCAGTACAAGCATGATAAATAACAAGATTAGGCTGATAAAACAAGAATTTTATCATTGATCTTATATTACCTGCTTGCCATATTCATATATGTACAAACATGTAACTTCTATACTTTATCAAAGGAATCTCTGCATAATTCATTGCTCTTTACTCATGTCCTAAATTACATTTTAGAATGAAAGTTGACATCGACATGAAACTGTTACTTTCAATCTCTTTTGCACTGTACTTGTAGATCATATATAATTTGACGTTATTATTATACTGTGTGTTTCAGAAGTGGGGCTTAGCTTAAGATAAGTTATGATTGTCTTTAATACTATGGCACAGCTTTCCATTCAATGCGGATAATAGGCAAGAGATCTTTGTGATCCATTGGTTGGGAGTTTCACGTACATGGGACTATAAACGGCATGTTGTGATATAATGACTTCTTGTGATATGGTGTGCTATGAGAGCTCTCTTATGCCACACAGGTCTAGATTTCTTCTTCTATTCAACAAACTTGAGCTTTTTAGTCCTCTTTCTTCTTGAGCCATGGAATCTTGGTCTTGATGCTGCAAAAAAATAATTTAAAAAATATCATCAGTGAAAACAAATTCAAAATAAAATGATATCCATACTATCTGATCCTCTTCCATACAAAGAACAAATGCATAAGTTAAGATGATAAGTATATTATTCATAACAATAACTTATATATACCGGTACATATTAGCATGGTAATGCACATAATTGTTATGTTTTCAATTGTTTCACTGGATTACCTTTTAAAAATTATTTTATTAATACCAAAAAGACGTACAAGTACTAATCAATAATTATAAGTACATGTTCATATTTTTTAATTCACTTAAAGCTAGGAAGAATATCTTACTTGGTAAGAGCCGTGTTGATCTGCTCTTGGGCCTTTCCTACAGCATCATCAATCTGAGCCTGAATGATGGAGAATGAAGAAACATCAATCACAGATGTCAACAAAGAGATGAAACAGAACAAATAGATTTGAGGGAGAAATATAAACAGATATAAAGGACAGTGCGCGCAAACAAATAAAATAAAGAGAAAAGAACTGGTCCATCCCACACATGGTACTCATCAGTAAACGAGAAAACTGTTCATCCATCCATGTAGTGAGGAGAGGACCATGGCTGTATCACTAAGATGTTCCACAGAAATTTGACAAGTTGACTGTACAGCATCCCCAAACAATAAGAAGCTACAACAACACTTATGTCAGAATTAAACGATGCCATAATTCTGAATAATTCCTAACATTAATCAAACCTTAATTTTCCTTCTAAGAACATTATATTCTCTAACATTATGATTACAAACAAGAGTTAGTTTTATAGTCGTAATGGAATATTTTATCGTAATTGGAAACAAATGTGAGATCATACTGAATAACTATTGACAGTAATAATACGTGTACTACATACCTGGTACTTCTCATAGACGACAGGCATAGAAAAGAGTCCAATGTATGCTGTTTGTAGAAAGAGACAGGACATGTTATATATTCAACTTAAAGTAAATAACACAAGATACAAATTGTATACATAACAAAACAAATTATTTTGAATGCACATAAAGTTCTACATTATAAGTTTCCAATGTGAATGGAAAAGCATAATAACAGTGTTCAGACTATTATTTATTAATCAAATGTTCTTTTAGCAACGGCTCCATAACTGTCATATGAGAAAAAATCTGTATAACTAGCTATGTAATACCCACATCCTATCTCCATGTCCATGTGTTCAATCAGTAATTGGATTAATAATCTAGCCTGGATCTACCTGGCAACAACATTCATTAGCTTCACGTACATTGACCTGCTAGTTGTAGTAAGTAAAATTGAGGAATTAAGGCAAAGTCAAAGCATTTATACTGTACCAATTAAAAAAAGTTCTATCCAAATAATATGCATAGTTTGAAATGAACAAAAAGAACATAATATCATGTAATGTTTAGTTACCTAATTTATCATTCATGAAAGAGAAGAAGTATCAAACGAACTGTACGTGGTCAAAAATAATCTCATTCTTTTCTTGTATTCAAAACAAGTTCCAATTGTATTATTGTAAGATATCTAGTGTCTTCAGTTTTGCTCTTTATAACCAGAAAGTTTTTGTTTTAAATCAACTTAAGATGCATGTAGTATCAATGGGAAAACTATGTTGACCATCATAGCTTGATTTGAACAGGGACGTGATAGAGAAGGACTGGAATCAAGCCGCTCTCCTTTGACCCCATGCTTCAAGCCGCCGGAAAGTTATGCGCTAATCTGCAACTGTTGACCAGGTGGTGAGATAAAAGAGCGCATGCAATTTCAGGATTTAGAATTCCTACATCAGAAAATGGTATCACAGCAACTGTTCGCTGACCCTTCCAATGATTTCTCATCCGTTGTTGAATGTGTAAAGAGTAGAACAAGCGAACACAAACTTGTGTAATTTCATCCTTTTTTTAAACTTGAAAAATACAAAAAACACGCGAGAACACGCATTAGCAAACTTCACGTTATTGAAGATTGTAAATCATGGATCAAATAAAGGGACATTAAAGCATGCACAAATTAGCGCATCATCCTAAAATATTGAGTTTTTGACAGGATGTAATTTTTCTTTTACCAACTCTGGCACACAAATTAAAGGAAGGACGGAGTTCTAAATTTGAAAATTTGTTTGTTGCACTATTCCCAATAGAATCCCCATATAACGTTTTTGATTTACACTGAAATTTTGCCGGTAATTTAATATTTTGTAATAAATGTAAAACTGGTGCCTGTCTTCCGAAAGTCCCCGCAGTGGAAGCGCGGTTCGGAGCATGGAACTTCAAAGCCAAGTGGAATGTTACACATCCCATTGTTACGCTTTAGAACTCAAGAATGCGTTTGAATAAATTACAAGAGTTTCGCCTCCTTTTCTTTCACCTCCCTGATTTGAAATAAGAGATGCATTTTGTGATTAAATATTTACCGGACACATTCAATATCAATGAACTATCTGGAGTCAGGGTTATCAGGCAGTGTGGGTAAGAAAGAATAGAATTACATCCGTGTAACCCTAGAACTAGTAATATGAGAGGTGATAGAGTGTGCCAAGCTCTCATTGACATTATATAGGGATTATAAAGTCTGCAGTCATTTTCTTCTGCAATTAGAACTCTTTCAATGAACGGTTTTAAAATTCAGTCATGGATTCAATTGAATGAGATATTCAGAAATAACTGGTATAATTAATTTTGAATTATAAAATTTAGTTCCATGTTTCATCTGTATCAAAGGATGCTGTAAGAGATTATTTAAAAAAAAAAAAAATTAATACAGAGAATGGTGATCCAATTTTCAGATAATTGATAAAATTTGCATCTCCCAGTTAAGTTGTGGACCTAAGAATACATAGTAACTTGACCCTATTGACCTATTCATCCCCCTTATGAAGCAAAAATAAGAATATTATTCATAGAAATACTTTATTTGTGAGAGTTACCCGTTTCTTTTTTATAATCAGAGCGTTATTCTCCCAAATGCCTGAGCACAATCATGTGTCATTATTTTTCATACTTCAGCATGAGTAAATAGTCATTTCTCTTCTGGGATTGATAATGATGACATGACATTTGCAAACAGTTCATACACTGTTCATAGTTATGTCTTCAGTTATTAAAGACATGGTTAAAGAGGGTGGTTACTATGAGAACATTTCATCTTGCTGCTATTCTGACACAGACTGTTGAAAAAAAATGTGCAGGAATGCAGTCCTTCACTTTAAGCCTGGTGATTTTAAAAAATTTAAAAATCCAGAAAGATTGACACTCCCCTCTTCACCCCTGTAGAGTGTTTCATAAACAATAATGAATTTATCATTATTAGACTGAAATTAAAAGATTAATGAATGTAACTGTACTAGGTTCTAAACATATTGTTTTTTCTAGTTTCAACAATATGAGGAATCTATAAAATCTACCGCACTAACTTGTATGTAATAAGTACGAATGCCATGTCTGGTTTGATTATTAGATCTTATTTGGTTTACCCAGTACAACATAGTGACTTACCAAGGATGATGAGAGTGAGTCCATTGAACCAAGCTCCAACATAGGTGAGAAGCCACAAACCAACAGCAAACTAGACAAGGAACAAAAAACAAAAAATGTCAAAGTTACATGTAGTTAGAAGTAATTGTCATGTTTCACGAGATACAAATCATCTTTTTATCATCACCCACATAAATATTTGCAGAGCTGCATTTCAGGATTAATTTACCTTAATACTCCTGTGATCATTAGTGGAATTGTGTTCGATGCAAAACCACCATATCTGCCTATGACTAGTCTGCTAGTCGTTTTTATTGCCCTTTGCGACCTACCCCAAAATCTTGAAATCTACGGTCAGCTTTTTTAAAAAAAATACTGTTTTTTAAAGAAAACAAATATTAAAGCATTTACAACTGAAAAATATCAGCCCAAAGAGGGAGGGGAAAAAAAAGTTTATAAAAAAAAAAGAATATTTCCAACCGACCGACCCATGTTTTGGCACCTAAAGGGCAATACAACATCTTTTGTTAAGGCCTAATCTAAAAAACAAAATCCTCTGTAAATATAGTTTATGCAGTAGATAGTTCAGGCCCTAAGCTACATGTGAAGAAGGGAAAGGGTTAAATCCCTACTATTGTGTCTGAAAGCCTCTCTGACACTGTGAGATGGCCGTTGAGTGACTTACCTTAATGGAGTCGACCAGGTCTTCCACCAGGAGCAGGTGTCGGAGTGATGTGATGCACACATTGATCTTCTGGACAGCTTTCTTGCTGTATGACTCAATCTGATCCTCTGACAGAGTTACATCAATCTCTAGGTAGGGCCTGGTGGAAAACAATCAAACATTAGTATTGATTAGTACCAAAGAATCACAAAGATGAAGAATTACTATGACTACCTGCGAGAAGGAGACAAAAAAAAAGAAGAAGAATGAGAATGAGAAGAAGAAGAAGAAGAAGGAGGATAAAAAGGAGGAGGATATAAAGTGGGGAAAAGGAAGGAAAAGGAGGAGGGGGTGATAGAAAAAAGACAAAGGAAGAGAATAGGAGAAGAAGAACAATATGATGATAATGCACTGATGATAGTGATGGTGATGGCAACCCTGAAATGGCCCTACACTCTTAATATCATCATTTTTTGAGGTGGACAGGTCATAGGGGTAAATTTTCTTAAAAGGTTTTAAGTGTTGCAGCAATTGGCATTATTCAGTTAAATTGAACCAGAATAATTTCCATCTTTTAAGGACAAACAACTCAAAGTCTGCAGAATATTAAATCAACATGTTATGACAGAGGAAAATCCACATTATTCAGTTACCTCCCAAAGGTAGTATACATGACACCAGTTTTCAGCAGAGCTGACACTTTCCAAGTTTCTATAATGCTGATGGTCGACCACCAACACAAACAAGAACATAACCACACACCATGGGCTATTTTGATCACAATTGCAGAACATTTTGAAAAGGGAATGGTGGTGTACCACAATTTTTTTTGTCAACACTCCTAGCAACATGCATGTATGCATTCATTGACATGTGAAGTGGTTTTCTATTTTGCTGCTGCAGTTCTTTTTAACTGTCCTTTTTTAATACAAGGTAATTAATTTATTCCTTCATTTTTGAATGGAGCTTTTGTGACAATTTCAAAGACATATTTTCAAAGTACTACAGGGCACCTAAATGTAAAATGTATTTGAGATTCAAGTACCGGTATACCTCTAAGTTACTGTATCAGATAAATCATAAATGCCGATACAACTGTTAGTATATTGTGAATGCATTCCATCAAAGCAAAGCTAATGTTTTTTTCATACCATGAAAAATAGATAAACAGAGGTACCATTACCATAAAAACTTTCAAAAACATCAACCAAATGTAAATGTCAATAGCCTTGTGCATCACTTTTTGAAATGTGTTAACGCAACAATGAAATAGCTGAACACGGTCTCTACATGCAATATAATAAAGTCATGACATTCCCAAAGTTGATTTCATGAAAAAATTGCAATCTTGGTCATGAAGAGTTTGTACCACTATCCCAATGACTGTCATTAACATTTATTCAATGGAGAGTTGATATAGACAATAAAAAGGGAAGGGAAGATTTCCTTACTTAAACGGGCTTCCTTCATCGCTCTTCTGCACGGCGGCCAGAACGGTCTTGTAGACTCTGAAACTGATGGTGACGGTGAGTGCAGCTAGGAGTAGGTAGGCCAGCACACTGATGAAGGAGAAGAGACTCAGGGCGATCAACACGAAGAGCATACTGCCAAAGACCACTCCAGACTTCTTGAGATCCCTCCAGTAAACCAGGTCCACAACTAAGCAATTCAAGATATGGAATAAACATCACGTTAGAGAATAAGCTTCACAGTTTAAAATTCATCTACATGCAAAGCAATGGGTGTGGAAGAATGCAGCTGGAGAGTGATGCTGTAAAATCCACTCAAGCTTGCTGAAAATGAAATATGAATTTAGTCATTTTTCCTTTCAGAAATGCATGATTTTTTTGTCAGACGTGAACTCATGTAAAAGCAGTTGAAGGCAGTTTTTGCAGAGTGGACAGATGAGATATTGAACTACCTAAAAAGATAGCATTAGGATTGAAAGAAATCATTCCATACTGCATGGTAAAACACCAACAAAAAAATAATCTGTTTCTATTTTTTAAATTTTTTTTTAAAGTAAGACTACAGAGAATCACTAATTCCTCATCTGTTATGATTATCAACAAAATTCAAAATTATGATTTGCCATGAGGATTACACTCAGGTTTATACTGTTTAAAATAGGATTCCTTTTGTTAAATCATATATGCCTACACTACATACACAAAAACTTACGTTGTCTTCCATCATCCTTAATGTAGTCAATGGCATCATATTTCTATGATATAGAAGTTTCACACGTTTTCTTCTCATTCTAAACTATTTAATCTATTAAACAAATTAAATCGAAATTGAAAGGCAAAGTCTTCAAAACTATTACTATTTGTCACACATTCAACTCATAAATAAAACACATCTAACATTATGCTACATTAACACCTAAAAATAAATGAACCACTTTAATACATGAAAAATAAACTTGACCATATAAAATATTAAACTGACATATAATCAAACTGTTCTGATTTCATCTAAGTCAATGAATTCACTTCAACAGAAGAAAATTAATATAAAAAACTAATAAAATTAATTTTCAAAAACCTAATACTAATACTGTTAAAATAATTCAAATTAAATTCGCTGCCAAAGGCATGCAAACAGATATATAATAATATTCAACTACCTGTACATACTTTAAAAACAGAGTCTGCGACACCTTCATGCTTTTGATGTCCAGAGTACATGTACCAATACCTCAACAAAATGAACTGAAATTTACATCTACAACATGTTGTCAACAAATATGTATTGGTATTTTGGTAACCAATAACACATGATGATATTTGTACACATTTTCAGATATTAATGTAATTATATGTTATCTCCAAACCAAAACATTTACAACATCTTTGTGTGACGATTGCTTTGCAGTAATATCCTTTACACTACTCAATTCCTAACTTCAACCCTGGGCCCAACATCAGAACTAACCCTTACCCTATCCAGAAGAAGACTAACCTAAAAGTTGCTCATGCCTGGATATATACCGTAGAGGGCAGCACACTGAGCCAACGGGGATTACGCTCTTGTGCATACCAATGTCCCTTTATGCGTACGTCCGTGCAGGAGCGTAATACCCGTTGGCTCAGTGTTCGCCAAGTTGCCTACTTCACGAACGACGTATACCCACGCATGAATATCTGTAAGCTCAATCACAACCCTAACTTTATGGCCCAAATTCACAAAGGAGGTTTGTCGACAAACCTAGGTTTTCATGCGTCCTTTTACAAACCAGGTTTGTAAAAAACGCGTCATATGACGTACATAAACCTAGGTTTGTCAACAAACCTCCTTTGTGAATTCGGACCAGTGGGTTTGCCAAGATAAACCGAGAGGAATTGTCAGATCCCTGTTATGACATGTCTTCCTATGAGTTCAAACCCTCGAACTGTGTATAATGTACTGAGAGAAGTCTAGCAGAAAAAGACAAGGAAGCTGTTTGCTCAGTGAGATGTGACCCGGCCCGGTAGAGGAATCCTTGCCTTCAGGCTTCAGCATGTCATGACACCAACTGAATGAAAGCTATGCAGAGTGGCAGTACCTACTCTTTGACTGCTAATCAACAGCATACAGCAATTATCATTCATATACTGTATCTAGCGGAATTCCACACATGTTGGACATTTTAGGTTTTAATAAGTCATTGGAAAATTGGAAAAACTTTTTTTTATCTTGCCTGTTTTTAACAATATTCTTGCGTTTCTTTTATTTTTTTTATTTTTTTAATTATTTTTTTTGCTTCTTACACTTTTATCATCGTTTGAAATCATAGAGCTGGGATTATGAGATAGACAACTCCTATGAATGATTACATATTTTACAATTGGTCTATTAAAATTATGAAAATAAATGGCTACTCAATGACTCAGGTCCAGCTAGTACCGAATCAGTTGGGTTTTTCATCCATTAATATGTCCACCTAATCAGGAATATGACACACTCATGTACAATAACAAATCTTAACATCTGATATGGTCTCACTATGACACAGAGTAGGGTAAAGATCCATGGACTTAGTTGGCTTGGGAGCACATATGTTCTTCATCAGTTGATTACACAGTGAGAAGGATGATTCATGCGATGGATGGATGGATGAGGGGGAGAGGAGAGCAGAGATTTCCAACTCCATGTCATTCAGGTATTGATTGAATAAATAAAATGGGTGCATAGATCAATGAACTGAGAGAGAGACCGAGAGACATACAGAGAGAGAGAGACAGAAAGACATAGAGAGAAAGAGAGACAGAGAGACATACACAGAGAGAGAAACGCACACACCCAGGCAGACAGAGATAGAGACAGAGAAAGAAAAAGAGACACAGAGAGACAAACAGACACACACACAGACAAGACAGAAAGAGAGAGAGAGAGAGAGAGAGAGAGGGGGGGGGGGGGAATGGGGAGGGGGGGGGGGAATGGGGAGGAAGGGTCAGATCAGGATGAGATTGTTTACATATCAGACTACCGGTACTCATACATTTTTCCAGTTCAATATAAAACATGATAGCTATCATCCTCCATGTCAGTTTTTAATACTGTCATAGAAACTGTTTGACCAATTACAAACATGTACATCTGCAATCGTTTATTTTGTTTCCTATATGTATCAACTGATAATTTAGTCACCACATTCTGCAGATTATCAATTCTTTTTTTGGTAATCCAATTTGAATACTAGTACAAGTTATTAATTATTCTTAAAAAGTACATTCATTAAATGTATGATGAAAAATGCAGTACATGTGCTATGGTGTGATTTATGTCAAACATTTTAAAACGCCAATGAAAAGCAAAGCTCACTGAGGAATATCTTTATAAAATGTATTCAAGAATGAGGCTATGAAGTATGAAGCAGAAGTTGCTTTAGTGTTTGAGTACTACTATGATGGAACTTTTAATGACAGTCAAATACAGTATAGAGAAATTAATTAATTGGTGAGAAAAGCATTGAGAAAAGAAGAAAACAAGCACAGGAAGAAAATACATGTATATCTTGCAAAGATGTTCAATATTTCAATTTATCTGCACATACTGACTGTGTTTGCAAGCTCAACATAGTTTGATGGCCTTGCATCACACATCTGATGATGTATTGGGGTTGAGAAGAACAGATAAACATACAGTATATCTTACAGTCTCTACAGGGTGAGTCATATATTATCTTTCTCACTCCTCTGACTAATTAAACCGGATTATAATGGACCAAGGGCCAATTATTCATGATCCTATTAAATTGGTCTATAGCTCACTCTCTCTGCCAGTTTTTTTTTTATTCTGGGTGTTTCATCAAATCCTTACATTTCCAATTACACAAATATTTCATTCCCAGAAATAATGTTTATAAACAGATATGAATTAATAGTTCATTATAAACATATCATTTAACGTAGTACAGTCATAAATTAATTTAGTAGTATTTATGATAATCCTATCTTGGTATTTAGACACATTTTAAGAGTACAATAAATTTGTTATACATACAGTGTAATGTAAAATGAATGTATAGTGTGTCAAATAAGTGTCAGACAATCTAGTCTAAATTAAGTACATGCAGAAAGTCTAAAGTACTCTGTTTTCTGCTTTGAAATTAATCATAAATCTTGAACCAAAGACTTTATGTGAACAGTGCAATTCTATGTATTTGTTTTAAGAGAACAAGTGATTTTATGAAGAATCTTTAATCTTGACATTGATTTCTAATTGGGAGGGGGGGGGGGGTTAAATGACCAAGGGGCTAGTTCAAGATTGTGACTGATTGCTGCACAAACTGCTGAGGAGCAAAGCATACATGTATGTACCTGTATATATATCAGTATCTTCAATGCCTGCAGTATCAATCAAACATATTTCCAAATCTAATCATTTCCAAAGTTTATACCTACAATGACCAATTTGCTGAATCTACATATTCTACTCATCTACACCTTTAGTATCTAAAGCGAACCTGCCATATGCCACTATGTGATCAAAGATATAAATGTTGAAAACATTTGATATGAATAAAATAAGGAAAGACAGGATACAACGACATGATCACTGTACATGGGCAAACATGTCTGACCCCCTCCATGATACATGTTACAGACCTGATGCATGCCCACCAGTTGCAGTCAATATATTATGCATTAAGGTACAATTCCACCCACATTTGTATCCGCCACTCATGCTAGCACTCTCAACCAATGCATAAATTACATCAATTATTCACGGTAAGTGAGGCTTACATTTGAACATTGTGATCTAATAACAGGTTCCTTGCGATGGGTTTTTGGTCACATAAACAAGATAGACTGCATTTCCTCCTAGATGATGCGATTCAGAAGCAATGCCGGCCCTGCAGGCAGGCAACGGTAGAATCCTAAGATGAATTCCACAATGAGGTCAGTATATTCAACCAAGGCAAAACATGGAAAGAAGATGTCTTTGTGAGAGACAACATGAGCCTCTATTTCCAATCACAATTTACAACCAATGTTTGTCACTCTGCATTTATGTGAGATCTCTCCATTAACAAGCATTCTATGCAGTGCCATGTATAACTAAGGCAGGTTCCCTCTTACACAGCGATCCACACACACCTATAATGTCTACTGGCCTGTGCCCCCTCCAACTGACAAATCCATTTATATGCACGACCCTAGACAGAAACGTCAGGCTGGATAGATGGATGCAGTACACAAGCTACCACTGAGCACTACGTATTGCATTCATGGGATGAGTGATGAAGAAAATATGTCGCCCAGCTCATCGTATCACCTCTCATGCAAGCATACTAGTACATGTACCTCTCCACTCCAACTCTACACGACAAGTGAATCAAATTGATCCATTTCAATCCACAACAGGTGACAATACTTTCTGGTCACTTTTACAAAAAAACAGCATAAATGCATGAGGCAGCAAATAAAGTTGATATTAAATTCATGGAGTCTGAGTTTTGTGAGCGATTGCAGCAGGTAATATTACACCTCGGCACATGATCTGAGTGGGTTGATGATTAGCTTACTGAATACACTAGAGAATAGAGCTTTGAGACTAGTATTCATATGGGATAATGGGTGAATCATTAACTACAGGCAAGTAATGAGTAACAAGTATCATGGCTTCTCTATCTATTAATTAATATTACTACTGGTGAATATAATTACTGCTCTGCTACCCAACCACCTCAACTTAGGAGTAGATTGGGATGTCACTGAGAAGGGAGATTCAATTTAGACTGGGAATTTTGAAGAGGACTGTTTACAATAACAACTCTATATCGAGCAGTATAACATATACATGTATAATAATATGTCATAAATTGGTACTTAAAATGTCGAGGCATTTTCTGGTATCATAAAAGAAATGACCCGTTTTCCAGGTTGTTCAATCAAAGACTACAATAACAAAAAGGCTGCTGTTATTTCTACCATCCATCAATGAACTTTCCCACTGTCCCTATAAACGCTTTTAAGAAAAAGCAAGAACATAAGCCTTTCAAAAGAATGGATGCTTCTCTGATGGCTAAAATTTGCATTCTAAAGCATTAACCAGTTTTTACCAAAAAATATATTTTATAGTTACTGGTCATCTTACTTGTTGCTAGGTTGAGTAAACCTCTGTCAAATTAGAACAAATTTTTGACCAGCATAAAACACATAAAATGTTTCAATCAATAACAAACTTGGTGAATTAAATTTCCTTATACTTCATAAAGTAAATGAAGTATTTTATCAGGAGTAGATGTGAACCTGTTACTACAAAAGAAAAAAAGAATAAAAAAACCCAGCTGAACAAATGTTTGGTATGTTGCTCTCTATAATGAACTTGTAGGGATCTACAAAATCATATCAAATCACCACTCAAAACATGTCTGCATTGTACATAAATGTATGTACATATGAATGCACACTTAAAGGTATACTATAAAGAGAATTAGCAATGCTCAAAATTAATGTGTTGAACAGTTGAAGGGTAAAAAAATTGTTCTCTAAATTTAAAAAAAAGGATGTCATAGAATAGAACAGTGAACATATTTATGGAATAAATCAAACACTGGCCATACATCATTTGACATACAATAGATATATACATGTACATATACTACTGTTCATTTTAATAAATTTAAACAAGGCTTATAATAAAAAGGTATCATAATGAGGCAAAATACCAGAAATCAATTTCTTGACATCTCACGTATACTGAAAAATCCTTGTTTTTTAATATGAAAATATACTAAATAACAGGGAAATAACGAAAATTTAGCTTAAATAGATGAATGTACAAATAATTTCTTAAGTTGTATTCCTCATATTTTCTACATCTCTCCCCCCCCCCTCCCTCCCTTCCTCAAATATGGTATTCCTATTTCTTACCTGCCTAGTACCTTTCTACATCTAATTAAACCTTAACAAAATGGATGTTATGAGAATTTTAAATAGATCCTCATCGTCGAAAAAGTGTGTGCTTCTTTTCATCCCACTCTTTCTTCTTCCCGCTCCTGCCCGAAGGTCTTGCCTTACCCAAAATAAAAAACTAATAACACAGTTTGCTTTGAAAATTAAGTCCCTTCAATCCTAGTCCATTGATATTCTCTTCCTCCCATGCACTCGAGTCTACGTCTTGTTGATGGGATTAATCTTGTCCTCCTCCAGAATTCAATAAAAAAATGCACCGCTGGGTACGTTGTAAATTCTGCGGGAGCGAACGTGATGCATACCAAACATTATTGCTATGCATACACTGAATATACACGTTCAAGGCAAGCGAGGAGTACTGGCAGATGAGTATGTATGACTTGATGTTTACAAGATATATTAGAATAAGAGCTGGGAAATATCATATTTTAAGTTTGTAAGGCAATGACAAGGAGGATACATGGTATCCAATCTAATCCAATCCAGGTATTTACAAAGCGCCAATATCTAGTTGCCTAATCAAAGGTGCTGAATATACATGATATCAACTTATAATTTCCTTTTTGTCTTATTTATGAATTAAACTAAATCATCATAGAATGATGAACTGCAAGACAATTTTTGGAGCGAAGTTTATCTGTTTGGGGGAACTTTGCATTGATCAAGATTTTTGTTATCTTCTGCAAATGCGCAAATTATGAAAGCTGTCCAAAACAATTGATTTTATTGTGATATTTCATTTCAAAATATTCAAAACAATTTGTATCGAAGATGACACTATTTTCAACCATCATCATCTACATAGTTTGTATATGTTCGGTCATAACATATGGATATTGAGACATGACCAAAATAAAAAACAATACTTTACCGACCAACATCATTGTCCATCAAAAACATATATTATTTAAAAACTCGATTTTAATTTGATAGTTTCCAGAGGGAGCTATTTCATCAATGCAATTGATCATTGATCATGTAGGAGTCCATCCAATTATTTTCAATGGGTATGCCATAAAATAAAAAGGTCTATTGCTATCAGGTTATTAATCTTTGCCCAGGGTGGAACACCATTACAGCCGTATCCATTTCAAGCATTGAACTGGTACATCTGCTTGGAGCAAGCAAACCAGTGAATTATTAACTAGTAAACACCAGTGTGCGCAGATTGGGATAAGAAATAAGAATACAGTAGGTGGTAGACTACATGTATATCAAATCTTTTATCGTGCTGTATTTCATTTCATGTACAAAATATTGAAATAATTAAAAGTACATATTGTATACTGTAAGGACTTAATATATTTTAAATGAAAAATACACTTGTTTTCTGACTTTTTTCTCTTTCTGATAAAAAATGAAAAATATATGTGATCATCTGAAGTACGACAATGTACAATGAATGGTGGCTCTTTCATTTTCTATAGTTGAATACTTTCAACATTAAAAAAATATCTATTGTCAGATAATGCAAAAATTAAATTAAATGAAGAACGCTTTTGAAGTGCAAGTGCGTTTCTGGGATTGCGTGTCTACATGTAGCTGCTTGGTGCCTATCGAGTCTGTAATTAAGAAATTTTTGTTTTGCTAAAAAAATCTAGTATTCGGATGCAGATTATGAAAATGACGCGTTGTGAAACAAAAGTTCTTTGTAATACTCTATCAAAATGGCCGCTTGGTTTCATGTATCAACTAATGGCTCTTCTTTTCCGAGAAGCCTCTGTCCTCTACAGCAGCCCCTAGCTGCAAGCAGTAAAGGCAGATGTTCCTTACAGAAAATACAGACTATCACTGTCTCTTGATCTCTTGAAGAAAGATCCATCCACATAATGTCTGAAAGAGAGACATAAACAAACTACAGCTGCTGTATGTTACCCACCACATACCTGCCTTCATGCGAGAAAGACATCATGAGGCATTCTTGGGCTCATAGACCAACGCTCTATTCAGGTAGCTCCAATTGATGGGTGACCTTTCCAGGCTGTCTCTATGAAATGTATACATGACCAAATGATAAATGTGATTGAATCTATTTCCTACACACTGCAATCCTCCATGATCACCCTTAATAAGCAAAGCTTATTTATCCCAGGAGTTTCCATTTCAATTGTTATTACACTAGTATGACAAGGGTAACAAACAGTCAAGGATATTCAATGAAGTGTACTGTTTTCTGTATTGATACAAGCCATATATTTACATGCATGTCATTGTCAGTACATCCATGTTTAATTTATAAAAGAAAAAACAGACAGTTTTTACTTGCACGTTCATGAATATGACAATGAATTTATGTCACAAAAGATAATTTGGTACTTGTTTCCTTCTAAGAATACAACTAAAATGTTTCCTATTATTTTCTTTGCGAAATAAAATAAAAAAGACTATTTCAAGAATGCATTCACCAGCTTTGAATGCAATATATTTGTCATGGCTAGAACTCCCCTTCACCTTTAAAGATGAATGAGTCATTCACCTACATGATATCAGGTATGCATTTTAAAGGGAACATAGAAACACAGCATCTAGCTTGATGAGTGTCATCCAGGTTTACTTGGATGAAATGTCATGAGGCTTAACTGGGCTCCATACACAATAGAGACCCCATTCACACCAAAGTAGTATGCAACATTACGCAATTCAAGGTCCAACCTATGAATCATAGCACTGATTGTCTAATATGAATGCAGCCTCTTGTTCACACTATACTAGCCAACTACACCTAAATGTAAAATAGCCAAAATTGTGTTGCTATTATTCAATGATGGGGGTAATTATGAACAGGGCTTCTGATTTGACCACTTCTTCCACTTGTGAAGTCAACACAGGTTTGGCTGTTTTTAACCAAAATACTTTTTGTGAATTTAATATTCTGTGAAGTGTCTTTTTGAGCGGACATCAACATCATACATACTGTAACAAGCTGAATGAGTTATTGGATTTAAATAATTCAACAGAACAACAGAATAGCAAACTATGTGAATAGTATTGGGTACTGTTAGGATAAAGTCAACCTTCACCTTTAGCATGTCCATACTCTAAACCCTTTCCAGACTCTGTTTCCTAATGTATTAATGGTTATACATAAAGAACATTCTATTAAGTCTATTTGTTCATGAATACAGAAATAAATCAATAGTGATGGCTTCAATCAAATCACAATAACAAATTTACCAGAAGACAGTCATCAACCCCCCCCCCCTCCCCCCCCCCCCACGCTAAGTCACTTTAAAGTCAGTACGAGTGTATGCTGACTGTCTCTATGGATATGAGAAAGGATGTGATAAGGAAGAGGCCTAGTAAGCCATCGTCTCAATGGAACATTACACAACGGAAGGAAAGCGGTACAAGAGATCAAGAAATCTAATGAGTAATTGCTCATGGATGTCCTTGCAGTTCAGGAAGCTCTGTCCTTCTACAACAAAACATAACATGTACATTCTCAGATAAACACTTGTACCTTAAAAATACTGAATTACACTGCCATTTTGAGAATATTGAATAGAACTTAGAAGTACTGTCCTCCAAAATGTTCAAGTATCATTTTCAAATAAGGATTACATCAACACTTTAAGAATTTTGAAGAAGAGCAGACCTTCATCCTTATTCATAGCAAAAGAGTTTGATCAAATACCTGACAATGATATATTTGATAATTTAAGGAATATTGAACAAAATGGCCAGTCAAACTCTGACTCAGGTATTGTATAGTGGATACATTATAGTCCTACTTGTTGTAAGCTCCAATATAATACAACACTATAGTACTATAATTGGGAAGGCAAATGAAAACTGTAAGATGAATCGAATGTCATAAAAGAGCCCCAAAAAATTTGCATAGAGTTCAATGCAAACCAAATTAAAGAGTGTTATTTTCATGCAAGCAAGCTTGAAAAGTAGCCCCCAAAATTTGTTAAGTATTTTTTTCCCTGAATCACTTTGCTTGCCGCAGAAACAGCTTGATCCCCCATCACAAGAAAGCTCTGTGAGATAAAACATCCGTATTATTTCTGTCGGTATCTCCCGTCATAAATGCCTGCATTCGATCAATAGGTAATTAGGCTAGCTGCTACAAATTGACACTCGGGCTACAGGTTAAATTAGCAATCTAAATACCTTCAAGGCAACCATTAGTGGAACTCGTGGAGTCATTTAATAGGTATGCTCCTGGCCAATCCATTTGCTGAGCATAAACATTTCTTAGGTTTTAACGTAGAACATTTTTATTTTTCCTTTAGTATCCTTTTGCTCATAATTACATTGATTTAAAGCAATCTAGCTTTCCTACAAATTCATATTTAAAAAGAAATGATTAATTGAAAAAGAGAAATGATTAATTGAAAAAGAGAAATGATTAATTGAAAAAGAGAAATGATTAATTGGAAAAAGTACTAATTCTTAACATTACATTTGTCTTTCTTTACTAAAGATGATATTGGATCATTTAACTAACAAATTTATCATCCAACAACATTTTATAAGCACCATAGTAAGAATCAAACTGGAAGACAGGTTTATGGGTTATACAGGCTTTTCATGAACTCCACTGCACGCCTTTGCATCCATTAAGTACATTATAGTGGGTGACCAGGCTCACAGCTCATAGTAGAACTCATTAGCCACACTCCATTATGCGGATTTCCCGCTTGCTCCTCTCTCGAGTCAACGAAATGCTACATGTACCGGTATGGGAAATACTGAGGGGCACTACCCCTGGAAAGCTTACTGCTTAGATACACAGCTAGACTCACAACCAGACTATACAATCCTCTTTTAAGATAGTATCTCTACAATATGATTTTCATCTTCTGATAGAATAATAAATTCATAATTCTACCATGCACAAGGAAAGATGGAGACTAGTTCTGGATGCGATACAACATTTCTAAAGTGGCACATAACTATTTAAAGGAAAGCATTGAGCTGCATAATGCAGCTCCATACTATTTGCGTCAGTGATAAAAACAGAAAATACATTAAAGTGCATAGTGCATAGAAAGTTCATAATGTAGCCCAATAATGTGCAATTTAATCGACTAAGCTGGGGCTAATAACAAGCAAACATATTCCTGAATCATTGAGTTCTCATCGATCCAGCCACAAATCCTTTTCTTCCTGCTACATTCACGTATGGTACACGAGACTAGCGGTATGGATGTACATGGTATGCATCGTCCATGGAGCATGTCAACAGGAGGCTCATTTTACTTACATTCATATTACCAATCCTTCCAATCATACTGTCTCTTTTTGCATTTTTCTTTCCGAAGCACAAATGTAATACACGCAACCACTCCCCTCTTCCAATATTCCATGTTTCTTTTTTGCCTATGAATTCATATGTTTTCAATTTGACTTGAGAATAATCAGAATATACAATTCAGCTATTTGTACTGCCAAAAAAATAGAGGCTAAATCTGAAATTATACTGAATAGAAAATAAACAAAATATGAACAGGGCCTTTAGGAAGAATACACTATTTTAGTGAATATTTGTTAAATGAATATATCTTAATGACAAATCACTGTTAAAATAATTCCTTTGTGATTATGCCATACATGTAGCTCTATGAATGAGAAAAAAAAGTGATTATAATGAGGACAAAGAGTGATTATTGCATGGGACTTTCAGCCTTTTCACACACAGCTAAAATTCTATAAACATGACTAGTATAAACGTGTTTCGAACGTGTTTAAACTAATCACGAGCCTTTCACACACAGAAATTTCGGTGCGATCGTTAATCGTTTCGTGATTAACTACTGCTCGTAAAATGCGCAGTAGTGCCATTGCGCATTGAAGGTCATGTCATATCAATCAAAGCGCACGCTCCATCCAGTTTAAACACGTTTAAACACGAATAACCTTTCACACACAAAATGTCAAGCTCACTAGATACGAACTTCGTATCTGCAGCCTGCTTTTAGGGGCGTATGGATCGCGACTTCGTATCTATCCCAACATCGTATAAACGATGTTCACACTGGGAAATTTTGTCTATAAACATGTTTAAAACTGTTGAGTGATTCTAATCATCTCTAGATACGATGAATTTTAGCTGTGTGTGAAAAGGCTGTTTTATGACTTTAGGAATATTATGCATTAGTGGCAGGTGGCAAATCAATAAAATCATTATAACCAACTGATTTAGCTGCAGAATATAATTAAGTACACAGTAAAAAGAACGTACATTCTAATGAGCGGATTAACGCTAAATGGAATCCAAATAGTGGTATAGATAATTTATTACAAGGAATTAAAAGGGACAAATTCAATTCCAGGTTAGTCCTATATGGTGTTATTTTTATCTGACGTTTTCTGCAGAAGCAGACAAGAGTGGTAATGGTAACGACTACTAATGATACTTGCATCCGACTCATCTACATTAGATGTTGACATGGTGTGCAGGCATGTCATGAATTTAAGCCAAAATAAATCTCTGATTTTATAAATACATGCTTGAGGGCATGCACTTATAACTTGACAGGACATTCAATTTTTGTCTAGTTTTCTACATCACACGTGTCACTGCTACATGTATGAATCTAATATGACATATGTGTAGATGACCAGGTGTTATTATTCCGTAATAAACCATGAAAATGTGCAGTTTGGATTCTCCTTGGAAAGATCTTTTTCAAACATGTACATGTTTTCATCATTAATGATTCAGCAACCTACTGTAATGGAAGCCATCATTAAAGCAAACATGTTTGTCTTTATAGGCCTACTTCAGCCCACCACCACAAGTGACCATATGGACTATACCAGTGAGTTAACTATGGGTGAGCATTCATTATTGATGACCATGTCTACTTGTAGGGTATTGATCTGCTATGAGTGTGTGGTCTACCCGCAAAAAAACCCCGTTTCTAAACCCATCCCTCATCCCACTATAACTAACAGCTATCATGCATGCACTTTATGCAAATGACTGGGTGCCGGTGTGCAATGCTTATGACAGCTATGCCAATATTGCATCACTGTCAGTGAAAAGAAGCATCTACATGTATGTGTAAATATAATATTAGATTATTTTCAATTAGGTACTGCTTTCAGAAAACTGCAAATAAGGTTTTTGATTATGTTTTTTTAATGAAATGAGTCATGCTTTATGCATAAAGGCAAGGTGTTGCCTGGGTGATCCCCTATTGTTCAACCTGATCCCCTGCAACACCAATTAACTAGATGGAAACAAGCACATACAGAGAATATCATTTGATGTGTACACTCCACTTGTTTCACATTGGAACCAAAGAAGTGCAGCTATTTAAGGGAATATTCTCCAAATTATAATCCATATACTGTATTAGCACATATGAATTGTCCACTTACACTAGAGAATGGGAACAAATGGACAAATGTAATATTCAGGGACTCCCATTAACTCAATTTGTACAGGTGCTCCTGGATTCAAGGTAAATATCCTATTTATGACACCAGTATCATATTAGCCAGCACTTGAGGGGTAATAAACAAGTGCAATTCATTTTCTGGGTCAGTGCCACAAAAGAGCCTCTGACTCATGACTTCAGGCAGGCACCCAGTAGAGTAGCATTCTCATTGCCAGTGGAAAACCAGTGCACTGACTTTCATAAAACCATATAGGCATTTTTTAACACTGCCATAACTACAGCATACATGAAATGCTCTGGGACATCTCACTGCATGCACTTGAAGCATCGAGTCAGGTATCATTCCCATTGCAAGCACACAATGACAAGCTATGAGGAAACAGACTAGCTAGCTTTAGCCAGGCTCCCAAGTTTAGAGTTGTCCCCATTGCCAGGCCAGCACTACACGAAAAGCCCAATGCATTCTATTTGGAAATCCACCAGCAAGAACTATCAGCCATACTTCACTATCGAGTATCGTTGTACAGTGACAGACAGGCAGGGATACTGTGAGTTATGGGAACAACACTGCAGTAGCAATTCCAATACACAGGAGATGGACATGCTGCACCCTCTTGCTTGATTGAAAATCATGCTAATGAATGCTCTAGGTTAACTGCAGTGAGGGATATTTCTTTAACGCTTTAACCTAAAACAAGGAAGATATGGACAGGGATTTTAGGCATAAATATAAATGCAGAATAATATTCAACCTTTTACATGATCTCTTTTATAACTTTATGATTATTTATAGAGGGATAATTCCTTAAATGAAATTCCCTTCAGGAGAAATATGTGCATGTGGAAGTAGGAAATGTAAAAAAATAACAATTTTTTCCCTGCTTGGTGTTTACATTAAAGGTACTATGTCCCATTTGCAAGTTATGAATGAAAAGATTAAATTCCAATGGCATCTGAAAGACAATGCTTATTTAGAACTAACTTCCCTCAAAACGAAAGTGTTTGAAAATGGATTTTTGCGGGAAAATAAGGACTATAAGTTGTTGAATGTTGACTGCAAAAGGGACAAAGTATCTTCAACTAAAATTCATGTGGCAGTTAACTGAAGGGGCACTACATGATGACCATCCTACATGTAGGTAGACATGAATGGAGATTTCTTATTTTCTTATCTACAGTGTATATTGAAAACAGCACATGATATTTGATATTACTTTTTTTTCTCAATTTGGACTTGCAGCCATTGCAGGGAAAGTAACCTGCATACATAGTTACATACATGTACATCTAAAAATAGAGTCTGGATTATGTGCTCCAGTTTTCTGTCACCTTTTAAAATCAATGCCTTTCCTTTCTTCGTTGAGGTGTACCATGAACAACATGTACTTGGTGTCTGGCATATGGAATAGACGTAAATTGAACTTCCTCAAAGTATCTTTGCAGTGACCTTCACAACCTGTGACCATGTCTGTCTGCATGCTTCAGACGGACTGATGTGCCAAACCAAATCTTATAGAACACTGTGATACAATGTGCGCCTAGTACTATCAGCTTAAAGGTAAAGACCGGTTTTGGAAATGCCCCCCACCCCCCCCCCCTCTCAAAAAATGAAATGAAAGCTCTTATTACCAATCATGTCAAAGAATATGTTTTGACTAATACGTGATGATACAAATTTTGCCGAGAAACCGCCTACTAATTTGGTAAATTATTATATCTATCCGGATTTGATAGATATTGCGTAGTCCCATACATCTTTCTGTGTACAGTGCTTGTAACTTAACCAAGACTGGGCCAAATTTATGATCATTTTGATGATTTCAGAACCTTGCAGTACACACCAGTTCTTACATGTATATGCTAGATGGTTAACCTTTTCTGATCGATTCCACAACGTTTCTTTCACAATGCAATCGCGTGACCAGAACTGGTCTATACCTTTAAACTCCCAAATCCTATACTATTCTGGGTCATAATACTGATTTACAATATTCTACACAGAGGCTGGTGACATACATGTATCACAAATGGTCTATGTACATGTAGAAAAAGAAATGGTTTGCTAATGAGCCTTCAGGACTGATTTTCTCTGATCCATAACTTTTCAACCTAGACTGCAACTTTCCCTATTAGTATTGCTGAAATGTGACCAGTCATTTATAAAAACAAGTACAAGAAATAAATAGCAGGAAACATTCCTAAGGTGCAGTCAGATTGCAAGTAAGTTGATTATTAGAGCAAGGTCTGTACTAACTAGACTATTATAACCTGGGCTGTAAGATGAGGTCATCGAGATCAATACATCTCATTTTACCAGCAGGGTCTCACATCAATGTCCAGACAGATGAATATTGAGTTCTTTGTATTGAACAAACAAATCATGTTTCAATTACACCTCATTAGAGTACATTACAAAGCTTTAAGAAAGAACAAATGGTAGTTATATCTTTCATTATACAGGTTGTAATTATACTCAATTAATATTTACAAACCAACATCTATATCAAAATGAATATATAATAGATAAATTATACAAATAAATATCAGGATACTTGCAAGGGTTTAACTGCAGTGTCTGTATAAAATGAAGTTTAAATCCATTTTTTTCTCCAAAAGTTAAATAAGATTGAGCCTGAGAATGTTCCTAAGTAATATTCATGCTTTGTAAAAAATTCAAAGGAGCACTGAAGAAGTTGCACCTGTGAAGAGACTGCATGACTTCACAACAGAACCAAGGCAGGCTTTCAGTAAATGACATGGACTTGAAACTTATTCAATTAAAACTTTGCCTTTTTGAATATACTTAACCTACAGAAAATGACATGACATAAATAATTTTGTCTAATTTATCAGAGATATATACCGTATTTGCCGGCGATAAGGCCGCATAGGCCACACCCCAACTTTGACATTTCAAAGAGGGAAAAAAAAAATAAAAAAAAAAAAAAACGGACAAAACAATCGTAATTTTCTTGTAAAACACTATTTTTTTTAACAAACTGATACCAAATTCATCAATATTCTTATAATTTACCGGAAGTTTATGCAGTGCTAATCAGACAGAGGTGGACTATTACAGCCTCTATCCACAAGTTCCTTTTAGATACTTATACTAACAAACTTGTCAGAAGCTGCAATATATGAAAGACCCTCATACTATCTGGAACGTGAATTTTCAATACAAGAGGAACAACATCTGAAAGAAATTCAAGTTTCATTACAATTCGTTTTGCAAGTCAATAATCAGAAGACTTTCAAAATTTGACATCTAATGTACATGCACCGTTAGTACAGTACATGCCAAAATATGAGTACTGGTATTCATAGGCTGCTGTCCACAAATTGATTGAATCTTGTCCTGATACAGCTGTGCAAGACAGATCGAAATGCAAATAATTTTCATCAATCTGAAAGTAACTGTGCCAAAATATGTCAACAAAGCTGTTTAGCAGATCTGCATGCTGGATTTTACAAGTAGTATTTATATTGTATTTATACATACATGTACATTTTTATGTCTGTATGTTCCTTTTACTGTGATCAATAGCATGTGCATACATCAATGCATCATGTACTTTAGAAGACATTCAATTCATAACCAAGAACGCGGTGGCCCTTCTTGGATATAAATGTAGAAAAGATGAGATTTCCTTACAAGCCATTTTAATTTTTCAGCTTTATCCCTTATATGGATTCCTTTCAGCTACATTTATTTTGCTGCCAATCACTTTGAAACCCTAAAGGTTATAATTCAAATCATTTTACACATTATTAACACCCTTCTAGCTCCGAACACATGATATGTCCATCATCGGCAGGCCACAATGATGTTCATAAAGACTCATTGACAGAAGTAGTTTCTATTCCATTATCAATATTACTGGATATACTCCTGAGCAAAAATTATTGTGGAGGGTTAAATCTAAATGTATGATTATAATTCATATTATGTCAGTCTCTTCAAGAATGTGACTAATGGTAATTCAAAGCAAGAGATATAGTTTTAATGCATATAATTATCTTCTACAGCACATTCCATTTACTGGTAGTTATAATTAACTTTATATTTCTGTATTACTGTAGCTCTTCCATCTGGCCTAATCAACAAATTATCTAAGTCATCTAAATTGTGATATTATACCTTTATTCCCCCCCCCCCCCATGATATGACTTTTAAATTGCTTTTGAAGAATAAAGAAAACTGTTTCAGATGTTCAGGTAAGTCCAGAAATACCTGGATTTACAAGTCTTCCATCATACCCTTGAAGAACTCTGTCTCTAGTACCCATTATATTCAGAGGGAATTAGAAAGCCATCACCTTCACAATTAAATAAAATTACATATCGAAGTATAGACGTATAAAGGAATATTTAGATCTAAAATTATTATTTTGAAACAGGAAATATGAAGAAACATGTACATGTAAGCCGAAGTTGAGAATTATATATTAGGATAGTATGAAATATTATGGTACATTGAAATATTACTGACAGTTTTAGAAGTTATTATGGTACATTTGATGACAACAAAAGTTAAATGATAAAGCAAGCACATGTACATGTAGGCATTGTATGGTGTGTGACAAACTGACAATATAAGTGATTTGTAATTTCAATATGATACAGTTTACTCATTTAATTCAGACCAAGGTGTACATGTACATGTACATGTACCTTCACTGATCCCTCATCAAGACTTGTTCTGTATGTCCTAGCATAACTACCGGTAGCAATTAATATCCTGTATATGTACATGATGTAAATGAATATATGCAAATATTTCATTCATTAGATTTGAGCAAAAGTGTTCTTGATGCCATTCCACAAAAGGAAGCTATTGAGAGGGGTTGATTGCTCATGATTAGGAGCATTGAGTACATCGACCCCCCCCCCCATCCCCTTCCCCAAATATCATTAAAGACCCCAAGAAAAGGTATAATGTAGAATCCTGCAAAGAGCATACTTTATTTAAAATTCTAATAGAACAAACAGACTGTATTGTAGGTACAGTATACCTATATGATACATGTGTAAAGCTTAGTTAGCATACGTGTACATGTATGTGACCCATTTACCATTTGCACCATGACCTTCACTGCATGTAGAATGTCAGTTTCATTTATGTCATACACATAGCTCAGGCTACATATTTTGAATAATGTTATAACAACAAACTGATCTGCAACATGATGCTGAATGCTAGTCAAAATGTGACTTTGAGGTGCATGAAGTAAACAAAAATTACAATTTAACACCAATTCATTGATGAAATATTAAACAAAAGAGAGTTTCCTTATAACAAATCCTGCCCCTCTCCATCTCTCTACATCCCCTCTTCCATCCCCCCCCCCTCCCTTGTCTCTCTCTGTCTCTCTCGTACATGTACATGTATATCAGAGCTTGACACTAACAGGCGCGTGGGCCAATGGACGCTCAAAATCCAAGTCGGACCCCAAAAATGTCTCGAATTTTACATAGAGCTTCACAGGCTTATGGCACATTATCCCGACCCCCAAACAATTTAGTATAGGGCCCTGCATATAGATGGCATTTATGGATGAAATTTTAAATTACAAAGACATGAAATGGGGCATGGAGTAGTGAAGGAGATCAATTCAAATGCAAGTATAATGAAACCACAATGATACAATGTCAGTGATAGCTTATGCACACTAGAGATATGCCTTGTGAGCTCATTGAAGTGAGTGCAAAAACTGCAAGTTGTCAGAATTGGAAAAACTATCAGTATACTAGAAGAGGGTATATTAAAGTGGCTAAATGGACGATGTACACCTGTACATATACATGTATATCTACTGTGAGTATTGTATTATTAACACACAGTTAGTGAAAAATATAAAAATAAGGAAATTAACTTCATGTACGTAGGGATATGCTTTAAATTTTGAGAGGTACTGTAGGGAGGGACACACAATGAAACATAATTTGTTGTATTACTGTTCATGTTACTTTATGGAATAGAATAACAGACAATAACAAATGTTTAACACACACTACACACAATACAAGAAGAACAAAACCACCGTAGGCTCAAGATCAATAGAACAGACATACATGTCAATGAATAAACTGAACGAATGACAGACACATTGTGAAACTTTGTTTATCAGATTATTCACTTCAAAAAGAAAAACCATGGTCTTTGTAAGCGCCATTAATATTTAATCAAAATATATTATCTTGGTATATCTTTGCATTTTATGGGCAGTAGAGTAAGACCACAATTTTTTTAAAAACAAAATCACCATCTGTTGATCTGTTTACCCAGACAATCACATTTTCCCCATGAATTCTTAAAAGTTTATTCATTTCCCTCTTTGTTGAAAATTGTGAATTTATTAGTTTAGGTTACATGAAAAAGGACCTTCGACAACAATATAAATATAACTTCATGTAAGTATGAGTCAGATTCTATGACTGTATTACTTTTAGCTACCAATTAAAATTATACTTTTGATTATGGTTATTTTTTACCAACACAAAACAAAAATGAAATTCACCTTTAAAGAATGAGACAAGAAAACATGAACATTGAAACAAGGTATCAAGCATGCAGAGAAACAGATGAAATAACAAGAAATAAATGATTCCAATACACCAGCAAACAAGAAGAACTGAATCACATAGGAGAGATTCAGAGAGAGAATATAAATCTACCTCTTGGGTCGAGCTTGGAGAGATCAATCAAGGAACCTGTTGATAAAATGAGAAACATGCAGGCGAAAGGGAAATGATATTGCATTTCATGCACAAAGAATTGGAATAATATACAATTTCTAATTTGTCTATCTCACCCAATATGTCCACACTTTCTTATTTGCCAAGGGGAAATTTAAAGCCCAATGGCAAAATGTACAAATGATGAAATGTACACAAAAATCTTTAAAATACAAAAAATAACATCAGCAAATGAAAATGAAGTCTCTTGTACTGTATTAGCTTCATTTGCATGTCATAGTAAATCTATTTTCTTATACTGATAAAAATCAAAATTTAAGCTCTACATTTACATGACAAAACTTGTCAAAATATTTTGTAATAATTAGTGGTATTTGTACCATGGCAAGGAACAACAAAAATGATAAAGGTACATGTAGTTGATCAGAAGGATAACAATAAACAAATATTCACAATTCAGAGTTGAGCATTTCAGATTAGATGGAAGCAAACAAATATACATAAATATTTAGTGAATGAAGGAGGAAAAGTGTGCAAATGGTTTAGAGTTAGGATTATTTATTCTAATTGTTCACATTGAGTACCTGTACAACACAAAAATACAAAACAGAATGAAATACAACATAATATAACCAAGTTTTCAAATCAATTTTTGGAGCTACTCATGTGCTTCTTTTTCAAAAGAAAAAGGAAATTCCTGCAAAAGGTATTAAGTTATATTGTGGGGGCCCTTTAAAGATATTGCATCAAACCATAATACAAATTAGATGACCTGCCAAAAGCAATATCTCCTTTTGCATAATTGACTTATTAACTGAACATATTACCGAATGTAAACTTACACATTAAAAAAAAAGATACATTTTTATGTAGCTAGGTGAATAATAAGAGAAAATGCCATACACAAAACAACAATCTTGCAGTAAGAACAGAAAGTTTCTATTTCACATCTCTGGCCGTGTACATGTAGAAGCACAAAAGTAGAGTCTACAATAGTCAAATGTTATGAATGTGAGTGTAAGACAAACTTTGGCTTGTTTGGGCAGTTACAGGCCCCAAAACTGGGGGTTAATTTTTCACACAAAAATGTGATCGCGATTTGGCAAAATGCTATTCAAATTTGGCTTTAGATTACCCAACAGCTGGTAGGACATGCAATTACTTCTACTTCTACTTCTACGTCGGTACTTGACAGGATCCATCAGTCAGGATATAACGTCAAGGTCACGTTTGGAGAAAAAAACAATTATCCAGTGTTTTTTTGCAGTTTATGCTATGCATTAACATGAGAGTAATATTAATCGCTATGCTAGTAATATTAAACGCTATGCTATTAATATAGTTTAATATAGTTTATGCTATGCATTGACACGAGAGTAATATTAATCGCTTCATTATTTTAACTAAATGTAATGTTAATTGTTACTGTATAATTATTGTGTAAAGTGGGGGCACGCTACAAGAGTCCTATCTCGCGCCCCGGGGCAACGTGTCTGACACGGCCGGTTGTAGCAACTACCCCGAAGATCAAGGTACATTAATCTTGGTCCAAGGAGACACGAACGAACGAACGAACTAGTAGTAGACCTACGCTTGAAATTTTGCTGCATGTTTTTCCATCTTTCCATCTTTAAAGTTTAATCCTTATCATGACGATGATGAGGCAGTTTCTCTCATCGCCAGTGCACAATGTTTTAAGAGGAATTCCAATCTATCTAGAAGACTAGAGTCTAGATCTAAAACCCTCCGTGGCTCCAATTTTAATTTGATATTTTGGCCGTAAAAGAAATGTCAATTTTTAATCTTGACATAGAGTCCAGGCGATTAGATCTAGATGTACAGTACATTGAAACAGTCATGACCTACATATGTACATGTAGCTATATTCTCACCTACTGACGGCGATGCCTGTGATCTTGGGCTTGGTGTTGGCTTCTCTGCAATTGATGTTGCAGTTGGTGTAGCTGCAGGAGCTGGTTTTGGTGGTTGTGAAACTGGCTTTGGCTCTTCCACCTTCTCTTTGGGTTTGATTTCTTGAAGATGATCAAAATCTCCCAGAGATCCTGAGCCGGTCGTATCAGGAACACTAGGATCTTCAACAAAACCGCCAAAGTCGTCAGCTCCTGGGCTGGAATAGTCCGGTGCTGCGGGCGCGGCCGCGGGACCATCCCCGAACCCGAAAGAACCCAACAAATCTGCCGTGGGAACCTGCGCCTCCGGTTGCTCGGATGCATAGCGATCCTCCTCCGGGTTGTCGCTCATTGCGAGGGGTCTGTCTGCATCTACCCTCTCGAAATCATTATCGTTGTCGTAATCTCCGTCAAATCCCTGAGTGGAATCAGGCTGGAACTGGTCAAAGTTCGCCATTGTAATTAATACCGACTCTACTAATATTTTAATTACCGTTATATACTTCACAAAACTGCCTAATTCGCGTGCAACATTCAACTCTTCGGGTTCGACGGCACTGGTGCAGACATCAGCAGAGCGCAATGAATGGGCAAGATGGCGATGGGTTTGATGACGTAATGCTACCGTGAGGTCATTGTCGCGTTGCGCGCGATTCTTGAATTTTCTCGTTTCAAGTTTAACTTTCAATTTCAAGTTGATCGATCTCGTCAGTCTTTCTATATAGGCCTATATATATTCGCTGTATATTCATGGTTTATTCAGCATGTTTAATTTCACCGTGGAAAGGATTTTTAAAAACGGGAACGATCGTGATCGATCGGTAGAGAATTGCTGCTGTGAACAAAAATGTGTGGATGGTGGGGGGGGGGGGGGGTGCCCAAAGGCCTTTATGCCTAATTAATTAACAGACCGTTTTCGTCTTTGTGAAGTTCAAGTGCCTCAATACAAATATATTTCATCCACCTCTAATGAATAGATTGTATTTTATTCTTCAATTGCCGAATTCAGAATGCAAAATCGGCATACGTGTTCACTCCCTCCCGCAAAGTGGAGGGGTCTCACGCCACCATGCTCATTCTCCCGCCGTCCCACCAGACTCCAGCCACCACGCCCTTCCTCGGATCCCGCTCCCGCTTCGATGTAGAATCTCCCGGTTTATGAAAAAAAAAACGTCCCGCCAAGGCGTGGTAACCACAATTTTCCTCCTTTTTTGTGCTAAAGGGGGGGGGGGGGGGGTAGTGCATGATCATCACTATGATTTTTTAAAATTTAACTCAACACCCCCCCCCCGCCGCCCCGTTGAGCAAAACAATTTTTTTTGCATACGATCTCCCTCGAAGCAGTTCCCCAAAGTTATAATCACCAACGCCTTTCTCTCTCTTTTTAATGTGTATAACATTATGTATAACATATAAAAGTTGAAAGCCCTGCTTATATAGCCGTATAGGATGTCGTACCTGGCAACAATGCAGTTCGCATTCTGACTTTAGATAAAGTTGTAAAATAATTCAATTCACGGACAGTCACTGGCGTACCTATGGGGGGGGCAGGGGGGCAGAGTGCCCCCCCCCCCCCTGACGGGCTCCAGGGGAAAAAAAGAAAAAGAGGAAAGAAAAGAAAAGAAAAGAAAGGAAAGGAAAGAAAAAGAAAAAAGGAAAAGGGAAAAAAAAGGAAAGAAAGAGAAAAAAAGAAAAAAAGGAAAAGGAAAGAAAAAAGGAAAAAGAAGAGAATAGGAAGAAAAAGGGAAAAGAAAAGGAAAGGAAAATAATGGGGAAATTAAAAAAAAAAGACCATGGCCGTACGCACCGTGGGGGGGGGGGCAGTTGACCCCAGATATTTTGAAAACGTACAGTTTTTTTTCCTGAAAATGTAGTGTAGGCCTATACCAAATCCTTCAATTCTACTTTTGAAAATGCAAAAGTACCCTCATGACCAGTTCGGTCGCTCGAACTCCCTTCACTCCTTTTGCTTTTGAGATTCTTCGAAAACTTTTAACGCATCTTTCCCCCTCCCCCACCAGAAAAATATTCCGCATACGGCCCTGAAAAATTAAGACAAATGAAAATAGGTAAATATAAGTGATATAACAAATTCGAAACTCTTCGCTGGCGCGAACTGCTTGCTAGCCTATTTTGTATTAAATGTTTTCACATGCTCGTCCCCCTGAAAAAAGAAAAGGATTAGCATTGCCTAGAATACAATTGTGCCTGCCCCGACGGGCCCCGACTTGCAACCATGGCAACAATAACACACAATGTATGTACCAAATGTTACTAAAAGAGACTAATTCATTTTTCTCGCTCGCGAATAAAATGAATAGACATTGCTTTGGAAACAATTGTGCCCACCCTTGACCTGCAACAATATAATTTTAAAAAAAAAATTTGCCCTCTCGCCAAAAAGGAATTGAATCGCGTTAAACGCGATTGCGTCCATCCTGACCTGCACCAATAAAAACAAGTTTATTGATTAATTTCTATTAAAAGAGAATTTTTTTTTTTGCTTGCTCGCTATGCTCGCTCGCCAAAATGGAATTGACACCGCTAACGTGCCCGCCCCAACCTGCAACAACCAGTTAATAATTATGTACCAAACGTTTTTCAAAGAAGTTTTGGTGTGCTCGTGCTCGCCAAAACGGAATTAACATCACCTTAGACATGATCGTGTAAGCCCTGACCTGCAACAAACAAATCTGAAATTTATGAACCAATTATCATTACCAAAATTTTGCTCGCTCGCTACGCTCGCTCGCCAAAATAGAAATAACACTGCTTTTAATAATCACGTCCCTGACATAGAACAATGAACCCAAGTTTTATGTACCATATTCTCCCTATAAAAGAGAAGTGATTTTTTTGGCTCGCTCGCCAAATTAGAAATAACACCGCTTTTAATAATCACGTCCCTGACATGGAACAATGAACCCAAGTTTTATGTACCGTATTTTCCCTATAAAAGAGAAGAGATTTTTTTTGCTCGCTCGCTACGCTCGCTCGCCAAAATAGAAAAAACACCGCTTTTAATAATCACGTCCCTGACATGGAACAATGAACCCAAGTTTTATGTACCATATTTTCCCTATAAAAGAGAAGTGATTTTTTTTGCTCGCTCGCTACGCTCGCTCGCCAAAATAGAAATAACACCGCTTTTAAAGGCACACTGCCATACTTGTAGCTACTTGCTCCCTCTATATAGAAAACTTCCCCAATCGGTGCCTGTTGGTCCCCCATGATCCTCTTTTTCTTATGTTAAATGAGAGCTGAGTTAATGAGATAGCCACCTGTCACAGTGACCTCGATGGCTCTATGTGTGGTGTAATCCCTTCTTGCCCAGTAGTGGTGACGGTCTTTAATAATCACGTCCCTGACATGGAACAATGAATCCAAGTTTTATGTACCATATTTTCCCTATAAAAGAGAAGTGATTTTTTTCGCTTGCTAGCTCGTGGAATTATGTGCCCACCACTAACCTGCTACAATATCATTAAAAAGAGAAATGTAGGGGGTTGCCTACCCGCCAAAATGGGATTGACATTGCCTTATACACGATTGTGCCCGCCCCCGACCTGCAACAATGAAACAAATTGTATATAGCAATTCATTGAGAGAAAGATGTATTTTCGCTCGCTAGCTAAGATGGGTATAAAATCACCCTAAACACAATATTGTTCCCGCGCCCTGCATGGTACCATTGAACCAAGTTTAAAGGTACTATGTCCCTTTTGCAGCCAACCTCAAATTCTGTAGAACTTTGCAGGAATTATGAATATGTCATGTATGTCCTATCTGTGAAATTTAAACGTTAGCAGTGTCCTCATATTCAAATTATGCAAGGAAACCCGTTTACTTGCTAGACTTCGCTGTCAGACACAATTGAGTGACTGACTGGCTTTTTTCTTCTTTGGTAATAACATACATGTACATGAAAAGAGTTGTAAAGGGTACATGAGCATTTGTCTACATCAATAACCCACTTCTTGTGATGGCAAAGATTAAACTTATTGAATCTTTGCACAGCATAAAACGTATGACCATTCGGTACAATTGTCTGAAAATCAAGACTATTACTTTTGGGCTCTATAGCCCTAAAGTCGATTTGACAACTAATAGTTGTTATTTTCCCACTTGAAGACATTTTCAAGCCCCAACTTTTTTAGGGAAGTTCTAAATTAGTATTATCTTTCAAATGCAGTTGGAATTTAACTTTTTCATTTCTTTGGCCTGCAAATGGGACATAGTACCTTTAAGTGGCAATTATTAAAAAAAGAAGTGATTTTTTCTTGCTCGCTACGCTCGTTTGCAAAAAAATGAAATTAACGACGCTAACAAGTGAATGTTCCCACCCCCAACTTGTAACAATACCAGTTTATATACCCAACGTTACTAAAAGATTTTTTTTTGCTCGCTCGCTCGCCAGAAGTGTTAATTAGCATCGCCTTTTTTGTTTGTTTCGGTCGCTTGCCCCCCTGACGGAGTACCCCAGGCAGGCGCGTACGCAGGGGGGGGGGGGGGGGGGTTTGGGGGGTTAAACCCCCCCTTTGTTAATTTTTTGTGTGTAAACACCCCCCAAAACCCCCTAAAACCCCCCCTTTTGGATTTTTTATTAATTTTTTTTTTTTTTAATTATTTATTAAAAAAAAAAAAAAAAGAAAAAGTTATTCCCATGACCGACCTAAAAAAGGTGACCTTACCCCCCCCCCCAACGGGTCAAAATGTCAAATTTGCAAATTTCGAGACCAAAAAAAAAAAAAAAGTGTCCTCTTACCCCCCCCCCCCCCCCCCCCCCCCCCCCCCCCCCCCCCCCCCGCTTATTCAGCGGTCGGCTGAGTCGTTGCGATTTTTTTTTGGGACCAAAAAAAAAAAAAAAAAATGTGTCCTCTTACCCCCCCCCCCCCCCCCCCCCCCCCCCCCCCCCCGCTTATTCAGCGGCTGGCTGAGTCGTTGCGAAATTTTTGGACCGATTTATAAATGTTAAAACCCCCCCCTTGAAAAAATCCTGCGTACGCGTCTGACCCCAGGTACGCCACTGCGGACAGTCCATGAGTCCATTACGTAATTTTTTTAAAGGGAAAAACGATGTTATTGATGAGGGAATATATTAGTTTGTACCTAGATTTTGATGATTCAGAAAGAGCGAATTGAGAAGAGAAGAAGAGAAAGTGGGAATCGGACAAGGACAAGAAAAGAAGACGCCATGCATGCATGACCATGCCTTCTATACTCCTTTTATACAATACCCTTGTAAATGCGCATTTTATTTTCAGAGTAAAACCCCCCCCCCCCCCACCTCCCATTGCTCCAGTGCCCCCTCCCATCAATAGGACTCACTCTAGGCAGCTGTACTCATCGGACTTCTAATATTTCGAATTTTCGACAGACAGACTAGTACTTTAATATAATCTTCTTTATCATCCTGAACTTGACTTCGAAATACGTATTTGATCAGCACTTGATATTGTAGTTTGATTATTAATTTGAGGAATTTTCATTTATAATTTGCTGAATTTTCATAAATAATTTGTATTTGCTTTTCATTTAAAAATGATAGGCTTTTATAATGAGTATATAGGCCTAATCATATATAGTTAATGCATTGATATTTGTTCTTGTATGCATGTAGCCTACTTGTGTACTATAAGAATAATGGATTGTGGATTCCACTTCAAAAAACTTTTTCGATTTTTAATTCAGACATCCCATATTAATAATTGATAAAGAATTAACATGCGTTTCAAAGAGATGTCCGCGAACTTGGACATTGGTTTCGAGAAACTGGCACTACATCATTTTTTAATTTTTTGTTTGTCTCTTAGAAGGTAGCATACGTGTGTTTTGATTCATTTCTCAGTACAGTGCATGCAGCTAGTTTCTGGTACTGGTATAAACGCTCGAGCGCGCGAAACTCAATTCGAGGCTTCTTTCAGTTTAAGGGTCTCTGGAGCCCGTTGGAGCAGGTGAGTCATTGATATTGATATGATAATGATAATCACTAATCAATTACATGGTCTTGTGTTAGCAGCTCGGCAGATCGAGCGCATTCAGTGCATACCGTATATTATAGATACCCCTCGGCCTCGGACTCGGTTCTTCATGCTTCAATTAGACCCCGGCCTAGACCGAAAGCTTCAGTCTCTATAATCGTCGGTTGTTCCACTGAGACTACGTCTGGCTCCACTAGACCTCGGTTATAGGGACTGAATGACTGCCTATGCCAGCCCGTGTTGAAGTTATCACGGCTAGATTTTAGCCGTTAGGCCCCTCCCACAAACATGACAAACTTGCCACGGCCGTATTGTTATGCCCCCAAAATCCCCCAAAATGTCATTTTACCTCGTTCATATCCATTTTTAAATTAGGCCTAGGCTATAATATATCGGTTCCACTTACTAACTTGATTGATATAATCCGTTTAATGGTCCCTTTTAAGGAAATTATGGGTCAAAATCGACATCCATGTTGAAAATCTTGCAAGCCGTGTTAAACTCTCGCTGCCGTCAATCTTATCCCTTCTAGTCTACGCCGAAGGCAAAATGATTATGAAGGAAAAACTGTGCGCCATCTACACGTTCGTAATGTCTCAGATCAGAGACAGAAAGAGTGCAGTGCAGTGCCAGTGGTTCCACATCCATTCAATGATGACCACGCCCACGGCACTCGCCCGTCGGTCATCCTCTCAATAGGGACTTTTAGAATGAGTGAACGAGAACACGACGAACGCCGACTGATCATGCGTGTCAACGTACTTAACTGCCCATGTTGGCTACAATTAGAAATCTTTTAGATTGCACTCGACGATATGCATGCAGGAAGTAACACAATAACACATCACGGACAAAGAAAGAGGACATTCCTCATTCTACCCTCAACAAAAGAACATCCCTTCACTGCTAATATGTAAATATGTGTAGAACAGGTGCATGTGACACCTGTTCTACACATTTCAGCATGTAAAGGCGCTTGAATGTCAATATGTATGTATGTATTGCATGTACTAGATTTAGGAAAATCAAGGTTGACGCATTCTCGATCGCCGACTGAGACCACGTGACGCAGGCGCAGTGCTTTAAAATGACGTCACACGTTGCAGTCAAAGCTCTTGACGTGCATTTCTAAAAGTCCCTAATATAAAATCAACCACAACTGACACTTAAATTGAAATCACATTTATCTCACTTGGCCCACGTCGTCAGATTCATGCAAGTGGAATTATAAAAGTTTAACAAGGCATCCTAGGTCTAGATCTACCATAAAAAAGGCATAGAGTCTAGATCTAGATCTAATTGCTGAACAATTACAGATTCTAGGCCAGGAATCATGGTTGTATTATTATTATTAGATACACTACAGATTAGAATTACCTACATTTATTTACACTAGTTATAGCCAAGCGCGTAGCCAGGATTTCATTTTAGGGGGGGCGGTAGTGCATGAGCACGCGAAGCATGCGAATCGCTTCAAGAGCGCGCATAGTGCGCTCCCTAGGGGGGTGGGTGCAGGGAGGAAGAAGACGATTCGTTGTACCTTTCACGACTCATAATCCTTGTCTGAATTCAGTCCGCCCCTCCTTCGCATAGCGCGGAAGCTTTGACGTATTGTTAGACAAACAAGACGATTCGTTGAACCTTTCTCGACCCTTAATCCTTATTTGTATTCAGTCCCCCTCACGCGCGAAGCGCGGAAGTTTTGACGTTTCATTAATTTATTAGAGAAAGAAGACGATTCGATGTACCGTTCTCGACTCTTAATCCTTATCTGAATTCAGTTTCCTCCCCTCCCGCGCAAAGGTTGGAAACTTTGAAGTTTCATTAAATTATTAGAGAAAGAAGACGACTCGAAGAACCGTTCTCGACTCTTAATCCTTGTCTGAATTCAGTCCCCCCCCCCCTCCTCCTGCGCGAAGCGCGGAAGCTTTGACGTATTATAATATTAGACAAAGAAGATGATTCGTTGTACCTTTCCCGACCCTTAATCCTTATCTGTATTTAGTCCCCCTCTTTCGAAGCGCGGAAGCTTGACGTTTTATTAAATTATTAGAGAAAGAAGACGATTCTTTGTTCCGTTCTCGACTCTAAATCCTTAATTTGAACTCAATTTCTCCCGTTCCGCGCGAAGCGCGGAAGCTTTGACGTTTCATTAAATTATTAGAGAAAGAAGACGATTCGTTGTACCGTTCTCGACTCCTTTTCCTTTTTCTTCCTACGTCCTCTTTCTTTTTTTCTTCTCTTTCTCTCTCTTTTTTTTTTTGGGCCGGCGTTTTTTGGGGGGGCGACCGCCCCCCCCTGGCTACGCGCCTGGTTACAGCTGATTCTAGTTTCAGCAATTGGTCATGGGACATCACCTTGTTGAGGTGTCAATTTCAAACAAAATGGTATGTATGATGAACTATGAACATGCACAGTGCGCAGCGAGCGCGAGTGAAGTTCACAGCACCCTAAATGTACATATGTAGACCTAGACTCTAGATAAACTACGATCTGAAAATGTCAATGATGCAAATGTGGATGAATTTTCAATAGCATTTGATTTACTAATACTATTTTTCTAATGTCAATGAAACTGACCACAAGATTAAATCCTCATTTTCCTTTGACTTTTCTCACTCCGTAGCTCTACAGATATGAGATTGAATTGGCATTGAATTCTCAAACATCAGAAAAACATTGTTGTCTTCCCAGAGAAATTCACTTGATGTCGTGATGGCTGGTGTGCTCCTTAGAAGTAAGAGAGTTAGGCGTCCCAAGTTACTGCCAGACTTTGTCTATGTAAGAAACTTCTTGAAATACTACCTTTGATGACAGAAATAACTGTGTAACTTGTCCATTTACTGGATAGATTTGGAGTACTACCGGAAATGGTTTTGATAAATTTATCACTGGTTTCACTACACAAATATATAGAGATCTAGACACTATTTGCTTAAAATACTAAAGTAAATGCCTATGAAACTTAGGAATCAGAAATATGAAATGTCAAAAATTGGGTCTACTCTATTTTGTGTGTCTTCTCTTAGGTAAGGCATATTTGTTTCCTAGCTGCTGTCTCTTTTTTCTTCTTTTTTCTTTGGAGTTGTGTGTGCCATTGTATTATTTTTTAGTATAGATCCATACATTTGTAGATCTCTTGCATCCTTGTATGAATATGCTAGGTATTTCATCGTACTATTAGATTAGGCAAAAACTGACTAGAAATTATATACTCTTATAATTATGGAACTTAATATTCATCTTATAGAGTTATCAAGTATCACACACTCTGCTTCGTTTATTTGCAGGCCATTCAGACTGTTTGATACACTAGCTGGTGTGGATATCTAAATTCTGAGATGTAAATGTACCGGTAGTTAAAATTCAGAACCCACTAGCATTCACGAACAAGCCATATATATTCTCCATGTTGTCAACTTTATTATATTACATACCGGTAATGAAAAATTGTGTCATTTCCAATAACATGAAACTAAATTTAATGTTTTACAAGGAAAGTAATCAAACAGTCTGGAAGAGGTCCTAGAAGTAATGAACAGATTGCACAGTTTCAAAATTAATTTCTTTGAGAGATGCTTGCTTTGAAAATATATTTTAATTACTTGTGTTTGTTGTATTTTCAAATAGCAATCACCGATGGCTCCAACAAAGAAAAGTAAACCTCTGTTAACTGAAGGTGCCATGAACAGTCCCACTTCTCACTCTCAAGAAGAATTGGCAAGATTCCATGAGCTTTCAGCTGAAATGATTCTTCAAGTCCTGAAGTATTTACCCATCAAGGGCCTTGTTGCAGCTAGTGGTGTGTGCAAGAAATGGAGGAAACTCTGCAAGGGGTCAGCACTGGTAAATATTTAGAATTAATATTTTGTGAAAATCAAAATACATTTCTTTGAGTTTTTATTTGAGCAGTAGTCAATCTGCAATTTTATAAAAAAGCCTAATTAAAATGGTATACCGTAGATTTATTCATCTGAATATAGGAGCTGACTTTTTTAAATGTTACAAATATAAACATTCTTTATTCGGTCACCATTGTATCTTTTTATCATTGATTACAGTGGAAATGTGTGTCATTTGAAGGAAGTGAAGTTGATAGACTAGGACAATATTTCTGGAAGAGACTTGGAAAACTTGGTACAACTTGCTTGGTGAGTAATAACTTTCCAAGTAACCATTGAAACCACCTTGTAGATGCTTGCCCTGCTATTTTGATGAGCAAAGGTATGACCTAATTTAGCAATCTTCTCCATCAAGTGAGGCCATTTAGACCCTGTCACCCTGAATATCTCACACCTCTCCTCGCCTCTCTCCTGATATCACAACATACATGTTTGTGTGTAAGGTTATTAATGTCTGCTTGTGAAGTAGGTTCTAGTGAGCCTGTTCTACCAAGGATCTTAAAGCCTATCTGCACTAGTTTCCCTGCATGGTCACTGGCAGGTACATGTAGTTATCTAATCAAATCAGCTCTCAATTAACATAAAGAAAAAGAGGACCATGGGGGATCAACAGGTACTGCTTGGGCATTATTGGCTGTATAGACGCCGGTGCAAGTAGCTACAAGTAGTGCAGTCCTGCTTTAAAGGATAAACTTCTTAAGTCCGTCTTCGCAATCCATCACATTTCACTCACACACAGGACATGGTAGAATTCTTAGTTAATGTATGGTCACATCTTGCACTAAGGAAAAACAGTGTTTAAAAAAAAAAAAAACTCCTGAACATCTTATTTGGGGTTTGTTTGTCCAGTTTAGCTCAGGGGAAGAATTTCTTTCAAGATTTTCCCTCCCAGGGTGAATTAAAAAAACTTCTTTGGCTAGTTACGTGGCTAGTTACGTACGGATATATGATTTAAGACCAATCAGTTGTTAAATCAAACTAAAGGAATAATGAATTTTGCCACTTTGGGAATTGGCAGGTGGTGTAATTTTTCTCTTAAGATAGATACTCAATACAGTGATCTGTCCTGGTTACCTCAATCCCATTTTGTTATCTCAGGATCTTCATGACTGTGTCAACCCAGATACATCTAATCGGAAGGCAATAAACTACATCATCCAGCTGACCAATGTCAAAGCACTCTACTTCGGGGTTATCGAGAAAGGAGACCTCACAACAATAGTTGTGAAGATGCCTCAACTCAAGATTCTTCATGTGATATGCCTCCTACCGCCAATGTCAAGGTACCAAAAAAAATGGAATTAAAAAAAAAATTATGTTTGTAGGTTAAGGATATTCATTTCATTTAAATTTAATATACACTTTGTCCATCGCAGATCGTTTTTTACAAGAATAATGTTGTAAAAATCTGGTTATCGATTGAAAGATAATCAATCCACAATTAAATTTGTGATTTAATAAGTCCATCTTGGAAAGCCACACACAAACAGGATTGTGGGGGGAAAAGACTGTTAAACCAGGAAAAATCAAATTAAATGTGAGATTTTTTCTTCTGTTAGTTGTATTTTGGATGATGCTTTATCATTTTTTGTCTGTGTTTGGACTACTAAGAAGTAACAAACTACCCTTAAAGAATTTATTTTAATAGTAGATGTGAATACATCTTATCTTTGGGTGTGTTCATGCTTCACTTTTTCTGGCCAGAATCAGGCATCTGTTACGCGTTTAGTTTAAAACACGCTTGCGTTCATGCTCACTTTTGTAGAATCACCGAAAAAACGGCGATTACGATCGCCAATCGTAAACTCACAAAAAGATGCGTTTACAATTTGTAAACGCGTTTAAATGGGGTCAATGCACTGACCTCTAGTGGGTCTACGCATGGACCATGGTCTACATAGCATGCGCATTTCAAGGTTGCGAATCCAGCTGCTAGGCCAATTAAGGCCACCAAGGGAGAATTGCCTGGAGGAGCCAGAGAAGTCGGAGCATGAACACTACACCGTGGAACTGCGATTACGATGAGCGTTTACGATGAGTGTCACAAATCGCTCATTCTACCTTCAAGATCAAGCAATGTGCGGTTTGTACCCTTTAAGCTTTTTCACCTTCACAATTTTGTTCTATGAGCTTGTAATGAGTCCTACATTCATCAAATTAAGATGTGATCTCATCTACCATACAAGTACTGCTACACATTCTGTGTTTCTGTAACATATTTTATGTCAGCTTGTACCTTTATGTACCTTTATGTACCCTGTAAGAGGATGAAAATAGGTAAACTGAGATTGCTAAGAACTTCCCAAATTCATTCACATCATCTCCTGTTACAGAAACTCTAACAGGATCATGTTGAGAGAAGATGGAGCTATACTGTATGACATTGGTAGGATAAGGATTCTGAAGGATCTAGAGGAGTTGAAGCTGAGTTCTATCTACGGTGTGTATGTGCCTTTTATAGCATTCTACGGAGGAATACAGGCCTTAGGAGACCTCAAGAAACTTAAGAAGCTGGTAATTGTGTTATTCCTTTCAGATCACTGTCTCTCTTTCTGTATTCATCAGCTATGGTTCCTTCATTAGCTTTACTCTTAGTTATGATTTGTACTAATTACCAATTTTCCCCAAATTTTTGTACACAAATCTGCAGCATTCACACTCAATTTGTTGAGTCTTTTTCAGGCTTGTTGATTATTTATTTTTGTATCTCGAATTGTGATTATCGTCTAAATTGTTTTGTTGTGGTGTAGCTTTGTTTGAATCTGTATAATTCATTGAAGTTTATAACAGTTCTTTAATAGTTCATCACAAAGAGTTTGTTAAGTCAGTTTAATTATGACATTTAGTATTACGTTGTTCTTATGCATTAATGAGACTGAGTTACTTATGAAATTACTGGAATGGAAATTTAAAATTAGTGGATTTGAAATGTCCCAAACAAATTTTGGCCGGGAAGCAACTAATATTAGAAAAATACAGTAATGAAATTTTACTAGAAATTATTGGAAGGTTTAGTCAGCAGCATAAATCTAATGTAAAGTTAAGTCTTAAACAACATTTCCTCTACTGTAATTCTCTGAAATAAAGTTTTGAATACTTGGTTCAATTCTCATTTTCTATTATATTTCTTAGTTTTCATGATTTTCTTCTTTTTTTCCATATTAAATCTTAGATAGTTTAAATGGAGCATTCATCACTCAGAGCCTTACAAAAGTTGTATTATTAATCACATATTAGTCAAAGGTCTTGGCCCATATTTTTCAGTTTTTAAGCCAGGAATGGGTGAATATGTATTTGCTTTGCTTAAACTATCTCAATCCTGATTTTATTATCTAGTCAACCTGAATGTTGATATATGATCCCATTACCAAAACGAAATAAGGCATATTCCATTAGTGAAATATAGCTTAAGGATTTTTTCTTATGTTTAATCTTTACAGATACTGACCAACTTTGATGGGCTAAGTAGCGCTAATATGTGTTTTTTAAAGGACTTACCATACCTAGAACATTTGGAGCTGGGTAATTGTTCAGAATTCGCATTGCATGTAAGTATTCCAATCCAATCCACAGAGTATTTAGTATAGCGCCTTTTCCTTTCAGTTATAATGCGCTTCACAATTTGCTCCACAACATTGTACATATAGGATGATCGACTGCTTAAAAGATGAAAATAACACACTTTCTAACAAAACAAAGTTGGCCTTCAAAATATTCTTGAACGGGCCTACAGATGAAACAGTCTTCAGGGTTTTTGGTTGTTCCTAAAGGTAATTCCGGTACACATACGCAGCACAATTCAGTCTGCACATGATCTAAATTATTTACACCTTCTCTGTAGTACAGTCAAACCTGTTTATAGCGACCGCCCAAGGGAAACACAAAAAGTGGCCTTTGTAGACAGGTTCCTTTAGTAATTGATTCAATGAGAAACCATTTCAAGGGAAACAACAAATGTGGCCTTTGTAGACAGGTGGTCTTTGTAGATAGGTGGTCACTAAAGCAGGTTTGACTGTATCTGAAAATTGACAAACTCAACCAAACCTTGTGTCATTGTACTTCTTCAAGGCACACTACAATTATTATTACTTCTGACTCTTAGTTTTGAAATTCATCCTCCATAAATCTTAACTTCTCTTTTCCCTCTGATTGTCTTTCCAGGAACTCGCTCCTTTAAGTAAAGTTGAAAACCTCAAGTCTCTGAGTCTCACGAAGGCTCATTGCCTGTGTCCTGGGTCTCCGTGTACATGCATAGGAACATATCTGAGAGGGTTAAAAAGGTAAGTACATGTTTGATTAATAGCTCCCTCATAGGTCAATCTTTGAACAATTCAGCTCAGATACATAACAGCCAGCTAAATCTCTGATTTCATCTTTGGAAATTCCTAACTTATTTTAAGTTCATTCTTATGAATAGATTCTCAAATGTGAATTAGTCAAGTGTATCAGAAAACTGTTATCAGGTAATCCAAATTATGACCCTGTTAAAGGGAGTCACTCGTCAGTTTCCATGTGCAGAAGGCCATAATTCGCTGACACCAGACTTGGTGGAAATACCATTAATGGGAGTACAAATCTGCACACAGCGTACCCGTAGGCCAGTCAAGAATTACCCCCCTAATCTCTCGGAAAGCTCGAGAGGAGAGCTCGTGAGTCTTCGGGTGAGGGAAAGCAGAGCATTACATAAGGTCTAATGGTCATAAACACTGAAGGCTAACCCTGGTGATTGACAACACCTGTTATTGGGTAAACACCCGAACGGTGTCGAATTCCCCATGAGAGCTGACTTCTATGTGTCTTTAATGTGTGGTTCTTAGAAAAAAAGGATCTCGGTTGGTTTTATTGTATTCATTGTTTGTGTATCAAAGATTAAGATTAAATATTAATATTTAAGGTAACGCGTAACATATAAAATTTAAAAGAGGTAAAGAGATCTGGAAGACAAGACAACTTACAAAAAGCTGTTTACTTGCAATAAACTTTTTGTACATAAAGACATAAAAGGAGTTATAAATGAAGTCCTTGAGACCGCTAAAGCCACCAGCATCGAGGCAATTAAGACACAGCTGCCTGTATTGGCCGGGCAGGTCATGTATCCAGGATGGATGATCACAGCTAGCTACCAAAGCTTGTACTGTTCGGTGGACTGACTCCTGGCGTCTGTGATAGGGGTGCCTTGAGCATCCCTCTGTAGTGGATATGTGTGCCATAATAAAATGTAGCTACTGGGTATTGTTATTACTTTTATATAAGTGTCAAGTTGAATTCTAACTTAAAGTAGACCAATCACAAAAATATATGTTGTATATAATTACAAGACCCCCCCCCCCCCCCCCCACGAATAAAAAAAGCAACATGTATAAATATTCAAATAGTCAACATGTTAAGAGCATGGGGGAAAGTTTTTTCATATCAAAACTCCCAGTTCACTTTCTTGTGTGCATGCATCAACAAGCAATTAGTGTATTCACACATCATTTTCATTTGTATTTAGAGTGTATTCACACTTCTACAAGTTATATTTGAAGCTTATATTTTGAAATATACTGTATGACACCGGTATGCATGAATCCCAAACATACAAGGATCAAAACTATTTTGATGATTGTGCTGTTGAACATTCTTATGTGTTGTGATTAAGTGTGAATTATATAGGACATTCACCAAGGCCTTCTAATTATTAAATCTTTTTATAAAGCTATCAAATGATATCTATTTGGCACTTTGTAAGATCTCACAGTAACGAACGCAGTGCACCATTTCCACTCCTGTATCCTGTTCTATAAAGCACATATAGAGACATGCAATTATGCCTACTGCTATGTGCTATACAAAAACGTTTAATTATTATTATTATTATTCTAATATTTCTGATCGTGATTAGGTTGAGAAAGCTGTCCCTGATAATGTGTCGCATACCAGACGATTTGGCTGAGTCGATTCAAGAATTACCTGAGCTGAAGAGCTTGGAGGTTTGGCCTTGTATAGACGAGTTCCTCACCTCTCAGGAGCAAGTAAGAGTCTTTCTTTAGCCTTTCGTAATCTGTGCATGATTCTTGGTGCAGAATGTCGCTAATTCATATCCTTCAAGATAGAGTTAACAACCTTCTGGCTATGATGTTTTACAAAGTGACTTTCTTTTGGCAAGTAAGAAATATAAAAAATTGCTAAGGTACAAAAGGAGGAAGTATGGTAAAGACTTTAGTGCCTCTTTACGGTCCTTGAAAAATCAAGGAAACCCTAGAGCCTTTTGGGATTTATTAAACAGTAATGGTCGTCGAACTAAAAGTGCAGTTAATGTTTCTTTGGGTGATCTTGTACAGCATTTTAAATCTCTAGGAAATGTATGTAAATCAGAGGATAATTTAGAGGAAAGGATGCCTTTGGATGCTGATAATGTGACGATACAAAATGATGGTTTGAATGAACCTATCACATTAGAAGAGGTTGAATTAATGGTTAATAAATTGAAAAATGCCAAGGCTTGCGGTAAAGATTTGATCAGAAATGAATTTTTGAAAAGTTGCCCCTTAGAAATGCGTAGGGTTATTGTTGATTTGTTCAATATTGTTTTAGATAGTGGAATCGTTCCCTCTGAATGGTGTATAGGAGTGATTATCCCAATTTTTAAGAATAAAGGTGAAAACACAAATCCAGATAATTATCGTGGAATTACCTTGTTAAGTTGCCTTGGTAAACTGTTTACCTCAGTCTTGAATAAAAGAATTTCTAGCTTTCTTGATAGTAATCGTATGTTAGGTGAGGAACAAGCTGGGTTTCGTTCAAAATATTCAACCATTGATCATGTGTTTGTTTTGAAGACTATTATCGATTTTTACCTACAGAAAAGGAAACGCTTATATTGTGCTTTTATAGATTATAAAAAAGCGTTTGATTTAATTGATAGAAAGTTTTTGTGGTTTAAATTGTTAAAAATAGGTGTAAATGGCAAAGTCCTAAATGTTGTTAAAAGCTTGTACAAATGTGCGAAGTCCTGTATTTCTGTCAACGGCGCAATGTCTGAATTTTTCTCGTGTAACGTAGGAGTTAGGCAAGGTGAAAACCTTTCGCCATTGCTGTTTGCTGTTTATTTAAATGACTTTCAAGAGCATATTGCCAAAATTTATCCTGGCTTGAAAATGTTAAATGAAGAAATACAAAATACCTTACAGGGTGACGAATTAGAGCTTTTTTCAAAGTTGTCTTGTTTATTGTACGCTGATGACACGATCATTTTGGCAGAAAGCCCTGACGAATTACAAGTAGCGCTGAATGCAGTACAAGGATATTGTAATACATGGCACCTAACAGTCAATGCGAGTAAAACTAAAATAATGATTTTTTCCAGAGGGAAAGTTAGGAAGTTACCAAATTTTACGTATGGTCATGCAAAAATAGATGTGGTATATGATTTTGCTTATCTCGGAGTACAGTTTAATTATAATGGTACTTTCAAAAAGGCAATGGCAAAGCAGATAGTGCAGGCTAGAAAAGCGTTATACAGTATGTTGACTAAAGCGAAGAAATTGCAGTTGTCAGTTGATATTCAATGTCATTTATTTGACCATTTGATTTTGCCTACCGTATTTGCCGGCGATAAGGCCGCAGCGCCGTATAGGCCGCACCCCCGATTTTGACATTTAAAAAAAAAATTGTCGAAGTCGGGATTTGATCTATTGCGTACAAATGTTGATGTGACTAAAATCACCGCCTTAGACCGCTCGGCCGTCCCGCACTGATGCTAGCCTATGTAGTTTTCTGTGATGTATACATTGCGCCTCTCTCTTGTGTATTGAAATGGATTCAAAATAGCGACTTCGCGTGCTGGATGCTTCGCGGCAGCTCCGTTAAACGGGCCCTTCTTTTACTTTTGCAATGCATTGGCACGAACTTAGATCAAGATCTACATGTATCGTCAGATGTTGTTTTTGAAAGTTTATTTTCGTCTTCATGTCAACAATGCAAGATAAAATTGTTGGTAAGATGTGTGGAAATGTATAGTTATTGTACCGTTCGTAGATCTAGTCCCATATGTACAAATTCGTGCTGGTTTTGACTTACTTTTTAATTTTTTTTTTACTCTTTCGTCGCATAGGCCGCACCCCGACTTTTTGATATTTTCTCTTCCAAAAATACTGCGGCCTTTACGCCGGCAAATACGGTATCTTATTGTATGGTAGTGAAGTCTGGGGACATGAAGATATAAAGCAGATTGAAGTTTTCCATAGGAAATTCCTCAGAACGTTATTATCTGTAGGTTCATATACTCCAGACTGTATGGTTTATGGAGAAACTGGACGAGGTTTGATTTTGAATCATGTGAAGGGTAGAATGGTTAATTTTTGGTCAAGAATTTTGAGAGGTAAAGATGGCAAATATTCATATGTCCTTTTAAAATTCATTTCTGCCATTCATAAAGATGAACATTTGGAATTTACTTCCTCATGGTTAAAATTTTTTGAAGACACATTTAATCAAGCTGGTCTATCAAATATTTGGCTAGGCCAAAATAGTGGATTTGGCTTAAATATTAATTCTTTGCTAAAACTGAGACTAAATGGTATTTTTGGTCAGGAATGGAGAGATGCAGTATGGTCAAATCGCATTTGCACAAATTATAGGATATTTAAAGGCAACCATATATTTGAAAGCTATTTACTCACCCTAAATAAAACTGATGCTTTTACTCTCTGTAAGTTTCGGTGTAGATCACATAAATTACCTGTAAACAAAGGTCGGTTTGATGCGAACACACCACATTGTGATATGCAGTGCACACTCTGCCTGTCTACTGATATAGGAGATGAATTTCACTATATTTTTGTTTGTCCGTTTTTTCAAAGAGAGAGATGTTTATATTTATCAAAAAAGTGTTGTAAGTCTAAGCTCCCAAGTGCTATGCACATGGCAGAACTTTTTAATACTAGAAGCACTTCTCAGTTGAAGAATTTAGCAAGATTTACCCGCCTTATTATGTTGAAATTTAATAAAAAAACAGAGAAAGAAGATAGTTCAAGCATTTCGAGAAGTACAATTAGAGCTGAACCTACACGTACTCGTAGCGGTAGGATAGTGAAACAGCCTACTTTGTTTACTATTTAGCTTGTAAATAGACTGCATTATAGTTATCCTTTTATTATTGTCAGTTTGTCACTATCTACATTCATTGTACATGTATATGTACATGTAGATTTCTATATATAATTTGTGTTTACTAGTTGGTTCATTGTTCATGTTTGTACTTTCATACACTATATACCTATTATCGTTTTTATCTTTGTGTCATTATCTATGTATAATGTATGTGAATTGTATTCATAAGTCATGCATTTTTATTTATACTTTTATGTTTGTTTGTACTCTCATACCCCGAGAGGGGGTCAAAGAGTCAATAAAATTCTAAATAAAAAAAAATGAACAGACGAATAATGATATATCTCCTCAGATGGATATAGTTCTTTGTTGCTAACAAATCTGAATATGGACAGCTTATGTACTTTAAGAAGTGATAAATGTCTCAGTGAAATCTATTAAAACTGACTAATTTTTTGTTATCAATTTTCTTATTCACAACCTCAGAGTTCAGCTGATACAAAAGTGAGCTGACTTGTGTGTGTTTGTTGGCCTAATGCAATAAGCCAGAATTTTACTTCTGTGTGACACTCAAGATAACAGAAGTGATAAAATAAAATAAATTTTTATCTTGTTTTTTTAAAGGCCCCTACCAAATATAACATTATTTTTACACTGGATTCTAAGTACAACATTGTTCAGCAAAACCTTTGTAATCTACTCCTTCATATTGGCATCCTTTCACTGAAAATCTAGAAAAAGATTTGACCAGTATGGATAGTTGTCTTTTCACAATCTTTATCAAAATTGGTGATGTTTCCTTATCCTTGATTCCATTCTCAACAGGTTATTGACTGCTTTACGTCCATCTTCCGTGGCTTAGAGCACCTACCATCTATCACTATCGGCATTCTGGATAATAGCTGTATACCTAGTCCGTTATGCAGTCCTTACAACCAGATTGTTAACGACAGGCTGGCTGATAGAACAAACAATACATGTTGCTCAAGATTCTCCTGTAACGATGGTTGGACAGAGGAGGAAGGTACCCTAGATGAGGTTTTGGACCAGTATGAACATCCCCTGATAAGTGGTGATGAAGAGAGTGAGACAAGGGAAGAGATGATGAGTAGTGACAAGGAGGAATGCTCTGGTGCAACTTCAAACAAACCACAGGATAGCCAGCAAGAGAAAAATAGAACTACTCTATCAAGAGGAAGGAAAGGCCGAAGAAGAGGAATTAAGAGAAGGAAAAAGAAAGATCCTAAGATGGGAACATATGACATGATCAGAAATGGTTTGGTTGACCTCTTGCCCTCAACTCGATTGACCTTTTACCTGGTCAAGATGAGTCGGAGTAGAGGTGAGGAGACAGAGATGTTCTACATTTCAAGAAAAGAAGAACATTTTAATATGCCAGTACTATCTCAATGACACAAATGAGATGTTTCTAAAGCAAATCTCACTGACTTGCCAGACTGATGCCTCAGGAATCTGTTTCTTGTGTTGTTGTATTGTATCAACTTGTACTGTAATGTTTGACTGTTGAAACAAAGCAGCTGAGTGATTTTTCATCTATAAGGACTACATAATGTTGTATCGTTTCACATAGCTCATTAATTAGTGTGGCATCATAAATTTTAATGCTGGTTCTTGTTCTTGTCTTTACCAAGTAAAGTTATTGGCCATGGGATTTAATAATCGTGACTATTGTTTCAGCCTGTGAGTGAGATGCCTTTAATATATCAGATAATGTATATATATTTATATAATTTATATACACGTAGGTATACCACTTTTAGGCCTTAAGATTACTATGTTAGATTGTTGATGGTAGGGTATACAAACAGAGCATAAATGTATTATTTCAGCCTCTAAGTTGGGTACTTGGGTACATCCAATACTTTATGATAAATTTTTTAATTTGTCTCTACCACTTTTTGGATATTTGGGCTATCCCAACTTGCCTATTTTTGTCCATCTGTTCTTCCCATTTCCTTGTTATATCAGCATCTTCTTTTTTTCTGTATATATTGTTCAGTAGCCACTTCAGGCATTGATTGTTAACAGCTAGTCACACCAGCAGTGTCTATATTATAGGCCAATCAAACTGGTTCACTGCTCATCACAAATATATATGGTTATATATAATTTATTTGAAAACAAAAATAACAGGAATTACGGTACTGAGCAGATCTAAAAGCCTAGCCCTACAATAAAAAAAAGTAATATGAAAAGCATGGATCACGTCAAGCGAGCTCCTTAATCAAGTGCTCTAGTTTATCAGATGATTCACCTATATTTACTATCTATGCATGCGTGCCACCCTCTACCAGATGTATGAAGTTTATACTGCTAGTATGCATCATTGAAGATGTAGATTTTGGGGTAAACAGTCGAGAGTCGCAGTGGTGAATATATGTGTTTATGTGTGAAAATCATAGGGTATTTAGTATTAATATATCACAAGATTCATTTTTTAGAGGTATGAATTACTATGAAATGCTCGTTCTTGGTACTGTACACATGAAACCAGTGAGGATGTATTGAATACATTTTTGGAAATTTAGGTCGGAAGTCACTGGTCATTATAAAAAGATACATAGGTTAGGAATCTTTGAAAATGCAATACTGCAAAAACCACTTCATATTTGCACTGTAAGCTTAGTAAAATATGTGCAATCACCATAGGAATGTGAGGTTTTGATGACTACACATAGATAAAAGGGCAATTTACACAAATGATTTATGAGTTTAATTAAGTATGTGATAAGAGGTCAATGAATATATACTAGAAAGTAGTGATCAAATTAATTAAGCTGTTGGCCACTGAATTCTCCTATTTCTATAGGCTTAAAACAAGGACTACTCGGTTCCCATAGGCAATGTGTTATATATAGGCAGAGGTATGTTCAAGATGCAGTTTCATATGTCTCTAAAGCAGGATTCGGACAGAGACTATAAAAGCAAGTACACATGTATCATTTTACAGCCCTTCTCTTTGGAGCTGCCTTCAATTACTTCAAGATAATTTATTGATAACTTAAAGTTCAAAATTATGACTTTATTATCCTTTCGTCGGGCATCTATGATACAAATAATCACTTTCTAGACCTTTGGAGGTATTTATTTTTTGGTCCCAGACAATATTTTGGATGTAGGAAATGACACAACCTCAAACTTCTGTGCAACTCTGTATATTATCAGTAGTATAATATATTCACTAATACTATTGGTTTTTACAATGTACAAAGGGGAATTTCGAATTGACAAAAAAAATAATTAAAAAATGAATAATTTCTTTTTCTCGCATAGTATTTTTAAGTTGAAGTTGTTTGGACCATACTCAGATTGGAATCTGGATCATGGTATCTATCCATAATGAAATATTCCAGTTTCTAAATATGTTCCTTGAGAATTATGAGTGTTTGATCTACTTCATTGATATTACAAGCATGAAGATGAATGTCATCTTTTTGTATTAAGTCAAATGTTGAGACATATTAAACTTGGTTTTGATAATTTTGTATCTAGATTATTTGTTTAACTTATCGTTCGATACACTCTGAGGTGTATTTCTGACAATGAGCACTTCATTTTAACATGAATCAATAGCAATTTTGCTTCACCTATCAAAGCTTTGCCTGAATGAGATAAGATTGAACCAATGGATTGACTGATATAGGCCAAAGTATTACTTTAATTTAATTTAATTAGTTGATTCACCTGTTTACATCGCTATTTTTTCTTTTACAAACAGACTTGGTGGTGATATGATGACATGTAACCATGGTATAAATTGATAATGAACAAAAACTGTATAAACAATTCAAAATAGTCTAGTGGAAGAGATGAAGGGGAGGAGGGAGAGGACAGAGAGAGTGTGTGACAGGGAGAGATGGGGATGAGGTAGAGAGGGTAGGTGGTTAATAAAGAAGAGGAAAGAGAAAGAACAGGAAAAGTTAGGAAAATGGAGGTAGAAAGGGATGGGGGGGGGGTAGTAAGCAAGAGAGGTGGTTTGAGAGATATATGTAGAGAGAGGGGGTTGGAAAAGTAGGAGTAGGATTGGTTGCATATGAAGGAGTGTTGAAATGAACATGGAAGAGAAGTGAAAGGGACATAAACTACAAAATAGCTGCAATCGTTTATTTTGAACAACCAGATGATATATCTCTCTCACATCTCTCTTTCTTACATCAAAAAGTTGCACCTCCACTATAACTCTTAAATTATTATTTTTATAATCTTGGCTATTAATTTTTTATGATTTTTTTTTTAAAACCAGTAGGATTCTTGGCAACGAGATGCCCGAAAATCTTCATATTCCGGTAGCGTGTATTTTTATGACGAAGTAATATTTTTAAAATAAAAGAGTCTTTTTTTTTCGCGGTCGCTTTACCCGCTTGTCATACTTGTAAAGCAGGCGCGTACGCAGGGGGGGGGGGGGGGGGGGGGGGGGGGGGTGGTGTTGGGGGTTAAACCACCCCTCCCCCCCCCCCCCGTTTTCAAATTTCGAGACCCCCCCCCCCAAAAAAAAAAAAAGTGTCCTCTTACCCCCACCCCACCCCCCCCCCCCCCCCCCCCCCGCTTATTCAGCGGCTGGCTGAGTCGTTGTGAAATTTTCGTCCCGATTTAAAAATGTCCTTGAAAAAATCCTGCGTACGCTACTGTTGTAAAGTCATGTATATTTGGCGATATTTTCGCTGATAAGGGGGCACCCAATAACTACGCCACTCTACCCATAAACCACTTCAATCACTCAAATGGTCCCTTTCTATTCCTCTAGGTGGTTCATCATATTTTTACTCAATAATATATTCTTTTTGGTTATATTAATTGTTTTTGAAATATTTCCCAGCATTTCCCATTTTTTGTAAAATAAATCTGCTCGGCGGCATTATACGGCCCTGATTTTTACGTGCAAACCCAAGCTTAGGAGTCGATCTGGCCTTTCCTCATGTTATATCGAAATGCTTGAAATACTCATTTTTCATGACAATTTACGACATTAATTATGAAAGGTTTATTTTCATTATAGAACCCCAATTTATAGTCTACTATAGTCAGGTCATAAGCTGCGTAGTGGGATGCCTTAAAACACACATGCCAAAGCCCATATTGATTTCACAGACATATATTTAACGACTAAATTATTAATTCCCATACCAAGTTTGTAATCTTTTCAGTAAGTTAAAAATTGATTTGATCCAATTTATGTTTGTCGAGAATCTAACACTTTAGTTTCAAGTTTATTTAGTCCACATTTTACAAAAGATATAGAAAAATATATATAAAATACGAACGATATACATATATATAAATGAGCACGTCTCAATGATACTCCATTCATATGATAGATTAGTAGAATGTGAGGAACCTATTGAAAAGCAGTGCTTGTATTTTATCGGCTCCTGATAAAATAGACATTGTACATGAACAACTGTAGCAGTAGAGAAAGACGTAATTTAGAGGGGGAATTTAAAACAATGGAATAAGGAAAATTGTTTACATATGCATAATCACCTGTTCAAAATGCGTAGTGCATCCGAGCAAATTAGTTTCCAAAGCACCGTTGAACCATAGACCTTCAGGGGCGGATCCAGCTTTTTATAAAGGGGGGGGTTGGGGTGGTATGCGAGGGAGCGTAGCGACCGAGTCCAAGCGAGCGGAGCGAGCGAGGGGGGAGGGTGTGGGAGGGGGGTGTCCCCCCTCCCACAGTAGGGAAAATTTTTGAAAATCTGTGTGTGAAAATGGCGTTTTCTTGCGATAAGATTTAAAAAAATGGTCCCCGGATTTTTTTTTTGGGGGGGGTTGCAACCCCCCCAACCCCCCCCCCTAGATCCGCCACTGACCTTCTATGGTTGAACAAAACATCAAGAGTAATTAATTCAAGGATATATTACATGAAAAGTCAGCTGTATACGATTACTTGGAGAAAACAAAAAAGGTAAATGTTACAGTCAATAAAAAGACCAGGATATTGGGTGGAATGTATACTGGTTAAGGGTAAGCCATTAAAGGTAAAGACCAGTAATGGTCATGCGATTGCATTGTGAAAGAAACGTTGTGGAATCGATCAGAAAAGGTCGATCATCTAGCATCTAGCATCTGCAAGGTTCTGGAATCATCAAAATGATAAGAAATTTGGCTCATTCTTCGTAAAGTTACAAGCACTATACACAGAAAGATGTATATGGGACTACCCTATCTCTCTCACCAGACCATGAGAGAAATAAATTTACCAAATATATGAATTAGTAGGCGGTTTCCCGGCAAATTTTTTATCATCATGTATTAGTCAAAACATATTCTTTCACATGATTGGTAATGAGAGCTTCCATTTCATTTTTTGAAATTGGGGCGTTGCCAATACTGGTCTTTACCTTTAACCATAACTTGTCCTGGTAGCTCAGACAGTGTATTGCTGAAAATCATAAAATTAGTCTTATTCAAATTCAGGGACACATTATTGTTTCCATCCATTCAACTACAAATTGCAATTCAAAATTCAGGAAATCAAGAAGAATTCTATATAGGGTTGGGATGAGAGCAGAAAATGCTTGAGTCATCTGAAAAGTGTAGAAACGAAAAAACTACATGGATGAGTTTGCATTTATATAGATAATAAACGAAGCGGGCCTAAAAGAGAGCCTTGTGGTACCCCGCAAGTTATTGATTCAATACTTGAGTTACAATCGTTAATAGAAACAAATTGGATTCTGTTGGTAAGGCAATTTCTGAACCATTCTTATTAAGGCCCCTCCTCGAATGCCATAATAGGCAAGTTTATATAATAAAATATCGTGATTAATAGTGTCAAAGGCCTTCGAGAATTCAATACAAATACCAACCGTATGTGACTTATTATCAATTGCCTTGGCTACTTTATCAATCAATAATAAAATAGCGTGTATTGAATGTTTTTGTCGGAAACCGAACTGGTATAATATACAAATTGTTCAGGTAATTTTAAAACAAAGAAATCGGTTGATAATTTCCTTACTCCTCTTCGTTGCCCTTTTTTTTAAATAGGGATAACCTTCACTACTTTCTTTTTACAAGGGACAATACCATTCAGCAAAGATATCTTTAAAATATGAGTTAAAGGGGGAAATATTTCATGAATTACTCTTTAAAGAATAAAATTTGAAACGTCGTCATATCCTGCGCTCTTTTTAAAATCCATATTCGACACAATATCAATTACTTCTGTTTCATGGATAGGAAGAAAGAATACAGAATACAGACGAAGTTTACTGGGTGTGTCCCCGAGGGTCAAATGTGTCTGATTCATAAATAAAGCTTACTTCTAAAAGTTTTCAACCAGGGCCCTAAATCAACCAGGCCACCTTTCATTCATGAGTTACGAAGAAAGAATAACCCTCAAATTTACAATGGGTATGAATAATTTAGTTGTCTATGGTAATAATATTTATCATCCATTAAATTTCTAGAACAATATACCCGCAAAAATACGCCAGAAGGTATCCGGTCACGTTTCCAACAATTTTTTCTTTGCAATACGGTGGTGTAAGACGATAAGCCGTTCTAAGTCTGATGATAATCAATACTGACCTTGTATATGAAGAAAGACTCCTCTGGTAATAATGTGACCGGCACATATTTTATATGTTGCATTTTGTGACCTATGGTGTCGTTTTTTTTTCTTCAAACTTGATTTATACGGAATTTTGCGACAAAAGCAGGCCTGGTGCTCTAAGTTACCATGTAAATGGGTTAACATTGACGCCTCTGTCTGCATGGAAAAGCACGGACGCCTGTGAGAAGTGTTTTTGGAATGCACCACAACATTTTCCATTTACTGAAATATGGAAATGGAAAAAGAGAACCATGACTAGAGAACGACCTAATAACAATGACAATGCGATGGAAGAGGAGGATGACTTATCTGCGTCATCCTCCACAATATACTGGTTCAAATCTTTGATCATCTTGATAATACTCATCGGGTATCTCTTTGCGGGGGCTGCAGTCTTCAACGCCCTGGAGAAACCATCATCTCGCCGAGCCGCAAAGCGATTTGAAAACTTCCTTCTCAAATTAGCAAATGAGAACGACTGTGTCGACAATGACACTGTCAATGACTTGATGGACATTGTGACTCGATCTATCTCAGAAGGTTCATATGCCAAGGGTCATCCATATGCAGCAACATTGGATCTGAAAAACGATTCGTATTTAAAGGAACAATGGTCACTATACAACAGTTTTGCTTTTTCGTTCACAGTTGTGACTACAATAGGTAAGATTAAATGGGTTTTGCTTTCTCAATTTGACGTCTATTTGAGGTCTGTATACAGTTGACATCGACACCAAATTTGCTGGGTATGTCCTGATAGTCTGATGAGTCTGATTCATGTAGTAAAATTCGTTGTTAGACTCTTGGTTTCATTTTAAACAATTTCAAATTACCAAAAATTGGTCAGAAAAGCATGTCCATTACGCCGGAATTGACCATTTTCAACTCAAGTGCGATCTGCAGAAGGAACTATTGATGAGAATGTGTGATTTCATTTGGTAAAAGAATGTTGTGCCCCATTACTCCTATTTACTATACTTATTTCATCAGCACATTATGCATGATTGCACGGCAAACAATTAAGAACATTTTTTGACAAAATAATCAATAATACATTTTTGATGGGTTTCCGATGGTAATCTAATAAATATTTGCCGTAAATGACATTCATGACATAATAACAATGTCAGTTATTCTATTTACAATATAAGTTACCCGTACATATTCTTCATACAATATGCTACCTATTGTGCTTTGTAAATTTAACAATTTTTGTTTCTCTCTGAATGTTATCTTTATCATTGTCCCTTTCCTCTAAATATTGCCAAATACATTAGTTGTGCTTATATACATAATTTCCCTTTTAATAGATCGCTGTCAATTTCGTTTGGCATTCTCTATCTTGTGTCACATTTGTTTTTCACATCTAATTCTTTCCTTTTAAATAATTCTTCTCTCAATCCTGCGATCCATGCACAGGTTATGGGAACCTTGCACCTCGGACCATGCTTGGTGAGATCTTCTGCGTCCTCTATGCCGTCTTCGGGATACCAGTGATGGCTGCTCTACTCTTTACAATAGGCGAAATCCTCCAATTTCTTTCTTCCCGCCTTTTTCAAGTCATCAAGAAATTCTTCAGTTGTCTCATCCCATCCAACCCGCGAGTCAAGAAACTTTTCCTGATCGTCAAGTGCCTCGTCGTCGCCTACGTCATGATAGTCTCGCTTCCGGGTGCCATTATATACTCACAGGGATGGTCGTTTATCGCCAGCCATTATTTCTCCGTTATCTCATTGTCAACTATTGGTCTCGGTGATCTAGTTCCAGAGGAAGATAGAGGGATGCATGCTCCATTAAAAATGTTTATCCGGGTAAGATAATATGTGTTTATTACTTTAGTTTAGTTTAGTTTTAGTTTTTGTTTAGTTTGTTAGTTATTTAGGTGTTTTTTAGACGCGTGCGAAGCAGGGTTGGACTTATTGCGTCATCATCCTTAAAGGTATTACAAAGTTTTAGGTAATTTTGAAAAATGGGTGAATAGTGATTCTTTACAATTTTAATATATTTGGATGCCCCTGTGGATGTATTAAAAACACCAGAAATTTTAGCCCCTAAAACACTTCTGCTTTCGAGAATAATTGAATATAAAGATTTACCGGTGCTCCCGGTAAATTTTGATAAATTTCAAATAGCTCCTACGGCCGTACAATGGTACCTATACCATGAAAATCTCAGAGTATGTAGTTGTGGTATATAATATATGTGGCTACTGCTGTTCCAGCACCCAAAGATGCCATCAAAAGAATTAATAAGTTATTATACTCCTTTTTGTGGCGCTCAAAAACAGAAAAAATAAGAAGAAATATTTGTATTAATGATGTTACAAGTGGGGGGTTGGGAATGATTGATCTGGAAGCTAGAGTTAGTGCATTGCGTCTTTCATGGATAATGAAATATTTGAACTGTCAAAATACCTCATGGAAAACATTGTTTTCCTATTGGATTGACAAGGTTGGGGGAATACCCTTATGTTTAGAATTTAACTGTCACAAGAAAGACATGGAAAAATTATGTAAAACAGCAAATTTGCCATATTTTTACTTTGATTTGCTTTGTACATGGTCTGAACTAAAATATGTAAATATTGAGGGGACGAATAACATAATGAGAACGATACTATGGAATAATAGTAATATTAAAATAAGGAACCAAATGCTTCATTTTAAGGTGTGGGAGAGAGGAGGAATAAAAAGAGTACACCATGTTCTTAATGACGGTCGATGGAAAAACTCTGACGAAACTGCCCAAAGATATGGGTTACCCAAAATGTTATTTGCTTTTAAGTTTGCTATGTTGAAAAAGGCTTTCCCCTTGGTATGGTTGCGTAAATCACAAGATGTAGAACGTGATGAAGTAATTGATTTACAGACCATTGAGATTTCGACAGGGGATATGATAGATTTGTCAAAACTTAATACGAAAATAATATATTCACTGATTGTGCAAAAAAATAAGAAAAAACCATATATTTTAAACGCATGGCAACAACGACTACACTTACATGCGGATTTTAATTGGTCATCTGTTCTACAGTTTAAATTTCATGTTGTACGGAATAATAAAATCAGAGAATTTAACTTTAAACTTTTGCATATGATTTTACCATCACGATACAATTTATGCAGATGGAAGATCTTAGATTATAATACATGTGAGATATGTAATACGCTAGAAACCACTAAGCATATGATGTTGGAGTGTGAAAACGTAAGATTGTTTTGGAGAATTGTTTCAGGTGTAATCTTCAATTTATGTGGTCTAAATATTCAGATGACTGAACAGATTTTAATACTTGGTTATGAAGTTGAAAACTCAATTTGTCATTTAGTAAATTTAATAATAAATTTTGCTGAGTATGTAATATATAGAAACCACATAAAGAATTTACAATCATTTAATAGAACACATGCGAGAACTCTATATCGTAGTCTTAAATATGAGTTGACATTTTATTTGAACTGTAAAAGTATTAAAAGAGAAAATAACAATATGGTACAGAAATTAATTGAGATGCTGTAGACAACGAAAACAGATGTACTCATGAACAAACTAATGGGACGTTGCAATATTTTATTTGTTTATGATTGTATATGAGTTGAATTTGTTTATTTGAAGGAAAAGAAACAAAAAGGAATGTCAATTTGAATAATAAAGTTCCTCTGATTGAGGTTAAAGAGAAAAAAAAAAATATATAATTTCCGAACGAGAATAGCTAATCAGCCAATTTTAGTCAATAAATAGCTTAATTAATATCTTGACCTTGAGAGGGAGCTATTCAACATAAAGTGTTTATTATTTACAATTTCATTACTTTAGAGTCGATTTCGACCGCGACAACGATCACTTAATATTGTAGGATCGTATATGCTTCCAATATGTTCATTTGAACCAAATTCATGACCCCATACCAAAACTTTGTATTACCTTTAAGACGAGACCCGATTTCTAGTTTTGAACTGAGTTGGTTATAGTAGGTGACGGGAAAAATGCTGACCTCTATAGAGTCCTCTCATCTCAGTCGGGATGGCAAAGAAATACTTTTCAAATTTACCAAAATATCGTCAGTAAGAAATATTTGTCTTCCTTAAATAACGTATTGTTGTTGTTGTTGTTGTTGTCGTTTTTAGGGGGGGCTGATTATGAGTTAAATTGATTATAACGGTGTTTATCTTTTTTCTTTGTCTTGAATCTGCAGTGTCTGGTGTATTTTTATGTCATCATCTGTCTCGGTATGATCTCAATGGTATTAAACACCCTAATAAGAAAGCAGGCTCGCGTCGCCTCTAACATCTCAAGAACAGTAGAGCATTCAGCCGTTTGGATGCGCCTTCAACATCAGTTCCAAAGAAATGACGAGATCGATGAACACGGTGGCGAGGAGATCAATGAACACGGTGGCGAGGAGATCAGTGAATACGGTGGCGAGGAGATCAATGAACACAGTGGATCGATGGGGCACAGGTCAGTGTCGGATCTGTGGTCGAAGATCAGACGGAGTGTAGATTATAATGAAAACACTAGTGAAGCACTTCGTCGAATAAGCAGGGGGTTTGAAGGGAGCAGGATGCAACCGGACAAAGGAGAGAATAAAGACAATAAAAAAATCCCAGAAATGTCTATGAGCGAATGAAAGCATTATCGTGTATGTGGGATTCCGTGACGGATCCAGGGGAAGGGGCCCGGTGTCACGTACCCCTATCACAAACCCAAATAAATTGTGTTCATGTGGTCCCGTAAAACAATCGGGGAAAAGAGTTTTTGCTTGTTTGAGATATTTCAGACACGAATTTCCCTCCTGAATGGTCAGATAATACAGTTTGCCACACATGTAACGCCCTTCTGTTTCTCAACAAACGTGTGGTAAATTAAATCTTAATAGCTTTCTTGGTCCTGCGAAGGCCCATTCCTCTCCTGAGTATGGAGTGATTAATACTAAGGACGTAAGTGCCATGTCGATGATCGAACCACCACGGCCTTCGTATCCGGGATCATTCAAGGGATCAATTCTCAATTCTCAATAGACTGGATCCTTTCTTGTTATGTTCATTTTTTCTATCTTTATATTTTAGTGTAAAAAATTAAGATGTTAACGAATTATTAATATATTAAATGTGGGTTAGCGAAGTTTGGAATAAAAATGATTAAAAAAACCTTAAAGAAACGAATGATTTTTTTTTACCCAGCAAGTCAAGATTACTGATGTTGAAGGGTGGCTATATGTAGTGTTGAAAATAGTATAATTCATACAATAATTTATGTAAAATGAGAAAGAGGGGGAGAGTGATCGAAAGGGGAGAATGTGCATACATTGTGTGCGGGTAAGCCTGAATCCGATGACCGGGGTAAATATAATCTGTAAAGCGCTTTGAGAGGGCCTTCGGTCCTGAAAAGCGCTATATAAGAACTAGCTATTATTAGTATTATTAGTATTATAAAGAGGGGAGAGAGAGAGAGAGAGAGAGAGAGAGAGAGAGAGAAGGAGTGAAAAGGAAAGAGGGAGAGAGAGATATATATATATAATTATAGAGAGAGAGAGAGAGAGAGAGAGAGAGAGGCGGGGGTAGGGAGAAAAACCATGAGAAAAACTATCTGCGCATGGGCAGATAATGTTCATTCGTACAAAACTGTAAAACCCATATGCGTGTTCATGAAAGTTATGTAATCTTTATTCATTTATGTACCGGCGCCAATTCTATGATATACACACTTTTTTTTCAAGAAAATGCATCTCCATCACTTTGGCAGTGAATATTCTATTTCAAAGAAAGTAACTGAATAGAAATGTTGACAGTAACAAAAGCACAAACAAACAGGGGGAAAGATAAGGTGGAACATTTTTTTATTTTTTGTTGTTGTTGCTTTTTACCATAATGCTTTGGAGCAGTGTAAATAATTTAATAGCATCATCTACATCTACAATAGAATATTGCGGTATAAAGTTAGTTTGAGAAACTAAAAAAAGCAGCATATTTTCGGCAATCCTTGAATCCGTATGGAATTAATTGCCTTTTATAATATATTGAATAGTTATCGTCGCACCCAATCCCATTCTGAATCTCTCTCTCTCTCTCTCTCTTTCTCTCACTCTTCATCAACCTCTATACACCCCTCTCTCTCTCTCTCTCTCTCTCTCTTCACTTTCACCGAGCAGCAAATTATATAGCCTAAATTAATATTTGCCTATCCGGGTGACTACGTATAAACGCAATACCCAAACATTATACTAAATAATTATCCTTGGTAAAAATAATTATCCGGAGAGTGCAATATATACATTTTGCGATTCGCAGTTTTTGTTTTACCTTTTTTTAAAGAAAAATCTTTAAGTAGAAGTGATTTCATATTGGACTTTAGTTTTGTTGCTGGGTCTCTTATCGATCAACTTCATAAAATCAATCAATTCCATTTTCAATTTCACTTTGCTTTTATTCACAATTAACAAATATGGTCCGAAGACTTTACAATGTCATATTTACAACAAAAAAAAAATAGATATGTATGAAGCGAACATACACTACAACATACATCAATATGATGTATTATTACATGATTATAGCATATTGTATAAACTTAAGACAAGCAATAGCAATACATACATTCCCAGGTGTTGGTTTGGTTAGACATATAGATGATAAGAGGGCAGGTCAACCATATTTTCTTCCGTACGCTATATACAGACAACATGAAATATTGTTTTCTTACAGTTGATGGTTGTATTTAATAGCCCTTAAAAAGACTGAATCAGATGAAATATAAAGAAAGCGATAGTGTCGTTATGTCATTCCGTATATAGGCCTATGGAAAACCAAATACCTTGGTGCAAAAATGGGGTGGCGTAATAACACCCGAGATTTATCGTAAAAATAACATTATTACTAAGTGTGAACAAGTTCGAGTAAGAAAAAAATGGTATTGTTGCCGCCACATCTGTTAAACGATCAACTTTAATTGTTGTGATGTAACGAATGTGAAAACGGCACCTTGGGGTATAAGTTTGTTGCTATGATTGTTTTTTTACCAAGTTTATTTTAATTGACCTCATATCCCAAACACTGATTAAGTATGATTAGGTAACAAGAGGTCAGATCTACGTAAGGTCCACACCACTCGGCAACAACATGTTACAAAATCAATCGTCTGGTAGAAATTCTTGCAAATTCTTGGGGTCTTGGGGGTGGGGGGGGGGGGGGGGCAGTAGTAACCATTAGCCGCAGCTTCTTTGATGTTGGTAGTCGAAAGTCGGCAGTTGGTTTTATTACTCGTGTGACTGAGGTAGGTTTGAAAGAGTCAAATACCGCACAGGCAAGTTATTCATGACTGTTTATGATATAAAAAAAAAAAACTGACATCACTGTGCATAACTTCGTAAGACAGTGTCAGTAAAAGGATTTGCCTTCGGCCATGAGAGTTCCCTTTGTCAACTTTTCTGGGGTAAAAAATTGTCATAGTTTGGCGTCCCAGACTTTTCACTATTAGGATGATTATAATAATAACAATAATGATTAATAATAATTATAATAAAAATAACAATGATAATGATAATAATAATGATAATGATAATGATAACAAAAATGATAGTAACAATAATAATAACAATGATTATAATAATAATTCTCTTCTTCCTCAGGGCCCTGCAATTATTATTGCCGGGCTGAGATTCGAACCATCAGCCCTTGGACTGACAGTCAAGAGCATGAACCACTGTACCGTACACCCCCACTATTAAATAGCTTTCAGCCGAGCTATGATGAAATTTAACCCATTTAATAATATGACAATGTCTTCTCATGATACACGTAGTGAAATGATCTTTGTTTTAGCAACCGTCAGTATATAAATCATTTGATACATCCCTTTCTGCATCTCGTTCGCAATCATGGGTAGCAAGCGATGTCTATAAAATAGGGACTTTTAGATTCGCACGAAGACAATAGGTCTATGCTACGATCGACGTCCTTTTAATGCACTGCCTTGAATGGACGTCACACGTATCAGTCCACGCAAATCTAAAAGTCCCTAATATCTTATCTAGGACAGAACGCATCGGTCAGGGTTCGAACCTCCACTTTTTTCCTTTTTTAAAGATTAAAACTCAACTGAGTGAACATCTGCTGACCCATGATGCCGTCTCAATCCACAAAATATTGATCAAATCTAATCCGAAGAAAGGTCTCCAGTATATTGCAACAATTTTTTTAAAAGTATTGGACGAAGTGAAGATTTTAAACTTGGGATTTATTTAATGTATTCATGTCAATAGGTAGGGTAGTTGGTGTGTGATCTTTTGTTTTCTTTCTACTCGCTTTCAGAACGAGGACTCGAACCACCATCTTTGCTCGTTTGAAACTCGTCTTCTGAGATTTGCCCATCCCTTTCAATGCCATAGACATGATACTTAGTCCCATCAATAGAAATATCACATGGGCAAAACTCATAATCCACATGAATACATTGTGTTGGTGTACATCCCCCGCCACTAGGTCGCCAAACCCAATTGTGCTAAACGTTATGAAGCAGTAATAGACGGCGACGTGGAAATCCCAGCCTTCAGTGAACATCAAGATGGCGCCGGGAAAGAGGAGGAGGATAGTGAGGATCAAAATGGTATAGATGAGAAAATGACCGCATCGGCGTGCAAACTTGTAGGGTATTTTGACAGTGAGGCGATGCGTGTAGTTTCGTATCTTAGACCAGTATACCTGGAGTGCATCTCCGACTGTTAGAAGAAACCATCCGGTAAGGGGTATCCCAATGAAAGCATAGAATGAACAGAAGATGCGCCCTCCATCGGTCACAGGGGCGAAGTTGCCGTAACCTATATAGGAGGAATAACATGGACAGTTTAATCAATTATAATCAATTAAACTATTTGTTTCATCTATAGGCGTGTACGGCCTCATTGAGCTGATGAGGCGATGGGGGAGGGGCTATTAACTCTTGCTCATTTATCAAATTGCTTTTTAATTTGAATTAAAAGCGATCGAGAGCAGAAGTATATATCTATCATTTAAAAATATAATAAAAAGGATGTAAAAATACATATAGACTACCTTCCTAACAGAATATAAGGTGACTCTTTAACAAAAACGAAATGATCGCGTGAATATTCATATTATCACTTTTCTGGCTTATGATAACAAGCAAAATAATCCGTTTAACAGAAAAGATGATGTATCAAAGGAGAATATTTTGTTTGTTGAAATTCCTTTTTATAATTTTATTATGTGAGCAATAAGATAAATATCAGAGTTATGTTGTAAAATCTATCTATCTACGCTAGATTACAATGTACTTTAAAACAAAAAGGGTGGGGGTCGTAAATGTAATGCTAAACATGCTCCTTCAACAATTTTACTTGTTAATTTCACTTGTATTTGTTAGAAAATCCAAACAAACATCATCTTCCTCATTTAGCTTCTAAATTAGTGCATTGTACTCTTCTAGTAAGAATGAAAGCCGAGTCGGCTTCAAATCGTATATAAACAATCGCATACTGGTCTGACGTCTCTACGAGTCTTAGCTAATTTGACTTTCCCTTTACCAAGTAAGCATGCAATCCTTCGATATTAAGATTTGCTTAATCATAATAATACTATTTGGATAGTGCAAACATTCAGGCACTGAATTACTGTCGTATTAATAGCATTCTTGAGCCTCATTCGATCGCGCAATACACATGAGACCTCGTGTGCAATGGGCATAATTCGAAGAGCTCATGATATCTAAAAGCACTTAATAATGTATCATTATTCCAAAATATGTAATAATGAGTGTCATAATTATTTACCTACGGTGGTTACGATGGTAGAAGTGAAGAAGAACGATGTCGGTATATCCCATAATGCACTTGGATCCCTGATCCTTGATTGCCTCGTTATACTCACAACGCTAGTTTGAATCGCTTGGTCGACGTGGACAAAGAAGTCATTAAGCGATTCGTTTGAAACACATCGATGATCATCCATGAATTCGATCAGGGAATTATAGAGTTGTCTCTGAGAAGCAATGTTGTTATCGGTCTCTAAACGATTGAAGATAACAGCGCCAAGGCCTAAATAAATGAACATTGAGATGATCAAGATAATGAACCTAATGACAGGTTTCCAAATGCGTGCTCTTGTCGATTTCTCTTCCTTCATTTTCACAGCTTTATTTAGTCCACTTATTAATTCCTAAAGTAACGGATTTTAAAATTACATGAAAATTCCTCTTTCATCAACTATCCGTCACGTCTGACGTTGCCTGCATGAACGATATTTATTCCCTTGAAATAAAGTAATGTGGTACATTAATGCAAAGGGCTATGATTATCTGTCGATCTTCACGCTGCCATTATTGTATATGAACTCTTTAACCGTCTGTTTAGTTCAACGCAGTGAAAGCGAAATATGCTGGTAGTACACGAGGTCAAAAAAGGAATGTATGAAACCACAGAACATTCAGTTCAGGGAACATATTGCTCTCTTTCACCAATCTAATGTTTTTGATATCATATTGAGTACTTATTTAAAAGGGTTGGATTGCCCTATGACGGGTCTCATTTACTATTGCGTACAATATCAAGTTTAAATTCAACAATTCATTTACAAGCAATTTGAACATAATCCTTTCTTGAGAATTACTTTTATTCGAACGGACTCCATGCAAGATCATAATTCTCAAAATATATTTGATTACATCATGTGAGCCGAATTTCAATGTACCCTCACTATTATATCAAATTTTGATTTGGGCAGTGCACTGTCGACCAAGGATGAGCATAAGTATTGCCGAGTGTCATTTTAACCACACAAACACACACGCACGAACGCACACGCACACACACACTTACCCACCCACCAGCACTGAACACTCATACACACACACAAAGAATACAAAATGAATTGCCAAATATATTGCATGGGTGTCCGTTCATACTTTTAGTACTCTCCATAAACATACCTCTTATTTTGTTCGCCGTCCACACATCTCTTTGCCTTTATCTCTCTCGTCTACTTCTCTCTTTTTTCTCTTGATATGGCACTGATTTACTTGTCTCGATCCTCATCTAAATTGTTCTATCTTGTTGATATATTTACAATTTAAAGAAGTATCTTTGTATTATCCAATTACCTTGTATCTTAAGTACTGTGTGTAAATATTTATATATATATACATGTGTATCATGAACTTTTTCTTTTAAACCTGTGAATGTTTACATACACTCATTGTGGTGTATTTTTATTGCATTTCAATCAGGACCATGATGAAAACCAGCTTTGCTGATCTTTTTGTCCTGAATAAAGATGTTCAAATAAATAAATAAATAAAAGAGTAGGAAAAGAAATTGTGAATTGTGCAAATTGTCACCCTAAAACTATTACAAAAGCTTATACCTCCATAATATGATGAAAGTAGGCGAATTATTTGACTGCCTGGTTTAAAGTCTTTGCAAGAAATATGATTTGATAAAGCTGGAGAGAGTGACATTCTGATTATACAGTGTACTTAGATTCATTTGAATGCAAATTACAGGACGAAATTGTTTCGATTTTTGAAAAGGGTTTTTATGTACATCCATGGAATTTTGGAACACAAATCATGGGGGAGGAGGTATGAATCTAAGCTCTCCCAATCCCAAGCTTTATATACCATTGCATCTCGGTACTCAAGCAAAACAATGCATGACAGCTGTTTCTATTTTATCTCATTTGAAATTTATTCTTATACACACACTCTTTTGTTATTCTTTCTCACACAAATATCGATCTTAAACAGTCTCTTCACAAAAATACCATCAAATGTACAAGGTGAAATGGTGTTTATGTTTAACTTTGCAGACTGGCAATTGAATTATTTACAATACAGTATATAATGTCTTATTTCAAATGTACCTCTTTAAAGAAAAAACACATATATTTTAAATATATATGTTTCTATACATAGCTAGATCTAATCTCTGAAGTACATTGTGTGGACTTTTCAAACTAATTCAATGGCAAATAAAAACATTACCAAACCTAAATGAAATGCCACCTATAAAATTGCAACTTTGGTATCATTTGTGCAAATCAAATCAATCAACCTGTAGCTCAAAATGAGCATGTTACTTTATATTTTATAAGATGATGACGTGGATCCTAATCAAGTGATTGGTTGAAAGCATACACGTGACCAGGCATTATTTTGCCTAACGCGTAAGTTGGATAATGACCGTTCATTATCAAAATCATGCTATAAAACATCATTTCATGAAACAAATAAAACAATCTTATAAAGCAAATAATACACATCATTTTGTTCGGGCATTAGTAAAATTACCCACACATGGTACCTTAAAAACAGTCCAAACGCCCGAGGCGCTATGTTAGACTTTTCCAAAGGTACCTCGTGTGGGTAATTCTTCCTAAAGCCCTCACTGCTGTGTTTTATTTGTATATTAACCCCCAAATTTGCAAACTATCTATAGTGCTTGGTATTTCAAACTCATGATATGAAGAGCAACGTGCATTCCCTTTGGCAGTTGAATAGAATTAAATCTTTGCTGCTTGCATCTTAATTTGAAAGGTTTATGGTTACCAATCTGGGGGTTATTTAATCTCCTAGTATGCTGGAACACTGAAAAAAGGTACAAGACTATACATGTATGCATGCTCACATGGCTTCTCAAAATCAATTTCATCAATTTTGGAGTTAGTGTGAGTATTCATTGGGAAAAGTACAGTTCAGATTTATGACTAATTCACAACAATGAGAATCAGTATACGTCTATAACATTGGCAGGTACCTAAGAATCCATTAAATCATGCATACTATAAATATTAGGAACTCTGAGCTTATAGCTGTATATTGTTAATGTTTATACTATTGTCTATTAAGTTTACTACTGGACATGGTCAAGAGGGGAGAGACATTATCATCAATCAGTAATTCTGTATAGTAGAAGAACAAAAATAACATCCACACAAATGATGTATGATGTGATATGGCCTGCATCAATGTTAATCAACCAAGAAAAATGAATTGGTATTTAAGTGTCAAAATGCCCAATATAGAAAATGTATAATGTTATTAATGAAATGCATACTTCTGGTGAGCTACATGTAGAAAAGGATCATTGTCAATGCTAAATCATCTTAGTTAATCTTAGACAAATGAATTTCAGGTTTACTCAAGCAGATTTGAGAGGCAGTCATAAGCTACACAATTATCTTTGACAGATATCATAATCTGACATGGCGTTTGTTCCTCATATCATATTGCAATATGGAGTGCAGCAATTAAGTAAATCTGACAAACATGTGGTTATCCTTTGACTTACTCTTTGGCCAACCATTTTACATGTACATAGCATCTGGAAAAAGAAATGATCGTCAACTCTTCACATATATTTTAGAGCTAGTGTGTTAACTACATCTATTTTTCTGTCGATTACAGATTCCATGAAAAATGAACTTCTTTCTATTTCTTGATTGCCACTTCAACATAAACATACATCATCCCAACTTAAGAATTTACCTAGCCATTTGACATTGTTCTTTCCACAATGCCAGATTAATATCTTTTGTACCCACTATTTCATAGTTACACAATATCACAATATATGTTAGATTTTGCAGCTATAGTACATTACAAGTAAACTGTCAAACACATATAGCAATCACAACTGTACATGGACGGTACACAAATATAGAACACAGTCAAAATACATTTCTTCAAATTGAGATATAACCTCTTATTTACATTCAAGAATACAGTTTTTATTTACAAGTAATTAATTTCAGTTAAATACCACAGCAAAACACATAAGTATAAGTCCAAAGGCTATTGACTAAAAGAAAAATTGCTTTCTTCTTTGATTATCCTTAAAATGATCCCTCAAGGTGCTAATAGCTAAAGGCAATTAATATAAATAAAATATGTCTCATTAATACTGTCTTCTGTTGAACAAAGCAAAATCCTACTATTTTTTCGGAAATTATACTAAAATAACTGCACTGGAATCTCCAACTCCAGCAAAACATACACAAGAACATTCAGATATTATTTAGAAAAAACAAAACAAACAGAAGCCTACCAAATCTTTGCAATGGAGGCTTCAATTAATACAAATCATAACAGTGGGTTAGTGGCATATGTAGATTAATGTCTTGCCAAAGGACACTAGTGCTGCGGCGGGACTTGAACCACAAACCATGTGATCCATAGTTAGTGACATATCCACTAGACCACAACACCTCCAATTGTGTACTTTTATACTAATTATAATTAAGTATTTATATAGTAATTATAAAAAAGACATGTATGAACAGGGCTGTCATCCAACCAGTAGTTTCCTATGTTCTTACATCGATGATCTCTAAGAACTGCTAATACAGTTCTTAGTACCCTCAACAACAGTAGATGCGTATAAATAAATGACAGATGTCCCTGACTTGAGTCCAAACTTTGGTTTCACATGAATAGAAGGCAAGTTTTGCTCATGCCATTCAACAATTTCTGTCTCTGTTTCTGTGTACCTGATATATCCCTCCAAATTTGTTGACCTCATCAATCCAGATAACATGCATGTAACAGCTTCTTTTAAGCATTAGCCAAGAGCTATTACAATACTGACATGAAAGATAAATATCCAACAATTACACTAAATGACCTTAATGCTTACAATAAATTGAAAAGGAATAACTATGAGATAAGTCTAAGTTTGTCAATGACATTTGGCAACAATCACTTGATTAACAATTTCAAACGTAAATATGTAGCAAAGTTAAAAGTATGATGCAAATATATATATATCTATATACGTCATAGAATTTGTCAAAGGTTATTACAATATGATTTTTCCTCTTGACTTGAGATTTACTGGCCTGTGTGAAAAGAGGTTCTTTAGTGAACATTAACTATCTAATTCATATCATGGACGGACATGGGCGATCAATACTTTCATAAAATCTTGCACTTTTCAAAACAAATATTCATTTTATTAGAAACACTTCTAAACTCTATCATTCTATATAGCACACGTCACAGGGGTAAAAGGAACTTAGCTCTCTATCTTAGCTTTGCACGATATGAAGGGGTTTTTCTACATTGACAGAGTTTGTTAGACTTTTTGGTCACTATTTTTTTCCAACTTTGGCTGAGCAATTTTTTTCTTCAGAAAAAGACATTATAAATACTATCTAAGATATTTCAAGTGATTGAACATTAATCTAACTTGAAATGATTGAACACTACTAGATAAAAGACATTTAAGCTAAAGCATTATATTGAAATACTTTTGAGAAGAAAAAAATCTTGAATTTCTCTCCACATTTTATAACAAAAATGGCCGACATAATCTGCTAGAAAAGATTTTCCTTTTTTTAAGGGGGGGGGGGGGGGGGAGGGGGAGATTTGGCATCTACAGCAAAATAGTTCCTTTACTTTAATAAAACTTGCACATTTCCTTGAGAACTTGGACGGTTCAATTTACATAGAAATGATGTGTTACAAACAGGATGGGCATGTCAGTACTGGAATATATCCACACTGTGATCTATGTGTCCTACAAATAAAAATAAGCTTTACTGAAGTAAAATGAATACATACAAGTCATTAGGAACATATCAAACTTTGTAAAAAGATTGATAAATTTGCTAATTACCAGAGCTTTAAGCCTGTATTTTTGAATACCTCTATCACTGACGCAACATCTGCAATATAAATGAACTCTTTTTTTTCTTTTCTACACGGTACAGGTATAAAATTGTTTTTATAGAATTTTCAGCGGGAATCTCCGTTTATGATGATTTGTTCCTTACCTCTCATGAGATCTTGAAATGTAAAAAAATGAGACAGAGGCAATACAAACCAACATCACCATTGAAGCTACAGCGCACTACCTATGTCACGTAGCCTCTTCATCGATGAGTTCTTTGAGTGTCTTGACACTCCTTGGGGGTAGGTTCTGAGCATGTTGGAGTAAGCCTTCACCCATCTGATCATGAAGGCTATTAGCAAGGACGGCTGTGGCACTACGTAGGTTGCCTGAACCCCCCGGTACCGCCCCGCTGCCTGTCATGTTACCCAGGAGGTACCATAGAACAGGTAGAACGTTCCTGATGACCGTCTGTTGCTTCCGTGGGTACACCTTGGTCACAAGGTCTGAAAGAAGTTGAATAAAGACATTATAGATACTGTATATTTTACACTGCACAGAACACTCTAGTGCTCATTAATTTATATTTTACTGCATGTTCAATAAGGTTCAATATTATTAAAATATATCAACTCTGAGTTGAATTGCAATATACAAAAACATATCATTATTATCATCAACCTCATCAATATTATTATTATATTATCTATAAAAATTAAAAATGCTCAAGACATGATCAGGTTTCTTTGGAAAAAGAAACTTGATGATGTAACCCTTGGGTCTCTCCTTCCAATATAAGTGGTTGGGATGGTGAAGGTCTACCACTACAATAGGGTCTCCCCCTGCTTTTCTACAAAGAATGCAGAAGGTGGTGACTATCCTACACATACTAATCCAATAAAGAAATGATTTTAAAAAGTCTAAAACACTCTATAAGCTGTAGTGGGAACAATCATTTAGTCACTCTTTTCATTCAATGTTTATATATTTTTTTCTGTTCAGAATACTGGCGTTGTGAACAATATGAAGACTGCTTAAAACCCTGCATCGTGCAAACATGATACTGTTCCAGGCTAATTATCATATGACAATGTTTCCCAATAGCACTAAAAAAATATACTGGTTAGGAGGTATCTCGTTTAGGTTTGTTACTTCTATCCCTATCCCAGCCCCTCCCCCCTATCATGTTTCTTTAACGATCTGTATTACGGTATCTGTGAAATGACAGCACATGCACATGTACATGTACATTGATAATTAACATTTTAGCTTGTTTAGCTGACAGCCAGATTGCATTAACTCATACTTCCTTTAACAGTCAGTTCAGCAAGTACACATCCCGACTCTTTGCAGGCGATATGCCACAACATTTTTATAAATGTTATTCAAGGTAAACAAAATATTGTCCCCCCATAGAAATAAGAAGTAGGAAGGGGGCATATTCATTACAAGTCGCATGACCCAAGGCACTCTTGAGACAATAGGTAATTGAGACGACAAGGCTGATGAAATAATTTAAGTACTTACAGGACAACTTTTCTACCATTGCTGGCCTGGCTCTCACGTTGCCATACTGAGTAGCATTGGAGTAAGGCTGAACTAATACCAGCATATCTGTAAGAATATAACCAATACAATGACATTAGCAATTAACATTATCGTTACAGACAGTGGTGAGTATCATATTGCATTAATTTGCAGTTCAAATGTACCAGTAGAAAAGTACAATATGGCGTCACGTCTTACAGACAACAATTAACATCTTGCATAGTTTGCTCAACTTTTCTTTACAACTCTTGATTATCAATATGAACCATAATCTAAACTCAATAACTTTATAATGCAATGTTTACTGAGTGAAATAAACAAATATGCTCCTTTTCCCTTTCCATCAAAAAGTCTGTCATCTAATGACATCAGGATATTTCCATTGAACGATGATTATAATATCCACTCCACTTCGCCATCTGATATGGGATATTTCTTTACAGCTTTTCAAGGTGGTAATAACGCAGTGCAAAGAACTGCCTGAGGAAAGAATTATCAGGTACCGGTAGTAATTATCTTACATGGGTAGTCGTTGGTGGGTAACCATCAAGGGGGAGCAGGGAGGGGGTGGGGAAGGGGGTTGATATTCTTGGTGGTCATCATCCCAGATGGGTACTTGTACAGGAAGGTTGTTGTATCTAACTCAATACTTTTTAAATCGTAAACATGTTCAACGTTTGGAACCAATTATACAAGTGCGCAATTTTACCTTTCCAGTTAAAAATGGCTACAGGCTATGCAATGTGCGCGTTATAAAGGGTTAACAAAAGAGAGGTGTTACCGACACCAAAAAGCCATATTGAAAATGGATTATCTATCAACAGGGGTGATAGTGAGCACTAAAAAAAAAAAAAAAAAAAAAAAAAATCCCCCCCCCCCCCCCTTAATTAAAAAAAACAAACACAGCATCTAACAACATTCCTCGCCTTGTGAGTAAATAAAATCAGAAAAAAAGAAAATAATAATCAGGAAACCGATTTAAATCGGGTAATTATCAGGCCTGTATCAATCAAAAGACACTTACCAACATGTTCCAGAATGAGATCAAGGATATCATTACTGGTCTGACTGATGCTAGGGTTCTTTGCTGCAAGGTTCTGGACTAGGATCGGGACGAGGTTATTGACGACAGCCGGTAAGGATTCACCAAGCCGAGGTACGATGTCCTTCATGGTTGTTAGAGCAGCTATGTTCACTTTACTGTTCGAGTCTGATAACCTCGAGATGAATTTATCAAAGATCTGAGGATAGGAAAACAGAAATAGAAATATCAGTAACAAGTACCATTCCCTCCCAATTATTTTTTATTTCTGCCATTTAACACAATCCTACTAAAACAGAATAATTGCTTAAGAAATGATAGATAAGGAAATGATACATGAAATATTCAAATTGTATTTTTCAGTGGTTCTTTACATTTATGATGGCCTTTTGAAAATTGTATGGGTGAAAGGCCCTAAGCCCCCCCCCCCCTTTTTTTTTTTGGTGTGTGTGTGCTTTCTGTAAGTACACCTACTGTTTAAAAGGTCTTACTCATTTTCATTTGCCTTCATCCATTTATGTTCACACTTATGATTCTGACTTATGTACTATTATAAGATGGAAGTTATTAATTTGTAAAACGCCTATGAATGAATGTATGTTTTGTTATTCCTTGTTGACATTAAGAAGCAATAAAAGTTTTAAATATTTAAAACAAGGTACACCTACCTTGACTAAGCTCCCATCAACCAAGTCTTGATTTGTTTCACACATGCTTTGTAGTCTCTCAATGGCTTGTAACCTAGACATCCAATCCGATGCTCCTAGACCTTCACAAAGACTCTTGATCGTCTCGTTCTCTTCACCTCGGGCTCCTCCGCCAGACCGCTTTCCTTTCTTGACCGAGCTAGGTGGGGTGCCGTCCACTTCACTACAAATACAAATGACATAATGGTCAGATAATTGATAGGGTGGGGGTGGATTGTTTGTAACATAACAAAGCATGGCATAGAAATTGTAACAGAATAATACAAATTATAATACTTAGAATAAAATTTTAAGTAGGAATTTTGTAATTTCTTAGAACTACATATGTGATAATTGATATCTAATATCATAAGGTACTTCATGGAGGAAATTGATGCTTAAATTCTCTGTGACCGAGCTTAGCATACATATGCATCCTTTGTTTGTGCAATGAATATTTAACAAAACATTAGGCTACACATACAAGAATCATCACGTCAAAAGACATCTTATTTATTACAGTGCACTGGTTTAAGTTGTGCATTATGTATATGCAGTCTTTGCAAACATCCGACATTGGCTGCCAGCTATGGACAACTGATATTTCACCAATCAATGTCACATCTAGACGTCACAGGAAGTACAGTCAGACTGGAAAATGTTCAAGGAAATTTCCTGGAAAGTTCCCATAAGTTTCTTGTGTGTGTTTTCATTGCAGTTTTACTATGCCTGTCATGTTAACTTTCTCATCACTACTGCACAACCTAAATCATTACACAAACAACACATACTAATTAGCTCTGCACTTAGATTTAGAATGGTCCAATGACATGATGTTCATTACACACTCACAAATATTACAGGAATCAAATTTCCACAACTCATAGTATAATGTGAATATTAGTGAGAAGTTTCACTGGTAGGTTTTCATGACATGTGTGGCCCAGGTGGCGTAACTTCAGAAATCTAATTTTCTAGGAATTCTCCTGCACCTGCACCTTAAATGCACCCTGAGTGAGTTGCCATGAAATGACTGCATACATACATACCTGTATTCATTCCTATCTCTAGAATAGGATTGAGATCCAGAGTTGGCTCGACTACCAGGATTGCTACGACGAGCTTTGGCAGATGAAGTATCTGAAGGTACATCACCAAGACCCTAAGGAATACAACAAAAGAGACATAAATTAAGAATGAAACTATATATATCTTTAATTTCACAAATCACATGCATCGAGTAGCACCTAATGGTCAAACAGAATCTGGGCTATGAGTACATTATATAACAAGGTCATATTAGTTTCCTATCGAAAACCATCTAATATTTCAAATGCAAAACATATCTTAACAAACTTTCAATTTTCGGCACAGCATCGTTAGGGTTTCAAAATAAGCCATACAATGTTAAGTAGCACTTAAATAATCATTTCTTTCTATAGGTTCACTAAATATTTCTGAATCTGAATTTCAGTTTTCAGAAATTATTGATTATCAGAGATTCATTGAATTGAAATTACAATGAAATCATATTACTTAGGTATAAATTGTGAAAATTTCATCAAACTACTAAAATTTCTATAATAAATACATGTCTTTTATCAGGTTTCTTTGGATGCAACACTCAAATTAATCGCTGTCTCTTTTCTATTCTTGACTCAATGATAGAATCTTAACACCCACTTGCACTCACTTGCATTTTCTTCTTTCCACATTTTATTTAGATACTTTCTGAACAAAATCTTTATACGTGACACTCTATTCTCCTACATACTCCTATAACCAGGGGTGATAGTGAGCACTAAAAAAAAAATAGGTTTTTTGTTTTCCCCTCAAGGATTCACGGGGAAAAAATGGCATCTAACAACATTCCCCCTTACGTGTAAGAAAATTGGGAAAAAAATAGGGCAAAATAGGAAAGAATAGAGAAGATAAGGGGTAAATCGGGAAAATCAGGTTAAAAAAGGGAAGAAAAAAAATTTGGTAAAAAAAAAAAAAAAAAAAAAAAAAAATCTGGATTCTTTTTTTTTTTTTTTTAAATCGGGAAGAAGAAAAAAAAAAATCGGGAAACCGATTTAAATCGGGTTTTTATCAGGCCTGTATAACAGCGCCATGTACATTCCTTCCCGGCTGCCATCGACTTTAGCATTCATGCTTACGATTGTTGGCCTCTGCATTTATCTTACTTACCTCCATACCTTCAAGTTTTCAATTGTATATATATATTATATATATATATATATATATATATATATGCATTTTTATGTGTGTGTATTTAAGTTGTCACTCTTTATGTAAATCAATTATATTATATACTATTATTGTTATTTTGAATGTTTTACATCTGATTTATCAATAAATGCAGAAACATCTGCTGAAAAAAAAAATAGATGCAACTGATCAAATAAGGATGTAATTGGAGTGTCTATGTCTATGTGTTTGTCTCTCTCTACTGACCTTATTCTTGAGGTTTTCCAGGATGTCTCTGATCCTCTTGAGGTTCTTAGCTGGGACATGTTTCTCAATCAGTCGATCAAAGTCCTCATGGTGCATCAGATTAAAGAACATCTTCCTCGCATAGTACCTGCATTTAAAGGTAATGGAAAGAATTAGGAGTTAATTGCAAGATTGAAATGAACAGGCAATCTATGGATTGAAGGTGTGAAAATCCCCATCATGCTAAAAGGTAAAGGAGATATTTTGGTATACTCACTGGATTTAAAGGTAATCAAAGAATCATGAGATAATTGCATGATTTAAATGAACAAAGAACAAATTGAATACGACTCAGATTCTTCCTAAGCAAAAATGTAATGAGATATTTCTGGCATAATACCTGGATTTAACATCAATGAAAGGGTTAAGATTATTAAAATAGAGTGATTTAACTGTACAAGAAACATGGATTTAATGACTTAAAAAACATTATTATGCAACAAACTAAAGAAGTTATATATGGGACAGCATCTAGATTTACAGGCAATGAAAATAATCAAAAAGTTACAGTCATGATTCTAATTGAACAAGCATGGTAAATTTAGTGAATCCGAAACCTCATCATGCAACAAAGGATAGAAAATCTTTGACATTGTATTTTGATTTATGAGCAATGGAAATTTATGACTACCACAGCCAACCCTGAGATGAGAAAGTGCACTGAAAATTTTGACTTCACATGAAAATGTTCCACCAACACTATATAACAATCGTCACATCAATAGTCAATCCATTCAAATTATTTCTTACAGTTGTTGACTCTACAATCTTCATGAAATAAGGAACAAAAATAGTTACAAGGGAATAGCTTGGAAAGGGGTATAATTACAGACCCAAACCTCAACAATACCTCAGTATTTCAGTAATCTGGAGTTGAATTTTCACATTAAAAATACAATATTTCATAGTCATATCTGACCTTGTTTCTTGTCCATTGTCGAGTGCTAGCTGAGCTGTGACAGGTAAGATCTTATCAGTGACATCCTTCACTCCACTCAGTATCCTTCCTGGTCCCATACGCTCTACCACAGCATCCAGAAACACACTAGTCGTCTTGCGTACCATAGCACTCTTATGACTGTAGGGGATAATATTAGTATTGATACATGGTTCATTTTTATTTCCTATGTTACCTTTTCTTTCATCTACATGAAGATTTTCTTTCAATATGTCATATAACTACCAGTGTATGGTTTGTCGCAGAAGTAAACAGGTTTTAAAAATATTTATCTAAAAAAAATGTAATTCAAAATGAATTGACATCTTAACTATCTAATATGTAATTGAAAATTTATGCTGTTTGTCTCACTTTATGAATATACTTCTATATACTGAGATAAGAGAGTAACTATATCACTCAAATATTCTGATCTAATCAAGATCTAATCAGATTATGAAAAATCAAATGTTGAAACATTAATTCTGGTGCAAAAAGAATAAACATCAATTTGTATCCATCATCAAAACAGAAAGAATATTACCACAAAAATATATGATTTAATTAGAGCATAAACATTATATTGACAGATAATGTCTGGATGAAATGATTTAATGAGGATGTCATGTTTGTGTGTACCTTGCTCCAGCAGTGATCAACGCTCCTAATACTCTCTGTGGGTTTGCATTCTTCACCATGGCATCTAACGCCTTGTCAACATCCTCTCGGATGAAAGCATTGCTCTCACCAGCCTTGGGTAACAAGATTCGACAGATTGGATCCAAGTCCTGACAAGAAAATACATCACAGAAATACATGTATCTACTTCATCTATCAAAAGAATGTATTTATTTGACAAGAAAGCAATGATGACATATTTCTGTAAATCTCCATATAGCATATTGTTGTGATAACGGCTCTTAAAGATCCTTTTTATACTGAAAATGAATGACCTGGTATGTCTTGAATATAAACGTTTATAAATGTTTTAATCAGATACCTTTTTTTGGTAGAAAAACATCCTACACATTAAGCTTAACCTTTCATTGCTTTGTCAAATAAAAGATATTTGCTTTCACATTTGGATTGCTGAAACAAATTACCTGCTTTGTCGGTACGTTGTACCATACATGCATAACTGATGGGGCCATTAATGTCATTATCACTACAATCTAGAACTAAAAGCAATTGGAACATTCAGATGTATCATATTGCTAATTGGATCATTAGAGAAATCAATAATGCAATTTAGAACTGAAATCAATTATCTGTCTGGCTGAAAAGGTGGCTTTGATCCATACAAAAATGGTTATAAGAACTCAATCCTGTCGTTCACATATGCTGTGCTAAACAGCAGTGGTTTACCACAGCGATCTTTTTTTGTGTGTATTAATGAATGGCAGGAGGGGATGAAAACAGTAGTTGCGCGCAGCAAAGGTCCTACGCATACTCACTTAAATGTGTGTTATAAGATACAAATATGTGAAATGCAGTTCGCGTAAGTACACTTTAAAAAATACCTGCAGCAAACCGCTATAAATGTGTACAAGCCTTTAATGTTCTAGCTTTATACATACCTTATCCATACTGGTTTTAAATGATGTGAACATATCTCCTAGTGTAGATAACGCAGCCCTAGCAACCGTTGACCTCAGATTCTTGACCTCGTTGAGAACAGCCACGACCATTGCATGCAGCTGACCTCCTAAGTCATCGCTATGGAAAGTGGTTAGCCTTTGAATAATGAACAAGCCATCCAACTTGATTTCCCTGATGAGACAGAAACAAAAGTAAATAGAAAACTGATGAAGCCATCAAATAGTGGTCCTTCGCAAAACTACAATTAACAAATTAACCTTTACATGCAATTTGATAACAATAATTGATATGCCTTCAATGGGTATTGCGAGGCAATTAAGTACTGGTATAATTGAGGAACAGAAGGAAAATATTGAGGTTAGGAATACAACATGAACCACTCATAATTTATTTGATATTATACATCAATCATTGTAATAAAAGAACAATACCATTTAACAAATTCCATCATCCTGCTTGTTGACATACAACATAATAACAAAAACAACAAAAGCACACCCTACAATCACAAATGTAAAAAACAGCAAAAGATAATTACAACAAAAAGTAAAAGAATGAATTTTATTTAAAAAAAAATTTATTGTGTTTTCATTTGTATTACCACATGTGTATTTTCAGAAGGTATTACATGATACAATAATTGTGAAGGAAGAATATATTTACCAGTCTTCATGTCCGACCAATCTAAAGCAATCTTTGACAGCTACATCTACATTATTAACTGGTTTCATCTCCCTGCTCTGGACGTCGTTCCCTGGTGGTGATGTCACAGCAGGAGGACCACTAGAATTCTTTGTCACAGAAATCCTATTGAAAAAAAAATATATATATCATAAATTAATAAGATATATAGGTTTATAAGTGATTTAATTTGTTCTTCTTCTGGAACATTTCATGTTTTGAAAACAATTAGACCTTGCACTTCTTCTTATAGGACTACTATTATGAAGAAACTTGGTAAGCCATGAATGATTAATATCACTTTCTTTTAGAAATGCAGTCAATACATGCGTATGCAATTCTCTTGCAGAGCCTGTAACAGTTTTGAAAGTTTACTTATAAAAATCAATTTTTCATACACCTTGAGTGAATAAATTTGTATGACAATTTTACTCCACATCATACCCATCTTTCAAGACATCTTGCAGGCTAAATATGATATTAAATAATCTATATACCATTCTTAAAGATAAAGTTGAGTTCTGGTCATGCGATTGCTTTGTGAAAGAAACGTTGTGGAATCTTTCAGAAAAGGTTGATCATCTAGCATATAAGTATTGGTGTGTACTGCAAGGTTCTGGAATCATCAAAATGATAAGAAATTTGGCCCAGTCTTCGTAAAGTTACAAGCACTGTACACAGAAGATGTATATGGGACTACGCACACGTGCGCGACACGTGCATTATATCTATCAGGTGCATTATATCTATAAGTAGGTGGCTTCCGGCAAAATTTGTATCATCACGTATTAGTCAAAACATATTCTTTCACATGATTGGTAATAAGAGCTTCCATTTCATTTTTTGAGAGAGGGGCGTTTCCAAAACTGGTCTTTACCTTTAAAATATATTTCCAAATGACATTTTGACCTGTATGTTAATTCGTAACTAAATAATGACCTTCCCTTTCCACTATTTTACTTACCCACTGTTTTTCTTCTTAGGTGGTGTAGCAGCTGCAGGAGGCTTGGATGTTACTCTGTTTGGAGGATTAGGTCTACTGCTATCTAGTGTAGCTCCATTGATAGCAAGATCTATAACAAACAAGGCAAAATAAGAATCATATTTCAACATTAGTCAATGCGCTCAGACATTATTAGTTATCTAACTTAATCTCGCCTACTTTATCTCAGCGACAAAATAATCCTTATTCACATTGCATGGTTTAAAACATAAAAATTAGGACAGTAATAATGAAGGGAGAAAAATTGCATAAATATTCAATTCTGTTTAGTTATATTTAAAAAAAAAATTAAAATCATCTCAAGAAAGCATAAAAACTCATACTCCTTCCTTCTACAAAAATATTTTCTATTCTGATGTATGAAACTTCTTGAAAGTTGAAAAACACAAAATACATGATTTGGATTCAGCATGAACCAATCTTATTAAGGACCGGAATTATTAATGGTCTAATTGAACAAATTTTCTTCTTCAATACTGGTATATCACTTTCACTGGTACATTAAAATTAAAAAGTTGGGTATCTGAAAAGAATATATGAAAATAACTATACATGATAAAACTTTTACAAAATTGCTGATTCATATGGAAAATCAGGGATTCAGAAATTATGAACGCATTGCCAATTTCAAGATTTTAATGCCACTATTAAAACAAAATTTCTGGTTATCATGATTGGCGCTATCAGCTGATGATATGAACTTACCACCCCCATCATCATGATCCATGGTACCCTCTAACTCCAGCTGTTTGAGTTTCTCCCTCTGTCGCTCCCTAGCCTTGCCTTGTTGCTCCTCCCTGATCCTCTCTCTCTCAACCTTCTGATGCTCCCTCTCTTCCCGCTCTGCCCTCTGACGCTCTCTGTCCTCCCGCAGTCTTTCTTCTCGCTCTCTCTTCTGCTCCTCCCTCTCTCTCATCCTCTCCTCTCTCTGGCGCTCTCTCTCCTCCTATCAAAAGATCATATTGCACATTGTTATGCTATCAAATTCTCAAAACAGCATTGTTTCATCAATCAATACCGGTATGCTGTGTGGGGACTGTTAATATCTTATTTGATGTCATAATAGTGCACTACTTTTAACATCAAAAGAAATATTCTCTGTATTTGGCATTTTATTGAAATGTGGTCTGCCATCCACGCAATAGATATGATTTTTTAAAAGAAATAGGCAAATTTTACACAAAAATGTCTATCATATTTTTTATAATTACTGAATATTCTTTTCATCCTCTCATTTGTTCTTCATTTTTCAATTTATAGATAGAGAGTATGTTCATGTCTATTCAACATTTTTACACAACCAATTGAACATTTATGTGAACAGTTTATACACTAATTGCTTCCATTTCCGCTACAACAGTAATTCATTCAACCTAATCAAACTATAAAAACTAGTAAAATACCTTGAATTTTTCCTTCTCCCTCTGTTGCTTCTCATAATCAAGCCGCTGCTGCTCCCTTTCACGTTCCTGCATCACTTTTCTCTGGGCATCAATCTCCTTCTCCAGGACTCTTCTCTGTACCTCGCGCTCCTTCTCCTGGGTGCGTCTCTCTGCATCAGCACGCTCCTTCTCGGCCTTACGGTCTGCCTTGCGTTGCTCCAACTCTTCCTTCTTCTCTATCTGTTTCCTAGCCATCTTGTCCATTGTTGCTTTGGAGAGGGACATAGACAAGTCCTGCCAGACAAGACAATATATCATATAATATTATATCACTTTACAATAACAGCAATATCTACATGCCTTGTAGGCATGGTGTTTATGAGTTCTGAAGCATATCCTAGTAGGAAATGCACGTCACACATCACAATATGAGAATGGATTGCACGACCCAAGGTCAACAGTCTCTCCTCACTAAATCAATCACTAATTTTTCCTGATAAATTCCATATTAGCACTTGATTACGATTCAAGGATATTTCAAGTTGAATAATCAGTCTACCTGTGTGCTTCATTACCAAGAACAAACTAACAAGATAGGTCAGCTAATCACCAGTATGAAAATGTTGTTATTTTTAGTACCATCAAATAGGCTACACTGATTATTTTTTTCTTCACATTATGACTTTCTGCCTATACGGCAGTGCATTGAGGTTAAAACACACTTTTAAGAACATATCAACAATAACAAAAATATAAGGTACATTCCTATTTTCTTTCTTGGTTATTGTTCATGTGTTAATTTGCTTTTATTTATTTATTCATTTTGGGTCGGGGAGAGTATTTCTATAAAGTTGTTGATGTTGATAGGCATCTCCTTAAACAGTGCCACACTAAGTTATCTATTCAAAGATTTTTATAAAGGGAAAAACTAAGGAATTATGAGAAAACTCACATTTTCTTCCGGACTGTCCTCATCGTGCCGAACCTGGAGACCAATAACCTCTGGTAAGGCACCATCTTCATGGCTTTCTTTCCTCCTCATCGTCTTCTCTCCACCATTCGATCGTGGGTACTCTACTATATTAGCATCATTACCAAACACACCTGTAACAACAAGAAAGGTACATAAATATAAATGTTGAGATTTTTAAAAATAACCATTACAATCAAAACAAAACCAACAAAATATGTAAATATAAAAACTAAAACAGTGGGAATCGGTCAAGGTTGTCTGTCTAGTCTCCTAGCAATGATACAATAATAGTATTGATTGTTTTATAATGGGAATTCAAAGCTTGTGTAATTGATTCAACTCTTTCAGTCATGGGAATACATGTTGAAATGAGAATTTATAATTAGCTTAACTCTCAGGACTACTGATAGGTAGGATCCTATTGTCCAACTTGAGTAGGGAGCCATTGAATCGGTCACAGAATAAACTCATCAAAGCTGGTCACTCATACAGAATAATCACAAAGAATCTCATTTGCTGTAATAATAGAGGTCAATTTGTAAATTTCACAGAGCTGCTGTATAGACTTTCAGTCAGTTTCTGAGAAGTACATCCGACCTGTTCCTTTCAAGACTCAAATTAGTCGTTAGTAGATTCATACACTTCTCACTCACTTAACAATTCAAAGTATTTGCATTATGTATCAGAGTACTGCAAGCTCTAATCCAATGCAAAGAATGATGAGTACGTGTATTTGAAGCCTTTTTGACCGAAGCAAAATAAATTGACGACCAATTTAGCATACTTATTTCATCGTACCAAGTCTACAAAATTGTCTCCACTACAAAAAAATACAAGTGGGCGTCTTGCACGTGATGCAATAAGAATGATAAAATATGCACTCTGCATTCTTGGAAAGTGCATTACGTCTCCCGAGGAGATGTGTGCATAAAATCAATGCTAATGAATTGAAATTGACTGCACTGAACGCTCTCATCTATCACACGCTAAGGGGATAAGGACACCTTACATAGTCCATTAAACTAATGTGTTAGATTGCTTGAATACATATTAACAGCCACTTGTTCCAATTATCGTCCAAATTGACATCAGAGAAGGAACATAGAGGATACATGACAGAGAGCTTTTTCTGAAGAAATGGAGGGAGTGTGATAAGTAGCCATTTCACTCATCTTTGTCTGATATTCTGTCTGTTATTTAGGTTAATTTTAAAACATTAGAAGAACTTAAATAAAAGAAATCTAAAAAATCAAAGAAATATTCATGTACACTTTTTGTTTTAAACAAGATTTTTGCACTGAAGAGATGATTAACATAGTTGGAGTAAAACATTGACAGAGAGACAGCAGAGAAAGAGATAGATGGGTACCCCAACAAAAAAACAGGTAGGGAGAGAGAAAGAGAAAGGGAGAGGGACGAAGAGAGAGAGAGAACGGGAGAGAGAGGAAGAGAGAGAGAGAGAGAGAGAGAGAGAGAGAGAGATATGTACATGTAGATTTAATAGCCATTGTTTATATGAAATACATGTTTGTTAATTGAGCTTACACTGTACAGACAACATGCAATTTTATGTACAATCACAGTAATGATACCTCATTCAATAACATTTAAAAAAAAAAATGTTTAACAAAATTTGCCTAACCACTGCTCCTTTTTTTTTACATTATCACTCTCAAGCTGAAAATGGGAACTCATTTATTTGTTACCTTGAGAAATGTAATACACCAGACCTAAAACCAAATGAATTACTGGTAGCTAATTGCATGCAAGTACATGTAATTATTTAATGGCATACCATTTAAAAGCTAATCTTGTTACAACCTCATTAGCAATCAAGCATAGCACTGAAACAAAGAGCACTGATAATGGCACCATGACCTTCATCATAGTTATAATTTGATAAGGCCACATTCATTTAGAATCCTGAGCATCGTTTTAACGAAAATGTCATAAGTGCGAGTTTACTGACATCCGATTGATACGTGTGATACATGGGCCATCGGTAAACTTGTACTTATGATGATGTTGTGAAACCCTGCCCCAGTCTCTTCCCTATCCTATGCCACAAAGACATTATGTTTGATTCATTCTAATTGTCGCTAAGAACATTTAAGGTCTATGTCTGTGAATGCTGACATTTAAAATTGCACATAATGGTAAGTGAGGACATTCGCAAGCACCAATTAATGCACAAACAATCTGGTTATAAAGTACTGATAAAACAGAGATTACATGTTTCAGTTGTCATGATACCATTGAATCAATCAAGAGCTAAAAGGTACTTCATGATGCTAGCTGCCGGAGCTCAAGCAAGAGTAATACTTTTCAAAGCACTTTGAAAGTGCACAGAGATGTTAAATAACAATGATGTACATGATTGGCAAAGCATAATGTCATTATCATTGTTAGAGAAGGCAGTACAATAAGTGACATATTTAATTATATGCTCTGCAATAATGACATCAGTTAAAAGAAACTTGAAATAGATAAAAATTATATTATTACTTATTCAATTTTCCCCTTCACTATATTGCAAACAAGTGTTGAAAAATAAATCCAAAGGGTGATGGAATCAAAAGATCATATGGGTTGGGTCAAAAGTATGGAATTCAATTCAAATTCATATTACTACAGGATTAGCAGATTCAATTCCTTCCAGATAGTTCCTTTTAAAATACCATTTCACTATATTTTTCTTTTTTTCTTCTTTTTATATACCCTGCAAAAAAGTGTTAGATCAAACTACTAGGAGTTCAAAGCCTGAACATGGCTCAGTGATAAAAACAAAATAGCTGTCAATAACAATGAATAAAAAATGAGAAAAAAGAAAATGTTGGTCAATTAATGGGATAGACCAAAAAACATAATGGTAAAGATCCTGACCTTACTCGTGCTGAAAAACCTAATCAGGGAAAAGGGTAACCTATGGTTCTGGATGGTAATAACAATCTAAGTCCACACATAGGATTGGGTGTCAATCAATGTATGGAGAACAATACACACAACTATAATGAATTTTTCAAATTGAAATTCTCTAGCGAACCTACAGCAATTAGCCTAAATGAATCATACTCTCCATCTTACACAGAGTTAACACTTTTTATTATGTTCCTGGATACTGTCATTTCATACACCTAATTTAAAAATTATAAAAAATGTGAGATTTCTACCTTTTCCAATAACCATGGCAAAGTCCTCTCCAACCAAAGCCCCATTATCATCTAGATCAACTCCTCCAGGATGATGTAAAGACGCCATCGATAGAGGAGACAGGATAGAACCTGAGAAACAAACAAAAAAGAAACAAAAAAAAACATCAAAGGATTAAAGCAGCTAGTGATGTTTTTTTTAAATAATGGATACACATTTTGTACATACATTTCAGTAATTGTGATTGTAATGTAAGGTAATTGTGGTTGAGTCAAGGATCCATCTGGCTGAAAATACAGATATGTTTACTCGCACTGGTTCACACTCCCAACCAATTCACATGTACATATTTTCAAGTGGAATTTGTACATTTCTTCTCGAGTTATGAAGAAATGAAGTTTAGTATTACTGCATTGGGAAACAGTTACCATTTAAAGTTAGTGCATTTTGTATCTATACATTACACATGTAATAGATGGCAAGACGTGTGTCTTTATATTCATGAGATGCAATTCAGAAAGCTATTGATGTACTGGTCGCTGTGAATTGAAGTGAAAGAATCAGAAGTGTTCAAGAAATAATGCATTGCTCGTGTGAGGATGTGAGTATGTGTGTTTGTGAATATCGGGAGAGCGGAAATACAGACAACTGATCCGTCTCCCATCTCTTTGATTCAATAACTGTAACCTTTTTTTGCTTGCAACTTTATGCGCAATTCATCTACATTTAATACAATTTCATCTCTCTCTCTCTCTCCTTTTTTCAAAATAGTTTCATCCCTGCATTCACTTTTTATTGACAAAGTCACCCAGAAATATGGAGTCTTGCTTCAAGAAAACTAAAAAATGGGAGGGGAAAATCAAATCAGTCTACCGGTACATGTACATGTACATTGAAAAAACCTACACTGAAACAGATTTCATCCAACAGCAGTTTGAATGTAATAATGAAAGGTTGCAAATATGTCAAATGCAAATATAATTAAAAGTTACTGTTTCCATGGAATCTCGGCTCATGGCCAAACTAATCAACACTGTGAATATCCATTGATTGTTTGATTGAGGAATAAATGTGTATTTGTCATATGTCTGCCATGAAAAGACCAATATAAAACCAATTTTGATCACTTACATGTAGATACACATGTTACATATGTACAAATCAAACATGTAGATTCTTGTACTGTGCTTCTTATTAATGTTGTCAATATGTACATTACATTTTGAAAGAGCTGTTATAAAATGGAGCAAATACCTCAATTAATCTTGCTCTGAAATGGTAAGTCTGTATGCATGTAGGATTTACAATCTATACCATGACTAGATGTAATCTATGTTTTAAAGTCATCAATACATGATGTGTTTATCAATTTCATTCATAGAAATAGGCAATCAGAGAAATTAGCCAAGTAAATAATACCAAGTATGTATGCTCATCATTGAGAAGTCTGGAGAGACGTACTAACATGGTGTGAAAATGATTTAAACTGATAACAAAATATATGATGGAAAAACCTGAAACTGGTTGTCAAATAGATTTCACGATTTACCCGCATACGCATGTTTAAAGCGGTTCTTGATGGAAATGTCAATCTTTCCACTAACCCTCTTTTTTTTTTTAAAGCAAGTATCCTTGTCAAAGATGTACTTTTACAACAAATCACATTTCATCCTTATCAACACATTCAGTCATGGGTCTGCTGACAAAACTCAATCTGGCATGTATTCTCAAATAAACGTTTGCACATGAATTTTATTATATCAGGTTGGGGAGGGGGGGGGGGGGGGTTTGTCAGACTATTTCCATACTTTTGCCTATACCCGTCTCCTCTCCTTTCTCCAAACAACAGATACAAATGGTTAGTAGGAAACAAGAGTAACACAAATTTAGTCTCATAGTCTATACACTGCATTTGTAATTTAGTAGCTTACACGATTCTCAAAACCATCAATCTATTCGCATGTACAAAGAGTTTGGTGCAAAATAAATGCAATGATTTCTGCTAGACTAGGTTCAGCTATCAAATACAAGTGAAGTGTTTATACCTTTCACATTTTGTCAGGAAGTAATGTGGCAGAAACAACAGGAAGAGTACACAAGAGTAGTTTCTATTAAAAAAAAGACTAGAAGCTTAAACTTTGTCTTGTCTACCTGCTACAAGAAGTTGTCACTGTGGAAAAATGGAAATGACCCTACCAACAATCATAAAAAGACAAATCCTTTTTTTGTTTTTTGTTCATCCTTTCACTCTGAATCATTGAATATTCTTCTCTTATCAAATTTGAAAGAAATTCTTGGCAAACATGCCACATTTTCTCTCTCCAGGTATCACTGATTCATGGTTTTATGATATCAAAAGGTCAAAATAGATGATGTGATCTCTGATGATTTCCCAGTGCCTTTTGGAGTTCCACAAGGTTCTCGGCTGGGTCCTTTGTTATTTACTCTGTACACTGCTAATTTCATTTCAAATGTTCAAACGAATTTCCCTGAGATATCATGCCACTGCTATGCAGATGACACACAGCTTTATGTATCATTCAGACCTGATGAACATGCTAAAGAGCAATGTGTCTCACTTCTAGAAACATATGTTGACTATGTACGTGGATGGATGTTGCAAAATAGGCTCATGCTTAAGATAGTAAAACTGAATTAATGATCATTGGCACACCTAAACAGACATCCAAAATCAACTTCAACAGTGTATCAATTGGAGACTCTAGTAGAACCATCTGTTGGTGCAAGAAAGCTCGGAGTACAATTTGATTCAAATTTAAATATGAGAGAGCACATCACAAATGTTTGTAAATCAGCATACTACATGATCTATAATCTCAGACGTATTCGTAAATATTTAGATAAGGACGTTACGAAAGACATTATTCATGCATGTATCACCAATAAGTTGGACTATTGTAATGTCCTACTGTATGGGATCCCTGACTCTCAAATAGTGAGATTGCAACGGGTTCAAAACACCTGTGCAAGGCTGATCTGTGGTTGTTCCGAATTCACACGGATCACCCCAATTTTAAGAAATCTACATTGGTTACCAGTACGCCAGAGAATAACATTCAAAATCTTGCTGATTGTATATAGAGCACTTCTTGGTCAAGCTCCCACTTATATCAAAGAACTGTTGAATTTCAAACCTAATCAACACAATCGCAACTTGCGCAGTTCCCGAGATAATTTGTTGCTGCAGATCCCATCTATCAAAACAAAAATAATGCTAGGTGATCGAGCATTTGCTTGTGCAGCCCCAAAACTCTGGAATAACTTGCCATTTGAAGTCAGGAAATCACCATCTGTAAATGTCTTTAAATCGAAACTGAAAACACATCTTTTTAATTAACTGTAAATCTAAGCATATCAGGATCTCTTGTAGCACAGTAGAATATATACTTAATGTTGGATAGTTTCTGCGCTCTATAAATGTATAATTATTATTATTATTATTTCATATATAAGAAAATTGCTCTATCTTGACATTTTCAGAAATAATGATTTATTTTTTTCGCATTGAAAAAAAAAAATCAATAAAATAAATACCGGTAATAAATTTAACTTGAAGATGTCAAAGAAAAATAATCCATCCATCATGCCTCATGAAACTCTTACGGATAATTTCACATCCCTGTTGAACAAGTAAACTTTTCATCTACAAAAATTCAATCTGACTGCAGCAAACTACTGATAGAAATGTTCAATGCTCAAAATTTGATGTAATCCTCTTTGCGTTGCCATAGAGATAAGAACAATCATGAACAAAAGTGGAATGAACATGACAATGAAAAGTGGGGGAACAATGCAAAGTGAATATAATTAATGATAAAGACACTTATACACAGTACATTAAACTGGTAGATAGAGAGAAATGAAGAAGAAAAAATTGGAGGGAGGGGAAGTGATGCATTCTAAAATCATAATGATGCGCAAACACTTTTTAAACTAACATTGCTGTCATCCACTTTATCTCATGACTCATTAACCTACCGATATCATATTTAAAATCAATCAACTGATTGCAGTTTGTTATCCCTCCTCTTACTTTATGCATTGGATATCATACAGTTGACCTTGCTGGGATTCATGCTCCACAAGAAGAGAAAACAAGCAAAACACCAGAGGCTGGCTGGTTCACATATGCCCATGGAAACTAATGCCGTTTACCACGGGGGAATTTCTCACTGTACTGCCCTTTACATTTCCGTAATTTCTAAGTAAGCATAAGGAGGATCTTTGCAGAATGCTTTTGCAGCCTACCTTTTCCATTTCACTTGCCATTGAAATTTAATAAAAGAAATGAAAAACATCTTGCGGTCTACCGCAGTATATATCCGAATGAGCCTTAACACTAATTATAAATTAGTGTTGAAGAAATGAAATCCTTAAGGAAATAGATACATGGGATTTAAAAAAGTCCAATTTTATTTTTGCGGTATATGAATATTAAAAAATAACAATAATAAAAACGGTGCTTAAAAAGTGCTTACCACCAAAGTCTTTAAGCGCTATAACATGGGATTTAAAAAATTCCAATCCAATCCAATTTGATCTAGGCTGTTTGCTTCTATTTTTGCGGTATATGTCTAATAAAAATAACAATAATAAAAATGGTGCTTATAAAGCGCTTACCACCAAAGTCTCTAAGCGCTACAACAAACAAAATACAATGATAAACAATTACATATCAAACAAAACAACAACAAAAATGCAAATAAACCTACAAATTACAACAATTACATATCAAACAAAACAACAACAAAAATGCAAATAAACCTACAAATTACAATAAATATGAAATATACATCGATGTGAACAGAAAGTCAATCAAAGCATAGTATCTTAAGATAATAAATTGAAATGTTATCAAACTTACAAAATGAAATGGACCACAAGAAAGAAAATGAATGGTGAAATTCCATTATTTTCAAAAGGCTCTTTTTTATATCTATATATTTATAAGATAAAACTACCTAACCTCATATTGTTTGAGACAGATATGTGGCTTTGTATTGGAAGTAAATTAGAAGGAAAAAAATGAGAAAAATAGATGAATGAAAAAGGTGGAAACTCACCCTTTGTTCTCTTCCTATCCCGAGAATTCTGTCCTTTGCCTGTAGCCACATGATTATCTGAGAGATCAATGTCCTTATGACCGATGCCCCGTCCATTCCCAAAGCCATGACCGATGATGCTCACGTCAGACGTCGCATTGTCTCTGAACGTCACTCCTCCCGAGGGATTAAACTCCAGGTTTGCTGAAGAGCTACCGCCATCTTGGCGTTGCTCCCCAGCAGCAGTTCGTCTTGAACCTTTCCCAGAGTTTGACCGTGCTATACGTGGCTTAGAACTGAATGGAGAGTCAGATCCTTTCTTTCCAGTTGGACTAGAAGTAAAAGAAACAAAAAATATATGAGACCTTACAATCATCAATATGTGATGTGCACCAATGAAATATGGGCACATCAAAATATTTGAATATCTTTTCCTTAAAAAAAAACAACTAATTCATACAATTTTTACAGTATTAACATGATTTTACATACACATACACATGTACATATACTTTTGTAATTGCCTAAGTTTGAGACCCGAATGTACATACATGTACATTACACTTTATTTGCCATACTTTGGCCCTATGAAAGATGTTAAAAATGAGGTACAATCATACATATCTTTGAACTATCTTTCCATAATATTGGTCCATAGATCAACATAATCAACTATGAATGTGACTTCTTTAAAACACAACAAATTAAAATGATCAATGAAAAAGGAGTCATGGGATAATAATATTTGGGTAAGTAGCACAAGCATCTTCACCCCTAGATGAAAATAATAATTGAGACGTTATCTATTCACAGATGAAGAGATAGCAAAATGACTGACGTATATATTGAAAGCCTTTAATTCGATAAAAGTAGTTATAAAATATCCACCTTAGCATCTGGATTTTTTTTTCTTCTTCTATTACTTCCCCTCTTATAATCTGTTTTGCTATCTTTTCATCCTTTTATCTTCGTTCTCATTCATCTAACTTCAAATATATTTCATACCGGTAATATATATTGTCGGATATCTGTAAGAAAATATCATCTTATGAAGATCTTTACTCTCCCGAGAGCTTATTACTACTGCCCTTCACAAGCAAATATATACACGTACACAGAGCTATAAATACATTGGCCATGTCATGTCTCCTTGTACATGGCTTGGGAAGACTGTTGCTATATATATCACTATGGTAACAGCTTCATACAAAGACGATTCTTATGACGGGATGGCCTCTTATTCTTATTCTACAAAATATTCCTCTCAAACTGTTTACAGTGACACTACTTCACAGGCAAGTGATCAATAATAATGCAATAGAATTTGAAACTCTTGGCTGTTTTTTGTATTTTTATCCAATACAAAATAAATTTGTTTATTGCTGCAGTACTGAAGCTCTAGATTGTCTTTCATGGAAAAGAAAAATGGATGCAATATATTAAGATAAAAAGGTTTACAGAGTAAATGTCAAATGCATTACCAGGAGAATATTGTCAATATTGCCAAGTATAGGGAAAACATAATAAATTGAAGGTTTTGTTTGAACAACAGTATATATCTAGCCTGATCTAATCTATTCTGTTTGATGTTTACTTAATTTTTCCTGCATGGTTGGTCTTTGAACTGTGCCTTCATGCAATGTATACCAACAGAACCCCTCCAGGAATTATGACAGACACAGATTTGTGGTTACCGCAAATGGCTGACCGCTGCTCATGTATAAAATTACCTGTCAAGTCGCATATATATCACTTATCAGAGAAATGCAAATACTGACGCGTGATGAATATATTTCTGATACTTTAATCTACTTGCCTCTTTCAGCAGTACCAATCAATACCGTTATTTGCTTCCTTTCATACAGATGATTGGAAATCGTCTTCTTACAATATATTTCAAATGTACATCTTAACATAATTCAATCAAATTTATGTCTGAGTTTCTCATTCATTGAATTTATTCTATTGATTCATTAGCTTTTGGTAACTAAAATTTTCTAAATGTACTCTGAATTTAGAAAACAATGAAATCCCTTTACATCTGCTCTCAATTTAAAGAAATTAAATCTACTTTACTAGACCATTTTCTCTCGTATCATTGTCAAGACCTTTGCCTAACTGCTCTAGAGAAAACCTTGATGATTATTAATTTTGTATGACATATCAAGTCTGATGCTGTACCACAGCAGCCCTTCCATAGGACAACTCCAACCATATGACACCAACATCATTCTTACAAGGACAAATAATAAGTTATAAAAAAATTCTTTCTAACATAAAGGAAGCAATATAATGCTGCCATGATGGAATATCATAAAGACTTGAAGGAGAGCTCTAAGAAATATAATGAGCAAATATGAAAAGCTATTGCATGAAAGTGGCGTAATTGAATGATTTGATTTGAATGATTTGATTTTATTTACCAACAGCAATACATTTCATACATTTTATACAATAATTACATATACAGGAAGAGAAACTATTGGTTGGTAAAAGGGGCCAGATAATAGCACATGTGCTAGTCGAGCCTAACCCCTTAAACAGCTTAACAAAGTATATTGGTACAAATCAGTTTAGAGAATATAACAAAACAAAAATTAATGAATTTACCTTTACAATCGATGCTTTAAAAAACAACAAGAATCAGTACTCAACAATGTCTTACAATATACAAACTAATAATGTAAAATATGAATTCATAACTAACATAGATTCATGACTTGTTCAACAAATGACTTGTAACAGAATTCCGAAACCTATTTCTCGACCTTGTCAATCTGACATCAACAGGTAATCTATTCCAAAATTCACTGCCCACAAAAGACAATGAAAATTGACCTTGTGTCGTTCTTAATTTTGGAAGACGTAATTGTCCATCTTCTTTTTGTCTTGTGGAATAGCTATGTTCTATAATGTCACAGTACTCTATCAAAATATGAGGCAAATTGCCATTGACTAGATCAAACATGAAAGTAGAAATGGATAAATCATGTAAATTATACACATTTAGGATTCGCAATCTTTTAAATAATGGATCTGAAGGAGTTCTCCATTCACTAAATGTTATGGCACGAACTGCCATTTTCTGTGAATATAATATACTTTTTAGACTAGTCTTATAAGTGCTTCCCCACACCTCTATTCCGTAAGAAATGTGTGGTTGTATAAATGCTTTATATAATAATATCAGAGTACGGCTAGGAACAAAATGTCGCAATCTAAATAGCACTCCAACTTTCTTTCTAATACACTGATTTACAAAACGAATATGACTCTTCCAAGACAAATGTCTATCAATGTGAACCCCAACAAAAGTGGCAACATCAACCTCTTTAATTTCCTCGTCAGCGATTTTTAGTTTACCATTTATACCAATTTTTTTCCTCCTACTACATATTAACATGAAATTAGTTTTCATTGAATTAATTGTAAGTTTGTTAGCAGTGCACCAGTTATGTATCTTGTCAAATCATTTTTTTTAGACGACACAACACTGAATTGTAATACGTTCATTCCAGCATTTCTACCACAAGATAGAAAATGAGGAAAACCACACAAAAAATAATTAATAGATGGCATGTTGCAAAAAAAAAGAGATTATTGACTGGAAAGAAAATCAACTTTAAATGGGAAATGCATAGTTTTAAAGGAAATTAAAAATTTAGTTTGTTGAATATAGTTTTGCACAGTTATCATTCTAGGCCTAGGAGTATTAAAAAACATGTTTCACATACTTTTAGATATATGGGGCATGACTTCCAAATGTATTTTAATGTTTTCATATCTCTTAGGAACTCTGAATCAGTACTATTGCTCAACTCTGTCTTTGCTGGCATGGTAATCCCAAAGACGATCATGGAATTTGTGAAAGGTACAACTAAATATATTCCAATCACACCCGGAATTGTACATATACGTTTTTGTTTTCTTTCCAAGAAAAGCTTAACAAACAGTATATCAGGTTTTTATGAAAGATAACATGACTTATCTATTTCATCATATCAACTTTATCAGATATCTATGAGCTATCATTTTCTTTCCAAGAAAGATTATTTCTGAACTATACATTAAGGGAGCTGAATGCTGAATAGGGAATAAGATGAATTATCTGCTAACAATGAGTACGGCATTATAATGGTAAAGAAACCTACTTTTTCTTCTTGACGTATGTAGTTTGAGCTCCATTATGCGTCCCATCATCGAAATCCAAGCGCCCCGTAGACTGTAGACTGAATAACCCACTATCGTCTAAGTCCCTGTTGCTCCCACCGGAGGATTTATCCTGCCCCCGTGCCATCTTCTCTGCTCGCTTCTTGGCTGCACTGCCTCTTATGTTATCCAGTGAGGATCTCTGAATGGTAAAATGAGATGAATCCATTATGAATTTGGATTTAATACTGAAGGTGCCCAAAACTGAGACTATTTCCCTCAGTATATTGTAACTTCATGTACCTAACTACTAGCTTCTATTGATGTTTTATTCTAAAATATCTTTTGTGGAAAATACATCAACTGGATTATAACAAATTTCTGAAAGATTGTACACAATAAATAAACTACCGGTACAGTTTGCTATTTTCATAGTGGAGAAATGCACATAATGAAATGGTTTTGAAAAACTGTTTGGATCTCATGATTAACATGCATTTGAACCAGTGTAAAAAACTGAGAACTCTTTTGCTTTTTATTTGTTTAAATATGGTTACAATGACATTTTCATGGTAGTGATGTTTGTTCCAGAGCTATTTCTCTCATTTTCAAATGCGCTTTTAAAGCATTCCAAAGCTAAAATTTCTCACTGCTCATTCACATACATTTAAATGACTTGTTAGATATTACTTTCTGGAATAACTTACATTAGGAACAGCGTCATTGTCTGTCCAGTCCGATCGGTGGGTATCCTGATAAGAATCCCAGTCATCATAATCATCCCGAGGACTAGTGGTCTTCTCTAGGGGTACCAAGGGTGCTCTACCCTGCCCCCTCCTCCCTGCTGATCGGGCCAGTGTAGCCTTCAGGGGGATGGGTGAGATGGGGGAGGTACCGGCAGGGAAATTGGATTTGTTGGGTGAAGGGATGTCGTATTGAGGCATTGCATGGAAGTCATGGAGGGAATCTGCAAAAGAAGAAAAAATAAAATTAAGGACGTTATTTTTATTACAGCACGAGGAGACTCATTATATATCGAATTTGTTCCAAGGACTTTGAGACTCATTTCTCCTTCACATATTCTTCTTTCTCTGAGACAAAAATGACAGCATACAAGATTGCTTACTCCACACCTTAAATAACTCTTTGATCCAGGCAACTCACCCAACATAAGGTCCATCTTCTTACGCCCAGCATTGGAGGACGAGGATGGACCATCATCCATGCCGATACCCTGATCAGGCCAGGAGTTTGACAGGCTCTTCCGATTCATTCGCTGCTCCCGTTCCTCCTCATTCCTGGACCGGGATGCTCCCACAGACGGCATGTACTTCTCACTGTATGATAGCTGTTGCCTGAGGGCAGGGTGGGTGGGGTGCTCAGAGTCCTCCTGATGATGCGGATGATGCTGAGAGGGGTGCTGTTTGGGGGAGCCACGCTTCTTGGGGATGACTGCTGTGTTGCCAATGAATGGATCTGGTCCACCTGTTATTATAAAGACGAGAAATCTTTAGCTTTATATTCTCTAGTAATACAGTAAACTTCAGTTTCTCCTACCATTCCAGTATCCATGAACAAAATTGTGTCTTCATAAACAACCATTACTATTCACAATTTTACCCAGTCATCCTGTAAGTGACCAAATTAGATACATCGCTGAGTTCAAAGAATTGGACCTTTTAAAACTGTTCATGTTTATGGCTAAGAGTTATTTTAAAAAAATGATTTTAAAATAAAACAGATTTATTTATTTCTTTTTCTATCTTTTTCTTTGATTTTTCCTCCTTGGCTCCTTGGCATGGTACATGTAATCAAGTTTCAAGTTTTTGCATACGCTCTGGAGAGTAGAAAAAGATTCTTGAATGCTTTGTCTGCAAGGGAGCATTGCATGTACAATGTAATGTAGGGATTTCAAAAACTGAATAAATCAAAAATCCGCTATCTGAAATTGAGGAGAAATGTAATTATCTGCGACCTTCATTGAAATTTTATTACTTCACCAATTCATTTGGTTACCATAGCAGCAAATCATTCCCATTTGACAAATGAATGAAAACTTAGTGGTATATCAAATCAGTCAACTTTAAATATGATTAGTCCACTCATAGAGTGAAATGATAATGGACCTGACAAAGATCTCACACTGTGCATCAAAAAGACTCAATCAGAATTCGAAATATTGATCACAGCACCATCAAACAACCAATAAAAAAGTATGGTTTCTAACTTTCTACTTGCCTATACCAGGCAGTGATAGAAATTGCACACAAACCTTTACAATCAAATTGTTTATAATAACAAAAATGGATGCAGTGAATTTCAAATTGCTAAAATGTGATATTTACATGTAGCATAACATTGTCACCTCAAGTAATTCTTTTCAACAATTTGCAACTCAACATTAATGTCCACTGTCTAGATTGATGTTGATAAATGTACCATATCACTGCACAACAGTCCTGAGTAAATTCACCTAGAATGAGAACTATCACTCCACACAATAATATTGCAAACACAATTCCTCTTCAATTGTATAAATGTGTAATTACAACAATAATTGCATCAAATATGGCCAGAGTAAGATCGTCGTAATTCGGTGAAATATCATTTTGTAGAGTTGAATCCGTATGACAAAATGCATCTTTTTAACTATGTGAATATCCTGATAAAATTTTGAAAACTGGGAAATGCAGTCCAGAGTCTACAATAAACTTATAAATTCCCCTTTCTGATATTGAAATTTAACCTTGCTATATTTGTGTTTGTTTTAAGGCTTTCCATCTGAATGAATTCTTTGTTGAATGCATTTCAGATAATATAATAGGCAGCAACTCAAACATCCTTGCTTGTAACCATGACGATGGATTCTTAAAGGGAACCTCACCGCAAAGCTTAAAGTGTAGGTATGCTGAATGGTAAGATTTTTTCCTGCATATTGATAAACAGTATTCCTTACAAAAGTGTACAAGACATGTATAGATTAAAATGTTTTTGGCATGATGTAATATAGTATTAATGACTGCTTTGAGAGAAATAGTTGTTTTTATACGCTCAAGGGAAGGTTAGAATTGTGCTATTTCCCGAGGCGTGCCGAGGGGAATAGCCCAATTGTAACCTTCCCGAGAGCGTATAAAAACAACTATTTCTCGAATATTAAAGCAGTCATTAATACTTTTATATGCCAAAAAAAAATAGACTAAAAAATAAAAAATATTTTTTTTTTTTTTTGGTCGAAGATGGGATCCGAACTCTTGCGTACATGAGGTGATGTATCTGCAAACAACGCCGTAGACCACTCGGCCATCGCGCACTGTTAACATGTTTGGCAGTTTTCTCCAATATATACATTAAAATGAATTGAAAACGGATTCGCGTGATGGATGCTTCGCAAAAGCTCCATTAAACAGACCCTTCTTTTACTTTTGCAATGCATATTGGCACGAACTTAGATCAAGATCTATCGGCAGATGTTGTTTTTTTGTTTTTGGAAGTTTATTTTCGTCTTCATGTCAACAATGCAAGATAAAATTGTTGGTAAGATCGATCAAGATTCAATTGTATTGAAATTACCGACCAATTTTTCGCACACGTACGGTATCCTCAATCGCTCAGACCATTTTTTAACATGTAAACCTATGGGGTAACCATGGAGACTGACCTATTTTCCCAATAACCATGGTTATTGGGATTTTAGAACTGTTTTAACCATGGTTACTGGGAATTTTCGGGAACAGTTAAAGTTTATGAATGCAATTTCGACCAATCAGATTGCTGGATTACTTAAGTGAGGTATATAATGACTTTTAGCATGACATGGGCACAGCCATTCCATGCACTACACTCTAGTTGGAAAGACTATTTAATTTAATAACAAAACCTTTACTTTTAAATAAGGAAAAATCATAGATATATATATGAAAATTATAATCAGCAAAAAATATAACAGGGAAACAGTTGTACACGTAACTCATTTATTTAAATATACTGAAGTATATAGCAGTTGACAAACCTATATTTCATTTATGCGAAACCTTCAATCCAAAAGGGCAACAACTGTAACAACATATTTGTGCAATTTGTGTTCTGACAATTGTTGTTCAACAGATAATAGCAGATGAATGAAATACTTCATCATTACACACATTGGGGAGGAAGCATCCATAAATTTAAATATATTTACTTGATAAATGACTTCACATAAATGGAGTACGTCACATTATCAAAAAAATGGCGATGCCCATGTCGTACTGACTACTGAGAATATTTTGCTTAATACCTCTCTCATGCACTTTGGTGGGGAATCTTGTAGATTTAACAGACAATAATACATTAAATCTCTCAGAATTAAAAATTATTTTTTGGGTTGAGTTTTCTAAAATAAAATGATTTTTGCTTCCTTTTGTGTATCCTTAGAGTATTTTATTAGTCCAGACTCCAAATCTACAATTCCTTCTTTCTTTTTCCTGTCAACTTCATTGTGTCTGTGTCTCTGTGTCTTCCAATGTGTACATAGGCTCCATTATTATCTCCCTCTCTCTATTACACCCCCCCCCTTTTTTTCCCCTCCCTCCTTCTTTATCCCTGCCCTTCTCTTTCTCTCTCTCTCTCCTCTGACGTCAACAAAAGCTTCAGTGGCTCATAGGTATACTTCTAAATCATGATTAAATATATATCGACAATTACTTGCCTCACTTGATGCATTTGCAAATAGTTCAGCTCGTTATTGAAAGCTGTCACTGATAAGGATTGCAATGTCGCTTTATTCTTCTCATATCTCATTTACACTTCCTATAGTGGTTATATGCTATAAAATGAAGTGTAATTGGTGCTGTAAATGTCACTGTAAGATTAACAATATAGCAAGAGATATATGTAAATAATATATAGGTACAGAAAGATTATGAGGTCATATTTTAAAGGGTTAGCACCGTTTTCAACCCATTGCTTATTAATGCTGACCTAATTAAGCCTTAAGAATACAAAACCTAGTTTTTCAACTATCAAAGACAAACCTTCAAAATTACATGCCCACATATTCACTGTTATGTTCAGCATTTCATTCTTGACAGTAACTTCATCAAAGGCGATGAAAAATATTCCCCTCCCTTTGATGGGTCTAATTTCATTAATAATCTCTAGACTAGAGCAAAATGATTGTGGACATGATGAATGTTGAAGCTAATAATGATTATGGCTATTTTGGCAGTATTCCTAGTTACCACTCTCCTGCAGGCTTTCACATGACATGGAGTCACTGTCATGACTGCATCAACATCAAGAGAAGATCTTCTTTCTCCTGCATGGGTTTTTATATGGAATTGTCCCGCTTTGAAAAAGTTATTGTTTTGGCAGGGTTATTTTTGAGCATCTCCATTTTTCAAATCACTATGATCTACAAGACAAGATGAAATTTGAACTTGGTATCCTTCACTTTTCCCTTGTTGATGTCATTCCCTTCCTCTACCCACCCACAATAATAACAGTAATCTGTTTAATATTGCTTTTAATCTTAAGCCCAAAACTGTAAATGTACACAGAAATAGTCTACCACTTTAACCCTAATGAAAAAGGCAACCATCTCCAAAAATACTTCACAGTTACATATGAACTTCATCGACACAAAGCGACAAACGCATCATGAAAGCACAGGAAATTGTCTAAACCTTCCTCGAGGAACCTATTAAAACAAAGTTCAAAATGGCAGGTGTTTTTCCATCTAAAAATACATGCCCTGAACTTGATCAATCTTTCTATGGCTTAATGAGATAAACTACAGGATGCGGTTTGTCCTGTTATGTACATTCTATTTAGCACATTTTGATAATTGGTAAATATTTGTTAAGGATGCTAAATAGTAAACAGGTTCTTGATGAATCTCATAAATTCTCTATTCACAAGGTGGTATATATGGAGAAGTAAATGTATTATTATAGATAAGTGAATGTATTATTATTGATCAGGAAATGTGCAATTGCATACACACAGCATGAAATGGCATAGAATATGTTCAAAGCAAGTCCAGTGTTAGTATGTTATGAAAAAATGTAGAAATATTTAAGGATGAATACATACATGTACATTAGATATGAAATGTGCAAAATGGTAGAAGGAAAACAATTATTAGTATACCCTCAAAGCCCAATAGAAGAATGCATGCAATGCTTTGTCATGGCATGATATGATATGCCGGAATTTCAGTGATAGACAAATCTTTCATAAAACACAAAAAAGAGAAAGTAAGATTATCTGTTAGATTAAATAGACCAGTAGTAGAGCTATATTCAGGGGAGCTACATGTGTAAGGTATAGTTTAGATAATAAAGAGTGAGTTCAGATTATCAAGAAAACACTCAATTTACCAAATATATTATCTCCATCAAAAGAAAAAGTTTTCCAAAGTTTCAGGTCTGCTGGGAACAAACAAGTGTCAATAAAAATATCTGTTAAATTTGTTTGATCAATGTTACCATTGAAACTGAACAAGTCCAATTTTATACTTTGACTTTAGGTAACATTGACTGATTTAGGCAAACACATTATCTGCAAGTTATACAGTGCGTCCCAGAAAAAACGAAACCGAGAAGTATTGATGTTTTATCATAACTTAATTACAACCATAATTAATGAATGATACATATTTGGAAAGCTTAGAGTCTCCTCTTTCAGTTGATGCTACTCAGATGATGCATATTTCACGCATGAGTGATTAAAAGCAATTTGAAGGAAGGAAACCAAAAAGACATTTGGCGGGCGGTATCTGAATTTCGAAGAAAAATTCACATTTCTAGAAAGTTGAGTTTCTGCCCTTTCATATGACACCTCAATCAGGAAAAATGAGCGAGGAATAACAAAATTCTGTTTGTTTAAAGTAGCCCTTACATTTTCATAATTTGAACAAACTAATTCGTTTTCACTGGGTGCCTGCCGTAGCAAAACGCAGATTTGACAAAAGACTTAACTCCGTTTCGTTGACAATCAGCCATGCATGAAGACTCTCGTCTACGGCTGATTGCCAACGAAACGGAGTTAAGTCTTTTGTTAATTTCGTTTATTGATACGGCAGGCAGACGGTGAAAACGAATTCGTTTAATACAATTATGGAAATGCAAGCACTACTTTAAACAAACAGAACTTTGTTATTCCTCGCTCATTTTTCCTGATTGAGGTGTCATATTAAAGGGCAGAAACTCAACTTTCTAGAAATGTGAGTTTTTCTTCGAAATTCAGATACCGCCCGCCAAATGTCTTTTTGGTTTCCTTCCTTCAAATTGCTTTTAATCACTCATGCGTAAAATATGCATCATCTGAGTAGCATCAACCGAAAGAGGAGACTCTAAGCTTTCCAAATATGTATCATTCATTAATTATGGTTGTAATTAAGTTATGATAAAACATCAATACTTCTCGGTTTCGTTTTTTCTGGGACGCACTGTATATTATTGAGGCTGAACAAAATATAGCATGATAAACTCACGACCGCACATGTTGTTAACTTTAATTTTATATGAGTAAAACATTTGACATCCAATGAGTTAAATTGCTAGTTTATGAATCAAAATAATAAACATCACACTGTTGAAAAGCAAGTTTTATACAAATATACATTTTAGTCATGTCAGCAAAGCAAAAATACTTTTTTTACAGTTAAAGATAAAGACCAGTTATGGTCATGTGATTGCATTGTGAAAGAAACGTTGTGGAATTGATCAGAAAAGGTTGATCATCTAGCATATAAGTATTGGTGTCCTGCAAGGTTCTGGAATCATCAAAAATATAAGAAATTTGGCCCAGTCTTCGTAAAGTTACAAGCACTGTACACAGAAAGATGTATATGGGACTAAACACACGTGCGCGACACGTGCGTTTATCTCTCACACACCAATAGATAAACTAATTTACCAAATATATCAATTAGTAGGCGGTTTCCCGGCAAAATGTGTATCATCATGTATTAGTTAAAACATATTCTTTCACATGATTGGCAATAAGAGTTTCCATTTCATTTTTTGAAATTGGGGCGTTTCCAATACTGGTCTTTACCTTTAATGTTGACAGTAAATTTATTAAGCTTGTCTATAGTGCCCAGTACGCATTTTGACTTTTAGGCACCAGCACAACACAGTACATCATAAAACAATCGCTGCACTATGCCACTCTTAAATCATGCTGTTGCTCTGGATATTACCACATTCATCATTATCCAATACAAAGCAATAGCCAAACAAACAAGCCACATCCACAACCATCGGAACTGAATTCATTCAATAAATTTGCTCAATTCGATCCTGGTCGATTCCTGACAGCGCGGAAGGTTGGTTCAAGTGAAAAACAACCCAACCATATGAAGCCAGGGACCCCTCTCAATCCAAAACCAATTGATCTTAAATATATTGCTCCTTAGAGGCAGAGTGCAGTATGCATTGCTGCACCGAGTTGAAAAATAATCAGGTACTTTATAATGTTTTGGAGATAACATATACAAAAACAAAACTACATGTTGTAGTTTAGAGCATGGACAGGAATTAGTTTTTTTTACATCACCTACTTACAGGGCATATTAACTGTGTCCCACTTTAGGAGAATTTTTTTTTTTTGCCAGTGAAAAAAATTGTAAGTATTGCTTTTTATTGAAAAATAAATAAAGTACTTTGAAAAACATACCAAAATAATACAATGTGTGTATACTTGAACTTTATCATCATGATTTATTTGCTTACTGAAAAGGGATTGGAGTATTTCTCAACTAGGTTTGCCATGTGCCATTTTTTTTTTAAACTCAAATTTTGCATTAATATATTCCTAGCATTTTTTTTAAAGACAAACAAAAATTACTATATTATTATTCAATTGCCTGCACACTGCAGTGTTGACAAATTCCTTTTCCCAAAATTCCAGGCACATAACATGATCCTCTGTCATTTCCAGCTGCCATCTTTTCAGAATATAATACATGTACATGTAGTCTGTAGTCAAGACTTGCATGAAATCATCCTCTTTAATATTGAGAATTTGGATCAGATTTTGGTTTTCTCCTTAAGATTATGCTTTCCAATTTATTTTCATTCATATTCATGATCATGTGTATATCTTTGTGATAGGATATCTTATAAACATCCCTTACCTATAAATAGACAACTAAAATTTAGTTTATATATTTTTTTAATATACATGAGTTTTGAGAACAAAATAAATGTGTCCACTTATTTTGAATAGCAACAATGTCTGATGGGTATTTTATAATCTTTTATATTTCCATCATCTATATTTTACGGCAATAAATACTACTACATGTACATGTATGTACGAACATACTAAAAAAAAGCAAAAACAAGAACTAAAAATTTACCACATGTACATATGTACCTTTTTGTATATAGAAATCATTGCAATATATTCAAAAGTCAGCAACTACAACTGGAGCCTTCTATAACTGAGAAACGGTTGTGTGAGCTACATGTGTATAAAAGCACCTTACCATATTCTCAAAGAAATAATCTTGTTTTCTCGCCTTGGATTTCAAGAAATTCTGTTCAACTGTCCATCATCACGTTACTTGGTAAAAGCCATTTTTTATCGCTGGGTCTCTAACACAATTATGAAATTCATTTTTTCAGCCACCCAACACCATAGCCAAAGGCTTGCATTCTAAAGCTATGTTTATAAATCAGTCTAAGCCCCTGGGCGCATAAATGGCCTATTGAATCTGCCTGCTCTTGAATTGATTTGCATTGATTAGAAGGTATTGGTGCCTGCCAGAAGAACCTTTCCAACAAAGAGTTTATTAATCTTTTTTAAAGATATAAAAGATATAAAAGAGAGGCTTATTGGAACTTTTTGCCTTTACTTATTTTTGACTAACAAGTATAATACCAGTATACATGTACGGAAGTCACAATGACATAGAACGATATTAGAATATCAGTATCACTTTTCAAATTAAATTAATATTGTATTACACGTTTTGAAAGGAGGGAGAATAAAAGCTTGTTTGAAGGGTCAATTGCCAGCTTATCCTGATTGACATCACAATAGAAATTGAAAAGTATCTTTTAACCTCATTTGTAGCAACTACAAAAAGCAAAAACAAATCTAAACGTTATTAACCTCATAACATATGGCATAAGCATACACAACGCATTCACACAACGTACACATACACAAGAAAGGTCCATTGTACGAATGTTCAACAAAGTAAGTGTACTGAAATTAAAATTATGATGAAGTTAGTTACAAAAATGTTTACTTTAATTCACAACAGAAGGAGTTTACCACAAAAAGTAAGATCCACATACCTCTCTCTGTGACTGGTGCGCTGTGGCTTCCTGATGTGTGAGGCTCATCCTCCCAGCTACCTCGCCCCCTCCCAGGGTATGTATTTAGAGATGCTCTCTTGAGTTTGTCAAGATGGATCTGACGGTACGATCCACTAGAAGCTGAACCTAAGAGCGGACATTAATATGAGAAAGAGAGAGAGAGAGAAGGATATGCTGAGTGGAAAGCCATGATTTTGCAGAAAAAAAGAAATTCACCCGAAACCAAAAAAAAAGAGATGCTAGAATAGAGGCGTAAATGCATGTAGGAGGAAATGCAAAAAAAAATCTTCCAATGCACCCTTCAAATTGAATACTTGCATCCATGGATAAACACGAGAAATAGAGAAAAACATGACACTCAAAAAAATGAGATCAATAAAAATGGGAAGAGATTTGCATGCAGATGGAAAAATGAAAATGAAGACCTTCCAATTCATCCTCTTGAATAAAATAACTCCGCATTCAACATCTCAGAGTATCTTGCATATATATAGAGTATTGTTGTGGTATTTTTCATATGAAACTCATGTCCATGTTATAGTACAGAGAAAGGGATGGTTAAATGGAAATGACAAGAATGTCAGACATGAAAAGAAATATCATTTATGTACATTGCATCAATATGTTCAACTGGAGCATGTCTGTACATTGTATGTCATTGTGTCAGCAGACATGAACCTTCTGTAATATGACTTGTCAGATATTGATAAATTGATAATTGATATCACCTACCTAGCTGCTCAAAATTACATATCATAGGCTCTGTATGAGCTTGGCTTGTTAGAGCTCTTGTGAGTAATGTGCCACAGGATTCCATATCATCAAACTGCTGCCGAACAGAGCAACAAAACCAAGCTCATTCTTTTAATCAATGTTAATTGTTATTATACAATGGTGTTTTAAAAGTGGGGGCATGCTACAAAAGTCCTATCTCGCACCCCTGGGCAACGTGTCTGACACGGTCTGTTGTAGCAACCACTCCGAAGATCAAAATCAAGCTTTAAATTAATCTTGATCAAAGGAGACACAAACAAACGAACTGCTCTTTGCTGACATCAGACAGCAGTTTAATGTTACTCTGTAATTTCAATTTTTTCAAAAATGCAGGGGCGGTATTCTGAACCCTGTGTTATCTCTAATATTGTTGTATCTTTGAAGATAAGATAAAGTTGGTATTCTGAACATTGTTGTAACTTTTGTGTTATCTTTTGTTGTATCTTTTCTCTCATCTTATTGGCCGCGCCTGCGCTCATACTTTGATGCGCTTGTAAGTGTGCGTATTATTAATAAAGTGGCATTTAATCCTCATTTGCATATGCGCACGGGAGATAATATGTTGAGATAATTGGTATTGTGAAAGTTGTTGTATCTTTTATCTTATCTTATCTTGCATGGTATTTACAACAATATTTACAACAGGTAGGGGGTTGTTGTATCTTTCGTAGTGATATAATGGCGGCAATATTTTTTGCCCAGAACCAACTTCGTGCCAATAGACGAGTTAGAAGAAGATTTTGTGTTGACCGGAAACATCACAGATGAGAACTTTCTAAGAAATTACATGCTAGGATATGACGATTTTAATGCTCTTATCTTTAACCAATATAGTGAAAGCGTGATTTGTCTTCATGATCCTCATTCAACAGCGCATAATAATGACGCGCGTAATAAGTGCTCAAATAACTAATTACGCCCAAGATTAGTATGCGCTAGGCGCATCTTCAGATATATATATATGGCATAAAGTATTCCTATTGGTTGACTACTTATCATGCTTATATAAAATAGATTTTGATTGGGAGGGTCCATAAAAATGGGCGTGTCATCAATGGTCAAAGATAAGATAGAGGCGGTCCTTAAAGAGATAACACAGGGATAAAACAATGTTCAGAATACCAACTTACAACAATATTAGCGCTGTGTTATCTCTGGAAGATACAACAAAAGATAACACAAAACTTACAACAATGTTCAGAATACCGCCCCAGGACCCTGGAGGTCTTTTCTCTTTTAATAGATGACCTATAATAATATGTTTCCATATTCCATAATATATTTTGAGTAGTGCCACAAGGGAGAAGGCACTTATGAGAAAAACCAAAATTAATGACATTTTTTACATGATATTTTTGTACACGACAAAGAGAGAGTTATCCCTGACTATGTCACAATCCACTGACCGAAATGCCAATTTAAGATTAGCATAGTGATCTTATATTTCAAACATTCATAACTTCTTATTATGGGTCCAATTTATGTCAAACTTTCGCCATTCTGTTTATCTTTTTTTTCAGCTTCATATAAAAGAACTTATTACAAGGCTTTGGAGTGCCCTTTAGATTGCAGGAGACAAAAGACCTAAGCATATTGTAGAGTATGGCAATGACATACACTGTACATGTATGTGTACTCCTTGCTTTAAGTTGAAGCCAATTAGAGAGCTACATCTTTGTAAACACCCATTATTGCTAATGTAATCCTCTGGAGCTAAAAAATGAAAACAGATTATAGTCTCTTGAGTGTATGAAGTGGCCTGTCAACGATGTGCAACTTGTTTGCTCCATGTTTCATATACACCAATTATGGTAATTGCATCATAAACATGGATGTGTGCAAGCTTCTTCTAAGTGAGAAGTTTCATGTAAGCCCATTAGCTCCCATATTTCTTTTATCCGAGTAGAGGTGATAAAATAATTGATCACTCATTTCACTTTTTTCTAAAAAGGCAATACAAACATTGACAGTGAGCTGTCTCCATGGAATCGGGGTAAAAACAGATAAAAAATGTGTTCACCTATTTTGAGTAAAGACAAAACTATGAAAATTATGAAACTCAAAAACAAATATGGGAATCTGTAATTAATTGGCAATTTAGTACTTAAATGAAACTATGATTTAAGATAAACTTGAGTTCTGTCCGTGAACATGTTGATATGTTCATTTGTTTGCACAAACAATATTCCAAATATCACTTTTTGATGAAACAGGTTTTCTTTTTGGGAGGATTTGCTATTGTTTGAATTGAGTAGGGTATATTATTGAATATATTTTTTAAAATATTCATACCTCAGGACAATTATAAAATCATTTTATACTGATGTGAATAACACTGTTTTAGTTACCTGAACCTTGATCAGATCCCATATCAGAAAGGTTGTTGTGACTACGTCTAGCATTGTCCCACACATCTTCCCCTCCGTTCCATGTATTCCGAGCTTTGATAGGCGGTCGTCTTATCCCAGGCTCCTCACGTTTCTGAGAAGCAGAGAAGAACAAAATCATTAAAATCAGTATTTCAAATTAATTATGAACACATTGCTACATGTATACATTTTCTGCCCCTTTGGTAAAAATCATCTTGGATAAAGGGTGAAATTCAATGGAACATGAATGTTCAGAGGCTCAAAGTTCAATTGATAGTACTCATTATTGACTATAAAGCTTATCATGACTTCATACTTAATAACACATTTGAATCAAACTCAAGGTGGTTTAGAAGGTGTTAGAGTCGAGTGGTTAAAGCACTTGAATTGAAATTCAAAGATGGTAGGTTCGATCCTGACATGACACTTAATGTGTCCTTTGGCAAGGCATTATTTTGTCTCTTCATACGTACATGTTACATGTAGGAGAGAAATGGGGACCTGGTACATGTAGGATGACGAAAGCCCTTGTGTTAGTAATTAGCATATGCCCTCACAGTGACCATATGGTAGGAAAACCCCCCCAGGGAGTGGAGATGGTGCACATTGTACGTTAATGAATTGTTTGACCGGGATAATAATATCTGTAAAGCTTTATAGAGATGGTATTTCGTATTACAGTAAGTGCTATATAAATCCAGATTATTATCATTATTATTTTCACATCATTGCACAACGTTGTGGAAATCTGAAAAAATAAACATCTGGGGGAGCAATTTCAATGTCTCTTGCTGGGGTATCTTGTGGGATCCTCATGAGCCAAATTTGGATCACTTTAAAGTTGTCTCCTGTAAAACCACATATTTGTCCATGTATGAAACTTCACAGATTGCTATTGGTTGAAATTTATCAATCACAACTTGGAAATTTGCACTCTGTTAAAGTTTGATATCGTGAGAGTTTCTGGATTTACGGTATAGGCTACTGTATGAAATTGCAATCTGTGTATTCTTTGCATGCCAAGATACCTCACATTGCTGTCTTTCTAGCTGCCAGGATGATTTTAATAAAGTTAACTATTTATTTATACTTGTCTAAATTTGTGGTTCCACAGTTTATACAATTTTTGTTAGAAATTACAAAGTTAGAATGCACCTTAAAGATGAAGTTGAGATCTTGTCATGCGATTGCATTGTGAAAGAAACGGTGTGGAATCGATCAGAAAAGGTTGATCATCTAGCATACATGTATAAGAATTTGTGTGTATTGCAAGGTTCTGGAATCATCAAAATGATAAGAAATTTGGCCAAGTCTTGGTAAAGTTACAAACACTGTACACAGAAAGATGTATATGGGACTACACAAACATGTGGCGTAAAAATCCTACCCCAGAGTTTTACGATGTCACATGACATATTTAGAATATGAAGGCATTTGAAGAGCCATGCTTTTCAGGGAACATGTCTTATCTGATGTTCTTCCATACTTGAATAATAAGAATGATAACGCTCACAAATTATTTTTCACCTCTTCCCAGAACTCAACCTTCTCTTTAAGGTTATGCAGTACTCAGAGACCAAAACATTACAGACATGTTATTGATTTCACAATGTTTACATGTAAGTCAAGTAGTGTAGACGTACATTGTACGTGTATTCAATGACAGCTTTTGCATAAAAAATTGCACATTTTCATCCTGAACATTTATTGGAACGTGCATGCCACTCAGCGCACATACCAGACTGGAGCAGTCAGTAATTGCTGCCAGTGTTCTTGAAGCTTGATTCAAGGAGAGAACTCTCATTCTATACAAGTAACAACCTGACCCATATATCATGTTCGATTATGATCAATATCACTGACCTTCCACTTCAACATCCCAATTTAAAATGAGAGATGGTCGGGCGAAGAGCCGGAGCTAGAGCAGAGGCAGATATAACCTTGCCGGGAAAGATTGACGTAGGAAATATACTAGCATGAATTCTATGAGTCGTCTACGACTGGATGAATAAGCATAATTAAAGTCAGGCTCATAATTGCTTTATCTCTGGAGGTGTTCATATTGACTCACATTAGCAATGTCATCAGATTCATAATAACTGAATTGCTACAGTAGTTTCATAACTTGATTAGCTTCAAAATCAATATCTGTGTCGATCAGGTCGTTTCCTTTTTTTCTCTCCATCCATCTAAATACATGTAGCTCTACCCAAATCTCTTATTCTGCCTTTTCCACACCAATAAACCTTTTCTCTGTGTCCAATCTCTATTTCCCATTTTGGTTTTTGGTTTCTCCATTCATTGCGCAATACCAAGAGTCAAACTTTATTACTACATGTACATGTTGAGGTAGGGGACAAGATGTTATCTCCACACGACATCAAAGGGCCCTCGGCAAGACTTCAATTTAAATGTATATAGAGTTCAATTAGGTGCAGCTCTGCCTGAAGATGTAGGCCAATTAAGTGCACACATAAAATGACCAAAGGGAAAGTCTCATATTCAGAGAAAAGTCTGGTTGTGCTTCAGCGCCAGATCTGGTTACCCAACAGTTGTTGAAAATTTGTTGTAAAAACTTAGAGCTTGTACTGTACATATAAGGCCTGTCATCATCAGCTTGAGTTTGCCAAATATTTTAACTTTCCCGACCGCAAATTAACCAGTTAATTTGCGTCTTCATTAGCCCACAGTTGCAATTAGCTGGATATTTCGTTGAGAAAATATCTGAAGAAATATTGGTCTTGTTCCCAAAATATTTGGGAACTAGGGGGCTAATTTGCGCCAGTCCTAGCTTGTTTGTGATGAGCGTATCGGTCTGGTGAAGACGCAATTTTGAGCTTCGGGATAATATCCCGAGTCTGAAAATAGCGGGTTATTTGGCAAACTCCAGCTGATGAGGACAGGCCTTATTGTAAGTTTGCCTTTTGAATCTGAAGTGGTTTTTGAAGGAATGGTATTGTATTCAAAGTTCTATAAAATGTTGTTAATTGGTTTTGAAATGGTGTAGTCCTGTCTTTGAACACCATCCCTCATAGCCTGAAATGAAGTATTTTATCTCCAGTTATCTCTCTAGACCCAGGTGTGTGGTAAATGTCGTGCTGGCATATGGAAATTCCTTGAATGCCTTATAGATGCTCAATATGATAGTAAAACAAATACACTGGTATGCAAAGCAATTCAACTCTAGGAAGCTCTAAAAGTACTTTGCTGAAGAAAAACAACTAAGAAGATGTTAGAAAAACATATTTTACAATCCCAAAGGAGCTTCCACAAATAAATTAGTAAATTAATAAATAACATTGATTTGTTAGTTAAAATAGTTTTTAGACTACAATACAGGTCTACAGGACATACTGCAAGCATGTACTACAGGTCTTCTAATACTAAGCTGGAGCTAGTGATAGTAAATATGGTCTACATGTAATTTTTCTTTAAATGTCTTTACGGCCTGTTATATGATGGACAGATACATTGTAATTATGCCTCCGCTACAAAGTAGCCGGAGGCATTATGTTTTCTGGTTGTCCGTCCGTCCGTACGTCCGTCCGTCCGTACGTACGTCCGTCCGTACGTCCGTACGTCCCGTTCTCGTGATCGCGTTATCTCAAGAACCAATTGATGGATTCCCTCCAAACTTGGATCATGTATGTATCTAACAGAGCCAATGAACTGATTAGATTTTGGGGTCACGAGTTCGAAGGTCAAAGGTCACAGGGCTCATTATGTATCCAAAAGAGCTTGTGATCGCGTTATCTCAAGAACCAATAAATGGATTCCTGCCAAACTTGGGTCATGTATGTATCTAACAGAGCCAATGAACTGATTAGATTTTGGGGTCACAAGGTCGAGGGTCAAAGGTCACAGGGCTCATTATGTATACAAAAATAGCTCGTGATCGCATTATCTCAAGAACCGGTAGATGGATTCCTGCCAAACTTTGGTCATGTATGTATCTAACAGAGCCAATGAACTGATTAGATTTTGGGGTCACGAGGTCGAAGGTCAAAGGTCACAGGGCTCATTATGTATCCAAAAGAGCTTGTGATCGCGTTATCTCAAGAACCAATAAATCGATTCCTGCCAAACTTGGGTCATGTATGTATCTTGCAGAGCCAATTAACTGATTAAATTTTGGCGTCACAAGGTCAAAGGTCACAGGGCTCATTATGTATGCACAAATAGCTTGTGATCGCATTATCATGAGAACCAATAGACAGATTACTATCAAACTCAAGACATGTATATATGTATCTTGCAGAGCCAATTAAATGATTAAATTTTAGGGTCATCAGGTCAAAGGTCATGGGGCTCATTATGTATGACAATAAATAGCTTGTGAATGCATTATCATTAAAAGCGACAGATGGATTACAATCAAACTTGAATTTTAAAATTGCTTCCGTTTTGGTTTGTAAAATTGCTCCATGGCGGAGGCATCATTTTTGACTGCGCGCAGTCAAAATTCCATCTAGTTTTCTTTATGATACTGATAATTAAATTGTACTCTCTTGTATTTAATATTATCTCATTTTCATCTCCTTGAACTTGCCTCTATATCTCCTCAGACTCCTGTTACAGTTATAAATATTTCAAGCTCCTTTAGTTTTTTCTAGTCTGTTAGTCTACTTTTTTTTTTTTAAATATGCAAACTTATGCCAAGAATATCATGTCTTCCAAGTAGGCCAAGAGATTCCTTTGAATCTTTAATGAGAGCGAATTGAAAAATGAACACGCATTTGAGAGGCAGCACGTACTGGCGTACAACAATGTATCTGACAACAGGAACATTTGCCTTGTAACATTAAACAAAATCTCCTTGTAGAAATTCTATGTAGGTGACATTTACAGTGTATTTAGTTTCTCTTAGAGCAGCTTCACACATATTTACTTGGTGTTCGGGAGCAGGGAAGACCACTTCACAGTTGGCAAACTTCTAGATCTTATAAAAGAAAAAGGGTACATAGAATACAATGAAATGATTCATTTGTACAAGCTCATGAGAATGTACATGTAGTAGCAAAGGTCGTGCTTTGTTTACTGTTGTCCAGGTGCCTATTCTTAGACAGTGTGTGCGATGGACCTACTATGGGGTAATTGGGTAATCCTCAAACCTGAAAGACAAGTGTACAAATAAAAAGCCTACCGGTAGTCCAGAAAATGTCTGCTGGATATATTTCCATTTGTTGATACTGATTATTGACTTGACGCCTGTAGAAGGAGCGAACATGAGGCCAATAGGGATCCATAGTTACGCTGTCACAAACGAATGTTCAAATATTAACATACTAGTTCAACAAACGAGCTGCACATTATTTATGCTCAGTTTTTGAGAAGTTCTAGAGAAATATGAAGGTGAAGTAGAATAATCTATGCTTCTTTTAGAAAATTGTGTACACTGTATGAAGCATTTCTGAGAGCTATGTATTTCATTATTCAGTGGCATTCCTTTTGGTTGTTGTTGTGTGTTTTTTAGAAGTACAGGACAAACTGTAAATTGAGCAAGCCTGCAAAATGTTATGAATATTAAAATCCAGGAATCACAGGGATACATTAAAGATGAAAAAGATGTTCAATTGTTGACTTACAATATATTGAAGACATCCAATGTATTCTTTCTTTATAGATTAAAAGAATGTCCTTTTATATGAAACATATTGCCTTGTTTTAATTTGGCTTTACATTCTACAGGTATTAACCTGTGGTATTAAAGGGAGTGGGTAGTCAGTTTCCATGTGCAGAAGGTCGTAAATCGCTGACACCAGACTTGGTGGAAATACCATTAATGGGAGTACAAATCTGCACACAGCAAACCCGTTGGCCCGTCAAGAATTACCCCCTAGTCTCTCGGAGCATGCTCGGAGATTTCTCGGGCGAAGGAAAAGCAAAGCATTACATAAGGTCTAATGGTCATAAAACTCAAGGCTAACCCTGGTGATTGACAACACCTGTTATTGGGTAAACACCCGAACGGTGTCGAATTCCCCATGATAGCCGACTACTCAGTGACTTTAACCTCTTGCTCCAGCCATCGACCCAAACAAGGGCATTGAGGCTGGTATACAAGTAGCCACTCCTTCATTCACCAAGGAACCAATGAAGCACAAAGAAAAGAGGAAAATAGAGAGAGAGAGGGAGAGCAGAGAGTAATCAATTCTCATTAAATATTCATAATGTGCTGACTGTCTCTCGTATAGCCAGTTTTCTGCACCTTCTATATTATCTCTGTGCAGACGTTTATCGCAGGCTGTGAAGATGTCCTTGATAGAATGGTGGTATAATAGGGCATGTATGCAGCTCAGGGAAAGTGAGAGAATAAACACCCATTAGCACTGGCTATTTTCTTCTATTCACGATCAAAATTAATAATGAGCTAATGAAAAGACAAAGGCTTGGAATATAAAAGTGTTAACGTCATTTACACCCACGCAGGTACACTTGCAACAAGTGAGTTCTTGGAAATTTGTGTTAAAGAAAGAAGCAATTATTGAACAGTTGTGAAATATGATAATAATGTGTGCAGAGCTATAAAATTATATTACATATATGCGTAATTACCTCTGAGTGATGATTCTTCTTTCTTTTACCATTTCTTCTTGAAAAATGCATGTCTGTCTACATGTACATGCACCTTTAATAGATAACAGTCATTGTATTGATCATTGATTTTGAATACCGGTAGATATAGAGTACAAAGCCTGTAGTGGAGGGCACAACTAAATGTGTAAATATTTATCCCTTTGCAATAGCAAATTCGGTATTTTGGGGGTATTTTTTTTTTTTAATAAATGAATATGAGCTTCATTATAATAACTGCCTTAATTCAATCAATCAAGTGCCACAATTATTCTTAACATACTGCATGTTACAAATAATTGTGTGCACATGTACTGTACAGCCACTTCCCAAATAAATATGTTGCATTCAGATTATTGCTATCTTATAATATTTCATTTTCCATGATTAAACTTTAATTTCAAATAATTGTACAATGATTTACACTGGGTTCTTTGTTTACAACATGCAGGCCAGTAACAACTTTTGAGAATCAAGCTCGAGAAATACAACCCTTCAGGCCGAGTGCTTTCTGTCAAAACTTGTGCATGCGGAAACACGTCAAATCACGACAAGAGAACCGACATTTGCAAGGAAGGTTGATACATGTTCATCTCACTATACTGCAGCCATGAACTATCTATTACATATGAAGATGTAAATAAATCCTGCAAACAGCAAAAAGGCTTTCCAGCTTTCGGCAAGATTTAGAGCACTGTCAGAGAATTACCAGTCAACAAGCAGCCGAGAAATTAAACGAACTGTGAAGGGTGCATGAAATACTGGACTACTCTGGTTACATTTGGCCAGACTCCACGGCTTTAATTAAAACGATGAAGACCTAAAGCCGGAATGCCCGCAAGTTCGACATGACTTCTTAAATGGGAAGCCGATTTGAGCAGTCAAACACAAAGGCCAAGACGATAAATCTCAAGCTCCGCTGCTCCTTCTGTGATGGAAAGCAATTCTCGATCATTGTTAATAGACTCCCAAAGAGACTTTAAGGAAGAGTTACCATGGCGAAATATTTTCAAATGCAATTGACTATTACATTTCTCTATAAAATCATATAAAGTGTGTAAAAAAACAAGAAGTAAAGACAGCAACTTAATTGGCTCTCAATACTCTATTTCACATGTACATGTACCTCGAAAACGATATATTTGCCTAAATTGCATAAGAAGAATTCAAGGTTCAATGTAACATCTCATTTTAGATGGCAGGTATGAAACGGGAGTTTTCCTCATATAATTAGTAAATATTTATCTTTTCCAAATTCATACTGAACAAAACATTTTCAAGATGTTCAAATTCAAAAAGAGTTTACTTCACACAAATGTAAGACTTTCTGATAAAGGTACATGTACATGAAAACCAGGTGGTCAAAATAGTGATGGGCAATGAGTGATCATGGATTTGATTAAATAAAATTATCATTTTCTTAAAGTAGTCATTCATTATAAGTTTATCAGATTTACTATCAAACAAACACATTACAAAAATCAAGGTGCTCTTTACCTTTATAGATGTAAACTTTGCACTACCGTAGATATATTTTAAAAAATCCCTGTATCATTTTAAGGCTGTAACCTTTTTAAAACTAAAACTTGAGAAACCTTAGGTGTTGTTTGATGCTTTAAAGCCCCTCCAAAGTGTTGGGAGCCCCACAAATTTGATGGCAAAATTGTATCATGATGTGAAAGAGGATGGCATTTTGATTTAAGACATATTTCTGCAAGGATTTTCAAAAACAAATGTGTGTGAAGTCAAATATTGATGAAAGAATACAAAATATAGGTTTTCTGCCTACAACACAAAACCCAAATTTTGTATTCTTTCATCAATATTTGTCTCCAAACTCATTTTTGGGGAAGAAGTGTATCCTCTTTCACATTATATGATACAATTTAAGTGAAATTTTGCCATAATTTTTTTGGCGAATTTGGGGCTCTAACACTTGAGAGAAGCTTAAAATTATGATTTTGTATACATTGTACATGTATACTTGTAGCATGAGTGTAAAATTGATTCACTGAACTAGTGGATCATGTCATTAATTAAATGCATTCAAAGTAGCACGAAAAGCTTTATTCCCACATGACATCTTGTACACTATACGTGAAAGACTCATTGCTACAGCATGACCAATATATTTAAATATATTTTCACATCATTCTTTTCTTTTCACAGAAACTTTAATTTACTGTAAATGTGGCATGTAGAATTTTAATTACATGTAATTGCATTGCAGAAAATATCATCATCCTTGTACTACTACTTAATGTTGACCTTTACCAAAAAAACTTTCTGGAAATTTCTTCTTATTTTCTAATGATCTCATCAAAAATATTTTTCAGTATTAAATATTATCTTTTCTTCAGATTTGTATTGATGTTTCGAAGTATGACATAAACATGTTTGGTTTGGTTTGGTTTGGTTTTATTTTCTGTATAAAAAACATTTACATGTAATGTAGGCTACATGTACAGACATAACTTTTATGAACATAAACAATAATATGGATGGATAGCTCTATTCAGACTTCAGAGCCATTAAAGTGACTTGGTAACATTGTGGAAGGTTGATGAAAAAATTGCTTAATTTTTGTATAAAATGTTACTTATTATATTCCTTCTACTGTACATGTACTAACCCTCAGACATGCAAAAAATCCTGAACAATTTTCAAACCACAAAGATATCTATGGTTTTCTTTGAAGGCGTCACTGTGGAACCACTCTAACAGTGATTAACAGTAAATTCTCCCAACCATTTTTGAATTTTCCCAACCGTTTTTCCATGGAAAAAAGACATACATGTAAAATGGGCTATTAAAAATCTGTCAACACTGAAATGTCTAGAATGGTATGTAGAGCCAATTTATTGCTTTGTGACGATTTACATGTACATTCACCTAAAATGTAATTAAATTGTAATAATATAGTTGGGAGAATTAAGGAATCAATCAGATCAATTTTCCCAATAAAGGTAATACTAAGTTTTAGGAAATTTTGATAATTGGGTGGATAGTGATTCTTGACAATTTTGATATATTTGGATGCCCCCGTGGATGTCTTATAATCAGTAATCACTAACAAAATTAGCCCCTAAAACACTTCTGCTTTTGAGAAAAATTGAATATAAAAATTTACTGGTGCTCCCGGTAAATTTTGATAAATTTCAAATAGCGCCTACGGCCGTACAATGGTAGTTGCGACCATGAAAATCTCAGAAAATGCAGTTGTGATATATAATTTCTAAATGGGAATAGCCAATTGGTCGATTTTAGTCAAGAAAAAATGTTTTATAGCTAATTAATATATTGACCTTGAGAGGGAGCCATACAACATATGAACATAAAGAGTTTATTATTTACAATTTCATAACTTTAGACTCGATTTCAACCGGGACAACGATCACTGAATATTGTAGGATCGCATATGCTTCCAATATGTTCATTTGAACCAAATTCATGACCCCTTACCAAAACTTTGTATTAATTACCTTTAATAATAATGGTCTGTTTTCACTCAAATTTTCAGATTATCTTTAATTGTACATCTAGCATTGAAGTCACTACCTTAGCACCACTATCTCTCATCTGAACAATATTACCAAATGTAATGGCTTTGTTCTTCCAAGAGGTGCAGTGATGTAGTACTTTACAAAATTGTGCTGATGATGTAATTGATGTTAAAGATACTAACATCAAATTATGTAGAACTTTGCAGGAATTATGAATATGTCCTGTATACATGTATGTCCTATCTGTGAAATTAAAACGTTAGCAGTGTCCTAATATTCAAATTATGCAAGGAAACCTGTTTACTTACTAGACTTCACTGTCAGACACTATTGAGTGACTGACTGGCTTTTTTTTCATCTTTGGTAATATGTACATAAAATGAGTTGTAAAGGGTACATGAGCATATATGTCTACATTGTACATCAATAACCCACTTCTTGTAATGGCCAAAATTGAACTGATTGAATCTTTGCGTAGCATAAAACATACGACCATTCGGTACAAGGGTCTGAAAAATCAGACTATTACTTACTGGCTCTATAGCTCCTAAGTCAATTATAGTCATTATTTTCCCACTTAAAGACATTTTCAAGCCCCCTTTAAATTAGTATTGTCTTTCAAATGCCATTGGAATTTAACCTTTTCATTTTTTTTGGCCTGCAAATGGGACATACATGTAGTACCTTTAAACGTATAATCCATACATGTTGTACATTGCAAACTGTAGGCATCATCCATTTAGTATTTAACATACTGTAAATTTTCAGATGAAATTTCAGGGTAAAATCTTGGATGTTCTTACCCTTGATATAAGAAACATCCTTGAAGATGAAGAGACCAAAATGAAGGTACACACAAATTCTGCACATTTACATGTGCATTATTAAAAAAAATAATCAAAGCAAATGGTTTTCCAAGTACATGAGAAAGAATACAATTTTTGTTAACTGTGTCTTTGGCACTCTTAATCTGTACCAGTTTCCCTTAACCAACGAATGTTTTTTATAAGTAAAATTGCACGAAAGATTTATTGAAAGTTGAAAAATGTCGCCAACATCTCAGGACCATCACAAAACATACACAGGGCTTGACACTAAGAAGGATCCCCAAAATGGAGGAAAAAATTCAAACAGAGAACTTGACACAGATTTTGGAATTAGGATTTTATGGAGTCCTGGTTTACTGGAATTATTTGTAGTGTTTGAAGATATGTCACAAAATCATTTCAAAATGTGAAAGAGACAAGAACACAAAAAAGGATCAGGTAAAATATTTCTCCACAAAAAATACTTTCATAATGGGTGGTCATCAAAAACTTGTTTTGCACAAGTTTGCCAAACATAAATGATAATCACTTACATTAAAAAAAACTCTTCAGATTGTTTTTAAAGAACCTTAAAACTTTCATCTCCAAACACCTTTAAGAATCATGACAATGATAGGAAGAATTTAATAGATTCTTTACCTGAGTTGGAGCACTGTTGATTTGCACTCTGCCTTTGCCTGTGGTGTTCTGTCCAGCTCCATCTTCCTTATCCTCTCCAGCCCTTGCATCTCTCACTTCTTCCCATGGTAGTTTGGATCGACCTCTCCCTGCACTCAGAAACCTTTTAGCAGGTTGTGAATCAGGGTTCGCAGCATTACTCATGGGTGGTTTAGCTCTTGTTGGTGATGGCTGGGATAGCTCTATCCCAGGATCAGTGAAGGCTCTTTCTTTTGCACTTGAGTTTCTTGTAGCTTTCAAAATCCATTCAGTATCATAACCAGCTGATGATGCTGTTCTACCTGCAGTTGCTGCTGACGATGGTGTCTGAGATGCATACTCCACTAAACCATTCTCATTTAATCTGGGTAGCTGTCTCCTTGCCAGTCTTGCTTGGACTGCCTTCATGACTCCTTCTTCTTCTGTTTTCATTTCAATCTGATCTACAGCATCAATGAGAGGACCTATTCTAGTTGGTCCCATTGCTTGAGCCAGGGCAGCAAACAGTTCTAGCGTTGCTTGCCTTACCCTTCTCTTCTGATCATTTAGACATTGTGACAGTGTTCGGCAAATGACTGGCAGGTCAAAGTCATAACTAGGAAATGTCAGAAGAGCTGCAATCACAATGTTCAAAGCTTCCTCTCGTACTCCAGATTTCCGCTGGTTCTTCAACTCTGATACTACATGAACTACAGGTTTGGGTCCTACACTTTGCATAAGCTGCATCATCACCTTCATGTTTGCTTGTCTAATAACTGTCTTGTTGTCTCCTAAGCGCTTTGAAAGAGCATTTACTATGTGTCGAACGAATGGTTTAATGTTTTGGTTGAACTTGAGAACCAGTTCTTGAAATATTTCCAAGGTGTGCAAGCTAACTTTGAAATTGGAGTCATCAAGTAAGTTGCACAGGAAACTGATGAAATTGATCATGTGAGGCGTAAGCTGTGATATGTCCTGGAGTTCCACAACTATTTCTTTGAGCTCCTGTACCCCAGATGCTCTCTCAGTCCAGTGTTCTTGGTCTGACAATTGATCAAGCACATCTTGTGGTACAATTCCAAACTGTTTTTCAACATTTGGCTTAGGCCTCGATCTACGCTCGTCACCTGAGACAGTTTTAGGTTCTGTTGTTCGGTTGGAATTCAAATCTAGAGATCCTGAGGTTGAATATCCTTCTGAGGGGATTCTTGGGCTAGGATCAGGTCTCCCTGTTCTTTTGCAATAACCACTTTTGATTCTTGCTGGCAAGCTGTCTATGTATGAGTTAAATGATGCTTCCCCAACCAAAGAACAGATTCTGTCCAAAGATACGCCTGCAGTTACCATCAAATCAGTATCATCTGTGAACTTTCTAGCCAATGCACGAGTAACAATTGACAAGTCAGTGTTTGCAAATTCCCCTGTCAGAAGAACAGGAATTGAAACTGCTGTTTCGGCTCTGATTTTGGGGTCTTCATTTTCTAATCCATACTTCACAATTGAGTTGAAGATTTGCTCAATGTTAGTTGTATGCTTCATGTACATATGCAGCGTCTGAACAGCGGCCTTCCGTATCGATACCTTTGCATCACTAAAGCTTGATATCAGATCAAGCATGATGAGCATCATGCAGGCATCAAGCTCCTGCTTGAGAAATGGAACCAAGTCCATGATAAATTGAATGCACTTGAGTCGCACATTCTTTTCCTGGTCTCGCATAACAAGTGCAAGACCCTTGAAAAGTGCACGAGGATTTTTAAATGGAGCTTTACCTCCATTCCTCCTGACTTTAGAAACAAGTTCATCAAGAATATATTCCCTATGCTGGACATAACTGCTGTCTTGCAACTGTCTGAAAAGGTCATCATCATCATCATCCATTTCTCGCTCATCACGCTCACCGGACTCGTCCGCATCGCTCCCATTCATTACCGTGCGGTGCTCACCTTGCCCGAAGTTGTATACAGGCAACTTGGCAACCGTTCCGGCCATCGAAGCAGTAGACAAATTGCATTAATTTTCGTTTTCTCATGTAATACTCATGATAACATATATATCAAACGATCAATAAATACTTTCGAGTCCACTACATAGTGCTCTGAGACCTGCTGAACCTTGGCTGGAACGAAAACTTGGGTAGTGGCGGCGTCTTGCAGACCGTAAACATTCGGAAATTTACATGGCAATCGAAAAATGGCGATGAATAGTGGTTAATCACGTGACTCAATATTATAATGCTCTTACCAAGAGATGGCGCTGTGTTTTTCTTCTGTTTCTTCTCTATGTAGAGCTTTTCGTGGCTGGGAAAATTTAGAGATTAAAACTATAGATCTACTAACAAAAATAAAAAATCACAAATTTTTATAATAATAATTATAGCTCACATTTATAATGCGCCTAATACTTTGTTTCTAGGTGCAGTGCATATTTATGACTTGAGATTATTTTACACCTGTTTTTGAAGAAGAAAAGAAGAAGCAACTTTAAAATACCCCACCATAAAAATTATAAATATAAAAGTTATAGATTATAACCTACTTTGTAGACCTTAGTTTAAAAGCCTATCTGCACTAGTTTGGCCATCAGGAGGGATTAGCCCTCCCTTCGTGGTCACTAACAGGTGGTTATCTCATTAAATTAGCTCTCAATTAACATATGAAAAAGGGGATCATGGGGGACCAACGGTTACCGCAGGCATTATTTGCTATATAGAGGGCGCAAGTAGCTACAAGTAGTGTTCAAACTATGAACATCTACATTTGATGATGTTTCCATCATCAAAATTATACAGTGATGATTTGCCCCTACTATTAAATTGTCCCTGTTTGTCAGCATCACTAAACCATTATTATTTTATATCCTTGCAATGTATAATTCCATTTTCAAAATGGATAAAATTGATTTCAAAGTAGACAGAACTTACCCGTCTGGTATGAGGAATTCTTTCCTGAAACTTTTATTTTTAACCTTCCCATGTAAAGGCTGTCAGGTGAGCCAATTACGCCTATGGTTTCAGTGAAACAACAATACAAGAGACTGAAGCTATTGGTCTAATATCAAAGAAATATCTTATTAATTGAGTAAAAAATTGAAGGTATTTGGATTGTGAACAAAGACAATTGAATGCTTTGGGGCAAAACAGATAATAGGTCAGTATGTGATAATGAGAAGAAAAAAAAAAATTTGTATTTCTGTGTTTTTCAGAGTATTTTTAAAAACTGCATAACTTAAAAATGAAAATGAAATTTCCAACAAACATCAATATTTTGTGGAGAAATAATGATTTTTTTGTCTTTTATTAAATATTTTCAATGTTCAGTCTGTATGAAATTTCATCATAGCTTTCAATATCAAATATTATTATCTATATAAGGCTTCCAAGTGGTACAATAAATAAAATAGCGCAGTACCCGGATGACGGATCAATAACGTTTTCGTACTGCTCTGTCATCCAGGAACTTCAACTGCTGATACAACCGGTCACTGTACCCAATGTGCAAAACACATTTACAGAGCTATGTCATATCGTCCCTGTTTTCACAAAGTGACGGTAGTGAATGAAAGTCGCATACAATTTGCGTGCAGATTTTCCTCACTACCGTCACTTCGTGAAAACAGGAACGATATTTGTTATTTCGCTAGTCAGCCTGATATAGATAATAATAATATTGTATGGCTTTGTTTTTGTGTCATACAAGAATATATAAGTACCGGTACTGTTTGTTTTAAGTATTGAATGTTAATACTTTAATATGAGAATTAAAAGAGAAGTGTATAACACATCAGTCAATAACATCATTGAACAGAAACAATTTGCATTTAGTTAATAGAAAATTTATTAGAAATATATGATACAGTAATAAAACATATTTCAATATAAGTAGCAAAGTAGTAACCTGTAATTTAACTAGTTACAGCGGACACATCCACTTGTAATTGTGCTTTCAGCAAGGTCATGGTTATAAACAAGCATAAGTACCATCTTTAAGCAATTCTCAATAAGTACAATTAAAAGCGTATTTGATGAAGGGACACACCTTTCCTCTCAAGCATAAAACAATAAAAATCAAGTTCTACAGCCAATGTACATCACTGTGTGGTAGCTTCATCTCTGGATACCTTTTGAAAGAAAACCAAGATCTCAATACAAAGGGACTCATAACTGAACAGCAAAGTTGCAATATCTGTAGATAATTATGGTAAGCTACCACAAAGTGATTTTCATTAAGCACATATACTACAAGAAAACAACAAAAACAATAAGTACAACAAATGAATGTAAACAAAACCTTGTGTTATTAGATAAACCTTTCAAAATATTTCCACCTATGGAATCCGTTCCCAAGCACAAACTAAATAGCTTTTAAAACAAATTAGAATTTGTATTCCTCTATGGGGATACCACTTGTAATTATCTGATGAGTATGAGTAAGTTTACAATTCTTCTCATACAACAACACATTATCTTTGAAAAATATCTTGAGATTTAAGTAGAAAAAATTACTTTCATTTCACTTTACAGCAAAAAAGATCATACGTGATCAATCCCATTTATCTGTGTAATAAGTTTGAATTGTTTGAAGGCAAGAGTCACTTTAAATACCCATCTATTTTACATTGATATTAATGTTTTTTCCAAATCAGCAAAGTAGTGGGGGGATATATCCCATTTCTTGAAACCTTCATTGCTTTAAAGTCTTAAAATTTGTTGTAATCAATACAAAGTACAATGCTTTATGTGCATGTACAGGTGTATATATTTATTCACAATTTAAGGGCTGGATACAGGCCATATTCACCTAAGAAATTACATACCGGTAGTTTTATTAGGAAATATTAATCTGTCCATATATAATTCCCGCCAGAAAAAGGAACATGAGATTTTTAAGCTGTTAAAATTGCACACACACCAAAATGATATACTCTTCACCCTCTAAATCTTTACTTACAAGTTATTCAATATTCATTTATAATTGGCAGGTACCGGGTAAATTTATAATGACATGAAACAGAAAGGCATCTTTCAATACAAAATACAAAATATTTTTTCCATGATCTTTGCTCTTTGAATATGGAAATATTACTCACTCGATATAGAAGAAAACATTGATGATATGAACAGATTGGTCTTGGAGTAACTATTTTGTTTAAAGACCTAGATAATATCAATGTTTATACATGAATTTCAATTTGCATAATTCTTTACTATTGTCATAAAATTCAGCCACAACGGCAACCGTGCATCAATTTATTAATTTAAGTGGCCAAAAGTAGTACATTTATTATGAGTTAGTTAATACCTAGGATAACTATCAATCATGCACACCAAGTATGAATAATATTATATACATGTATCAAAGTGTGTTTAGATCTACATCTAAAATGAAAGGTTTCAATTGTTAAACTTGCCTTTAACTTTCATCAGCCATGTCTTAAGTACTGGGGTGAACACGTATTATTTAAGTTATGTAAAGTACTCTGCCATATAATTTTAGTATTTCATGTACATATATATATCACATTATCTAACTGGGTAAAAAGTAGGAATTTAGGTAATATGTAATAACATGCATTCATCCCTAAATAACAAAACAAACAAAACAACAACAAAAAATTGCAAAAAAAATACAAAAGGTACATTCAAAGTCCATAAACAGGGCAAGACTAAATAATATATATTCTTCATATGTGTACATGATATATTATTTCCAAGGTACCGGTAATAGAGATATCATAAAATTGGACTTATCTACATTTTCAGCCTGAAAAGTTTTGAAAAATGAAGGTACACACACATTTCTAACTATGAATAATGCCTGCCTTTCAGTCTTACTTTCTGTCTAATTCTATCGCTCATCTTTGTTTCATATTTTGATGTAACAAATGTGCACAAAAGAATTTGCCAAAATTAAGACATGTATTTCATTACACTTTCATAGGTTTCTTTGATCTCAAAGAATTACTTTAAGACGTCTCTTGCAAAGTTATACAAATCAGCGGTTTTGAAATTGTTTTTAACTGACAACAACATTTTCCAGAAAATGAATGACAATACAGCATAAAAAAATAGAACACCTTTTGAGTAGAAAAATTACAAAATTATGACTACCAAAAAAATACAAATTTTGCAAAACAGTATAATAGTAAAAGCATATCACGCATTCTTCAATATTTCAGACTTGCTAAAACTTATCTGCACATGTTCATACATGTGGTAATTCCTCAATAAACAAAAAAAGGCTCCCATAGCAAAATGTAAAACATTTTAAATAGAAAAAGAATGGAAAATGGTGGTTTAAAAAAAAAAAAAAAAAAAAACACAGCTGCAAGCGATAGCACACTTGTCTATTTGTGCCTAACAAGATACAGAGAGTATGAAATGCACTATGCTTTAAATATTAAAAGTAATTTTATTTTGTTTATTTTCCTTTAGGCAGTCTTTTCAAAGCTATTTTTTCTTATTAAGCAGTTTAATAATCAAGTGTGAACAAGGCTTGAGCATAGCAAGTTTTAACACAACAATGATCTATTACCAAAAAGGTACATATAGCTACAGTCAGATTTTGCACCATTATAAAATCCCTGATAGTACCACTATGATATCACAACAGTAATGTCTATTCTGGTGGAGTATAAACCTTTAAAGATCAAATGAGTGCAACAGATACCTAGAGGTTATTTATGATATCGCAACAGTAATGTCATCTATTCTGGTAGAGTATAAACTTCCATAGATCAAATGAGTGCAACAGATATCTAGAGGTTTTTACAGTCACTGATTTCCTTGTTCCTTGTATTGTGCATAACATTTTCTAATAAAAGTTGAAAATACACAAGCACAAAATTAAAAGATATTTACCAGATACATGCCTGCAATATCTGTTCTGTGTTTGATTTTGTTTAATGCTTAACAGGCAAATATATGTTAACGTGTTTGGAATCTACTGCATAGTTTGATATTTTGAAATGCAACAAAAATGCAATATATATTTTAGTACTAATATGTTTTACAAAATCAAGTTCAACCTTACAAAAACAAGTCAGATTTCACAAAACTGGATGCACCCTATAGTACCTGAATTTAAATGTGATTCAAAAGGTGATGGAAACTGAGTATTGTTAAAGCCTCTCTTAAAAATTCAAAGCACTTGAATGGTTACAGAAAACAAACCTCTGTGGGAGGGAGTTGAGCTGAAAGGCATTAGATATCTGGTTGTTCATAGTGACCCAATAGTCTTTGTCTTTCTCTTGTAAGACTGTGTAGGATGTTCTCTTGCTTGTGAAGCTTGCAGATTTTGATGAGGGAGAAGATGAGGAGGATGGTGTACAGTATCCATGATGTCCACAAACCAAACTAAGGAATACAAAGGAAAAATCAAGCCCTCTAGTTAGTGGCATATCAATACAAGACAAATATGCATGTAACACCCATATTCCTTATGTGAAGTCACAGAATTACATACAACTTCCGTTTGGAGCCATAAGGGAATTAACTCTAATAACTGTGTGTAAAATTACAAGTTAATACCTTTCTGGCTCAAAACAGACTCAGTGACTACAATACTACATGTTGTTATTTTCCCTAGAATGTGTATGGCGCACAGTGCAATATTACAGAATTACAATTTTCCCTTATATTTTGGCACAGTATACATGTAGGTAGATTAGTGCGCTGTTAATACCATGTGACATAATCAGTAGGGTTTGGGTACAAATCTGCTTTACTATTATTTTTTTGTGTGTAATATCTTTTTTAAAGAAGGCTGAATGGAAAGTCAGAAAAAGTTCTACTCAGAGTTTGCCATGTAATGTATGTTTCAACTTATAGAAAAACAAAAAACGCTCTGAATATAAAACATTTAAACATAACTAAATTATGCATGGATTGTGCTCTATTCTCTGCAATGAGGACTTTTGTTACAAAATATTAAAATTACCGGTCAAAAAAATCAGAATGGTAAATGAAGTGTAACTATCACCGAAACATGTTTTGCTCTTGATGTAAGAGGTTAGAGGTACATGTAGCATGTTGCTATACTATATTCAAAATATGGGTTACAGATATAAAACTACAAAGAGATATATCACAGTTTAAATATACTCTCAGTAAACAGAAAATGACTTCATAGAAAATGACTTGTTGAGTAGACTAGGAACCCGAGTCAGACTTGAGTTTAGTATGCATCTTTTTATATTATCCTGTATTCCCTTTATACTCCTTATTGTTAGAATGTCTTTTTTTTCCTTGTTTTTTTTAGGATGATTCCATACATTCTAACTAAAAATAATTTGTTATTGTTTTTTTTCTGTACACTTTCATATTCTAGAGAGGAATTTACTCATTTGACTTGTCTGACAGGTTATTATGATTTATATACAGAGGATCCCTGGTATCTGTTAGAATTCCCTGGCATGGCCGTTATTTATGAAAGAATCTTAAGAAAAATGTCATAGCAAGATGCTATAAAATCACTGATAGAAAAAAGAAATCAAATTCAAATAACAATTGATAATATAAATAATTTTGTTGTTTTCTGAAAGCTTACCTGCGCTATACCCCAGTCAATGTTGAATCCCTCTGGCGTTATATTGCCATCAGCAAAGAACTCATGGGCATATCCTGCAAATTCACAGCTGTAAGAAAAGGGAAAGGCAAATTATTTTATGAATGCATTTAACATTAACCTGATACCTAGAACTGTTCCACATGGAAGATTCATGGCTGCCACACATGCAGCACACTGGTATTCACTTTATGGGAAAGGGGAAATGAAAAAATCTTAATAGGTTGGAGCTAAATGATTTTAATGTAGGGTTGTGGTTCCTTTGAAGGCATCGTTTAACAATGTTAAATCTGAGATGCACGGCCCTGCGCTTTATCAGTCTCTGTGATATAAATATTGAAGCCTTAATAAAATTGTGCTTCAAAATGATCAAGAAGTGCCTCAAAAAAGTAAAAATCTTTGAGTGACCTGTTTTACCATACTCGTTTTCCCCAATAGACTGTAGTGTTATGAAAACCGTTAGGAAACGCAAAATTTGGTTTCGTTTTCCAATCATAAATATCTTGATAATCAGACAGGCGATCGGCTTGTAAAAGTCATGGGATTCCTGACTGATTGATAATTATCATTGCAGCATGAGTTGAATCCAGGATTTTGTTTCAGAAAATCAGAGACAAAGTTAACGGATCGCTTCAGGGAGAAACACCAGTGATCTTAATACTAGGCAGCCCAAGATAACCCATCCTGGAGTCTATGCAAAATATGAGCCAGAGGTACAGGATTAGATGGGTTTATCTTTATCACTGCAAGTGGATCCTAATGCAATATGAAAACAACAAAGCTGATTTTTTTTTTTTTTTTTTTCATCATCCTAAAATAAGATAAAAAGATTTTGAGTCGTCAAAAAAAAATATCTTCAATTACTCACCTTTCACCAGCTTTCTCAATAGCTGCACACCACACTTTGTATCCGTCTGTGACAGTGATGGCAGAAGCCAGCAGCATGATGTTCATCAGAAGGTTCACCAATAAAGTAATACAGGTCATCAGGAAAGAGCTGATAAGGAATCAGAGAGAAAAAAAATATGACAAGGCTTTCCATTATGAGTTATTTGGTTAACCTTTTCTGTCCTTTATGTTCGATATGTCTTCAAACGTATTTTTCTGATTTTTAATGAATTTTGTTTGGCAAATAGAATAATAAATATAAATTTAAACAATAACAAATATGAAATAGTTCATAATCTTGATGCTAATTACAGTTAATTTCTTGTCATTTAATAATAATTTGAATATTTCTTCTTTGAAAAAAAAATTTAAAAAAATGATATAATATTATTTATTTTGCTGCATTATTTCACTTCCAGGCTTTAAAAAGAGTGCTTGATAGAGGCCTTATGAGAAAGAATCTTTGAGCAAAGTGGTTTATGTTACCAGAGACTATCAAAGGACAATAAAATTTACCAAACCATATCTGTAATTTATTTAAACTCATAAACTTACTGATACAGATAATGCAATCATATCTTATTTTCAATGTACACCTTGAAACAAAAGCACACAAATTAAAGGAATAAATAGTCTTTGCTCTACCTTCCGTTTGTCAAAAATCATATTTCTAAATTCTATTTGAAATTTTGAAAAGCACATCATTTTTCATTTTAAAAAAAATCAATGTCTTCCTTGATATTAGTTTGCTCAGGTCTCTATAATAAAAAATGGACTCAATGGAATATCTTGTACTTTATTAAGCAAGATGGTAGTCAGTCAGGTCATAATTGGCTGACATCAGACTTGGTTGATATCATTATAACTACATGTATAAGACTTGCACACACCAAACCTGTGGTCCAATCAAGAAATGCCCCTTACTCTCTGAGTCTTCGGGCGAGGGAAATGCAAGATAATTTCCATGAGGTGATTGGTCGAAATACAGAGCATTACATAAGGCCAGCTGGTCATAAAACTGAATTCCCCATGAGGGCCCACTACCCTGTCTTTAACAGTATTTCTATACTGAAGAAACTATTTTGTGGACATGTTCATTGATCAAACACAAACTACTATTAAAGAGGCGAGTTGGCTCAGTTGGTAAAGCGTCTGCCTGTCGAACCAAAGATCCTGGGTCGACTCCCACCTAGGTGGATGACTCAGCCCTGGGAGGACTGAAGCCTGCGTTGTGTGTAAACGTGCCCCTCCCCTTGTTTCATATACACCTGTTAAGTGGAAAACACTCTGTCCCTCAGATAAGACATTAAATAGAGGCCTCGTCTAGAGGAGAGCCGACACCTTTGCACGTTAAGAACCCATTGCACTATTCGTATAAGAGTAGGGGGAACCCCGGTGTAGTGGTCCACCTGCACACCCCAGTATAGTACGACAATACTCTGTAAAGAGGTACTATGTACTCTAATTGGAAGAAGAAGAAGACCATTTTTTTTCTATTATTATTATTTAGAATAAAATCATTTACTCTTGGTACAAACTGAATGAACTGGTCTTGCAGCATTCCATGGGGAATAGTGTTAGGTGAACAAAAGCAACTTTTCAAGTACATTCTTCATTACCCATGTCATTGGCAATAGCCTTGTTAGGGGAATGAACCCATGGTATCATTGCTTGGTATGAGGACCTAGAGTGTTATGCACTAATTTGAATCTTGGGTAGGCCCAAGAGAGGAAATTCTTATCAAGAGGGCTTACCTGTCAGTGCCGTTGATTGCATGCATTGAAAGACGAATACTCTGCCAGAGAGAGATCCCCATCAGCTGAATTCCAACAAAGATAGCGAACCCACACTGGCTTCCTAGAGACCACTGATTCACCACATATCGACCTCCAATGGTTACATTCAGGTAGCCAGTGGAGAATAGGATACAGTGATCATCAAAGTGCTCCTGGCTGACTGCGATGGGTGGAAAAGTGAAGAGAGAGAAGATGGCACCAAAGATGTAACCAATGATCTGGGAGAGGAGGAGGATGTTACCAAGGCCCATGGTCAGCGATTGAGTTTTTCAATAGCAACAAACGACTCCCGTCTCCTGCAGGCTGAAGAGAGGAGGCTCCTCATAAAAGTCCTAAGGGAATCAAGCAAAGAGAAGAGAATCATGTCATTAAAAATAAATTTAAAGAAATCTAATTTTTAAGGGGAGGAGTATTTGACTTACCTGGCTGGCATCAAATTCACTTAACCTCTTCTCTTCCATAGCTTTACTTACTTTACTTTACTTTACTTTAATACACGATGTTGTAGGTCTAAGCCTGTTCATCGATCCAGGATTCTTCCGTGATTACTGCTATTTTGTGGAGGGAGGAGGTTGTGTGATAACATGAGACAAGAGACAACACCTAGACCGGCTCATACAGAAAGCTTACTGGTACACTCTTTGACCAGTGACTATCAAGTCTATTCTTAAAAGAGTTTACCGACCCAGCTGCCACAACGTTTTCTGGGAGACCGTTCCACAGTTCCACGACTCTATTGCTAAAAAAGTATTTTCTTATATCTAGCCTTGAATATTTCTTTTCAAGTTTTCTAGAGTGACCTCGAGTTCTATCTTCTGTACTCATCTTAAAGGGCATCTCTTGCACAGTGTACAAGCCATTCACATACTTATACACATCGATCATGTCCCCCCTTTTACGCCTGTGAACAAGAGTTGGTAGTTTGAGCTTGGTCAAGCGCTGCTGATATGTTAAATTTCTAAGGCCAGGAATAATCTTTGTTGCACGTCTTTGTACGCTTTCCAACATTCTCTGTTCTCCTAATCTGTATGGGGACCATGCGGCTTGTCCGTATTCTAAAATGGGCCTAACGAGGCCTTTAAACAAAAACGGCATAGTATCAGTATTGAGGTACATAAAAGTCCTACGGATAACTCCAAGTACTCGATTCGCTTTGAGAACTGTTTGGGAAACGTGATCTTTAAATGATAGTTGTGAATCTACTAGGACACCTAGGTCCTTTTCTACGTTTGTAACAGATAGTGTTACAGAGTCTGTCCCCTTTTTCATACAATAGTCTGTAGAGGCTTCTGCCGGTAACTTCCCAAGCCTTAAAACAGTACACTTATCAGGATGAAAGCAAAGCTGCCATTTGTCAGCCCATTCTTCCATCCGTGACAGATCCTCTTGAAGTTGCTTTCTTAAATCTGCAGTATCAGCACGGACATACAACTTTGTGTCGTCTGCAAACATCGAAATATTTGAGTTGACAACTTTTGGAAGGTCATTGACAAATAGCAAAAATAAACATGGACCCAACACACTGCCCTGCGGCACTCCACTCAGGACTTTGCCCCACTTAGACTGCTTGCCTCTGACCACTACTCTTTGATGCCGTCCACTCAGAAAAGACTCTAACCATGCAAGTACATTCCCACGAACTCCATACGATTCTAATTTGAGAAGCAGCCGGTAGTGAGGCACCGTATCGAACGCCTTCATGAAGTCCAAATATATGGCATCTACTGTGCCTCCATCATCCAAAATCTGTGTCCACTGGTCCAACACTTCTAAAAGATTGGTGATGCAAGACCGACCAACTACAAACCCATGCTGGTGAACTGAAATCAAATCATTCGTCATAAGATGGTCAAGCAATTGCTTACGCACAAGATTCTCCATCATTTTACAAATAATGCTTGTTAGACTAACTGGCCTATAATTTTTACTATCACTTTTGTTACCTTTCTTGAAAATTGGGGTAACATTTGCAGATTTCCAGTCCTGGGGTAACTGTTTACTTTCAAGACTCTTTTGGAACAGCAAAGAAATCGGTAGAGCTAACACATCTGCTAGTTCTTTTAGTAGACGGGGATGTATTTTGTCAGGCCCCGGAGATTTATTAGGCTTAAGTCTACGCAGTAATTCAAACACATCTCCTGACGTAATCTGTATGTCGTCTAGTGGAGTGTCAAATTCAACATCTAAAGGGAGAGGAATATCTTGTAAATCTTCCTGGGTGAAAACTGAAGAGAAGAAATCTTGCAAAACCTCAGCCTTTTCCTGATCCGTTTCCGTTTTACTCCCATCAGGTTTGGTTAAATTACAGACACTTTCCCTTGTTGTTATTTTTGAGTTTACATATGACCAGAAGGCTCTTGCATTCTTCTTAACTCCTGAGGCTATATATTTCTCATATGAACTCACCGCCTTCCTACACTGCCACCTTGCTTGGTTGCTGGATCTACTATAACAACGTCTTTGCTGTTCAATTTCTGCACTAGAATACTTTTCCCGATTTTTTTCGCTTTTCATCTCTTGCCACTTTCTGAAATGTCTATGTTTTTCTCTAACCACTTCCAGAGTCTCTCTGTTCATCCAATGTTTTTTCCTCTGACCTACGTTTAGTGTTTTCTTTGGTGTATAACGATTAAAGATGTCTAACAGTGTAGTTTTGAAGAAAGACCATGATTTTTCCATGGACATCTCCCGAAATTCATTATTCCAATCAATTTCCATAATCTTATCATACATTGCATCATAGTCTGCTTTATCATAAATGTATCTTGTTTCTCCAGTTTTGGCGCCTTGGCCTCTTATTTTCATGTCAAAAATCAATGTATAATGATCACTTCTGCCAAGACTGGCAGAGGTTGTAATATCTGCAATAGCATGTTCATTAGCTGTGAAAACCAAGTCTAAGACATTGGAACATTGGCCACTACGGTGCCGTGTAGGCTGAACTTGGTGCTGTACTAGGAAAGCATCTTTAGTGCTCTCAATAAATTTATGAGCTGGATGCTCTACACCCTTTGTACAAGATTCTAATCCCCAGTCTATGTCTGGAAAATTAAAATCCCCAATTAACAAAACATCCTGAAAGGTACTCTGACCCACTTCTTGGAAAAGTGCACACAACCCATCATTTACACGGTTATCTGCGTTTGGACTTCTATAAAAAAGACCTACAAGGAGTTTACCACCTTCCTGAAAATCAACTGTGGCAAAAACTGCTTCTTTGAAGCTACTAACAGAAAAACTTGTATAGGCCTCTGCTTTGAGGCTCTTACATATATACAAACAAATCCCACGGCCATTTTCGTAGAGATTATGAAAAATATCGAAACCATCTATCTTCACTTCAGCTACTTCAACATTGTAACGTAAATTCTTTGGCTTAACTTCTGTAATGCCAATTATTTGTGGTTTATACAAAGTAATGATTGATTTAAATTCATCTCTTTTATTCAATAATGAATCTACATTTGCATAAATGCACTTGAGTTTATTAAGTTTACAACCTACTGGTTGATTTCTGGGAAGTCTTCGCGGCTCTCCAGGTCTTTTACTTGTTCTACGGGTGTTTTGTTTGTCTTTCTTCTCACATTTGTTTCCATTCTCTTTGCTTGTGCTGCTTCTATATATGTCCCGATGTTGGTCACCCTTCCCCTCCTTCTCACCCACTGTGCATTCATATCCCCTTGACGGGCTGACTCTCCCTTTTTTTCCTGCAATTCCATGTATAAGTTTTTTTCTTCCTCTCTTTGGATCGGGGTTAAGTCTCTACGAATAACAACTCTCTTTGTGTTAACAAATTGTTTTAGTCGCGGAGCTGATTTTATGATCGAGTCCCTTTCTTTGACTGTTTCGGTGCTAACTCTAAGGGGGCGTGGTTTGCCAGCGGCCGTTTCCCTGCTGTATTTCCCCAAACGTCTAACGTCTATGATATTAGTGGGTGGAGCATCAATCTGTGTGAGTATTGCCTGAAACAAGTTAGTATCTTCCTCTTTCCTAATCTTATCATCTATGCTATCACTCTCCTGAACGTTGAAAACCACAGCATTTAGTTTTCTTACCTCTCTCTCTTCCATTTCACTCACACAGAGTCCAACATCTTTGTTTGCATCTGTTTGTCGATCCACTTTCAGCGAGTCCAAATCAGATTTGACTGCAGTGAGTTGTGTCTGGATGGAAACAACCTCAGACCTATCAGCCTTTTGGTCAATTTTGCCTATCAGGTGTTGTATATTGGTTGTAAACATTTCCATAGCCTTGTCTAACTTATTCTCAATGCTGGCAAGTCTATCAATGCCAGTTGGAAGCTGCGCCTGAGCCAGAGGATCTTTCAAACACCTGGGGCATTTCCACTGTATCTCAGGCTTAGATAATAACTTCTTTTCAGTTTTGTTGTATGGTAAACACTTGAAACACATCCATCCACCACATAAACCACACTCTAACATGTCAACCTTTGTGGAGTCCTTGTACACAGAGTTACATGTACATGGGCCAATGCATGCCGTTCCATCTGAACTCACTGAAAGTGAAGCGTTGCCGTTGGGCTGCAACACCGTTATTGTATTGTCAGCCCTACCAGTTTGGCTCTGAGAATCAGTCTGGGAAATTATCAGCAAATCGTCACTGATATTACTTGCAGCCATGATTTTTTTCTTTTATTTTGTTTAATTACAAAATTTAAATCTAAAATCCTCTTTATATACAATCGACTGTTACACAGGACATTTCAATAGTAAAAATTTGGGCTCTAATTTGGGCTCTAATTCTTCATTTGATTATTGACAATGTAAGTTTGTAACCGTTTTTCATGCAAAGTATTTCTGTTTTAATTAGGAAAAATCTGAGACGCGATTTTGAGACTATTTTGTTGATTCACATTTCACAAAAAAATGACATGTCAAGGCATGCATGTATGATGTAATCATTATCATACAGTCTAGAATAATCATAACATAATGCAACAATCAATTTACCTCTGATATAAAACGTCCAGCCCAAACCTCAGCTCATCAGCAGTTTCAACACTAATCATTTGATGAATGTTTATGGTGGTACGTCAATCGTCAGCAGCGTACTGTAGCTACACTGTAGCTCACACGTACACCTGTACCTGTACTGCACTGTGTATACTGTATACTGCAAATTCCCCCGGCCCAGTCATGTGATCACGCCTACCTGAAATATGCTAAAGTTATCTACTATCTTTGACCGCACGACGGGTTGATACAACGTAGTTTATTTTAGGTGAACTGATCAGATTGTGGCTAATTTTTCTTAATAAATATGCTTAAAATGTTTTAAAATATTTAATTAATAACTATATAGTAAAAAATAAATCTTTAATTTGATTTAAAAATTACTTTTTGATATTATTTATATATATAATATTTAAAAATAAAAATGAGTTACTTTACTTTTAAATTGGCAATGCCTCCATCTCATGATATCGATGGGAGTGTAAAATTCAGTGGTCTGAGTTATTTTGCAGCTGGAAAAGAAAGGGGTGTGTACATAAATATGCGTCCTTGGATGCGATGCATGGGATGCGGTTTGTGTACGGATATTGGGGATGGTGTTACAAACATATCTGATTTCAATTTTGTTTTAATCAGCCATACATATGATGTAATACAAAATTACCATATAAATATATATAAGCCACTCCTTGAAAGTTTTTCTGGGCTTCTGGCCATTTCCTCTAATTTCAAAACCTTTATTATGATGATCAGTAATTATGCTGACTGCATGCTGAGTAAATGCGTTTTAGGCGAATACATCATATTTTATTATAAAACATTTGGGATAACATTTGTACAGACTATAGTTGGTTATTATTATTAGAAAGGTGGATCGACTGAACTGATCTCCGCCGCGTATCCGATTTAGTTTCTTTGTTTTGTTTTGTTTCTTTCTTTTTGTTGTTGAAAGATGGAGACAAAAATGTCTTATCTTATCTTATCTTTCTTGCTTAAAACAAAAAAACAAAAAATTCTTTATTTCTTTCATTTTTTATTTATCTGATTTTTTAAAAATACATGCATCTATCAATCTATATCTCATTTATCGATATAGGTCTATATCATAGAGATATATACTTAATAAGGCTGGTCTATATCTATCTATCCATCTATCTACATATCTACTTATCTTTCTATTTATTAATTTAAAAAAATGTTATGACTGGGCAGGGAGGTGAATTTTTAATAACTTCTTGGACTGGGTTTCAGATTAGATTAGGCCGTGTGTTCAGGCATATTTCAGGACTGATTATTGCCCGGGATTATTGGGGTTCTTCGAATCCGATGCTCCCCCAGGCCACGCTCCTGGGATCGGGACCCCGCCCATCCAGCACAGCGCAGCTATATTTTAGCTCGCGCTCTCGCTCCAGCGCGGCCAGCTAGCTAGCTAGCCTGGTATACTATACTCACTGCTGGTCTGCAGCGCGCACGTTAGCTAGCTACATGAAGCATGCAGTTTGTTAGAGGACTGGGAAAGAGTAGAACGCTACTTCAGAGCCTTATTATTTATCGTTCATCAGATTTGCTTAATTGTACCGGTATACTGTGCAGAAATATGGTAAGTTTACTCATTTATCATCTTTATGAAATGTTTCAGTCTCGTCTTTGCGAAACGTGAATAAAGAAAAGAAATCGCGACGGACGTGACGTTCTGATCTTGTGTAGAGCAGGAGCAAGCAGCGGGAGGCTCGCTCACCGGTACCCCGATGCGGGTCGGCCCGGGCGCTTGCCGCTGGGGCAGGCTGTAGTTCGAAGCGTCTGCAAAGTCTTGCAGTGGTGATTAAAGGTAATAGATCTACAAAGTTTTGGTATGCATGGGGTCATGAATTTGGTTCAAATGAACAAATTGGAAGCATATGCGATCCTACAATATCCAGTGATCGTTGTCCCGGTCGAAATCGACTCTAAAGTTATGAAATTGTAAATAATAAACACTTTATGTTGAATAGCTCCCTCTCAAGGTCAAGATATTAATTAAGCTATAAAACAATGTTTATTGACTAAAATCGACCGATTAGGTATTCCCGTTCGGAAATTATATACCACAACTACATATTCTGAGATTTTCATGGTCGCAGTTACCGTTGTACGGCCGTAGGAGCTTTTTTAAATTTATCAAAATTTACCGGGAGCACCAGTAAATCTTTATATTCAATTTTTCTCAAAAGCAGAAGTGTTTTAGGGGCTAAAATTTCTAGTGCTTTTAATACATCCACAGGGGCATCCAAATATATCAAAATTGTAAAGAATCACTATCCACCCAATTTTCAAAATTTCCCAAAACTTTGTATTACCTTTAAGAATACTTCAAGCTGTTGGTACCCTGGTTGATTGCTTATTGTAAGCATACACATGCTTTCTTGACAGTCAGGTAAAACAAACAAACAAACTTAAGTTAGGTTTAAGTAAAAGGCAAAACTATTCACAATCAGAAGCCCTCGAAAGAACTCTTTTCAACTGAGGATTTTACCGGATATGAAAATTAAAACTGACGATGGTTTAGGTGATGTAAGAATGATATCAATTTCTAAATGATCTTGTTTCTTTCTCAAACAGGCCCAATACAGAGTGGAAAAGGATACCTTTGGGGACATTTCGGTGCCTGCAGACAAGTTCTATGGAGCGATGACGGCACGCTCACTTGCCAATTTTGACATCGGTGGTGAGACAGAAAGGATGCCTGTAAATATCTCTTTTAAGTTTACTCACCCAAATCAGGATTATTTTTTCCTCTCAATCATATTCTTGTGTACTTGATATATCAGTTCATTACTTATACTTGATTTTTATTTTGGTTTCCATAGTTGTAATGATGCAATTTGCTTCCAAAACATTGACTGTGTCAGAAATTAATTTCAACAGGACAAGATTATTGTAAACAATCAGAACTCCAGACTGAATTGTTGCTCTCTAAAGGAAAAACCTTTTTTCTTTCTTCAAACTCCTTGTAAGAGAAATATAATATAATATTTGTTGTAGTCATTTGCACACTATATGTAGGTAATGTAATGCTGTTTTATTTGATTTTCAAGGATGTAAATAATAATACATTTAAATGTAATTTTACTTTCAAAGTTATATGTCATGAAGAAATACTAGAGAAAAGTGCTTTTTGCGTTACATATTAACCAAAATCAATATCTGTAACTGTATTCTATATTCTCCATTCAGATACCTATTATAAGATCATTTGCGATCTTGAAACGTTGTGCAGCTGAAGTCAATACTGAGTTTGGTTTGGATGTGGACAAGGCTAACTATATTTCCAAAGCTGCAGATGAGGTGATTATAGTTGACATTGATATTTTGATTCACATAATCTTAACTTAGAAATCTGAAGATCAAATTTTACCAGGTTTGCAAAATAATGTACATGTATGTAGGCAACTTTAACAAAAGTTAATGGTACATTAAAGAAATTAAAACGTTCAACAACTACCATTTATTACAAAAACCACATGTATAATGTATACTTTCAATTTTAGAATAGAATGAAAGGAAAAGGAAAGAAAACATGGATGGGGTAAGAGAACAGTGAGACAATTGGATTTAAGTGTTTTTATTGTTGTTGTTGTAATGTTAGCTGGTGAAAAATAGCTAAGCAACAATAACACTTCACCATCAGCCTGAAGTTCACTCTATAAGAGGATTTAGCCAGTCTTGAGTCTTACAAATGAATTACTTTCTTAATGTTAAATGTGGACAAAAGAAAATGGACAAGTTTGAAGAAGCAAAAACTAGAAATAGTATTCCCAAAGCAAAAACAAGAAATGGTATCCCCAAAGCTTACATTTAAAGCTCTTTCGTAAATCATGTTATTTAAGGCAATTATACTTGTGCTTTGTTTCATATATTTTCAGGTGATTGATGGCAAACTGAATGATCACTTCCCCTTGGTGATTTGGCAAACAGGGTCTGGTACTCAGACTAATATGAATGTGAATGAAGTGATCAGTAACAGAGCTATCATGATGATGGGAGGAGAACTAGGAAGTAAAACCCCTATACATCCTAATGATGATGTCAATAAGAGCCAGGTAATTTAGAGAAGTATGATTTATGTACACTGCAAGTTATAAAGGAATTATATTATTATCACTATTTTATGCAAGAAAATTACAGCTTTGTTTAACAGGTCTAGATTCCACTGCATATGTGTTTGTTGTGCAAGTGTTTGTACTTCCTAATGGAGTAGAGAATGTGCACTGTATGCACTGTAAGTGCAGGATGGCACTTGAATCTGATGAATGTAATCAGGTCAGTACCTTTTGGGAATGCTTTGATTAGTTGGCACTGTACAGGCACTATTTACAAAATTACAGTTATACACATTTATTATGCTACCTGATAGCCTGTTTGTGTAGATTACTGATTTTATACAGAAAATAATAAACAAAATATTTTTGTACTACCAAAATCTGATTGATTTGATTCCCCTGACTTCCAGTCTTTACTTCACATATCTTTTCAGATGACAAATACTCTTAAAGAAATGAAACTGTCATCTCAAATTTTAGTAAACACTCACTTCATACCTCACTTATACTCTCTAATCTTATATTACATATATTCTCCATGTTGTTATGACTATTATATTCTCATATGTCTACAGAGCTCCAATGATACATTCCCAACTGCCATGCACATAGCAGTTGCCTTGGAGATACAGCAGAGATTGATGCCTGGTCTCAGCCTCTTCAAAGAAGCATTGAGGAGCAAAGAAGATGAATTCAAGGATGTGATCAAGATTGGCAGGACGCATACACAGGTTGGTTATGAAGATTAGCTTTCTGCTCGATTGAATTTATCCAGCTGATCTATTGAGGCTGTTTTTTTAATACTATGCAGGCATGCATGGATGTTTTGATTAATATTTGGGAAGTGTAGTGTAAAGGAGGTATAGAACAATCAGACACTGACAGGAAAGATCGAGGGGAAGATGGGTAGTGAAAGGAGAAGATTATTTGTTATGGATAGCATGAAGAAGTAGCTTGAAGGATGAAAAAGCATTGGCAGGGGGAAGAACCGATTGATAATCCTAGAGACAGAGAGTTGATTACCAGCTTGATTACCAAGACTTTGGCACCTAAAAAGGGGCAGGGAGGGGGGAGGGGTGGCAGGAGAATGGAGAGAGATAGAGAGAAAATGAAAATCTTGACAGCCAATGGTGTTTATGATTAAAGGATTAATTAACTACACGTAGTTCATTTCTTAGTAATTTTATTGAATTTGGCTTATATTTTTCTCTTCTTTTTTTTTCCCTTGAACATTTCCTATGTTGCTTATTCAGTGTCACTGAAGTAATGTATATGTATTTTGATCAGTCATTTTGTGATACTAAAAAAGCAATTTGTTTTACTGCCAGGATGCAACACCAATGACGTTGGGTCAAGAATTCAGTGGTTACAGAACACAGATTGAGAATGGTATCCAAAGAGTTAACTCAACCCTTCCAAGACTATATGAATTAGCAGCTGGTTAGTATATCTCCCATTCCTACTTTGTTTATTGTATTTGAACACAACCTTTCAAAGTTTGATGTAATTCACATTTTCTTCATATTTTACTATTTCATTGATTGAGTTCATTGCACTCTGCAAGTTTGACAGATTTACGAGAGCAGAGTTGGTTATTATTGAAACATGAACTTTCAGAATTTTTATGGGATATATCCTGAATAATAAAACAATCTAGTTGTTTGTAAGAGGTAACTTGAATAGCATCAAATTAAGCAATATTTATTAAAATGTTTTGAAAGATAATAATAAACTCCTCTCTTCTTTATTGACTAGGAGGAACAGCGGTGGGCACTGGTTTGAATACTAGGATAGGATTTGCTGAAAAGGTGGCAGCTAAAGTAGCTGATTATACTGGTAAGTAATGACATGTTTAAGTCAATCAATATCCACCTATGTGTGATAAAATATGTGTCAATTTTGTATGTGTAGGAAGTAAAATTCTGTAAATGTAATTTAACAGCTACAAAACCACAATAAGGTGTGCATATTTATGTGGCTGTGTTTGCGATAATGCTTATAGTGGAATATAACCTAAAAATTCAATCTGGCTCATAGATTTATCCTGTTGTATCAAAGTATTATTATGAACAATATTTCATATCTGTAACAATACACATGAACAAAAGATGCATGTTATTCAGGATTTGAGTGGTGTATATCCTGTAGATGTAGGTAAACAGTCCAACTTAATTCGTTACTGGAATTTATATTTTACCAGGGCTCCCGTTCACAACTGCTCCTAATAAGTTTGAGGCATTAGCTGCTCATGATGCCTTGATAGAAGTGCACGGCGCCCTCAATGTTGTCGCCTGTAGCATCATGAAGATTGCCAATGACATCCGATTCTTGGGTTCAGGGCCAAGATGCGGTCTGGGTGAGCTGACCTTGCCAGAGAATGAACCTGGAAGCAGCATTATGCCAGGTTGGTGGGATTGTCGCAGGAGATGATTTTCGATTCATTGATATGACACTTCAAAGAGATTAGTGGTCACATGCTTGTGATGCTGTTTAGATGTGATTCAAGTTTAAAAATAGTGGACTTTCATAAGTGATAGTCCAATATTGGTACAATAAGCCATTTCGTAAATACTATTTGCGCATGGGCAGATAAAGGTAATTTCTGATAAAATTGTAAAACCCATCAAGATGAATGCGTGCTCATGTTATGTAATCATTATTCATGTGTGCACCTACGGTACATTCTATGATACAAGAGGGCAAACAAAAGCTTTTCATGAAGCACATACATGACTTTGGCATTGATTATTCTAAAATACACAAAGTGGGACTTCTCCATGAGTAAAAGATCTGTGGATATTTGGGATCATTAGACCCATGTGCTAACTATAAAAATGATTAATAACCCCATCATGAAGGGAAAGGGTATGGAAAAGTGGGCAGCAATGGCAGTCTGCAGGGTACCACAGGTTTTTGACTAGTTCAGTGTTATTATAGTGCCATTTCATAAGGCGTTAATTCTCAATTCCTTAGACAAATCTGACTTTTCATGTTGCTGATTAGACTACCAGACTACAAAGGTAAATAATAAACCAGTCATCAAAAATGACATCCGATATGAAAATTTGAAGAGAAGATTTTGGTAATGGTCAACCTTTATTTTATTCAGAAAATAAGTTGGATGAATATTGCAAGACATTTTTCCTAACTGCTATGAGTATGGAAACATATTAGAGTGAAGACTAAAGAAAGTTTTTAAGCAGATGGCCTGTTCACACGGGTTCATGTAGTAAACATTGAATGATAAAAAAAATGCTAAAGTAAAAACAAAAATGTGGTCTTTGTAGACAGGTGATCCTTCTATAAAGGTGGTTGTACTTTGTGTATTGTTCTGATTGTTCTTTCTGACTTGTTATTTCAGGGAAAATAAACCCCACGCAGTGTGAAGCCATCACCATGGTAGCTGCCCAGGTCATGGGCAACCAGACAGCAGTCACTATCGGAGGAAGCAACGGCCATTTTGAACTCAACGTATTCAAACCCATGATGGTGGCTAATGTCCTACAATCTGTAAGGCTGCTGGGAGATTCCTGTACATCCTTCACCAAGAACTGTGTGAATGGTATTCAAGCCAATAGAGAGACAATTGACAGGTAATTTTAACTTGTATTGATTTCAAGTAATCCTTCAGGTAAAGAGGTCATACAGTGACCTTCGTTTGTTGTTTTTGTGACAACAATAAACAACTTTATGAAGATATGTTCCATCTGAAATGAAATTATTGTATAGCAAATATCTATTGATGGATTCTTACTTTCTCTTTAAGTGTGACAACCATTGCAGCTGTTCTTAACAGAGATAATCGATAAAATAAATTGTGAAGTTGGGAATTCCATTATGTTCTTCAAATGTTAAAATGTCAGAATTATTTAAACACTGCAAATCTTCTTTAATCTGAACACCATTCTTGATATTCTATAAAGACCCCTGTGCAGATTATAGATGTGACTGTTTTTTTAGCAGTCATCATAAACTTATCACCATTCTTCAAATTTTGTATACCAGTATTGATTAAAATGTTGTTATTTTTCAAGAGACACATCTACATTTATCAAATTGTGCTTATAAAACCTTACTCTGTTTAATATTCTTCCTAATGTGTAGATACCTTCATGAATCACTGATGTTAGTGACTGCTCTAAACCAGCACATTGGCTATGATAAGGCTGCCCAGATTGCCAAGCATGCTCATCGGGAAGGAATCACGCTGAAGAAAGCAGCCGTTTCATTGGGTCACCTTACAGAAGAGAAGTTTGATGAGATAGTACGCCCAGAACTCATGCTAGGTCCCAAATGAAGATAACAAGACAAACTGACCTTAGATGAAATATTCTTGTCTCTTTACAATGTAAGGCAAAAGGGTGAATATGTATTTTTTATCAGGGAATACATCATATTATTTGTAAATTGCTTCTTAATATTTACTTTGTGTTGAAGGCTTTGATTATGTGCAAGATCTATAAAAAGAAAATAATAATTTGATAAATCCATTACAGAATCATGAGCAAAATTAATTTACCCTTTATACAGCCATGCTGCGATGGCAATTTATTACATATATACAAATACTATGGACCACCTTTTAAAGGAGAAATTGACCAAATTGTCATTAAACACAGTAAAAAGCATGATTTAATCCTCAGGTTTACTTTCAGGTTTCATAAAGTATTATGTAAATATGCACCTGTTTTGGGTCATTCAAGGCAAAACCGTGTGAAATATGGGTTTCATTCTTTGGTGCAATAAGACTGAAGTAAAATTCTCTTTACTGAGTCTTGATGTATATTTCTTACTTCTCTTGACACTTAAAAAGTATCTATTTGCTAACATGCTATTGTATGAAATATATATATTTTTTCCTCTTGAATGAAATTCAGCACTGTAGAATGTAGACTGATCTTTAAAAGGTCAAAACAACTGAGCATTAACATTTTGTGGTGAACTTGAACATAATTTCAATAAATTGGTGGAGGTTTGTAGTATTGTACTGAAATAGATCATTGTAAAAGTGTCATAAATTGACCAGCATGAAAATCATGATCTCTCAGATACCATTTGTGAAACAAAATTAAACTTATTATTTGTAGAAACTGAAATAATCAGCATGTCCAACTATTGTGGGTGCCCCATATATGGGCAAGGGTTAGTCATACAAGGTGTACACAACATTTACATTGTGATGAGAAAATGTGGTTCAGTTGACATTTGCTCTGGTATTCTTTTTGTCAAAGGTGTACGTCTAGAGCTGCCATTGGGTTCATGTTAGGTTTTGGGCGAGGGCTAGCTTGGGTGTACCTATTTCAGAGGTTTATTTGTTTGTTCTTAATCATGGATGTACTGTGCTTACCAAGGGCTGAATAAATAAATGCTCACATGTATAACATGTGTAATTGGAAACAATTGTTTCTTCTTTTCTTTGTTCATGTAAGGAATTTTGACCGGCCCTTATTCTTTGAAACTAGAATAAAACCCGTAACCCTGAAATCCAACATGGGTTCTAAACTTAGATCAAGCTTATACTGAATGGTGTGAAATTATTCAGTACATGTACATTTTTGTTATGTAATGAGAAGATGTGCTTTCTCTTTCAATTAGCTGAAACATGAAATATATACAGCATAAAAAGAAAACTTGATGCGCATTAAGTGGTTATCGCTGCTTTTACTCATTTTGAGTCGGGTCATTTGAAGGGTTAAAAAGTATCACGGAGGAAAAAAGCCTTTGACTGATCAGGCTGTATGGACCATAGCTAACTTTCAAAAGAATGAAACAATCTTAATACACAATGACCAAACAAGACAAACAGTTCAACCAACAGGCATAATAACTGCTGCACCAATATCCGAAGAGGGTAAACTGATTTTTATTTACATGCTCTATGTACACTTGTACAGGTTTAAACAATAGTTTATTAATCTCAGACATTGTCATTATGCACACACAAATATAATCCTAAAGTGGAAGATAAACAAGAGAAACACTCCTGATTAATAATTAAAACTAGATGGAATTCGACTGCGCGCAGTCGAAAATGATGCCTCCGTTGTAGAGCAATTTTACAAACCAAAACAGAAGAAAATTTTCGAATTCAAGTTCAATTGTAATCCATTAACAGGTTCTCAGAATATCGTGATTACAAGCAATTTCTCATATACATGCATGTATATGACTCTTTGATCTTTGACCTCATGACCCTAAAATCTACTCAGTTCATTGGCTCTGCAAGATGTCCTGAGTTAAATAGTAATCCATCTGTCAGTTCTAATGAGAATGCGTTCACAAGCTATTTTTGCATACATAATGAGCCCATGACCTTTGTCACCTTATGAACCAAGAATCTACTCAGTTCATTGGCTCTGCAAGTATCATACATGCCCTAATTTTGGCAGGAATCCATCAATCGGTTCTTGAGATAACGCGATCACCAGCTGTTTTTGCATACATAATGTGCCCTGTGACCTTTGACCTCGTGACCCCAAAATCTAATCAGTTCATCGGCTCTGCAAGTATCATACATGAACAAAGTTTGGCAGGATTCCATCAATCGGTTCTTCAGATAACGCGATCACAAGAACGGGACGTACGTACGTACGTACGTACAGACGTACAGACGTACGGACGGACAACCCGAAAACATAATGCCTCCGGCTACTTCGTAACGGAGGCATAAAAAGTATAGCCTGTCATAACACATGTCCACAGGATACCACTTGTTACTACATGCATTTGCCAGTATAATAAATGACCACACATTGTACTGGCTGCCAGTCTATAGTATCATCGATAATAATCAATATAGAGCAAGAAAAGTACCAAATGCTTCAGATTAAATGGTCAATGTGACACGACGAAGACTACATTGATAAATAATCATAAGAACAATTAGCCACCACTTATGTTGGATGTGGGTAATGCACTCTAACCCTACTGGATTATGTTAACATCAGATGGATTGAATAACATATAGAAGTTACATTTCAAGTATGATAAATGTAATGGAAAGAATATCTGGTGCAAATAGGGTTGATGATAAACTTTGGTATTCTTTAATTTACACTCCAGAAAAAAATGTATTGACTGCTGACATGTCTCAAACTGTTCCTGCCCAAATCAATACATCACACTCGTACTACAAATACACATGAAAGTCCATATGAATGTTAAATCATTTTTTAACATTGATAAATATGTCAATAAATATTTGTCTGTAAGTTCATAAAGAAATAATACACATATAGTATACTACTTACATTGATATATTCTTTATATACTTGGTGTGGTGTGAAAGCAGAATTTATAATGTATAATTTATAATTATAGTATGTTTATACTTTTTTATGAGGTCTGTAATAAACATATAATAGATAAATTCAAACATAAATGGGTACAGTAATCCCCCCCCCCCCCTTCCACATGTATCGTTCACATGATGGTTAGTAGATAAATGATCCTGATATTGATTGGTCTTTTCTTTCAGGCTATTTTATAGAAATTAAGACAATTGCTCTCATCTATAACATAATTAATCGTACAAGGGTAATGTAGTCTCATAGCCCCCCTAAAGAGCCAGTCAGTATCAAATAAGTATTGTTTTTTCTAAATGAATTATCTTAACAGTCAATTATTTTTTATAAAGAACCACACCAACAAAATATTTTGACATTATATTCTGCTAAATATCACTTCCCTTTTTTATAACTTTTGAACAATTCTTGTTATTCTTCCACAGGGCATAACATTTCTATTAGTTTTGAGGATAAGATAATCAGTGGTGCACTTCTTGTACCATATCTGGTCTTCATCAATTCCATGGAAGAAATGCACTGTTTTTAGGGTCAGGTAATGAATGTCAGTTCACAAAAGACACTACAACCTGTGTGTTTTTGGGGGCGCAAAATGTCCTCAAAGTAGTATTCTGTGTGACGTCGCATTTATCATAATGTCCCGAGCTTGGTGACGATGAGCACCCTGATACATTGATCAAACGATGAGCATACACAGAGACCAGCCTTGTCTGGACTCCAGTCAAACCCAGCTATAGGCTGTGTGGATATCCCTACACTCTGGAGCATAGACACAGAACCTATCACGCCTTTCTGTACACCGTTTGAGTCTTCTTCTACTCGCGATGTAGGGTACTCACTGGAGAAAAAAAGAAAAGGTGGAAATAAGAAAAAAATTGTTATTTGTATTGAACTTCACAAAATTTGAATTTACAAGATTGTCATTTGGCAGTTCTGAGAAGAAAATAGAAGAAAAAAAAAGATATATCATAGATAAAAGAAAGTTGTCAAGAATAACATAAGTGTTGCCCAAACAATGAGGTTATTGATGATGGTTATTGATGATGGCAACATTCCACTGTTTCTTTTCAAGACTACTGTATGGAGTGTTCATGAGGTGTTTCCCTTCACAAAATATCATGTCCATACCTTTCACCAAATTACTGTACAATCTATATCGTGGGCAAAAATGATTTCACTTTAATAGGCAGACCTACCAGTATCATTCTCCAAGAATATATAGGGTACCTTTACTTCAGATGAAACACAGTTACACTATTTCAAGATACACCTATAGTATGTTGATTTGATTCCAAAAATTCTTTGTGGGATATCAATGAAAATGAAGGACTTACTATTTCCACAAGTTGAGAGTCCCAGAGCCTCCACAAGTCATAAAAACATCTCTGTTTTGAGGCAAATGTCGTGCACACCATACTGTTGATTTATGTGCCTGCAGAGTAAGGAAAAAACAACAATCAACAGAGAGTTAATAATGTTGGTTTAACACAATCATCTCTTCTACTAATGGTATATGGTACTTATTTAAAATAATGTAAAAATAGAGTTGCATTTCTTATTTGTTTGATTTTTTTTTGTAATCTTCTTTTTTTTTCTTTCTCATATGGTATGATTATCATTGATATCGATGATCACAAATGTCAATTCAATGTTCTAGTTTATCCCAATCCTGCAGAGATCATAATGTGCATATATGTAGCTGAAGAGCCGATTTCAAATTCTGTTTTTGTAAAAAAAAGTTGCACAAATCATGAAGCTTTTAACCAAATGCTTTATTAGAACTGTGTTCTACAAGAACCCTCTAAGGGCTGCAATATGCAGAATATGCCCAATGTGTAAACTTCTTTACTACTTTTCAAAATGAATAGTACTTGCCTTCTCACTGAGAGACTCGTAGCCAGACTTTGGATGTTGTGTCCTCATATCAAAGAGATGGTATTTAGCCTCAAGGGTGGAAGCAACTAGTTTATTCATGTTGATGTCCTTACGATCAAACTCCAAACCACACACCTGCATTACATTTAGATAAAGATGTGATAGCATGAATAGCAGAAGGTCATGACAAGCAGTCTGTTCATCATCATTTTCAATGTTAAATCTATTCAAAATAACATGATAGACTCAGCATTATAAGAGAAACATAACTTTGAGGATCCAGTTTACATCTCTTATGTAATGATCCCACTGTTGTTTTCTTTCTTTTAAACTCACATTGAAAATCATGGTAAACAGTTGTGGTAGAGACATTAAATAACCAAGCTGCAACAAAACTGTAAGTTCTTGAAAAGTTCCTCATGTTTACTCTAAAAAAAAAAAAAAAAAATCTTATACAATTGTATCAAGGGACAATCAAAATGGTATTTTTAAACTTTCATTTCTACTACATAATTTAAATGTAACATTGAGCATTATCTCTTAAAACACAAAACCCTCCAATGTCCATAGACCAGCACCCATGTTATGACCTACTATATAAATATAAATTTCCCCCGAGGGCATAAGAAGAAATTAAAGAAACATGGGAGAAAGCAAAGAATTGTAGCTATCACTCTTTAATTATGGTAGTTATATCATCTACATACCCCATTTTTTATGTTTGTTTCCCATCTTAATGACATGTTCCTGAGATCAAACAGTTTGATATCTCCATTGTCATATCCAGCCGCTACACAGCGATCTTCATTGTTATGTGCATGACCTATATGAAAAAGAAAGACACATGTATATTTAATACTACATTTCTAAAACCTAGAATTTGTTTAATTCAATAAGAAAATAGTATGTTTATGTTCAGAATGACATGTAACATGGAATTATCTCGAGGAACAAACATCTCCAAACAATCAAATAAGCACAGTAACATTTTGTTAAAGTTTAAACAAAAAATTGCAAAATTGGAAACTGAAATTAGTTTGTGTTGCTGGAAAAATTGGGTTATACAGTTTTATTTGGACTGTCCATTCTGTTGAAGACATAAATGCAAATGATGATACTGAACATGAAGATCTTACTTGGGTGAATGATAACTTACCAAATGCCACAGTCCAGCAATCTCTCTTACTCTCACCATCTGCAGGTTCCATGCAAGCTACTGGTTTGTCCTTCTGTCTTGGATCCCAAATTTTTACAGCTCCTAAAGGTAGACAAAACAATGTCAAAAAACACAGTTAATTGCTTCTATTCCTTCAATTTTAGTTTTGAAACCAAATCTGTGATCACACCTACTTTTTAAGAAAATAAATAAAAGGTGATTAGAGTATCACTTATAATGGGAAAGCAACTGACTCTACTACTTTAAAAAAAAAAAAGGGTCTGTGATAGAAATTTCTTCTTCTACTACTTGCTTATTAATGCTTTTGCTTAAACTGGTGACACAACTTTTTTTCACACAATCAATTTCATCAACAGAAATATAGACCTATCTTCTCTAAATGATTTACAACCCAAAATAGCACTAGGATTATATCTTACCATCTCGGCTCCCAGTTGCCAACTCGGGTGCACCTTCACCAACACCAGCACCCCCAACTCCATCAATACAGTTGATGATCTCCTTGTGTGCTGATACAGAATACACAGGTGTCTCCATCTTTTCCAGGTTCCTGTATTTATTGAAGAATCATCGGAGAGTTTGGTGGCTTGAAAAGTCCTTAACAATTACTATTGAATATTAATTTAAATTATTTGTATGCACCTTGAGCATCTCTAGAGATGGATATGTTGCGCTTTATAAATATTGTTATTATTATTATTACTTTATTTAAGTGTAATTAAGAATATGGAATAATTGATCACAAACCGAAAAGTCATTTGGCGGGCGGTATCTGAATTTCAAAGAGAGAATCGCATTTCTAGAAAGTTGAGTTTCTGCCCTTTCATATGACACTTCAATCAGGAAAAATGAGCTAGGAATAACAAAGTTCTGTTTGTTTAAATTAGTGCTTGCATTTCCATAATTTGATTAAACGAATTCGTTTTCACTGGCTGCCTGTCGTATCAACAAACGAAATTAACAAAAGACTTAACTCCGTTTCGTTGACAATCAGCCGTAGACGAAAGACCTCATGCATGGCTAATTGTCAACGAAACAAAGTTAAGTCTTTTGTCAATTCTGCTTTTTGCTACGGCAGCCAGCCAGTGAAAACGAATGTGTTTTCAAAAATTATAAAAATATAAGGTCTACTTTAAACAAACAGAACTTTGTCATTCCTAGCTCATTTCTCCTGATTGAGGTGTCATATGAAAGGGCAGAAACCCAACTTTCTAGAAATGTGATTTTCTCTTTGAAATTCAGATACCGCCCGCCAAGTGACTTTTCGGTTTCCTCTCTTCAAATTGATTTTAATCACTCATGCTTGAAATATGCATCATATGAGTTGCATCAAATGAAAGAGGAGGATCTAAGCTTTCCAAATATGTGTCATTTATTAATTATAAATGTGATTATTAAGTTATGGTAATACATCGATAATTCTCGGTTTCCTTTTTTCTTGGACGCACTGTATATTACCTTAATTAGGCAAATCACAGAATCTGTCATTTTCATATTTGGAGAGAGAGGATTACAAACATCTGCAATGTAATATATTTTCAATAAGTTTTCTCATAGAAGATTCTCCACTGTCTTGACAATCTCATAGATGTACATCTATATCTTACCAAATTCTCATATTGCCATTAAAGTCTCCTGTGGCTAAATCCCTCTGCTTCAAACTAGAAGCTCCAAATGTCCCACATTTCAGTGCTTCTTTCTTTTCCACCTGATGATAAAGAAAAAAACAAAATAATTTTGAATAAGTAGTAAAATATTACATTTTTAGATACTTTGGAATACCAATTAAAAATTCTCTGATAGAATTCTCATTGAATCCAACTACATGTACATGCACCGATTTCAATTCAAACAAGAAAGAAACAAAATCTAACTAATAATAGACTGAGGCATATGAAAATGGATGATTGATTAATGATTAATCAAATAACAAACATTTTTTAAAGTCTTGAGTCCTGCATGAAACTTACGATTTAAATCAGTGATAGATTGTAATTTAAATAAATATGTATTAAATTTAAAGTCTAAGAAGTAAAGAGTTTGAAAAGAAGATAAATATATTTGAGAAAATGAAAGTAGAAATGAGTGGATTTGTTTTTTCTAAAAAAAAATATAAAAAACAAAGTAGAAAAAGCTTTTTCAGATTCACAATTTAAAGAATATAGAGAATTGGAGACCACTGACTAGATTCTGAGACAAACTTACAACAGCAACTCTTTTTGGCGACATTAAACTTTCGCAAATTGTTAAGCCCTAACTTAAAAATGTAGGGCAGCCATTTTCCCAGCAAGAAAGTACTTTCACAAATTGTAAAAATTTAGAGTTAAGTCAATTGTAATTCAATTGGTTTGCAGTAGTTTTGCAGCATGAATCTTTTGTGAATCTGGACCACTTGTGTCTTGTGAAAACTGCAAACATTTCATGACATGGCTGCAAAGGTAAACTAAATGTTTCTGCCTTTCAAATTTTTTAAATATCAGATTTATTTCACTCACTCGATAAAAACAAATGATCATTTTAATACATCATTCAAGTATACAGTGTAATAAAAAAACAATACAAGACAAAGCATTTATTTACAATAGATTACAGGGTAGAAAATAAATACCAAGATAGAGAACAGGTCAAGCGAGGACAGGCCTAAAAGATTGAGAATTTTACTCTTAGTTCTGCCAGCCCTAGCATAAAGCCAAAGTGGACAAATGGAAGAAGAATGAAGAAGATGGGGAAAATATATAATTTGAGATAGAGGTCTAAGTAGGCTTTTCTCGAAAATAACCAGAATAGAACTTCCTTCTGAATATTCCTGCCATCCTGGGGGCCGTTTCTCGAAACCGTCATAACTACAAGATCAACGACATCTCGCCACTGTCACGCAACTTGTCAGCTAAGTGTTTCACGAAGCCGTCTTTGCCAAGATGAGCGACAACTTCCGCGACAATGAGTTGTCACTGCTCCGAACCCGTCATATCTTTTTTAATTGCTGTAAAGCGCCACCACAAGTCAGTTTGTTGCCATTCTATGGGCCGCGAAATGTACGATTCAATTATATAGTTCATCATCATTTTGAGAAAAACATAGACGAGTTTGATACGTAATTCTCAATGAGGATGCTCATTCTGTATAAAGCATGAATCACTTAGCATTGATTTACCACGAGGCTCATGCTATTCACTTGTCTGTCATTTTAGTTCCAATAATATTCGATAGGTGACCTCCTCATTGCCTTAGGGCCTTATTGGTCATATTTTATTGGCTATCTGTTTTTATTCATATTTGGGAGGGGGGTGGAACCGAATTAGCCCTGTTCGTGTACGCTAAATGGATGATGATATTTTTCAAATGATCCCTCTATATTTCAAAAACCTACAATGCAGATTTTGATCATACATGTTTAACTAATAACAAAAACAGGCCATCCTAATGTTTGCATTTTGATTGGCTGTGTAGTTTTGTTTCGATATGCTGCTTAATTTTACGACTTGCAAGTTTATAAATAAAAACCGTTGAAAATGTCTAAATAAATTAATTTTGTTATCTTTAATTAGGTTTATTGTATTTCTATCACGTTGTCCATTGAGTTGGAACAAATTGTTCTAACCTCATGAGGGATTGTGTGAAAATATGATTTATTATTGTCTACTCAGATCTATCAAAAATAAATCATATCGTTATGGAGCGATGATTGTGCAGTAATTTCAAATAAAGACTACCGGTAAACAAAACTTTGTTTCCGACCTTTATAGGCAAAAGAATAAAATCAAGTTCTAAAATCAAATACATTCTTCGAAAAATATGTTCACTAATAATTTCTAATCCATCTCTCTCGCTCTCTCTCTCTCTCTCTCTCTCAATTCTCCCGCTTACAATTATTATCTCTCATCTGTCACTATCTGTCTGTCTGTCTCTCTTTCTCTCTCTCCCTCTCTCTCACTCACGCACTCGATCTGTTACAATTTTCGTTCTATGTAACTCTATGCCCATTCTCTCTCTCTCTCTCTCTCATCTTTCTATCTGTACTCGACGTACTTCACTATCCTGTTGAAGCTATTATGCACCCTCAATAAAATGCGAAAGAAAATGTGAAGAATAATAATTTCTCTGAAATCCAAACATTTTATTCACTTGTGCCTAGTAAATAATATTCATAAATGCACAACACTTTCTTTGTTGTTCATTATTATTATATAATGTGGGATTTCAAAGTTAGAATTAATCGCGTTCACCATAGAGTTGCTCGATGAGGTTATTGCGGGTTTGTCTGCCATCGCCAGCAATCTCTGCATGAACGTCGTCATGATTGTTGTCGTCCAAGTGTGGCACAATAGGTTCGTCGTATGGCAGGTTGTTGGTCACACAGATATTGTGGAGCACAGCTACCGCCACAAAAATGTGGCACACACGCTCTGGCGAAAACTGAAGGCCACCCCCAGACACGTCTATACATCTGAAACGAGACTTCAGGACTCCGAAAGATCTCTCGATTACCGAACGACCTCTTTTGTGGCTTTGATTGTATCTCTCTTCTGGTCTTGTGGTCGGGTTAAGGAGAGGAGTTAGAAGAAACGGTTTTGAGAGGGTACCCGCTATCACCTAGTAGGTGGCCTTGCACAGGAACATCTTCAAACCTTCTACAAATCCCCGAGTTCGCCCAGATGTAGGAGTCGTGGGTAGAACCCGGGAAGCGAGCAAGAACGTTTAGGAACTTCATTTGTGAATCACAAATGCACTGAATATTGATGGAATGGTAACCCTTTCTATTTACGAAGAGATGTTCATCTATCGAAGGTGAGCGAATGCGGACATGAGTACAGTCGACGGCACCCAGCGTATTAGGAATGCCACACATGTCGGTAAAATCTCTCTTGACCTGAAGCAGGGAAGCCCGGTCACGTGGGAAGACGATGTAGTTGCTGGCCTCTCTGACTAGCACTCTGGAAATATCTCTCACTACTCTGCTCACTGAAGCTTTGCTTACACCCTGGATGTCTCCCGTCACTGCATAAAAACTCCCAGTTGCATAGAAACGCAGTGCCATTGGAACCTAGAATAAAAACAAAATTTAATGATAATAATAATAATAGCTCACATTTATAATGCGCCTAATACTTTGTTTCTACTAATAGTAATATTAATAATAACGGTTCTATCTTGATCAGACGTTCCCCACCCCAGTCCTGTATTATCAATATATCTAATTTTTGTTTAAACATACAAACACAACAGACATACTTACTTGCAAAGCCACAGGTAATGCCATCGAACGTCGAGTCTGGCGTTTGATGTCATCATCGAGCAGACCACAAAGTTCGAGGATCAGATGTCTTGGAAGTCTATATCTAGCGATGAGTTCTTGGTCATCGTATATATCTAGAGGACACGTTCGATCACGGAATATTCGTTGCCTTCTCATGTCATTGCGACGTGCTTGCAGAATTGCAGCCATTTGCCTTAAGATATAGGACTACTCTGAATATACAACCTTCAAATATATAGAGACAGTCAACGAATGAGCAGAAGGTTAAAAAACTTGCGATAGTCGTTATTTTATAGCCACCATTGCTGATTTAATATAAACGTGATATTTTTTTTTAATGTATGACTTTCATGACTTAATAAATTCAACGCTCTGTCTGGAATATTTAGCACTCGTAAACATCCGCAAAGGGAGGAGCTAAAATCATTAATTCAAGCAAACTAAAGAATTCAAACTGGTAGTGAATGATTAAAAAGGGGCGTGTTATGTTTAGGCTAAAAGAGGATGTAAGTTTCAAACAAAATAAAACTATACGACTTTCTTAAATAAAATCAGGCTTGGAAGTATTTAATATGTCTGAGTAATGTGAGAGCAATAATACATCTATCTCATTATTTTGTTGATTGTAACATTATCATGAGTATATCGTTGCACGGACAACATACATTTTTAATTATTTTTCTATCATTGGTTGGAGAGGGGGCAGGGATATCATCCCCGGTGTCTTTCCCTCATTAACATTGCACGTCAACAGAATAACCACGACAAGAAGATGCGTGCTTGTTAAATACTCAGGCACCGCCCACACTGCTATGCCTATGTGCACCCCCACCAACAAAACACAAAATAAACCGAAACATGCAAGCCAGTCACAAGCGGAGCAATATGGAAATACATCACAAAGAACTGTATGTGATGCATTCCATGATAATCATTCAATAGGTAAACAATTTAGATGAATAAAGACAAAAGATAACATATCCAGTATACTTAAAGACCTACATTATTTTGGAATTCAAATTTACCTAGAAATAATTTCGGCGCAATGTACATGTACAGTAGCAATAGTTTTGACACTTAATAAAGTAGGATTGTGTTTCCTGATTTTCGTATCTCATTTTATTAAAACAAGACATTTGGCGGTTTTATTCATCTATTTCAAAATCAAATGTACTTTGCGCTGAGATTCGGGACACTATATAACTAAAAGTCCTTTTAAACTTCACTCTCTGTCATGGGTTTTCTCCTAATTTAAAAGATCAAAATGAGATTTCGCTGTTTATTAAATATTCAAAAATATATTTGTACATACTAAATTAACAGAGTAATTAATATTTGTATGAAAACTTTGGATGAACCAAAGTTAGTTTAAGGTTTAAAAAGAAGTGCACAAGCATAGTGTGGGCCTTTAATACCACTAGACCTATTTGATAATTATGGAAGTCACATTGAAACGCATGCGCCCTCTGTGGAATTCACTTCCAGACGGATACGTCGGGGAATTTAAATCTCACATAGTAATGTCCGGTGTATAATAATAATAATAATAAAGGTGGCTTCTTATATAGCGCACATGTCCGTCACGTTGTGACGCTCCTGGCGCTGCCCCGATTATTACCCTGTATAGTTATGTGCCACTAATGTATTAAAGCTACCCTACCTGGCACTGTGCGGAAAGTCTCCTAATTGTTCATTTTCAGATCAGACGTTCATCCCTATCAATCAGTGATTGGTCGGTATAATATGCACAATACAAAAATAATACACGCCCAAATTTCATCACCTCATATCCTGTGTATTTGAAAAGTCCGTCGCCATAAGGAAGGGGAGGGGGGAGGGGGCTCCCCCCACACACACATACACACATGATAAGAATGCAATATGAATGGGAAAAGGGTAACATATAAATCTTGTTCAGTTAGAACCTTTGATGTGGTATATTTATGGATTTATCCAAGGCTTTTGATACCATCGATCACCACATTCTCTTGAAAAAATTGAATTACTATGGTATTCGTGGTATACCGCTTCAATGGTTTCAAAGTTATTTATTAAGTCGTAAACAGTATGTGGTGGTCGATGGTGTCGAATCCAATCTCATGAATATTGATATCGGTGTCCCTCAGGGTTCAGTTTTGGGGCCACTTTTGTTTATTTTATATGTAAATGACATTGTTAATTCATCAAAATTATTGAAGTTTTCTCTCTTTGCGGATGACACTGCTGTTGTGTTCCCCCATGCTAATATATCTCAATTGATTTTCACTGTGAATTCAGAATTGTGTATTTTAAATAATTGGTTCAAATGTAATAAATTGCAACTTAATTTTGAAAAAACTAAATATGTAATTTTCCATCCTAGGAAGAGAAAGGTATTAAGTGACATTGAAGTTGTAAAAATTGATGATATTGCTATTGAAAGAAAAGATTGCATTGACTTCTTAGGAGTAACCATCCAAGAAAATTTAAATTGGAAAAAACATATTGATCGTGTCTGTAATAAATTGCTCAAATGTATTGGTGTATTTTATAGACTTAAGGATTTTTTTACCCCTCAGAATATTATTTAATATTTATTATGCTATATTACTTCCTCATCTGAACTATTGTACTATAATTTGGGGCAATACTTTCAAATCAAACTTATCAAAATTGTTTATTTTACAAAAGAAAGCAGTTCGTCTGTTGACCAACTCTCATTATATGACTCCAAGCGCGCCACTTTTTGTTAAATATAAAATTATGCCTCTTTTCGAACTGATAAGATTTAATACCTGGATTTTTATGTATAAATATAATAAAGGCGCCCTTCCAGAAGTTTTTTCTAACATGTTTCAAACAAACTCGAAATTCCACACTCATTTAACTAGACAACATCAAGATTTACATAAACCCTTCTCTAGATTCAATTATGTTTGCAATTCAATCAGATTCACAGGGGTGTATGAATGGAATTTGTTAAGTAGTAACATTACAAATAGCACAACACTATCCAGATTTAAAGTATTGTGTAAGTTACGTTTATTCAGTTCTTTAAATAATCTCGATCTCTCTTCGTAGCTCTTTATCTTGTATTTTTCCTTCCTCTTATATCTTTGCTCCATTCTGTCGTGTGTTTGTGTGTGTGTGTGTGTGTGTGTGTGCTTGCTTGTTATGCGTGCGTGTGCATTTAAATTTATACTAATGTTATAATGTACTTGTATATAGGGTCCCGACTACAAGCAGTCTTGCTTCTCAGGGACCCTGACCATTATTACTTTTGTTTGTTGTTGTTATTTGATATCATTCTTCTATTGTATTGTTGTTTTGTATATTTTGTTGTTTTAAATGGTCAATAAACGAAGGGACTTCCTTCATATTCAATGTTCCGATATCTTATTGCTGTAATTGAACATCCCACTTTCTGTGACAATGTGATATGACGTTATGAGAATATGAAAATAAATAATTATTGCTCCTCCCCCCTTTTTTTCCTTGCCATGCCTATACAGATATGCTATAGATTGGTGCAATTTTGACCTTCATGGCGTTGAAACGCATGCGTCCTCTGTGGAATTCACTTCCAGACGGATACGTCGGGGAATTTAAATCTCACATAGTAATGTCCGGTGTATAGTTATGTGCCACTAATGTATTAAAGCTACCCTACCTGGCACTGTGCGGAAAGTCTCCTAATTGTTCATTTTCAGATCAGACGTTCATCCCTATCAATCAGTGATTGGTCGGTATAATATGCAAACTACAAAAATAATACACGCCCAAATTTCATCAATTTATATCTTCACTGGACTTGATAAAAATTATATTATATGCAGCAGAAATTCGACATAAGACTTGAAGCTGAACCACGCCCAAGTTCTGTCAATCAACATTTGATTGATCGGGTGTAGGCCTAATCTATGTAAATGAAAATAAATGTAAGGGGGGGCGGTTGTATGCTATATATAAAGGGGCTTTAATTTTTTGTAATCACATGTTCCACCATGGCGAAGCGACGGGCCAACTTTAACGCTGACGAACTTCACCTCTTGGTAAACGAAGTTGAGGAACACCATCAACTCCTGTTTGCGGGATTTAAAGATTTGAGTTCCGCAAAGCTTAAAAAAAAAGAAATGGCATGAAATTGCAGTCAAGATCAACAGCATCGCAGGAGGGGAGAGGACAGGGGATGAAGTCCGGGCAAAATGGTCAAAGTACCAATCGATGACCCAAAACAAGTACAGCCAACTTCGTAAGCAGAGGGCGAAGACGGGAGGGGGCCCTCCCCCCGTAGACACCTTCGACGACATCGAGAAAAGGGCGTTGGACATTATGGGTTCAACGGCAATCGAGGGCATCCAGGGAGGGGTAGACACGGACGACCATGGGCCAAGCTGTTCGACTGCGCAACCACCAACAACAGAAGATCCAAATGGCCCAAGCAGTTCGACTTCCGTACCTCCGAATGCAAGGCAGAAACAAACGAAGGGCCGACAGCCACCAGCTGATAGTTACTCCGAAAAGTTGCTCAGCATCGAAGAGAAGACACTGGAGCTTCTGCGTCAGCTTGTCGACATCCGGAAGCAAGCTTTAGAGGTAAACGCATTATGCCTGCATGTATTACAGTTTAAAAGATATATTGTGGACGTTTCTTAGGAATTTTGAAATTTAATTCACATTTTCTTCTTCCGTTCTTGAAAACCATAATTATTCCAAGCAAACCAAAGTACCCTTTTGAATTTAAAACATCAATTCTTATCGTTATCCTTTCTGGTAAACTAAGCTGACAATGTATTTAATGCAAAATGAGAATAAACCTTAAATAATTATTAAATATGCCCACTTATTATTTTATCTCCCTATCTTCTATTTTCAGGTGGAGAAAGAACGGCTGGCCGAAGAGAAGGGAAAGCGGTTTCTCGAAGAAGAGAGATTGGCTATCGCTAAGGAAACTTTAGAATTGAAAAAACAAAAGAAAAAATAAATTTGAAAGTACAACATCATTTCATGCCTAAATGTTGCGTTACTTTTTTAGATGTGACGAATAGAGAGCGAGAAGAGCTCTTGAAAATGATATATGACTGAGAGTGGAGAGAGAGAGAGAGAGAGAGAGGGAGACGATCGCCAGGGGTAGGAGGTAGAAGTGAGAGAGAGTGAATGGTATGGCGAAGGAAAAAGAGAATATAATGAGCAAAAGGGAAAGAAAGAGAGAGAGAGAGAATGCGATAAGACTAGAGATAGTGTAATGTCAGATCAGAGAAACGTGGAGATGAAATGAAAATGTAAAAGAGTGATATTAAAAAATATACAGAGATTTTAAAAATTGTCCATCTTCGTATTTCCTTCCACTGATCTAAATTAAATTGCAAAAATGATTAAAAAAATAATTTGAACAAAATAATGGAGGGAAAAAAAATGAATAAAAATGTTACAGACCGTTGTCCATAGCCGATCCATAGTCTTCCAATAGGATACCATCATACCTTTGGGGCCTTTGTGCATTATTGTTTCCTTTGTAATAACTTGTTTCAAATTATATTTTCAATATCAAATCAATTATATAACGAGTATTTATGAGACTCTAGAATAAAAACTGGATGAGAAAAGGTATTTTGCCTAAAATTCCTCGTCACAATAAACAAAAAAGTACGTATTGGTAAACTATCACATTACGGTATCCTTCAACTAACTTTTGATTCGACTGTCAAAAAAAAAACACTCACCGGTTATTCTTCAATTTAAGAATCTTTACAGAAATATGCGAATCGTTTGATGATCTACATTTGATAATGACACTATTTATTATTTATTTTAGGAGAATTTATATGTATATATTTATTTTTGAACAATTTTAGCCCCAAAACTTGTTTTGGGTTATTCTTGATAAATCAAATGGATCGTGACAAAGACCATGTTCTTGAGCTGCTAGTATCGCGATATATCGATATCATGTCTGTCATCATAGTCATGGCTTGTCATGGCTTTGTGAAACGGTTTATCCGCTTCATGACATCTCCGTAGGTCGGCGACAAAGATATGACTGTCATGGAGTTGGTTTCGAGAAACGGCCCCCTGGTCCTGATTCTCAAGTGGCCTATCTTTGACCAAGGCAATAGACGTTAGCGTTCAAACTTCAAGAGAGAACTTCCTTCTGCTCTGGACTAAACTCTAAATTAGTTCTGTTCAGGGCCCCATTGCATAAAACTTACCATTGATGCAGGATGGTAACTTTGCCATCAATGGCAACTACCATGGTAACAGAGCTCAACAGCCAATCAAAATCAAGGTTTCCATGGTAGTAACCATTGATGCTATGATGGCAACGTTTTGTGCAATGGGGACTTCAAAGTTCGACTTCAAGTTCAAGACCAAGTTCAACTTCTTCTGGTTCAGCTTTATATTGCCAACTATTCTTTACACACATCTGCCCATAAATTAAATCTATTTATAGGCCTAGTCACATAAATTAAATTAATGTTAATTTTATAAAAAGTCATAGATTCTACAGATCTACGACTCACCTCGTGTATTAATTTAGGTTCTCCTTGATCCATCTCGAAGACCTGCAAAGCCCCCGTCTGTCTCGGGTGGCAACCGATCACAACGAACCGGGCACTTCTGGGGATCCATTTCACGTCGTACAGCGTAATGTTCAAGGATTTTGTAGCATGAATTATGATTTGTGGTTTGTCCATGATGAATGACTGACGTGACAAGATTGCTTCAGGATCCTAATTTGCTCGAAATTGTACGTCAACCAAGGGAAATTGCAAACGGCGTCACGTTTCCAAGCGTGAAGTCAAAGAATTTTCTTGTTTGAATCTGCATTCAAATGGCGGCCAGAATAAGGTAAAAACAGCACGACAAATCAAAAAAGAAAAACTATTTGACTTCTCAACAGCTGAGCTGTGTACATATACGGTGCACATGACTATTAGTTTAATACTAGGTTGACTTACGGCAGATTCTAGTCTTACACCACTCTTTAGATCATAAAATATTTAAACACTCACTGAGTCTGCACTTTGCGAAACTAGGTGTCATTTATCTACTCTCCTCTCTCACACATACACGCGCAAAAGGAAGAGGAAAAACACAAAGGAAGAAGCCCTCATCATTTTTTTTCTTTTTTTCTCATTTTCTAGAAAGGGCACGCATAAGCCGATGCCCTTAATTCTTTTTATAGCAATGATCTATGCTGCTGTTACAAAATATTTATGTCACAATGGCTGATGCTGGTAGGCCACACACTACACATTTTTCTTGAAAAGTACCCTCACCAAACAAAACAATCCCTCACAATGTTTTTGTTTTCAATGCAAAAGCAATAACCTATGTTTTCAGGGGCAAGTTGAAGGAATAAATTGAGATTTTAGTTTAGGGTTTGATTCAGACAGATTATCTACTCATTGAAAAAACATTTGAAAATAATGAATTAAGAAAAGGCAGCAAGGCATTTTTTATAAATAGCAAGAGAGCACTATGCCCAAAGACAAATTCTGATGAATTAATTTACTGCTAGCGACTAGCCATCATTAACAAAATCAAGAAAATATAGAAACATGTAGGTATGTAGTGGAAATTAAGATCTGCACAAAATTGAGAGAGCATAATTTTTTTGGATATTATATTTTTTATTTTGAAAACAAAACAAAGAAGGGATCATGGAGAAAATACAGAATAGGCGATGTGCCAAAAGAAAATACATGATTTACTGTAAAATAAAGGAGGCGAGTTGGCTCAGTCGGTAAAGCTGTCGAACCAAAGATCCCGGGTTCTACTCCCACCCAGGCGGATGACTGAAGCCTGTGTTAACGTGCCCCTTCCCTTGTTCATAGACGCAGGTTATGTCAAGTGGAAAACACTCCATCCCTCGGATAGGACGTTAAATGGAGGCCCCGTGTAGAGAAGAGTCACTACCTTTGCACGTTAAGAACCCACTGCACTATTCGTATAAGAGTAGGGGGAACCTCTGTGTAGTGGTCCACCTGCACACACCCCAGTATAGTACGATAATACTCTGTAAAGAGGTCTGTACTCAAAAGGAAGAAGAAGACAGGTCTGCATTGCCACTATAAACACTGGAATAATTTACACGAGACTGGAAAAGGAGGGACAATTTCTTTGACTAGGTCTTCGTTTATTTTACATTGATAGAAATACAGTCCTACTATTTCAACCTATTGACATCTTAAAGTGACAATGGACTAAAAAATAAATTCATTTTAGAAAGCACTCGCATATGAGTTTATTCATGGCGATCAAAAATGTACATTGAACAGTAAGTTGCCCAATAATGCAAACAACCAAACATGCAGTCAATAACATTTTTTAATCTAAGAAATCATCCTTGAATTACACAGAATTGAACTGGTATGAAAAGATGGTTCCACTTAATTGTGGAGGCTTGATAATTTTTTACTTTATTATAAAAACAATGGAGCCAATTAAGAAGATGATTACAGATACTGTCAACAAGATACAGTACAAATATGGCTACAGAAATAAGAATGCCTCTGCAAATAGGTTAACAAAATACATCTGTAATATTCAATGAATAACCACTTGACCCTGTTAATGTAACGTCATTTTGGACACAAAGGCCCGAATTCACAAAGCAAGGTTTGAGCTCAGACCAAGGTTTGAGCTCAAACCTCCTTTTGTTTCGCCAAACCAGGTTTGTAAATAACAAAAGGAGGTTTGGCGAAACAAAAGGAGATTTGAGCTCAAACCTTGGTCTGAGCTCAAACCTTGCTTTGTGAATTTGGGCCAAAGTGTTTTAAACGGTAAAACAAAATATGCACTGTGTCATAATCCTGTTTTTTTAATGTGAATTTTACTTCCAGCATCCACATACCAAATGTATGTCAGACAATGGTACATCAAGAGAAAGGGTATAGATATATTTGACTTTTTATTTATTTATTTATTCATTTTGGGGGATATTGGGAGGGGGTAATTTGATATGAAATCAAATGAAAATGGAAAATACTACGTAATATATTAACCAAAATAAAGACACTGGAGTGAAATATTTATCCATAAAAACAACTGAAGATAATTAATGATAACCATTCTTGTCAGTGTTGGTGTGAATGTATCTATTTTCAAAGCATCAGAAAATAGTTAACAAAAGAGAAGACTTCTGATGAACACTTATTCGCACAAGATTATTTTGCTTGAATTTTTGAGGAAATGATAAAAAACAATTTTTTTAAACAATTATGAGATAGAGCACTGATCCATAAAAGATTTTTATCGTTATACTAGAATCTCACAGGCATATCCACTGTTCTTCTGTCATTCATTTTTATGTCTTCTCCGATAACTCATGAAACATATGTGACAGGTAAACGATCAATCTATGATGCTTTTCTTTTCTGATGAAGAACTTCTTCTGAACAGGCAAAATATTTCATTGGCCAGGCAAGGGGAATAGTTTTGTATTTTGGGGTAAACTAATAGTTTTGAACCCCTATAACAATTACCCCCTATGATGAGTAAGGGGTAATCACTTTGTGAGTAAATTCTTCAGATCATTTAGGGGACAGACTGTTTTTCTGATTAGGTTTTTTCTCAATGACTATTAACAACACTGTACAAATATTTATCTTCAATACCCGAACGCCTTGTTTCTTTTCTTCTCTACTCCCCCATGTACATGTCCATGTGCATAAATTTAATTCAGGTAAAAAATCATTCATACATTTTAAATGGTCTGCATATTTTCCCACTAGCTTTTTTTATTATAAAATAACAACTTTTCATCTTATGTTATAATGCAAACATCTTTCATGTTAGGCTTTAATGCAATAATATTATGTTGCAAAACAAAACCAGAAGGAAAATTTTTAACAAACCAGTACATAATATTATCTGTTAAAAATAAATTCAGTCACTTTTGAATTAAACAAAAATAGTTTAGTAACTTCAGTTATTTTTCAACGTTGAGTTTCTATAGCTCGATTTTATAACAGGACACGCAAAGTGAAAGTATATCAATCCATCTTAGTATGTCAATCCATCATATCTCGACCATAGTCATCATCCCTGGCAGAGAAGTCCGAGCTGAACGCCATATCCTTGAGCATGTGCTTGGGAATCTCTGACCCCCTGACCTTGATCACATAGCAAGCATCCTCCATCTTCTTCAAGCTCTGCCTCATCACCGTTGACTTGCGCACCATCTCCCTTCCAGCGATGTTACCAAGCTGCTGGAAACCTCTGTTGATATTCCTCATGAAATTGACAAGCTGGAAGGGTCTCTCAAGGTCTCCACTACCGATGATGTTGATGCACATGCGCATGAGTTCACCTGTGAAGTCTGCCAGTCCGAGCATGTATTCCAGAGGTGGGAGCTTCAGTGCTAATGTCCCATGGTCACTACCATTTTTTGATTCTGTCAAGTTCAATGGATCTAGCTGATCTGGTTTCTCTGTGGAATCACTGGCTTCTGATTGACCCTTCGCTCCGCCAGCTTCCTCTGCTTCCTGCACAATTAACAGATAAAATATGAACATTAAGTGCAAATAACGAGAGATGTCAGATGACTGTGCAATGACATTTTTTCCTTGATTCCTTTTTCTTTTTTAAATTCACATAGGTTGACGGAATGTCTATAGTTGGGCTGAATTTGTTTACACTAGGTAAATTTCAGCTACACGTATAACTAATTTGGTCTTTGCTACATCATTTAGTAATGGTATCTTATACAAAAATGTATCATAATTAAGCCTACTCTTCATACCAGTTGCGCATCAAATACCTTTTTTTTTTAAAAACAATTAACATTTCACAATCTTAAAAGAATGACATGTTATTAGACCATTTTAAAATAATGTTATGTAAAAAGTTGAATACCACCACCTGCACGAGAGTTCCTCCAGAGCAACACATTACCTATTTGAGTTCTGATTCTAATTGTGACTATTGTGTACTTCCAGAGAAACTGTAATACTTAAAGTACTTTTAGGTTTCAACTTACTTCATCTACCACCTTCTTGATGTCTTCTTTCAGAGAGAATGTGAGTCTTGAGATAATTTCCTCAAGAGTTACAAGTCTTTCTTCTTTGATGAAGAGGTAGAATGAAACAGCTTCAATATACTCCTGAACACCAGGTGAGAAAGCCCTGATAAACTGATGCAAGTCCTCACCCTAACAGGGAGAAAAATATATAATATAACAAATTAGATAATTTCCATGTTTTCTTGTTTCTTTCACATACATATATAGCGTATACCCCTTTCCCTTTACACTTCATGCTATTTCTATTCCCTATATCGGTCCAAACATCCTGTTTTTCCAATTTCAATTTATTAGCAAGGAGTAACAGAAAGTTAGCAATGCGAAACCCAATATTTTTCAGATGTAAATGAAGGAATCTTTTCATCCATTCACCCCTTATTTGCCCCTGTAACACTAAGTTTGAGAACATTTAAAATAATGACAATTTTTTTAAAATCCCCTTGTTATCTCAAATACAAAGAAAAAACATACTTTGAGTTCAGCAGCAATCTTAGAGATGAGGGTATCCTCCAATGATTTCAGTCTTGTCTCTGCTTCAATAAGAACCTTGTCACTGTCTCTGTTATACCAAAGAAGTGTCAAAATGTATTCAATCAGTGACCAGCAATGGCATGAAAATAATATGTTGAGGTGATTATCTAATGTGCAAAACATCACCTGGAAATATGAGGTTCACAATGTTAGGTGCCAATATTCTCAAATCATAAAACGTTAATTTCCAAACATCTTACACAACAGAATCTTAGTATGACTAACAGTCCTACCATGATGGACAATTTTTATGGGAAGGTATAATTTTGTCCTCTCTCACACACTCTCCAGCCCTTCCTTCTGAAAATGTACATCTATTGTAACCTCTACATGTGATATGGTTTCCTTTGAAAGGAAACTCTGTTCTAATTTACACCCAGGGTCTAACTCCCTCACTTCTACTCTATACAATCCCTATATGCACAACTCTTATTCACTCATAATTATCCAGTGGAATAAATACTTGCTATCCTATATTCAACCCTTTGGCACAAGAACCACTCTCTTCATTTATCCACCCTCTTGAAACAGTCTGGTTCCATCTCCATTACTCATCTCACTGCAACTAACTGTAAAATTACCCATACCCCCAACCCCAACCTGTATTAAATAGCCCTACATAGCTAGCCTTACCCATCTATGCGGTGTAGCAGGAATATGATCCTCTTGCTCTCGATTGTGATATCTCTGCTGACCTTCACAAGTCTTTCATGCTTGTCATGTTTGAGATCCAGCTCAGACTGGTATTCCCTTGAGAAAATAACAATCAAATAAAATATTAAATTTGAGACATTTTAGCCCTGATATTTAGCACACAAACAGAAAGCAGAACGCTCTACACAATGCTGAGATGGTTTACGCTAGGTCACAAAATGGGTAGCATGAACTAAATATGCGACTTCTTGAATATAATATTTCTGAAACAAAGTTCACAAACTGTAATGTAAGATAAAAGAAAATCCATTTTTGGCCAATCTAATCTTTACACTACAAATTTATTTACATTTTTTTGGATTCTCTGGCCCACTCTGTAATAATACCATCAGCCATTGTGACACCTGCTTTATTTCTGCCCTGGCACTTATAACATTTGCACATTGTAATAACATTTTTCCAATGACAACACTGTTACCTTAAATTGTGCTCAGTAAAAGACAGGAGTTGCTGTGGTGACTCCTTCATAAAAGCAGCACAAAAACTATAGTATTGCAATTTACCCCAATTGCAGTTGGGATGATAATGCACCCCCCCCCCCCCCACCCTAAACAAAATGAAGAAACTCACTTGAAGGCTAAGAGGGTAGGTGTAAGCTCCACATTCTCAGAACTTTCCTCTTCTTCCGTCTTCGGTTTTGGATGATGCGAGCGGTCGCCTCTTCTGTTGCGCTTATATGGACCTTGGTAAGAATTCATTAGGAAAATGAAACTTACATTATATAAGATTAGTGAAGTATCTATAATCATATAAATTATGCTTTGTATGTGACCTTGTGAATTGGGGTACCTAATATGAAAGCTTCTTATATTCTTAAAATGCATTTGTTGGGGTATACAACAAAATTTATCAAATTTCATCTCATGATTCCATAATCCATAATAAAGGTCAAAAGGTTTAATATTGAACTTTATTTATGTTTCTCTAACTTGGGAAGTAAAGGCAAATTTGAATTAGACTGAACATTCTATGACAATAAATTCAAAACACTATGCCAAAATGCATGCCATCAACCATAACATATCATTTTGTTTTCCAATTAGGGAAGCCTCATCAGCATGTTCTTCCGAGTAACTAAGGGCCCTGCTGATAAAAATATTGTTTGATACTCGGTCGTTCTACTTTTAAAAGGACATTTAGACATAGATTCAGATAAAAATAGTTGGTTAACCATCTGGCATGGGGAACTTTTAAGTTTAAGATGAAACTACCAGAAAGTTGACAAGATTTTCTGTTTTTTTTCTGTCTAACCATAGACCTACTGGAAGCCATGATCATGATTTATATTAAACATTCTGTCTTCTGGTTATAGTCTAATCCAATTTAAATAGTGTAGATCTACAGACTAGATCTAGATCTAGTAACACTTCAGTAAATCAATACTGTTGTTTGAACTTTGATCATGCATTTATATTTGACATAGTCTAGCCCTAGGCCTACCGGTAGATTCTAGAAATTCCCTTTCATTTTTCTGCTGGAATCTAGGTCTATCCACTCCAGCAAAGCATAGAGAGTCAATGCTAATGCGTATTGACCTCTAGCACTGCACTACGTGTAAATAGGCAGCATTTGAATACATGAAAAGTCAATACACTCACAACATGCAAATGCACACAATCATGCCGATGCGGCTGATCGGCAAGTTTGACAGTAGACTCACAGTTTGAATTTTTAAATTATTCTTTCGAACATCGGAAAGTTGAACAAATTGTATTTTACTGCTATTTAGGTGTCATCAATCGTCACTAAAGTACCGATTTTGAGTGAAATCAGTTGAGTTTTGTACAGTGGTGTTTGAAATGTTGAGAATCAATAGCACAGCTTTTAATACACAGCCAGGATAGTAATGCAGCTATGTGTGGGTCTATCATTATCACAAGCCCCGTCACAAGCACCAAACATCAAATTTAAAAAACAAAGATTCATCTTGACTTGAGACTTTTGACTCAAATTTTTTCCACTCATACCCCTACTGACCTCTGTCTCGCTTTCCGTCTCGATTCCCTCCTTTTGTCTCCGAATCTTCCATCATACAATAAATAAAATCAAAGACGGATTATTCAGATAGAAGAGATTATTCAGATAGAAGCTGCCTGCTCATTAGGTCTCTTTTCGTCGACAGATCAGAGCTGGCGCGCTGCGCTGTAACACTTCCGGCCGTCCGCTCAGTAGCTCTGTGCATGTATCAGTCAGACCGCAGCCGGTGCGAAAACCCTCTATTTTACTCAGCACGTATGCAAGAATTTACGTGTCTTGCATACGTAATGAGTAGTGCAGACGGTCTTCCCGATCGGCAATTTTTGCCTTTATAATTGTTCATTTCTCATGAAATGGATCTTATTTTAAAGATAAGAAGTTGCACTCTCTATATACTTAAATGACAATCATGTTAGATATATTTTGGAAACAGATATTTCGCCTTGAAAATGGGGTTTTTCGACGATAAATCTATCTAAAGAGTAGGGCTGATTTTCACATAGAAATCATTCTTGCGTCAAGAAGATGTTATAATCAGCATAAAGCATGAATATTTTTCTTTACAATGATATCAAAATTATTATATTTTACGCTGTCCCAAAGTCAGGAACCAAAAAAGATCACGCTCATGTTCATGAATAATTAAAAAAAGTAGTAAATTTTGCCAATGTGATAATAGAGAGTTCTGATTGGTCAGCTACGTCAACTACGTCACATATGTTTCGCTTTGGTTTATTAACATTCTGAATACCATATTTTGGTAACCATGCGTTGTGGCGTGCGCCTGTAATGCACGTGCGCGCAAGCCGTCTTGACAACAATCTAAGGACCCGAGATCAAATACCTCACCTGCCGTGTAGAAGATTCTTTTCTACCATAATTCTTTTTTAATCATTTTTCTAATTTTTTTTCGGCTAGTCGATGGCGTGGCGGAGCTCCCTGGAGTTTAATAATCAGTTATGCATTGCCATTGCTCAGACGGCGAGCGTGCACGAGTATGAAATCACACAATTTCGCGCTATCATAAAAAGAACAAATTGGTAATTTCCGGGTTTTTAGGGTCTTAATTACTATGATTATAAAAAGAACATGATTTTGCGTCAATTAGGTTTTGACATATTTTTGATCAGTGACTTTTCATCTTTCGAACGAATCTCAAAGTGGACAAATTTATTTTGTCCCAAAGTCAGGAACCAAAAGTGAAATTCCCGGGTCAAAACAGCAGTTGAAATGTTACAAAAATAACGTCAATAAAAGTTGTGAAAAATTATTGTTTACAAATTGCGAAATATGGCAAATTACATATCAAACTAATGCTGAAAATCTCGAGAGTGACTTTCCGTTGCATGCTGCCATGTTGAATGAAGTTAACGACCAAAAACGCAGCTACATGTACACCCCTACAAATCTCACTGAAAAGCGCATGGAAATTCAGCAGACGTAAATGTTATGTGATCGCCAGATATCGCTGAGTAAAAATCAGCTTTCAGCCTCATTAACGCGCGCGCTGCGGTCTGACTGTGTATGGCTCAGCCGCAGCTAGCTTGTAGCTAAAAACAGGGCACGTGCGATATCAAAGGCGGCAAAGCCAAATTATGTAAACAACAACAACTTGCACTGTGCATGCATGCAGTTTATGAGCTCGGGGAAGAAGTAAGGGGGAAGAAGTTGCACAGCTCAGATTCTCCCAAGAAAAGCAGATTAATTAGGCTTGGTTTGACTTAGCGACAAGATGTTGGAAAGTGTAAGTTAATCGTCTTAATAATTTAACTGACTGTTATAAATATAATCATTGACGACTGTAACGGTTAACCTGACTAGTGTGCTGGTGTGATGGGGAAGGTTGAGTTTTGAAGTGGAACTTGGATGGAAGAGAAGTGGATTGGTGGATGGGTCATGTGTGTAGAGAGGGAATGAGCATGGCCGCATGGTAATGGGATCTGGAGGTGGATGGAAGAAGACTGAAGGTTAGTGGTTTCATGGAAAAAATATAGAATTATGGATGGTAAAAGAAGTAAGTGTGTGTGCATCCTGATTTTTAACAGACATGTAATTTGTATCTACAAATTTAATTGGGTAGATTTTCTAGGCCTAACTAGTCTAGTCTCTAGACTAGATCTAGGGCCTAACTGTTAGGCCTAGATTCTAGACAGAATTTTTTGTCTCTTTCGTTCGTTATGACGTTAGCCTCTTTATTTGGGTAGGGTCGCGGCTCTTCTTTGAGGGGCGAGGCTAACGAACGAAACAGTCAGAAATTGTTGGTCTAGATCTACAATTAGGGGGGGGGGGGGGGGGTAAGAGCACATTTTTTTGTTTTTGTTTTTTGTTCAGTTTTGACTCAGCCAGCCGGGAATTCGAAAATTGTGCAGACCGTTTTTCGCTCAGTGAGCCCTTACTACAACAAATTATATTTTTAAAAAGGGGGAAAGCTCGTCGCCCCCCCCTCCCCCCGTGGAGCCGCGCTTGGGTAGACGGAGGGGGGGGGGGGGGGGGTCTGCACTTCTGGATGAAATGTCATTCAAGACATGTGTTTGAAATTTGGTACTTTCTTCAAAGAAAGATAACAGCCTCTAGGCTCTAGGATCTTACAAGATTTACAGCTTTTGGTACAGTGTTCTTCTTGAACTTTTTGTTTTTTTTAATTCTGAAGAGCCTGTCATGATTCCTATTTGTTGAAGAAGAATTTAATGACCTAGTGTATTGTGTTCCATTCTTCTAAGCTCTGCTCTTACAGCTTTCTGTGTGTACTCCTTTGAATTTGTGCCTTATCACCATGATTCATTATTGAAACTGTTATAATATTTTGCAGATTTTTAACGAGTGTGATGAAGACCAGAAGGGTTTCCTATCACGAGAAGATCTCAAAGTGGCTGTGGTCAGACTCTTTGGATACAAACCATCTAAGGTAAATAATTTTTTTATTTTTTATTTAAGGAAAGGGAATTTATGATTTTCTGTATTTATTCACTTTTCAAGTGTTCTTTGACATAACATTTACCTGTTACGTCATCTATCAAATAAATTAGTTGTGGTTTTATCAGAGAAACATTGCTAATTTACAAAACCCAATTTAAACAATCTGCATTCTGACTTTTTCTAAATGAAATAATATGTACATGTAGTTCAGGTGAATAACTAATGTAATACTTTTTTGGTGCAGAAAAAATCTGCATCACCACCAGGTGGCATTATGGGCAATTGTTTTTTAATGGGGGGGGGGACGGATATTGACGATAATGGTCAAGATATGGGCCTACAAACTATGTTTTAGCTATGGCGTACTGTTTTTTTGTTATGTTGATTATTCATGAGGCTAGAGTACTTTGTATCTACGGTACACACCATAACAAATTACTTTATCTCTTACATTAGTGTTCTTCATTATCTCATTGATCAAAGTGTAAAAAACATTAAAAGACACAATTGAAACCAGCAAACAATTCCATCTGATCTCGACATATTTCGGTTGGCCCAAAGTCTCCCGAATAACCCCAAAAAGCTAGCCGACAGATATCCATCACAAAATGTGTTCTGTGCAATGTTTAAAAGAGATGCTTTAGGAAATGCTTACAATGTCTTAATGATAATATTCAATATCATTGTCTATGAAATCAGTTAGACAAGGTACTTCTTGCAATTGCTTCCACCTTCTGCGTCTCTATAAATGATGAAATCAAGATGCAGAGCAAGATTGAGTCTGTGAGCATGGTAGTGCACGTAGAGTGACTTTTTCTTGCCTGACTATAAATTTGTGAATTTGTCATTTTCCAACGAAAGCATAAAAAAGTATAATTTACAAAAACAGTGAGAAAAAAAGAAGTCATTTCCGCAACATTTATAAATCACTGATTTCGAATTAGAAATAAACCATGTTTTTATTTTATTTGGGGGCGCAACAGCCCCCAAGGCATTGAATGTACCCATAGTCCAGTGCATGCCAAATTTGAATTAAGATTAAACTGACAAGAAGTTGCCCTTAAAAATTAGACAGCCTTTTCTACAGGGAGAAAATGGTAACAAACTCTTCCAATTTTTTGCTTCAAGATAAAGCAGAACATTCATTGTTTGACAAATAATTTACAATTCAAATGATGATTTTCTTTCTACAGTTTGAGGTGGATGAGCTGATGAAAAACGTAGATGGGCCTGGTGAGTATAAAACAACAAAGTTCAAAAATATTTGGCAGTATAAAGAGGGGGGATGTGAACATTCCTTGAACAAATCTTAGAAAAGCACCCCAAAAAAAGTATAGGAAAAAAAAGAATTAAAAAGTGCCCTGCCGGGAGGTCGTGGGTTCGGACCCCGGCCGCGTCATACCAAAAGACGTTAAAAGATGGGAGTTGTTGCTACCTTGTTTGGCGTTCAACAATAAGGGATAGAGCAACGTCGATCTGGCGCTGCTCAGTGGATGCCGGGCTCAGGATCAATTGGGCAAAAAGAATTTCTGTTTCGGTTTAATAAAATTTGGAGTGGACTAGCTATTAGGCTATTATTATTATTATTATTATTATTAAAACCATCCCTGATAAAGCAAATTATCTCTACATGTATATAAAGAACATAAGCTCCTTTAACTAAATATGAACATTGGTCATTATAAGAAGTAGTTTGTAAATGTTTTTCTTCAAAGTTTGATGCAAATTCCCATGCACTTTCATTAAAAGTATGAAAACATTATTTTACAAACAATTTAGAAGTGATGTTAAAATGTAAGTTACGTAATTAGAAGATGAATCAGTAGGATCAACTTTGTAAACATATTCTTTTATGCCCATTGTTTTTCCCTACATTCTATCATGGCACTATAACAGTATGACTTTCTTTCTCACAAAGGTATGACGTTGAATGAATTCATATCTGCGATGAAGCCCAAATTAGCAGCACTGGACCCAGATGAACACATCAGACAGATATTTGTTGCATTTGACACCAAATGTAAGTATGGGGAAATGATTTTGATTCTGTAATCTTTGAAGGCTTCCATGGTGAGGATAGTTTGAGCGAGGTTTGCGGTAACGCCACATATTCTTTCGACAAGATTAGTTTTTATAGATTGCACTGATCGTCTTCAGGATTTTGTATACCCTTTAACCAGTTGTTAGTGATTTTATTATTAATATTTATGAAACATGATAGATTTGTTAAAACCTAGTCATCACAAAGAGCCGTATTTTATGCACTAATCCATTAGTTGTTATGATTTTCTTGGTCAGCGGAGTTAATGTTTTTGCAGTAATATAAAAGTGGTTACTATTGATTTGTTGAATTGTGAATGATATAAATATCTAATACAAACTTCACATCAGACACTCCATTCAAATTTTCATTTGGTATTTGAATCTTTAAAACACTTCTAATTGAATTTCTCTCACGTATGCTCGTACGTAGGTAGAGGATTCCTGACTATGGAGGATGTAGAGAAGGCATGCAGGTTGGTAGCTCCAAAGATCCAGCCTCATCGGGTCCAGAAAGCTTTCAGGTAAGAGTTTATTGACCTCTATAGACTATTTGTAAAAGCAAAACATTTCAAAAGTATACAGAAGAGTACCAAAATTTATGTGTGTATTGATAAAAACTAAGAAATTATTTTTGACATTGATGATAGACTTGACTTGATGATTCAAACCCACTATTTCTGCTTGCATTAATAGTAATTTTCATCAGTTACAACATACATCTACATCTTGGTAAAGACATATATTTTGATGGCTACACCAGACACTGTTTGAAATTAAAGTGATTACTGATTTAATTGTCCAATTCTGGCTTATACACTATAGAGACATTCCAAAATATGTAATTTGAGTGACACAGTTCTTATGTTAGAAACTCTTGTTCGTCACGGTTCTAATTCTCATTTCCTAAATATGAAAATGCTGTTATTCAAGCATTGATTGATAGTGAAATCATTTTCAAATATTCAATTAAGTTTGTTTTTCTTCATTATTTTGTTAGTGAACTAGATGGAGATGGTGATGGTCGTGTAAGCTACAGAGATTTTGAGTTCATGATGAAGTACAGTCTAGTTGATGGCTTATGAAAGAACATTCTCAATGCTGTAAGTCATGTTTAATTTCCCTCTTTTTTTTTGTGAGGCGAATCTTTACTAAAACTTAGTACAGAGATTCAAAATTGATATTGGTTGTTTCATCACCAAATTGATATGATCTGATCTTAGTATTTGATTCTTAAAAGGTTTGTAATACTTATACAATTTCTTTAATTGGTATTTTAATCTGCTTTGAATAAAGTAGCTACTTTTTAATGTATATCAAAGATCAAATTTCCAGTTAATTTATTATTTTGTTGATAATGTGAAATAAACCCCCCCCCCCTTTTTTTTTTTTCTTCCTGTAATCACAGAACCAATGTGTTGGATCCCAGTACAGTCAATTTGATTATCAGATCGTCTGTGAGGGCTCATACCTCTATTAAAGTATGTGGTGGCAGATTTTACCTTTACCGGTAGGTTTCATAGGAGGGTCTCACGTGACATCAATTAGATGCAACTCTCATTCAATTGTTTATAGATATACAATATGTAGATGAAAGACTTCTTTTGGTATATATTATGATAATTGGAATGCTGAAATTCCCTTTTTTCTCCCTATCTTTCTCTCTTTCTCCTTCAGTCATTCTGTGACCTGCACCAGAGTATGATGATGTTGCTGTGAACGTTGGCTTCCTGGTAAGCCCTGCATGCATCAGACAGTGAAGCATGGACCTCCTGCACTACAGGCCTGCAGCATACAACTCCAGCTGCGCTCTTCTTCATGATGGTATCAAACAGAATGAAAGCTCATCTGCTTTGGTAGGCTGAATGTATCTGTGAGGATGGCCTGACAGTGATGATGGTGTATACTGATGATTGGATCATGCTCAGTGGCATCTTACGAATGACCTGATTCATTAGGCTTTGGTTTGACTCCAGAATGTGTGCCCAAACCTGCTGGTAGTTCCAAAAATGTGTTTTAAAAACTGCCAAAAGTTGGTGTTATTTGAGTATAGAATGAGATGCTGTGATGTGTGTGAAGGTATACAGTGTACTTCTCTAATGGAGCCGAGGATGACACACACTGAAACTGATTCACAAGTATGCAATTAAGATGCTTACCTTAATAAACATGTATCGGGATTACGCACAACTATGTGACCTCTCTCTCATAAACCAAAAAATACTGTGGTCGAAATGTACCAAGCCAGAAGATGGAAATTTGGTGTGCAAAACTTTACTGCTGCAATTTTACAAGAAACATTGTCAATGAATATGTATAAAATCATCCCTCAGATTTTTCTTTTGTTGAATTAATGATATTTGTGTATCTCGTGGCTGTGGCAATGCTTACTTTGCCCTCTGTGAAATGAGCAAATTGGTAAACGCAACACAATGATGTAGATGTCAGAATGAATCAGGAGAGCTTGGGTATTTGTTTCTAGTTCATCGTGACTGTGCCATGGAGCAGTGATGGCCTGGTGGTAGAGTTGCTGCCCGGCAAGCAGTAGATGGCAGGTTCAAATCCCGCTGGTTCCAAGACTTGTTTTTCAATTACAGATCGATCAATCGATCTTATTTACTGGGTGTAGGCCACAAATATTTTTAAACTAATGATGTAGAAATGTTAACTTCCCTATCGATTTAACTACTGTATTTTAATTTCAGTTGGGAAAATGTTTTTTTTTTTTTTTTAATATCTAGCAGTCACACTTTCAGGAAACAAAATATAATGAATGTTTACGAAATGAAACAGATAATTTGATTCTAGTAGCCCCAACATGATTTTGTCACTCGACATGTTGAGAGTAACCCGCTATCACCTTCCCAATTATAGTTTTATTGCATGTACATAGCTAGTTCTCTCACACATAATCATTATAGATCTAAGATGTTGTGGATCAGAAAAATTGTCTTGTGATAAATATTATTCAGTCAGCCCTTCCATTCCCCCTCCCCCTTTAGATAAGACCAATACAAGATTGCAGTCTTCTTAATATATCTAAAATAGAGAGCTTTAAATAGAATTAGGAGTTGAGCTCAACCTCTTGAATAAGCTCCGTTTTATGCTTCCGCAACGAAGTAGCCAGAGGCATAATGTTTTCAGGTTTTCCATATGCCCCGTTCTCGTGATCGAGTTATCTCAAGAACCGATTGATGGATTCCTTGGGTCGTGTATGTATCTTGCAGAGCCAATGAATTGATTAGATTTTAGGGTCAAGAGGTCACAGGGCGCATGTATGCAAAAATAGTGTGATTGCATTATCATTAGAACCGATAGACAGGTTACCATCAAACTCAAGACATGTATGTATCTTGCAGAGCCAAGTCTGTGAGAAACATTGCATACGATCGAGCCACCAATGGTGAGCCTCGGTACTTTTTTGAGCACCATGCTAGTCTTAGTTTCAGACTTGAGAAGCGCTTGCAATTCCGAATCAATTTCCTGCGCTTCGATCCGAGATTCAGTGTGCAAGGTGCTGATATCGGGTCGAGATAGAGTGTCAGCCACCACGTTGTCTTGACATTTGACATATCTGAGCTCTGTGGTGAACTGCGATATGAAATCCAATTGTCGGATTTCGCGGAGACTATGACGATCTGGCTTGGCATTGAATGCATATGTCAATGATTTATGGTCGGTATAAACGTAGAAAGTATGGCCCTCGAACATGTACTTGAAATGTTTAATTACCAAATAAATGGCCAGTAACTCGCCTATAAATGCGCTATACCTTGTTTCAGCAGGTAGTAATTTGTATGCAATGTGTAATGTAATACAGGACCTACAAAATGATATTACAACTCCAGAGAGCTGCCTGCCTGCGGGTTAGAGTTGTTCTCATCTTGTTTTTTGTTTTTTTGTCTGGTTCATCTGTATCAGCCAGGGTCTCCCAAATCGAAGAGCTCAGAGAAACTTCTTTGAGATGCTGTCAGATTCTCCTTCATTTCTTCCAGCCTCCCATTCTGCTCTCTATTGGCCTTCTTTAGTTCATAGTTTTGCTTTGCCAGCTCCGTGTTTTTCTCCCTAAGGACTGCCGTCTGCCATTCCACTTTTTCTGCCGCCCTTCCGATTCTTGAGGCGCGTTTTTGGATGTCCTCGAGTGATGCTTTTGTTGATGTTTCACCAAACATGATCCTGTAACACTAGCCAGTGATACACAATGAGCTTGTCATGATTTTTGGGAGTGTAAGATCCATGTTCCTTTCAGCTCTCTGTTGGCCTTGTTTAGTTCATAGTTCTGCTTTGCTAAGCTCTGTGTTTTTCTCCCTTAGAACTGCCATCTGCCATTCCACTTTTTGTGGCACATTTTTTAATGTCCTTGTTTATGGGTCAATTTTATTTTTTACTTTGCAGTGATGAACACGGTGCTGTATAGTACGATGAAGAACCATATGTTTCTTAGCAACCTTCCTATAGATTCCTGTGTGTTCTTGTAAATCATTCACTCTGACTTTTATCTTTCTCTTACCAAGACCTTTTTTTAAAAATGTATTTAATGTGGTAGGAATCTAAAGGCGACAGGTAAGACCAGGTCTGGTCCCGTCGGCGATCAGCAGACAACCGAAAACAAAATGGCGTCGAACGAGAGGAGAAGGACTAAAACATATCCCTCCGCCGAATCTAATACGCTGTAGTGTTGTAAAGCGCTGTGCCGCAACCGGCAGTCCCCAAAACCTGCGCGCTCAGAAAAAATAGGACGCACACAAAAAATACCTCAACCGGGCTAGTATTTCAGCCAGGCTCGAAATCACGCACAAAACAACCGCTAAACACAAAACGATGCCCAATCAGACACCTCACACCACCAGCAAACATTCGCTACAGAAAATCCAAACACGCACACTCGGATCGCACTACCTTCAAACCCCCAGTGAAAAAGTCCAGGCACAGCCGTGACGGAACTACACTAGGAGTTGACGAGAGCAAACGATCCAAAATCCAAAATACAACCTTAGAATCTAGTCTACTGATCAATAGCAAGTCACAGCGAGCAGCTTAGCCCAACGCACAGGACCGCATGTGTTACCAATGCTTAAGGGCAGCTGTGCTCGCTGTGCAAAAATCACAAGTTTTAAAATTCCCCGCAAAAGCAAGAAAGGAATTTGCTCGCAGCGCCAATGAAGTAGCTCTGATCTATGGATCATAAGCTACGATTTATTACTTCTTAATGCTACAAAGGAACAAAGAACAGCACTTGCCGGTATGTTTACTCAGAGTATGTCACAAGTGGTTGTACCAGTCAGTATAGCAGTTCTTCATCTACCGTTCCAATGTAGCAAGACCAATGGCGCCCTCTTGTGGTAGGTGCTTGTAAGAGCTTGTAGGAGGGTGGAGGCAATTCCTACTACATAGCTCCACAGAATTATAAGAAGGAGAAGGCTCATGGGCATACACTATGCACACACAACGGCTAGCCAATTCACGCACTGGGCTTCACGCTCGAGTGAACACGCCGCCATTTTGATGGTCCCATCCTGGTCATCTCTTTTACTGTCCTCACATACGGATGTGTTGCTTTTCCCTGAACCTCTCTCTCACAATGTGACATTTCTATCTGTTTGGGGTTTTTTTTTTGCAGCCTATTATGCCCAAGAAAATAAATCTAAAGGCCTAGTTGTCATGTTGATCTCAAGTTCTTTGATGGGAAAGAATTAGAGAATTGCTAGCTATACAGGCCTAGTAGTCCTTTTCCCCAAAATCTCTCCCTCGATCATCATTCGCTCTCTCCCTAATTGTATAAATCCACTCCCATTTCATCAAACACACATACATAAATATCTTAATAATCTCTCTCTGACACATACAGTATCATTTCCTTTTGACTTCTCTCTCTAGATACCTTTCAACTTCACACCCATTTAATCACACACACACATGTACATGCAAATTTTAATAATCACTCTCCTCATTATACAGACACATACATTGTTATGCCTTTTTTTGCTCTTTATAACTCCACATCCATTTAATCACACACACATTCATGCAAATTTTAATAATAGTTAAAAGAAAAAAAAAGTCTTAGCATGGAAAGTACTTCCATGGTCTTAGCAAGCCTCTCTCACCGCTAAAAATCACTTTACAAATTAAATGATGATTGCAATCCAGCATTGATCTAAAGTCAATAAAAAAATCTATGAAATACATGTTCGATGAAGATTTTTTATTTTATTTCTTGACCGTGATCTTCATGATACGGTACATTCTTCACATATGATGATGCACATGCGCACAAATGTATCTGCTTAAAAAAAAAAATATGTGGCAAGTCACATTTTAGGTAAATTTACTATTAACAGTTCATGCATCTCATAGGTTCATGAAATAGGCCTAAAATGTATATCAAATGAGGGGAAAAAATGTATTTGGCAACTTCTTATTCTAGTAATGTCACAATCAAATCATAAAATGTTGTTTTATGGAGCTAAATAGTCTTGTGTAAATTTTACCACTGACAAGGGGGAAAATGACAAACTTCCATGTAGGCCTACATGTGAATATGGTTTGCACTTCAGCTTTCCAAAGTTAATTTACATGTACATCCTAATTTAAGTATGGGTATGCTTGTAAACAGAATATATAAACAATCTTGTGATATGGAAAATACATGAACATGTACAGTAGTACATTTGTTCATGACTTGAATGTGCACACTTTCATTCATATTGCTTGAATTGTTTTAAAACTGATTCATGTACAATGGCAAGGAAAAAAAATGCAGAAATTCCATGTACATATGGCTTGCACTTCACCTTTCAAAAATGAATTACATGTAACTTATTGCAGGTACATCCTAATATAAGTACTGATATGCTTGTATACAGAATAAATAAATAATCTTGTGATATGGAAAATGCATGTACTGTACGGTATAGATGTACATGTAGTACCTATTCATTACTTAACCATCTACTCAGAACAACAATGTGCACACTTTCATTCATATTGCATGGACATTTTTAGAATGACAATGATAGTTCAAAGAATCATGCAAATTTTAAAACCAAGATAACTTATACTTCAGTATTTACATTAATTACACTAGTTAGCAAGATAAAACAATTGCACAAATTCCATGTACATATGGCTTGCACTTCACCTTTCAAAAATAAATCAACTTATTGCAGGTATATCCTAATATAAGTACTGATATGCTTGTATACAGAATACAAGGACAATATATGGCAGAAATAAAGATATTTGAGCATGAGTTCATATACGTAATGCAACAGGCTTATGGGGATTACAAGTAGTACAATACATTTAGAATTTTATCATTTAAAAATAATATGAAAACGTCAATACGTGTACCCGTAACTGTAATTTTCACACAAAAGTAACATTACTGGTTTTCAAAGAACATACTACATCCTAAAATAATTACCATAATAGTGTAATGTATAAATCCTCGTGTTCACAATATTGAAATGCAGTGTCTTCGATTCTATCATATTGATGTTTAAAAAAAATCATATCGAATGGCAAGAAAATATAAGAATTGCAACTAAACGTGTTAGAAAATGCACTGGTAGTCGAAACTAAAAACGGAACTTAGCACAGCAAAACCTGTAATGGTTTGGAAAAAGCACTACATGTGTATGTGAATTGGCGTGTATAATAAACATGTGTACATAATTATAATAAAAACAAACAGTCATTTAGTGGACTGTTAAGGCATGAGACATTGCATTTACTGATGGCGGAATAAAACTAGCTTTGTCAACTGTTTCCTAACAACTGGCCCACATAGTTTTTCATTGAACCGACGGGTAAGATGATGCATTTCGTATCTTCAAGTATGAAGCTGAGAGCCGTTTGACCAGTATATATACATGGTTGTTGTCTGGTGGACAATCCAACATGTGACCTGACAGGCTGTCGAATACGCTCAAGCCAACTTCCCCCAAGACAGCCGTACACATAGCATGCGATATACCAGCTGCTTGTGGTAGCCTACCACCAGTTGTAGTGAGTAGCCTCTGTAGACATGTTTCTGTGGTTTCACAGATCTTGAGAACATCTGGTGAAGCTCTCACAAGCCCTCCCCTGTTTCTCTTCTCCAGAAAACTTCCCTCAACTATCTCACCAGTTGTAAGGGCAGCCAAGCACTCCTCACACTGCAGATGTTTTTTTGTCATCCGCACAACATAGCCACCAACGTAAGAGATGACGGCCTTCTTGTAGGTAGATAGTGGGAACATGTTTGGAATGTCGGCATAATCATGATCATTTTGCTCGGGATCACGAGAGGAAAGGTCATACTTTCTTGTCAGGAGCATGTCGTTTTCTGCATTATGGACATTGGAGGATGTGGTGCTACTGGAGACATGAAGAATAGCTGTGTTGTCCTGGGCTGCACAGTTGCCACCTATACCACGTATTTCATGTTTGATGAAGAGCTTTTTGTATGTTGTGGCGAACTCCCTTGCCGTAGGATTATTGTTGGATCCAAATCTCGATCGCATCGAACAAAAGAAGAGCTCCAGATGGTCCTGACTCATCTTGTAGGTTAGCAAGTATTTCAACTTGGGGGAATCCCCACCAACCAAAGAATCGTACATCCTCTCCACACTCTTTATGCCCGCAAGAAATCCTAGGATTGGCGTCTTGCGTGGGGTCAGGTAGACTTTCTTGCCCTGAACATCCGTGAGGGAGCCTAGGTAGACGTAAGCCTCTTTCAGGAACGGTCGCCACTGATGTTCGTTAGATGGACGCATGGGTGCCTTGAATTCTCCAGCAAGTGGGCTGCGGGAAGTGAGGAGATCAAAAAGACGGTCTACAGTCCTAATGAAATGAACAGTTGCTTCACATCCTTGAAACTGAGGTAGCCCTTGATCTCTGAGAAAATCCAGAGCATCTGCAATACTCCTGCTGAGTGTTTGTACAGCGAGATTAATTTTCATCTTTTGTTTTTGCCAGTTCATGTGAGCATTCCGCAGCTTATTTTCCAAGGTTAATCCCTCATCTTCTTGAAGCTTGTGTAACTCTTTGATGAATTCCCACTTGATGCTGTTTCCATGTCCATCTTTGAACACCTTATATGATGCCAGAGCATTTCTCATGAGCTTCAACATGTGGCAAATGTCAAGAAACACACTAACATGATGTTCAGGCTTCTGTGGGTGAGGAAAGGACGGTCGAAGGTCAGGCATCGTCATACTTGCACCAAGAGTGTTTAGCATGGTCAAGTGGCATGAAGGGCCATCACATGTCAATGAACTAATCCAGATGCCAATGTCTGCAAGTTTACAAAGGCATTGCTCTATGAGATTGGCACGCTCCACACCTGACATTCCATGGATGAGGAAGTAGGCTACTGGTAACTTCCAGCTTCCATTGAGTGCCACAACCATGAAAACTAGAGCGTCAGACGCAACTGGGTTGGTGTCATCTGTGTTGTCTGTTCCAGTATCTACATAGCCGTGAAATTTGTGGCCATCCCACTGTACAAGTTTCTTGATTGCCATTTCATCCAACATAAGGGAACACTGGAGTTCATGACCAGATTCTCTTGCTTCCTTCGCTTTGATCTCAAGTGTGCGAAATGCTTCATCTGTAAAGCCAGGATTTCCATCTATCGAGCTATACCATTTGCGTATTACCGATGGATGAGGCAGCTGAAGATCAAATATTTTCCGCACATATCTGTAAGCCTTCGCGGAGTAGAAATGGAGTGTGAGGGCAAACGAACGTAGTGAAGGGTGGTATTTCTCTTTTGTAGTAGTGCCAGTCTTCCTCCTTTTCACCATTCTCTTCATTATCTCAGCAGGTACGTCACACGTCTTCATCAGTATCTTGACGCCATTTTCTGAGAGAAATTTCTTTTTTTCCAGTGCCCTTACAACTTCCTGCAATGAATCGACCTTCTTACGTAATCGCCGTGACTTTGCCTGCGAAGACCTCAGACGTTTCTGGAATGAAGTGGCAACATCAAACAGTTTGTCAAGCTTACGTTTTATAGTCCTTGGACTTTGCTCAACACAGTAACTGTGATCTTGCAGACTTGACTTCTTCTTCACAGGCGTTTGGGGATTATTTGTAATGTCCTCAAGCGGCTGTGGTCTTGATGGAGTGCACAGACGGTTGGTTGAACAGGTGTCAGGAGCTAAGAGTTCCTTCTCTGGCTGTGGTCTTGATGGAGTCGAGTCACAAGGGACGGAGGAACTGCAGGGATGGTTGGTTGAACAGGTGTCAGGAGCCAAGACATTCTTCTCTGACTCTTGGTAGTCACGAGGAAATGGAGATTTCCGTTCCTTGGTAGTCTGAAATTTCAAAGTTAAAAATGCAACATGATAAACGTTTTAGTAAAAACATATTTTCATCAAACTTGACAGTTATAATATTTCTTGTTCCGCTTTATTTACTTTTGTAGATATATCTTTTCAGTCCAATTATATACATGTGAATACTTTAATTTTTTTAATTGAGGATGGATAGTATCTTATCAGATTTGAATTGATCAGTTATTTTAGTTATAAAAAAACAAAACAATTAGAATTTCACATATAAACATCTTGCCAGGGATAGTTCCCTCTTTTTTGCTCCCATTTATCAATCAATCTTGGGAATGAATGAAAATAATAGTCCTGATAAATATTAAAACAATACAATTTTCTTGCTTAGTTCACAATTTAGTATACCTTTATAAGATGTGCTGGAAATCTAAAGATAGTAGGAACAGCATCTGCACGAAGTCGTGTTGTTTGTCCTGTCTTGTCAAAACACTTCTCTTCAAAGTGATCTGAACAGATGAGAGAGCATGGCTTTGGTACCCAGCAATCCCTACTAATTTTCACTAGCCAGTCCGTCAAGAGGGCAGGATTCCGATGAGGAAATCTGATATATGCATGAGGGAAAAAAGAAGAAATAATAATTAGACATTATCATGACTACCGGTAATCATTATAGATCTAACGTTAGGCAGATTGCAGAGCAGAGACTGTTCCAAAGTTTCATCCATGAATCATCATCATCATGCCTTAATCTAGCCATGCATTATTAAAAAAAAAATAATAATAATAAAAAACTCAGGGTAACTTTTACAACATTCACAACAATTATGAATTAAAACATTTCTATGACTTTTCGATTAACGTTAGAGCACACACAGAACCATCTGTATGTCAGGCTGGCTGCATGCTGCCCTTTTTTTTGCTGAGGAAATTTCTAAAGAATAATCAACAAAATCAGGTAGATCCATAAACCTACCTCAAGTCAAAATGAAATACGATATAAGTGGTTATTTTCGCGGTGGTTTTATTTTCGCGAGTCAGTCCTCGCGAACTGACTCGCGAAAAATAAAACCACCGCGAAAATAACCACTTTCCACTTCAATGTATGGCTACATTATAGTAATGAAAACATCACAAAAATCGCGAAATTAAACTCTTGCGAATTTCCCCACCTAGTCCAAAATCGTGAAAATATATGTACGCGAAAATATTGGCTGATATACAGAAGGGTAATCTAGGGAGTAAGGTAGAGTCTATCATGTTTATTGCATTATAATTCTTTGATTTGAATTATTTTGTTAGTGGCATTTTCAGACCTTTTAAAGTTTTTCTGGACCATGCCTCCTTGGATGTTATCATGTTAAGATTGAATGTATGCACCTTTGCATGCATCCTCCAATAGTAGGAAATCCCCAATGTGCAGCAGGTCCCTGTACGAGGTCATTGACCTTGTAATTTGTACAAGTATAATTAAACGTTAGAGTCTATTTATATATGACTGACGTAATGACTTACACAGACAGAGTTAAAACTTCAAAGTTCAATTAAAGCCTAACTTTTTGTTAGGCTATTTAACTTTCAGAGTCTAGTAATGCAGCCTTATGCAGACAAATAAAAAAATATCACCAACATTAACAAAAAGTTAGACATAGCTAGCCCTAACGTTAGTCATATTGTTAGTAGGATTGCCATTGAACATGTGAAAAACTCAGTAACTAGTTTTACAATTACAGTTACATTACAGCGAGTTGGGTATACGGGACTACACACACATTTGGCGTTCATTCATTCATGATTAGTTTTGGGAATTTACTATATCTCTTACAAAATATTATTGAAAAATTACCTGTGGAACGTCTTCCCACATCCTTTATGCTTCCGATTTGAGCAGTTGAAAGCCACACATGAAGGCATGTTGGTGCCTTTGGCAGTTTTATCCAGAGTATCAATCAAATCCCATTAACAACAACAGCGCGAAGTTAAAGCTATGGGACCATCAACATGGCGCCGATCACGTGACACCTGCCGGATTACGGCGATGCGGAACGTCTCGCTATAATCCTTCTCCTTCTTATAATTCTGTGCATAGCTCTACCAAAAATCTTTTGTTGTTTTCTTATTTCTTGTTCAATTTTCATAAATTTGGTATCATTAGAAAGCTAAGAAAAGGTTCAATAGCATACAAACAGTATTAATTTTGTGAAATCATATATTAATTACCTTGTTATGTGGATGAATTTGAATGAATAAATGAATAAATAAGTTGGTAATTCGTCATGTAAATGCGAGAACTGGTCGTAACTAGCATTTTTGGTGGAATATACAAATCAAGCTTGCCTGAAATCAAAATAAATACATTTTATGAAAAAATAACACATTTAAATACAATAAAAAAACAAAATGAAGATTCTATTTTCTTGCATGCACATACATTTAATTTTAATAATGAACTGTGATGAGATCAAGTAAAACCATGCAGCTGTTTTGTACTTACAGAAGTTAGCACAAAATCAAGTCAGCAAAAATGAGGTCAGTAGCAAGGGCTATCTTGGGGATGTCGTAGTCTGTACCATCTTTGTATGTTTCGTCCTCACTCTAGTATGCGATTGAATAGAAATTAGTTCCACTTCTTCGTCTTTGCTTTTCGACCTTTCTCCTGTACTTTCATCGTACCAGGTGTGGCAGATGGTGCGACCAACAACTCTGCCTGTTAGAATGTCGCTTAGCATTGAGCAGACACTTTGTTCTAGCTCAGGAAAGACTTGATTGATGTCATTGATGTCCATTTCCTTCAGTTTCTTCTCCACAGCTTTCCTTTCTTTTTAGCTTTTCTTTTGCCTCTTATTAGCTGCTCTAACAGACATCTCCTTCCTCACTGCATCAACTTTGTTCCTGTTCGCTCTCCTCTTTCTCGAGCCCTCCCTATGGACCACATAACTATGTGCTTACGTTTCTCGTCAAACATTTCATCCAACCAAGGAACCACTTGGTTTTTCCGAGCTCGCATCCTTGCAGTGAGGAAGTCGACATTAGCATTCTTAGCTCGCTCTTTCACAGCGCTAAACATGCCCATCAGTTCCTTGCTGTAGATGTTGTGGAGTCTTGCTGTCTGTGTTTGTTCTCTCAGCTCATCTGTGACTTCCATCTCTAAGTACCGCCTGTACTGTCGCTCCAACACGCCTACTATTGCATGTATGCATGTTGTCATCATGCTGCAGAACAGGTCTTTATCAGCAGGCTGCTGTCTTAAAGACTTCAGAGTTTCGTCAGCATCACCAAGATCTCTCCCAAAGAAATCTTTGGTGCAGTCAAGAATTATCAAAGGGTTCACAGCGGCGTCCTTCAAAGCACCCATGTCACGTCTCACTACATCAATGGCATCGATGTGACTGAGATCTTGCTGCGCTGCTGTGTAGAACACCTGCATCCATGGCCCAGTCAACATCTTTCCGAGTAGGCCTACTATGTGCATCTCAACAACTCCAGTTGTACTAGCAAAGTCTTTTTTTTTATTGCAGTCACAAGGCCACCACAGGTGACAGAGCCTGTTGTAAAGAAATAAAGGAATTGGTCGTAGAACTGAAAAAGTTTTCCACAAATGTGAAACAAAATATGCAATCTATTTCCTCTGTACCGTGGAATCAAACCTTTCGGAAGGTTGTTGTCTGCCAGCCAGGTTTTGAAACCTTTTGGATCCCCTTTGCCATCCTTATATCTCAACTTATTAACTTGCAAGACTATATTTGCAATTATGCAATCATTCCCAAAAAGGTCACCTCTTGATAGCTCCAAGGATTTTAGCCTCGATCTACAGGTGCTTACAATTGTGTCAAGAGGGTGGAGGTGGCAGTTCAGTTGGTTTAAAGATTTGTTTAAAGATTTGTTCCATGAAATTAACACATTTTCTCATAAACCTGTTTATGTATCATAATAATCTCAAAATCGTCTCAGCAACAACCAGCTGTGTCTAATTATCTCATCTGATTGACTTCCAACTAACATTATAAAACCCAGACAAATCTATTTTGTCACATAATATGTATTATTTAATGTCTACTAAATTTAGACTCCAACTGTTTAATTTTATCTTTTTGTTTATATACAGTTCTCATGCCTGATGCGTGAGACTGGGTAGGTCTGACATACTCCTGACGAATCTTTGGTGTTATAGTTGCTGACAATAAAAGCCATGGCATGTCAGCTGGAATCATACTCTGGGGTATATGACCTTCTGAAGCTTTTTCCCCATGTTGTCAAACAATGAAGTTAGTCTATGCAAACGAGGCTGAGCTGCTTCTAGTCCACAAAGCTTTTGATCCTGTTCTAGAGAAGTGAAGCTGTCTTCAATCACTCTGAGGTTTTAATTTCCTTTTTTCTTCTTCATTGTCTTATTGTAGCCTTGGTGTCGGCAACGATCCTTAAACTAGTCGAATGAAACTTTTTCATGAAGACACTTTAGTTTTTTTATAGACTTCTTTGACCTTCAGCAAAGCAGCATCCCGGGTTGGATTCAAAATTACTGAGTCTGTACTCTAATAAGTAATCAATAGTCTGTCCATCATCAAAGGTGTTCAAGTCTAAGATTGAGAAGAGCCACCTACGATTCAACTATCTATTCTTTGCGCCCTCTCTCATCTGCTGCAATCATATACCAACTGGTCCAGCATCGTATACATCCAGATCCAGAAATCGTTACAAGTGTTTTCAAAACTTTTTCCTAGAACTTACATTCCATTACCCCTCATCTTGCTGCCTATTCTTCTATCTAATTTAATTTCTTATTTCAATTCAGTTTCTTTTTTTAACACTTACACTGAATAGGATTATAAGAGGAATTATCTTACTTGGAAACTCTGGATAGAACCCTTGTCCTTGTCCTTCAATTGGTGAGCTGAGCCTGAGGGATATTTCTTCTCAAATGCTGCCTCAGTGTTGCCGAAGAACACGCTGAAGACAGAAAACAAAGAAGCAGTGATGATTAGTGAGGCAATTTTTTTGTTACCAAAATCATTAGCTATTCTTTTTTAGAAGATGGGAGATGAGTATGTGGTCCATGCATGGATGGACCATATACATACATGTATGATATAGGGTCTAGAGTCTACTCCCAACTAACTTATATAGATGTAGATCCTACACATGTATTAACACTTATGTATGACATTAGTTTAAGTTTGTCGATGTTTTAGCCAGGCATTAAGTTACTGAAGAAATACAATGAATACAAATTTAAAATATTGAAAACACAATCAATAATAATAATAATCCGCTTTTTTATAGTGCTTAAGAGTAAGACATTAATAATGTATCTAAGCAGTTTACAGATTATTATTACCCCGTCCCCGGTCATCGGATTCAATCAGGATTGCCCGCACACAATGTATGCACATTCTCCACTCCCTGGGGGAGTATTCCAGCCATGCATGCAGTCTAGGTCTAGTCCTTATTTATAATATTTCAAAACTTATTGATTTTCTACACTCGTAGTTACTAGTACAATAAACCACCCCTGCAGGCATGGGGCTCACTACGTTAGCCCCATGGTGTATACCTATCTAAAACGCACAGGCAACAGTGTTTTTCCCCCCAAAGAACTGGTTAAATAAACTTTTCATGCACACTGGTTTTTGTTTATTAATCTTACTTTGCATTTGTCAAGTAACTATTTCAGCAACATTTAAACATTAAAATATTGTAAATTTACTGAGAAAAAAAAAATAAAAAAATAATTTTATCAAATAGCTCAACATGTTAGCAATGAAAGTTAATATGTAGACAGTAAATTTATTAAATAAATAAATCCTCTATTTTTAGTGCTTCAACATACTCAACAGTGTTGCACTGATGTTTTTTATTAGCCTCTAGATACGTAAATGTAAACATTTTGACAAAATCCCAGTTACTGTTAATGTTATTACATGGCTAGAAGTGTAAGGACTAAGGGTGACAATAAACCTACTAGTAAACTGGTACCTAGCAAATAATTTGAACAACATAGTCATAGAATCTATACTGTGGCGGAATCAAGGGGGGGGGGGGAATCGGCCATGGCCCTCCCCTTCTCCTTTTTGTTTGCTTGTCAAGGAATATTTTGGGTAGATCTAGACTAGATCTAAACAGACACTTGAAAAAGCTAAGGATCATTTTTTCCACTTTTTTCGCTGGTCAGCGAATTTTTCTGGTGCCTGATGAGGCCCTGAGGCTGAGCAGACTTCGGCCTAGACAGGAATAACCATCTTTCTGGGGGCATTCTTTTGACAAAATGACAGAGCTCAGAGGCATTTAGAGAAGCCAGATATGCAATCTCAGCGGATCCAACCGTCAACGCCAAATAGAGGCTGATATTTCGGTCCAACTTCGGCCCTCCCTTTTGAAAAATCCTGGATCCGCCGCGCCGCTGAAATAGATCTAGATCTATACTAACACTAAGTTGCGGTGTATTGCATATTGCATAGTTGAATCTAGATCTAGACTCTACACACTAGACATCAATAGCCGTGGAATATGAGGTTGTTTTTTTTTTTACAATTCTGACATTTGCTTGCTTTTTCCTCGTATATCTAGACTAGTCTAGATCTATACATACGAAAATTCCACACTTCTACTGCAATGCGAGCACGTAAAAAAGTAACGTCTAGATCTAGTTTACTTTGTCTCTAGCTTGCAAAATGACCACAGCCTTCCCAGCAGGCCAAGCCCAAGGCCAGGGTCCCAGACCCAGACCGCGGAGAGCCTGAAGCGTCGGGCCCCAGAACAGGGCGCTTCCGATGGGGACTGCAGTCTGCTAATTGAGCAGTCTTAAAATTAACGTTACACAGATCTAGAACTGATCGCGAAAAAGAGCAAATCTGTTAAATTAGCTGTTTGTTCACTTTTACATTGAATGACCCGGCCATAAATAAGTAAAAGAAGTGAACTAACCTTCAATCCTCGCGATTGCAACCGGCAACTTCTGGTTGAATTCAGTCGATCTACCGTAGACGTAACTTAGTAGTACATACGTACAAGGCCTGGCATGGCATGGCCGCCTGGCTATATACGTTATTACTGCATTAAGCAGCGAGCGCGCTAGCGCCAGCGCGCGCAGTCTAGTCTAGCCTCCCGGGTATTATGTTGTTAACCCGTGGACTACTGAATTCTCTCACTCCCATAGGCTTAACCCTTTGAGTGCGAGCCCGCGCAAGGCGATTGTTTCCCCTGTGACGGAGCGATTTCGGTTACATCGCCAGTAATGGAAAATTTGGCGGTGCTTTTTACTTTCGTTGCTCATTGCGCCTCATTTAGTCATTTTCGTGCTTTTTAGTAAATGTAAAAGTGAAAGATCAGACTTTTTTCTTTCTAAAAGTATAAGTTTTGTTCATCAATACCAAAAATAAGGTATGTTATTTTTGAGGGAAATTGCCGTCTTATTTTGCTGAAGCTTCACGTCTTTCCTTTTCAATACACTCGCAATACAAATTGCGTAAGCACCGCCGCACGCGCAGATCGGTCGATACCTCCATTCATTTCCCCATTGTCAATGATTGTCGTCTGCTAAAGCTCGGCCGATTATCAACCGAGCCATAAATAATAGGCCTTGGTTTTCGACACATTTTGTAACTTTATTCTGACCAACATTATGCCATGATCTACACTAAATGCCCTTTCTTTTAAATGTGCAAATCAAATATAGGAATATTTGGGAAATGAATTTTGAGATGAACATTGTTTTATTCTCGGAAACAAAAATAATATTTACTTTGAATGCTTTCGACTTCGTTTCTCTTGATTTGAAATATTCATTTAGTTTTAGATTTTGCCTCCAGCTTAAATTTGTTTATTTTTTCTTTATCTTCTTTTAGAACCCTGTTTTGATATGAGGTGGCTGTATCAATAAAATATTAATTGAATTTTTGTACGCATATTTGATTTGTTTTGTTTGTAATTGAAAGAGCTATATGAATGACAGAGATTAGAACAAAATCATAATTCATCATAATCATCTCTCTTTCTATCTATTTATCTATCTATCTCTGTCTTTTCTGTCTGTCTCTCTCTCTCTCTCTGTCTCCCTCTTCCCCCTCCCTCTCTGAATACGTCAGGAATTTCATGAAATTGGAATTGTGCTTCAGTGTGTTTTATTTCCGCATCGCGTTGTTGTGTGTTTTTTTTTTTTTTTTTGAAAGGGTGTGGCTAATAAGGAGTTCATTCTTGGTAGTCTCATATTCGTGGCTATACCGCCGGGGTTGCTCAAGACAAGAGTAATATTCTGTGGGGAGAGAGAGGAAGAGTAAGGGATCGTTTTTCAGGACATAACATTTGAACATTTTATATGCCCGCTCAAACTAAGACCAGCTTTAGCTAGGTTGATCAAGATATTTTACTCAAACCTGCTCTAGAATGGTTACATGCCCTCGTACTATTAGTTAGAGTGGTCGTTTGTATTGCCATGTAGATTGACCTACGTTTAGGCTTACATCCTCTTCTTTCAAAACGGTAAACTTCGGAGTAGTTACTTCTTTACAATCTTTTGTTCCTCTTAGGGTGGGGGATAAGCCTTTCATAAAGGAGGTCCCTACATGAATGATTCGCTAAATTGGTCAAGTTTATAAAATGAACAGCGTATTGTCATGTAAATACCCTACATCGATAAGGCTTAGATTAGTATATGATGAAAAAAATGCCCCACGGTAGGGTAGATAAATATAAATAAGTAATCAGGGTCGAAATAGAACTGATAATACGACCCGTAATACGAATATCTGAAATGCAGAAGGGTGCATACGGAACTTGGAAGTAGCGTCAAGCAAGAATCCTGGCAAGAATATAGAACGGACGCGCGCGTACGCGTCCGTCTCCAGCTGTACGGGTATTTCGGGCCTTTTTTCGATCCGAACACTAACTTAGAGTAAAGTTGAAATGATATCACTTTTTTCTCGATTTTTTTCTACGTAACTATATTTTTTTTTTAATAGATGAGATGAATGAATATATCTAAATAATAGTGCAAAGAACTTTAGCACATAATAGATAATAATAAGCTGGAAAACTTTGTCAACATATTAGGGATATATCTCGGCTTCTGTAGAAGCCCGTCGTCACAGACTTAACTACTCGCTCGGCTTCTGTAGAAGCCCGTCGTCTCCAAAGTGTTAATACAGGGACCACCCGGTTCCAGTATGCAATGGACTTATACGAGATACTATCTCATTAAAACGAGATAACTATCTCGTTTTAACGAGATAAAAATATTTTTACCATGTCCCTTCCCGGGCTCCGTAGATATCTCCTTGGTCAAAGTCAGAAGGAGACAATAAAAAATATGAGAAGTAATGGTGAAAATCAGAAAATTTATGTACAAAGTGAATGGAGAGTTGTCCACAAAATCAGCCATTTTGAAGCAGCGTTGCCAATTTGAGGATCCCCATAGAAAGTACAACAAGACTTTTCGAACTTCCATAACTCTCTTATTTTATAACCGATTTTGATGAAACCTTTTTTAAATTGCTCCTGATATTACTCTTTGCTATGAGATTGATTTTCTCCTTGGGTTTTGGTTTCCTTTAAGACCACCTGGCGGTGAATATACATGTCATCAATTAGGAATAATAAATAATAATGTGGGCGATTAAATGAAATAGTACGTCGGGAAAACCAATTCAAGATGTTGACAATGGGCAATTTTTACCCATTAGTTGCAACTTGTATCGAATTGAAATTTGAAAGATGTTCACTTCTTTGGATTAAGTTTTCATTAAATTCCTTTCAGTAATTTCATAGAATATGCTTTGAATATTTAATTAGGTTTCCAAAAAATATATAGTCGAACCAAACCTATTCCTATTACGGCACCTTCTTTCACCTAATTGAATGATTCATATCCTCTTTACAGTGGTCATTAGTCCAAGAGTATCAATGCTTTGAAAATGAATTTATACCTGAAAAGTAAATATATTTAAAACTTAGGTACTCTATATGTTTGTGTATCTTGGATGGGTGGTCTTATAAACATTTGTAAATAATGGTATAATCCTGATTCTTTGTACATTTTTTTTACCGGATAACTATTTTGTGTCTATAAACAGACTTCGAAATGGAGGCCCTGGGCTGTGAGCCATGGGTCCTAACATAACCGTTTAATAGTAATAGCGGATATAAACACATGTATTTTCTAAGCGGCATTTTCTGATATTGATTAGACTGTAAACATATTCAATAAACTGAAAACAGATCCTGCTTTGTGGAAAAAAAAACATGTATATTAATTTTTGTTCAACTATTAACATTAGTTTTAATGAAAATTACAGTCGTTTATTAGTGTAGCGTTTTACCTGGCAATGAGTATTAAATGAAAAACGGAATGTCCGTAAGGTTTTCTTTGAAATGGCACTTCAGGTTACTATGGTCATTATAGAAAGTCAAAAGGGGTATTTATTAATCATAATCATTTCAGTTACCTCTGTAGATTCTAATTTAATGGAAAAGTCAACAAACTTGATAAATAATATACATTGTAAAAAATTGACTTGTCAACTGAGGAAAGAACAAGGTCTTATTTGACAAATCTTGTTTTAGTCTTGTTCCGTAAATAATGTATGGTGATTTGTTTAAATTCGGTCACATGATTTGTAGGTCAGAACAAGACCAACAAATTTTGTCAAAACTTTTGTAAAATATCACGTGACCAATATTAACCCAATCGCTATCCTGCATTCACGGTACATGACTAAAACAAAATTCGTCAAATAAGACCATGTTATATTCTTCAGGGCCCTCTTGCATAAAGAGTTGCGATTAAACGCAAGTCAGAAAATCAAACGCAACTCCATTTTCAACCAATCAGGAACGCGTATTTAGGACTTGCGTTTGATTTTCTGAGTTGCGTTTAATCGCAACTCTTTATGCAAGAGGGCCCAGTAGTCAATTTAAGTGTAAGTAGGTACGTGTATAAGAGTACAGACATCATTATTCAGATTGAACATGATACTTTAAACTCATGCAAAGTCCATTGAAAGATACCCCGAAGAGAGTACAGACTGCCACTCGCTACGGAACTCTCTATAGGATGCATATGTGGAGAGCAACTCGAGCACCGGTCCACACGTATGTGCGATCGGTCTGCGGGCAATCCCGCTCATGTCTCTAAATTCAATTGTTATAGACTTCACTGACATAATACAAGAGGAAGTCATGTAACGAAGCAATTTTCCAAGACCCTCGTCGTCTTGGGCACGTACAAATTGCATCAAATACCTTAGTGACTGACTCTGTTCTTTGGTCATGGGGTTTGCAACGAAGAGATCGCAAACCTTTGGCGTAGGTTTGCACCTATCGTACAAGTTCTTGATTGACTGGACACTAGGGAACGAGTTGGCAAGAGCATGAAGTATTGGTTTTGGAAATACATTCTCACACACAACAAAAGATTCCATGAAGTGTACCGACAGTGCTATCCCCCCCCCCCCCCCCCCCCAAAAAAAAAAATATATATATCACAAAACCCAACATGTACATGTATACCTGGTGGTCCAGAAAAAGCAGAATGGTTGATCTTCAGTACTTTATCATGGTAAGGTAATAAATAATTATTTTGACCTTCATCCAATTAACACATTTCTTACTAGAGAAATAACACATCACTGAATTTGGTTAAGTACTTATGTTTCTATTTTGGTAAGTCACATTATTTTTTTTTTAAATCTTATTTTCATGAGGAATTCAACAGCCAACAATGGAGAATTTCTACATTGAAAGAGCAATCCGGTTAACACAGCATATAAAAGCTGGTATCCTAACAATGAATAGTCAATGGTAGGCCACTATAGGCCGCAATGTTCGCATTCCAAATTCAATCATCTTTGTGTCATATTCTTTGGAAGGAAAAGCTCTATCCGATCAATTAAAATTGATGATGAATTTATAAGCATAGCAAAAAACTAAAATTCCACCATTCGGCTTTTGGGGGGCCACCTGGTAAAGCACTTTCCTAAATAAAAACAGACTTCACACTTACAAAGAGAACTGCCTTCTTTCTCTTAAGGGCGGGTGAAACACTTGGTGTATCTCTAGGCGAACTTGAAACAGCCTCCTCTGTGCTCAATGTTGCAATCTCCCCTGTATTGAGTAGATTGTTCATGAGCGGATCATCAAATGAGGAGCTCGAGAAGGAACTTTCCACAGTGATGATGTTGTTTAAGTCTGGCAAATCAATCATGAAGGTTGTTGGGTCACTGGGTTGTTGTTGGATGACTTGATCCTTTTTGAACTTGAGAACAAGAAATAAATTATCAATAAATGATCAGCCATTCCTCAATGACAATGTATCAGAAAATTTGAAGAGAGTCCCTTCCTCTGTTTTCCATGTAAGTCACATTTCCATTTGAAACACACATGTAGTATCTCACACAATGTTATAATTTGATATAACATACCAGGCCGAGTCTCCTGTATTTCTACATTTCATTATGTGAAATGGGCGGCACGGTGCTAAAGATGAAGGTCTTTTGACAATCTGTGATGTTTCAGATGTTTTAATTGCATATGCTTGTAGGTGTCTGTTATGATAAAGTGTCTTCCAAGGTTGTAAGAGGAAGTGAACACTTCCTTTCATAATGAAAATGTGCTCAAGCTGGGCAAATTCTGGTTCATCATCGTTCCAGCCAGTGAGTACCATGCACTGTGCCTTGAACTCATATGAATGAATTTGGACACTACTGGCTACGGAGGTGCTGTCATCTATCTCTCCTTCAGCACAAGCACTAACAATACTAGATCGAGCTAAAGATGAAAATTCAAGGGGAACTTCATCTTTCACTTCAGTGTCACATGTCAATGGCTTAATTTCTAACAAGAAAACATAGCTTTGCTGTTCCTGGTGTCTCTTTACAACAGTTTGTGCAATGTTCTGATAGTTGTTGCAAGCACGAGCCCATCTTTTCAGCACCTTATGCTTGCCCTCTTTTCGCATAGTGGAATACTGCCCAAGAGGTCCCAGTATTCTTATCAAGCTTGGATAGTGGATGATAAAATGGTGCTTTGGAAGAAGCCTCTTGCCAAAGAGGTCAAGGTATAGCTGGTGATGATCACGAATGAGAGCCTTTAACACAAATGTTCCTGATTTGCTAGTGTATGGTGCCGACGCTATCTTGTAGATGTCTATGAGCAGTAATAACATTTCCCATACATCTGAAGACTCAGGTACAAGATCTCCAACTATCATTGGAAGATACAAACAGAGACACTTTGTTTGTTCTGCTTTCTGGCCACTTGGGCCATACGGATTTTTCAAGTCTGAAATTTTGATGCGACTTGGCTTATTTTTCTTGTCTACATATCCATAGTTGAATGCTTCTAACCGGTTATTGAGCTCTTCAAGAGAGAAATGTTCTTGTTCTATTAAGGTTTTGATGGTAAGCTTGATTGCGATTGGCATAACACCCTCCAGGAAATCATGCATTGTATCAGGTGCATAGTTTTGAGATGTATGGTAACATTCTAGTCGATTGAGTTCTGAAGAACGCTTCAGTCCTGTTTTGGATGCATCACCCATAGACAGATCTTCCTCAAAGGTATTTTTGTTCCGTAGCAGTGATGTATCTTCTTCAAGCTGCTCATGTACTATCTCTTTTGGTGCTTTGCAAAATCTACAAGGGAAGTTTGCACTAAAACTACCAACATATCCCAGCATTTCATGTATTCCCAAATTGTCACCGATGACTTGAAACAGAAATGGCAGAACAGTTCCTGTGAATTCTACACAGGATATTTCAAGTCCTTTCTCTTCCATTAATAGCAGATCTCTACAATGGATGATAACACTTCATCAATACCACACTTGTCTACTATTTTCCTTCTGCAGCAGGCAGCTACAAGAATGTTGTTCAGGTTTGATTGGTACTCAAGAGGTAGACAGAGAACACTGATATAAAATGCTACAAGTTTGTTTTCACCTTTTTTTGAGCCCAGGGGATTTCCTGTTTCAAAATCGTCACAGTATAGAAGTAGAGGGATACATACATCTTTGTTGTCAATGTCATTATACTTGCTTTTAAAGTAGCTTCCATCACGGTATGTCTTCAAAACATTTGAATCTTGACATTGCTGCTCATTCAGAATTGAACTTAGCACTCCAGGCTGCTCCAAGTGTTTTTTTAATATTTTTTGTATGGGAACATATTGGTATGTATCTTTATGCAGCGTTTGCTTTGTTCTTCCGGTAGAAGAAACATGCTGTGAAACAAAAGAGGTGCCAACAGTTTTCTCTTCAGGGGTAATAAGTACTCCTTTCTCAATGAAATATTTATCTTGTTTGTGTCTGGACTTGAATGTTTTTGCTACATTTTGAACTGCTTGGTAATCCTTTTCTAGATGATTATTAACAATATATCCTGCTGCCCAGCAGCTTCAGCAACTCTCGATGTCTTCTCCCGAAGATGTCTAACAACTGTAGTTAGGAGTTCATCCACTTCGTTGACAACTGTTTGCACCTGTGTATAAGGTATTGCCGATGCCCTTAATCTAGCAGTAAAGTGCATAAACCCTTCATTGATGGAGTCTTCAAACTGTTTTGTTCCACAATATTCATCACTGGCTGATTTGGGGTCCTGCAAAACATCTTCATCTTCACTATCAAGTAAAATCTCATTTATTGTACTAGTACAAGAGTCTTGTCCTAAAGTTTCATCATTCAAAGTAGACCCAATTTGTGCATGCTTTGCTTGTAAATGACGCTTGTATGATGAGAGATAATTAAAACTCAGGTTGCAGCCTTCTTGTCTGCAGACTATATATGTGGAAGTTCCAGAATGTATCCCATGTATGTATTTCAAATGTTTAAATAAGTCCTTTGTGTCTCCTTCAATATTTATTAAGCACTTAAAACACAACATGGTCTACAGTTTACTTACATGCTTCTTCCACTTGTCAATGAACTTAATTCTGGGTCCTATTCGAGGTATCAACATGATGATATCATTTTCATTAAGCAAAGCAGCTGCTTCTATGTCGATGCCCTGGTCTGCAGAATAAAAGAAAAATAAAGACAAGCTGTCAAGTTCTTTAGAGGAAAAAAAATCCTAATTTCAGATACAGCACATTTCATCATACTAGCCTAATTGTAGTTACTTCAATTCCCTTTACAAAATTGTCTGACAACAAGTTGGGGGGGGGGGGGTTTATTCACAAGAAGGAAACCAAGAAATACTATGATTAAAGCATGATGGCTTTCATTAATTTTACATTATTTTTCATATTCAGAATTGAATTGTCAAAGAGAAATTTTAAGATGTTTCTGTTCACCAGATGAGGGCACTTGTCGACAATTTTGGGTTTTAGGGGTCTAAATTATTGGGGTAGATTTTTGAGTGCTAACTTGAGCCCAGATTGAACAGTGTGCAGTGAGTGATGTGTAAAGCAAGCAAATAGGGCCATAATGGCCACAAAGGGAAGGAAATGCATCTCCTTGACTTTAGTGCAATAAATTCGGGTAGATTTCCTTCACCTTGTGGACATAATGGCCCGATTTGCTTGTCATTCACATCACTCACTGCACACTATTAAATCTCGACTCAAGTTAGCACTAGTTAACAAATCTACCCCAATAAATGTAAAACCCAGGATTGATCATATTTCACTAAAAATTGTCACATTTTGTCTTTCATACATATTTGAAGAGCGTCAGAAAAAATCCACGCCAAGTCAGGGATTCTTAGTACCACAGTGTCGTGTTCAGAATTATAACCCGTTCTAAATTGCAACACCCTGGACCTGGACCTGGTACACCGAACTGATCTGTGTGACTGTGTAGAGTTGGTACTATATAGATCTAGCACTTTCGAAAACGAAGTGACAAGATAACAGAAGTGGCATTCATACAACAGGCACACGCGACCAACCGTACTTGCAACACATCTGAAATGTGTTTGTTTGATTTATAGTTCGTCATTAAATAAATGCACAGGGTTTTATTAAATTGAGTAGACCTAGACTAGGCAAGAGTCTAGACCTACAGACAGTAGTACAGGAAAGTTAGCATAAATTTATTTAATCCACATTTGCCTTTCCTAACAAACACAATATCAACCAATAGCAAAAACGAAATATTTCTTTAAAACCCTGTACAAATGAATGGTTTTTATAACTGTATGGTACACTCACTTCGTGTACCTGGACCGTGTCCGTAGATCTATACGACTACGACGAGTATCCGAAAGTGCTTTACATGCGCAGCACACTAACGCTGCATGCAAGTGCAAGTGCATATCTCAAGTGAGTACCGTACGTGAAGCAAAAACAAAACAGCGTCAGATATATGTAGGCCTATTCTGACAAATTCCTTACAAATTATGCTTAACGTAAAGTCCAAAATAAAAAAGCATTTAAGCAACTCACCTATGAAAGATTCGGCGAGGCTCCCCAGCCCCCAGTCATCTAGAAGCTCATCCATATCTCATCGACCGTGTGTACAGCGCAACTCGTGATCGTTAAGTTTCGCAACATTTACCACTCAACAGGGCAATTACTAGCCCAACAATTGGACATCTGTATTTTGGCAGCGGCAGAGTAAAATTTGCCTAAGTATTGGTCACATAATGCCCAACAAAACAATAACCAACATATATATTACCCAACAAAAAAATTACCAACGTAAATTTACCCTTTTTTTTCACAGTGTACCAGGCTTCCTTCAAATGGCACAACACGGTATTGTTATTATATCCTTCAGGCAAATGACACTACATATGATTGACATATAAAGCAATTGAAGGAAACCAAAACACAGCCAACAAATTGCTTAAATGCAGACAAATTAATGCATAATATCAGTAATATCTTCAAGGAATTGGATGAACTTCAACATGTATGACTTTTCTAAAGTTTTAATCACCATCAATTTGTTTTGTTCCCAAAGTATTAATTTATGTTTTCATGAAGATTGACTAAAGATGTGACCTTTGACCTTTTGGGAATGCTATCATTCTGACAGATACTGACAGAATTTGTTTATTATTTTCTTTATAATTTTCAGTGCGTGGGCAGTGCGTCGTGTATACATATGTAAGTTGGGCATAAGAGAGACATTTTACACTAGCTTAAACAGATTACACTTATTATTAACAAACCCTTATAATTGCTTGCCAACTAAATACAATATCACTGTATGGATACTTATGTAAGTTGGGCATAAGTTTAAATATTGACAGCAATCTTACTTTCAAACAACACATTAGTAATATTTGTAAGTCTGCTTCCTTTGGTATATATAAGATCAGTAGAATCAGGAGGCTACTTGACCGACCCACAACTTCAAAATTAGTCCATGCTTTTGTCTCGACCCATATCGATTACTGTAATTCTTCTCTTTCTGGCCTCCCTCAGTCACATCTAGTCCCACTTCAAAGGGTACAGAATAGCGCTGCTCGGCTTGTGACTCTCTTGCGTAAATCAGAGCACATAACTCCAATATTGAACTCACTACATTGGCTTAAAATTCACCACCGCATATCCTTCAAAATTCTTCTCCTGTGCTACAAAGCTATCAATGGCTTAGCCCCCTCTTACCTTTCCGATCTCATATCCTTACGTTCCCGTACGTCGTCACGAACACTTCGTTCATCTTCCACATTACTGTTAACACCTGGACCCCGCACTAACACCCGGTATGGTGACCGCGCCTTTTCAGTTATTGCCCCCGCTCTCTGGAACAAACTGCCCGCCTTTATTCACTGCGCCCCCTCTGTATCTCAATTCAAATCTCTACTCAAAACCTATCTTTTCAAATTGTAAATTGCAGTTGTGCGTCGGTCAATGGAGGTGCGCACCATATTTGTCTTTATTTAGTTGATTGCCACTGTTTTTCTTACCTTATCTATGTTACTTTTGTATTTTTGCTTTTTCTTCTAATTTAATTCTACGGGTTATAGTCTTCTCTTAATCAGAACACTGTGCGCTTAGAAACATCAGTATTTTAGCGCCTAATAAATGTTATGTATTATTATTATTATTTATTATTATTATTATTATTATTATGAACCAAGCAATTGTCATACTTGCATTCTAAATTCATACTTACATAGCCATGTGGAGAGTCAGGATCACGCAAGCATGGGAAAGCTGTAATTATGCCACTTGCCATAGCAGCCTTCACTCCAGAAGAAGGTCTGTAAAGCAATAATGTTTTTTTTTTTTAAACTGCATTGACTTGCTCATCCACCATCCAGAAATGTACAATTTCATGAAAAGTTGACTTTTGCATAACATTAGCATAATCTACCAGAATTATTAAGGGTCAATGCCTGTGCAGCTGTGTGCCGAGAGAATGGGCACAGTTGCTCGATGATATGACAGACAGAAAGTGTGATTTATTAGGCAGATCGAGACTTGGTAAAAAATGGCAAAAATGGGAGCCTGACATGGTCTCACTTAAGACGTCCTACAACAAAAAATAATCGTCCAAAATGACTGTTCTTGGTATTGTTTTTCATTTGAAAGGACACTCTATCTGGTGGACCCAATCATTTTGTTACTTTATTTTGGGAAGTGCCCCGTTCCGTTTTTTTTTGGGCATCTACAAACAGATGCACAGTTGAAAGTGTTATGGTTTGTCCCTAATTACAAGGCTGGAATAACTCACATGTGTACAAAGATGGCTGACATGAAGTGTGTGTCTTTATTCAGTCCTGTCGCCCTCTATCTGAATAGGCAGTACAGTGTTATAACTTGTAAGTCTCATAAACAAGATATTGTCACATCCTCCCCATTGTGGTTTTTACTGGGAGAGATGGATGGCCAACATTAGCCAAAATATAAATGTTGCCTGTTTTTTTTTTTGTTTTTTGTTTTTTGTTTTTTAAAGGTTTGCCCCAAAAAACTGTTTGTGAGACTTTTACAAAATGTATCAGCATGCATGAATATAAAAAAGAACGTTAACAAAACAAAGTCCTTTAAGAATCACTACTTGATCCTTTTTTGAGTAGAATGAGTCCAAAAGTGTTCAGCTTTCCAAAGCAGCTCTCATTCTAATACGAAAGTCTAAATGATAGTCCATAGCAACGGTGTACCACGGTACTAACACCAAAAAAAAAACATCATGTGGTTTTATAATTGCCTTATCAAAAATTTCAAGTCCAAAAAAGCAAAATCTTAACCAAAAATTTTCCAAAGTCAAGTTTTCAAAAAGTTTCAAACAAAGTTTGTTTTGTTTTGTTTTTGTTTTTGTTTGTTTGTTTTTGTTTTTTTCGTTGCTTTGTTTATCTTTAATATCTAACAAAGTCTTTCATGCTGCTTGGTTCATGACGTCGACGAGATGATCTTCTCAGCTCTGTTGGCTCCTGGTCATGTAGGCGGCTTGATGTCTGAGGTTGATCAGGCAAAGCAGCTGGTTGTAGGTCCTTGGTGTCATCAGGTCTAGAACGAGCCGCGTCATCGTTGACATCCGTCTCAATATCGGGTAGCGTAGGGATGGAAATCTCACTGTCTGGGGATTCCCTTGTTGCTCTAAGGTGCTCTCGGTTTCTCCGGTATGTATGTCCACCAGAGATCACCTCATAAGATCTCTCGTCTAGTTTCTGTAGGACTTTGGCCTTCTGCCAAATGTCGCGTCCTGGCTGGAATGGCTTCATGCGTACTGTATCACCATCCTCAAGAACAGGCAGCTCCTTGGTTCGCCTGTTGTAGTATTTTGCCTGTTTTGCTTGAATGAGTTTCATTTGTTTCATCTCATTCTTGCTGCTTCCTCTGGGCTGAAGGAGTGGGCGCATGGTAGGTGTCAGGGTCTTTGTGCGTCGTCCCAGAAACCTCTGTGCTGGACTGCTGTCCATACCCTGCGTTGGTGTATTCCTGATGTTCAAGAGGGCTAGATTCCTGCTGTCTCCTGTCTGTTTACATTTCTTCATCATCTTCTTGGCAGACTTGACGGCAGATTCAACTTTGCCATTACTCTTGCTGTTGTATGGGGAGATCGGATTGTATGTGATTCCCCATTCCTTGATGAAGGTGCCAAATTCCCGTGATGAGAACGGAGGACCATTGTCACTGATGATGATATCTGGAATGCCATATCTCCCAAAGTGGACATTCAGTTTGTTTATCACAGATGTTGCAGTGCTTTTGTAAAGCTTGTCTATCTCCCAAAAGTTTGAGTGATAGCACACAGTGATAAGGTATGTGTCACCGTCGTAGTGAAAGAGATCCATTCCAATCTTTTCCCAAGGTCTATCAGGTATTTCGTGAGACATCAAAGGGAGCGCTGCTTGGGAGATTGAATGTTCCTGGCATGTCTCACATGTCTGAATGTACTCTGAGATCTCTTGATTCATTCTAGGCCAGTAGACAAGTTCTCTTGCTCTTCTGAGGGTTCCTTCGACACCACTGTGACCAACATGTAGATCACGTTTGATTTCAGCCCTCATCTGCTTAGTTATTCAAATTTGTGTAAGCGTCAAGGACAGACGGACGGACAGACAGATGGACGCTATTTGGATCCCTTAGTCTCCCTCCACCTACGGTGGGCTCGACAAAAACAAGGAAAAAGAATGAAAAATAAATGCAATTAAAAACAGAAACATACAAATATCATGCGCCTAAAGAGACAAAACAGACAATGTACAAAACAGTAAAGGAATTTTCTTACTTTTCTCCATGATCCTGCATCACGTACTGCGTGCAGATGTCCACAAGAACCCGTCTGTTGGATTTGCTGCAAAACTTGTGCTTGTCAATATCCTTTATAATTCTGGGGCCACCCCGGACAGAAGATATGATGGGCCTCAAAAACTGAAAGTAAATGCAAATTAACTAAATTATTTGTTTATATCCAAAAGTATCAATGTATGTATTATCTTCAAAAGACATGCAAGTTAGTTGTGATCCCTTGTGATAACATGAACCGCACACATATGCATACGCCCAAACGAATTCAGATGCATATACTGACCTGAGCCTAAATAGATCAGGTCTGAATGAATAAAAATTATATCAAAGCAACTAGGTAAATATGCAAGTAAGTTGAAATAACAAGTAATTCTGGACAAAAACCCACAATGATCTGATATTTTGGCCCTATAAATATTAGGCAAATTAGACACAAAATGAGATATGTTACATGTCAATTATTATAGCAAATAATACTCAACGCACATATGTGACCGTCTTTGTCCCTTTCCGTTGTGGTGCTACGTGAACATCTGCCTGCCAGTCATTTTAGTCCGAACAAGTGTCTGCACTGTCTGACAGTTCAAAACCCTCACTAAAACTCACTGTAGATGCTGGGGATGTAGCAGGTTTCTTGAACTACAAAGGATAAGAGAATAGGAGGTGGGAATCATCAAACATATAATGGATTGTTAGCAATGAGAATACCACTTCATCCAGGTTGACATAATATTATCAGATAATATTATTAGATAATGATTATTTATGTTTTTAACAAATGAAATATGGGAAAAGTTAAAGGTTTCAAATAATTTATTTCTATGGATTATCAAAGTAACGGTAGTGCTTTTCACCAATAAAGTCTTCTTTTACAAATGTAAAAGAATTTGAAAGTTAAAATACATTTCAGCATACCTACAAAAAGTTGAAACTCACTGCTATGTACCGTGTGTCCTCTTCGAAATGCACTTTATGAATCTGTGTAGCCGTCAGAGGATGGTAGTCAAATAATTTGCATGGCTTCACAACTGCAATATTTGACTGCTTGTCGCCATCTTCGTGTACAGCATATGCTTGAAAGTGCGAACTGAAGTTAACCGTCTCAAACATTTTCAGAACAAGAAGCACCTCACTGTTCATCAGAAGTACATGCAGAACCTTTCCAAATGTAGGTCCATCTTCTGTCCACTGGGTGATTACACATGTTCCTGCCCTGTACTCATATCCATGTATCACTGCCATTCTGGATGTCGATACAACGATATCCTTGTCACATTGTAACACATCAGATATTTTGTTCCCGACGGCAAGCGATGACAGGTTGATATCCAGCTGCTGGGAAAGTTCCAAGTCTTTGCACTGTATTGACTGTTCTGACAGGAATGCATAGCACCTTGCCATTTTGTCTTGGCAATATTCTTGAAATTACATGAAGAATTAGCAATCGCCTTGAAGACTTTATGCTTCCCTTCAAATCGAATTGAAGAGTACTGACACAGAGGACCCAGGGCTCTCAGAACCCTAGGATAATGTGTGAGGAAATGCTGCTTTGGTGTGAGATTTCTCTCAGGAAACAATCTCAAGAACTGTCTATGATGCTCACAAATGAGAGCCTTTAGTGCAAATGTGGCTGCTTTGCTTACACTTGGAGCCATCACTGTCTTCAGTATATTAATGAGCTGGAGATACAATTCCCATTCTTCAGAGTCTTCTGGGACCTTATCCCCTATAATCAAGGGGAGATGATATGCCAAACACATCATTTGGGCTGCACTCTGCCCACTGGGGCCACTTGGATTAGTAATTACAGAAAGTTTGACTGGACTTGGACGATTCTTTCTGTTTGCGAATCCATAGTTGTAGGACTGAATTCTTGCATTCAATTCCTCTAGATTGAAACATCTTTCTTCAATAAGTCTGCCCAAGACAAGATACATTTCTAGTGGTATTACACCTTCGGCAAAGTCATGCATCACATCAACGCAGAGGTTAAGTGTCACATGATAGTTGTCTAAATCATTCAGAATGCTCCTCCTGCTAATACCGGTGTCTGACAATGGTTTACCGATATCCTCCTCATAGCTTTCTCTTGTCCTTAAGAGATCCTTATCCTCCGCTGTTTGTGACTGAAGCACAGCACGATGCCCCTTGCAAAGTCTGCAGTAGTAGTTTGCACTGAAACTTAATGTGTATCCAAGCATTGAATTGATTCCCAAATTATCCCCAGTCACTTGAAACAAGACTGGTTTTACCTTGACTGTGCGACCATCATGCTTGATGTGTAATCCATTGACTGACAAATCCTTCAAATCTGAACATATAGTTTTCAAAATGCTGTCCATTCCATACTTGGTGCAAGACTTTGTTGTAGCAAGTGCTACCAACAAAATGTTATCAAGTCTGGCCTGGTACACAGGTGGGAGTGAAAGTACACTCATATAAAATGCACAGATTTTGTGCTTTCCTCTCTTTGATTCAAGTGGATTGGCAGTTTCGAAGTCGTCAGAGTAGAGTAACAACGGAATAACAAGCGACTCTTCATGCAAGTGATTCTCTTCAAAGTGATCTCCATCACGATATGATTTTAAAACCTGATCTTCAGACTCTTGGGCAGAATGAATAGCTTCTAGAACACCTGGCTGCTCCAAATGTTATTTAAGTGACTGTGAGATTGAAATGTACTGAAATGTTTCTTTGTGACGGACTTGCAGAGATGTCCCACTAGACGAATCGATAGTTGGTTTGAAATAATGCCCAAGGATTTTCTGTTCAGGAGAAATGAAAGCGCCACATTTTTTGAAATATGCTCTCTTCTGATGTTCAGTTTTCAAATCACTGAAAGGATTTGATGTTTCATTCAACAGTTGCTCCAATTCTACCTTTGCAGCTTCATCTGTAACATTTTCTGCAGCTTTGGTAATCTTTTCTTGTATATGATCTACAAAATTATCAAAAATTTCCTCTACATTTTCCAGAACTTCTTCCACAAATGACGTAGGCACACGAGATAAATTTCTTAATTTTGCTATCAACAGAGCAGCTTCATTGGCATGTGGTGTTTTTTTCTCCTTATCTCCTCCTTCAATCACAATCTCTTCGGTTTCCTGTTCTTCACTGTGATGCGGTGGCTTCTTCTTCATAGAGTGTTTGATTGTTTACATCTACATTTGTTTGTCCATCATTATTTCTTTCTCGTGAGTGCTTAGATATCAAATGTTTTTTGAATCCACCTAATGTGTTGAAATGGCTTCTACACTGCTTTTGAAAACATGTTACATGCACTCCACGCCCATAGCGAATTCGATGGGAATGTTTAAAATGAAAGAACAGGGATTGGATTCCTCCAAAAGATTTCAAACATTTGAAGCATTTAAAAGCCATATGTGTACCTCTTCTCTCCATCCTTTGGTGAACTTGATTCTTGTTCCAATCTTTGGAATGAGTTCCTTGATGCTATCTTCATCGAGGTCTGGTAGGACTTGGATGTCAATATCATTGTCTGGAGGCCAAAAAATGAGAAACAAAGAAAACAAAATAACTTGTATGAGAGGGGAAATATCTAAATGTCTAAATTGATAAGCTACTTACCAATAAATTGTGTGAAATATTTATCATCTGGTTAATTATTAAAGAGTGATATTCAAATTTCTGTGAACAATCATATGTATTTCAGCTATACAGAGTGTCCCATTTGACCTTTGACCTACATATGTGACCTTTGACCAAACCATATTATAGAGGTCGGTATATAGGGCATCTACCAATCAAGTTTGATTACAAACAGATGCAGGGTTGGAAAGTTATTGACCCTAGCTTACCCCCAAAACTTCACATTGACCCTCATTTGACCTTTGACCCCAGCATATCATGGAGGTCAATGGGCATCTACCAACCAAGTTTGGTTACAGTTAGAGGGTTGAAAATTATAGTTATTCAAATTTTTAAAAGTGTCACGGACAGACGAAAAACCGACGGACGAACGCATTTTGGATCCCTTAGTTTCACTCCACCTATGCCTGGTGGGCTCGACCAAAAAAAGGGGGCTGTAAAATCTCAATATCAGTTATAAACAAAAACAAATATGATGCAGGGTATGCCCCTGTTCTATGATTATGCAAACCCTAAACAAACAAAAGAACGTGGCTTACGTGGGTAAGAAAAAATACACAAACAAAATGCTCCACGAAAAACGTAAACAACAAAAAATGAAAAAAAAACAAATGAAAATGGGGGAGGGGGAGGGGGAAGGGGTTCGTCCCCCAATAATGAACACCCTTAAAAAAAAAAAAAATAATAATAATAATAATAATAATAGGCATTTCTATAGCGCCGCATCTATCTAGATAATTCTATTCCGAGGCACATTTATTATTACCCCAGCTTTAGCCTAGCAGCCGTTTATACAGGGCTCCAGCATTTCAAGGAATTAATTCCTGCCAGGTACCCATTTACATCACCTGGGTTGAGTGTGGCAAATGTAGATCAATGTCTTGCCAAAGGACATTAGTGCCGCGGCGGGACTCAAACCGTGGACCTTGCGATCGACATTGTTCTATCCCTTATTGTTGAACGCCAAACAATTAAGGTAGCAGCAACTCCCCTCCTTTAATAGAGACTTTTCGATTTGCACTTTCATAAGTGGACTGCGACGTATGCGGTCATATCGTCACAGTTTGCGAACGACGGCAAAACAAGGGCGAACGCGTTCGAAAATTCTGCTACGAACGATGAGCTCGTCGATGCGCATGCGCACTGCTTCAAAAGTGACCGCATACGTCGCAGTCCACTAGTGAACGTGCAAATCGAAAAGTCCCTAATGTCTTTGGTATGACGCAGCTAGAGTTCGAACCCACAACCTCCTGGTTGTGAGGCGGAAGCTCTACTGACTGAGCCAACACACCGGTTTTATAAGTTTTATTTACTGCAGTCGATCTGCCTATGGCATAGAGCGAGTGGTCCGTGTGTATATTTCTAGCCGTAACTCCATATGCCTAGATCTATCATCTAGGCCTATAGATCTATCATCTAGGCCTAGGCTAGACTCTAAATAATTGCAACTCAAAAAACACGCACACAAAGTCAAAACATCACTTTATTTCATCAAACAAAAATAATATTAATAACATCATTAAATTTCCAATAAGTATAGTCTACAGTAAGTGAATATTTGTAATTTGTTGAGATAACTGCATAATTAATTGGTTTAGGTTTCTAGATAGCCTAGAGTCTAGTGCATGCCATGGTACTAACTATGCCTGGCCCTGCATTACCATGGTCATGCTGCATGGTATGGGCATGCATAGCGCATAGGCGATAGCCTGTCTATAGACCTACTCATTACCTGTCGTTTAAGTGTTAGCGAATATGACTGACCTTTGCACGTTTTTAACAGCTCAGAAACGCCCCATTTGTTTAACAAGGCCTCTAGGTCCAGATCCATATGGGCAGGACTGTCCATATCCACATCATCGTCATATTCGAAGTCCATGACTAGTTTCTATAACTTCCATCCAGCGGATGATATCTGGCCGACTCGATACGTGCGCGTGCGCGCATGCTAGCGCTAGACATACATTATGCGTACACGCGCCGCGCGTGTAAACTTACGTGCGCGCACGTACATGATTAAATTGTGTGCGACATCACTACGCGTGCATAAATATGCCATTATATGGGCGAAGCATGCCCAGTAATGGTGAAATAAATGCTCGAAACGTGGTTTCAGCCAGCCATCGCGCGCCAGTATTACGTCTATAGCAACGGAAGCTAGCGCAATTACGTAACATGAAATACACAATGTGTTCGATATGTACAATGCTGCATGTTGTTATTTGTTTTATTTATTTGCATTCAGTAGTGAATTTTTGAGCCATAAGTATTTGCGCCCCTTTGCTAATTGCGCCAAAATTATGCCTAGTTTTGGGTAAAACTTCCCCAACTAATGATGTGCATTTGCCCATCATAAAAACAGAAAATTATGCACTGTAAAAGTGTTGGGCAGATGTTTCTGGGTAAATCCTAGTTGGGCAATTTTTGTCCGATAATTGGGTTATTTTCTCCCAACCGTTTACTATATGAAATTACCCAATGAAAGTTAAAAAATAGATTGGGTAATGGCATTGGGCAAATTAGAGTTGGGCTATTTTTGTCCAACATTTACCCAATTAAATATTCAAAATAAGTTGGGTAGATGTAACTGGGCAAACATAAGTCGGGCAACATTATAACTCAACAATAGGATTATATTTGTTAATTAAAAGTGGCGTGGACGAGTGGATTATGTCACAGGACTAGGCCTATATATTGCGAACGGTTCGCGGTTTTCGCTGCGGCTCTATCTCCTTTTGCATATTAATTATCCAACTTATTTGCCCAACTAGTCTGTTCCTAATGCTACACATTATGGTGAGAATTGGGTAAATTTTTGTTGGTTAAAAGTTGGGTATTTTCTTTTTATCCAACACTGGTAAATCAAACAAAATCTTTAATTTACCCAACAGTTGGTTAGGCACATAATCGCCCTCATGTTGGGTACAAATTGGGCAATTTTTTGCACAATATTTTTTTAAAGTGTGCCTATACTTGTTATGTTGGGTATATAGTTACCCATAGTTGTAGGTTAAAATATGCCCAATTTGGTTTTAGCCATTCATTAATTGGTGTTTACCCAGTCTATAGGCATTATGTTTTGTTTTCATGATGAGTAAATGCATATAGTAAATAGTTGGGGAAGTTTTACCCAGTCGTAGGTATATTTATGCCCAATTTGTATTTTCCCAGTGCTGATTGCCCAGTATGTAGGCATTTCTCTTTTGCCCTACGTAGGGTAAATGCGTGTAGTAAAAAGGCTGGGAAAGATTTACCCAACCTTTGCCCAATTTCCATTTACCCAGTGGAGTTTACCCAATATTTTTAAGAGTGTAGAATGCCGACTACAATCTCCTTGGCGAGGACGGTAATCACTTGCTCATATATATGATTGACGTTGCATGGGCCTCCTCCTGTGATAGATTAGAATTTTTTTTTTTTTTAATAATTGTTAAATCAGATAGAAGTGTATCCGCATGCAAATTATGTGACATGGAAATCAATGTATGTCAAGTCTCTCCTACATCAAAGTGGTTGTTTAAAGTGGACTTAAGTCAACAAGATGAATGCAACTGCATCTCTTATATGCTTCCACATTTATCTTTATTCATTGATGAATATTTAGGTATTGTATTATTTATTGTACTGAATGACTTAATGAGGTGTAATTCCCGATGGGGGGAGGGGTACTCCAGAGATGCCAACTAGTACGGATTTCCCGTAATTGGTACGGAAATTAACGACCATAACGGCAGTACGGAATGTCTAAAAATTACGTTTTTTTTTTTTTTTTTTTTTTTTTTTGCGCATAGGGATCTATCGTAGCAAGTGCTGTACAGTATGGTGGCCATCCAGCACTCGCTGCATGAGAAAGATGGAAAATTATCAAGTATTCTCTTAATAGAAGCCAATTTTTCATTGAAAACTTATGTGTTGTGATGAACTGAAAATCAATATTTAGCAACTTTGTGGGAGTAAAATCACAACAAATTTCAGATAATCATGCGCGCATGCGTCGCTTGCCATTCTTTTAAGATTCATGGCGCCGCATAGGAAATTACTGATTTTGAGCCTTATGGTTACTGATTTGTGCTCTGAAAGGTTGGCATCCCTGGTACTCATCTGATGAGGTACATTGTTGTTACCTTTTCTGCCAAAATGACCCGTTGACTTAGGTATGGGTATAAAGTCTTCAGCTGCAGATCCCTGTCCAAACCAAATCTTCCGGGGTGTAATTACATGAATGTCCATAAAAAAGAATGTTCAACTCACCTCTTCAAACGCCTACGCTTATGCCAACTCAAGCTGAAGAAGCTTTTCAGCTCTATTATGTCCCTTGATGGTATATGGAGGGGTTGTGGGCCCAAGATATTCCCTGCCATTTCATGTTGTTGCTGAGCATTAGCGACCTCTCTCCCTCATGAAACCTCTTGCCTGACATTGTGAATTATTGATGATCTTTTACGGAGGGTGGATTGTGAACAGGTTTGACTGGACACTATGTTGCTAGGAATCTTCAAAGCTCTCATAGGCTGTAAGAATATGTTGATGGCAAGTTACCACTGAAGGTCCATTTTCAAATTTGCATTATATCATTCAAGATGATGGTGTAAAATTGTAAAAATCTTTTAGAATACATGTACATGTATATCTAATGAGGATTCAACATACAGGGGTGTGTATCTAGAAAATAGTTAAATTATACCAATTAAATGATATCTATGACTTCTATGGCTTGCATTTACCTTTCCATGACCCGCTAATCCTATGCTGGCTGACAAACCGTCATGGGACTTAGCCATCTGACTTTTAAGGTAGTCAGAGGCTATCTGCTGGCGTTGTTGTGTGTTGAGGTCCACAAAGTTAGATTTGGTATATGTATGGTCACAGTTTGAGGTTTGACATGAATGGCCCGATGTTTTGGTGTAGTGTATTGATGTTTTACAATGTGAACACTGAACATAAAGATTTTGTTGTAATGTGATGATGCATGCATGCGGCTGGTGTGTGTTCGAGAATAATGAAACTGAACGTTACAAAGAGGACAGCTAACATACACGTTGACAAAGAGAGACGATATACAGTCAAGACAAAACAGGTGGTTACAAGGTGACTCTACAGGACAGGACACAACAAAACACAACGAAACAAACATACAAACACAACACAACAAACAAACATACAAACACAACACAACAAACCTACAAACACAACACAACAAACAAACCTACAAACACAACACAACAAACAAACATACAAACACAGCACAACAAACATACAAACACAACACAACGTACAAACACAAATATAAAAATGTCACAATGGATTGTGGTTGGCTAAGTGGTGATCCACACATATAAAAACAATCAATCAAAGAATGAGTTGTAATATGATAGTGTGGATTTTAATTACACAATGCAACGAAATACAACATAAATTCACAAATATTGAACGTTGACAAATCTAAAATATATCAGATTAAAGTTTCCTAAGAGGGTCAATTAAATTAAGGCTGCCATTATACTAGACCAGTGTTCCTTCAAAAGGTAACGCGTTCTGAGCGTTGGAGTGCGTGCAAATGTCCAAGAGAACATACACCATGTCTTACTTGAATGACAGAAACAAAAAGAGGGGAAGAGAAAAGAAGAAGAACCACCTTTCAATCCCACAGAGTCATCCTGTTCTCAAGCATTCAAATTTTATTTTAAAGTACTGAACCCCCCCCCCCCCCCTCCCCTTTCTTTCAACCTCCACATTCATGAAGTGAATCATTCTGACTGGTTCACAATGACATGTTCATTATATCAGGACATTGGCATAATGCCCATTGCATACCAATAATTGTTTCCACTCTGCGTCTGTCTGTTGTCTGTTCCCATTTCATTATTAGGCAGCAGGATGCAATCCTCATGTTTGGGGGCAAGGGCTTGTAATGGACACAGATATTCTAGACTAGAGCCTTATGATGACGTCACAAGGTGTAGGATATGTTTACAAAGTGCATCACAAGATATCTGTAATAGATCCTAATGAAATAATTTGTCAGGAACTGGCCATATGACCTGTATGTGTTAAAGGAATCATTGCCATTTTTTCTTCATCATGCTTATAAGAAATGTATTGAACAAGGTTGACATTTGATTACAAAATTCAATAGCAATTTTTTTTTAAATGGAAGCATGTATTGCCTGTGGAAACTCGTGCTTTACCAGCGGGGCAATATCAGAGCATATTATTCTTCCTCTCACATTTGTTAACTTCAGTGGAATATAAGTGATGTTTACTATGATTTTAAAAAAAAGATAACTAATATGCTATTGGCTGGTTCATTTTTCGGGTGATATGAGATTTATACTGCCTCTGAGACAACCATATTGCCTTCACCTTCAATTCAGGCAATATGGTTCTATACCCCCCCCCCCCCCCCCATCAAAGCCATTGAATGGATTTGTCTTTGATAATAGTTGTTTTGAATGTGAGTTGTATTATATTCAATTGCATTTGTCTACTTTTATATTATTTTGTGTAATGAATTACAGTACATCATATGTCTGTGTGACTTGTATCAGAAACAAAAGAGTTGTAAATTATATTTCATCCTTGTTTGAAGTAGTGAAACAGCAATTTGAAAGACCTTATCTGGAGAGAAAAAACTTGGATCATTTATCATGTTAAAAACAAAATCATAAGTAGCACTAGCTACAATATGTTATGCCCTTAGATGATTACTAAAAACTACATAACTGTTCAGGTGTTTTAATTTTCAATGTCTTGTTTGGTCAATAAATATTATTAATTTAATCCATTGTTTGGTATCATTTATTGGTAGTATTCATTAAAAAATACTTTAAGGAAACCTCATCCAAAGAAATAACTTAAATTTTTTGAGGGATTTATTGTATTCTTGCCATTTAATCTACGAGATTCCCCACCAAAGTGTAAGAGAGAGGTATAAAGCAAGAATAATATAATAATAGGCATCGCCATTTTCTTGAAAACGTGATGTACATTGCAAAGTCGTTTATCAAGTAAATGTATTCAAATTGCATAAATATGGGGTGCAGGTTTCAGTGTTTCACATAAGTGAAATAGATTTGTCAACTGCTATATTTTAGTATTTTTAAAATAAAATTAGTTTCAATTGTTCCCCTGTTATATATTTTAAACCAAATGGAATTTTTACCTTCTCAGCTTCGATTTCCCTCTTTGAAAAGTAAAGGTTTTGTTGTTGAATTGCAAAGTCCTTCCAACTAAAGCTTGGTACATGATACCCTGGTACAATCACATTATCAAGAAAATGGCTGTGCCCATGTCATGCTAAAAGGCAAAACTTCTTGCCAAGAATATCTTCTTTTATATATCTCTTGAAAAATTTCATAAGGAATATCGTACATCAAAGGGGAAGAATACATTGTATCTTTCAGCCTACCTACACTTATTTTTTGGGGTCAGGTTTCCTGTAAGACCTTGGTGGATTACAAGGTAACCAGACATTTCCTCACTACTGGAACCGATCAGCATATCATTTTCAGGTTGTAATGAGTTTAGCTGGAAAATAAAGACACCAAATCTCTCAAAGCTACAATCTACATGAATGTAGCCCAAATATTCTGCTTTCAAACACATACTCACTGTAAACATTTGTATATATTATTACAAATCTTTTTTATTATGATAATTTTCTAGTATTTGAAAAGTGTAACACAAGCTGAACCAGATGCCGTGGAAGAAAATCCATACACAGTACAAAATTAGCATTATTTTCCTATGTTTCTACATCTTAGCAGCTTAATTGTATTATATAGCCTCAAACTCCATCTAATACACATTGTAATAATTTTACATGACATGAACATCTTACATCTCAGTTGCTCATTTCCTATTTCTTAATCATGCCATTATTGAAATAAACATACAGTGCTTGAAGCTTTAAACATATTTGTGCTACAATAATAAAAAGTAATTTGCCTTTTGAAAGCCAGAAGGGCTTTAACTCTATGTACAAGAATATGAATTAGTGCCCTTTTGTCTCTTAACAGACAAATGAAAAGGTTAGCTTAGATGGAAGCAAAACATATCTTAGGAAATAAATTAGAATAAGATAAATCATCAGGCAATGGGAAATGACATTAGGAGTCTTTCTTTTTCATTCTTTATTCAATCATTTAAAGGATATTCTCATCAGATGTGCATTAATTTCACCTGTGTAAAGAGTGGCAGATCTAGATTAATGTCTTGTAATTGTTTCATTAAGATAAATTTAGTAGGGATGTATACCATTCAATATATACAAATGGTTCATTTCAGATGGGTTTAGTAGGGATTTAAACTTTGTGTAGATATTGTATGTTTTTACAGACATGTTAAATCTAGATTTCTTATATAAACTTTGATTTGTTTAGCAAATGCATGCTTTCCGTACATATTTGGTATATATAAATGATGTGAATACAGTCACTGGACTATGATTTAGTGTGATTCCAAGTAAACAAAAAAGAATTTATTTACTTTGACCCTTTAATAATCTTTTAGTCTGTGTACTCCATTCAATATTTCACAATATGACAAGCAAAATCAACACAATAAATGTCACAAGTTTCAAAGGAGACACAATAAAAATTGAGTGTTCTTTTTTTGTTGTCCAAACATTATTTCACTGCATGTTAATGATATGTAAACATTTTATGCATAACACAGACAGATATATAACTCCACTGACTCACTATTAGCTTCATCAAGATACAAAGAGATAACTGTTTACAAAATGCCATATGTTGGTAAAAGAATAGGATAAGGATTTGACACATTTTACATACCCTCATGCACCTAGATTTCCTTACATCACTATATACTCTATATACTATAAGATATGCAGGACTCCAAAAGTTATACTTTTGTTTAAACTGACTTTTTGAATATATTCAGAGTAAAGATTTAGTGTAAAGTTTTTTTTTAAGTTAACAAACCTAAGATGTACGTGGTTTGATATTGAATAGTCATTAGTAAACATTGAGTTGATAAACTGAAGTTAATTTATGAACAACAAATACATCACATTACAAATATATATATTTGGTTAATACATCGTATCAAAGTACTAGAAAGGCACTAGTCATCTAGTTATTGGAAGAATATGAAGTTATTTCTAATGACGAAACCTTCATCCATTAATATGCTTTGAATGCACATTATTGTGTTGACTGCAAAACACAATGTGTACCATTTACAATGTAATATGCTTTATAATTGATGCCACTCTTTTTTCAACTGACTGATATATTTTACATTCCTAAGTCATGAAGCATTACATGTATATACACTTTTATTTTGTTACAGCACATTGCAAAATGGAGATACCTTAATTCCTGTACTCCTTCTTTTTGCATAATGAGACTTAAATAAAATTATTAAACTCTAACAAAGTCATTAGAATTTATGCCCTTTTGTTAATGAAGAATGCTCTTTCTTTTTCCCTTTTAAGTTGTCTACTTTATTCTGGTATCACCAACAATTAGGAAAAAATAGGAAAAAAACGTCTGGTTCCCTATCGGCAAATTTTATAGAACTTCATAAGACTGTTTGATTATTGAGCAACAGTTATAATATATTTCTTTCACATACTTTTAAGGCATCTTGGAGCATATTTATAACAGATATACATGTATGTTTTCTCTCTTTAATTAGTCAGCCTCATTATGTTTAAGTGACAACCTCCATGTTATGCAAATGTGTATTTGACGATTGACTAAAATAGAGAGACGATTCATTGCTAAAGAAAGGGAAGAAAATTCTTTCTATCTGACAGATAAATTCATTGATACCTTTCTAGCCCCTCTGCTACTTTTCTTATCTGATATGAATTGGTTTTATTTAAATTCATCTCTGTTGCCAAAAACTTTATTTTAGTGTCCCATATGGGTAACCTCTATTGCCAAGTTCTGGGAAAGGCTGAATGCCATTGTAATTGTGAGAATACGTATCTTCCATTACAAGATTACAACTAGAATTACAATGCTAGGAAGAAGACTTTAAATTATTGAGACATGTTTAATCATCTACTTAAAGTTGTAGTTCACTTTAATCATGGAAGATATTGCCTATTGGGCTATTTTCTTCCACCCTCCTCAGTATTCAGATTTGTAATTAAAGATATCTTTATTTTTCGTTTATATGCCCCTGTGAATGATTTCTCGGTCTCTTCTAGCTTCCCTAGTGAGGAAGCATCAAACTTTCATTCAAAATTTGGTTCGCGATGGAGATGAGGAGAATCATAATCATGAATTAAATCTCGAAAATATTGTCTCTTAATGAAAGTCTTCTTCCTAGCGATATGCGAGATATATATGCAGAAAGCATTGACAAGTGCACTTGCACTGAGTTGTTACTGGTCCTTATTAAGGTTAAGGTCTGGAAGTCTAGATGCTCTTCTGTCTGGTGAAACGTGTGTCTTGCTGTAAGAAATCATAGCATGATCAAAACCCATAGCTACCAACATGGCGGAGAAGACGATGAATGCTATGAGGAACATTGTGAAGAAACCAATTTCTGACATATACTGCAGAGAGAGAAAGAGAGAGAGAGAGAGAGAATGAGAATGATAAGAGAGTTTTAAAGAGATAACAGGAGGCATAAAAGAGAGAGAATATCAGAGAATTGAAGGGATGGAGAGAGAAAAAGAGCACATGTGTGTAAAACATAGAAAAGGAGAAAGTAATTAGAAGTATGATACAGAGAATGAGAGATACAACAAGAGAGCGAGAGAAAGAGATAATAAAGGAAAAAGTGAGAGTGTAAGAGATTAGAACAAGAGGGGTGGAGAAAATTAAATGCAGAGAGAAAAACATTTCTAGAAATTAAAATAGTGAGAGGTTGTGTGGGCTGGGAGAGTGACAGAAAGTTGTAAAATAAAGCAAATGTATCAAGAGATATACAGTGGTGAAGTTGATATCGACAATGGACAATGTCATAAAGGGGAGGGGGTAGAGTAAAATGAAAGAAAAAGCAAGTAATATGTTGTAAAGGATAAGAAAGATTACCCACTTTTTGTGTGACTTCAGCTCTTGTATTGCTTCAGAAATTGCATAACATAGATTAACCTCCAAGATATTTCATAACCATATCCTGTCTGCTTTCATATTTCTGATCTGAAAACTGGTTTCACATTACATCTGCATATCCCAATCTGTAAATGCACAAGGGGGGACCCATTGGTCATAGTGTAATATTTTCCTCTCCCAAAATCGTAACAATTAATTACTATGAGCAAACAATTGTTTTATTACATTTGTTTTTATTTGTGCTTGACTTGACATACTCACCAAACCAATTAATGAGCAGACTACAATACAGGCAACGGCTGCTATTTTCATATACATCCTTGTTTGTGATCGGCCAGTAATGATATTAGAATCAAGGTCCAGTGGATGCTATTGATGAAGCAGTCGGTCAGATTATACTCCCACAGTCAGATGAGAATCCTGCAATACAGGAATTCAGATGTCCTGGATAAGTAAGAAAAGAGGTAGAAAAATAAATTTTACATCAACTTTTATATGTTAAAAGCATGAATAAGAAAATTATTCTGTAATATGATATGAAATTTGATAAAGGCAGAATACTGCAGCACTTAACAAGTTTTAAAAGCCTCACACTGTATAGAACAGACAGGTTTACTTGATTGAAGAGATGAATAAACTTGCCTGCTTAAAGAATAGCATAGGAGCAAAGAAAGTGAACAAAGAAAATTGGGGAAATTGCTATGACAGTATAGAACTCATATTGGTGAACCAGGCAATACTACATGTGTATGATCAGAGAGAGACATTAAAAATGAAGCCGATTCATTTGGAGTCTTGCCTGCAGGTAATAACCAATTTCCAGTCTGTCAATTATACCCCCATTGAGAAGGAATTTCTATTTGTGCTCTGAAAGATGGAGAGGCAGAGAGAGAGAGAGAGGGGGGGGGGGCAGAGAGAGAGAGAGAGAGACCCTTCAAGAAATGAAAATATTAGACCTTATTACAAATAGCTTTTGGAAAGTAATATATAACCAAGGAGGAATACTTATGAAGAATTCCCACTTTGTTACCCAGTTGTGATGAAATTATGCGCACAATTTCTCTGAATGAATTGAACATTCATGTTTGAATTGTTAAATCTTATAATTAGATTTCTTTTAAAGATATGAAGTTCCTTTGTATGCCCTTGTTTAAAAGCTTTTTCTTTTAAGAGTGATAAAAGGAGCATGGAATTCAGACAGAAAATTCAAAGTTATGTCATTATTTCAACATGTTCATATCTTAAGAAGATGCATTCAAACTTTATATCAATGTCAATGTATTCCACACTACTATGAATAATTTCAGGGCATTTGTTTAAATGGTTTGTTGCTCCCACTTACATTTAAGAGCTTTTGGGAAATATTTAATTCAAGTTCTAAATCTAGGCTTAGTATTCTTGTCGCTACCCAGGCTGTGCACTTCCTAGAAGAAACTAAAAACAGGAAGTGCCGCACCCAGCCATGGTTTTCAATCTTGTTGAAAGGTTTCAGAAAATGAGTCCATCCTGAATTGTCAAATGTTCTTATCATATATCTTTATCTTAATAAATTCTGTACTTGTACTGTGTGCAAATTAAGAGGGAGGAAGAAAGGGGGCAGGGGAGGAATGTTAAGTAGAGATACAACAAAGGTAGAGTATGTTTTTGAAGGTTATCTAAGAAACAAAAAGAATAAGGAATATTATGTAGTAAAACAAAAAGTGGCATTATATCACTATAAAAATCATGATACATAATAAAAGAAATGTGAAAGTTTTGAAGAAGAAAAATGGAGACATGGTAGAACAGAATAAATCTCTGTTTACATGACTTTTTTTCCTTCCTTTTTTTGCAAGCAATGACACTTGATAGGGACTTTGTACTATCAGAAGGTAAATGTATGCAGATATTGATAGCAAGGTCAAAAGGGTCTGTCCATTTCTAGACTAAGTGAGAGATACCCAACATGATCTACGGGGCGGAGGAGTCATGTGACTCGGAGGTAGGGTGTCTGTGTATAAATAGAGCATTTGAAATTGGAACTCCACGTTGCTCTATTCTAGACGCACAAATTGGAATACCTCAAGTGCATGGGTATCTTAACTGATTGCTTGCTATTACAGTCCCACTAACCTATGAAACAGTGTGCAGGTCTGACAGGTTCAATTGACTTACATGAATGCATGATATATTATGTGAAATCCAACTTGAAAAATTGATCATTGAAATCAAATTAAGTTTAATACCATTGACAAGACACTCTTTTTGTTATTAATTTCATTAAGTTAAGCCTTTTGCAATTTATATTTCATACTTTTGCCATATTTACATGGAATATACCCCCCCCCCCCTCCTCCTCCTCCCCCAGATATACAAATTCACAACTTTCTTATTCAAGGTAACTAGGTATGATGGGAATCTATCAAATACTTTTTGCTAATTCATGACATCTTCACTAGAAGTACTATGTTTACATTCACTTGAAGTACTAGGTTTACATTTCCAATATTCTTATCTCTTTAAGAAAAGGTGATTACATTGCTTCGTTTTATTTTGTATTACGGTTTTTCAATTCGATTCATGATTTACTCTTTATATATGAATTGGCTCTCTTTAGTTTTCCCTTTACAGCATATTTTTCTTTAAAAGAAATTAAACTCTGATTGTTATTCTTGTTTTCTTGGTTATCTTAACACTTAATGCTATTTATCATCTGCCCTATCCCCATGTGTATATTTACTGGTTAGACTTGTGACACGAGAACAGACTTAATTGTGATTCATTAAGGATGTGGCGTGAACCCTGTCTGTCAGGAAGCGTCCTGCGGTTGTGTGAAGTAAACATGGTTAACTGGAATGAAAACAACAGTGTTTCTCATTAAAATGAACCCATGGATAGAAGTATTTATAAGCTGGCATATGCTTGCAGTATTATTGGTGTTAATGCCACTAGAATCTTTTTGCAATGACGAACCTTCGTCATTGCCTTGTTTTCGTTCACGTTATTAATATTCTTACTTCTTCCTAGCGTCCGAAATCCCATTCGTTTTGCACGTAGTGCTTGTGGACCCTATCTAGATCCTTTACTCTTGCTCGATTCCTTTCAAACTTCGTAGGCGTAATCTCTGATATCCAATCTAGGTCACCTACTTTTTCGTTTTCTGAAATCACTCATGCGTAAACGTCCAGGCGCCATTTTGTCCGTGTCTGGTCCATTTTAAGGCCTTTCTATCTTCCTTACTATCTCCACTATCCTAGATCCTACAAACTTCTAACAAATTCCTCTAGATAGTCTTAGAGATGTCCTTTCATCTGCGACGCATAACCTGCCCTTCAAAATGCCATCTTCATACTTAAAATTCAAATCTGAAACCGTCTACGTCAACAATCTCTCAAATTCTTGAAAAATTGACCCCTACATAATCTAAAACTGCCATAACTTTCTCATATCAATTCCGTTTTGTATTTAAATCACACGGTATCTTTATCTCATAATTGCACATAGCCATGCCAAATTTCACGCTCCAATGGTTTGGCACTACATAAATAGCGCCCTCTAAAGTTCTGGGAATTGGCTTTCTTTCTGTGGCCGTATCTCCATTATGGCTTGGCAGATCCGTACCTTTTTTTGGATTTAGATACTTGAGGATATGCCCTTTCCAGCCATATACAAAATTATATACCCTAACACTGACCGACTTTGAGAAAAATGCCCTCAAAATTCGCCATTTTCAAGAAAATTCCAAAATAACTTCAACTTGCTCTAAAATGGCGATCTTTGTACCAACGTCAATGAAATTTGGCAGACATATGTATCCATATACGTGACAACTGTCTGCCAAGTTTGGCAAAATTCAAATATGTCAGCGCAAAGTTATCTCCAAAAATGATGAATTTACTATGCATTACGTAATAGCGCGTTTAATGCGTGCAATACATTGCGCGCAAATGACATTGGTGTCAAACTGACCGCAATGAAGTGCCCTTTCGAATGATACCAAGTATGGTATATGTTCACACAGAAAATGGTGAGTAAATCGCATTTGAACAAGGGTCACTTTACGAATTCCGCCGAGTTTCCGCCCGATTATAACACTTATCGACCATGACGTTATTTTTTCAGACTACTTTTCGCCCCCTTAACATCCTTTTTTTTCCTTGAGAATTTGCAATGACATTCCGAGATGCAATACGCAGGGCACCTTGTGGCCGGATTTTTGAAATTAGTCAAGGGGGCCATTTAAGACGCCATTTTGTCCTTTAAATCTATTTTACATCACATGTTTCGATAGGATTATCATAGGAAAAATGAGAGTGGTTTACAATAACAACCATGAAATTCTCTTTCCAATGATACCATATACGGCCCATAAAGAGACATAAAGAGAGAGAGAAAAAACAATTTAACTCCGGTCAGAATACAGATCCTGTACGTTTTCCGCCCATGCATTACACGCATTGTCTATGGCGCAAATCGGGTTCACGCTTTTGACCCCTAGAACGATCTTGATTGCAATGACGAACATGCAACTAATCCCATTGGTTTTTGCACGCAGTGCTTGCGAGCCCTTTCTAGGTTCTTTCCCCTATCCCAATTTCTTTCAAACTTCGTAGGCATAGTCACTACCATCCCATCAAGGTCACTATTGAGGCCTTTCTTTCGCCCTACCTGTCTCCAATATTACAGAAGCTCAAGACTACGTACACAAAATTGCTCTGGATAGTCCGAGAGAAGCTCTTTCGTTCGACACGTAGAAACACGGCGTCATTGCACGCACATCGTTGTGACACGATTGCATTTCTAGTGTTTTGTTTCTTTCCATTTCCATTTCCAACAAAATTTTAAAAAATACATGGGATTGCATTGTACGTAGTAAAACAATGAAACTTAACAATATAATTGTAACTGGTTCACTGTGTACAACAGGCATTGGTCATGGAGGGGACTGCTGAAAAGCTAGGCTTATCATCATTCTTTAATTGAAAGTTAATGGAGAATTTGAAAGGATGGTGGAAAATCTATTTTTAAAAATGTTGGAAAAGGAAAAGTTTGTTTGAATTTGAAAGTATTTTGATTTTTTTTTTTTTTTTTACATATTTTTTAAATTTGCACATTTTCAAAAAATCAAGAAGCAACAGCACGTTTTCAAAAAGGTTAAACAGCCTTTCTCTACAAAGCAAGATTAAAAGGCTGGTGAAAATCTGATGGAATTTCTTTCAAATAACTCCGGTAGTTACGGTAGCTTTTAGTTACTACTGGGAATCTCAGAGAAAATCTAAATTATTCTTTTTCCTTTTATAATCAATATTTTTTTCTTGAGATTTTCAGAGATAGTTTCATCACATACCACAATAAAGATTAATAAAGCAATTGAACTATTTTATTGTGTCAAAAGGTTGGGCTAAACTTTTAACAATACTTCAACGCTATATACCAGCATAGATGAGGCTGGCTCCAAGGTGAAGGGGATCTATAAGTATCACATGACCCCCTTCACTGACCCCCTTCACAGGTCATGATGTAATGAAGTATCCAGCTAACATAACATCTACATGCTGTCTGTCGCATGTTATCATTCTCTATACACACTATCTATTTCAATTGTAAATCTATATCCTTGATAACTTCTATTAAAGACCCATAAGCAGTTAGCCATCATGGATATGGCAAAAGTAAGGGTAGAAAAAAAGTGATCCATGATAGATTCCTTTAAGAAACAGAAATGTAATTGTTCATACATGGTGGCATACCTCTAGTTCAAAGAGTCTGTTGACAGCAAAATCCACAAATTTAATATTTTTACCAAATACACTTCTTCCACTCATTTCCTGCCATAGGAGTCAAATTCCACCAAATAAATTGAGATGTGTTCTTAGCTTAAAGGGATCCGGTAAATTTGTCTCATATTCTTAAACAAAATCCTGGATTTAGCTCATGCTACAATGATAATTATAAACCTTTAGGTCAGTCAGGAAGTCCATGACTTTTACAAGCCGATTGCCTGTCTGATTATCAAGATATTTATGGTTGGAATAACAAATTTTGAAAACCGTTTGCTAAACGGTTTACATAACACTACAGTCTTTTGGGGAAAACAAATATGGTAAAACCGATCACTCAAAGATTTTTACTTTTTTGAGGCACTTCTTGATCATTTTGAAGCGCAATTTTGTTAGGGCTTCAATATTACACCATATCACAGACACTGATAACACGTAGGGCCGTGCATCTCAGATTTAACATTGTCAAACGATGCCTTTAAAATGTCCATTTATATATCCATTTAATTAAACAGACTCTGGTACTTTCGTGTGAAATTGATTCACATGATTAATAGTTCAACAAACTAAGTTAACAATGAAGTAGAGCAGATATTTAGTCAAAATTTTACCTTTTAAAGTTCATTCAAGACTATTGCTCAAAAACTGGGTAGCACAAAAATGGGTTTTAAAAAAATATATATTCACATCGAGTATTACCTTTTCATAACAATAACGAACAAAATCTTTCCAAAAGTTACAGTACTGTCAATGCTTAACAATTAAATCAATGCACTTTTCCTTTTAAAATTTCAATTTTGTTCATGCTACAAAGTAATCAATGATATTTACAACATTTAATGATATTATTTTCTATCTTCTAGAGTAATAAAGTTTGAAAAAAGTTTTTTTACTTGCCAAATAAGCTTGATTTATCCCAAAAATTATGTCATCCACCAAGAAATCTCATTTGTGAGCAGATCCCAATCCCACAGGAAACAAAAATGTATGTGGCATAAGAAATAGAAATCCAAATTAAGTTCCTGTGTAGATTCACAGCAAGATGGTAGTGGGAGGAGTGGGTCAATTAATCAAGTCCCGTCTAATAGGTGCTGGTCCATTGATCGAGATAGACAGTAATTGTTTCGGCTGCCTGCAGTTTGTGTGATGTGTACACAAACAAAACACAATCCTCGCTTCCGAGTTGATGGTAGAAGAACTGCCTCCTCACGGTCGGTCGGTCGTAGTAGCAGCATCCCGCATGGGTATAATCCGAGGGATAATGTTGCCTAGCGAAAGTCTTGGGTGGGGAGGACGGGATGGATGTTGGTGCTAGTATGGAGGGAGTTAGCCCATTTACTTTTGACTTTGGATCTTACAAGGAATGGCCATCCTGAAATGGGATTCGGTTTCTAGGCAAAGACATTTAGACAAAAGATATCCATAAACGAATGTAATATAAACAATTTGTTTATTACTACAGATATATGCTACATGATTAATTGAAATATTGTACTTCTTGTACTTTCCAATTATGAATTCACAAGCTCTTTGATTTTTTAATAAAAAATCTAAAATCAATGGAAATCAATTTGATAAGGGCGACTTGGATGTTAAAATGACAGAGTAATGCTTGCCATATTCTATAACAACATACCTCTATCCTTGTATTGCCAAATAGGTTGAAAAATTTGCTAAAAGTTAAAAGATTTCTTTATTTTGAAATTCTAGAATTACAAAAAAGTATATATGATTTTCACCTTATGAGGTAATGAACAGGTAAATCATAATAACAAGCTTTTTTCTTTAAAGGAAATGATAAAATCCATTTTCTAAAGAGGTGTTCATAAATATCCAGGGTAAAAACCAAAGCAAATCTTACTTCCGAGTGGACATAAGTGACAGTACTATAGGAAAACAAATTGTAGATCTCTGGGGACATTCAGACCATTAACCATCCCTTTATCACAAGCCGAAGACATGAATGACTACATCTTGGTTCCAGCTTTGTTGGGGTTAACCTAGCTATGCTATAAATGGGTTGGTTGTCCTGAGGAGGTGACGGCAAACCAAGTCTGGATTTGGTGAGACATACCGGCTCGCTGGAATGTAAGGTATGAGAGCTATGCTGCGATAGAGGTTGAGACCAATGGTAAGCCTAGCTCAGTCAAGTCCATGTTCCTACAATTTAAAGACAATGTCATCTTAAATGAAGGCTGCATAACTTGATCAAACTAGTGATGAAGCCAAAATTCCCTTGAAAGGGGGGAGGGGGACACAAGAAAACAAATCTCAAAAAATCACCAAAAAAAGGAGATTGTTTTCACATGTTTTCAAGCGTCTCTGTCAATTGAAAATATCTGATGAGTGAAAAAAAGTAAACATTTTGTTCAATTGTCAAAAAATCTCTGGCACACAGCACGTGCCTATTAACTTTTTTTTAGTCCAGAAGTCTCAAGTAAGAAAAAAAAAGTTGTATCATTGAGGGACATGAACACCATTTTGCACAAGCTGTTTTATTTTGTGTAATGAGGATACATCGGATTGGATTTTAAAGATGCTTTATGTACTCCCCAAGGTCCCCCCCCCCCCCCTCGGATCCCAGATCTCTGAACCTCTACTGCTGAATTAGTCATGCTGTTTCTTTTAAAACCAAGTAATGTCATTGGAAGAGATGTCATCATTCATCCATTACACCTCTAGAGTTGAAGTAAATATTTATAAGTTATCTTGAATTATCGGGTGCTTCAAAATGTCTTGGGGCAAGACTGCAGTTCTTCTGATGCCATTCCCTTTCCGATGAATCGAGTCTGACAGTATTGGACTATAAAATCAGCTGGAATATCAATAAAGATAAAACTTCATCGACTAGAAATAAATCTGTTGCGCATCAGTTTGTTTGCAAAATCAGTTAATGCCATTCCTTAACACTATTCCATTTGTTTAAATACAGGCAACTTATAAGAACTAACGATTATTGCTCTGTTGTTAAGCATGAATCAATAGTAAAGTCAAAGTTGGAGTTATAGGTGACAACCCATGCTACTTATGCTGCAATGCACAAAGTGTATCTCAATCTTAATTGGCATGTTTGTGCAGTATTTCAGAAACAGAAATTCAGTAAATTTGACTTGTTAAAAAAGTCTGCGTTATGACTCTATCCTGACCTAATTTTCAAGAACTGTTTTTGTCACTAACCCTCCCCTCCCCTCCCCATCAGCACTTCTTCTTACCCCAACCTTTCCCCTTCTTGCGGATCCACATGCATCTTCCATTAACTCAAAGAGTTCACTGTAACCCATACTCTCTAAATACCATCTCTGTTTCTCATGGTTTGACTGCCAATACAAATCTGAAATGCAAATCCCTTATGCTTTCAAGCAGTGAAGACTTCTTCATGTTAAATGATATCCATTTAATGTTACCATTATTTCCAGGAGCTTTATTGTTTACAGCTTCCTCTTCTTGGTCTTTAGACATTGGAGATGATATATTGATTTGTCCACGGCCTGGCTTCAATTTATGCTTCTAACTGGAATTCCTAATATTGGTACCACATGGTTGATACTTTCAGTTCACCAATGCTGCATTCAAGCTGGGGAAACATTTGACTCTAAATTCATTTGATGACTTCACAAATTTATGATGTGAAATGAGTCAAATCTTTGAATTCCAAAATCAATACAAGATAGCAAATCTTATAAGATCAATTCTCTGAGGAAATTAAAAATATTGTTTTCATTTTGATCAATGATAATTTTTAAATCTAGATAATCTATATAGTTTAGGTTAAGTTCATTTTTTTTCATGAATAGGAGGAACTGTCAACTTAAGAATAGCTCATTCCAAGAAAGACTCATTTGTTAACAGAGAGGGTGGAAGAGAGACAGAGAGAAACAGAGAGAGGCAGAGAGATTACATTGAGGGATAAGGCATTAGTTTGAGAAATATTGAGGAAAGACAAAACAAATGTTGCATGTTTTGGGAGGATTAACTGAAGTGAATTTTTTTTTTTAATTTGCTGAGTGAGCTGATGTTTTGTGAGTGATACATTCCACTAGCATGAAGATGTGACGATTGATATGAGAGTTAAATTGCATGTGTACCAGATTTGTTACCTATAGCCTGCAGTTCGTTACTAGTAATTGGTTGTTGGTGTCTAATTAAACTGCATAGCCATATATCTACTGCTGGTACAGTATTCAACATGTAGTTTAATAGATCAGTTAAACTCAATTGGAGTCACTAGATATATCTTCAAAATGCATCCATGGAGAACTTAAAAGGAATTAAGATCAATAAGAGGTAGATATGTTACAAGATGCTCTTGTCTAAAATAGTGTTTTAACATCTTATAGAGATCTCTTTAATATACAGTTGATCTCTGGAAAGTCTGCTGAAAAGAACATTTAAAAGAATAGTTTACACTGGCTTGTATTGCCTTTCACTATCTACAATGCATAGTAATGATAAGAATCAACAAAAATGATGAGATTTGAAGAAAGAAAGATGAATGCCTGTATGTTTTGCTTTAATTAGATAACTCTGACATGGTATACAAAATTATATTATACATTGTAAATGTGTGATCAAAGAGAATATTGAAATTTGATATGATGTTTGAAAAAATTATTTATATTGTTATTTTTTAAATATAGTTCCTCATGACTCTTGGGAATCATATAGTTTGTGGATTTGATAAAGAACTTTTCATCAAGTCATAAAGTCAATTGCTCAGATGCACTAGACAAAAACATGTAAATAGACATTGATATCTGTCATTTTCTAAACCTTCTCCTTTGCCTTTAACTGATTTTCTTCTGATGTCTGGCTAGCTCATCATGTAAGTCAGAACATGAGTCAATTGGAAAGGACATGAGTCGAGCTATCCTTCCTCCCTACCATCATTCAATCAGCCTATATCACAGGCAGTCATCCCACTTCACAGATGTTTGTGATGTTGTCAGATGCACTAGACAAAAACATGTAAATAGACATTGATATCTGTCATTTTCTAAACCTTCTCCTTTGCCTTTAACTGATTTTCTTCTGATGTCTGGCTAGCTCATCATGTAAGTCAGAACATGAGTCAATTGGAAAGGACATGAGTCGAGCTATCCTTCCTCCCTACCATCATTCAATCAGCCTATATCACAGGCAGTCATCCCACTTCACAGATGTTTGTGATGTTGTCTCTCAGAATAGAATGATGGTGACAGGAGAATTCTTTGTATTTCGCCAGAACATTCAAAAGGCTTAAAGGAGTAGTCCTATGTACTACAAAAGTGTTCTTTAATGAATCTCCTGGAAATGCTAATAGACTTTATCCTTTATAATCCACAATTCCCTTGTTTTTCATGATAGCTATGAAATGTATTTTCATACAAAGCTCTGCATTTTCTGCAAAGCAAAATGCTTATTTGAAAAATCATGACACAATCATATGTTACACATTTCTTACACAGAAAAAACACTCCACAAAGGATTGCGACGGCAGAACTTGCTCTGTGATTAATTTCTAAAACTAATCTAAGTCTTGATTTCAATACTGTACCAAAACTTAAACCTAACTAGTACTCAATTACAACTCCAGCCCTAATGCTATATCTTTGAAAGAAACTGTCACTGTAGCAAATATTGAATCATCTCCATCAGCTCCCGAAAGATCTACCTGAGTAGCTCATAACCAGGATGGTCATCATATTATACAGAAGGGGTCGAGCTGAAGGAGATTTTCATGCATGAGAGATCAAAGGTATTCAAGCGTGTGGATCTCCCTGACTCGGGCAAAGGTCTGCTGGGCTACAATTGATGGGTCTAAATGGTAACTCCCTGGCTTACTTTATTGTTTAGTTTCTGCCATGGTTCTCTCTCTCTCTCTCTCTCTATCTCTCTCTCCCTCCCTCTCCCTCCTCCTCCTCACTCCCTCCCTCCCTCCCTTTCTCTCCTCCTTGCCTCCCTCTCTACTAATCATCCTTCAATATATTCTAAATAAAGTATTAATCTCATATTATGAAAATGAAGATACCCCTTAGTTCTTGAACCTCCCTGATTTTATTTCTTGCTCAATTCCTGTTTTGCACTTCGTTAACACAAGCAATTTTCCCACTCATCTATGGGCAACGAATCTGTACAAAGCTCATTCAAGGTAATGATTTAAGGATATTATGTCATCTTTCTGTTGTTCTTTGTTTGTGCATACTTTGAACCATGTTATATATTTTATTGTTCACTTCAGGAAAACCTCCCACTCATCAATCCTTGGTCAAGACTTACTAAGTTAATATCTCTGATTACGTCTTCTAACGAGCATGGGAGCCTTACAAGATGCATCCTCTCTGCATTACCGGAAGCCAAGGTAAGTCCTAGATTAGCATTATTTTCAATTTCGTCATAGCTTTACGACCAGTTGTGTTGAAAATGTTACCTGTTAACGGCAAGGGGGATATATGATGCAAATTTATATACATGTAAATTATCCCTTTTTAATTCTCAGATGTATTTTAACATCTCCCTCTCTCTCTCTCTCTCTCTCTGTGATTATAAAAGTTTGATATGAATAGCTTTGCTTTAAGATATAGGCGCAAGATCATTAACAGCACATGGTATTATATTTTATCCTTTTTTCCCTTTTTAAAATTCTTAATACTCACATGTAAGCCTTTGTACATGACAAAGAAACCTCAAATATACCATGTCAAAAAATATACGATGTAAGTATAATAGGGCACTTAACATTTCTGTATCTTTTGACTCACAGGTAAGTCGTAGGGTTTAGGTGTATTTTTTGCACTTATTCTTACCATTCATTCACATGATACAGATTGGCATGCCATGTAACAAACTTATGTGATGGAACCAACAGTTGAATAGTATACACCAAAGTAGAGAAATGCAATGCTGCCCTCTACAGGAAAAAGCATGTTTGCATCAATTATATGTAATGATATTCTGGCATCTACAGCATGGAAACTGATGTATGTATCTCTTGTTCTTTATTTTAATTTTTCATTGACCTTGAGGAATTGCTTGTCTTTCAGAAACTAATACTTTGTAGTTCTGTCCACCTTTCTAATTATCTTATTCTCTTTCCATTTATTCTTTGTAATTGCTTCCATTAGTCTAGAAATCAATAAATTATTACTATCAATCTTTCTACTTATCTATTTTATTTCCATTTCAATCTTTGTAATTCTTGTCCTTTAGAATTCAATACTGTTGTGCCATCAAGCTTTATACCTCCGTGTTCTATTTCCATTTATTGTTTGCGATTCAGATTTGACTCTTGATGTTGTATGTAGTGAAGCCCATTGACAGGTGTGCCCTGAATATGTAGAATGATATATTGGATAGATTAAAATGTCACTATCATTGCAATTAATTAACCTGCGCTCTGAAACAAACGTAGAAGATATCATGACAGGTTACCGTGTAGGAAATTGCCTAATGGCAAATCTAATCGGTATTCTCGATTTCTATAGTTTGAGATCTCTGTGTTTTATTTTAAAATAGGACACAGCTTATTGACGATGTGACTATTATAATTATGAGGAAGTGAAAAAAAAAATGTTAAAAGCTTGAAGAGGTTTTCTACAATTAATTTGACAAAGTAGATAAAGCTGGAATATCATGTCTAAATTTCAATCAAGCTGTTTTTATCAAATGGCGGAGGCAGGTACAAACCATTTAGGTCACCATAATAGATTAATATCAAGATAGGTCACAAACAGTGTGTAAGGAATAGTCTCCTGCATGGCAATTTAAGGACATCACCCATGATAATATGGTCTCAAGTTTGCATCTTCTTTTTCTTCCCAGTACGTGTCTTACATTTGTAGATAAGCTTCAGCATGATGTTATGTGGTCAAGAATGATTTTGATAATTGAGAAAGTTCCAAATCTATATATGGAATGACACATCTGACATAATTATGTATTTGCTTCCTATATATGGTTATTGTTATTCAGTTGATGTTGCTCTACATCGTTTACATATAAGGGGGGGGGTGGTCTCTCACCTTTATAAGGTATACAGGGATGTGCCCATGACATTTCAGTGAAAGCTGTTGCACAGGGTCAGCATCAGACCAACGTCCAGTTAAGATCTCAGGATGCTTCCTCCTCGCAAGGTTGGCTAATGCCCCGAGATATTCATTGAGTCACAGAAAAGAGAAGCCAAGAACATCCAAGATATTTTTACATGACGTCAGATGACTGTGAATACCGACAGATTCTGTGAAAAACCAAGTGTATCTCTAATTAGTCTCTGGATAATTAGGCACAGTAGATTAAGAAATATGTGATTAATGTGGAGTGTTTTCTCTCTCTCTCTCTTTCCCTCCCCCCCCCCCCTCTCTCTCTCTCTCTCTCTCTCTCTCTCTCTGTCTCTCTCTCTCTCCGTCTCTCTCTCTCTTGCTCTTCCTTTCTCTCTCTTGCTCTTCCTCCCTGAAAAATTTTACCACACACAAGTCCGACTAATCTCTGCATATTGTAATTTAAATTCTGTTTAACGAATAGACTCTCAATTCAGCTCTAAAAGACACCAGTTGATTTCTCTGACATTAATAATAATAATAATAAAAATGCTTATAAAGCGCTTACCACCGAAGTCTCTAAGTGCTAGGATAGATGCCATGTTCAAGTAGTCAGTAGACAGTCTTACATTTTCAGGTGTCAAGCGTTGTTACCATCATGTGATTCACCCATTCTATCGTAATGATCATTTGATGAAAGCACTCAAATCCCAAGAAATAAATCTAATCCTTCCCTTCTAACCCGAACGAGATATCCGTTCGTGTGGGCACAAATTGAACATTAAACATTCCTTCAAATAAGCCCACTTTTCTCGGTAATACCTACCACTGCCGAGAGGAATGTGGTATAGGTTGTGCAATCATTCCAATTCTATTCAGGAAATTCAGCTCTGGCAATGTTTGAGTGTCGTAATTGAAAATATCCTTCATTAATGTCATGTATGTTTCCGTGTAATCAATTCCAGTTGATGATGATCCCATATGGGACCTTCTTCCTTCTCTCTTTCTCTCTCTCTCTCTCTCTCTTTCTTATTCTTTTCTCACTCTCACTTTTGCACTCCCTCTCTCTCTCTCTCTCTCTCCCCCGCCCTTTCCATTTTTTTTCTCACACTCTCTCTTTACCCTTTTCTCTCCCTTTACTCTTTTCTCTCCCTTTCTCTCTTTGTTTTTTTCCCACCCCAAATGTCTTTTATTCTCTATCTATCTCTCCTCTCCAATTCATCATGTGGTGCTTATTCCATTTTTTAGATTAACATAAACAGAAATACTTAATGATTAAAGTAGAAGATTACTACACAGAAATTCTGGGTGCCTAACATATTTGTGAAAAATGTTTTAGCTCTTAGGAAATGAAAAAAAAAGAAGAGATCGTTCATCAGTTAAGTGTACAAGATCTACAGTAGATGTGAAGTGCTCTGATTAATCTCAAACTTTCTCAATCTAAGACAATATCTGGCAGATGTTGGCCATTTAAACAGAGACTCAGCTTGCTTAGATAAACAATCTGAGCATATTAATGCAATGATAGCTTGTCTGTGAGATAATGACCATTAGGCTTCAACTAATGTGGTAAGCTCATTAAACACTTGAGCCTTAATTCTTCTAATGTCTGAAGCCAATGCTAGGTTTAAGCATTTGTTCAAAATTAGCTTTTAACATAATTAGTCTGGGTTCTAGGTTTCCCTCTTGTTAAAAATGATTCTAAACCAAAGGTCAGGTTTAATTGAAACAGTAGAATATAGATCATGCTATCTATTCATTCTACTTGAAACATTACACAAATCCAGTCTAACACAATGATAGATATAATAGAAATCAATACAATTTAAAAAATATGATTATTATGTCATAAGAGATAAATATACCCAATTTAAAACTCTTAAACCAATGAATTTGGTAAATTGTATTACTGAAACATGTATTTCTATCTGGTCCCCCAAATTTGGTTCACCCTCCCATATTTTGTCCATACTTCATTTTTGTTGACTTTTAACAAAAAAACTTAGACATTTACAATAACTTAATGTCAATCTTTTTAATTTTTGTTATAATGGTTTGAACATGTTTTCCTCATTCACCTGTTTACCTTAAGCTTTGTCATATTTAGTACGGTCCGATTGTAATGGCTTTCATCATAGGTACAACTACAAAATCTGATACACAATGCATCTTTACTTCTATGAAGAATTAGTCGATAGTAGATTGCATTCTTATCTCTTATACTTGTTACTGTATTTCTGGACTGTATCTCTGTGAAGGTAGTGAACCATGCCTCCTAATGTATTCAGAAGAAACAAGTATGTAATGGAGAACACTCATCATCGATTAGGTACACTTTATTTATTTTGTTCAACTTGATAGAAACCCAGCCAAATAATAGGGTATCTACTTCATGCGATGGTGTAACTTGATTGCCCCAGTGGGATAAACACGGTCAGAGGGGGACAGAGATGGCTTCTAGGTCTCCTCTTACAGTCCCACACTCTCCATCTTAATGGCGCAATTTACGAGCGCAGCAGATCGTCTGCGACAATATTCCATTTCGTGTTGCTGCACGTAAACCACGTGGGAGCGTAAACTAGATCGACGTGGAAATGCTCTGATGTTTGCGCAATGTTTGCCACGTCTACACGGAAAGGGATGGAGAGAGAGTGGGAGAGTGGTACTGGATGTACCCAAATAAATACCCATTTCTATTTGTTTTTTCCTCTGTAAGCTTTATTCTGCAGTTGAGACTGCCATTCCTTGGTCGTTGCCTGTGGTTATGGGTTTCCAATCAGGCAAATAGTGCCACCCTGTGCAGAGGTGGCGGCGAATATAAATGCATTTGATCTCTATAGGATTGTAATTGAAAGAGTCTGGAGGTAGTTGACCTATCGTTAAAGAAGCAAAAAGCGTGGGTAGTTTTTCTCTGAATGGGAATGTTTTCCTGCTTGTTTAGTCTCGTAATCAAAGTAATTGGTGATGTAGCGCAAATCAAGTGGTGAAACCGTCAAGAGTCTGTGATTGAAAATTTTGTAGCTTTTTACTCACCAGCCTGCAAAATTGATGTGGGTTGTGCCGGTAATGCAAAATCCTTATTCCCTTTACTGGAATGTAGAATGTGATTTCAGACATGAAAAATTGAGTTCTTTATACAAAATTATTTGTATTGAAATTAACTTTCTTCTCTCACTGCTTATTATCAGGAGATTCTTTATCAAATTTATTTGCAGTTTCTGTTCAATCAATCGTGACATGTTTTAATAGTAACCTTTTAGAAAACTATTTTGTCCTCTAAAGATCACTGTTTTTAGGAATTGATATTACAAAGTAAAATTGGAATAAACTCGACAAATTTGATTGTATAATTGAAGCTTAAGGGTGAAATCCAAAAGTTAAGAAGAAAGATGTACCAATGGCTTCACCAAGTAGGCTGCAAGGGATCATTCAGGTGGACAATCTAAAAGGTTGTAATTAATAGAATGAGAGTAATTACACCTCTTAAATGACACTCTGTAGAATCCTTCAGAATCTTATTTGTCCAAAGTTTTGAAAGCTCTCATTATTGGATCCTTGAAGAAGTTGTTTGTTGAAAGCTTCCTGTCAAAACAACATTGAAGATGTTGATTTATTTGTAAGAGAGAGATATACAGAGGGAGATAGACAGAGAAAGAGAGAAAGAGGGAAATGAAAGGTAAGAGAGAGAGAGGAAGGGGACATGGGGAGACTGGGAGGCTCTACCTCTCTTGGCATATTGTGTTTGGGATTGTATTACATAATTTAGTTTTACGTCATCGCTTTACGGTGTTTGTCCTTTTCTTGTGTCTTTGAGCTGTACCATTATTGAATCATGCATGTAAATAATGAGCTCTTACCTAAGGCCACAAATTGAGACTTGGTGTACTTTTGTGCAAACAAATCGTCTGTTCACATGTTTTCAGGTTGTCCGTCCGTCTGTACATTCATTTCACTTTCTTGTTAACACAATATCTCAAGAACCACTTGAGGTATGAACTTCAAACTTGGTGTGAGTATGTATCACCAAAGGAAGACGTTCTGATTTTGCTGGTAAATAGGTCAAACCTCAAATTTCATACTGTCAATTTCCATGAAATCTCAGGGACTAGATATAATTTTCTCTGTTTATTGCTTAAATTGTTAAAGAGGCTTGTAAAAGAAATCAGGATATCATTCAAATCTTGACTATGAAAAAACTTCTTTTGCCCCTTCATTCACCCCTTTTTATGATGCACAGCCCCCGTCACCATGTTTACATGGCGACGCTGAGCATCAACCGTAGGGCGGAGTGAGTACCCTTTCCTCTTAGACAGCTCTTCATTCTTTCTGATTTCCCTCACAGATTCACCCATCATGGTGCTTGACATTGATATTGACCATTCCGCTAGAAATGCATACCCCTAGGCTCATCCCAATTAGATCATCCATACACCGAAGGGAAAGGGAAGCTATAGCAATGCCTCCCTCCTCATTCCTGGAAATGCATTCAGAGCGCAGTAGTACAGACAAGACCAACACCTGACCAACAATAGACTTAACAAAATATTGCATTACCCCCAATAGTCAAAGATTTTGTTGATTTTAAGTCCCATTGCAGTTGGATTTCCAGTGTAACTGAGGTATTAAATTGCTGCTTCCTTCAAAACCAAGGAGCACATTTTTGAGAACGTAAGCAGGACAATCGGACTGAAATTTTGTTTATTTCAATACTCATTAATATAAATATGCTGTTTAAGAGGGGGTTTCTCAAATTTGAATAATTCAAATTTAAGGGCAATCATCTGTCATGCCTTGTGCATTCAAAACCTCATTCCATTCATAATTTAGTCTCATTTTCACTTTTTTGGCCAAGTATATGCAGAAGTGTATAATTGTGCATTTATACATTAATTATTTTGTATATTTTTTACTGTCCAAATTCTCATGAGAGGAATCGACTTGAATTTAAAGAAGAAAAAGAGGAGAATGATAAATAGAAGAACAAGGTGGAGGAAAAGGATGAGGAAGAAGAAAGATATATAATTTAATTATTTTATTCTTAACATGTCTTGCAAGAGCTTGTCCATTTAGACAAGCTTTAGGGGCTCTACCTGCCATTTGACAACACATGGTTTTTATCAACTTATCACGCTCACTAACAATATATAATAATAAATAATGAAAAACATAATTTAAACCAATATAGGGTGTGATTTAATATTGTGACTATTTTGCCAGTGCATCTCTATTATATCCATTCTTTTGTGCTCTTGTTGAAGATTTCCGATGCCCTGTCTTTGCCCATTCACTCCTACTGACTGTTCATTTCCCTGGTTGAAGGTTGTTTTGTACAAGTAAAAGGTGGAGATTGCTTGTTTTTCATTCAATATCTTGTTTTTGTAGGACTATTTCTTAGAATTCATGCCTTTGTGAGGTGAATTTCAATGACGTTGTGCCTCGAAAAGAAATCAGAAAAGCCATCTGTACAATTTAAGGCATTCCTTCTTGCGTTTGATAACGAAAATATAGAGAGAAATATTGTTTGCATTTTCTACTGCATATGATTTAATTAAAATCCAACTCCTATAACTTGTATTTTTGAAATATGCACAATGTTAGTGATCTTTTCATCCTATTGTTATGTATTTAAGTTAACTATGTACCATCTACTATTTGTATGAATACTGTGTTGTGCCACCAATCTTATAATCATTTTCAACAGATAACATTTAATGAGGCAGGTTTGTAATTGCAGAGCTTTTTTTATTATTCATATTGATGCAAACACAGTTTCATAGCATCAAACCCGCAATTCATTATCTCTTTGCGATATCGAAAGTAACTATCGGTAATATTATATCCTGCATCAAAAATTTGTTGGCTTTTGATTGGTTGAGAGCTCGTCACATGACCAGAATATTTGACCTATTTTTAGAAAGTACTATATGAGAGTACTATTTTGGTTTACTGTTTGGGAGTTGAAAAAAAAAACGTGATTTTTTTTTTTGAATTGAATCGATTTTTTTTTGTTTTAATCTTAATTTAATGAAAACAAAATATTTTAAATCTTTTTAGATAAAAATTGATGTTTTTTTGTTCTAAATTTTTTTTCTCCAAAAAATGTTTTTTTTAAATAATTTTTTGATGCAGGATATAAAACAAATATACCATGCCTTCTATTTGAGGTACTGGTTAAACTATAGGCCTCGGTGACTCCAAAAGTACCATTTGCTTCGGGGCTGCGCCCCTCAGCAAATAGTACTATTGGAGTCACCTCTTGCGCATAGTTTTAACCAGAACCTCTCAAGGCAGTGTATATTTGTATACCGGTACTATAAGCTTTTTTTTCGGTTGGAAATAGATTTATTATTGATGGTAGGGCTGTTTAAATCACTTGTGTAGCGCATTCAAAAGGTCACATAGGGTAAAAGAACAGTCCATATGTAAAGTATGTAATGCCATGGGCTGTAGAGCTGCTTTGTTGAAAAGATTGTTCAAGCCAAGAAGAAGATTTACAACATGTTATCATATTTTATAGCTGCTAACTACTACACTACTAGGATTGGTGTATTGCACAGTGACTGCCCCACCCCTTGTACCATATACACGCATGGTGAGTGTACTTTTCTGCTAATGGAGATTAATTTGATCCCTTTTAAGGTGAATGTATCCTAAATGAAGGATTCCACTTTAATTGCTGTTGATGAAATAGTTTTTGAAAAAATACTTTGTAAGCTCAATGAAACAGCATGAGTGAATACTATAAGGACTTGTTTTTGTTATGATAACATATCATTCCGCTGTACTTTTATGTTTCACTGCAGCTAAAGAACGTGATGAGGAACTTTCCAATGCCTACCCCCTTCTTCTCCGCCTCCCCCTCTTTCTCTATCTCTCTCTCTCTCTCTCTCTCTCTCTCTCTCCCTCTATAGTTTCTGAGAGCTTTGATAAGGGAGTAGTCATAGTTTTCCTTGTTAAAGGGTTCTTTACAGATTATTGTTTTATCATCTTTTCATAATTAAATCATCCTGATCTAGTAGAAAGTGAGCCAGGCATGAGGTATACTGAATGGACCAATTAACAGACACCATACAGCGTGTAATGTGATTAAAGCCGCTACGTCAAACAAAATCAGTGACTTCATTGGCAAGATGGAGGATTGATTAATCAGTTGATGGAATCTATATCGTTGGAAGTCCCTGGATGTCTTCCATCCAAACTTTTTCTCAATGAAATTTGCGCTGGATGTTATTACTTAACGTAAAAGCCGAAACGTGGGTTTCTATCTCACTTTGGCCCAAGGCTTCGTACACTAATTACTATCTCTACCAAGTACCGAGATGCCTTTTAAAACAAAGACAGGGAAGAGAATTTGATAGATTATATTGAATAATTGAATCCTCTGAAGCAGTTATGTTTGACGATGTACTTTTAGTAATGTATCGTGACTTTGTTGGCCATGGATAGATATGTTCAATCCAGTTTTAGTAAGACACAAGACCACCGTAGTCGAGTTAACTCAAAAGAATGCTGGAGATTTGAATTGGCAAGTTCTCTTTACTTCAATATTGATAAAGATAATTCCTTGAAAAATAAATAGTATACCGTTTAGAACAACTGTCACCATTCATATAAATGACCAAGCATGCAATGAAAATTAAAAAATAATTGCTTATACACAAACAGTGCATTATATGAAATTAAGAGAAATAAAAAGATTTAGAGGCTTTAAAGATGAAAAACTTAATCATGGGAGACTCTTAAGAATTTCCCCATGTTTCTGGCCTTTTAATCATGAAGATTACTAGCTTGGTAGGCCTATAAACATGTAATATGAAATCTTTTAGTATTACATCAAGATCATTTATACAGCTGTATACTCTACATAAAAAATTCATGAAGCATAAGAATTTGTGGATAAAAAATGCTTACGTAATTTTTCTTTTCAACGAATAATACTTATCATGTAGTCAAACCACCTTAGGAGGTAAAGCATAATATCTGCAAAGGTATGGAGATTAGTTAGATTGATCCTGTAGTAGAAATCCCTTGTGAAATGTGCCTGAAGGATAGAGCATCTTCTTCTTCATCTTCTTCTTTTCCTCGTCCTCCTTCTCGTCCTCCTTTTCTTTGTAATTCATACAGCCCTTCATCATATGAGTTCTCATTGTATGTAGATTGCTAGTGCACTATCAATTAGGTTTCTGTCCAGGTGTAGTATAGGGAGTTCAATATTCTTTTCCAATCATTCTTGAAAACTTCTTTCCGAAGTATGTCAAGAGCATATCAAATTGCCAATCATCTCCGTCTCCTCACATCCACCCAGACACTGAACACCCAACCCCATTTTCAGCTTCAAGTACCAAATGCTTGACTGTTTATCAAATGTGCTTCATGATTATTGTTCATTTTTTAATTAAGTCATTTTTACTGGCCCCCATGACCTTAATTTACCTGCACTTTTTATTTTCACCTCTTGTCACTGCCCCACTTTTCCCTAAGTCATGTTAATTGCCTGGTATAAACACAATTAAAATACAAATGATTCAATTAATAGCTGCCCAATTGTATCAGTTAAATGTTGCCAAACTTGTAATTGTTCTTTGTTTATTTTATTAGATAATTGATTATGTATCAATTGTTACTGTATATTCCAATTTAATGTACATACATTGTCTATTTCTTTGGAGGAAAAGATGTTTAATTTCAGCCGCATGGCATTCTTTAAATCATTTCTTTACTACAGTATTGAATAACAGGACCTAAGCTTCTCGTTCTGACATAGGTAGTTGTATTCAGTTCAATTAACTTAAATCACCAATAAAATCAGGTAAATTAAACACTGAATTTATGACCCCCCCAAAATCCAAAACAAATATCATAAGCTCTATCTGGTAATATCATATTCCCTTTCCTCCAATTGCATGTTTAAGATTCAAGCCTTTTTAGTAGATGTCTTTTTATCAGACGGTCAGTCAAGGAGCTGGTCCATCAGAATTATACTTCTGCAATTTAACACAGATGGTTATATGTTGGCATAGATTCAATATCATAATGGGCAGTTATATTTCTAATTATTTCTTGATATAGGGTTTGAGCTTAGAGAATAGATAAGCTGTCTTTGGATAATATATTTACAGACAAAACAAGCTGCTGATGGTCCTTTGAGATGTTTGTCAGGTGAATCTGAGACTTGTTGCTCTTTTATCATGCTTCAAATCACTACCTGATTGCTTTTACTAAGACTTCTAGTTTAAATAAACACTGCTTAGACAGCATGCATAATGGGCAATTCTCAGTAACCTGCTTTGTCCAATTTAGGATGTTTTTTTCATATCTCATCAGGGACATCAAGAAATTATTTATCAAAGCCACTCTGCCTTTCTAAGCAATCCAAAGCAGATTATATTTTACACTGGGCTAATATTTTTCACAGAATGCGACGGTCTCCCCAATTTATTAGCTAGCCTGGAAAGGATAATCTCCTCCTCGAGAGATGGTCTTCCTCTAAACACTTTGAACTCCCACACTATCAATAAACAGTTTGATACTGACAAGTAAACTACATTTCATGAATATGAGTTATAATATATGGTGATAATCAAGAGAGACCGATATAGATCAAAATCATCATAGATAAATTGAATAATGGACCTTACTAACCCAAATATCTTTCCCAAGTATGACAGGTTTAAAACAAATTTCCCTCTCAATTTGTTTTCCAGTTTTGTTTATTTTCCCTTATCCTCTGTGAAGTCTAGGTTGATTACTCAAAGTGAAAACTTTGTAGTTGGTTTCTCCATGAATAGATAATTTTTTTAGAAGAGGCTTTGTGAGCAATTTTTTTTCTTCAAGTGTAACTACCCATGGATTTGTTATTGTTTATTTTATTATCTAATCTGGCATTAAAAAAACATGACTAAGCTCTTCCATTTAGGAAAATATTTGTGTCTCAATTACAAAACTATCGAGAGCCAGAAGGGTGTTAACTCTATTTAATACTTGATAGGATTTAAAGGTAAAGACCAGTATTGGAAACGCCCCAATTTTAAAAAATGAAATGGAAGCTCTTATCACCAATCATGTGAAAGAATATGTTTTGAATATTACATGATGATAACAATTTTGACGGGAAACCGCCTACTAATTGATATAATTGGTAAATTAGTGTATCTCTCGCCTGTTGAGAGATATGAAATGCACGTGTCGCGCAGGTGTGTGTAGTCCCATATACATCTTTCTGTGTACAGTGCTTCTAACTTTATGAAGACTTGGCCAAATTTCTTATCATTTTGATGATTCCAGAACCTTGCAGTACATCTATGCTAGATGATCAACCTTTTCTGATCGATTTCACAACGTTTCTTTCACAATGCAATCGCATGACCATAACTGGTCTTTAGCTTTAACATCCTTCTGGCTCTGAATGGACTCATAATTCATGTTGATCTGAAAATCTTGATATTCTTTTTTAAACCTTTGTTACTTTGTAAATGTCTCAACACATTTTGTCTCGCTACTCATTCACAGGGAAACAGTATTTTGATATCTTCTACTTGAATGCTTCTTGTCATGTTATTTGAATGTAGCAGTTCATGAAAAAGGAAACTCCATGTAAATCATCTTTCGTATCTAGAGCATTCGATTTTAGCTCTATTCCTATGTGTAATTCTAGAAGTGATACTTCAACAAGTAATGTGTCATTTATGTATGCAATTTATTGGAATTTTGCTGTTGATCATATCAGATACTTCAGTATCTTAGAATGCAATGAAAATTAAACTGATCTATAAATGATATCATGTAAGGAGCGTTAGAGCAATCCATCTTGCCCCATTCTCACTAGCACAATACATTTACATGGTGAATATCTAGAAGTCAATCTTCAGTATTCCATCTGATAACTCCTAAGCATTAGTATTTCTTTCTTTTATTCCTTGTTTCTATTTTTGTTCTTTTTTTTAATGATCATGTGATGTCTGGTAAAACGTCATGGTTATCCAATGTCATCCATTATTATATTTAGGCCCACTGGAGACATTCTGCATGTATATTTCCTGTTCTTCTAGAGCTTCAGTCTGATGTTATTTCATATCTCTTTTAAAACAGAATAAGGAAAATCCATGTTCCTTGAAGAGCTGGTATCAGAGTGGATCCAGGAATTTCTTCCTGGGGAAGGGGGGGCACACAGGGAGTAAGAGGACATCTATTTTTTTTTTTGGGGGGGACCAAAAAAATCGCAACGACTCAGCTGAATGAGAGGGGGGGGGTGGTACGATTTTTTTTTGCTCCCGAATATTTGAAAAGCGGTTGCAAATTCGCGGGGGGAGTGGGGGAGGGGGGGGGGAGTTCGCACTAAGTTCGAACCAACCTGGTATAAAGAAATTACAGGTACTTTCTGATTTAGCCTTGATCTAAAAAGCCTTTTAGACCCTGTGCATCACATTTTGTCTTAATTCTAGTATGTTCAGGAATATTCTTAATCTTCCTCGTTATCCAGAATAATTAATTTGGTTTGGTACAGATAAAATGATCCTCTCACATAAAATACATTATATTATGAAAATAAGCCCTGTATAAATGATTAAATAAAAATAAAAATATAAATACAAAGATCAAAACAAATAACATCAAGCTTGTTTTGTGGTGCAAATATATTCCTCTAAAGTACTTGTTAACGATAAATAATGGTGCAAAGAAAAGGTCTAATGGAAAATACTGCAAAGAAATCCTGATCATGGCACAACCTGGGTTTTTAAAACACCAAACTACCAAAGTTTCACTCATGACAAATGATAAGCTACATCACCCTCATGCTTTTGTCTCAGCTATTGTAATCAAATGTGATCATACTTTGGTTAATTATATTGGTGAAAACACTGTAGGGCATAGATTTAGGATTTTAAAGAATGTAATCAAAGTCACTCTGTTCTTTGAAAAGGTTATATCATTATTTCATTTTGATATAATGTTATATATGAATGGCCTGTGCTGTACACGTCTACTGTGGTAGATCCCTCCCATAATTTGTGATTCATTAATGGTTTTCATCTTCATGTTACATGCACAAATCGAGAATTATATGCATGACCAACCACTTCCCCATAAAAAGGAACTTGTAAATATTCATAATTACATATCGAATGTGATTTTAGAATATTTAAAAGCAATTCTCTTCATAAGACATGGCTACTCATATTCTTCTATATGGGAATGAAAAAGAGATTAATTTCTAAATTTGAGTGTAATCCATTCCCACAGTATCCTAGATAGCTCCTTAAGTTTCCTTTCTCTTTCTTATTACATGTATATTAATTCAGCACATAGATGTGATATAAAATTCTCAAAATTAAAAGTAATCATACTGCCACCATCGCCTACAAATAAATGTATGATGTTCATCTTGTTTCAAAGCACAATCTTTGCTTGAAACATTAAAGCCTGCTGCTAAAATCTTGCATATTGGATGGGAAAATTTAGAGAAAGCAAGGTATACTCTTTATCTCAGTCAAAAAGCAATCAGAGGGAATCGTTTTCTACTGGAATACCTTGAATGAGCAAGAAGTATGAAGTTTTTAAATGATAGAGGGAAGTAATATCGATCGGTGAACAATTATCCCCACCAACCCTCTCGGGAATATTTACCCTCCTTCAATCCAGTGTAAGCATTGTTATTGTCTATAGCCTGAAGTGTGGGGGCAGTGCACAAAAAGACTCGGAACATAATTGGAAGTATCAACATTAGCACTATTATGTCAAACAATAGAAACACTCTATACATTTACAATATTCTTCTATGGTTCTTATTCTCTTTTGTGACACCCTCCACCTTCTTTGAAAAATAATCCTACAAAATTCACATCTTTATGGTGAAAATTCTGTATCAGCATACAGCCTCAAATAATCTTTCTCATCAAAGCTGAGAGACTATCATAAAGCACTTTTCCCCTCTCTATCTTTGACAAAAGAACTTCCCTTTCTCCTTTTGCTCTTGGCATTGAGAAGTTAAAGGTGATATTGATAGTGAATCGTGATTGGATTCGGCCGGATGTTAGTAGAAAGTGTGACTACTTGGCACGCTTCCTTGCAGCGACGCTTGTATGTTTTCCGGTTTCAGCGACAATGCGGCGAACAATTATTGAGGAAGAGGCACTGGCCTCGGGTGAGGAAATCTTTAATTTCTGCAGGTATTCCCAAGCGAGTAATTTCTCTCCAATTTACACATAAGGAGTTCAATTGAATCTGGAGGAATTGCAAACTGAGGAGGAATTGCAAACTGAGGATGAAATAACAAAGTTCACTATAGTTTCCTATATTCTTGTCTGATATGATGTATTTTTTCTGCACCAGGAATAATAAAAATAGTCACATTTATATACCTTTCGAAGTGCTTTACATGGAAATTATTCTATTTTATCTTGGCTTATATACAAAGAAAATTCCATGATAATGATGGTGATTTATACCAGCAGACTTCTAAGAAAGCAAGAATATCCTTTGTTAGGTAAACATATGGCTTTGTCATGTCCTATCCAAGGGACTTGATAATGATGATTGAGGCCTTACCAAAAGGCACCAAACCTCCCCTTGTATTAAATAGTTTTGTGGTCATGTCCAAAATAATAACCATTAGGGTAAATGACTCGTGTTAGTTGCTGGAATGTACATTTTGTTTGCCCTGGCACCCTGGATGGCTACAAATATAAAACTCTGGACATGTGATTCGCTGACTACATGTTTTAGAAAAAAAAGTTCACTATGACAGTGTTTTTAAACCTTCCCCGTTTATCTTTAAAAACAGAATTAGTAAATTTTTCTTAAGGATGGCAGTAGAAGTCAAAGTACTGTTACAGCAAGGTCACTCTGAGGAGGATCTTAACGTCATAATGAAAAGGAGGAAGTGTATGGCATGTGTCGTGTTATTATCTAAGAACCTTGGACCTCACGAACCTAGAGATAATATTTACAAAACAAATACTTCATCATTTAGACTCGTGTCTACCAGTGCTATAGGGTTTAAGGCATCTCATATGTACATCTTGGCCTTATTGTTGAAGTGTTTGAAAATGAAGGGACATGTTTGCAATGTGCTATAGTTTTGTCAACGCATAATTACATGATCTTTTTCATTTGACAACTTTTAGTTTTTTGTTTCTAGTATGGCTAATTTTCCAATGTTCTTTCATCTGTTTCATTTTTCTTTTCCATCAAATTTGCAGGATGTTTTAATTTGCAGAATGTCCACACAAAAAAGGTCAAATCTCATTGAGTTATCATTTTATTGAAACATTTAGCACCTGTTTATATTACATGTAAAGTAATAAAGTCTCAAGATCTTAAGAGATTTGGGAGAATACAAAAGACATCTTACAGCTGAACAATGAAAACACATTGCATTCCATTGATACATGTCCTAAGGCAAATTTCTTTACATTCAACCACCACTTCACATGACGGTGATTTATCCCTGTCGCCAAGAGCACAAAGAATTGCCATGGGAATATTCATAAGGAAATTACTTGTGTTTAAAACTACTTGAGGAAAATGTAAATGAACCATTTATAAACCTTCAACATAAAAATTAGTGAACATAAAAATCAAGGAATTTGAAGTGACACGGTTGAAGAGCTTTTGATTGCTTGCAGCTATAGTTGACATTGTGAGCTTGTTGATATACCCAGGAGAATTTACATTTTTCATGTAGAAAGTCCTTGACCAGTGTATATGTTGAACCTCACCGGAAATCAAGCTAAACATTTAATGATTGCTGTAAGCCATAGTGGAGGTTTTACACTTTTTTTGTTCATTGTTGTATACGAAACATATGAAATATTTTAAATGAAACAAATTTAATGATACAAATACAATATCAGAATGTTCAAGTTCAAGTTCAGTTTATTTCACATCCAATAAAAACTTATAGCATTATAACATTCAAAATACAATTATACAAAATGCAATATAAATAAAATATATAAGAACAAATAAAACAACAACAGTAACACTAAAAATGATTAATGGGTGGAGCAGGGATGTGAGGGACCAGAATGTAACATTTATAAATGCTGACTAGAATTGATATTGTGAATTATGTTGGATTATACTAGTAATGTTAGGATATTCAAAGATATATTTTGTATGGACTATTAAAGAGCATATATATATATGCTAAGCAAAGATTGTTCTCCGAGTCTTGACTTTTGAATGAATGCCATGGGTATGCCTTTCAGCTTTAACAGAATTCCATCTCATATTAATATACCTTACACATGAATAATTACTCTCTTGAGCTTTTTTTCTTCCCCTAGAACAAAGTTTAGAGAAGGACCTTTCTACATGGATATGATTGTTGATATGATATTGATCAGTTCCTTTCTCACCTACACCAAAATTTAATCTTCTGAATACACATGAAGGGGAAAGTTTCAGTTACCTCTTACCCTGTCAGTGGGCCCTGGATTCTCTTGAGTAGGAAGGGGGAGGAGGGGAGGGGGAAAAGGGAAGAGAAAATCTCTAACAAGCAAGAAACAGATAATCACATTTCCAAGTGCCATGTTGTCCATGGGCACTGGTACAAGATTTTATGCATTATTTTATTTGTACTTGAGGTATGTCGGTTAGGGTTTTGCCATCATGCGGGGAGGGGGGGAGGGGGTTATACCTGCTCCCCATGCCCCCTGCTTCATCAGTTTTTATCACCAGTATTTGTTATTTCTTGTTTAATAATATAAACACAATTTCTGTTAAACAAAGATTAAATGAAATCGTCGAGAAGATCAAAGCCTCTCATTTGAAGTATTTAGGATTCTTCCGAGGACCAGATGTTTAAGCCATCTCCATGGTGATGATGGATGAGAGAAAGAGTAGGAGGAAGAGGCTGTCAGACTCATGAATGACATTCATAATACCTCAAGGTTGTATCATTGTACAAGACTCATGCAAAAATAATTGCTTTACCCAGTGCTAATTGACCCAGATATGTGAAGAAAAAAGCTCTGAAAATATCAATTGTAATGTACATTACATGGCTTATCTTAGTACTATACTTGAATCTTTGTTATTATCATATCTTGCAAATGTCTTGTGAATATGGATAAAAAAATGAAAGCAAAAATTAAAAATTCCATATTTTATTATAAATTAAAATGACATTTTTGCTTCTGATTACATATACAATTTCTTGAAATCCTCCTTTTGTAGAGCCTAAATGAATTCCCTATGATATACCAGCAACAAAAGATGTTTGTTGTACTTTGAAGACAAATTTTAAAAGATTAGTATCTTTATTAGCAGTAGATATGCCAGGGTTAAACAAAAGAGAAAATATAGGATTAAACCAATACAGCTACAGTGTTTAATGGTTTACTTTCATGAATGTTAGCAATTTGAAAGAATGATAACATTTACAATAGTTAAGTTAGTATAAACATACCTTTCAAATTTGTTGTTGCATTGATTGATAAGACATACCGGTAATGAATTCAGTTTGATCTTATTCCGATCACTTCATTACCCTCTGCACATAGGAAGTGATAGACACATAAATGGCTCATTCCTCAGCTGCCGTTTGTGAATGTTACAATTATTTTTCTTAAGTTCTTCATTAATGGATTTACATCAATGTCTTTAACAACAAAAAAAGATAGTTGTAAATTACTAGTTTCTTTTGTGTTATCTGATCATAAATATCATGTAAACTTTTCAGCCAACCTATAACGACAGAGGTACAAGCTGAATGGGTGATCCATTTACAAGGAAGACATATATGAAAATAATAAAGACTTTTGAGAAACACAGACTAGATTTCTAATGCTGTGTGTTGGTAGCTAATGGCATTACAAGGGAATATAAGGTAATTGTTACCTCCTCCCTCTCCAATTTTTAAACGCCCCAAAAACATCTAAATTCTTTTTTTTAATTATGTTTTCACATCTACAGTAGATGTTTAATTGTATGCATAATAACAAAGTAGGTGATAACAAACTATGCACAAAGATGACTTTCAACTAAGTTAAACAATAGCATTTTACAGTATTTGCCCCTCTCTCTCTCACTCATATCTACCTGTTCTATCTACCCCCCCCCCTTCTCTCTCACTCACTCTCTCTCTCTCTCTCTCTCTACATATCTCCCTTTCTCTACCTCAATTTGTTTCTCTCTCATTCTCCCTCTTTTGCTCTCTCTCTCTCTTTTGCTCTCTCTCTCTCTTTCTTTCTGTTTGTCTTTCTCTCTTTCTTTCTCTTTGTCTCTATCTTTTTTTCTCTCTTTCTCACTCTCTCACCTCCTCTCTCCATCACTTTATCTATCTTTAAACCTTTTTCCCCATGTGCTTACTTAGTTGCAACAACAAAAAGAAACTCCTACCTGTATTTCATTGAAAGTAACTTGTTTATTCTTCTCATTGGTAAAAAGTCTCCATTGGAGATTGTTTCTTGTGAATGAATTCTTTACAGTGCCATGGCATTTTCTTGATATATTGTCTGATGCCCTCACAGAAATATTATTGTTGTCATTTATGAGGTAGAGTTATTTTATCTCATTGTATCCATTTATTGTTATTGATTGACAATGCATTATTTTTTTCTTCTCTGATAGTATTTTTCAGGATTGACTTTATAGTGCCATAAAAAATATTGTTTAATCAGTTGTTTTTATTTAAATGAAAATTTCCCTTTTTGCAATGTCATAGTAGTCACATAAAATTTAAGTCCTGAGTCATCACAGCTTTTCCGTCATTCACTTTTTCTTAATGATTTTATCATCTATTCTCTCATTCCAAATGGAATCCTCCTAATGATGTCTAAAAGCTGTTTACATCAAGCTACTCTGCTCTATGATTGGTATGGGGAGTAGCGTCATGTCCTTTTCAATTTCTTACAAAGTCACAGGCTGGTAAAGAATCAAAGTATGATTCTTATGGAATTAATCAGCGTTTCCTTCATCAAACAGATGAAAGAGGATACAAATGAAGAGAGTAGGTGGACGTAGAGGAAGGGTAATGAGAAGTCAGATGATACATAATCATTTCATTTGATTTTCTCCATTTCTTTCAATCAAGTAGTGCTCAAAGCATAATCATATTAATCTTTTCCCTGAATGAAGATTGAGACCTGGGAAAAGGGCGCTGAAAAAAAAACAAGCGTGGAGCACCGTCATCATCATCGTCATCGCTCTCTTAACCCAAGAAAGATGAAAAGAGATGAGCAAGTTAGATGCCTCTATCCCTGCCACTTCACCTGGCAAAATTGAGCCTAATTTGATAAGCCTGGGTATACAACGCAATTCATTTGTTTGTTCGATGGGCGGAATTAGGGACCCGGGCAGACTTGAGGACGTCTTGTATATTAATATTCTTGCCTGCCCTGGAGGGATGCTTGATTGAAGATGGGTTATTACAAGTCAAAATATTATTCTAATGATGTACTTTATTAGAGAAATCAGCTTAGTGGTTTAAGGCATTTTTTAGACTAGCTATCTATCCATGTACTTTTCATAATGAATGCTATCCCTTCTTGATTGTGTTCTTTTATTCCCTACTCTCATCTTTTATTCCTTACTCTCATCTTTTATCTGTACCCGTAGGATTAATGCTTGAGGTTTATAAATGGTACGGTATGATTGTTTCAGAGGCTTTACCAACCAGCCATGATAATATGCTCTATTTCTATGTAGCTTACGCATTCAAGAATGCATAGAAGCTTTACAGTAATTTTATTTGCTTATCCTTCTTACATCACTAGTTTAAGAAGTCAGTGATTTGTAAATAGCGGGTTCTTTTTGGATAAAAACGTATAAAGGAAGAGAGGAATGATTTCTTTGCCCGGGGTGCTTCGCTACTCCATTTTGTAGCTACTAAAGGTATATGTGCCTTTTAAAGTATTCTGTTTTTTCTTAATTTAAAACACAATTGGACTGAACCGAAGTCATATCTTTAATACTTGCATCAATTTCATTGTACTTACCCTACCTGACATGTTTTCATGTTACAGAGGGAGTGTTTTCCAGGAAACAAGGGTCCGGGCATGCATTCAAACCTGAAACGGAGGTAGCATCTGCCTGGAGGGGGGCTCACTTTACAAATAGTATTATCACCAAAGTGCACTGGGCTCACCTTACCCTGCCTCCGTCCAAGGGATGCATGTACTGAAAGTAGAAGGGGTTATGTTTTGTCTGGAGACATGCTGAATTGTTCCCACATGAAAGACAAGAAAGGGAGACATACTTGATAGCTTTTACAAACCAATTTAGGTGTATCTGATATTCTTATTTCTCTCATCTGAATACATTGGCCTCCTCTTGCAATGGAAAGTTATGACTTCCTATGTAGTTTTGTTGTTTCATCATGTCCTATGATAGCCATCACAGGTAGATATTTTTCTTACAGAAATATTTTTTACTGGTGATTGGTGATAGAAAAGCGCATCTTGCAAACTATTTAGTCTTTATTGCAAGTGTAAATAAGTAGCTTTTCCCCATCATACTACTTTGCCAAGCAATATGATTTTCATTCCTTTGATATGCTTCAATCATTACAATGAATTTTTCCAGCTGCAATATACCAATAAGTTTTAGATTATCATGTTTATTTTCTTTTTTTCATTTGCAATTTTATGCAATCTTTAAAATGTTCTGCTTTTATAATTGTAAAGTATTAATTCAAAAGATCCCATTTAGAATTCCTATGAGTTTTTTTCTTCAAACTATATACTCAATGATATCTTCTTTGCCGTTGTTCTTGTGTGGGTGGTAATAATGAGAGGTGTAGATGATGATGTTAGAGAGGGAAGTAGTTCCAGTTTGTAGGGTTTCTTTTGCAGGGTCAAGATAAAAACATATTCATGTTTTTTCTCGTCTCAATATCATGCTAATCTTGCTGTCTGTAGCAAAACTTCTCTACTGAAGAATGAAGATATAAAACCATGCAATTGCACTCCAGAAGATTTCTCACAATTCTCATATCTAGGTGTTGTGAATATTGTTCAATACTATTCAGCATTTAATATGAAGCATGTACAATTACTACATAATTAAAAAAACACTTTATTCTACCATACATATTTATTCAAGCATGTAGACGTCCATAATTAAGTGGACTGAACATGCCATCCTAAACCTGGACTAAAGTTGGTCCACTTTTCTGAATTCTAGCCTATGAATGCTGAGTAGATAGATGCATCATGAACAGAGAGGGGAGTGAAGTGGAAATAGAGATGATATATCCTGTTTGGGGGGGAGAGTGAAATATGATCAGACCTTTGGAGGAATGATTGCCAGAAGCTTCTACAAGCAAGGTATCATCTGCTTTCAAATATCTTTTGTATCTCTCTCTCTCTCTCTTCTCTCTCTCTCTCTCTCTCTCTTGCCCTCTCTCTCTCTCTTGCTCTCTCTCTCTCTCTTACCCTCTCTCTCTCTCTCTCTCTCTTGCCCTCTCTCTCTATCTCTTTCTCTTGCTCTCTTTCTCTATCTCTTGCTCTCTGTCTCTGTCTGTCTCTCTCTCTCTCTCTCTCCCTCCCTCGCTCTTTCTTTATCTCTCCTTCTCCCTCTTTCTCTCAGTCAAAATCCCTTACAAATTCTCAGTCATGTGTGGAAACTTATCGTAATAAATTTTATATCAAACAGCAAAAAAAATCTTCCCCACATGATATTTAAGCGGAACAGGTTCATCATATGTATTCCATGTTCCAAAACAAAGCTCTTGACTCTATATTTGCCATTGATCAAAACCTAAGACTGTCATGTTGTTTGAGGTATATCCTACGTGTTCACTGTACATGTGACAAAAGTTGGCTGCGGTAAACCCATGTTTGTTTTATCCGTCAACCCCAAAGCAGGCACAAGGAGAATCCTACTTTGCTTTTGATTAAAAGGGGGAAATTGTGAGACACAGATTGGGAACAAGTTTGAGGAAAATCAGAGATTTCTTTCAGAAAGCAATGCATTTCTTAGGATGATATTTATGTAGACAAGTTAAGAACTCAGTCTTGGGTTTATGACGTCATCAATTATTTTGCATATTTTGATGACATCATAAACTGTTTTTACTGAGATTAATTTTCTCATACTCTAAGCATGTATAATGATGTATGTCCCTTCATGACATAAGTCTTATCTCAGATGACTGAATCATACACTGTAGCTCCATAGAGTAACCACTTAGTTTTCACCACATTTACCTGTGCCCTGGAGAGTTCCATTTTAGATGGATGATTCTCACTACGTGTCTCATTTACCATGGCACCAATAACCATCCACATACCCTAGGAACTTTCCATCGATGTCAAAACACCATCATATCAAATAGTTCCCTATTTAGTCAAGATAAACACTCATACACAGGGTTTTTATTGGGTCAAATGGATTATCCCAACATTTCAATTGAATATTGAAGTGGGTCATGTATATTTCACCCAGGGCTAGCTCATTTTGCAACACTGCGTAAAGATTCGTAGGATGTTTGTATTCCAGGAATCTTTATTGCTTTAAATTGTAGGTTATTATTATAGAGTGGTTTTCTGGGCAGCCTTTATAGGATTGGGAAGATATAGGTTTTGGGGAAATCCTTGTCTAATCAATTTGTCTAAAATGTTAATGGTTGTCAAGAAATATCATCATTACTTAAATAGCTTTGAAATATGAAGTCAACTAAAACACAAGTAAAAATATAGATTTTCACAGTTCCTGCATGGCAGAAAATCAGTGTAAAATATGCGTGTGTGTGTGGGGGGGGGGGGGGGGGCAGCAGAGCATTTTAAGAAGGGTTGCAGATCTGAAAAACAAAGTGTTATCACGTTTCCTTAACCTCTGACAAGCAATAACAAAAAGGCTCTTATATTTTGGGGTTTGGGCAAAGGGAATACTGTATTTAGCAAATAATATGGAGGGGGGGGGGGGTATCATTTCTTGCACATACTCCCCATAATGTTTGTCACTGTTAAAATATACCATAAGAAAGAAAAGTAAAGACATTATTAAAGGTTTCTAATTTCAATCGCTGAGATGAAGTTCAAAAGGTTTTGCCCGTAACAATATCAATAGTAGAACATGCCTCTCTAAGTATTGTTCACTCATCTTTTAAAGAGATGAATGATATTTACTATACGTCTTATCCCCTTTTTCTTTATAAACATTATCACTCAGTATCCCATGGTGTACCATTATTTTACCTTTTACAAACTGTCATTTTGTTAAATTTCTTTGAGGAAATTGTTCACCATCTGAATCTAGCAAAGAATAAAAAGTATTCATTGATATGTCATACCTTTAAGTAGACATTATGTCAAAGCTAGGTATAGCAAACTAGCTAGGGAACTGTAAATGCCCCCTTTGCAGACCTTAGATGTAAATGTAGCCTATTTCTAGTTGTTCAGCTGTATTGGCATTCCACCAAACCCTTTTAAACTTCAAGTATGTATATGTATGATGTACTTTCAAACCGCTGCCTGTTTCGCAACATGGGTTATAGAGGTAAAAGAAAAAGATAATTTAAGGAGTCGTTTTGAAGGCAAAAAAATGGAAATTTAGATAAATCAATAATAAAGATGTTGAGGCAAATGTTTGCCTTTAAACCTTTGTACATATTATATTCATTGCATGTATCATAGTTTTTTAATACATTATGTTTACTATCATCTCTATTCGGTTCTCTTTCGGTGGCCGGAAAAACTCTTTTTAAAGTATTTTTTTTATTTTTTTATTACAGTTACGGTAAGTATATTGTGACTGATGTAGAGAATGACTAGCATTGAGATATTTGTGAACGTACTGTGACCTTTTTTGAAACAAAACAGTGGCAGAAATCTTAATATTGTATAAAGGTTCTTTGTACATATTCAGTGCTTTTACATGCTGTGTCTCCTTTATGTTCTTTAGAATTGTCTAAAGAAGTTTGTAAAAAGTATAGCAATCAAAAGCCAACACTAAAAACAAATTACGTTCACTGATCGTCACTGATATTACGATTATCCCAGATCAATGTCCCAATGTCCCAGATCACATGAACCTCGTCGATGTATGTTTAGCATTTTTGTTGACAAGGCTATAATCGGACACTGATCAGCTGATGTAACAAGGCTGCATGTAAGGAAAACAAAAAGGCTTCTGAATTTCTAGGAAACTGACCAGAAGAGGGTTGCAAAAGTGTATTTTGACATGTTTCTTCGGGAAGTGCTTGTACTAGTTTTTGTTTACCTTTTGATTAGTGGTAAATTTTCTCTCTTTTTTCATCAAAAAAGGTTGGACAGGCTGCTAGGCATGAAAGAAGAGTAACACCTTCCGTCCTTTATGAATTGAAAAGTAACAGAGAAATTGATCATATTTTGTAGTGTTTTTTTTTCTTCACTTTGCTTTTAGCGTTTGCTAAACTATTTTTTTCTCTCCAGAACTAGCTCTGGAAATGTTTCATTTTAAATGACATTTTAGAGGTAACTGTTAGGGCAGAATACTTTTTGATAACTGCTGAGGCTGGATAAAAAAGGAAGGAAAAACAACTTTCTAAAACAATCAAAATGTTGGTACTATCGTGTAAAAGGTTTTCTCTCTACCTCTGTCTCTTTCTCATCAGATGTCTTCCTTTTCTTTTTCCTTTTCTCTCTCTCTCTCTCTCTCCATCTCTTTATTTTTCTTCGCCTGCCAATTCCATACACAATGTTCATCTCATAATATGTTTCTGCCCTTTGAATGCACTTACCTATTCTCTGTCACCCTCTTTTCTTGCTATCTACATTTAAACCCTATTATATTTAAATTGCTATAATTTTGTACTATGCATACACACTCTTGATCACCATCATAGACTTCAAATAGCAGAATGCAAGAAGGGACTCGCTGATTCTCTCCAAGTACAACTGTTTTACCATGAGTTTAGGTATTAAGATATATATTTTCATTTCTGTTTAACGTATCATTACATGCCATTACCCTTTTTCTCTCTACCCCCCCCCCCCCCCCCTCTCTCTCTCCCTCCCTCCCTTCCTTTCTCCCTTCCTCTCTTTCTCTCTCCTCTATCTCCCTTTCTCTCTCTCTCTCTCTCTTGTTCTTGTTGTAGTCTATTGTAAATGTTTTTCTTTAACTTGTACACTATGTTTTATGTTTTATTTCTTTCAATCAATCTCTTTCTTCCTCTCACATATATTATAGATTTGTAATATGCCAATGAAGAAGATGATACATATGATCAAAGATGTAAATGATTTAATTACAAATAGGTTGCATTAAAGATAGTGTAACCCTTTTGCAGCCAACATCAAATTCTGTAGAATTTTGCAGGAAATAAAAATATGAATATGTCACGTATCTGTCCTATTTGTGCAATTTAAACGTTAGCAGTGTCCTGGTATTCAAATTATGTAAAGAAACCTGTTTACTAGACTTCACTGTCAGACACTATTGAGTGACTGATGGACTTCTTTCGTAATAACATGCATAAATGAGCTGTAAAAGGTGTATGCATGGGCATTTGTCTACATCAATAACCCACTTCTTGTAATGGCCAGAATCAAACTGATTGAAACTTTGCGCAGCACAAAACATATGACCATCCAGTTCAAGGGTCTGAAAATCAGATTATTCAATTAAACAACTGCAATCCCTTAAATTTGATTCCACTACTATCGATCGTTGTTTTACCACAAAAAGAAATTTTCAAGTCCTTTTGTTTTGATGGAAGTTTTAAATTAGTATTATATCTTTCAAATGCTGTTGGAATTTTAGGCTTTTCATTTTGTTTGCCTGCAAATGGAACATAGCGCCTTTAAAATGCAAATGTTTTGATTGTCATCTATTTCACTGAAGACGATCTTTGCTATTAGTAAACCTTGATTTCACCTTCCCAGATATCTTTAATAAAGTTTTTAATTGAACTTAAACTTTGCTAAGATTGCAATGTGAACAAATTTCATCTGTGTCTGTCTTTGAAAATCACCATGACCTTCCTTATTATCAATATTAATGCTTACATGTGAGTGGATTTCAAACCATCCTACACATCTATGCCTGTTATCTAAATTTAATATTCATCATGTGAATGGGTCCCATCTAGGGTCTTAAGATGTGATCTAAATGACAACAGATCTGTCTGTGGTAAGGATTAAATTTCATATGTGAAGAGGTCCTATCCAGGGTGGGTGGAAGGTGCGACGACCTTGGTGAAGAAAAGCAGGTGGATTGATGAAGTTATCCTCAGGAAATGGAGCCCCATGTATTCAGCTTGGAGACGAGGGGTAAGAAAGAGGACTACAGTCAGTCACCTCCTAGGGAGGAATGAATCCATGCAGGTATCCTTTTGGCATTGATAGGGTTAAGTGATTGGAAAGGAAGCTCCTCTCTCTCTCGGAATCAGGTTGATGAAGTATCAAATGGAGGAAAAGAGATAATAGCAGAGGTAATTGCACTTCTCTCTTTAATTGTTGAATATTTGTAGAATGCCCGACACTATATACACAAAAGAAGCATGTTTTGATGAATGTTTCTCTCTCTCTCTCTCTCTCTTTTCATATGAAGTGTATGTTTCACCTTGTATCTATGTTTACTTTCCCCTGAACATGTTGAAACACTTTGCTTTATAGTGTGAATAAAGATAAGATGTTTTCTGTTTGATCCATCAAAAGAAGAGTATGAAAATATTGATAACAAGTACCAGTACATAATGTTTTAATGTTCAATAGTCTCAGGTGTGTGGGAGGCATTGCACATGTATTATGTTCATCAACAACCTGGTTTCCAAGTATCCAACCAGTGAACATTGCATTCTCTGCACATAATACAAATATACAAATTAATCATACAAGGATGTCTTCCTTCCCTTCATTTGGATCCGATCTGATAATTAGATTCTAGCATTTTTTTTCAAAGAAGTGGATAGGGATCACTAGAAAAGAGTTTCAAACAGACACGGATCTTATTAGTATCTGCTTGGTTCAATTTTCAAATCACTGTCATTGTTACATGGAACCCGATCACAAGGCTGAACTTTGTGGTTAATCACAGATATCATGTTTACAATGAAAGAGTACAAGCATCTGAATATTTCTCTGGAAAGATTCTATCTTTCAAAACAGGAAGTAATTTTTGCCTGCATTCAGAGGACTCAATGCGCATTTTAGAGAAAAATATTGGCAAAAATGTGTAAAAGCAATGGAAATATGACACTGCTTGAAGCCCTGAAATCCATCATTTTGATTTGCTTTACATATCAGTCATGCTGAAAAATGTTTTGACAACTATATTGTCATTTTGATAAAGCAATAGGACAATGACACATGAACTTGCAAGAGAACTCTTTTCATAAAACCACAATATTATTTCACCAAAACAAAAAGAATTGGGGCCATGATTTTTAAAAATGTGTGAGTTGAAAGTAGGGCAACATAAAAAGAATTTGTTAAAGGCACACTGTCCTACTTGTAGCTACTTGCTCCCTCTATGTAGAAAACTTCCCAAATCGGTGCCTGTTGGTCCCCCATGATCCTCTTTTTCTTATGTTAAATGAGAGCTGAGTTAATGAGATAGCCACCTGTCACAGTGACCTCGATGGCTCGCTGTGCGGTCTAATCCCTTCTAGCTGCAGTAGTAACGCCTACCTTTAAACTCTTCCCAATTCAGTCTGTACAAAAAATGGTATTATCATAAATGAAAAACTGGGGAATTTTTCACACAAAGACTATATCTTCAAAAAAACACTCTCCATATACGTATCGTTTCTGATATTTAAACAAATTCCCCACACTTACAATCAATCAAACCAACAATAACCAACAATAACCAAACTACAATCTTGGTTAGAAACCTTATTATTGCCTGGAGGCTCAATGAGTACCCCAAAAGCCCTTCCATTGTCCTAACGCATGTCCAACATGTACGGTGCTTAGTCGCAACAAAACGCAGCTGGAGGCAAGCAAGATGGCTGTAACTGGGTTCTTATTTTGCGGTGACTCCATTAAGGATATGTTTTACATTACACAAGAGATATTCTATAGGGAAAAGGACGAATGAGAGGGCAAATAAAGGACAAGAGAATGCTTGCGAACGTTACTTTTAGCTTCAGATCTGAACAGCATAAATTGCGGAAGCTTTTCTTATCTTTAGAATATGTTATCACATTAGTCTTGTGTTGGGAAAGTACCACCATGTAAATTGAATTTATTAATTTCAATGTCCATTGTTGCCAGGTGGGATTTCCCCCCTTGAAGATCACATTATTTATATTTAAGATCTTATGAAGAAGAAAAAGAAATCTGTCTTGTTACATCTTATACTTTTTTAATCAAGAAAACATAGGAATAAAAAATTCCTAATCAATGTTTGCATATGTATATGCTCATGGACTTTTCCTGGAATATATCTGAAGCCATATTGTGAAATATATCACGATGTTTGTCTCTGATCAATGAATTGCACATCATTATGAAATAAAGGCGATCATATTTGTTTGTATCATTCATACTCTATCCTGCCTAAACTGAATCAGTAGAAGGCACACTTACTGTTTTAATATATAATTATATACAAATTTATAATAATAAACCAACAAAACAATTTAAATTTCATATATTGAAGCAATAATGGAAATATGAAGAGAATAAGATGAAAGAGGCAAAGGAAAATAATAAAAGAAGGGGCAAATAAGGACTTCTCTCTATTCCAAAGATTTTTTCTTTCTTTTTGAATACATATTTTCTTTGCATATGAACATGAATTATGAATAAAATGAGTGGATTATTTAAAAACCCTTAATGTCCCCCTCCCTTCTCCATCCACTTCTCTTCCCCCTCCCTCGATTTCCCCGCAGCACATGTTTGTTAAACACATTTTTTATTTTGCTCCATCCTTGCTACTCGTTTGTAGAATAAATTCCTTGTCAACCGGAACAGTGGTTTGTTTGCCTGGTGGTTTTCTGCTGAGTCTGAGTAGGGGGAGGAAGGTGAAGTGTGCTGTGGAGCTTCTCTTCCTCGTTACCCTGATGAGATGCTTATTTTCTGAAGAATGAATCACTACGTGGTTCCTTTGTGCGTCTGATTCAGCAGCGCTAACCGCTCCGGAAGTCACTGCAGTGCGTGCTTGCTTGCTTGTCTTGAAAGGGACACACACACACTGGCTGGTTGCTATCTTCCCATCTTCTCTCTCTCTCTCTCTCTCTCTCTCTCTCTCTCTCTCAGGGCTTATACCTTTTTTCTTCATTACTATCCTGTGTTTTTCTCTTTCTCTCTCTTTTATTTTCTCACTCTTCCTTATCCATCTCCCTTGTCTATCACTCTTTGTATCATGTTCTATCTCTCTCTCATTCTCTGTTCTCTCTTTTCTTTCGTTTTCCTTCTCACTTGTCATCTCATCTGACAATTTTCCCTCTCCCTTCTATCATCTACTCCTCTTTTCTCCGTACACTCTTGTCATCTTGCAGTATACTCCCCTCTCTATAGCTTCTTTCACTTTTCTCTCTCTCTCTCTTTATCTCTCTTTTGTATTATTATAACCCCCCCCCCCCACACACACACACACACACACACACACACACACGCACACACATACTTTTTAGGCCTTCCCCTTTTTGCCAGTTCTCTCTCCCTTTATCTTTTCCTGTTATACACTTAAGATACATTTTACATCACACAAATCCCCCCTCCCCCCTCTCTCTCTCCCCCCCTACTCTTTCTGTGTTTGTATTGGTTCTTGTCTGCTGTTGAATGGTATTGTATACAGTGCCATTTACATAAAAAACAACATTCTCCATATCAATACTTTCCCACAGAAGAAATGTTAACATTTTCAGTCAACAGATTGAATGCTTTTCAATGTGTTTTGTAGAATCTGCTTCATACAAATTTCCTCAGTATAACATTATTTTACATGGAGGATTCTTTTCTGAAAAATCTGGTATCCGCTGGCTGTAATGATAGAACATCATCATAATCATATTGATCAACGAGAGAGATGGGCAGGATATTCATCCATTGATGCCCAGCCGTCCCTTTCACCACAACTTACAACCAATCAGATTTCATGCATTATATATCCGTCTTGTATTGATGCACAGCGCATCTTCCCTCACAAAAGCCTTTCTACGTCAGCTTCATTTGCATAGATATTAGTTCCCGCCCCCACCTTGTATCAGTCATTCACTAGATTCCATGCACAGGCACAGAAGCGGACACGAACGTCTCTCCCATTCTCTCTCTTCCTCTCTCTGCCTGCCGTCCGTCCGGATGATCCGATGGAGTAGTATTTTGTCACGTGCAGTATGTCTCTATCAATGCCTTTGTTGGTGCAAGCACACTTTCTTCGTTGAGTGGACCATCGATGTTGTCCGATGAACGCATGCTTCAGATCACTTTGCTTGTTGGATTAGGACACATCAAGACTTAACCTTTCAGGATCTTACTATATACCTACTGACTTTTGGTGAGTTTTGTTTCTAGAAAAACAGGTTTAATGCATTATTTCCTTATCTCAATTTATTAAATAATTTCTGGTTAAAAGAATATCTTTTGAGCAATAATTTGAAGAAGGCATTTTTGGTAGTTTAGTTTTTCAGAATAAGGTGGTTTTGCGTTTTGCAGCATTAGTCGCAAGTTCTATGTGATTTGTATAGTATAGCAGTTTGCCATTTTTCACTGATTTATGGGTATGAGGATATTGTTTTGATTTAAAGTTTGTCAACAATTTGTATCCCACGTTTTGTTTCACTTTAAAACAGTTTATTTCCAGTGTTTGAATTGCACGTAGCCCTAAATTCATACTGAAATGATGCAAAAGCATATCAAAACTTTGTTTGAAAATTTAAAAAAATGATATACATTTGTTTTAGTATTAAGACCAATGTATACTCAGTGTTTGTTCACTTGCAACTTGGCTATGATGCAAAATTATTTAATGCTTTATTTTCTCAATTTTCAGAAGTTCTTTTGTTTATTATAACTATTTATTCATAAAATGTCTGTCTTAAAATGTGATATTGTCATGGATGTTTAGGTACAAACATTGAGTTAATCTCAGCCATACATGAAAGAATCAACTTTGTAGTTACATCCAGTTTAAATATTCACAAAAATGGGTTGGATTTTCTGAAATGGATGTTGCTGATCTGAGTATAATTGGTTTTGCCATTGTTGTCTCTATCATTTTTATATTTCATCTTGGCAGTTTCTCTTTTTAACAACAATATAATTTCCATTTATTAACTCTTATTTTGGTTGATTTTTCTCAGTTCTTTTTAAAATACTTACTTTTACACACTTGTCATGTTTATGGGATGATATATTACAATTATTGTTTTATTTATCATATCAGCAGGGAAATTACAGTGCAAAATATTAAAATGATTGAAACTGAAGTTTGACGTTGTCTCAGAGGACTGAGCAATTTTATTATACCCATGTTGTTTCATATTATGGTATGGTAGATATATGATTAAAACAAGAAATTGTAACCATGTTAGGTGTTTTGTGTAGTAGAGTGTGTTAAGTGTTCATGTCCCTACATTCCTGGAAAGGGGTCACATACTGAAACACTTTTTTCAGTGTGGGGCAATTTAACACTCCTGAAAATGCATTAACTTTAATCCATTATCAAGACTGAAAGCAACAGGAAATGTCGACACTTATATTCTTCAAGTACCTCTTCCCTGATCTTGTTTTTTTAATCTGTCACTTTCTCTCTCTCTCTCTCTCTCTCTCTCTCTCTTTCTCTTTCTCTTTCTCTCTCTCTCTCTCTCTCTCTCTCCCTCTCTCTCTCTCTTCCCAACACCCTTTCTCTCACATATACTAGTTCTGTATCTCTAACTTCAAAAAGCAGACTTACATATTTTACATTAGTTGGATCCATGACATTTACCTCTAATTTTCAGTGGTTAAAAGGGCTTAAGATGTTTAATAATAATAATAATAATACATGAGATTTATATAGCGCCATTATCCATTTTAGATGTTTATGTTTATCTTGTTCATGAATGAGTATGGAAAGAAGCTTATTAATGAACACTTTCCACTTAAATAGACTTTTTGAATAATTGAATATACATGTACATCATTGGACCTGTTATGAATGCATCTAAGTGAACATTTATATTTGTGTATCTGTTTGTATTCCTAGGACGACGTTAAAACTTCCTCTAAGCCATGATGGGGATGAGGACAAGCCCTTCCATTGTCATCATCCACATCATAGTCCTCCTCCTCACCCTCTTCCAGCTGCCATTCCTACTATTAGCGCAGGATGGGGATACCTCTAACAATGAGAATAGCCAGACAAATCCAGAGCTTACCACCATCATCTCCATCTCAACTCCCTTTATTCATGAAAACAACAACAACAACAATGCTAGCAAACCAACATCACCCCCAGATGAATTATACCAGGAGGGGGAAACCACAGACTTATCGTTACCAATGAGCATGGATACAACATCATCATCCTTATCATCATTGTCTCCATCATCATCATCCTTACCATCATCGTTTCCATCGTTATCCTTATCATCATCGTCTCCATCGTCATCATTACCAACTGTGTCACAAGGAGTGAGGAACCTGTTGCCTTCTACAGAAGCACCTGTAGATATGATCACTTCCATGACAGACTGGACTGCCCCTCCAGGGGTGCAATCCTCCACCCCTGATCTACCAGAGGATGTACCCCTCCCATTGGGTGGTGGGACAGATGATGCGGTTCCTATGGGAACATTTGTTGAGGAGGAGGAGTATGATCTAAGATGCCAAGCTTTCTGCATTGCCACTTGTACAGCACATTGGGTAAGTAACAAAACTCAATTTGCTGTTATCCCTATATAAAAGATTGATATAAAAGTTCATATCCTCATTTTTGTAATAGTTTCTGTATAGTTTTGAATCTTTTAGGAGGATAATGATCAGAAGTCCAAATCATTTTGGAATCTGAAGAAAAAGAATATGGATAAAATTAGTATGCGCTAAAAGGGTATACTCACCCCTCATAATAATAAAAATGTCACAAATACGACTAAAAACATGATAAAGTAAATTTGGCCTTTTTACTGTGGCAGATAGAGAAGAAAATTGATCAGTAATCTCAAACAGGTAATAAAGTGCCTAGCTATACACAACAGCTACTGGAGGGAGAACTTTGTGTCAAATGCTTCGTTAATTAACATGAATTAAGGCCTTTGCACTTGCTTTAGGAGAAATCACTTTTGAAGTATACATTACTCAATGGATAGAAATATATCTATTTTGATTCAATGGAAACCCTTGAGATAAAAGTGGAATATTGCGCTTGTCAAAAAATGACATGCAAGTAGAATGATCCATACAAGCTATGGTCAGTTTATACCTCCGAGCAAGCAGGATGGAAACTGTAGTTTGTCATAAAATCGATGTGTATATTTTTGGATGAGGCATGTGTTATCTCAAGTATTTTTCTTCTTAGTGACCTTCAAGATTTCAAAATAGTGGGCCTACCCTTACATTTTCTTAAATTTTGTGATCTTCAGCTCATTGAGCTTTTAGGAAAATCATTATTTTTCACACGCACCATGACACTCCTGTTCTAGTTTGATGTTGTTGTAGAAGGACGGAGACACTATTTTAGGGTTGCCCTCAATCTCACTGACCTGTCTCTTATCAGACACATTTTTAGGCCATGCATCCTTCATGTGATAGGTCGTTTCTTCGGGCATCGTACAGGAATTGGATTAAAGTTGAATCAATGGACACTTTGTATTATTGTTTCTAGAATATATACAAACATTGCTTTTGTTTCAGCCAAGATGAAGTCTTGAAAGTGACACACGTCTTAAAAGAAGTGATGATGATCATTGCCATAGCATCTGATAAGCATTATTAAAATATATTTCTTAAAGGTAATACAAAGTTTTGGTATGGGGTCAAGAATTTGGTTCAAATGAACATATTGGAAGCATATGCGATCCTACAATATTCAGTGATTGTTGTCGCGGTTGAAATTGAGTCTAAATTTATACTATTGTAAATTATAAACTCTTTGTGTTGTATAGCTCCCTCTCAATGTCAAGATATTAATTAAGCTATAAAACTGTTTCTTGACTAAAATTGACCGATTAGCTATTCCTGTTGCGAAATTATATAGCACAACTACATATTCTGAGATTTTCATGGTTGCAGCTACCATTTTACGGCCGTAGGCGCTATTTGAAATTCATCAAAATTTACCGGGAGCACCGGTAAATTGTTATATTCAAGTGTTTGAGCTGCTAAATTTTCTAGTGCTTATAATACATCCACATGGGCATCCAAATATATCAAAATTGTAAAGAATCACTGTCCACCCAATTTTCAAAATTTCCCAAAACTTTGTATTACCTTTAAGAAAAGGCATATTATGCCATGCATTTTACACAAGGGTAGCCATCAATGACAAAACAATAATATTGATATCGGTTAAACAAACAATGGTACTTGTAATCTGCTAATGTCTAGCATAATGAGTTTAATATGTAAATCGGCCTTTTAAAGATTTGTGGTCGTCCTTTAACTCACATTCATCACTCTCAAACTAAGTCTGCCCTATTTAGTTCAACTCTGTAATTGTAAAATGCCGAGGTTGTAGACTCATGTTTTATGGTTATTACATTGCTTGGATTACTCCATGTGAGGGCAGTGACTTATATATGTCTGGATAACAGCGGAACAGGAGTAACTTTTTCTGAGTATTCATTTCATTTGTCAATGAATATATTCAGTGATTGGTCTCGGATAGCATCCTCTCCAAGGTGTCAGTACCTACCCTTCGGATGCAACAAGATGCGAGGAACAAAATGCACAAACAGGAGACTATTGATAAATGAGCAAGCTGTACCCTTAATTCGTTGATCATATGCCCTGGTTTCTCAGTATTTGTCCATGTAATATAAGACATAATGTTAATAATTCAAAATCTGTAAAGGAAAACATTAATAATTTCATGGTTAAAGATAACAGCATTTTTTTTCTCATATCACCTGCAGGTCGACTGTAAAAAGTCATTCCTGAACACAAATTTTTACATAATTGTCTCAATTAGAGTAATTAGAGTATGTTATAGAAAGTATTTTGAAATATCAGGTAATATATTTCAAATTGTTATCATGAGACCTGAAACAAATTTATCCACGGTACTTGGAAAAGTATGAATAATACCAAAATCGTATATATCTAAGATATAGTTTGAAATATTGAATTTAATTTGGATGTACAGTGCACTTTCAACATGTTCTATGTTTTTCCTAGAATATACATATTTTTAGAAAAGAGCGTGTAAAACAGAAAGAGAGAAAGGGAGGAAAAACTGATGAAGAGAAGAAAGAAAGGATCATAAAGAGAGAAAGAAACATTAAATAACACAAGAAATTCAAAGTCAACTCTCAAAAATAGAAATGTTTAAGTAACATTTCAAATTCTGAGCTGTAAATTAGAATGTAATTTATGTAAAGCATTTCATCTGTACATTCCAATGATAAGCCCTTGATATCTTCACAGTTAAGCAGTGGTGAGGTATTTAATACTTGCCACATTTCTCCCTTGTTTCTTCTAATATTCTCAAGATAGAATACATCAGACAATCAAAGTGGAAGGACATAAGTTGAAATTGAGTTCCGGCCTTTTTAACTAGCGTAAAGTGAAAGCTTTTGCGAAAAAGATGACGCTATAAGGTCGGCCGGTATTACCTGAATGGAATTACGTGATAAATGAGGCAAGACTTGTCGCTGGCCGAGTTTCAGAGTGACCATTTATCATGTTTGATTCATTGTATATCTGTAGATGACATGTGATCAGTGTAAATCACTTAGAGATTACCAGTGCTATTAACCCCATGTCGGCCATTAAAAAAGACGTGTAGCCTATTCTGTTATTAGGCAGTGTGGTCTTTTCATTGAAAGGCTATCATCTATTTGTTTATTTTTTAATGTTTGCTTCAATTGAAGTGAAACTTGTCTATTAAGACCAACTGAGGGAGACAAGAAAATTGGTCTTTATATGCAGGTGGTCTTTATGTACAGGTTCCTTCAGTACATGTTTCAATGAGACACCATTTTCAAGGGAAACAAAAAATGTGGTCTTTGTAGACAGGTGGTCTTTCTATACAGGTGGTCGTTACAGCAGGTTTGACTGTATATTGGATGTCATTTTTTTAAATTAGAAATTCTGCTGCACATGAAGGTTGCAATTTTTATGTACAGCAAGAGAATGTAAAAAAGATGGTAAACATTATGCAAGTACTGTATTTTTTTTATGTAAAATCCATGACAAATTAGAGTGATGTATTTAGTCACCTTCTTTATATCTTTGTAGTCTAATTTTATCTAGAAAGTATATTTACAAGAGGAAGATAGAGTGAGTTTAATAGATGATATGAAATATGAATTAGTTCATATCTACACCTGATAGCATTCACTCCTTTTATAAATGTAGGTATATCCCTTCCCTATCTCTCTCCCACCCTCCCTCTTTTGTGTTTTCCTCTTGCTCTCTTTTCTTCTTTTTCCATTTCTGAATGTACCATTCAGTATTGAAATATTGAAGAAAATGGTCATCTGGAAGAAAAAAAAATGCTTGCCTTTAAAGAGCTACAGTGAATCTCAGTAAACATGCATGCAACTGATTTAATGATCTTTTTAGGAAGTGTCTTCTTCTGCTGTAACTCATTAATTGGGAAGTGTTGGGAGGACTGTATAGGTAGCTGTTGCGATAATGTATATCATTCACCAAACTTTGCTGATCAGGAGTGCATTACAAACGCATCTCATTAAGTTCTCCTGTTGTGTTGTCTGGGCACCTGCAGTCTTATCCCACTTGCAGACTATCAGATAATCATCTTCTTCCTAGAGAGCTCTTAGGAAATCAACCTTGGTATTTATATAGTCTTGAATTTTCAATAATCTTAAATTTCTCGGCTTAATGGGAATGCAAATCGAAATACTTGTTCAATGTAGAAAACTGAGAAGAACCTTGCACAAAAAAAACAACAACAAAATAATAATGATGATAATTATTGTCCTTCAATGAGAGGCTGTAGATGAAATATAGCAGGTGCTACTACTGTTACCTCCAACTAAAATATTAAACGAATGCTTCAGTCTGTAAATTTATCTTGCTGGTTCTTATCTCAAAACTAGAAATCTATGGCAGTTTACATTTTATCAGTCAAAATCCTACCACCCCACCCTCACCCTTGTTTTACCTCACCCTAAGTACAAGATGGCTATGCAAATCTGTTCATCGTTACTTAGTTGTTAAATTGTTTCAATATCATTTCATTAATCATCAACATTATCAATAAAGGAATGTATATACAAAGTAGAGAAATGCTACTTCATGTCATATGTGGGACTGCTACACTATTACACAGTTAATGCCCTTCTGACTCTGTATAACTAGAATATTTATAAAAAAAAAACAAATCGTTTGACTCAGTAAATGAACTCAAAATGATGAATAATCAAAGAAAATTCTCAAGAATGAGGTTTTGTTTCTACCTCAAATCAAGCTTTGAAGCAATGCAGAAAATATGACATAATCATTTGTACAACTTCATTTCCTGCTACTTTTAATATTAAATCTTAAATTCCTCTTAATCTGATAGGGATATGTTGTAAGTTTTCATACAGATACTTTCATTCTTCCTGAAGCCATATAGGAGTTATGCTGGTATCTCTTTGCCCTAACCATGCAATTTCAGTTACATAACTCATTTGAACAACGCTCTTCACTTCTGTGTTAATTGATACTGTTACCATGATATTGTAGCCATGGTTACTGCAATAAGTATCATCATCTTCAGACAACTGCAGACAATATCTTAATAAGTTCTAATGATAAGCATTCACATGAAGATTGTTATTGCAATCCAACTTCAAATTGTAAGTGTGCTACACACTATGGAATGTGTATATACCAACAGGAAAATATGTGCTTGAATAATTAGGAGAATGGTAGTAATGATTATTCCTTTTTTTATCAGAGGGGTACTAAGGTACCTATTATGACTTATATAATTGCCCCTGTCGCCTCCTTGTTTATATGAGTCTGTATTTTATTGGAGGAGAGGGATGAGAAACAGGACTTAATGTGAGATGATGGGATGGAAACCTAAGTTTTAGCGGTCAGTAGGAGGAGGAGGGTTTAATGGTATCGCCAAACTTATTTCATCACGGCAATGGATGTGAATTCTGTGATATAGAAAGAGGAGGATTCTGTTTTTTTTTTTTTGGTGTGTTTTGGACTATTTTAATAAAAAGAGACCCTAGATACTTGGTCCCCCCCCCCCCTATTTTGGGGGTTGCTTGTCAGAGATTTTTCAGACATGAGAGGCTGGACTGAAAGTGAAGAACATGTGATTATAAATGCTTGTGCAAAAGAGAGTTAGGAAAGTGATAAAGAGTCTTACAAAATGAAAGAATAAATAAAGTGATGTAGTTTGAGAGACAGATCGAGACCGTCTTTGACAGACTGAACATGAGAGTGGGAGATAAAGGGGGTGGGGGTAAATAGAAAACAGAGTGTCACAGCTATTCATGTATCGAATCAAGTGATTGGATATTTTCAGTGCCGTACGTTTGGTTCAACTCCACGGGGAGATGTAAGGATGTCACTTGTTCTCACAGGTGTGTAAATACACTGTTTTTCTCTTCTCTCCTCCTGTCTTTCCATGTCCCAGCCCACATCGTCCTAATGTAATAAACAAATGGCAGCATAACACAGCTGGGAGTCAATTAGAGAAAGAGTAAAACTCACATAAGAGCAGGAATTCAATAAGAACTTCATTCCTTAATGGTGTTGTCAATAGCCCCTAGCATCCAAAGTCATGTTACTTTCCTTCAAGTTGTCAGTTAAGATACACTTAAACTGTTTTGGGATTGTTAAATTGCTTTAGAATTGTCATATTGCTGTACGTACCCTTTTCTTACCAGCTCTTCAGTCGCTGCATGTTTTCTATTTTCTGCTTCATTCACTTGCATGGATGTTGGTGTTGTTAGACATGGGGTTAACAGGTTATCCACTTTCAATACATATTTGACTCCCATATTAATTTTTTTAAACTAAATGTTGATGTTTCCTTGATTTTGAGGTATATCACATCTATTTCTAAAAAAATATCACAACTCAAGACTTTTAGTAACATTATAACATTTGTAAAATGCTTTTTGTCTCCTTAATTTTGTTTTGTTAAATGTGTTAACCCATACTCTACCCTGACAAAGAATTCATAAAAAATACTAAGAGTAAGGTTAAATTTGTGGTGATTAGACAAATTTGAGCAAGTGGCAGAAGGTATGCAGTGTGCAGTCTTGAAGAGAATTTACATAATTTGTCATCAGGGGCCATTGTAATAAAGATTTCTTTTGTTATTGAAAGAGATATAAGACTGAACACTTATTTGACAATTCTTCTCCTCCATCATTGAAATCAGGAAAGCATAATTAAGCTTTTTTAAGATGTCCTTTTCAGAACTACTCAACTGACAAATAAAAAACCAGCTTTTTTATAGATTTGCACTGTACAAAATGTGCAATGACGTGGTCACAACTTTTTTCATAACTACTATTTTTTCCTTTAGGTTCTTTATTCCTTCATCATCTTCCTTGAAATTCCTTTGTGAGCCACATTTCCTATTGAAGGGTAAAACCAACAAATATTGGACAAATTTAGCTGCATGTTATTACCAAAGATTGCCAAGTTGAAGCCTATTGAGAATATCTTTTTGCAGTTTTCTTGTCTATCCAGTTCCATTAAGCAAATTAGTACTTAGAAGCTATTATTGTGCAGATAGTCTGGTGGGCAGTGACGTTTGAGGGAGCATTTGTTAAGCGTTGGTCACATCCCACCGTGCGTGTTTTTAGTCCGTACGGTTTTTGGGGAGGCCACGGCCGTCACGTTTTTCTCAAAACGTAGGGAGGGAGTGGCAAAGGCAGGGAGGGAGTACCGGCAACGCGCGTCACACGCACTGTGTAAGTACGTGGCCCGCACGCCACGCCTGGCTGTGAACGGTTGCGTGCATCGTACATTGCGCACGTGGTAAGTGCGTTGTACGTGCTTGCAACGTGCTTACAACGTACGGTCTCCGTGCGGTTGCCACGTTATCGTACGTAGGCAGTACTTACAAGTGCTGCTCACGTACGGTGTCCTTACTCACTCGCATGTTGTAAGTGCGTGCACGTGCGATGAACTCGGTGTATATATAGGACGACATTCCGATGTTCTCCAGAAGTCCCAGCTGTTGCTGCCTCAAGATGCCGCCCATTCCATCGAAGAGACTATATACTGCATAAATCAGTGCGAACAACGTGCGTTGTAAGTGCTTACTCGGTACGGTCCACGTGAGTTCTGCGTGCTCATTGGGTAGCTGAACTGGGGAAGTGGCGACTAAGCACGGACCACGCACTTATCACGTGCGCCTTTAAAAGACGCACGGAGTCAGTGCGTTGTGCGCTCGTAGGCAGTACCGGGCACGCACGTCACACGCACTGGAGTGAATCGGTAGCCCGAACGCAGACCGAACGCAGCGAAAGTTCCTCGTGCACTATAAGTGCTACGGTGTGTCTGCGTGCTCCCAAATCCGTACGGAGGCGGTACTCATCACGTACGGATACCCAAATTTTGCCCACGATTTTGCACGTAGACAGCACGCACTTGCAAGTACGGCGGGATGTGACCACCGCATAAGACAGGGGTTTCACCAGAAAGTGATTTGATGATATTTGCTACCGAAGGTAGGAAATATAGATATTTTCTTTATATATGTGTATCTGTCCTTTCTCTCCTTTTGTCTGTCTGTCTGTCTGTATGTCTATCCATATAGCTGTCTTGGTTATATCCGTCTCTACTCACTGCTATGCTATTTTGCTCTGTTCTCTTGGTATCAACTTATCTTACTCTGTCTTCAAACTTGTGCTTGTCAGTTTTTCTTTATGCATGCCTGTTTTTCCTATTTCTGTTAAATTAAAATAAAGATTGTGTTATGAAATTTGTATAGATGCATGTATTCATAATACAACAATGCATGTTTTTCCCCCATCAAACATAAGTACAGTTCTAGTTACATTAGTTGGTATCAACTTATCTTGCTCTGTCTTCAAACTTGCATGCATGTCTTCCTATTTCTATTTCTGTGACATATGAAATTATCATGCTTATAAAAATTGTGTTATCAAATTTATATAAATGCATGTGTGTAATCATAATACAACAATGCATGTTTGTCCCCTATCATAAATAAGTGCAGTTCTAGATACATGCTGATATGTGCTACTGAATTTCACCATGTCTAACTTGACATAGCTTGAGAAAAGGGGTGGAAAGGACAGGGGAAAGGCGGCCAGAAGAAACATGCATTTTAATGCCATCCTGTTCTCATCATGAGCTCTTCTTGCTTTGTGAGTGACAATCTCCGTCAAGCTTAGATGTGGTAATGGCAAAAGGGCAGTGGATCATGAGAAACGTGACATTATGGTTTAGCCTGGATGAATCACATATAACACAACTGCCCCATGGTGTAGGCATAGTATAAAGGGAATAGAAAAATAATGATGTTGTTGTTGTTGCTTTGTTGTTGTTGTTGTTGGTGGTGTTCTTATTATTATTTTCCTTCTTCTTTCCTTCTTATTTTTCTTCTTCTTCTCCTCCTTCATCTTCTCCTTCTTATTCTTCTTCCCCTACTTCTTCTTCTCCTTCATCTTCTTCTTTTTCTTCTTCCCCTACTTCTTCTTATCCTACTTCTTCTTATCCTACTTCTTCTTACCGGCTACTTCTTCTTCTTTTTTATCTTGTTCTTGTTCTTGTTCTTCTTGTTCGTGTTGTGTTGTTGTTGTTGTTCTTCTTCTTCTTTCCTTCTTATTTTTCTTCTTCTCCTCCTTCATCTTCTCCTTCTTCTTCTCCCCCTACTTCTTCTTCTCCTTCATCTTCTTCTTCTTCTTCTTCCCCTACTTCTTCTTCCCCTACTTCTTCTTACCCTACTTCTTATTCTTCTTTATCTTGTTCTTCTTCTTCTTCATCTTGTTCTTGTTCTTCTTCTTGTTCGTGTTGTGTTGTTGTTCTTCTTCCTCTTCACCTCCTTCTTCTTCTTGACATTTACTTGTTATTTTTACATATAATATTATAAACACATCTAACTATGCCCACCCCCAAAATGACAATTTGAACTTATTTTGTTGGCAAAACAAAATGTAAACAGTAACTACATCATGACATTTAGATCTTGTGGCTTTTATCAATTTATTCTCAAATTCCCCCTACACATATACACAGTGACAATATTTACTGAAAGAACAGTAAATTATTTAAAAAACAACAGAATATTCCTTCCTATATGGCTATACAGCACCAAAATTAAAAGGGGATAGAATAATATGATATTGATACACCATATGGGTGGATTAGGTATTTTGCCTAAAGGGAAGTGAAAAATAAATGAGTAAGTTATAATTCTGGAGGAAACATATGCCTATCACACTCTTGAGGCGTTATTTATATTCACCCATTTTTATAAAGTCAAAGCAAAACATAAGTGAAAACAAATTAATTATGAGAATAAAATGAATTGCTTTCTATATCCCGGGGGCAGATGAAATCAGTGTTGTAAACAAAAATTCTAACTTCTGAGAGGCAGATGATTAAAATATTTAGTATTTTCACTGATTATATGTTTGTGTGCATGGTGGAAATTAAAATCGGTAGCTTTTCTTAGCTGAGATTGTGTTGGTTCATATTTTAAATTTTTTAAGTTTCATTTCTCTCTCTCTCTCTCTCTACATCTTTTTCCATCTCTATTTTGTTTTATTGTTATATTAGTAGCTCTGAATTGTCAAAGCTTTTAGGATATCTGTTTGTTCTTCTCAGCATAACTTTTGCAGGGTCACATTGACTAACAATCTTTTTTAAATTTGGAAATGGTACCTATTTAGCATATTGACCATTTCATCAAATAGACTTTGTATGAAAGCTTTGGTGAAGTTCATTTGTGTGACGAAAATTATTGATGTACTTTGATATTAAACTTTGTACGGTAAACCTAATCTAAAGAACAATGGAATTCCAGCATTCCCATCGTGTGATTCTAGATTTAAGTTAATGTGACGATCTTAGATACCAAGTGAAAGTGTCATTGTCTTTTGACAACTGCATGAACACTTTCAGTTTGGTTTGCATGGGATCTAATTACATGTATTCCAACCACCACCCCCTCCCCCTCAACAATAATCGTGTGGAAATTTTTCTTTTCATCATTAGCTCTTCAGTATGCTAAGTTAAGTATTATCTTGCATCCCCACAGCTTTGCATAAGCTTTTTGACAAAGTCTGAGTTTTACATTTTGTAATGTTTTTTATCTCAAGATTTTAAGTGAGAGGAAAGTAGAATAGATTTCCTATTTCTAATGCAATTTTCCCATTTACACCTCAGTTCAAGCTCAAACTATGACATCGATGTCCGCTGGGCGGTACACCTTCTTGTATTCATCCCATACAGCATTCAGTTACAGCTACAGGACCCCAGGGTCTGGCTATCATAACCTGATCTACTCAAATCCTTAAAGTGCTTAGAAACCATGGGAAGCCTTGAGGCATAATGCTATACAGAAAATTATCATTGACCAGTAAACACCTCTGTAAATTTAACCAGAATCAAATTGCAATGGTTTTATTTCTCATATAATTTTGCATGTAGTTGATATGTGCATCAATTTTGTTTTTAATGTAAGAAAATAAAAACCTGAGAGCAGAACAAACAATATTTTCGATTTTTTATAAGAATACTGAGAATTTTATTTTATTCCATTATAAATAACATTAAAACCATGCATAGGTTTCATTCATATTCACATCTTAATTGACATTTATTCCTCCCAGTAACTGTTTCCCATAACCAGGGGCGGCGATTTCTTTTCATGACCGGGGGGGGGGACGAAATGCGAGGAACGAGGGAGGAGTGACGTAATGAGCCAAAACGTTTTTTTGGGGGGGAGGGGAGAAAAAAATCCGCATCATCATCGCTCTTACATGTTACATGCAGGCCCCGCGGAACCGTTTTTCAAAGTTGGAGGGGGGGGGGGGGTAAAGTATTTGCGATCAGATAGAGCAAAGCAATTAAGTTGGGTGTAACTTTGGCGTGGGGTCCAGGGGCAAAGCCCCGGCGGGGGTCAAGGGGCGGAGCCCCATGAAGCTCAGAGTTTTTAGGCATTTAATAAGGGTCAGATGAGCATATTTTGATACCTTATTTGTGACACTTGCATGCAGGTCACTAATCGTACTGGGGTCCAGGGGGCGAAGCCACCAGAAGCTCAGCGGTTTTAGGCATATAATTACGATCAAATGAGCATCCAGGGGCCGCCTTATAGGGCCCTTGGTGGGGTTTAGGGGGCGGAGCCCCCGTAAGCTCAGGGTTTTAGGCTTTTGAATATGGTCAGAGGACCATCCAGAGGCCCGCTTAGGGCCCTGGTGGGGTCCAGGGGCGGAGCCCCCGGAAGCTCAGGTGTTTTAGGAATTTAATTATGGTCAGCTGAGTAACCAGGGACAAGCCTTAGGGCCCTTAGTGGGGTACAGGGGGCAGAGCCCCCGGAAGCTTGGGGAAAATCATGCCATTTCAGTAACATTTGTAAATAATTAGTAACTGTTATCGAATTAGAAATAAACCACGTTTGAATTTTATCGGGGGGGGGGGGATGCCCAAAGCACGAGTGAGTGAGCATAGTGAACGAGAGGGGTCAAGGTAAATTATATTCCTTAGCAAAACTATAGTATGAAAACAAACAAAATACCTGTTTCACACTTCACTTTTCTACAATATTAATTGTACATTTTGAAGGATATTATGCGAGGGAGCATAGCTCCCGAGCCAGAAGATTTTTGCATTTTTATTTGTCTAAACGCTGCACTCTTGGGCCCTCCAAAGCCTAATAGTGTGTTGCAGTCTTTAGTCAGTATTTGCTGTACATTATTTTTGTGTACTTTTTCAAATTTTCCGGGGGGGACGATCCCCCCTACAAAAATCGAGGGGGGGACGTGTCCCCCCCGTCCCCCCCGGGATCGCCGCCCCTGCCCATAACTAGCTAATAATTCTAAAGCTGGTGCATATTACAGTCTCACCCTCTATTACACTCCTTTGCAAAGAACTTTTTGTTGTTGTCACCTCCCTCCTTGCAATTGATTTATATCTAAAATGGTTTTATTTTGCTTTGTAGCCGGCCAGGTTCTTGAACTTGGTTACTGCATCCTGTTTTAGCAAGTACCTAATCCAGTCATGATTTTTAAGAGCCCTTACTTTCTTTTTTGAAAAGTTTTAAAGAAAAAAAATCACACAGGTATGCTAATGGATGATGTCCACATGACCTGCTATCTACATTGATAGTTCCTTCCTGTATATAGATTTACATTTTTTTTAACATTACTGAAAGATAGTCAGTCCAAGTCAAGTGTATGATTTATTCAATCTTAAATATACTGATGGAAATGCTATTAGACTTTCATTGATTTTTCCATTCTATTCCGATTGCTCTTGCAAGCACCTCACATGTCAAACTCTCTCAAATTTAGAGACAAATTGAAGAAAAAGATATCAGTGGAGTTCATTGATATTCTGTTGTAAGTTGACTCTCGAGGACCTCTCTTTCTCTCTTCCGCCTCCTTTTGGGCAGCGGATGACTAAATTCAAGATGGACTGTCCATCTCTCTCTTACACACTCTCCCCCTCTCTCTCTCTCTCTCTCTCTCTCTCTCTCTCTCTCTCTCTCTCTTCAGGTAGCACCTTATCCTCCCCTGTCTTGCGATCATGAATGGTCCTCTGATAAGAGTAGGATGTTTCCTTCAATGAGGCGTGCTCATCCACATTAAACTTGATCCTCTCTCAGTTGAGCTCCAGTCCATTTATTCCCAGAACCTGCTGATGCGGAAATGACATCTGTTTCCACGGCTATCTCATGTATCATCTCTCTTTGGTTGTGAGCAATTTTCAATGGTCATTTAAAGTGTTCTGCGTTGATTTTATGCGTGTCTACTAGGAGTTCACAACCATTCTTCTTTTTCTTCAGTCATTTATCACTTTAAAAATTTTCATCACTTATTACCCGTTTGTCCTTATGTTGTCTTTATTTCAACTTAATTTTCCTTCATCTTTTTTTTTCAAGTACGTTTGTCTTTTTCTTTCTCTTTATCTTTCTCCTTCTATTTTTCTTCCTCTTTCTTTTTTAGTTTCTCCTTTTTTTAGTCTTTCTGGTATTCATTCTCTTCTTTTGTCTATTTATTTCTATTTTTATTTCTGTCTCCTTCTCTTTATCATCCTCTTTATTTTTCTCCTTCTCTTTCTCACTTTCACTATTATATTTGTACCCCAATCACAGCAAAAAGACCAAAACCACAACAACAATAGACTGGGAAAAATACAATACCACAAATGCCCAAGAATTTGTTTGTTTGAAATTTGTTTTTTCTAACTTTCCTTCTTCAATGAATTTCCATCTAACTTTCCATTTTCTTTCAGGAGCTCATGCATCATTCTGTCCAAGCCCCTATACTCTTACTCTTACTGGGGTGTATGTCTTTGAATAGGCCATCTGGGAAAAGAAGGAATGGAGAAGAAAGTTTGAATATCCCTTTCCTTAGAATGAAAAATAGGCCAGTATTACTACAAGGATACTTCCGAAATATATATTTTGCGATTGATTGAAATGGAATAGGATTGTTTTCGATCTTAGGAGCACCAAAGTCAACAACAGAGCAAACAAGTAAGCAAATATATGGAAATCTATGCCTTTAATTCAATTTTGAAAACCAAGATGCTCTTTGGCTAGTCTTATGACATGACTCTCAACTCAAGCTAGGATGACACGATTCTAAGTAGGTGGGATAACCTGATCCTTTGCAGTCAATAGGCCCATTTACACATCCCAAACACCCTTTTTGAAAATCATCAATTTTTTGGACTACCATTTACTTTACTGGAAAAACCCATTAAAAAAACGTTGAAGTTTGCTCATACCATTTTTTGGGTGACTGTGCACATGCCCCACTCATTGTAACCGAGAAAAGTCATGTGAGCAAAAATCATTATCTTACCAAAATTTGCCTTTACACGATAAAAATCGAAGAAACTTTGGTAAGCCTTTCAAAAAAACCACACTCCAGAGGTTTATTTTTCTTCTTCTTTTCCTCGTTCAGTTTGAGTTTGACGGTAGCAACTATGTAACTACCAGCGATACACCATAATGTGATAAAAATCAATGATTTCTGGTTGCAGTGTAAATGAAGCTTTTGTGTGATCAATAATTGTGCAATGGATAGATCGTGGCATTTTGCCAACTTTTCCCTACTAGAGAGACATGATAAAGCCCCTTTCCCACTGATATCATACTACCGTAGGATAGAATCGTTTAAATTAAAATATGCATTTCATGGTAGAGTTGTTATATCATTTTCATCCCATATATTGTTTCCTTGATGTTTCATACTCACAAAATTCATCAGACCTCAATTCTTTCATTTTTAAATTTGCACTTAGTTGTGTTTTAGTTTTTTTAATTCTGTACTTCATATCTTCAATATTCATCATTTTCTGCTGAACGTATGAAACAATGACATGTGATGTTAATATTTTGACATTTCATACACTGTATACACTTATTTTTTAAACAATTGACACACTATTAGGAACAGACCCTAAATTGTTGATGGGGAACCATTCAGAAAAATTACCCAATTTTATTGTCAAAATTTACGTCTCAAAAGGTGCACGGACGAAATGTACCTCCTAAATCTGCACTGCACACTATATCGGTGGAGTGCTTTATGCAATGCACCAATTCAATAAGCATATGACACTTGTAATTAGCACTATTAATGATCTGTTGTGAGCCAGAAATTGCTTCTGGTTGTCAGCTGGGGATATGTTTGTCACATCAAGCAAGTCATATTACATAACTTTGGATAAGGTTAATTGGAATCGTTCTTATTTTGGCACTTTTTTCCAACTTGATGAGCAACACAAACATGGCTGTAGAAAGATTTGTCTGTTTGATGCATCACCTTATGAAATATATGAACTGTTGATACAATCTAAACATTTATATAATCTTGTACATAATGGAAACAAAGTAAATATATCTTTTTGACCATATTACCTGAACTATTATTTATTTTAAGGTAGAAAATCGTATACTGATGGACAAACATTTGACCTCCAGAAGCATAAAGACTAGATATAACTTTATAATTCTAGTTGAATTGTAATCTATCTTCATTTTTTAATTGCATGTTTGCTGCATTTCAAGGGCAATTAAAAACAGAGTGACAACAACTAAATTTACTTATTGCCAATTAAAGAAGAAGATAAGATATGCAAAAATAGGTTATATTTTCCTTCTTTCCATAAAATGATGACATAATAGCATTGTAGCAGCTTGTTCAGTAATGAAAATTCTGCTGTTGGCGTTTCCACTCCCAAACAAAAATCAGAAAAATGTTTCAGGCCCCCACTGTACCATCATTACATTACATTAGATCACATTCAGATGTTGACATTATTCGGTGGATTAATAATCAAGAAACTATTGCATTTCAGATTTGGAAGAGATTTGAGGGGGAAGGATGTAAGCCCCCGGGGTTCTTTCCTAACTGTTTCTCCTTGTTGATCATTGGTTTAGAACCGTAGGTAAACATGGCTGGCTAGACTAGGAAAACACTCTGCTAAGCATGAAGGGTTTCAATGTAAACATAAGGAGCGTGTGCTCTGATTTTAAGCATTAATAATATCTATCATTCCAAACTTAATTTTGTATTCAATGGAGCAAGAATGACAAGATACATCTATTTTACTTGACAAATGCTGTTTATTACAAGTTTTTACAGACTTTGATATATTTATTTGATGTGTTGATTTGTTGGACACCAGCTTTTTATTAAGAATGAACTGCTATGTGTTCTTTTTAAATTAAAAATTATGATTAATGTCTTTTTTTCACCTTTATTTGCAGAGTCACTTTGGCCATTCACAGTATAGTAAAAGCAGAGATTTTAACCGTGATGTAGATTTACACCTCTTTAATGAATCAAAGACTCTGATATAGTTCAGTTGTTGTCCCACAAGAAGACTTCATTTTCAGCCTATATTTACTAATAGTGTGAATGCTTATCTGAACTTATCTCTAAAATGATACTTTTAATCAAGGATTTTGGGGAGAGATCTCATGATTGTACCTGGGTCACAAAGTCTTTGCTAATTAATAGAGTGAGACTGTTTTTGTTCTGGAGCGTGCAATTCCCGCCAAATCCTCCATCTTCGAATCTGACCCAGATAACATGTCATCGCTCATCGGATGGTAATCTAAGTGACAGTGTCTGCCACAAGGCCATAGGGTTTAAGCTAGTCTTCTAATTATATTGTGAAGGTGAAGAAAGGGGTGTAGGTGAGACAGGGGTGTAGATGAGCTTAATCCCAATCAATGGGAATAGTAGACCTGAACATAATCATCAATTTGAGAGAGTCTAGATAGCGTATTCAGATGCTGAGTGTAGTGACGGAGGGCTTGAATGTGCAATTGAAAAATATAATGGGTTTGAAGTACTTATCTTCTGTACTCGAGGGACGGAACCTAGGCATAGAATGAATACTTATGACTTCTGCTTGAGGGAGTTCTCCCGTCACCATCAGAAGAACATTCTGTGAGTAATTCATCTTGATTTGATTCTACTCAAGGCATGTGTAATACTGCATAGATTACCTCAAAGAATAGAATTTTGTTAATTGCCATTCATTCTTGCATTCATGTTCATTCTCAATACTGCATTTCAATGATGGTACTTTAATTAATAATCAGACAAAGCAAATCTGAAAACTCTTCATATGATCTTGAAGACCTTTTTTTAATCGACCAATTTCAATGGCCTTGTGTGTTGTAATATGTAAATATGACAATGACATATAACATTATCCAAACAGGACTTTTTAGGTAATGTATTAAGGCTATATTGAAATGGCCCTGGAGTTTATTTCTTGAAGTCTTAGTGAATGTGTTCAGTAGAGATGGCATAAAGCAACAAAGGATATGAGTCAGAATTGGAAATGCCATACACCATTTAAATATTTTGCTAGGTAGCTGAACCTAGGCAAAAAGTAGATTGGAAAAGTCTGAGAATGCCTTATTTTCTATTTGGTATATGTCCCATGGCCATAATTGTCTAGCAAGTATACTATATTGTCTATTATTCTTGTTTCTTTCTTATTATCATAGTATCTTATGGAAGAAACCATTTATAAGTAGATGAATAAATGAATAAGAGATTCTGGGCTGCACCTCAATATGGTAGGTACAGGTTGTACAAACCATCAGCTAAACTAGACTGGCACGGTTGGACTTTAAAAAAGCTGTTTGGATTCATTAGCTTTACGAGGTATATCAGAGTAGTCCTGATTATCCAAACATCTCAAGTTATTTGTGAGAAGCATTTTGTTTGAGAACTTTGGAATGGTGGGATTGATCAAAAGTAAAGATAGAGGGGTGACATAGAGTGTGCTGTTTGTCTTTATTGTTAAAATGAAACAGTAAACAAAAAGTAACAAAGATCAGAAGATGAAACGGAGCGAAAGAGAAGGTGTGCAAACTCTAGAGAAAAGAGGATTAATTCAAAGAAACTTCACTACCCCTCGCTGATTGACAAAGGATAAAGTAGACCAATTAGTAAAAAAAATAGCATGGAGTATAGATGAGAACGATGTGATAAGAGAAGGTCATTGACGATAGAGCTACAAACCCTGGAGTGCTTTCTTGTGAGTTTAGTTAATTCTCTTAACATCGTAATCAATGACGTCAATAGATTCCTATCCTGCAGCCGACACCCTCATTCGTCCGCTGGTCCCTATGCTCCGTGGCTAGGTTTCATTTACAGTTACTCATCGGCCCAAAGGTACGCTGGGGTTAATCTCACTTGGATTACATTAAGATTCCTGGGATATAAAGTGTGATTAATTAGATATACCTGTCTTTTCTTCTTCATCCAGGATTTAGGGAATAAGGGAGAGGGGATTAATTTGCTCAATTGATTTGTTGGTTAAAGGAATTCTTACAGCAGCTTTTCAAACCCTCTACCTGTTTCTTTGTTTGCAAGAAATAAGACCCTCCTAATGTTATATTTGTATACATTTTATTAAAGTGCATTGGGTCTTATGTGTGTAATTTGAATATCACTTTATGGATTTCATGCTGCCAATGGGTTTTTCTATGAATTAAACAGCATACTAGGATAACAGTAGTCATGGAATTTATCTTTTCTCAATTTTTCGTCTGTTCTTCTTGTATATCATTTCATCTTAGTTAGATGTGAACTCACTAGTGTAATATATGGGCCGATTGTTGAGAAAGTTTTAAAGGAGACTGCAAAAGAGCTCATCAGAGTAGCAAATTGTGGAGATAAATATTCTTTAGCGTGTGCCAGGACTTTATTTTCACTTTCTTTACTTAGAATGGGGGGGGGGGGGGGGTTAGATCTGTAACTAGGTTCTTTTATATGCCTGGTTTCTAATGAATGGAAACGACGGCCCGTAAGTTCACTGAGTTATCTTTGTATCATAAGATGCAGATGTTCGAAGCAGACAATGTTTTCATATTTTTTTTGCTGCAGCATCTTTTTTTAAATTGAATGTTTAAATAAGGATTTAGTCTTACAATACACACATAAAAAACAATCTTCAACCAAAAAACATCATTTAGATTCGTTTAAAGACAGAATAATCAAGAAATAAACATTAATTTACATTGACCGTAATAATAATACATAGAGGAATTTTTTGATGAGAATAAGCAAGTTTTACTTTTCATATTTCAGTAACATCGTACCTGGGGGTAAACGCACCAGCTCTAATGAATTAAAATGATGTGAAGTGGCATTAAACTATAGTATAAAGGTCAGAGTGCATTAAGAGTGAAACACAATTCAGGGAAAATCCCATGATGGAGATGACTCTTTGTTTGAGTTTGAGAGAGTGCTCTTGAGCTTTCCATTAATTGTTTCCACATACAAGATAATCTAATCCCGACTTCACATTCCGTCTTGGAAAAAAAGTGCAATGCCTCATGTGACTAGTGTCACATCACCTGATTTCAGGGGAATACCTTTCTTCAATGCCATCCCGGAATATTGTATGCCCTTGCTTTTCTCTTCTGTCATGTATTAAGCATTTCATTATGGACTACCTATTCAATTCTATTTATATCAGTGGTAATGATTATGATATTGATTGTACAGACTATTGCATAAGTATAGTAATGGTGTATTTTGTATTAATGCTTTTCTGCCACCATTCTAATTCGTAAAACACATTCTGCAACAATTTCACATAGAAAAATAGATTAATATAAATCTTCTTTAAGATCATTAAAAATTGTTTCATTATTGTACAGAGAAAAAAAGTCTCTTGTGAGCACAAAATATGACATAAGATGTATAAAAAAAGTTATCATTGCCAATTTGTGGCAGCTTTAAATAAATAAGGGATTTTACTTTTTAAAAAGTTTCCAAAATCGTTTTGAAACTTTCCATTTTATGGCGGCCATCCAGTATAAAATGGTAAAATTATACTTTGCATCCTTTATTAGCTCTGTATCCATTGAGACGTATGATTGGCAAATCGTCATCCTGTTGTCTTAAACCAAGCCAAGCCCAACCAACGAGTCACAGTGAGATACAAAACCTGACATAATGTTTACTTTTCGTAGGACTCTAATTACCTCTATACATTGAAACTCCCTGACTATATAGCACACGGAGTAGAGGGTGTCCAAACTAATTAAATCTGCATGGTCAGTTTCCCATCAAATCTCCATAGGTTATCGGTAAGGTTTCTTGGAGTTGAATACCCTCATTTTCTCTTCTTTTTTTTTGTCCATTCACCATTTTTTTCTTCTTGCTCCTAGATTCTACAGTAACTTATCCGTATTTTCTGGAATGTTCACTGAAATCTTTATTTTGATATTTCATTGTGTTGTCATAAATATTATTATCCAAAGGAACATTTTCTGTTATTGTTTTATCTTGCAGCATATATATTGTATTAAAATGTCCATCTTTTAAAAAAGGGAACTATACATCTTAATACTTAATTGAATAATGGACCTATCAAATTGAATCAGTATCATTTTTGTTTAATATGAAGTTAACCATGAATTTCATCTTCTTTCATTCTTTTCTCTAATTGATTTCTTTTGATCTCTTTTCTGCACTTTACTATTAATAGAAATTGATTTGTTTTGTTTTGGAAGAAAATTGCCCCTGATGGTGGAAAAGAGTATTAGCTCTTTAAGAAGAAAATGCAGGTTATTAGATTTCTAACTCCCTAGACATATCTTAAGAGGGTTTTGACTTGTACATTCAGCTCTGTGCAAACACAATTTGGAGTTTGCATTGACGTAAATGCCGTGTGCCAAGCACCAAACCACAAACCAATAGTAGTCAAAATATGTTGAGCAACCTATGATTGCCTGTTGTTGCCATTTGCAGGTGCGTCATTATTGATTACTGGTATGAAGACAAAAAAAGGGGGGAATCTTTAAACACGTTTAGTTTCTAAATATTCTTGCAATAAAGTTTGCAAAATGAAATTGAGATATTACATCCTAGCATCATTTTAAAGATTTTTGTAAAGTAGGTCTAATATCTCACTTCATAGGTTTCATGAAAGTAAATAGTCTTTAGATATTTTTTTAAACCTAAGTAATGAAGTTTGTCTCACACACTGAGAATTTATGAAATATATATATTTGTTGACAAACATGATCAACTTACTTGTTTCATTCTGCTAGCCGTTCAGGGAAAGAATCAAAATTGTGACCTACCAAACTAAAATATTTAGAACTTAATGCACATCTGATGAAATAGGTATTGACATAGATTTGGGGAAAAAAGTTGTTGATGCACCCTGTAAGACAAAGTCATATAATTAGGGAAAGTCTGGGAAAAGAAACCTCAAACTATTTTGTCACTTCCACTTGTAGGTGTTAACCATACAATGCAATGTTGTAAATCAACTGTGAGATATGTTCTCAACAATGATGTGGTAAAGCTTCGAGCCACATAATCTAATACATCCATCCCTTGTGGATTCAACTTTTTTTTTTCAGCATCACATGAATGCCAAAGTAACACAGAACCACAAAAGATAGATTACAATGTTCCTGAAACTCTTGCACTGTTCACATAATTATATAGCATATTCGAACCTTCCATCTCCAAAAGTTATGTAACATATTTTATGTTGTAAATCACAATTTTGTTTAGATACCTGTGCACTCGACCAGGTGTTGAAAGAAAGGGCCTTGGTTATTTAGTTGATCTATACCTTTCCAGACCCCTTAGTCGGGTGCACCAGGGTCTGTAAAATTGTTGCCATATTTTTTCTACTCATGTGTATGTACTTTTGTGACATGTAATAAAAGTGCTGAAATAAATCTTCCTTTTTTTAATGAAATAAAATCTTTCTTTTTTTAATGAAAAAAAAAATAATAATCATAATGATGATGCTAATGATAACAATGATAACAAAAATAACAACATCAACAATAACATAAAACAATAGATATGGATGTGTAATCATTCATCTTTACATGTAGGAATGCATCTTCCTTGGTACGACTGTCAATTTCATTCGGAGCGGGGAGCGTTTCCTTGTCATTGTTGCGGAAATCTACTAGCTCTGGGCGATGAGAAGAATTTGAATGTAGATTTGCAATGAAAACAAGTTTTTGCATAATGGATCCTTAACCTTTTGTTTTTTGGATTGTTTTTATATTTCTGAGGATTTAAATTAATGTTGAAAAGCCTGCAGACAATGCAAGATTACATCCTGTAACTGAATGCCCGGAGAATGCTGATGCATTCACTTTATTGGGTTTTAATCACAAAAGGCTTTTAGCGATGTTGCTTCTTTTTTATATTTTCCTTCTGTGGCAGATCTTCAAGTACAAACCAGAAGGACCAACTTTTCCTTTACAACATGGTTATTTAGCATCAAACATGATTTGGAGGATAAAGAATTACCACTCTTTCTGTTTATCATACATAGAATAATAAAATTGTGATATTATTTTGAACTGTAAACTATACAAATATTTACAGGGACATGGAGTATATATACACTCCTTCTTCAGGATGTCTAAAATTGACATTCATATAAATAAAAGTGTGTAATCTTAGCTCAATTTTCAATTTAATGACTGATGCATACATAATTTGTAAATAGTCATAGGAATCCATTTTTAATGGAGTTTGCCAAAAAAATTGTTTAAGATTTGGATTTCAAGCTTATTATTAGCCATCATAAGGTTCATAGATTGAATAAAATTACATTTAAACACCATGAAATAGCTTTCTCAGATGCAACTATAGTGAGAGTGGAATACAAAGGCAATAAACTAAGATGGCTGCTGTATCAATCTCTCTCGAGAACAATCCATTTAAAAGGAGAATTGGGCGGAAAGGAGGGACCTGGCGGAGAAAGTGTCAAATTTGAAAGACAAACTAGCTCTTAAGGTTGAGTGAATGCTGTCATTCTATATCACTGCAGGGAGTTTGATACTGCCTAAGCGGAACCCTAGTACTGTGTATTCACTATAGGCATTGTTTGATAACCAGGGTATACCAGAAGCGCAGACTCCAAGGTAAGCGTGCCGTGTGACATTTTACTAACTTGAAACCTCGTCATCTTGAAGAAATAGTTTAAACAATTTAAATGCTGAACTATTGAACAATCTTGCTATGTCTAGGTTAACCTGTTGAATACTGCAGTCTGCTGAGACCCAGCATTATTCTAATATTAGATATATTCAAGGTAAAACTGGTAAAACTGATGGACATTTCTTATTTATTTTGACTTACTTTCTTTTCTTTAAAGTGTGCATATAATGAAATCTAGAGGCATGTGTTTCTCTTGGGCAGATGATTAGGAAATTTGATTTTTAATTGCTGATTTAAAAGAAAAATTCTCATAACCATACACACATTGTTAACTGACTATTTGTCTTTATATCAAGATGAGTTTGGAACATTATATATCCTCTGAATCCTATTATTCCTCTTCTTCTTTTGTTGTTGTTGTTAAAGTCTTGCTCTTTCTCTCCCATCTTTTTCTCTAGCTATCTAGTTATCTCTGTCTCCCTCTCTTCTCCTCCCTCCCTCTGCTCTCTTTTTTTTTCTGTTTCTCTCTCCCTCTCTTTTTTTCATCTTAAGAATGAACATTGTCAGCAAACATTGACTCATATCATTCACTTGAATGAGATTATGGTTGCGGTTTACCAACACAGGGGTATCGATATCTCAATTATTTGCCAATTTCAGCCACTTTCAAAGCCACTGATTTAAAATATTCTAACCATAGCATAAATCTGATTTCAAGACAATTCCATACAAAACGCAATTAAGGGACAGTGGAGAAGAAAATTCATGAGTGAAGTATATGTTATGTAGCCAAGTAACAAAATTAAAGGCATTGCATGTATTTGACAATTGTTTTGTCATGGTAACTGGTTCCCTTGGTGTCTGACAGAAGAAAAACACACTCCTTTATGTTCCATGAAAGTTTTTTTATATATATATTTTTTTTTTTTGCTAATGCATTTAGAGACCTTTTTTAACCACCTTGATTCTAGTAGTTCGATAGTGAGGAGGAGGTTGTTGATTTTACATATATAGTTTAATATAAGCATTATAGAAAATATACTTACTGCCTTTTGTGCAATTTTTTTTAATGAGCCGTTATCTTTCATCTCAATTACATATAGATGTTCTCATTCTTTGACTATATGCTAATAATAAGACTTTGCTCTGTAACAACATGTACCTGACAAATAGTTTGCCACAAAGCATGGTATGTCCTTCGTGATTGTCTTTGTTAGAGAGCTAGTCTAGTTCTTCTATCAGGGGCAGCTAATTAGTTTTGTTCTATTTCAACAAGACCTGTATTTCACCTCGATACCCAATTGAAAGGTTAGGGACAGAATACAGCTAATAATCAGCTTCTTGTTAATCAACGTCTGCTTTTGCTACAGTAAAAAAAAAAAACAGACAATGAAACAAAAAGACAGCACAGTCTTCTCATTCTAGGTATATTGTAGTATTAAAGTATTGCTTTGTCCTACAAAACAAAGATATCTATACATGTACAAAAGCAGATGTGACTGCTTCATATTTGAGAGAAAACTTTGATATAGAATGATAGATTTAAAAAGGTTTGGTGTAAAGTAAAACATCTTGACTTTTTGTATTTTTTAAACTGCTTAATTTTTTGGAGCATTTCAAGCAAAGATTTTAACTATCTTTATTTCATTTTATACTCTGTATGACATTTGCTTTTAATACCTAATGATTCTACTTTGTGTGATAGCTTTCAAACACAACATGGACCATGAATGAGAATGATCTGATTGTTGAAGCATATAACTGAGAAGCTGCTTATAGCAATCGTGGAAATTCTGTGAAATTCTGTGAAGCTGCGGCAGTGTTTTCTCTTCATATCACAGGATTGCACAAACATATTAGAGAAATCAATTTGATGCGTTAAAACACAACATAACAGGCCATCGACCGGTAATACTTTAATCTTATTCTCATACCACCCTGGGGGAGTGGCAGAAATTCTGAGAATATTCTTGGGGAGATGCTGTTCATTAGTTCATGGACTTGGGTTTCCTCTTTAAACACTGTGCCATGGATTATTGTTCTCTTGTGAATGTTTAATAAAGAGAAAAGGTTTTCTTGGCAACTCTTTCATTTATCTCATTAGAAGAATGAAGACCTAAATGCTAAGCAATTATGATTAATTGGAAAAATGCAAGGCAAGATATGAAATATAGCCCATATATTATATACTAGACCATATTTCACTTAAAATCTGTCATTTCTGGTCATATTTCCTTACAGACTACAATATGATATGATTTGAATATAATATTATGTATAAAAGAAGAATTGTCCTTGTCTTGCATTTTCTCAGTAGTATATCTGCTACAGCACTTATTTACAAACTTCACGGTTTTGTGTGTATGAGCCATTACCCAAAATCGTACGCTTTGTATACATTTACTTTTCTGTTGTACTTTGAAGGGAGAAATACATACATACATTTCCTTTTAGGCTATCTGTGAAAACATGTTCATTATTGATTAAGATATCATAAACAGAAAGACAATAAATTGTGTGAAAATTAGAGTCTATTGAAATCATGTATACATCCCATTTTCCAAAAGTAGTAAACTATTGTTTTGTAATTTCATGACTACCGGTACAAGTATAGTAGTTATATTATATTTTGTATTCAGTATGGCCTCTATATTGTGTATATATTATCTTTCTTACTTGTGTTGCTTCAGGTTTAATCCCTTTTACCCCACTTGCAGCACTCATTATTTAACTTTAATTGAATACTTGCTATTTAGGTGACCTATTAGACTAAACATGCTACAAGAAATAGGTCACTTTCAACACGCTGTTAATCTAATGAGATAAATTGAACAAACGGAGATGTGTTTCAGAGATAAATAACTGGATAATTTACTTATCAGATGAACCCGTTTTGTTTGCCCATTTTGTCTTGAGGTGTAAGGCACAATTCTAGGAAAGCACATCACACTTCCCTTCCTCATTCCCCTAAAAAAGCTTCAATCAATTTTGTGTAATTTAAATTAATTCAAGGTATATCTGCATAATATTTTGCAAGTATACCTCTCAACACTTTATTCTTTATGCATAATTTTTGTTTAAGATTTATTTGTTTTTGGTAGATAGGAGAATGAATTACTTCATAGAATATGGGACAGAGAGTTGTGGCATTCCATGGTCTCAGGACATGGCATGTAGAGAGAGAGAGAGAGAGATATATATAGATGATGATTATGTAGAATATAATTTGGATGCTAGGAAAATGATGTATTAGGATATTATGCTTCATGCCAATTTTTATTTTGAAATAAATACAATTCTGTAAAATAGGTCAGTCAACAACAAGCCAAATTTCCAGAAATATGATTCAAGGTTATTACGGGCCTTTCCAAATAGAGAGCATTATATAGGTTAAGGCATTAGGACAATGACATTAGGGATTAGTAAAGACATGACGTACCGGGTACTTGAATTCACTTAGCAGATGAACATGAATGGTGCAATAATGGGTATCGGAAGATGCGTAGTCTTACTATTTTAGGGTACAGTATATCCCTACAAGCACTCTGTATTGTTTTGATAGTCGAGTATGTGGTAAGATGGTATCAGTTAGGTACAAACTTAGTTGATCTGGTTAAACTAATAATACACTTATCAATAAATTGGCGAGTCGGCTCTGTCGGTAAAGCGTCTACCTGTGGAATCCAACCCAGGCAGATGCTTCAAGCCTGCGTTGTGTGTTAACTATAAACGCAGGCTATGTTACAGTGGAAAACACTCTGTCCCTCAAATAGGATGATAAATGGAGGCCCTGTAAGAAGAGTCACCAACCATTGCACTATTCGTAAAAAAGAGTAGGGGGAAACCCCAAAGTTGTGGTCCGCCGAAGAAAAAATATATAGATAGAAATGGCCTGTAGATGTATAAAACATCCCCCATTGATAGCCAGGTAAATACCAGATATGACATGATACAAATTATCCTTATTACTTTTTGTACATTTCTCAGAAATGTCTGTTTGTTCTCGACCACAGATGAGTTTCAGTCTCAACAAATGGTATATTGATCAGGCCAGATTGACTAATAAAACTCATTCTTGGTACCCGATGCGACGTCATTGATAATATCAGAGTAGAATCCTGGCTCCTGTTTCATAGAAATGATTTGCAGTAGGGAGCAATACGACTTGATGGTGCTGATGCTATACGTTCCCATGGTATTATAACAGGCATCGCTTAGCGACAGACATGGTCATTTTCTTGATGGAGATCCATCGGGCGAGATGACGTCAGAAATGTCTCTTCCGTACTGCTTATTAGCTCTCTCACATGCTTTATGTGTTTTTGTTGTGAAGGTTATAAAGATTAGTATATTTTTGTGACATGAAATTAGCTAGGACTTGTTTCCCTAAAGCTATTTGTCTCTGTTTTCTCAGTCTATGCTTGCCTCTCTCTTTCTCTCTCATGTTCTCTCTCTCTTTCTCTCTCTCTCTCTCTCTCTTGCTATTTATCTCTCTCATGTTCTATCTCTTATTGTCTATACCTTGCCCTTTTTAAATCCCTTCCAAGTTATTACTGTCCATCTCTCTCTCTCCTTTTTTATCTTTAATTATCTATATATCTTGTCCTTTCAAACTGTGTTCTAACTCTGCATGGATCTCTATTTTGCAATCTTTCTATATTTACCTTTCTTTTTCTTTCATCCCTTTCATCCCTGTTCTTTGAAACCTAGCTTCATATCTGTATTCCTTAGCATATTCTTTAACCTTTCTCTTCATTCATTACCTTGTAATGACCATCCTCCCCTTTAGTTTGTAAATGTGGCCACATCATTGCCTTATTGTAGGATACTCAAACATCTGGAGTTCCTTACCCATTTTGCTTTTTCACCATGTACATAGAAACTTTACCAATATTTTTATGTATTTTGAGTTCATTAGTCATAGCAGTAAATAATCATGATGAAAAAACATACAAAAAGTATCTCCAATACTCATGTCCCCCTCCCCCACTCCCCCCCCCCCCCTCCTCCTTCCCACATATCCCCTCTCCCTTCTGCACCTGTTTGACAGGAAGTGTGTTTGTGTTTGAATCATATCTTGCTAGCGTCACAGACTATGGCCATGTCATCAGATCAGAGTAGACTCATTGATCATCATGATTTCTAATTACTCCCCTCATAGTTTTGACCAATAACCACTATCTCCTAAGAGACAGAGACGCATAGATCTACACTGAATTCTAACTCTGTGGTCACAAAACTTGCTTTGGTCTTTTCTTTACTATTGAATGAATTAATGATGCTCATATTTTTGTAGCAATGATTAGCGTTGTATATTCCCATTATATGGCTAATCACCATCAAAACAGGATGTTTATGATAGTTTGTGCAAGTGATTTTTTCTATAAATATTTCAAAGTTAATGGTTTACTTTATGTTATTCAATGAAATTGTTGTTTCTTTAGTTTTTTGCAATAACTTTCATGATGAAAAATGAGTGAAATAATTCCTAAAAATGTGTATGGTGGCTTTACTACCGAAAATGATATGCAATAGTCCTATCCATTATTTATGCGTGTTAAGGTTGCATACCAGGGCTCAAATAATTTTTTTGTCTACGGGGGCTCTTCCAAAAAAAAAAGAGCCCCCGTGAGCCTTCTCACGATTTTTGTTGTTGCTATTTTGAATCCCCGTAAGTGATGTTGTCCTGGCATCTACTAACATGCGGAGCATCGTCCACGAGCCGCCAAGCAGCGAGGTGATGTTTTCCTGGCATCTACTAACATTCGGAGCATCGTCCACGAGCCGCCAAGCAGCGAGGCAATTTTTGGTGCTATTTTGAACCCCTGTTAGTGATGTTTTCCTGGCATCTACTGACATCTACTAATACTGTGTAGGTCTGGACACATGATACCATTTTTCTATGCACATCACATATTCACTTGGCAACCCAAGGGGGGAGGGGGGGGGTTAAACCCCCTAAACTGCATAGATCCGCCCCTGCAACATCTTTATTTTATAATTCTACGGGGGCAATTTTTAATTTTTCAATCGCCCCCGTGAGCAACCTGACGGGGGCGATTATGGAGCTCACGGGGGCAAATCGCCCATCGCCCCCGTGTATTTTGAGCGCTGTTGCATACATTATGCTATTTAATTTTTTGATAGGAAAATGAATCGGACTTTCAAAATTATGTTTGCAATGTGCCTCTCAAACATGCAATTACAAGATTATCAAAGAGATTTCAGAAGAAACAAATCCAGGCAATTTCAGTTTTTATCGTTATGCTTGTCCTTGTAAAAAAGATCATGTTTTGAGTATGGATCTGACAAATAAATCAACTTTACAAAATCTGTCTCAATGTGCCTCTAATCAAAAGATTATCAAAGAGGTTTCAGAAAAGTAACTTCAGGCAATTTCAATTCCCCATTGTAATGCCTGTCCTTGTAGAAATCATGTTTCCTATATCATGATATAATGTTTGCTCATTTCAAAAGCTGTTGCACAAGATTATTTAAATTGCCCTAGGTTGATGCCTTGAAAGTCATTGCTATCCCAATCTTTATACAAAAACCTTCAACATCGTCATGGCTGCGACTTCAATGTTTGAAAAACATCACTGATTGCATTGGACAAGGTGTTTAGATGATATTGTCTTGAGTTTCAAGATTTAGGACATCATCTTCTCCATTCTTACTTGATCCTGCTGGGGATGGCTACGGCCCTAGAGCAATTTATCCGCAGACAACAAGAAGATCAAGGATCATGGGATTTCCTCTAGGTGTTGTTGGTCATCATCATTTGATGATCTGGTTCTGGAGCTTGACCTTACTTTTATCAGGTAACCAATCTTCACCAGCTCAGTTCAGCAGCCCATCCCCAATCCCAGATGATGAGCGGTATAGTGATACAAATGTTTTGTAGGGCACCTTCGCAAAGTTCATCGAATCAGAAATGTTGCGTTGGTATCGTGACTATGACCAAATCGGCATTTGAATTGCGCTATAAATATTACAGAAGCTGTGTACATGAATTAAGTCATGCTTATCAATAGGCAATAGATACTAAAGTATGGATTATAATTTGTTTTAACATGCTGGATAAAACATTAATATGGATAAAGAGCACATTTTCTAGCTCGGGCTTTCTCCTGCCTTGTGCAATCATCTAAAGGCCTGTTTAGACAGTGAAGTATGTTGCATTGTTTATAGGGGCATCAAGTGATGCACTCCACACAGCAGTAGAATAGATTGTGCCAGTGTGAACACATCTTGCTCAGTTTATTCATGGTTGTCAGCACCATTGAGCTAAAGAGAACAAAGTCAATGACAGAATGGCAGTGGGAATGAGGTGCTGATTTTGGAGTCATCATTTCAGTAACTTCTCTGTTGGACTACCTTCCAATGAGAGAAGAAATCTGCATCTTGGATGGTCACTCGTCCTTGAGTGTGTGTCATAATCAATCAATGTGTCATGCAGTCATTTACAGTGAATGTCATGAGAATACATGTTACACTTCACTGTTAGGAAGATCAATAGAATGTGCACTAGAGACATGTATTTTGATCTCCTTGATGAGACGAAGGGGGAGAAAGATGATTGGTTCTCCCCAATTAGGTGGTAAAATCAGAATAATGTGCAGTAATGATACAAGGGACTAACATCGAAAACATCCCAATGAGAAGGGAGAAAACCTGAACTTGATTATGTTTGTAGGCAATTCCTGTAGCTGATATGTTTAGCTTGTCAATGTTTAGTAGAATCTTATCTATATTTAGGGGGCTATTGTGAAAAGTACCAAATGATCAAATGAAGAACAGAAAGTAAAAGTAAAAGTGAAAATATGTAATCAGGACATTTTGATTAAAATGTATTTACCAAATCAACTCAGAAAAAAGAGAGTTAGACCTACATACTAAGTAATTATAATTATTATTTGATTTGGGTCACATTTGTTGTTACTGAGTGTCATTTTTTCATATCAGGTATTCACAAACTTCTGATGCCAAGTTTTATGCCATTATTATATTATCTCTCTCACTTTCTCTCTCTCTCTCTCTCTCTCTCTCTTTCTTCTCATCCTACTATATTCTCTCTGTCAGTAAAAAAAAAAATCTCTTTCAATAGATTGTAGACTGCAGTCAAGGTAACTCACACTTACACAATTGCCATCTTGTAAACAATAGAATCTGTTTCTTACTTTAATCAAGAAAATCTGTGCCTTTGGGCAGTTGGTGTCCTTTTTCTCCTTTTTTGCCCTGTTGTACAGGTTTATCTTTCTCCCGGCAGCATGGTCTAATAATTACGTAAATCTGACCATATTGTTGACAGTCTCAAATTGTTTCTCTCATTCTACCTTTTTTCCAAGTGAGAAGAAGATCAAGAGCTTGTTGATATCTACTTCTTCCGATTACATGTCGTCATTGCTTTCTTCAAAGCTTGGAAGTATTAGGTTATACTTACTTGGAAGGAGTCCTTACCTATGACTTTTATGAACAACTAATTCCTTTCTTTTTTTCTGTCTTTGCCCCTCCCTCTCTTTCTCTCTTTCTCTCTCTCTCTCTCTCTCTCTCTTTTTCTGCTTCTCTTTTCTCCCTATGTCTCTGTCATCCAATCTGCCTGTTGCCTACTTTCTTTCTTTATCTTTTATTCCCTATCTCTTATTCTCTTTCTCTCCCTCCCTATCTGTTCCTTTTTTCTTCTCTTTCTCTCTCTCTCTCCCTCTCTCTGTCTTTCTTTTCCCCTCTTCTTTTTCTCTTATTCCTCTATTTCTCTCATTTTATCTCTTTTTCTTTTTCTGCTACAAAAAAGTTGAAAGGAGTTTCCTTGTAAAAGAATGGATTGAGCTATTTTAAATATTTATGATTAAATAATTTTAATCAATCCCTTTCTCTCCATTCCTGCCTGTTTCTTTTCTCTATCTCTATCTCTCTCTCTCTCTCTCTCTCTCTCTTTCTCTCTCTCTCTTTCTCTGAAGAGAGAGATAGAGAAAGTAAATTCTAAACATTTTTAGGATAATGCAATCTATCACCCTATAAGCCTACTACTTCTAAAGAAACATAGATATTTGTAATTGTAAGCATTAACAAAAAACATCTTTTTAAAGTCCTTTTGGTCTTTAAACTGTAATCTTTAGTCACATCTGAGGATTGTATCAGTTGATCTTCTATTATATTAATTTGTAGACTAGTTTGAGCTCTAGAGGTCTTGGATTTGTCTCCCTTAAGCAGGAACAGACATTTTGATCCAGATTAGATAGTCCCACTACTGTATAGAGGGGAAAAAAACTTTCCCCAGGCCAGTATTAATTTGTCTTGATGATGATCCTTCACTTATGATGGTGCTTTGTTTTGTTGTTTTTAAGGGGAAACTAAGAAGGAAGCCTGCTTGTGAAGTATATGAGTAACAAAAGGTATACCGTGTTTAGGGTACCTGAAACCTGAATTGCCACTAGGGTTGAAGGTGTATCATTATCACATGAGTGCTTTCTAGAAAGTGTGAGAGGATCTCAAAGGGTTTTCATGTAATACTATATGACTAGCAGGCTGTGAAGAGCTTCCTAGAGTAGCAAGGGTGTAATCTTCTTGAGTTGAATTCGCCTCTCGGTACCTTGGAGTCTTGCTACCGACCGACCGTCCGTATCCCCCGCTCACCATTGTATTCATGTGAGATCTGGAGTGATCATCTAGCCGTTATCACCTCAAGCTATTTGATGATCTACCATGATGCAGGATTGCTTAATACATGTATGTAAATTATGTATGGGGACATACTGTGCTTTTTTTCTTCAGACAAGCATGCTAGAGGATAAGATCAGTGTACTTTGTACTGCATTATATATGTTGTGCAGGTGGATTCAAGCGGGTTGGGTTGGGAACACTGGTTGATTGTACAAGCTGATCAAAATATTTTAATGTATCAAGATCTTTTTGTGGGGGTTGAGATTATAAGGCATCTAGATATCTATTTGCACATTTCCGATGGCGAGAGTTATAGGAGAAGAAAAGAATGGCGGGGAATCTGATGAGATACTCTGATCAAAAGAGCGCCGATCTGATGTTTGCCTAGTCTTGCCATCGCACTAAACCACATATTAGGGACACTGACAATGGGCAAACATTGCTGCGTGACCAAACCTGAGCGGAGCCCCATAAATTCTCACAGCCGGCCTTGTTTGAGCTGCGTCTGCGCCCATAGCATACTTGATTCTGTAAGCACATAATGATTGTGTCATTGTCATCGGGGTAGGTGCCTAGCTGTGGTACATCCTTGATTCAAGAGGGCACTGGTCATGCACGCTCTTCAACAATTAGGACTTGGGGCAAGTGCCTGTTTTGACGTGTCTCCATCTTGATGCAAGCCTTTTCTTGGTAGTCTTTGGTTTTGTCTGACCTCTAGAAGTGAAGTTTGCAAAGAGCGTGAAAGAGTGAGAGATGGTGATGGGATAGTAGGAGAGGGAGAAGGAGAGACAGAGGGGTGGTGGAAGTGAAAAGGAAGAGAGAGAGAGAGAGATGAGGTAGAAGGAAGGGAACAAGAGGCAAGAAAAACTGCAGGTAATAACAAGAAGAAACAATAGGGAGAGGTCAACCAATGCTCAAAGTGTGACATTTTTAAACACTTGACTTCCTTTTTCTCTTGCTGCTTTCTTCATGTTTCCGATATCTCTGTTCTACTTGTCCTATACTCTTATGTACACACTCCCCACCCCACCCATTCTCTCTCTCTCTCTCTCTCTCTCTCTTTTCCTCTCTCTCTCTCTCTCTCTCTCTCTCTCTCTCTCTCTCACGCTCACTCACTTGCTTTATTTTTCACTTTCCTTTGGGCACTAGGATCCTTTATCCCGGATGAACTTTCTTCAAGATAAAGACACAATTTACCCAAGACTTCTGTGCATCAGAACACCTTTTTGTATCGTTCCGCCAACATTCTCACCTTTCATCCAACTGTAAACACTAAGGTTAAATGTTTATAAGTGGGATAAATACAAATTTACCATATAAATCAACATGTCCATTCATACTTTAGATTTACTTGATATTTATTTAGAGCCCCTCTTTTCAACCTTCCATTGAACCTTTGTTTCTTTCTTCTGCATTATTGTTTCAATTTTCATTCAGTCTTTTCTTTCCTTTTTTTTTCTTCTCTCTCTCTCTCTCTCTCTCTCTGTCATCATAGACACCATTTCCTGGCCATTTCTTGGTATCATTTATCATTGCCAGGAGCATTTGGTGTATCCTATCCCTCCTCTACTTCCAAACAACTACATCATCTGATACTGTTTGTAAAGGGTATGATTTCAAAGATTTCGGCTTGAAGGAAGCTCATCCTAGAATTGCATGCATTCCATAGGCCATTTCCATCCTTTTTTCAGCACACGCCCATATGATTTACATCATGCTAGCGGAGGCTTTTAAAAAAATCTTTTTGAGAACACTAAGCAGCATTATTTACACTTTTTAACCTACTTACACATGACTAGAAAGTTTAATTCTTCCTATCAGTCTCTTACCAAAGCATTACTAAACGCAAGTAGCCAAGCACTACATTTTCTGCTATCTGAGTGATCTTTCTGGATAGAAAGTGCTGTAAAATCATCTATCAGTTGGTCCTGTAAAACAAGTCATATTAGCACATGTCTTCTAATAATGACAATAATGATGATAATGATAAAAATGATGATAATAAAAATAATAATTTACACAAAAATGATAATACTGATAAAAACAACAATAATATGAATCATCTAGGAGCACCAAACTCAACAAATACTATTGGGCTTACAATGAAGGAAAACATAAAATACATAGACTCCTAAATAGTTAAATAACACCACTGAGGGAAAAAGTCTGTTTTAAGGGGTCTTTTGAAGGTGGCAAGACCAGTTAATTCTCTGATGCAAAGTGGGATATTGTTCCACGTTTTCAAAGTAGCCACTGTAAATGTTTTTGGCAGATGAGAGTCTCTTATTTGATGATTTGTTCTTTGGGTAATTTCAACTCAAGATAATTTAACTTGCAAAGTTATGTGATATTTACATACTTCACACGTTTAAAAAAGAACAAAGGAGTTTTGTTGGGGGGGGGGGGGGGGGTCATCAAGTCAACAGTTTCATCTTGATTTGAATAAGGTTTCTGTGGCTTTTCTTTGAAAATGGCAGACGTTATCATCTTTATTCATCTTTATCAGTATCATCTTAAGTAGATATGAACTGCTTAGAACACAAAACATTCAGATTATAGGATTTGTATACATGTCATAGATAACATTTATCCTTGTTTCTCATATGTTTAGCTGACATTGCATTAATTATATGCTAGCAATTAATTATGTTTTGCATTTAAAGGGTCATTTTTTACAAGTAGTATTCTCAGTTTTAGCAAACAATCTTTACCATTTCAACATATCAAGGATTTTAAAGATCAAAATAAAATAGCAATGAAATTTGTATCTCCCATTCAAATTCAACTTCATTTCAATTTGAAAAGGAAATATTTAAAAGATCACATTACAATAGTTATGACAATAGAAACATGGATACAAATGTGTACCTAATACATTGCAAAAATCGGTAGCAGGCTAGCAACAAAAAAGGAAAGGCTGAACTAGTGGAATATTCGACAAGACAGTCTATGGAAAAAGCACCCCTTCATGTCTGAGGCCACCCTCAAAGACTTATTAAACTAGTGCAGCAGATCCAGGAGTGTCAAAAAGTGGGGGAGGGGGAGGGGTAAAAATTACAACAACAGCCACTACATGTATGTATACTAAATTGAATACTAAATTTCAATAGGGGACTGCTCCCAATTTTTACCCTACATAGATGTAGGAACCATCACCTTATATGCCCCATTTTCTTCTCCAGTTGCTATCACTTTTCACAGCCCCTATATACCCCCTTGACTTTCATCCAGAGACTGTAATTGTATCTCAAGTGTTAGCACTCACTCAGTTAAACAGCCTCATTGTCATGTGAACTGAGCACCACTCACATGAGAGTCCAAGCCACCGGGGGGAGGGTAGAAATCAGGGCTCTACCGGTAATCATTGTTTGGCAGTAAAGTCTTTGAGAATCTAGTTTTTCATGAAAAGAAAATTGTTTCTGCCAATACTCTTCATGTTTCAAGAAAAAAATCTTTTTGAAACCTGTATTGAAGGCATGGTTTCATAAGTGTGTACATGAACATGATTATACTTAACCCATCGGCTATGCATGGGAGCCGAATGGTTCCTTTATTTATCTTGTAGGGAATGAGAAAAATTCAGAATTCAATAAGTTAGATTACTTTAAGAAATTTTTTCTAGTGCTATATAACGAAATAGCTGATGACAACTTTCACATCTGATATTAGCCCATTTATCCTAAAAACAATTACCTAAAGAAGAAATGAAATCAAAGGGTAGTTGTCATGGGGGAGGGTAGCAGCTAGTTGTCCTTGAATCACTACTGAAGGTACCTTATTCCTTCTTTATAACATTGACCAAAGTCTTTGTCAAAGTCTTTGATGGATCAGAGCCAGCCTACTATAGTCTCTCAGAGGGGGCAGGGCTGATGTGATATTGTAGCAGTCAAAGTAGACACCTGTTTGAGACACCGTGCACGGCTGCGTACATCTTGTACCTCATCTGAGAGTATCAAGTGTGAAATATCTTCCTTCCTGTTTGTATCGATTGATATACCTGGAGGCTCTGGGAGCTCTCTCTTTGCTGATCCTTAGGGGCCGTTCACATGTTGTCTTATAGCATTCCTAATCCCAATCTTTTTTGTACAACATTGTATAGTCATTACCTGTTGTAGACGATTTGTATGCAAAAGAGCACTCATTTGCGGAAAAAAGTGATGTATTAATGATACTCTGGTTGTAGAATTGATGTTCTTATGCTAAAATGTTGATATGCTTCAGATTATTTTTGCACTGTCACTCTGTTTTCATACCTCAGCACATATTTATGATCTTTTAATACCAGTTTTTTAATGGCTAATCAAATCATATACTGGAAAATTCTTAAACTTAAGCATAAGAAGACATCCGACAGATGATAAGAGCAAGTAATCACAATTCATATCCTAAAGTCATTATATCACATATTTTGGGAGAATATTAAATAACATTTACATTTATTCACTGATAATAATTCTATTAATGGCTATAGCAGATTGGATGTGAAAGGTGTATAAAGGAATAATATTGAGGTACATTGACTGATTTGAAAACAAGATCATATTAGATTTACTGGTGGTCTATATAAAGTACAGGATCTCAATTTCTCTTCTATAAGCTGTATGGCAGCTTTTATAATGATACGTCTAGATGTATCATTCTAGCACAGAATATATCTTTACTATACTCCTCTTACACTCAAAAACAAATATTCTCAGCATTTTGCAAGGTGAAAAGAGCTTGTTTTGCAGGGTTTTCTTTCAAAGCTGAAAACTGCTTACTGTCTATCTTGCCTGTGGAAATGTGTTAATAGGACATGATGGGATATAATGTGTGGATATAGATAAATAATGGGATCAAATGGGGTACTATTACTGTCATTTTACCATCAAATATTTGAATTATAAATTCCTGTCCTGAGTTTGCCTCAGGTAAACATGACAAACTACTCCATCTGAACTATAAAAAAAGAAAATAGAAAGAAGAATGAAAGAAAGACATAAAACACATAAAATATGATGTATATAAAAGTGAAAAATAAAATTAAAAATCACTGATCATATTTCAATAATGTGTGGGTGAATAATGCTTTTGTATCAAGATTGTGATACCCCCTTTTTTTTTATCACAGCTGAAATTCATGGGCACTAGAAAATGCAAGCCAATTTGAAATAGGACGAAGTTCAGAATCATAGCCAGATGCTATAAAAGATGAAACATAATATCCCATCAAACTGTTCTCTTTGACACCGATCATGATTTGCAAGTTAAACAGCATAGGGTGTAATGTACAGACCATCATGTGGATACCGGATGACGACGGGGTCCTGTTTCAACAAGCTGGCATCAATTCTAACTTTCTTTTAATCATGCATCTCTTGGGAGAAACGGCAGGCATTTGATACCCATGGTGGTATTCATCATTCATTGTCTCACCTTCCTGGGGTTAATTTATGCGGCAGAGATGAAGATTGTTGTGTGCATGGTTTCAGGACGAGGGGTGATAGAATTGTTTTCTAAATGTTTATGGGCCATGCATGCATGCCTTCAGTCTCACCACAGGAGAAATAAAGACTTAAAAACTGTGAAATATGCAGAATTAGAGTTGCTCCCTGATTCAGCGATGAAACATCAAATTATTCATTAAAATATGAATGAATGCAGTAGACAGGAGTTTAATGGGGTATTAGTTGGTGGTAATGTTTTAGAAAGTGCTGTGATGACAAATGGGGTGTATGACGGAGGTGTAAGTCATTTATATCTAGGATTCAAAAGTGCGTTGAACTTCTACGATGGAATAGATGAGAAATGGCAAATTGGGTTTGAACAAAATGCCATCCAGGATGGTTCCTAAAAAGTATTGTTTATTCAGAAAACTTGAGTCTTACTGTTCCTTAAAGGCTTGCCATCTATAATGCTATCTTCCAAGCTCTTCCCAATTAAATTTGGAAAAGTAGTTGAACATGAACATCAAAATATGAAAATTGCATCCCTAAAATAGTTGAAAAAATTGGGCCTCAAAAAGTGTGATGCTGTCGTCACTTCTTTCCAAACAGCATAAACAAAATGTCAGTGTTCTAAATTTGGTAATCACATTGTGCTTGTGTCAAGTCACATAATCCCAATTACCTTATACTCCAAAGTATGTTAGAAAACAACAATGTAATAAAGACATCCATTTACAAGGTAATTATGTTCCTCCAAGGAAGGGTGTTTGTATTTTTGATAGAAATTAGATCTTCTAAGGACTTCAAGGCTTTAGGTCACGGGTGGCCAACCCGCGGCCCGCGAGCTTTTCTGGTGCGGCCCGCGGAGCATTAAAGAAGTGATAATAAAAATAGCTCATAAATGAAATGCGGTCCGCATAGCAGCGATGAAATAGGGTAAAACATTTACAAACAGCTATCTCTATATTTCCATAATTTGTTCCCATCATTCACAACATATTGAATCGTTACGTGGTTGATACAAAACTCCTAACATTTCCTCTCATTACATTACATTAACGACATTAACACCCGGGGGGGGGTATTCACATAGGGTGTACCGCTCTAATGGGTGACTTTGTCACAAAAAATCCCTAAACATGGGTCCCACTTCTAACAAAAATACCATTTAAAATGGGTCCGTTTCTTCAAAAAATTTTGGGCGTTTGCCATGCAAACACCCCCAAAACACCCGAAAATTGTGGAAAATGGATCTTTTTTCAAGAAAAATGACCCCTAATAATGGGTAGGGGTTTCGAGGCTTGAGCGGCACACCCCCGTCCAAGCCAAATCTGAGTATCCCCTCGGGCATTAACATCACTTGCCGTGTTAATTTCATTTTGTACATATACAAATTATTGTTGTGAATCGAGAAATATGTTTGAAATGCCATACTTGTCTTGAAACTTGCAGCCCTTTTCTCCCGCCGTTTTTTTCTTCACTGATTTTGTTGTTTGCTTGTTTGTTTTTGCAAAATTGCAGGTGTGTACACGTATTGCATGAGTATTTTTTTTTTTTTGGGGGGGGGGCCGGGGGGGAGAAGACTACCTATGGCCCGCCAAGTAATGCCAATCGTTAGCTGTGGCCCGCGAACTTTAAAAGGTTGGCCATCCGTGCTTTAGGTGGTATCATTATATCAAATCCCTGAATGGGTTTCAGTTGGCTTTTATTTGCACCACATCCTATAACCTACTTTCTGCCTGTTACATTACAGTGTCCATCAAAGTTGAAAAGACTTCTAATCAATAATTGTTATACGTGTAATAGGAATGCCCTTAAGCAGTGTGATAGACACTGAATCATTCTAGAAAGAAAAAACATTTGGTAATACATTGCAAGCTTGTTTTAATGTAGTTAGTCATTAGGATATTGGTGCAAAGGTATGAAGTCAAGAATGAAAGTCACATTGTTTCATTTTAAATTTAAATAGGCAGTAATATTTTTGTGCACATTTTTAAAGAAATTGTCTAACTAATATATGTATAGCGGTATATATATTCAGTCTTTAAGGTCTTGTAAACACTTATTTTCTTGATAATTAAGCATGACATATTTAATTTTAAGCTTCGGATGAAGTATATCCTAATTAAACAACAGCTTATCAATTTGGCATCTCTCCTTTCATCATTGCCCTCTTTTTGCGAATGTCGTCTGCCGGCCCACAGCTGTCTATCTCCCGTAGCTATCATTGAAGATGCTTTTACATGGATACTATCAATCCCACACGTTAAACACACCAGGACTCGTTTCCATGGAAACTGAGGTCCCAACAGGCTTGATGAGATGCAAGAGTCGTCATTGCATGTTATCAATAATTAACCATTTGGGGTTCCCTCTCTGCCTTGATCAGTCCTCTGAAGTTAGCAAGCTTGAGAGAAAAAGCCAGACAATCAAGATGCAGTTTCAATGTAGAAGATGCATTGGGATCAAGAAAATGATTCAATAACAAGTAAATAGATATGTTGGTAAACAATTTTATCTATCTTGAATATCAGAGTTTGTTAGGTTAAGCAACCTAATTTTCATATCGGTCTTGTGTCTCCTACCACGCCCCCTCCTTTGCCATTATCCTTCGCTCATTGAATGATGTATTGGTTTAACAGTGAGGAGGAGCATTTGTGGCGCAAATTGCAGTGGAAGTAAACTGCTTTTTAAAGAGATTCTTCAAACAAAATCAGGTATAAAATTGTTGATGAATCACACTTTTTCAAAGATAAATGCTTTTTAAAGAAACAATAAATATCATTTCTTCTCCTACAATGTGAACTCAACAGTAACAGATAAAATATTAATGTCAATGGTATATTTGTTACCTTCCAGTAACTTCCATTCATCTATAAACACGATAGCAACTACTTAAAAAAATATCCAAAAAAAATAAATATATAAACATGACAATGATGTACCGTAGTATGTAATCCAAAACTTGATTTCAGTGGGACAGATAATAGGATATTTTATTTGCACTTGAGTTGATTGTTCTAAAGTAGTTGGGATCGTGCGTTTTGAATTAATCCACTTACATCATGTATTCTGAGGGAAAAGACCTATTTTGATTCTACTGGTATTTTGTTTGAATGAGCATATGCTGGTAATTAACCTGAATTATGCTAGACATAGCTATTTAAATCCTTGCTTTCATGCAGTGTTTTTTAATCAAAGCAATTATTTATTTTCTTCCTTTTTGTGTATGCAGGACTCGTGGGACTCATGCCTATTGGAATGCAACAATTTCTCTGGTTGTGTAAGTTATACATTTTATTTCATTACATCCATTAAGCAATTATTTGCTCCATTTACCAAAATCCATAACCATCAGGCCAAAACAATTATGTGCTCTATGAATTAAACTGACCACATTTATATTGTTTATTTATGATATTACAATGTAATGAAGCTGTTATTGCGGGTTTCTGTAACAGATGCTGCATTTGTGGTTCTTTCTGTGGGAAGCTTGATAATACAATGATTATAAACTTGCCGAAACATCCATAGTGACTGATCAGTTAATCCAGAATCACACGTCCAGATCATCATACAAATTGCAGTTGATCTTTTATTCATTCAGTAATACGGTAGATGTATTAGATTGAAATAACAGACTTTAGGCATGGCTGGAGATTGTGTTTTAGATTGCCCTTTAATGGTAATCCTTTAATGGTAATCCCAGTCATGCGTTTCTAAACTGTGGCAATCGCTCAAGCTTGATGTAGGAGTGATACGTCATCATCTTCCCACTTGATTCTCATTCATCCTTTTCCACCTGTGGAGGGGGAGGAGGAGGGGGAAAAAAACGTTGACTATTGCATTTATCCGTGCATGTCTGTGACTGTTTTTGTGACTTTTACTTATAGCTATACAGAGTGATTTTTGTGTAGGTGTATGGGGCCTTGTGCATGGTAAGATGGGGGTATTCTTGTTCTGTGTTCTGTTTACCATTTTACCCATCTGTCACAAATGGCTACTGGCATTGAAACAATAATTATCCAACGTCATATAGCATTTAAGGCAAGTTTTTGTGCCCAAAAAAGAAAGTAATCATTCTTTTGTTACTTATACATTTTGCTTTAGTATTGAAATGAGGCTACATTTAAATAAAAGAATGGTCTCTTTCTTGCATCCTCTAAGGAAAGTAGCTTTGGGGGTATTGTGTCTATTAATGTGTTTGTCCGTTTCCTGTTGTTTCATATAGAGGCATAGAGCAATACATCATTTCAAACTCATGGTCATGTGAGAATTGAAAATATTTGTGGACTTCAAAATGATGTCTATATTAGGATAGAGTCATATTCCTTTGATATTTTGCACAGAACAAAGATTGTTTGGAAGGGAAATATGGGGAAATATAATATGTTCCCTTGGGTGTAACTTTATCTGTTTTAAGAAAGTTAATTCTCTCCCTGATAAGGCTTATCTTGTACATCAGACAGCACATAATTTTCAATGATCTTGGTATAAAAAGGTCACAATTTTGTTTACATGATTTGTCTTGCCTTTTTAAATGTGCAAAAACTAGCAATTATCAGAGATCGAATGACCAGTGATAGGTTATGCTGTTGGGTCTTGCTTTTTTATGAAAACAATAAATTACCTAGTAGGAAAAAAAACAGTTGCTCTCTTGCTCTTTCTCTCCCTTGAAGTTCCTCTCTTTATTCATCATTCTCTCTCTCTCTCTCTTTCTCTCTCTCTCTCTTTCTCTCTCTCTCTCTCTCTCTCTCTCTCTCTCTCTCATCCTCCCTCTCTCCTTCCCTCCCTCTCCTTCTCTCTCTCTCTCTCTCTCTCTCTCATCCTCCCTCTCTCCTTCCCTCCCTCTCCTTCTCTCTCTCTCTCTCTCTTCCTCTATCTATCGCTTTATTTTGTTCTATTTCTCTTTTTTTTTTCTTCTCCCCTCTTGCATCTGTTGTTGTCGTCATAAATATTTTTGAGTGGTTGGTCCGTCATCTATAGACTGTTGGATGCTGAGAGAAAAGCGATATAAACTAGATCAATTATTGATTGCGTTATATTATAGTGATAGCAATGCCTTAGGGGAAAGAAGAGGATAGCATGCACCATTATATCGAATACAGTTAGAATTGTCTCAATAGTGAAAAATATTGTAATTTGTCTTGCAGATGGCTATATTGACAGATTTCTCATCGATTACCAATATCTTCACATCTCATTTAGATAGCTGTAGTGATATGATTATCATATGACATAATCTGAACTTGTATTTGATATTCCTTTCTATCTCTTCTCTCTCTCTCTCTCTCTCTCTCTCTTTGATTATATGATTATTATTGTATCCCTCAATCTCTTTTTTATTTTTTGTATGACTTTCCTTTTAAGTTATTTCAACAACCCTAACCTTATATCATCATATCTGCTTTCCAATATATATTGTGCTTCTTTATCTCCATCTATTTTGGTTTTCTACTTAGACCAGTTTCCCTTTCCTATTTTCTGTCTATCCTCTATTCATATATTGATATTTATCTCACACACCATACATTTTTCTTTTCTCTCTCTCTCTCTCTCTCACTCTCTCTCTCTCTCTGTCTCTCTGTCTCTCTGCCCCCTCCCTCTCTTGCTATCTCTCTCTATATTATGTATATATGTCTTTCTCTCTTTTTCTCCTTTTCCCTCTCTCCCTCTCTCTCTCTCTCTCTCTCTCTCTCTCTCTCTCTCTCTGGCTGTCCCTCTCTCTCCCTTCCTCTCTCTCTAATATGTCTTTCTCTCTTTTTCTCTTTATCCCTCTTTCTCTCTTGCTCTCTCTTTCTCTCTCTCTCTCTCTCTCTCTCTCTCACAGACACACAATTTGCAACTATGTATAATTTTTCTTATATTATTGTGTTTTTTGTTATACAGCTTTACTGTGACTCACCATGTGCCAACTCTACAAGTAAGTATTAAATGCCATCACCTCCACAGTATCAAAATCATTCTCACTCTGCCATTGAACTTCTCTTCTATTTCTTTTTTAGTGGGGATATAATTCATTGTGTATGAAAAATTAGTGTTAATATGTTTACCGGAGGGGGAGGGGGGAATTTCTAAAGCCAAATAGCAGTATTAGAGGCAATTTGCAATTTACGGTATACAAATATCTTATTATAATTATTATTATTATTATTAAAAGCCATCTGGCTTAAAATGTAATAGGAATAAACTGTTGTTCAGTTTTTGTTACCTGTAATGTCCACACAACTTTCTTTTTAAATAACCATTTATTGTATTACATTTACAGCCTACACGCCAACAATGACCTCAAACTTGACCCATCCAGATCACATGACCCTGCAATGGTCAGCCGGAAGTGAAAACATCAGTACAGTATACATTCTTGAACAGAAGTCATCAGATGGAGTCTGGCATCTTCTTAACATGGTATTAATGCATGTCTTCATTTTTAATCATGTATCAGTTTTATTTAAATCGTGTTTACATTGATATAAGACAGGCATAAAGCAAGTTTTTTTTGTTTTGCATTATTCTAGCTTGATTTAATTATCTTGTTATTCAATATATTTCAAACGGGGTACCCTGATCCAAAGTCAAATTTGTTGGTACTGTTGTCCTTAATGGACCCTGTTTAACATTAACAATACAAAATATATACATAATTGTTACATGGTGCACCAATTTAACCTTTACCTTTAAGACTGTGGTTTACTGTTAATTTGAGTTGGCTGGTACAAAAACTTGTTATTTCCAATGTGCACTATTTATATTCATGTTTTATGCCCTAAATGGTGGTAATAATAATATGACACTATCTCATCTATTATAAAACGCTCTATTGTCATTCTGGATTGTAACCATTAGTCACTTGACCTCTTTATGAAATATCTATTAAAAAAAAAACATACTTTTACTGTTCTACTTGACTTAGGATTAAGGAGCAGTCTTTGTGTTTTGTAGGTAAAAGTGATGTATAAATCCAATTCTACTTTTTCTTCTTCTTCTTCTTCTTCTTCTTCTCTATTTCATTCTTCTACTCCTCCTCCTCCTCCTTCTTCTTCTTCTTCTCCTCCTCCTTCTTCTCCTTCTTCTTATTCTTATTCGTATTATTTGTTCTTCTTTTCCTACTTCATCCTTCTTGTCCTCCTCCTTCTTTTCTATCAGACCAGGGAGACTTCCTACACTCTGACAAAGAAGGATGGATGTGGGGTTGCGTTTAGTGTGGCAACAGCCAATCTACATGGAGTGAGCGATTATGGGGAGATTGGTCTTTTAAGTAAGTCTTTCAAGTAACTTTGTACTCCTGCGTCAAATGTCACATTCCAATTTGTTTTATTTATATAAAAAAAAATTATGCTATTCCTTACAATATTTTGCATCTGTTTCATTTTGTCATAGATATGATAAAATGTATAAACTGAGAGTTTTCAAAGATTAACTAGAGTCTAGTATAAAAAGAAGAAAGATGATGATAACTCTAGCGAATTTCATCAGAGCATAGTATATTGAGGAATAAACAAACCGTTATTAGGCCCAATTTTGAATGCATTTAAAGGGAATTGAAAGTTAATATTGTTTTGTTTTGTCCAATCAGATATACCGTCTGTGGATAAATCTACTGTGACACACACCGTTGATCAGAATGATGACAATGTTACTATCATCGTATCATGGCACCATCCACCAGGTAAACCATATTCCTTTTACTACCTGACATTACTCAGTGCATTATTCAGATCCTATATTCATGTATACCGGTACTTCTTTTTATTAATTTATGAAATTGATTCAGAGTAGCAAATTTTCACAGATTCCAATGGTCTCCCCTAAAGCTCTGTTGTTATCTGATATAGCAGTTATTGTAAAACCATAACAACATGGCAATTCCACAGCAATTGAATGACATGAAAGTGCCGCCTTCCTAAACATCTGAATTTATTTATCAGAAATATAAGATTAATAAATTGACAAAGTAAGATTGTGGTCAAATAGTCAGTATTGAACAAGTTTCCATATAAGAATATGTCATCATAGCTGTCATATCTTATGAGGTATGATAATTTGTGCCTGAGGTAACAGAATGGCTTCTTTGAATTAAATCAAATATTTGAGTACAAAACCCCTTTTTTAAAACTTTCTAGACTTTTTGTGCTGAAGTGTAAAAGATCCTCATATTTCTGTCCCTCTTTCATCTTGATTTTTAACTATTTCTTTTCAGGTTGGGAAGATGCTATCACATCCTATGTTGCATCATTTACTTTCAACGGTGGTTTGTTTGGCTCCTCATTTCATCACCCTGATTATGAATTTGAGGTAAATTTCTTATTCTAATTTCTTAATGCTAACTAAAAATGAATTCCAATTCAAAAAGGTGTGTTTTACTTATAACAGAGTAGGCCAATCTTAGGGAATAAAAGCCCAGTGAAAAGTTCTATTTTATATTATCTGGGTGTCGCAAGCTAAATTCTATTCCACATTTGGTGTACTAAATTATCATTTTATTTCTCCAATTACCCAGACTTCCTTTTATTAAGATCTTTGACTCTTATGTGTTTTTCTTTTTCCAAGGCGAATGTGTATTTCATCTCTCAGAATTACCCAAATTGTTCTTATTAAGACTTTATAATAATACGATATGTTCTTTCGCTCGTTTTTTCTTTCATAAAGGTGAATGTAACCACGGTTACCCTGACGGTACCCATCAATGATACAGAGAAGGACCTTAGGTTTCAGGTAGGTAGTCAAGAAGAATAATAATACTGCTTTCTTATATAGCGCTTTATCAATAACTGACCACAGCGGCTTACAGTATTATTATTACCCCGGACACTTGATTTAATTACCATTCTCCACTCCCTGGGGAGCATTCCAGCTAGTTGTCATTTTTCCACACATCCTGTAAACTGGGGAGGGGTTTCATTCACTCACAAATAAATATGAAATACAGGTAGATGCATTTCAGCAGAAATGTCATTGAAAAGGTGGAGGATTTGTCTGTAAGTGTCATCACCATCTTAAGAGAGAAGGGGTTTGCTTTTCAGGGAAGACTTCATCTGAAATACCTTTTGATTTATTCTCATTTTGTGATTGATTTAAAAACATGACAAAGGAAACCCCCCCCCCCCCCTCCCAACCCCCCTCCGTTTCTACTGCTAGTCCTTATTTTCTAGCCTTTTCTGAAGAATCTTTTTATTTTTAAAGAACAGCTACTTGACCACTTTTGCTCCATTTTCCCTGGATCAAAGAGATAAATTGCTGTTTTTATGACATTTGAAGAGGCATTAACAGCCCTGGGTGTTTTAGCCAAGAAGTCGAAAGCCCCATTTTGGTTTGTTGATAGTGTTATTAATGTCTGTACTGAGTAAGTGGTTAAGCCATTAGGAGAAGAGGAATTGAATTTGTGGAGAAATAAAACACACACCATTTCTCATCTCGAGCACACAAAATGAGTTTTTGTAACGTCCAAATGACAATTAGTTTTCATTGAATCAAGTTTTAAATGCACTGGTTTTTTTTCTCTCTAAAATGCCGATCTTGCAATTTCTGAGAAATTAAATGTGTAGATGTTTCCTTTACCGATATGCTTATTATTAAAGTACTCTCAACTTCAAGTTTGTCTGTGACTCTCTCTAGTGAGTTTTTCTCTCCCTCTTTCTCTTTTTTTCCCTCTCTCTCTCTCTTTTATTACCAGGGTTTAACATTTTCTTTCTTTTTTCCACAGCTCTATGGTACCGATGGCTGTCGAGACACAGTGAAGATTACAAAGTTTTTTACAAATGTCATCAGAAGAACAGTCCTCAGTGAGTCAACAAATTTGTTAAATTTGTTATTATAAAGCTGTTCAAATCATATAATGCCTAGAACAGCATTGGTATAGGTGTTGGTATAGGTCTCAAGGTTTATGTATTGATATTTGTTCAGTACTTGATACACATTCAGAAATGATTATATCTCAATCTTTTCCTCACACCTTTCTTGATAGAAATTGTTTTGTGTAAACCTTCTGTTCATATCCATCTTTCTTAAATCCTCTTAGCTTCACATTATGTTAACTCAGTGGAGAAATTTTAGTTGTACATTTGTCACCACATTTTTATGACTATATACTTTAAGGAATTTCTTCCCTTTAGTCATTACTCATGGTCCTCACCTAGGTTGAGTTTTGCAAATATATGTCTCACTTAAAGATCTGAAAAGAAGATAGAGTAGGAGGCATAGTGAGTATAACTTGACCACCAAATCATTATATCTGCCTTTCAGTCGTTTCCTCTAAATTTTCTTGATGTTCTTTCTGAAACAGGTATAGTGAAGAAGCGATTGTTAGCTGTCAACGTCAACATTTCAGAAGCTGCTGACCTGTCTTCTACTGGTACTTTCAATGCTGATGTGAATTGGATCTCTCTTCCAGGCTTGCATCAAGGTCTTAAATACTATGATCTTTACTACGGTGAAGCTGAGAAAACTGTTTTTGGCATCTACCAGTATATTAATATAACAACAAGGAAAACTGTACAAATACCAGCAGTAAGTTAATATTTTCTCCTTTTTTTCACCTTATATTTTTATTCAGGTCAGAAACAAATCGGGCACATATTCTAAGTTTGCCAAACAAAGACTTGATCATATATTCAAAATGTTAGTAGACCAATCGGGTCATTAAGCTGAACACACCACAAACTCATGATCATGTTGTTATGTAAAGCTATCTTCGCTTTTTCCTTTTTGTTTCTCTGGTTTCACTGATTTTATTATCAAAGTGTTTTTTTTTGGAGGGGCTGGAGTTGTACTTCAAAATTGTGGGATGATATCTCTACAACACCTAAGTATTGCTATCAAATTTTTGCAATATAAATGCTAAGAATTTCCGGATAATAAAACAAATAGTTTCTATTTGTTATAATTTTTGCTTTAATTTAATTGACAGTATAGGATGTGGCCCGCCCCCCCCCCCCTCCCCACTCAGTGTTATTTAGGGTACGCATATTGAAAACACCCCCCTAAGTCCAGTGTGTAAAGTCAATACGGGCTGGATTCTTGTGTACTACGAGCCGGACTTTGGTGCATGAAAAGTATCCCTTTACCAGACATTTTGGGAACACGCATGCGGTCCCTCCGACACCTGAGTGGAGGGGCCGGAGGATGTGGTAGCTGAAGGAGAATAGTTTTTATTTGACCGCTATTTCACCTTTGTCACTTACAGAATGCAACTGAGTTTAGAATAACAGATCTAAAGCCAGAAACGGTTTATGGAGTTGAGGTAAGGAAATATTTTTGTAAGATGTGATTAAATAGGAACTCTATATATATATATATATTGCATACTGAAAGCACCTTTATTTAACTTCTTTATGAAAGTCCATGTCAACCCTACTCTTGTTTCATGCTAATTATCCAAAACGCAGCTGAATACATTCAGTAGGTTAGTTTATACCCATTTTTCCTATCAACCTCGCTTGTGCAGTATAATCCATTGTCATACAATTATATAAATGTTTATTTGTTATTGTTTGATAGAAAGTGGAAGGAAAGATGGAGATTATATATAGTTAATCAATTAGATCTCTTATTTGATTACTAATGCCTGGATTACATTTGCCCCGGGCGATAAATTAGTCTACGATTTTTCGTAGACATCGTAGGAGGCTACGGGCTACGATGTTTGTGTTTACATTATCTACGAGCTTCGTGCCATTTATTGTATTGGCCCTCGGGGGCAGGCCAGGGCGAATCCATACAGAGGCTGCTCAGAGATTGTACGGAAATCATGCAATTTGCATGCAGTAGCCGTGCAGTCTCCACAGCCTCCGCACAGAAATCGTACGGAGCCCGTGCAGTTTCCGTGCAAAGGTTGCGCGGAGAAGGCGCTGTGACCGTACAGCAACATTGCGATAGCTGTGCAATTGACGTGCGAATGCCCCATGAGTCTACAATCTCTGTACAATTTTGTTTGCCCCCATGTCACCGAAAAATCGTACGTTTGCTGCACAGTCAGTGCGAGGCCTCCGGGCGTTGCCAGTGCGGGGATTGTGCAATGCCATCTACGACATGTATACGGGCTACGGGCTTACCATTTTTTCAAATTTGTTTAACTTCTCGCGAAACAAAATCGTAAAGGCTGCGGAGCCCGTGAATCCGTACGAAAATCTCACGGCCGCCTCCTGCCTCCTGCCTCCGCACAGAGGCCGCACGGAAAAGGGGATACGAGCAGGATACGGGCTCCGTAGACTAATCGCAGGCCAAATTTAATCCAGGCATAAGAGATCAGTTAATATTCAGGTTTCAAGTTTCTTGTGTTTACATTAGCAAGCTGCCTCTACAGCTACCTCACACAAAAACAAAAGTAACTCTTGGAGATTGCACTTTCCGTTGCACTGCTCCAAAGCTTTGAAATAACCTTCCACTTGACATAAGAAAAGCCTCATCTGTTGCTGTCCTCAAAGTTTTCTTTGTTGAAGATGCACTTGTTTTCAGGAGATTTTAAACAGCTTTTATTATTGTGTCTGATTAGCCCTGTTAGGAGTTTTTTTTATCACAGTGCAATAGAGCATGTTTATACAGTAGCTGTATATGAATTGATCTAATTATTAGTATTATATTATTTCTGTTTACACAGTGATACTTCATTTGATAACTTTCAAACCACTCATATCTGTTTTGATCTTACAGATAATTGGTCATTACTATACCTATGAGGATGAAGCCGATTCTAATTATATTGGTGGACATCCCAATAAGCAATTCACTACAGGTAAATAGCCGCTGTTGTAAATTATCCCATCGTGCCATTAGCATAACTTTTGTAAATCACATGTTTTGATAATGAAATTTTATTCATTTACTTTTTCCTATTTTGTGTATCATTCTCCTAACATTCTTTCAATGAATAAAATTTCTCAATTTTATATCTCTCTCGTTTATTCCTTCTCTGATTTGTTAAAGGTAAAGACCAGTAATGGTCATGCGATTGCATTGTGAAAGAAACGTTGTGGAATCGATCAGAAAAGGTCGATCATCTAGCATCTAGCATCTGCAAGGTTCTGGAATCATCAAAATGATAAGAAATTTGGCCCATTCTTCGTAAAGTTACAAGCACTATACACAGAAAGATGTATATGGGACTACCCTATCTCTCTCACCAGACCATGAGAGAAATAAATGTACCAAATATATGAATTAGTAGGCGGTTTCCCGGCAAATTTTTTATCATCATGTATTAGTCAAAACATATTCTTTCACATGATTGGTAATGAGAGCTTCCATTTCATTTTTTGAAATTGGGGCGTTGCCAATACTGGTCTTTACCTTTAATGAAATTACTGTCAAAAAGAAGTTATTCTCGTAAGAAAAATACATGTTCTCAGCCTTGGCATAAAAGTGTATTTAAAATAATAAAAGGCTGTAAGAGAACATTCTTTTTCTCTTCCCTGAATGTTAATCAGTGATTAATTGTGGACAAGTATTAACAATACTCTAACTACCGGTAGTTTCTTAGAAAAGTTCATCACTGATTAAACTTTATATGTTCAATCCGTTTAGGTGTTTTCCCTACCATGCCCACCACAAGAGTGCATACAACCGCCAAGTCCTATGTGGTGACCATCCCCTACCCTCCCACCAGGCTTCCCTTCCACAAGCTGAGTCTGTACATCGTTGGACCACTAGCCCTGGCCCTGTTCCTGGCCTTCCTAGCCTGCTGCGGGACCTGTATCTACCGACGGCAGAGGACCATATCCAAGGCTAACCTATCACATGACGAAGAGAGCATACCCAATATCTACTCCTCGCCTTCGTACCCTGCTCTACTCAGCACGTAAGTAACGCAATTATAGGGATGCTTCTACATGTGTACCTACTCAATTTATGTCAATCCTGTAAGAGATATCTGGCAGGGTATTGGTTTGATAAGTTGTTGACGCATCTTCCTTTTTAAAGTTTTGTGGTGTTATGAACTGACTATAGATTAAATATACCCTTTTTTAGAGAAAAACATCATTATTGACTCTTTTGAAGAAGAAAAATCTTGGCAGTTGATATCGAAAACCAAGAAATTAGCAAATATATTTTACTCACCTTTAGGTGATCATGACACATGGTTTCAAGGAAATGTCATCCTTTCATGTATGAATCGATAACAAGTAATAATGTGAACAAGCTTTTTCTATTCAAATCACTGAGTAGTTATAATTTTGCTAACAAGTATTGTAAGGTTAATTCAGAAGCCATTTAACTACTTACATGTTTACTGAATTATGGTCTTCTGATAGGGAGAAGAGCTTTAACTCTTTACAATGCTATTAGTTTTTTTGTTTTTTTTTAAACTTTATTTTTCCCTTCCACAGGGTTCTTTATTTTCACAACAAATTCCATCATATACAGTATATCCATATATCATATACAAATAATTAGTTATTGCCTGTCTGAGACTCCAGCTCAGTAGACAAGTTTCTTGAATGCTCAATTTTTTACAAATTGTACCCCCTTCCAATGTTCACCATCTTACAGCTGTCAAGTAAAACCGGATGTGATGGACCGATGGGAGATCAGCCCGGCACGCATCAAAGTGGGAGATGTTCTAGGGGAGGGGGCCTTTGGTCAGGTCCTGAAGGGGCTTGTGGTCGGGCGTATCTGGAGTCACCAGTCCTCACTGTCTGCTATCGTACCCAGGGAAGCAACGCATGGAGAACACACTGTGGTGGCTGTGAAGATGTTACATAGTGAGTACAACATCTCGAAGGTGACACTGATAGTATGAGATGAGAAACAGGGATAGACATTAGGGGGAGTTCACATATGAACCGGGTGTAACTGTTAGACACCTTACTGTCAACACAAATTTAACACGTGACTAAGCTACTTTGAAAAAGCTCTAATGATTGCAAGAATTATATAATTGAATTGGAGAGCACACTGTAGCGAAGTTGATACAGTTGACATCAGTATTTTATGAATGATATTCAAATAAACTGGAACCTGTCCAAAAAATATCTGGAAGGGGTTCCACATTTCGTGAAACCTTCATCCAGACTAAGTTTAAGTCTTTTAAATGTAATAATTTTATAAATACCCTCAAAGAGTTGTAAACAACTAATATAGAGGCTGAACAGACTAAAATGAAATTATAAAAGTTTGAGAATGATCTTCCAGTGAGACTTTCATAAGAATCTACGTTCTTGGTGTCTTAATTATTCACAGAGTTTGCGGAGGACACCCAAAAGCAGGAGTTCTTACGTGAGATAGAGCTGATGAAGGAGCTTGGTTACCATCCTAACGTAGTGAGTCTCCTTGGATGCTGTACCATCCAGGATCCTATATGTCTCCTGGTGGAGCACTGCTATTACGGAGACCTGCTCCACTTCCTCAGGAATAGACGTCCACAGGTGAGATGATAACAAGTGCTGTGACAATCCTCATCCTTATTCTCTCACCCTTTGACACTTGAACCTGTTGGATACAATTGATATTGGTATAACATGCCTTTCCTTTAATAGACTCTAGCTCAATTACAAGGTTAATATCCACCAAGTTAATATAATGTACTTAAAAAAAGAGTAGCAACAAGAGGTAAGAAAAATATTTTAGCTTGTTTTGATATCTTTTGTTTTATAGAGAATAGTTATCCTCAAAAGTTTCAGATAAACATTGTGTCTAATAAACCTCTTTATATAGGATGCAATTAATATTTGAAATGCAATTTTAATGGATTCTAACCTGAGTTATCTCATGCATATTATGCAACAAGTTAAACCATGTATTTGGGGCAATCATGAAAAAGAATGATTTCGATCTTGCAGTCTCACAAACATCAGTTCACATTATAGGATTGCTTTGACATAAACATTAAGATATTTTCATCTTTGTAACTTCAAAGCATATAATAATAATAATAATCTGGATTTATGTAGCGCTTAATACGGAATACCCTCTCTAAGCGCTTTACACATATTATTACCCCAGTCATCGGATTCATTCACGCACAATGTGCACCATCTCCAATCCCTGGGGAGTATTCCCACCGTATGGTCACCTTGAGGGCATAGGCAATTACTTACACAAATGCTTTTGTCATCCTATACCAGCTAGGTCCCCATTTCTCTCTTGGGTATTAAGTGGCAAATGTAGATTAATGCCTTGCCAAAGGACATTAGTGCCGTGTCAGGGATATATAAATTTGAATATACCTTCATTTCGATCCTTATCTTTATAGATGTTTGACCAATTCAAGACGGGTAGAGCTCCACGCACACCATGCAAGGATGCACTCAGGCCTCTCGACTTACTTTCATTTGCCAGACAGATTGCGATGGGAATGGTAAGATTGTACTTTCATTTCAGTATGATCCTAGATCAAGCATTTGCCATTGTCAATGCATTAACTCTTAAAATCAGAAATTACTTTTGTCTTTGTTGTAATAGAATTATATATATAACACTTTAACCTGTGATTGATATTAATTCATTTTCTATAGCTATGACTCAATACAAAGTTTTCAATACAGTACACTTGCCCAAAATAATGATAACTCTATCTGTATACACTTCAGAAAGCATATGGTACATATGGTCTGTTTTTCAACAGCTTTTTGTGTGTGGGTGAGTAGAATGCTGAAACTACTGATTTCCTCACTTTCTTGGTTATTAATCCCATTCTGTGGACTCTGTGGAAGATGACCTTTGTGCTAGACAATGGCTACTACTTTTATCTGTTATTATTTAATTCTCTTCTTTCATTATTATCATATAAATGAATTTACAAATATATATGCATTTGTATCCCATCCAGGAATATATATCTCAGAAAGGTTTTGTCCATCGTGACCTGGCTGCTAGGAATGTGATGGTAGCTGACGATAAGAATGTCAAGATTGGTGATTTTGGTCTTACACGGTACGTCTACGATGACAAGGTGTATGTGAATCGACGAGGAGGGAAGCTGCCGGTCAAATGGATGTCACTTGAAGCTATCTATGATCAGATCTTCACTACAAAGGGTGATGTGTAAGTCATCTTTGTATTAGGATTATATCCAAAAGAAGAAATGGAATGGGTTTAGAAAGATGGATAAGTGCTATTTTTCAAATTTTGACAAATTTTGCAAATATTGTAAAATAGATTGTAATAGATTAAGTTGTATTTTTAGTCCATACAACTTTCATTCCATCACAATTCCATTTAAAAGTGAATGCATTTTTGAACATTCGTAATGCCCATATCAAAACATACCTATGATAAAGTTTTCAAATCAACATTATAACTGCATAAGCTTCTACAATTGTCTGATTACAAAGATATAATATTTGTAAATAAAACGTAAATTTCATACTTCTTTTTTCTTTTTGTTGCTTTCCCATTCCAGCTGGTCATATGGAGTTGTGCTATTTGAAATTGTGACTCTCGGTGCAGCACCATACCCAGGCATCTCAAATAAAGACATGCCCAAACTTCTAAAAGGAGCCTACCGCATGGAGAAACCTGATAACTGCTCTCCTCAAATGTAAGATATTTAACTTTTTGTAAATACTACAAAAGATTATCCCATAGTTTTAGTAATCAGCAGATATACATTTTTTATCCTAAGCAAAAAATAATTGGCTTCTTCATTTACAAGTCGAGCCTAATTTGTTTGTCTCAACTCAGTTTTATACATGGTGCAAACCTGCACAGTACCAATGAGGAGCTGGAAGTTCATCATGTGGTACAATTATTCCATTTTAAATTAGAATTTATAGTATGTTCCAGGACTTGGAGTCTTAAATTGCTGGATCAAGATTATGACCATAAAATAGAATTCTAAATTCTCCCATTCCCTTATGCTTAACACCTTGTTCCAATATCCAGTTGGAAATTGCATACAGAATGTTGAAGGCAAGCCCTTGCTTGTCTTATTTTTGATGTTTAGTGCGTCTATAGCCACTGAGATGCCCGTCTGTGTTCTATATGAATTTATTGCTTCAATGATTATTATTTTGTTCTTTCCATACTTGATACCAAACTAGATTCAGTCTGATGGAGTCGACTTGGTGTGACGATCCTGAGCTTAGACCAGGTTTCACTGAGATACGCAACAAGCTCGAAGAAATGATGGAAGAAAACGTCTGTTATATGGAGTTTGATGCAGAGAAACAGCAGTGCTACTGCTATGAAGACTCCAGCTCAGATGATGATAGCGATGATCTTAACGTGGAAGAGAGTCCAATGTTGGAACCAGCCAATCAGGATACTGCGGCACAGAACAGTCTCTTGGCCACGCCCATGCTCAAGATCCCGACTGGGGCGGTCCTGCAGAGCCGTAGCACCCAGAATCTGAGTGCGGTTAGTCCATGCAAACGTATGACTCCTGTGAGTTTAAGTCTCAACAGTTTGAATCACCAGAAACAAATACCGCCATCTTGGATCCCTAGGGACCTGGTTCCGTTTGGACGCAACTTCGATAACAGGGCTTATTATGCTGGACAACCTCGGGCTGATGATGGTATTACCCATAGTGCATTACAAATACAGGAAGCGCAACAAGACATGAATCTTTATTCAGGTATCGCTGGATCATTAGAAAACATGCACAACAATCAAGAGAATCCCGTACTGGCAGAGCTTAATTTGGAATGTCCACATCCCGATAGCTTGCGACTATACAGCAATGAATCAGAAAAAGACAAGAGCAGCGAAAGCGTGGAAAGTAGTATCGATTCATGCCTGTGTGAGGATATCTCTGATGAAGAGCGCCATCACATGATTAAAGAATTCACCCGCAGTGACACATTTGATACGTCAGACCTCTCCCCTGATACGGGCAAGTACCCATCTCTTATTGCTCTCAAACGGTTTACTGCCGAGGGCAAGGTGCTCATTAGCCCAACTAGTTTGGATTCTGGGGTGTCATGTGACATGACGACGGGTCGACTGCTTCTAGAAGGTTGCAGAGAGACGGACCTGTGTTCAGATGAAGATTTATCAGTATAAACATGGCATCGGGCATAGACAATGTATTTTCACCAATATCTATCAATGCAGTCATATGATAGTTTATGCTGTATTAATAGTTTTATCAAGAGCATTTAAATAGTACTGAAATTCATTCTGACTTGTACTGGTACATATCTCAACATATGTAACATATACACTTGTAATTTACATTTTGTAAGTCTCACTGTATTTATTGATAAATGGAAGCATATATTTGGGTAATCTGATATTTGATGAAAGAGGACAATATTTATTCAAAAGGCAGCTGATGGTTGGAGTGAAAACTATATATAAATATATTTTTTCACCGGAATGTGCAATATGAGCTTGTATTCCACTATGAATAAAGTTTTTTTTATAATGTTATTCATACATTGGCTATTCCAAGCATCTTAGTATTCTAGAAGTGTACAAAATTACAGGCTTTAACTGTCATTTTAGAAAGCAAAATAATTGTAAGTTTTGCCTCATCAGTATGTAAAAGGAAAGCATATTTTAGGAACATACATGTAGGTGTAAACAAATTGTATATTGTATTATACGTCTTCTTTAATGATTGGAAAACGGTTACCGGTATTAGGTTATGATTTTAATGAAGGCCATATATTTCTTTGCTGACCATTGTAATCATAATTTGTGATCTCTTTTGTTACAATTTAAATTTCATAACATTATTTTATACTACTAGATGTAGTCATGGAATATGTGTTTGATTATACAAATTAAGGTAGAAAGTTAGCCATTTCAAATGTCAGCAGAATAATTTTGGGAAGAAGACGGCCCACACCAATCAAATGTGACACTATATTAAAGAAGATCGTTTTAAAGGAATTGAGCAAGAAATAATTTCAGTTATCATTTTCCCATCTACTCTGTTATGATATTAATAATGTCATATTATTGAAGGAACACGGAGTAAGCTTTGCTGTTGATTATTCAAAATGATCTATTTTGAAATATTTATCAAAGAGGAATATTGAATGTATTAGCTGAAAACATTGCATATTTTAAGCAGTACTATATTTTTCAATCAAATTCCAAAGGTTTATTTCAACCTCACAAATGACATTCCTTAATGGTTTAATGTTGACAAGTTTCGACAAAATCCAAATACTTGTACTATATTAATTTAAACTATGTCAATATGTTACAATGTGCAAACTTTGTTTCCATCTGTAAAATAATGGCATTTGCAAAATTCATTTTCGTGCAATATTCAATTCTTGCCATTTGTGATTTGATTGTTAGGCCAATTTATGTTGTATAAATAATTTTAATGGAAGAAAGGAGCTGATTGTATATATTCTTTATATATTTCTAGAATATATTTCTGGAGGAGATATAATGAGAATAATATATATTTGATTCTTTTCAAATAATTAGGGTAAAAAGTAATAAGATTTGTAAATAGGGGAAAATATAGAGCTACAAACAAATGTGAAAAGGAAGAAGTAATGTTTTTTTTAGATATGCATTTTTTTTACAAAGACTTTCTCAATGCAAGAAGCAGAAGTAGACTCAAAAGAAGATAATTTGAAATTAGTAGAATTTTTAGTTGTAAAGAGGCATATTATGTTGTTGTTTTTAATTAGAAAATGTACATTTGATACAAAATATCTAAAGAGTTTGTGTGTATATATCTAGATTGATTTGCAATGAAAACTAGAGTTTATTTTTGTAGTATTTATCATAAGTTTTGATAGTTATTGATGTATGTAGTATCCTTGTTAATTTCTTCCACAATTTGTGTATTGATGTATACAATATGATTAAATGTTTCATCCATGTATAGTTTTAGTTAAATATTTTTTATTCCTCTTTGTTTAATTGTGACTTTATTACCGTGATAAACAGTTGTTGTGATAGTATAGGTTTTATGTATTTCCATATTTGGATTGGTATTTTAAATATTTGCTTACTTGTGCAACATTCTAAATATTTATAATTGCAATGGACTTCCTGATTCAAGCTTAAACCTAAAAGCGCTCAGTTTACATCATTCAGTAAAATTTCTGATTTTGCATATGAGTACATAAGTAATATTATATGTATGAGCACAATAGCATATATGTGTCCTTGAAATAAAATTAGGAAACTAAAGTGAATAATGTACTAGATGAAGCCATGAAGCGGCACCCATATGGGAGAGCACTGATGTTAATTTATTAGTATTGAGGCCTATTATGAAAAGGGTCCTAACATTCTCTTGTTCTCTTCCTTCTCCTGTTCATTTTCTCCTTTTCCCCTTTTTTCACATTTGATGGGGGCATGTAGCCCCTTTCCCCTATCTCTGTAGCTACAACGCTAAGTCGTAATATTCTAAAAGAGGAACACTCTTGCAATATTTTTATGTAGATTTCAAAGAAACAATCAAACATTTATTCTAGTTACATGAATGTTTAATTGTTGTTTAAGTATGATATATTATAAAAGCCAGCAATTGAGTATTCATACAGTGATTTTTATCTGCCTTTCTTAGCCATGGTGGAGTATAAGGAACAGATTGAGTATATGATAAATGTGTAAATATTTGATGAATAATTGAGATTTCAAACAATTGGTTTGTTAAAATATGAAAATCTGTTTTATATTGTGTGAATCAACATGTTCTGTCGTCATGATGTGGGGTTTGTGTGTAGAGAGACACAGGGCAGTTCTAAATTTCTAAATTTACATTTTGATTAACATTTATGTGCTTCTTTCTGTAGGTAACGTAATTGTATTAATTCAAACAATATTATTATCATAGTACCAGAACACTCGTGAAAACAAGAAAACTGTCTTTTTTTAATCGTATTTATAATTACAAGGAAAAGAATAAAAGCGTATAAAAGTGATTATGTTGAGACACTCTAATTTGTTTTAATATACTACATATGTAACTTGCATAGGTTGGTGTATCATCAATAATGGGATAAATGTAAAATTTCTTCCAAACTGCACATTTACAATACGGTCCAGACATCACTAATTCATTATCATGTGATAATGAAATTGCATTTTTCTAATACCAGTGTATACGGACCTAATGAATCAGTAATTTTTAGGAGAAAAGGCCTTTCTACACAGTAAAATGCACAATTTTACTTAACTCTGTGGTTGTACTTTTAAAACTAAAGGTAGATTCTTATTACTGACGTGTTATGGAAAAGCATATTTGTTCTCTCTCTCTCTCTATTCATGGTCACACAATAAATGCACACTTTACAAACTGAAACTTTGTCTTGAAACCAAGTGTATTTGTACAAAAATATGGCTTAAACAAGACAAATCATTTATTTTCTCACCCACACCCCTTCCACCCCTTTCCCCTCTCTCATTCTCCTTTCATCAGATACCCACACATCACGTTCCTTTTTTCTTCTTCAAACTTCCTTTCTTTCTTCCTCACACTTCCTTTTTCTGTCGATTTCCTTCTTCAATCCCTTTCAGTCTCTTTCTGTCGTATATCTCTCCTCTCTTTTTCTTTTCTCACATTTATTTTGTTCATTTCTCCCTCTTTCTTATTTCCTCTTTACCTTCCTTTTTAAAAATCTCTTTCTCATCCCCATCCATCTTTTTTCTCACGTATAATAAAGTCGTTTTTGCTTTGTTTCGAAATTCTGCAGCCATTGCTGAATTTACAAGTCGAGCACTTTATTGCCCTGTGTCTTCAATTCGAACAAGCGCCATCTTCGATCTGTTTTTACAGGCACATTCGTCAGCTTACTAAACAAAAAATAAAAAACTCTTACATATATAGGCCTTCATGTAAGTGCTTGAAAGATATGCGTATCTGAGAGACGACGATATAAAAGTGTTCAAACAATTTCTTTTCGTTTCTTTTCTTCACTTTATCCTCATCAGTCTATGTTTGAGTTTTAGAAGCTAAATGTATAACATTTTGGGTGTATTCAACATTAATGTCCAAGTAAACTTTCCATATACTGTTTGGTATAAGATTCCCCACCTCGGGGTAATTTTGTGTCTGACCAATTTGGGCAAAGTATTACCCAAGTTAAACCTAAAGTTGGTCGAACACATAATTTCCTTCCGTTCTTACCTAGTTTTTCACGAGTGTCTGACTACTCTCCACAGCACGGATCATTATGATACCCGATCTCAATTCCTTTTGCACAATGACACCTCTTGCCATCTCAGTTTCCAGAGAACGGGAGCGAAATGATGATATCATGATAATTGACAAGGAAAAGGTCATAGACCTATCTTTTTTTCTTTTTCTCTCGCATTCTCTTAAAACATAAGGTAACGCGACGATAGACGGGACTAATAAAACTGTTTTTAACGTGACAGCCTACCCCTTGGCCTTCCCATGCTAATCGCCGTGGAGATTTATTTTCGAAACTAAACCTTGATGATGCATTATAGTCCAAGGTAGACAAGTCCCAATGGTGTTTAGATCTAGTTTTGTTACTGTTATAATGTACTCAAACAGGTAGGTAGACGTCTCATCTTGTCAATGTGTCGTGTTTTATGTATTAGCAAGTGATTACAAAATATATTAGCTCCTAAATCAAAATGAACTATTAGCACGGACGTCCCGACGGACGTGCTAATAGTTGTGATAAATACCACTTCTCTTCATTTTCAAACAAAATTGTTTATGTCATGGTTTTTATTCTTCCTGATATATACGAAAGATCCTCTTAATTCAGAATATTCACACACCTCGCACCTCGCACACCATCATAATTTTTAATTGATGTAAAGCAGGGCTCCCACTTAGCCGAGTTGTATAAGCGAGTTATGGCGAGTTATTGGGCGTAGCCTAAAAGCGACAACTCGGTATGGCTAAGCGTAAAGCAGGGCTCCCACTTTATAGCCGAGTTGGAACCTCGAGTTGTGGCGAGCTGGCGCGATCTTATGGCAAGCCGTTTTATTATTAATTGATATCAAGAAATCAATTCTTGATATCAAGCAATAATTTTACGTTGTAAAGTTATGGTAATTTTTGATATCCAGAATTCGATTTCGTGATATCAGGAATTCGATTTCGTGATATTAGGAATTCGATTTCGTGATATCAAGAATTGAATTCTTGATATCAAGAATTATGTTTTAATGATAAAACTGCTTGCCATGAGATCGCGCATGAGCAGCTCCAAAATTTTGAACATGTTCAAAATCTTCGCCGATTCGTTATAATTCGAGGTGAATTCGCCTACACTAGTAATATACTCGCATTAGTCGTAAGAAGCTCGCGCTGCACTCTTCATAACTCGTAGCAACTTGCCACCTTATGAAGAGTGCAGCGCGAGCTTTTTACGAGTAACGCGAGTATATTACGAATGTAAATGAGTTCACCTCGAGTTACAACGAATCCCTGAAAATTGTGAACATGTTCAAAATTTTGGAACTGCTCGCGACTTCAAGGAGAGTCGTGGAGTGTTGTTAAGAGTTACAGCCATACCGAGTTGTCGCGAATTATCCCGAGTTAAAAGAAGAGCTTTCGCGAGTTATTGCGAGTGCCTCACCACAACTCGCCTTAAGTCGGTAATACAACTCGGCTAAGTGGGAGCCCTGCTTAGGTGAGCGCCTCGAAAGGATTCCTAAATGTACATGGTTAATTCATGAATCAACTTAATTCAAATCAATTAGTTTGAGAATGGGTGCAACTGCGTCATTCTAAACTCAACGGACTGACCAAGGCAAGGCTTCCATTACCCATCATGCCCAAACCCAAAACTCTATCCGAATTTCAAAAGCTTTCTCTGTGAGAATGGATACTTTCAATTTGGAATGATGTCTGTATTACCACAATAAAATAAAATTTCCTTCATCTATGAAGTGACAAGCTGCGTTTACACTGCAACCAAAATTTGTCGATTTTTCTCACATTCCGGTGTTTCGCCGGCAACTACGACGAAAAACCAGAATTGAAAATATCCACCTCTGGAGAGTGTTTTTTTAACGCCTGCCAGAATTGTATTGTTACCTGCCTTGTGGATTTTACCAAAATTATACCAAAATGTGCTATCGCCAAGTTTCATAACCCAACACTAGGGTAGCCTTATCAGTCTTTAGACGCAGACTTGGAATTATACTTGTATTTGGAAACACGGTGATGATTTTTTTTTTTTATATCATAATCCAAAATAAAGTTTGCAGTAGCAGTCATTTTTCAAAGTGAAGGAAATATGAGGGGAAAAATTGGAACCGTCTGGAAATGATTGGCATGCTCGGTATGGTCGCGGTCTGATCGTGTATTTCGACCCGTAGTGCTCTCATCCATCATCTCATCCTGATATCATACAGGTGTATAACTTTCCCCCATCTCAGGAGTCAAGATTTGTGAGGAAAGGTAAGAACTTAGGAGGAAATTCAGTCTGGCTTCCTTTTTTTGGTATATTGGAAGAGAATTTTATTTCTAGGAGATTAGGAAAGATGAATATCGGAGGCGCATAATCTATGTTTCTCAATGAATAAAGAAGAAGAAAGTGGTAATGGTCATTGTTAGTGTCAAGAGTTACAAACAAAATATGAAAAGCCCCACCCCAGAATAACAAACAAACTAATGTACATCAGTATCAGTCAAGATTTCCCTGCGTAAATACATGGATGACTCAAAGATCAATGTTTTTCCCTGCCCTCCCCACCCTCTCTGGAAGGGGCTTGCTATCATTACCTTCATCGTTTCCTTAATGGGGGCGGCAATTCAAAGAGCACACCTACATACCAACTTTGATCAATCTGCTATTTCATGACCCCTCCAAATCATAACAAAACGCAAAAATTTCACACATGCACATGCGATGATAGCTCTAATAATAATAACCGTTTGAAACACATTTTGATGTAACGAGAAACGCGAATGAAGACATAATTTCATGCGTCCCAGTTTATTGGAGTGATAAACTCTTTGTCCTCAAAATCTTCGCTCCAGTTGAATGACGAGATGTGTGAAGAAAATAAATGGCATTATCGTTGAAAATCATGGGGTTCTAAAGATAAATGATTAGAATAGCCCACGAATTCCTGGATCTGAAAAGAAATTAGAGGTTACAGGAATGGTGGTATTTCATGTTTTGTACCATGTCTCTTATTATATCACTGTTTCGGCGCGTCACTGAAGGGGTTGTCGAACCAAATTTGAAAAAGAACTATTTCCCGAAATTGTAATCAAAGGCAAAGTTGCACCTTTAAAGACTTGATTTCAATACATAAAACACAAATGAAATAGACGATAGGATATAAGATTTCATTTTTGCCACAAAAGGGAAAATTTCCTGATAAGGTGCTGGGTGCTGCAACTATTTCCAAGCAGGAAAAAAACAAAGAATAAATAATAGCAACAAAAAGGATCCTCATATTCGAAAACAAAATGAAATAAAAATAAACAAGTTCTAAAAATCAAAAATTTTCGCCAACAATTACGAATCTGTCACCAAAAATATTACGTTTTCACTTCTGAATTTGACTGATATGATATTATGTTATAATATGACATTATATATTTATTTTTTAAAACTATAAATGGTTACCTACGATCCACTTAGAAATGATTTTAGCGAGTGCACAAAGTGAGATATCATGGTAAATGTATAGTGGTTCATGGCTTGACTCTAAACCCCGGGCTCTAAACCCAAAGCGTTGAGGGTTCGAATCCCAGCTAGACCGGAACTAACGTCTTTTGGCAAGACGTTAATCTTTGTTCTCTCCATCCATCCAGGAATCAATATATACCTGCCAATAATGGGGTAATAGTTATTGCAGGGCCTGAAGGAGGAGCAGTATAAGTACTGATGTGGAAACCCTAGGAAAATAAGTCCCAATCACTGATTATAATTATTGTTGTTGTTGTTGGTAATGGTTTAATTGCATTCATTCAGTATTGAATATATACGCCATATCGTCAGTTTTATAAGAAAAATCAGTTATCTATAAAGAAAACTGAGAATAAAAATGTGTAATGATAATTATAATTCATTAGTCAGTAACGCAATTTATTAGGGTCTCTGGATGGTTTGCAACTTCGTACTTTTGCTTTTTTAAATAATTTATTATAAAGTTCAGAAAAGAAAACTAGTAAAAACAAACTTACCTACTACACAGTGGCGGATCCAGGGGACACGGGGCATGGCGAAACACAAATCTATACAAACATGACAAACATGAGAGAGCCCCCTCCCCTGTTTTTGTTGTTATAAGAATTGTGCTTTCTGAATTGCCCCCCCCCCCCCCCCCGTCCCTGCTCCCCGGAGGAGAATCCCGGATCCACCACTGGTTAAGTAAGGAGCAGCTGTTTTACCCACCGCGTTTAGGTTAACAAATCACATACCAAAAAGTAAATGGCAGAAACGTTTGTCATTTATTCGTAGAAGTTGAAAATAAATTTAAATTGAGTTTCTTCGGTCCGGATCGAACTTCATCACTTGGTTGCCCTCTCTATCGTCACCGTGAAATCCCGCTACTCTCTCGGGAAGGCATGGCCGGGAATGCGAGGCAAAGTGACGATGATCGCTTTATCGAAGCAAAGTAAACGTACGTCATTTATATTGTCCCCTATATTCGTGCATATACAAGCGAATATAGGAAAGAAGGCGAAGTGCCCAATGTCATCAATATTATCACTGCCACCATCATTTACATTGTGGATGTATAAATTATGTGTAACATCAGAAGCGTTGTGTGCGACACGAGTTAGGGTTCTGTCTGTAAATTTGGGTCGGTCGCCCCCCCCCCCGCCCCCAAAGTGGACAAGCCGGTTACGCTACTGTTAAAATTAAAACCAACTAAAATGCCTCGAATTCGATAAAGTGTGACTTGAAAGGGGGGAAATCCCTTCTGCCATGTACTATGTCTTGTAATGACAGACAGGAATTGATGCGGACTAATAGTATATAGGCCGACCGTATGCCTATGAGTACGATAACTACAGACAGACCAGTCAGAATTCAGAATGATTCATTTTAAGTGAGCATGAAAATATGATATTTAGACATAAACATCGCTCTCAATTTATTTATTAAGCAGAGAGTGATGCCGCCGGTGCATCCCCCTCTCCCGCTCCGTTCTGTGTAAAGGTCCAGTCGTCCAGAAACAGAATGTGTACATTTTCCTGTGTTAAACAATTTCTGGATATACAGTGCGTCCCAGAAAAAACGAAACCGAGAATTATCGATGTTTTATCATAACTCAATCACAATTATAATTAATAAATGACACATATTTGTGAAGCTTAGATCCTTCTCTTTCAGTTGATGCAACTGATATGATGTATATTTCACGCATGAATGATTAAAAACAATTTGCAGAGAGGGTACCAAGAAGTCATTTTTTAGGGCGTTATCTGAATTCCAAAGAGAAAATCACATTTCTAGAAAGTTCATTTTTTGCCATTTCATTATGACACCTCAATCAGGAAAAATGAGCCAGAAATATCAAAATTATGTTTGTGTAAAGTAATGCTTGCATTTCCATAATTTGATTAAACGAATTCGTTTTCACTGGCTACCTGCCGTAGCAACAAACGGAGTTGACAAAAGACTTAACTCCGTTTCGTCGACGATCAGCCATGCACAAAAAATCCAAAAGACTTGATGAAAGGGCAGAAAATGAACTTTCTAGAAATGTGATTTTCTCTTTGAAAACCGCCCTAAAAATGACTTTTTAGTCTCCTCTCTTCAAATTGTTTTTAATCACTCATGCGTGAAAGTGTTTGATATGAGTTGCATCAAATGAAAGAAGAGGATCTAAGCTTTACAAATATGTGTCATTTATTAACGATAATTATGATTAAGTTATGATAAAACATCGATAATTCTCGGTTTCATTTTTTCTGGGACGCACTGTTCAATTTGTTTATACGAGTATTCGTTTGTGCCACGTCTATTATTGCCGTGTTATATCTTTCTCATTGTACTATGGAATTTTGTCTTAACTGCTCTGTAAAAACGTTACGATTTCTGATGGAAATATGTTCATAATTATTCAGGGTCCCATGGAAGACCACTACTTATTGGTGAATGGGCTACCCTGTCAAAAAATTAGAAATTAATTAATTAATTAACAGATACGCCTGGATCAGCCTGGCTGTCTTCACCACTATATCATCATCTTTTCTTCTTCTTCTTCTTCGTCTTCGTCTTCTCCTTCTTTTCTTCTTCTCCTTCTTCTCCCTGCTTTGCCAAACTACATATTATCAGAAAAAGGAAAGTTGATATTTTAGACCCCCTGGAGAAATTTTGCTCGTGCGCCCCTGCACTTATGAGGGAACTCAACTGCTTCGAGATTGTGTGGTCTACAACTCACATACCAGAATGATGTCAGAGTGGCTAAAAATACGGATGCTTTCAATTTATTTTGGAATTGCATCAAACAATTCCAATGTTACTAATGAATTTAGAACTAAGCGACCACCGGGTCGCTTTACTTGTTTTACTGTTGTAATCATATTACGAAATACTGTACTCAATTTGTGTAATATCAACATGTTGAGTTAAACTTCCGTCGTTTGACAAAGCGGTGCATCAAGGGATAGGTAAAGTGGACAAGAGAAATATTTCTGGCAAACAAAAAGTGTAGTATTGAATAATGTCAGATGGTGTTTACATGGGGATGACATGGGTCGTGTGTGCCCCCTTTAAACAGGACTGTTAAATCCTCAGCGATTCGATGTACCTGTGCTATATAAGACAATTAGATATCTTGAATCATTCGTATAACATGCAGCGTTAACAGGGAGAAATGTTACTTGTCGATATTGCCCTTTTGTTAAACTTTAGTCGATCGGTGCGATCGACCGGGGAATAGATAAAAACAACGATAGGCATTTGTTTTCGTCATCAAAGGATAGTTCAACTTTCAATTATAGTTCCATTATCATGATGGAAACGGTTTGGAATTATTTGAAATTATCTAAGGGAATCCGACTTTAATATGGACGTTCTTATTTTCAAAATTGTGTCTAACTTGACCATCAATACATAAAATAGCAATATATTTCATAGATTTCCATCCTATAGGATCTAATTCAATACTTTTACCCCGGTTTTAAGACATCCATTTAGACCAGTTAAAATTTCGAATGGCACGCAGAAAAAACCGAAATACAAGGTGGCGTCCAAAATAGCCACCATTGCCTATAACTAGCGGCAGACTTCATTTTAGTTTTATTTTATAATTATTTAAGATGAACCTTTCAAGAGCCAAGATTATCATATACGGAAAAGTGTACAGGGTATGTAAATCGTAGACAGCCGCCATTTTACATAGATGGTCGCCTGCCAAGAAAAACAAGATGGCGTTAAAAGGGCGGTCAATTTCATGCACAGCAATGAGTAAATGATATTCACAATTAGAAATTAGTCTTGACATCTTGGTCATAAAATGCATATTTAATTTTTCAGACAAATCTCAAAAAAGCTTTCCTTTTTGGCCTAGTGACATCTCAGGAGATTCGGCTATAGATAGTGTCTAATTTAATGATATTTTACCACTATAATTACCGAGCAACGTAATGGGTTTTCAAAAGTCATTCTTTTATATCTACCCAACTAAAACGAAATTATAAAATATCTTCAAAAATGAAGAAAAAGGGAATAATCACACAACAGATTTCAAGTAATGGTCTTTCGTGATTATTATTCAATCATCTAAAAGGGCTGGTAGCAACAGTATACTGCAATATCACGAATGTATATACAGTAGTCGATGGTAATATATTTTAACAGTAGCATTTTTCTATATATCACTTATTCACTTTATATTCATTTCCATAACAACAAAATTCATTAAAACTGAATGTGTTCTTACCATCCCATGACATGGCATATACGACCAATAGCAAATTTAAGTAGGTCGTGTAGAATAGAAAGGTAGGGGAGAGGGTAGGAGAGAGTGGTGGAGGAACAGACTGAGGAGAGACACCCACATACATGGCAGAGACAGAAAGAGACGAAGGTGAGGGTGAGGGAGAATAGAAAGCAACAGAGAGAGAGTGAGAGAGAAAAAAGGAGAGAGATAGAAAGAGAGAAAAGGAGAATGGAAGAGAGAGGGCGGAGGGGGAGGGAGAAAGAGAGAGAGAGAGAGAAATAGCGAGGAAGTGAGAGAGAGGGGGGATGGGTAAATTGAAAAAGAGCAACAGTGGTAAGCCTATTAGGTTGCAAAGCTGTATCGACTGAAAGTTCGACTCTTTTGTCAAGGGTTCTTTTGTTGGAATAAGGGTAAGCATCGGACCAGGAGTGCTCAAGAAGGGCTAAATCAACACGTAGCGTTTAGCTAATTGAGTAACTCTATTGTCGATAATGGGTATTTAAGCGCTTCAGAAAACATGCCCTTCTCATCAATCCCGATCTATTGATTATCGGCAATGAGGTTTCTGGAGATGTTTCGGAAAGGGAATCTCCTCTTTCATTGCGGCCATAATCCCTGGTTTTCTCTCTGATCACCACATAATTGCGTGCCAACATTCCTATTCTGATCCCCAAATGCACATGTGAAACGTCTTTCAACAGGTAGCTGGGTTGACAAAACAACTCTCTCCTCCATAACGTGCCCCCTCCACCATCTCTCTCTCTCTCTTTCTCTCTCTCTCTCCCTCTCTCCCTCCCTCCATCCTACGAACCCTCTTCACTCCCCGACACTAATTTCTCGTTCTGTCTTTCTTTATCAATTTATCCACCTATCCATTCGTTACTCACCCCTCTCTTCTTTTTCAAGGCCACGTACCCGCTTTTATTATGGATGCTTTTAAGCCTTCACAAGCCCCCCCCCCCCCCCTGCACCTCATGATTTGCGTCGAGTTTATTTATGTAATAGACTATGAAAGGCTATGTCGGAAATCCTTCCTACATTCAGTGACATCATGACGGAAGCAAGAACTCATATTATTTTTCATATTTCAGCGATACATATTAATATTATGATTCAAGATTGGGTCTATACACGATTATTCGAGTCTGAATGATACTGGTTTTATAGTGTTCATTTCATACAATTGTTAGGATTATTATTTCTTGAGTGTCATGCTAATATGTTATTAGTTTCACATCGTCTCGTTTTTTTTCTTTTGTTCTAAAAAATACCCAAAGAGTAGTCCTAGCCCCCCCCCCCCTTTTTTTTTTCTCTCTCTCTCTCTCAAACACACTCACTCATTCTCTTCACTTCTGTCCCACTCCTCTCACTCTTTCTCCTTTCCTTCCTTTCTTCGTCACCCAGCCTCTCTCCCCCTCTCCCCCTTTCAGGGAGAACCTTTCATGACACGGAAAAGCCCGTGGGCTTATCCATATTATGATCCAGAAAAGTATTTCGTAGCACACTTTCTTCTTTCGAAAGCATTTTAACGTTTTGGCATGAGACGGTGTGAGGATCTATCGTAGCCGGAAAATATTTATTCGTCATTTTGATTCAACTATCTTCTTGTTAAAATATCCTTACCAAATGGAATATTGCAGCATCTCTCGAGAAGAGCAGAGTTTGTTCAAGGGTTTTTCACTTCCGTTAACATTTATGGTCGCTGTTTGGAATGTATCCAGCTTAATGTATTGTGTCATTTAAGAAAAGGGAGAATGTTTGAATAAAGCCGCTTCATTATGGCCACGTAAATCCGGTTATCTGAATAATACGGAGCTTTGTGTAATGCTAATTGTGTAATTAATGAGCGCAGTGTGGTTCCCTCATGCTTGCGGACCTCCCGTCAATGCTTGCAGGCCAATTAGGCTGGCTAGACTGCTGAGAGCTACATCCAAACTCCCATTCTCACCAGCTCTCTGCCAACAAGAAGGTCTACCAGCGCCTCGGACAAGCTACCAACGCAACCAACACCGTGGGAAATCAAGAAAGACTCCAAAATACTACTTTGAACGACAGAAGGGTTCAAGTACGATCACATCTCTTTCGTTTGCCATCTTCCAACATGAGAAGCATGTCGAGGATCTTATCCGACCTTAATTAAGTTGTGCACGACGACTTTTAGGGTAAAGTGCGAAAATATCCAGTAGACCCCAGTTACCGTGTGCGTGTATTTGTATTGAATAGCTAATAAACTGTTAAGTAAGTTGCGGTAGATCGGTTAACGACAAACTCCAGCTAAAAATGGATGTCTCGAAAGTCTTGATCTTGACTTTGATATGGCTGTTGACAGCAGACTCGGCTCCGCCGGATTATGTGACGCTGACCAGAAAAATGGAGAGCAAGATTCTCCGGGTTATGGGTCTAAGCGAACGGCCGCGACCCAAGCCTAACGCTACGGCACCGCAATACATGTGGGACCTCTACAGGCAACAAATGGCTGCGACTGAAGGAGGAGCAGCCAGTCGAGGAGGGGAGACTGAAATGGGGAAAGAGGAGGAGGAGGATGGAAGACCGTGCTCAGAGACCAAACTCAGTAGCAACATCATCAGGAGTGTTTCAAATACAGGTGGGTAGCGTCTTGAACTTTGCTTCTTGTATTTCTTTCCATCCATATGTTAGGTCGGGAAATGATTAACGACCTGATATAATGACATATGTCACGCCAATTACTATCAGGCCAAGGCTAACTATGCTGACAGCTGTGCGCGACGCTTGATTTATTCTTAACCATTATAACTTCCCATTTTATTCACTTTCTGTCCTACATCGATTGAACTTCAATTATATATTAATTCATATTCTAAATATAAGCCTCCCCACTTCTTTTTCCTCTCGTCGACCCTCAACATTTTTTATGGTTTTTCACTTTCCTTTATTGGTGCGGAGGCAATGTTCACTATTACATTTCCAATACCTATTTTATAATCAAATATCATCTGTCCTTGCGATTCATGAGATATTCTCTACATCCCTTTCTTATGTATACCGGCGATAACCATTTGTGTGGGATAAAATAACAAAATCATCAGGTAACGAAGAGTTTGACGAAGAAACAAAATGACCTGACATGAAGGGCTCGTATTCGTATACTCCCCATCTCCCTCTCACGCGTGTTGTTTCCATCTCTCCCTCTATATTTCCCTCTACCTCTACCTCTCTCAACTACTTATTAGCAGTTTATGGATTTTCAAAGTCTCAGACATTTTGACTCGTCTTTCATATCTCTTTATTAAGTTCACGGAACGTAATTTTCATTGTCAAAAACGGGTTATTTAGTAATAAACATTTTAAATTCGCCCCCGCCCCCTATTTCCTCGAAAGAGATGAAAAGATGGCGGGTTACACTTTTCACCTTCTCATTTGTTTATTCACTGACCTGGTCTATTGAAATACTTCAATACCTTTGGTCTTGTTAGTTAAAGACAAGATTGGAAACGCGATGGGTTATTTTCAAGAAAGCGGATCCCAGTGTAATTAATTACTTATTCAATAACTTTCGATTAACGAGCTTATTACTCTCTTGTACCTCGTTTAATCCTTAAGTGGGTCAAACAAAGAGGTTTCGAAACTGTATGGCTTAGAAGCCAACGCCTCCCTCAATAGACCATTTTGTCCTTTTCAATGTAGCATGATGATGCTATAGAGAAGCGTTACTCATGGGTAGCTGAGTAAGAAAGTATTTAAAGGAGCTTAATTAACAAAGATTCAAGATCCCTTGCACACACCACGGGTCGAGCAATGGACACGATGCGCTTGAACTATTCTTTCAGGTTGGTTAACTACAAAAATGAAGTTCCCGCCTTCTTTTCTCTAAATTTGAAAGTCTTATTTTTAAATCTTAAAGTCTTACTTTTAAATCTAACAGAGACTGATATTAGTGACGAACCCTTTGGGATTTAAAATAAGTCTTTATTAAGACTTACAATTTTAAAACCACAAAAGACTTAAAATATAAGTCTCTTAGATTTAAAATTTAAATATTTTCAGTTTTACCTTTAAATCTTTTCAAGGTTTATTTAAACATAAATCTTTTATATTTCAAGTCTTTTAATATTTACTTTAAACCTTTCTTGGATTCATTTCAAAAATAAGTCTTAGCTAAGACTTAAAATTTTAAGTCCCTGAAAGATTTAAAGTTTAAGTCAATTGTATTTATATTTCAAGTCTTTTAGATTTACTGGTCTAGCTGAGCCATTAGAACCATTTGGTAAAACTTCTAACCAGTTGAACGGCAACAACAATTCAATACTGGTACGCAGGGGCGTACGCAGGATTTTTTAAAGGGGGGGTTTTAAAATATTTTGCTCCCGAAAATTTGAAAATCGCGCCGGCCGAAAAGTCGCTCAGTGGGGGGGGGGGGGGGTTTAGGTTTTTTTAGGGGGGGATTACATACATTAAAATACCAAAGGGGGGGGGGTTTGAACCCCCAAAACCCCCCCCCCCCCTGCGTACGCCCCTGCTGGTACGTCTGTATTTTCAATGTAAAGGCATCGGTAATAAGTAGACTTATACATAATTTAATTAATCGATTTTTTTTTCATATACTTGTATTTTATTGAAATTATTTTAGTTCATAGTTAATGTTTCCCTTATTCATGTTTAATTAAATGTAATTCATACGAAGTAGCGAAATGTCCTAATAACTGGTAATTTATATTTGTAGTATTTTCGAAATGAATTGCATATACCTAAATCATCAGTAATTAAGAAATATGATGTTAATTCAGATAAATTGTTAAAAAAACATAGATCTGCACGCACCCCATATTCAATATGCAAATTAATTGGTGTCAGCTGATTCAACTGGAAATATGCCAACAGTCAGTCATCAACTGGTGCAACTGGAAATATGCACATCTGATTGGCGAGAAGTTTAAGTCTCTCCAAGATTTATATCTAGAAGCTGGTTTCGATAAAACTTTTAGTCGAATTCCCAATTTATTAAGTCTTAAAGACTTGAAATATTTTAAGTCTCCAAATGGATTTAAAATTTAAGTCCTAGAAATTAAGAGAGTTTGATTTAACTACCCCAACCTGTCACCATGTTACTTCGTGATGTTTCGCCGTTACATGCTACATGCGAGATGAGTCTCGCAAACAATCAGTTACCAAATACTTCCTAAGACAAGAATTTGGGATCATCTTCAGTGATGGCGGCGGTCAATGACGTAAACCCTACCAGATTGGCGCCTCCTACCACTGGTCACTTGCATTAAAAAAAAAAACGCCACATGCGATTAACACGTGGCGGATATATACACAATAAGGATACGATTATAATCTCGATATTTATCATATTCAGATATAACAATCGTGAAGTTACAAATGGGATGAGTTAAAATTATAAATATATACACAAACTACCCCAGCCCGCCAGACTCCTTCTCTAAGATATTGGAAGTTTAAAGAGGGTGGGGGGAGAGGTGCGGCTTTGCATTATTAGGCCTATTTGTAGCTCCATCTTATACCAACCGTCTTATAGACAAACAGTCTGATTACGTCACAACGTTTATCGCATATTATTAAAAGTAAGAAATTCTTTAAGATATAATCCGCCTCTGTAAACACATTTTATAAGTTTTAAATGCCATATTTGTAAGAAAACACTTCAAGCGTTGGCACTTGCACAGACAGTGTGAATGAATCCTTCCAACCGGCACCAAAATCACTCTTGGTAGCGGCAGAAATGTCACATGACTTTTGTTGCCCTCTTATACAAATAACATAAAGTGTATATTTGTACTCCCTTGCTATAAACTCGATATATTCTAATGCTGAGTGTTAAATCGCCTGGGGCATTTTTTTTGCCACTTTTTCACGAAAGCTTTTCTCTTCTCCTTTAGCTGACGGAGGGATTTCAACTGGTTGAGTCGAACTGACTGAGTAACTGGCTAGACCTTTTACTGTCATATCAACTGTTATGACATAAACTATCTCTTAACAAGAATTGATGACCAACAATCTAGTAAACCTTACATATTTTCTGTGTCGTACCATAATATTTGTTTTCTATTTTCAGTTTTTCAAGTTAAGACCTATATGCTTTCGATCGCGCGGGTGCTTCGTAGTAGTTTGGAAAGAAACAAGAAAAACTTTTATTCGAAAGACAAGAGGAGAAAATATTTAAATAACCTAAGAAAATATGAGATATTGATAAATATTGCAAACTGTTACAACTTCAATGCATTGTTGATAAGAGCACTCCCCGGGTTTTATTCAAATTGAGGCCTGAATATTAAGCATAATTGGGTGCTTCTTCTGGACCACATTACATTGATATCAGTAGCTCGTCGAAAATGAGTTAAACGTAAAATTATTTCGTTTGAAGACATTTTTTTGCTAGTATATTTCTAATTCTTCATTTGACGCGCGTCATATGTCCCTGATCTTATTCATGTAATTCCAATCTCCGTGCTGATGCGAAATTTAAAAACTACACTGAAGAACTCTGCGAAAAGTAATCTCACAAAACCTCGTTAAGTGCCCACAAAGAGGCAAAATAACATCTTGATCTTGTTAGTGTTAATGTTGTTGAATGAAGACACGTAAAACTGTTAGATAAATTGCTAAGAATTGGTAAGATGTTCACACGTTCATCAGCGCTGTAAATCTTGTCTGTCATTCTTAGATTCTTTCCCTACAACTCCATTTATGAGGGGGAAAGTCTGCCTTTCGTCATTGCAATTATTATATTCACATTTTCTCTGACTGAGAAATTTCATGTGGTTCGCATTGCCAAAATAGTCGAAAAAAAGTAAGCAATCGGACAAAAAGCGGAACCGGTTCGCTCATGCTGCGCAACTATTTTTGAGGGAAAAAATAATCGGAAATGTATTCCAGAACCAAGGCAAAATGTAATTACAGAAACCATTGTTCACGTTGTTTCCGGTTGTCTCGTTAAAGAATCAGACAATCTGAGCATTGTATATGTGATCACGGTATGTATAATCGGTACATGAAGAACATCCATGCGGATTGGATCAGTTACTATTTGTTACGTCACAATGACTCTTGGCAAGGTCGTCGGAAGTCGATACATCATGAGTAGTATGTGATGTCAGCAGTGCGATAGAGAGACACACCACTCTCATGGGGAATGTTTTACTTTCGTTTGCAATGAACATGCTGTATTTGTGCATACAATTTCCCCCTAAATTATGAATACTTACAATGGAACACTTTGTTTTTCACTATATGGCAAGTTTTCAGGACCATCAGCGTTTTCAACCTTCTGTTTAGTCACGGACACGGCACCCTTTTAGGAATTCAACATTTTCGCGTCACCCTAATGATTAATCCCAAATTCATCACGGATATGTTTTCCAATTTCTATTACTCTTTAGACATCTATACACACAATACTTGAGCATATGGCACATTTTTGTACGGGGTCGACGCTTCTAATCATAATACTACATGTAGTATCATGTTTCTACATTTGAGAGGGAGTGAAACAAGAGCCCAAAAATTGAAAATTTTATTATGACCATTTTTTCAGTTTTTAAAATGTATAATAAGATTTTTCGAGCGAGTGAAGTGATTGAGTAAAAAGAACTGACGATAATCGGGCAGCGAGGTGTCCGCAATTCGCTATATCATAATTAGGAAGATATTATTGCAACTGCCTGAAACCATTCAATTTCTAAATTTTGCGAGCGAGCTAGGAAAACACTTTATTATCTTTAACACGAGGAAATTCCTCGTCGAAATACCTAACGTGATATATATTTGGGTATCTTGCGCTTTCTATTTCCTTATTTTCTTGAAGTGACCTAATTTTAAGATTCATTTTTTAATATAAACGAATTCCTCTCGCGGCACCCCAGTTGAAAAATACTGGCTTTATAGTTCTACCTATTAAAATATTGTTGCTTTGGCTACTTATCAGCTCGGTCGGAACTATGAATCAATATCTTAAATGGCGTATATAAATTTAATCTCTATCAAAATAAATGTAAACATTTGAGATGTGAATATTGTCACATAGACTTTTACAACTAGAATATAAAAGCACTTTTAGTAAACGAAACTTTAATTTCTGAAACAGTTTACACTTTCACCCCCCATATTTAGCTTAGTAGACTACGTGTTTCCGACGCCAATCTTTTGAACACAAGATGGCGACAAACACTTTCGTTGGAAAAACTACATGGACGACATTGACGATATTTTGTATTTGTAGTTGGTTAGTATGGTTACTATGCCTAAAATTTAGATCGAAGTAATTTCACATGTTTTGTCAGAAATAACTCTCATTTCTAAAATATACCTGACTCTCCGTCGCTTCCTTACAGCTTCAGAAATGGGATACAAAAGTGGAATTTCTTTGAAAGGTTCAGGATAGATTTAGACTTGCACTTTGGTGTATATCTGACATTGTAATCTAAGCCGAGTTCAAGTGCGATACCATGATATTTTTGCTGCCCGTGGGTCTGAAGACTTACAGATGTGCACCAAGAACTCTCCCTAATAAACACATCATCTGGCGACCATCATGTAACTGTAGTGAAAAGACAGGAGGATGAGAGAGAGAGGGAGAGATGGATGTGTTGGAGACGAGTTGATGGATTTTAAACTTTGTATTTTGTAAAGGCCCGACTTGTCATACCTGCATACCTTGGTTTTACCCCAGGGGATGGATAATTGACCCTCGGGTGAAACACCAAACGAGTATAGGGTGTGTCATCAAAAACAGATAATACTCCATCATACCAAGATACCTGGATAGTATTGTCGCTACGCTACCTGATAGTTCTTTGATTTGTACAAGAATAAATCGGTCATGTTTGGTTGTAACATGTTTCTTGGTCAGTTTGATTATCACTCATGATTGTGTTGAAAAATTTAAAAAGGGTTTTGAGAACACGGCGTGCCTTTTTATCCGGAACATGTAAGCTGGAATAATTATTGCGCTATTGGTCTGCCAACCCGTTTTGCACCCGACTGATCTTTCCATCACTGCATTTTGTTATTTGAAACTTCGTTTGGCTCTGATCTGCCAGGATATCAGACGTTTCGAAATTTAGAACCAACCACTGTTCACATTAACGTCTACGATTTGGAGTTAGTTAGGTGATTTTTTTACGGTGTCCGCCGTGATTTGTGCTTTACGCCATCATTTGATAGTGATCTAATATTAATTATGGTATCTTAGTTATGATATCTTATTTCCATGCTCCTTCATTTTTGAGACACCTTGTAGACCTGTCAGTCCGTGTCGGGTTTTTGCCGCTGCATTCTGGGTGACGAGAGACGAACGTACCCACCAGGAGCGGCGGCATGGCATCCCTTCAAAGGGTACACCTGAGCCGAGCACGGGTGCTCCCATAATTGCTTGATGATTCTTGACAAGGTTTACCGAGCCATTTTTTTTGATTGGCAGCTAAAGTGTATCGGACGAAATCCTCATATACACCCCACCCTCATCATAACTGTATCACAAACCCTAAACCGACAGTTCCTATCTACCTTTTGGAGTCGCATACTGGATCCAAACTTGTCTTGGATGAAAACGTTGCATAGAACAAAATATTATTACGGAGTCGTAATGGGTCTCGATATTTATTTTTATTCGAGCGTTTAGCAAACCAAAAGACCCAAAGAAACGAATCTTTATCTACAATCTAACCACTGATATTCCACCACATGCTGTTTGCAGGGACGGCGATCCCGGGGGACAGGGGGACACGTCCTCCCTTTTTTTTAGCGGGGGATTTCCCCCCCCCCGGAAAATTTGGGGGAAAATGTATAATGTACTGACTTCAGACTGCAACTCACTTTTAGGCTCTGGAGGGCTCAAGAGCGCAGCGTTTAGACTAATACAAATGCAAAAATCTTCTCGCTCGGTCGCAACGAATCCTCGCATAATTTCCTTAAAGATGTACAAGTAAATATCGCATTTCGTCCCACCGGTCATGAAAAGAAATCGTCGCCCTTCGGCGTTGGCATTGGCTCTGTTTTAAATGATTAAGTTTAGTTTGCACATCAATCTTACCCTGATCAAACCAGATTGATGTAGCAAACAGTTTATGGTAATTTCGACAAGTATATTGTCTAAGAATATTTTACGTAAAACACATGTGATGAAATAATAGAATTTCAAATTTTGTTAAAAAATACTTTTAATTCAAACATCTCGTGTATTTTCTTTTTGTTTCCCCTTGTTACAGGTGGTGACCTCCGAGCGAGCAATTTGACAAGCCTTCAACAAATCCTTCTCTTCGACGTCGCTTCTATTCCTCACGCCGAGATCATCGAGGCTGCCGACCTCAGACTCGAAATACCAGCTCTACCATCAGCCACAGATGTCCCTTCACTAGCAGTGAGAATATACCAGTTAGAAAGTCGGACTAGACTTAACTCAATCGTTTCATTGAAAGACAAACGGCTTAGATTGCTCGATGTTGTGCTTGCAGACTTGTCCCAAGGCTATGCTGGGACGATCGATATCGTAAGCACGGTGAATTCATGGCGATCGAAGAAAACATCGAACCACGGTCTGTTGCTCCACGTGGAGTTGATGTCAACTTCAGGTAACAACCGACGTGGTGATCGAGTCATCAAAGAGCTTGGAGCGATAAGCAAGAAATGTACAGCCAATCTGATTGTGACGTCTTCAGAGTATAAGCAGTGCAGCAAAGGAAATCGACGTAACAAGCGACAAGCTGAAAGCGAAGCTCCTGCCGACATCAGCTCATTCCCGACTGCGTCGCTCACCAACCTTTGCCAACGACATCGTCTCTTCGTGAGCTTCCGCGACGTCGGGTGGGAGAACTGGATCATCGCTCCGATGGGCTACCAGGCATATTATTGCGATGGAGAGTGTCCTTTCCCACTCGGTGAACGGCTGAATGGTACGAATCACGCCATCATACAGACACTCGTCAACTCCATCGACAACCGAGCGGTTCCAAAAGTCTGCTGTGCTCCCACGAAGCTTTCCGGTATCTCCATGTTATATTTCGATAATAATGAGAATGTGGTGCTTAGACAGTATGAGGATATGGTCGTGGAAGCTTGTGGATGCCGATGAAAGAAAGTAATTTTGTTATATTCATTTAAAAGTTTGATTTTCCCCCATCAAATGAAAGGTCGAAGTCTTACATAGAATGCTAAGCACATCGTGAAATGTTGCGAACAAACATGACATATGAAGGAGACACGGTCTGAAGTCGAAAGTGACTTCGCATTGGTTGCTGAAATAGGGAACGAGACAATATCTAGGGGGGGTTACTTTAAGACTAATGATGTGGCCATTGATATAAAGAGATTTGGGGGCAGATCAATTTGTGAAAGGTTTTGAACCTTACAATTGCCACAAGAGTATTAAGTGTCAATCTCCTAATAATATGAAAGTAAAGCAATCGCGGAAGGACTTCGACCACTGTTCGGATAAGCCATAGTCATTTTGGGAAGTGCCACTAATCAAGATCGCTTTCTTCTAAGTTTGATGACTGAGGTTCCAGTTTTACAAATGACTTTCAGATCATTCGGCAAATGTGACCTTGATGAAATGCTTGCATCATCATAGACTTGTATTCTTATTCTCTCGCTTAGAGAGTGAAGAACCAATACTTGATTACAATCTTTTTCTTTTTTATAGGATGAGAATGACGTTAAATCTTACAAAGCAAACATAATGAAAAGGGGAATTGGGTTTTAAATAATCGCTTACACCATCATTATTGTGCAGAATTATTTCTAGCATCAAACATTGTTATATTGAGAAGATGGTTCCCATTTTGCGTTATGAATGTCAGTATCTGGATAACAAGGTATCCTTTCAACACGTGTTCAGTTGGCGAGTATTGCTGTCAAAGATCGTATCTTGTAAATCCCTCGTCAAAACTTCATCTTGAGTTGTCTCGAGTTGCCGATTTCATAAGCTATGATGCCAACACAATGTTTTCCTTCAGCACCAAAACAGCATTTTCTGATAATATTCTTAAAAAAACCGGTAAAAACCTATTGATTTCACTACACTGATTTTATTTTCTAAGGTTCACGACGGAAACCAAGCAATCAACCAGTTTTGTAATTTGCACATGATACTATGGCTCTATGGGCCATAATGTTCAAAGTGTTAATATGAATTTAAATATAAAAGAACTAACACAGCTTTTGGTGTATTCACTGCCTTCATTACTGAACATATTTTCAAATATGAATTTAAATATAAAAGAACTAATACAACTTTTGATGTATTCACTACCATTTTAAAGAGATTTAAGATGGAAACGAACTTCATGTTCCAAGAAAACAATAACGATTGCTACGTTCGAATAATCAACTCGTCACACAAAATGGGGGCTAAGCTTTAATTTGTCGTTATATCGATAGAGCCCGACCCCGCCACTCAGTAATATTTGGAGTACGTGTATGCATGTTCCCTCTTTTTTGTTAAAGCACCGCCTATCTCCGGTGTAAAAGTGAATGGCGGGCCGTACTTTATCGCGCGAAAAAAGAAGGGGGGATGTCCATACATAATCATTGGACATCACGCTAACATGGCAATACGAAAACATGAGGACTGTGTCTGGGTACGTTAGCTTGGTTCCAGTGCTATTTTCCCAACTGTCTTAGCTTTGAATCATAAAAATATGAAGATGTAGGCTACACGACAAAGTTTACAGATCTACGAAAGCAGACCCATCAGTAGTCATTGAAATTCAGATCATGATAATGTTGATATTAAACAAAACTGCGACAAATGCTTTTTTGGATCGATTAATGTACTTGAGTAGGCCAATATTGAAAAAATATTCTTGAAATTAAAAAAAGCAATATTTTGAAAAATGGTCGATTATCCTTTTAATCTAATGAATCTTCAAGCTAATGGATAATGCTGTTTTATATGTAAATAGTGCATTGTGCTGTGTATATTTAAATATCATTTTATATTTGCCAATAATTATAATGTGACCATTTAAATTCAAAGTAGTTGTTTTCGCTGTTTTCGCTTTCTTGAAATAAACTTGATCTATATTTATATCACTTATTCATAGTTATATACTGCTTTTCTTCTCCTGGTTTGTTTCTCGCAATACCCCTTCTTTTACTCCGTAAGATAACACGACAATGATGATGATGATGATAGTAATGTCTGTAATTTAGATAGCGTTGATGACGACAAGCAAGATAATGATTTTGATGATGATGAAGATGATGAGGAGTAGAGATGATGACGATGTATGATGAGGCATATGAGAGAGATAATTGTGACGATGAGGTCAAAATATTAGTGATACCGATAAACATGAAGATGATGCACATGAAGATGATGATGTTGATAATGATGATTATGAAAAAGATAATAATGACAGTACGATGGTAATGATGATGATCACGACGGCATTGATGATGATGATGACGATAATAGGGACTTTTAGATTTGCACGTTTTCAGCTTTGACTGCAACGTGTGACGTCATTTTAAGGCACTGCGTATGCGTCACGTCGTCTCAGTCGGCGATCGAGAATGCGTCAACCTTGATTTTCCTAAATCTAGTACGATACTAGTATATGCCGCGTGCGCATAAAATATACAGTTCCTCAGGTAGACAAAGGGACATCCCTCCCTGCTATTATGTAAAAATGTGTAGAACAAGTGTCACATGCATATTCACCTGTTCTACACATTTTTACATAAGAGCAGTGAAGCGATGTTCTACCACAGCAATAGGCCATTTTCGTAATGTAACAAAATTTAATGCATAGGTCTTTGTGAAGTGCCTCAATACAAACTATTTCATTCACCTGTTAAGAATAATAGTATTTCAATAGACAGAATCCTAACTGCATACATTAGTTGTTGCCACGTTGGACAAACATTATGGCTTGACCTACCTAGCAACACTTAATATATGCAGTTGCATTCTGACTATTGAAATACTACTATTCCTATCAGGTGATTGAAATAATTTGTATTGAGGCACTTCACAAAGACCTATGCATTAAATTTGGTTACATTAAGAAAATGGCCTATTGTTGAGGGTAGAATGAGGAACTGTATATTTTGTCCTCTTTCTTTGTCTGTCATGTAATTCATAGTGTTACTTCCTGCATACATGTATATCGTCGAGTGCAATCTAAAAGATTTCTAATTGTAGTCAACATGGGCAGTTGAGTACGTTGACACGCATGATCAGTCGGCGTACGTCGTGTTCTCGTCCACTCATTCTAAAAGTCCCTAATGATGGTGATTATGATGATGAGGATGACGATGTTGATTACGATGATGATGCCGATATACAAGATAATGAGGCTAAAGCTCAGTTGAGAAACGGTCTTTCAGTCCATGATGGAGACCACCCATAAGACCATCACTGACGGTCTTGTTGGTCTTCAGAAGAAACAGATCTCTGAAGCCGGTCACGAGACCGAGTTTGACGGTCTCGTAAGCTGTCTGTCAACTGGGATGTTCCAACAAGGCTGTGGTGACGATCTTGAAAGGGATGGTGACGACGATAAGGAAGATGATGGTTATGACAATGATGATGATGAGAATGATGATGATGATGATTGTTAACATAATTGTGATGAAGGTAATGACTTCGAAAAATATAATAGCGATAGTGTTAATGATGTTCACACATACAAATAAATGAATGAAGCCAACAAACGGGCAAGAGTTAGACAGACATATCAATAATCTATAATAAATCGATATCATTAATAATAATAAATCAAGTAATTATTCACAATCAATGTTGAAAGGAGTCAATGATTAATATAATCAATAACTAAGAAAACATTGATCAGAAACAGAGTTTCGACGAGCGAGATGGCAGAATATTAATACTATAGAGTGATAGTCGTTGATGGCAGTAGACTGGAATTCTCATTTCATTTGGAATAGTATCGGTAGTCGGTACCACTTTGCTTTCTGGAAAAAAAAGTTCAGTTCGTTAAGTGCAAATAATTAGACAAAAGAAAGAAACTCAAAATGTTTTGATCTACTCTCAATAAACAATATGATTCTTTGATTAGTTCGTCGTTTTAATTTACAGCGAGCATAGGAAACGTCTATTTCGTACACTATGAAAGTTTTAATTTTAGTGAGCATAAAGTATTTTTGTTTTAAATGTAAAGCTTAAATGTCGATTGAATATAATTTTAAAAATTCCTCTATATGATAAATAAAGTGATGTACTGACCTAATAACATAAACAAAAACAATTGTTACACTTCTTCTTAGCATTTTTTTTTCAAAGACCAGATGAGCATTTAATGGATGTTATAAGACAGGAAAAAAACATCATCATTCTGGGCATAATTCAAAAGCTGCTATATCCTGGAGGAAAACATTTTGTTTATTCTTAAGATGTCCCTAATTATGTCCCTAATTATAATCAGTAGATTCCTAAAGAATGTATGGTTTTGAATTTCTATTCACTAGAACATTTTGAAATTAAACATAATGACGATGGATTTCTAGATTTTTCAAATTTTAACAGTTTTTCAAGACTGTTGTACTTTCTTTTTTTGTTGTTAATTGTTTACATTCACATTAGAGATGCTTGGATTTCGGAATAAAATGCCGTTTTCCTTCACCTAAAAGAATGATATAGTATTTCATGAATTGACATAGACAATTTTCACACAATATATACTGTGTTGAAGAAAAGGCGGGAATGTACAGAGTTTTGATATAATATGAGGGTAAACATGTGTAGCGGCGATGGAGGTAGCTGTTGACGAAATTGTATTTCTTCCCGACATTTTTATCCTTCAGCCAGGGTAATAATCGTGGCAGCGCCAGGAGCGTCACAACGTGACGGACATGTGCGCCATATAAGAAGCCACCATTATTATTATTATTATTATTAAGCCTGATATCAGTATAAGAAGTGAAGCATTGGTTGTATTTTTTCAGTTCTTCCGGTCTTGCATGAATACTGTCCTGACAAACAGATCCATTTATTACGTACATCACACCTCATACGGTTTCTCAGTCCTATTTAAATGTAATTAATTATCGTGGTTATTTAAGCGACAACAAATTAGCCCCAATTCAACCAAACCTTCATGCAAAACCAGATTACACGTCCTCATAATTATTTGCAATTGATCATGTATGACGGCTTATTTGGGCTCAGTGTTTTCTTACAAATTTAACTGAAGTACCAGTTGTAACCTGGATTTAAAGGACGTTTTCAACCGTGCCAATTTAATGATCGTACAAACATGTTTAAGGGTTCATGTGTAGCTATATATAGCATTGCAGGAATCTTGTTGATACTTAGTGTTGCTATGATACACTAAAGGAATTAATATCCCATAATTGTTGGAAAGAAATAAAAAATCTCAAAGTGGAATCTAGTCATTCAAATAATTGACGAACGCGAAGTTAATCGGCTGTACGGATCGAAGCGAGTTGTCGGGCCTGTAATACTTGATGAAGTAATCCCTGAAGCAGCTTTTCCAAGCTATACTGGGATGGGATGTGTTGTGACAGCAGGTGCAGGTGCAGACAACAAAAGGGTGTATAATTTCTTTATACAGTAAAACAGTGACGTGCGAGTAAAAAAAAAATCATGCTGCTATATGGTTTACAGCATTCTGGAACCTACAGGAGGTTCCAACCCTCTGATGACAGGGAGGGCGATCATCTGGAAAGCAGCAACTGTTGGGGTAGTAACTGCTGTGGCTGGTAGTTGATTCCAGATGCGAATGGTGCGGGGGTAAAATGAGTACTTGTAGGAGTCTATTGTTGCCACAGGAACAGAGAGCTTGAGTGTGTGGTCTCTTCTGCTGATGTATGTAGCTTTAGTTATGAGGTGAGGAAGACAAATGTTGACTAGCTGGTGGTGTATTTTAAAGAGCATGGTGCTTTGTGCTAGAAGACGACGTGTGTGCAGTTTATCCCATCCCAGCTGGGAAACAAGCCCTGTAGCCGACGTGGATCTTCGGTAGTCGCGGAAGACAAAACGAGCAGCTGTTTTCTGTACTCTTTCCAGACCTTCGGCAGCACCAGAAGTGTGGGGGTTCCAGGCTTCAGCGCCATACTCTAGCTGCGGTCGAACCAGGGCTGTGTACGCTCTTGACTTCACATCCTTGGTGCATGGTGACAGGGTTCTCCGCAGCAACCCAAGGGTTTTGTTGGCCTTGTTCAGTAGGAGTTGGCAGTGTGTATTCCATCGAAGGTCCTTGGTTACAGTTACCCCGAGATACTTGTACTTGTCTATCCTGGGTATTATCTCGTTGGAAATCCGGTAGTCATGCTGTATTGGTGTTCTTTTCCTCGTGATGGTAAGGGAGGCGCACTTTTTGACATTGAAAGCCATGAACCATTTCGCTGACGAGTCAGACAAGGTTTGAAGGTCTTGCTGAAGGATGGAGGTGTCATTCTTAGTGTGAATTTCTCTGTAAATCACACTGTCGTCAGCAAAAAGGCGCATCTTGGACTGGATATTTGCAGTGATGTCGTTGATGTACAGCAAAAAGAGGGCTGGTCCGATCACTGAACCTTGAGGTACCCCAGAGGTAACAGGCATCCAAGATGACCGCGAGCCCTTGACAACAACTGCTTGCTGCCTGTTGGAAAGTAGCGACATAGTCCAATGTAATGTGTCTCCTCTTATGCCATAATGCTCGAGCTTGGTCTGCAAGTGGCGATGAGGTACTCGGTCGAAAGCTTTCTGGAAGTCAAGGAAGATGACATCTGTCTGGCCTCTGCATTGTAAGGTGTGTGCCCAATCCTGGGTAGCAGAGATGAGTTGTGTGGTGGTGGAAAGTTTCTGCCGAAATCCATGTTGGTCATCTACCAGGATGTTGTTGGCAGCTACATGTTTCGAGATGTGGCTGAGCACTATGTGTTCCATTAGCTTGCTGCAGATGCAGGTCAAGGAAATAGGTCTGTAATTTCCTGGATCACACTTGTCACCGGACTTGTGGATGGGTGTTACCAATGCATGCTGCCATTCAGCTGGAACAGTGCCAGAGTTGTAGCTCTGCTGAAAAAGGAATCCTAAGGCAGGAGCAATCTCGTCAGCTACAAGCTTGAGGAGTTTAGGTGGAAGTTCATCTGGCCCACAAGCTTTGGATGGGTTGAGATTTGACAGCTGCTTTGCCACACCAGGACGATGAATGTGTAGATGGCCGATATCAGGAAAGTGTGAGGAACCTTCCATACGAGCATGACAAACCTGTTGGTTGGTGAATACTGAGTGGAAGAAAGAGTTGAGACACTCTGCTTTGTCTTTGTTGGTCGTGTGGATGCCTTTGTCAGATCTAAGCGATGGGATGTCCATATTCTCAGTCCGACACTGCTTGACATAGGACCAAAAGGTCTTGGGATTCCCTTGCAGACTGTTCCCTATGATGTTGTTCACGTAATCGTGGTGTGCTTGGTGAACTAGTTTCGCTACCACGTTGCGGTGCTGTCTGAAAGCCTTCCATTTTGACGTACTGGGGTTTCTACGGGCTTTCTTAAAGAGCCTATCACGCTTCCTCATTTTTCGTTTGAGGTCGGTGGTGATCCACGGAAGGTGTCGCCGGGATTTGCTCATCTTTGATGGTATCAGATCTTCCATACACTTCTTGAGGAACGCAGATATCCTGTTCCAATTCTCATCTACAGTTTGGAGCTCTGGAGATGAAAGGAAGAAATCGATTGAAAACTTTTCAACAGTTTCTTTAATGATCTGGTGGTCTGCTCGGTGGAATTGGTAGATCTTCCTGGGAGGGGCACGGGCCGTTTTCGGATTTCCTGAAAAGACGAAGGACACAATGTTGTGGTCTGATATGCCAGGATGAATGGATACATCTGTAATGAGGCCAGGTTTGGACGTCAAAAGAAGATCCAGGATGTTACTAGACGCAGGACGGGTTACATCCCTTACCAGTTGTGTCAGTGAGAATTCCAATAAGGTGTCAAGCAAAAGTTGATGGATGCTTGCACGGTTTGGATTGGTCAGTGAGCAGGATTCCCAGTCGATGTCTGGAAGATTGAAATCTCCTCCAATGATGATGTTAGGGTGACTTCTTCTGTGTTTAGACATAACCTTAGCGATGGAGAGTTGGAGTTCCTCAAGGTCTTGCTTTCCGTTACTTGGGGGACGGTAAAAGCTTGCTATAAATAGTGGCTTTGCGTTGGTGAATTGTAAGTTACACCAGATGATTTCACTATTTGAGTCGAACTCCGGACAGTTGGTTAAGATGAGAGACTCGTGCACTGCTACAAAGACACCACCCCCACGGTCGTTTCGGTCTTTCCGGAATACTGTGTAATTTCTAGGAAATACACTGTAAGTAGGGGTTGTCTCGTCAAGCTTAGATTCGCAACCAAGGATCACATCTGGCTTGTGATGACTAATCAATGCTTGGAATTGAGAGTACTTTGCAGAACTTTTAAGACCATTGCAATTGATAATGACGCCCTTCAGGATCTTCCTGCGGTTTTTAGACGGTGAGAAGTGAGGGCGTGGTGGTAGCCTCGATGCATGACCAGATGACGCTGAAGTTGGTGTTGACGTCTGACAATGATATTGAGCATCATCGGTTGTGTCGCTGATGCTTAGTGACTCAAACTGATTGCTTGTGGAGAGGCTGGCATTGCTGCTGAGGGAAGCTGCTGTTTCTGCATTTATGCTATGACATCTGCAGCAGACCCACGAGAACCTGTTGAGTCTGGCGAGGACTTCATATGATTGCCCAGAAGTACCATTGCATGTAATATGGCACCACATGTTGCAGTTATCACAGAGAAGGGCTTGGTCGTTGTCCGTGACATTCGCATTACAAATAGCACATGGAAATGTGTCTATTGGCCCCGGGTTTCGCTCAACTTGGCCGCTTAAGAGTAGTAGAATAGCGAGGTGACTAGCAGAGCGAAGATTCAGCACACTGGTTGAATTTCTTTTATTCTGAAATGCTTGAAGAAGTAGCAATGTGCTTGATTTGCATACAAGGTGCACGTCTGCTTGAGGGCAGAGAGAGGTATCCAATGAGCGAGATTCATGCTCATGCTGAAAGAATGGCTTAATTATCAGTAAGCCTGTGCTAACAATAATCAAGAAGACCATGATGACAGGATGTTTCCATGATGAGATCATGGCTGGAGGAATATGTCTACCCATGCTAGAAGTAGAATGATGTTGCATATAAATGTACAATGTACAATGCAAGTCGATAATGTACACTGTTACTGACCGAGATACATGAAGTTTGACTACTTTTATACTACTATTTACTAAGTACTATTGTAGCAATCTCAGTCTAGTCTAAAAACCAGCTATAAGTCAAAATTTATAACAGCTTCTCACTTCAAGTCAAGATCAATTATGCTCTCAGACTTGCCATCACTCTCATGAACATCATAGAAGCGAAGAAGGAAAATGAAATCAATACTTGCAGAAGACTTGCAGAAGTTGGCTTGTGGATGTCAGTTACCAACACAAGAGGTAGTATGCGGGGCTGGTAAATCCATGTAATGAACATCATAATCAATCATAAGAATCTATTATGTAACTCCAATATTGCTGTAATTATTATTATTTATCTTCTCATGCATTGCATCTATCCGCATCGTTATTGTAAGTTACCACTCTGTATTTCTTTATACTATGGCCCTAAAAGGATTACAATGCTTGATAGCCGTTTATTTATCTTCTGCAAAACTAGCTCACAGTGAAATGTAATATTGATTTACGCGGATTAATCAAGAATGTTATAGTTATATCTCTTTGACACTTTAAAATGAATTTAGGCCTTTACTCATTTTAATCGACGGAAAATAGCCCATTTCTCCCTTAAATACATTCACATGCAACTTTCTTCTCCACTAATGTCATTCACTGACTCGACTGAAGTAATTTAAAAACAAAGTAATTCCACTCATAATGATCATAAATCCTCATTGATTGCTATTTAAAGATCTAGTCTGGAACTTTACAAACATACTTCCCAAAGTATAAGATGAGAAAACTTACATACAAAAATAAAAAGTGATGCTTATCTTAACTTTACTGTCATTGTTACTGTAAACATTGTAATATTGAAACCGTTTTGATCTTTCAAAAAAAGTGATTTTCGAACAGCCCAGGCCCAATGTGTCAGTCAAGACAACGAAATACTGTCTGCCAACAAGTACATGAAAATATCAGTATCATCTTACGTGCTCCGATACTCAACGCAAAAGATTTTGCACAAGGTCTTAGCGATAGCAAAAATCAACAACTTGTACTTAAAAAGTCGTTTACGTCAGTCAAAAGTGAAGCAGTAGTTTTCATACAAAATTGTTGATCTTATGATATTTATCTGTTTGAGTCAAGTGTGTATGCATGCCAATAAAATAATACGTTGCCCTACAGAAAGCTTAAGAAAAGTTACTTGCTACTGTACGTACGTACATGTATAGTCCTTTCTATCGAATTGTGCAGAGAGAGAGAAAGAGAGAGAGAGAGAGAGAGTGTGTGTGTGTGTGTGTGAGAGGGAAAGAGATGGGATGGAGGCTACGGGGGGGGGGGGGGGGGGGGGTCAGCACTCCTATACATGGGTGGGTTAGTTCCACAAATCCAGAAAATTTCTCACAAGACCACCCCTCCAATTTTAAGGTAATTTTTTTGGTCCCAAATTTCACCTGGGTGGAGGCATCCGATTTTGTTTTCGTATTTCACTCATATAACCATGGCCCTGGGAAGCGGGGGTGCTGGGGATGCTGCAGCACCCCCGGAATTTTTCCAGGGGGGGCACAGCACCCCCTGTAAATTTTTTCGGTATGATATATTTACTGTATATATACAAAATTATAACGTTTCTTTCACAAAATCATATAAAATTACCCTTCGAAGCGTTTTTTTAATTTTTTTTTATATAAAAATAAAAAAATAAAAAAATTGTGGTAATTGGTGACCAAAAATGACAGACCTTACCCCACCCCAATACCGATCGACCAAATTTTCAAATTATGGAGATATATTGCGAGATTTTTGGGACCAAAAAAAAAATAAAAAAATCCTCTTACCCACACCCCCCCCCCCCCCCCCCCCCCCCCCCCCCCCCCGCTTATTCAACGGCTGGCTGAGTCGTTGCGAAAATTTCGCAATATATATATCTCAGCGGCTCCGGTGAAAAAATCGTTCCCAGGACCCTGCATATAACGTTTATATTATGAGCTTATAGTGTATAATTATTTGAAATAAATTTTACTTGTGTTAATATGAAAACACAAAGTTATGTCACAGAACAATGAAAATAACAATTTTGTGTTCACATGTTATTCTCGTTGCTATCAAAGTTGTCATAACTTTTCGACAAACATGGCAAAACAGTGGCTGGTACGGACCGAAACAAACCTTAGATTCGTTTCTCTCGCCTTTTCTTTCGGAAATCGATGCCGTAAACTGAAACCTAAACTGGGCACTTTCGTCACCCTTACGAAAGAATGACACCCCTTTTAAGTGCAGAACCTTCCCCCATTGAAAGACCCCCCTTATAAAGAGTTGTGCTAGCGAGTCCGTGGATGAAAACCATGATCCGTTTCAGCGTCTTAATCTTCGCCTCAAGACACACCCGTCACCCTCCAATCTTTTCTTCTCACACGTTTCCTCTCCTTTTCTCTCCTCTTGCCACTCTTTCAATCTCCTGGTTTTGTTAGGAAACGAAGCAAGCGCGACTGTGTTGTATTTTGTCAACTGGGCCCTGTTTGCATTTCAAATATAGACGTCCTTTAGACAAATAAGAGCTGCATTTCATAATCTTTGCAAATTGTAATATGCCCTTACAATTTAGGGGGTTGCATCTGACCTCACAATGGTAATATCGTGATCTTTGATGAAAATCATGCAAAACCCTTTTAAGAGTTAAGCAAATTAATTCTGATATTTATTAACATAGCTTGTCCTGGTTAATGCCAAGGACTTGTTTTTTATAACCTTGTCCAAAATAGCGAGCTGTTTTTATTTTGTTATCTCCCTGAAACGAAGATGGCTAAAATCGGCAAAGAGGTGGCCCTGGAACAAACTGCTAAAGAGCGCCTCATCATCAACAGTCACGTGGCGTCAATAGATATCTTTAACCATAAGCTATTAAACACTTAAAACATCAAGATGGATACATCGTCTGACGGTACCAGCAGTCATCTGTAACCGAAATCTGCAAAATATCAACCGCTGCACCCCACCGACAGTCATCATCATCGACCATAATCTGCCAAGGAGAATCAACCACCTCATATAGCCATCAGCCATCCTTGACTTACATCTACATAAGATTTCAAGCTCCAGAGCGAATTAGCAGCATGACACTACCCTCGAATTGTAAGTAAGATCTACTGAAGATTTGAAAGATTTCAAGATCAACCGCCAAACGGCGCCATCAGTCAACTTAAACCTAATTTTTAGTGATATCTACAGTATGAGGCGCCACCTATATGAACGTTCACCAAGATCTACCGAAAATTCCAAATTCCAAAATGGATCAACCACTATTGACTTAATTAATATTTTCCTATTGACATTACTGTTTACTAGGTTAATGATATATGTTTATTTTGCAAACGAGTATTATTTTTGTAACTGTTCTGTATAAATGTTATAAACGATGTAAATATGTTCATTCAGGGCCCCATGGAAGACCACTACTTGTTGGTGAATGGGCTACCCTGTCAAAAGATTAGAAATAAATAAATAAATAAATAAATAAATAGAGCGCTATATACTGGGTGAAACCAACTATCTTCGAGCTACATGTAGATCTGCGTAAGATTTCTACCACTTACACAGATCAAGCACAGTCTCTTTATGTGTAAAGATGACTCCGAGATCAACCGTCTGGGGTGCCTTCAATCATCTTTGGTTATAGGTAAGGCCCTTTTACACTTTCACGGATCGCATCAAGGATCATCCCGGATCTTAATCCGGGGTGTTCCGGCGTGCGACACCACGATTTCTTCTCGATGCCGGTGTGGATACGTTCCGAACTGGGTGTACACACGGGCAAGTACAGTGTCTCCACGGACAGACAAGGTAGCAACGCGGACCACACCGGAAACGCATACGGAGCTAACACGGATTTCAAGGAAGAGCACGGAGGCTACTGGGTACTTTAACGGTCCTTACACGGAGGTGTACGTTGTCTATTGGGATATCTCCGGAATGTTGACGGGTGACTTGAGCTTGTAGGCGCTCATTTGATATACGGAATTTCAAACCCGGATGAAACCGGTGTTAATACGGACCTCCCGGTGTCTACACGGACTGTCCCGGATGTATATCGGCGGCTACACGGAGGTACACGGTGCCTACAGGGAAGAGGACGGATTGTTTCATCCGTGAACTCCGGGATGAAAAATTAAGCAAGCTTAATTTTTTCCCCGGATATGCCGGTACGCCAAGGATCACGCCGGATGCCTCACCGGTGTATACACGGTAATGCCGGAGATAACACGGATGATCCCGGAGCGACGATCCGGGATGATCCGTGATGCGATCCGTGAAAGTGTAAAAGGGCCTTAGGTGTTCTGCATACATTTTAACAGAAAACCTAGATTATGTATTCTCTTATCAATATCTGTCTTCAAACACATGTGGGGGGATCTTTGCAGAAGTGTGTATTAACTGACATCCTCTTTCATATTATGATACAATTTAAGTGAAATTTTGCCATCAAATTTGGCGAGTTGGGGGCTACCAACATTTTAGATGGGCTATATTTAACCATGAAAAAAATGTTTCTGAGGCTCACAAAGATCAACCGCCATTACCTCGATATTAGTCAGTTAAGAAATCATGTATATCACGATCCATTTAGAGTCTTTTTAATTATTATGAGCTTCAACCTGGGATATGTTAACATTTTTTTCGGAGTAAATGTAAGATGTGAAGAGGGCTTGCTTTACCTGTGCGGAATTTGAGAAAGGATTTCGATGTTTCCTTCCTAACAATTATTCTTTTAACTTTCAATCGCGTAACCTTTGACCGAGAAGGTGCGTTGTTCTGAGGTTCTTGACTTCTCCGAGTTGTGTCGCTATGTTTATATTCTCAGTGTTACACCGGTGAATGATGGATTGAGTGTTGCAAAAAATAACACCCTAAGCTTACAGTATATATTCACCAAAATTTATCATGTTTTATTAAGATATATCGCCGCTGAAACCGTTAATACTGAATATATTGTAACGGCGTTTACAATGATTGATGAAATGTGCTGTCTACCTTGTAATCACCTTAACAAGCCTCCTTAATGCGAAGAGTTGACAAGAACTTTATGTAAAGATTTCGCTTTATATTCAATATTTACGTAACATTTTACCATGCATTTTTCAAGCATTATTGTATATCAACATTAATAATCATGGCAATACAAAGTCATGTATTATAAGTATTAAATACGGAATACTAGAAGGAGATAACAATGTACAAAACTTTACTCTCCTAGCTATCATATTGAAATCATCTCTTTATTTATGGGGATGATAATGCTTTCGTGTGTGCAAATTGATCAAGCTTGCACCATGAGTTGCAATTAAACCGTCCAAAAAGGTAACATGGAATATCCCTGTTTTCATGAAAAAGGACATTCTCACGTAAAGTTAAGTGCCCTCTCGTGTAGGTGGGCATTGGGTAAAATAAACTGTTCAATAGGCCTACTTCACCGGGGCACTTCTCTGAAAACATTTATACATGGCCTTTTTTTACTGGTTTAAAGCACTCTTTTAAAGTTTGATGGCCTTTCATCTCACATAAACCGGTCAACTACCGAAACCATGTTTTGAACGTGACATTTAAACGAAATGTGTTACATTTCACATTGATTGTGATGAAATTACAATCATTTATTTATCTTTTGTCACATTTTATGTGTTTCCATTCTCTAAAATGTATTCGCCACCCCTTTTTTTTTCTGTCACTCCAGTTTGTTCTTAAAATACTGTTCTCTTAGAATCTCTCTCATGTAACATCACATCATACGGTTCGTTAATTTCATTCTAAACAGCATGACCATGAGACATCCGATAAGAAATGAAATGTTAAACACAGTTCTTTAATTCCTGTGTTTTGTCACGCTTTATTGTCTGAAATCAATTAGTCAATGGCGATTAAGTTTCTAACGCTCGCACGAGATGTTTTTTTTCCCGCTCGAAATAAATAAGTTTATTGTGACGTAATTGGACTTTTCTCGTTTCCGTCTGCCATTGAATGTCATGACAATGAAAACGTGTTACATGAAACTTAAAAAACACTTCCATTATAAATCTTTGCCTTTTTTTTCTGTTGTCCTCGTTCCTGTATATCTTTCGAACCTGAAAGCATGAATAACATTCGTTCCATTGAACTTTCTCTATTGCCACCTGCATCCTCAACGTATCATCTACACTCCATGGCTCCAGTAGAAAACGTTAACATATTCCAGTCGAATTGACCCTCTTCCCAAGCCCCAACAACCTGTTTTACCCTCAGAGTGTGAGAGCCTTGATACCAAGTACCACATTTAACCTGATATTCACATCCCCACCCCCATCCATCCTCCTCTTCTCCTGACTCGCCTCTTCTATCCGCATTCTATCAAACTAATAGCGATGAAAACACTTCCAACAGGTTGGGGTCAATAGTTTTTCAATGAGTCATTTTTACAAAAGACTTGCATATCGGATTATAATTGCGCTTTAATTCACGTCGGGTAACGAGAAATTTTATTTCATTGAGAATCGGGTCCATTGTATGGTTTTGTGGTCTTTCAAGAGTCAATTTGCGGGCCATAATAGCTGACTGAACAATGATAAAAAGACGCAAAATACTGATACGTCAAAACGATTACACTCATAATGCACGCAAGATGAAATCCACCTTTCTTTTTTGATGTTGTAAGGCTTACCACTGTCGTGGAAAATGGAAATTACCGCAGGGTATGAAAACAGAGTTCACGCACTTTGTAACTGTTGCTTTTGGAATTTCATTTTTCCTTTTTTTTCTGTTTTCAACTCTGTGATCCGACCAAGCTTCATACCGTTATTTTCCTACAGTTTGCTCTTTCTCCACTTCTCTCCCTTGCTTTTATAACTACTTTCTCACTATCGTCATTCCACATCCCTTCATCTTTCTAAACGTTAACTTCATTCTCTTCTAAGATAATCGCCATGATCCACAGAACTAAAGATATTGAAGATGAAGGTAAAGACGAGGCTGTACATGTTGGTGATGATGATGATGATGATGATAGTAGTTTCGGTGGTGGCGATAATGATGATGACGATGGTGGTGGTGAAGATAAAAGTGATGGTGATGATGATGGTGGTGCACGGTGGTAGTAGTGGTGGTGGTGATGGTGTTGGTGGTGGTAATGGTGGTGACGGTTGTGGATGTGCAATTTGTGATGATGATGGTAGTAGTGATGGTAAAGATAAATGAATGTGATGATGTTGCAATGATGTGATAATGTTGTAATGATATTGTAATAATGTTTTAATGATGATAGTGCCCTGATAGTGGTGGGGATAATGGTGATGAAGAGGGTGACGATGATGGTGGTAACGATACAATGATGACGATGATAGTGAGGGTTGATATGGTGGTGGTGATGGTAGTGGCGATATTTGCAAGGATGATAATGGTGAAGACGATGATACAAATGATGCTATATGCTACTGCTGACGATGACGATGAATATATGACTGATGATGATGATGGGAATACATTGGACAATAACAAATTAAGACACAAACATGCGAATATTGAGAATAATAATCCGGATAGAGATACAATCTACAAAAAGGAAGACATTTATTATCATTAACTGACTGTTTATATTGATCCGTCAGAAAATTGTTATTGACGTGTGTAAATATGCACAATTGAAGGAAGCATGATTTGATAAATTCATCTCCCGAACGCCAGAAGCAACTGATTGAGGTTTAAATGAATATCGTTTCATTCTTTCTCCTTTAAAATACCAATTTATTTGTTTGAAAAGACTAACTCAATCTCTCATGTCATAACGCTTCCTGCTGACTCCATTATACGGTGACATGCTTATGAATGACTCGAACAATTCCCTCATATGAAACTGATATAACCACGCTCTGGTGGCCCCCGAACCAAAATCCGGCACTGCTTTATGAAATATTAGATGGATAAATAATCGACGCGTCTCATTTTTTTTCTTGAAAGGAAATAATCAGCTTGGATGTCGAAGCACATGTTCCACCGTGTGACGGAAAGGCGGTATGGTCGTAAGTGTTGTTCTAAATGAAATATCATAACAAATATTGCTTGCATGGGGGCATGCAGTGTGAATTGGCGGAAGGAAGTACAACTTCCTTCGATCCTAACTCATGCTTTACTTCTTTTCTTCTTTGCCTGAATGCATGTGTCATTAATAATTATTTAGTTTTGAATTCGCATAAATGGCTCGTATGAAATATAAAGACTAAATTAAATGTGGTTTAACTTAATCCATTAGTTTATGGAGCGCTAACTGTCAAACTGTTTGTTATGTATAAATCGCTGTATTTTGCAAGAGAATGAACAAACCAAATGATTAAAGTAAAAAATGAAACTGTAAAGCTAACTTCACGTTTTTTTATATTTTTTAATTGATACGGCTATTATGAGGAGGTTGACATGGTCCTCCATAAATCAGTGAAATCAATCTGCTCACTTAAACCTGGGCATAACCTTGACATTGGCATAACGTTAGCCTAACCCCTTTTCTAAAGTTTGGGTTTTACCTCCCCCTCCCCCTCCCCCTCACCACCACCACCACCACCACCACCACCACTACCACCACCAATGTGGTAGTTTCTTCTTCTTCTTCTTTCTTTAACAATTTAAAAACTTGTTCTACGTATGGTATAATAACATAAATAATAATTTGTACTGGCACACAAACGCTTTTATGCATATTGGTCGCAATGGTTACCATTTTTATCGAGTTCAGAATGACAAAATACTTTATTTACGTTTGTCTTATGTTCGTTTTCTGGTAATCACTTGGCCTGTGTCGTATGATTTTATGATACCATTCTTTTATTCAATCATTTCCGTCCGTGAATACCTTGTTATTCACTAAAGAGATTTAGACACAAGCATTACAAGATTAACTTTTAAATACAGTATGCTTCCTGAAATTCATAAACTAGTCCCCTCCCCCCCCCCCCCCACCTCCTACACAATCGAAATTCATGGAAAAGAGTTCTTGAACGTCGCCTAAAGGTAAAAAACAAATCCTCGCAAAATGAAATTTTACCTTCATATAAACTAGGGCATGAACCCTTCAATTACTGGTCTAGGAGGTGGTCTGTGCATGGTGTCGATTCATAGATTTGGTCTGGTGTGATTTTTATGAGAACTGCATTCGAGTTTTATCATTTTATCATTACGATTTTTTATATATTTTTTATCAATCTTAACATAAATTATGAATGTATTGGACTGACATACACCTAGGTCACTAATAGCATGAGAATTCTAACATTTCCATGTAAAATAACTTGACTTCTAGTAGTGGAGAGTTTACATTTTACTACATCTTTGAGTTGTGCAATTGCATCATAGAAGTATTACAAATGTTCATATTTTGTCCTTAATTGCTATAATTTGATCGAATATTCGAGGTGCTTGTAATTTTATTTTACTATACTACTAATACTTTAATATATCAACTTTACAGAGTAATGCTGCTTTGCCAATTAGTTTCGTTTATTTCTTAATTCATTATCTATTTGAATACACGTTCTCTCTTTAAACGTTTAACAAAATAAAGAAATGCAAAGGTAAGACGAAAATGGGCGTATACTGATGTGTTTATGAATATCCGTGAGACCTCAATGGTCATCAAGAAACAGAAATTACCTCAGGGCGAAATGGGGCCATCGGCCTCTTTTGATACATTCCTGTTTATTCTAAATGTGAACCCTAGGCGGCGTATGAAATTGTTATCCGTTACTGTATAACACGGAGTGTTTTTTTACAGTATAGCACGAGCTATTTCTGCTTGACTGTGTTGAGAGCATGAATCAACACCGTTCATAATCATAATGTCGTGATTCGTTTTTGAAATAAATTCGTCGAAAATTTATTCTATCTATCGACATAAAAAAAGGATGGCGCAAAATATTCCAACTAGGAACATGAAGACAATTATTTCTATTATTTTTTAAAGTAGCAAAAATAATTTGTGAGGCGTTTTTTTAAAAAATAGAATAATATGCCAAAGATTGACAATGAGACGAAATTTCCATCTAATTTACGCTCGTATATCGTTTAAAAGAAATTAATAGATGACTAACGTAAGAACCCAGCGTTATATTTATGTATGTAATCATTGATTTTACATTCATTTGATAAAAAGTAAATTAAGATCTTTTAAATCTTAAATAGAGGGGATGAATTATCATAATGCTAAACGAAATTAAAATTTCAGGAAACAACACATTCACAGGGAAATTCAAACGAAAGAAAGGTGGATAAAGGGAAGTTTGTAAGTGAAATCGTGAGAAATTGAAATATGGAATGATAGAGAGACATGGCGGGGGAAAGGGGAGCGATGAATGAAACATGAAAAGGCCGACAGAAATTAATTCAGCATTCCTGAGTTATTAGCCCGAGGGTGGAATGCCCGATGTAATATAGTGATAAACATCAAGAACACGGAAATGACAGCATCAATTTATACCGCAAATTGCACCGACATCCAGGTGTAAAATTGGCGCGCAAATGGCCTTCACCTGAGAGCTTACCATCAGATCGGTGTTTCAAAGGGAGAGGAGGAGGGGTAATCCCACAACAGGGTCTGCATATGGAAGATAAATATATATAAACGTATGATTTTATCATGATCACTTCTTTCGCATTTTATATAAACTGCCAATGAGATATGGATCTCCATTTTGTCTGTTCAGTGAAAGAATGCGTAGACACGTACATCTTCATTTTATAACCAAACACCACAATCATCTCTATCTTTTTCTCCCCCCCCCCTCTCTCTCCCACCCCTCTCTCTCTCTCTCTCTCTCTCTCTCTCTCTCTCTCTCTCTTTCTCTCTCTCTCTCTCTCTGTCCTTCATTCTTTCTATTCCACATTCTGTCTAAACCTATCTTATCTTCCTGTTCATCTTCGTTATCATGTTTTCTTTCTCTCTCCAAACCCTCTGTTTTATCATCGTCATTCGCCTCCTCAAAATGTTCTCTTGAATCATCATCATAGTCACCATCATCATCATCATCATCGTCATCATCATCATCATCATCATCATCGTCATCACTGTTACCATAATCATCGTCTTCATCATAGCTAGTCTTCATCACCATCAAGCGCCTTTGATTAGGCAACTAGATATTGACGCTTTATAAATTCCTTGATTGGATTGGATCGTCATCACCAGCGTGAACATCATAATCAACATTACTATACAAGTTATTCATTTACTACTCGTACTATACCTAGACAAGCAACTTTCCTGTCCCAACCTCTACTCCATCTGTCTTTTTTTTTTCTCTCTCTCTCTCTCTTTTCGACAATGTCACCACGAATCTCATCAAGTTTCATGTTCATTACTTACAGCACCCTAAGGTCGTCGTCGTCGTCCTCCTCCTCGTCCTCCTCCTCCTCATAATCCTCCTCCTATTCCACCTCCGTTGCCCCCTACCTCCTTGCCAGAAAATCACTGATTCGCCGCTATATTATGTAGTGAAACATTGAGGGTAATATTTGACTACCACGCTATGTTACACAGTGTCGTTGCCCTCTCCTGGTTTCCATCAACAGTGTTCATGTACCCTGTAACACGATAAGTCACAATGTATATTTGTATATATTAATTATATTAATGCACGATTGTTCATTGTGTTAGTATTTGATCAATAATCTTTTTTAAATTAAAAATGTTTCAACCCAATATTCATATTTTCTTATTTTCCTTTCTGCCCTTCTCCCCCGCTTTCTAATTTCTCTTTCTTGTATCTTTCTTTATTGCTCTCCCCCTTCTTTCTGTTATATTCCTCTTCTTTCTCTCTCCTTCCTTTTTCTCTTTTTTCCCTCCCTCACACTCTGTATTATTTACATACGCACACCCACAAGCACGCACTCACGTACACACACCCACTTTCAGATCTATTCTACCGACTTTTTTACTCTCCGTCAGTGTCTCCTTCTTCCGTCTTTATTTATTTGATCTAAAATAATCATAAACTTGCGAATAAGCATGAAAGATGGACCATCTTGTCCGATTAATACCCATTTATATGATTGATCATGGTTGTGGTTTTAGAAAAAATACATCCTCCATCTTTCTTGTAACCTGATGCCGAGTACCGTGTTTAGGATCGCATCCCGATCAATCAAGGTTGCTATGGTTACTACCGTCTGGAACACGTTTAGGAACACAATAATTCAATATCTATGCCGTGTTTCTTGTATCTTGCGAGACTTGTTGAAAGTATATTTTGACTGTTATGGGAATAATACAAATAATTCAACATTATTAAGTGTGATCCAGTGACACCTCCCCTGGACCTCAGAGTGTGTTAGTGACCACAAATAAGTCATCTTTAAGGAACCGAAAATGCGCCGTTTTCGGTTCATGCTTCAGTAGAAGGTGCCGATTTATTACAACGTCAACAAGACAATAAATATTCGCTCTTATCTTGTGAGGAATTCTTTCTTCCACGTTCAAGTGTAAAGAAGAGATCTCTTTCTATATTTGACTTTCACATTTGATTCATGATGCCCTGAGTAATGAATATCACACCTTGTCGTGTAAGCAATTCTAAATTGTCTTTGATCAGTAGGTCGGTTCTTATCTCTTAACATTCCACTGTACTGCTTGCTCTTCAGTGACGCAAACATTAGATTTCACTACGAACCGACAGAGAGAAACCTCGACTGAATCTATCATAAAATACTTTCGAAGTTACGTCCCCCTTTACCGTGGTTATTAATGAAAAGTGAATAACCTGTATAGTAGTAACTCACTTTCAAACAATGTTTAGGTATGGAGGATTCGAAACCAACGCGTTTCTCACGGTATTTGAAAATGGCGGTTAACTCGGAGGTCAACAAAGAAACGGCACACTCGGTGAATCTGTGTGTTTTAATTTTGGTTAAACATGGTCTTCATTAAACCATTCTCTTTATATATGGCACTTAATGGGGCTTTGCTTTTGGCCAAAACATATATTACTGAAAATGAGTACACTTGAGCATTTTAACCGGGTTCGTGTGCGCTATTTTCATTTGCCAGACTCCCCTCGTTTCTTCATGGATATACAAATTATTAACCTGTATAACGAAGTCTATTTCCTACAAGAAAAATATAATCATCGGTAATTTAATAGGCCTACCTATATAGTGAAAATAATGAATGGAAATGATCGATTTTTGGGGATGATTATCAAATTAATTTATTGAATAATGAACAAATGTAATGAATGTTGGGGAGTTCTGTGTTACAAGAGGGGATGACATGTCCCTTGTGAAAACCACATCTGGCAAAACAATCATTGTACAGCAATATTTGTGTTCGTTGTGCCAACATGTTGAAGTAAAACTTGATAAACTCCTTTTTGTTATAATTTCTATTGTTTATCGAACTTGTACCCCTGCCCTAATGGAGAAACATGAGCCAGTCAATGATGACGATTACAACAAAAATGTGACTGTGTGGTGATGATTAATTACAGTGATGAAGACCTCGATTACAATGATGATTGAAGCAGTAGATGTCTAGGCAAATGTACAGAAAGATTATCGTGGAAGATAATCATGCTAATGGCAATCAGGGATGGCAACAGAGAGACAAAAATTATAATCAAGAAGAAGACAGTATAATGACAACACGTTTTACGACATTTTAAGCGACCAACGATATAGACTGAAATATGAAAGAAGGAGGGAGGTCAAGACTAGTGTGAAGATGTTCTAGTTTTACGCATGATTGTAAAGGCTTGTTCATTATGGCGCGATACGTCAGCAGCCTGGGGACCTACGACTATGCCCTTCCCATAAAATTGGCGCCTCGACTTGTATCCGAACCTGGGACCTTCCAGGTCACGAGACCAGTGCTCTGGTTTATGCTACCGAGTCATTGTGCCTCCTTTAACACAACAACAAAGTGAAAAGACTTTCAAAAAATATAAACGTATAGCCACAAACCTTTGATTGAAACGCGTCGAAACGCGTCATGATTATGACGCACGTAAACCTAGGTTTGTCGACAAACCTCCTTTGTGAATTCGGGCCCGAGACCTCCCCGTTATATGATCACTGCTTTTAGCCCCCATCACACCAACTAGTCCTCACTACGTTCTCGAAAATGTTGCCAAACGGGCTCAAACTGTGTGCGAACGGAGCTGAACGTAATAGCAACTCTTTACGATCTGTTTAAGGACTTCATGGACGGGCTCGGACTGGACGATTGTCTATAATAGGATCCTAGTTTGTTCATTAACAGTCCGCAATACGTCCAACTCGTCTGTACCCCGTCCACAGTCAGTTCATATCAAGTTCAGATCGGCCGGTAAATTTGACATTTCCAAGCAGTCCAAACCGTTCTTACTAGTTCGCAACTTGTTCTAACTAGTTTACTACCCAACCACCCCGTTCAGAGACAGTTCAACTTGTCCTCATCTCGTTCTTAGTGCGTTCGAACGCACTCCTATCATAAGTGTGCAATCCCGTCCTGGTTCGAGGGCTATACAAACCCAGCGCGTTCTTGCTAATTGATGCTCGACCACATCAAGCTGTAACACGTTCCTAGTAGGATCGAAGTACTGCAATTCCGTTCGTAGTAGGCCTACGTCCATCTCGTTTTAAGTACGATGTCACTCCGTCTACTTGTAGGATGGGGAAAATTTTGAGCAGGCTCAAAGTTATAGCACCTTTCCCGTCCTAGCCAGTCCGAGCCCGTCAATGAAGTTCCTTAAGCCCCCATCACACCAAACTAGTTGTCACTACGTTCTGGAAAATGTTGCCAAACGGGCTCAAATTGTGTGCGAACGGAGTTGGACGTAGTATCGACTGTTAACGATCTGTTTAAGAACTTTATAGACGGGTTTGGACTGGCTAGTGCGGGAAGGGTGCTTTAGAACTTTGAGCCTGTTCAAAATGTTCCCCGTCCTGCAAGTAGACGGAGTGACATCACACTTAAAACGAGATGGACGTATGCCTACTACGAATGGAATTGCCATACTTCGATCCTAGAGATTTACACATTCTGCCCCGACCACAACCCGTTTTACGATTTTCTTGGACGGTTCCAGATTCCAGAACGTAGTGAGAACTAGTTTGGTGTGATGGGGGCTTTACCACTGAGCCATCGCGCCTCCTACAAGGACAAAAACAAAGTTGGGCAATATAAAAGTATATACTCGTATTCGAACCCGGGTCTTCCCCGTTTTGTGACCACTGTTCTACCACTGAGCCATCATGCCTGCTACAAAGACAAGATGAAAGTGAGAAGACATTCAAGACAATAAGTGAAACGAAATAGAAAGCAGGTAATGGAAATTCCAAGAAAGAGAAAAGAAGAAGATGTTGAAACAGAGCTAGGGAGCTAGCTGTCGGATGCGAGCTGTCTGCAGGGGAGATATATTATTGTGGAGGAAGGTGAGGTATTTCTTTCGCTTCTTTTGAACTGTCTGTGATCGAGAGTATTGTGAGAAGATTTATAGAGCTGTTTGCTGATGGCAACGGTAATAACCCATCATCAGCATCTCCCATACGTCATCTTTTAAAGCTGCACTTTCTCTTTGTCTCTTCAAATTTCATCAATCGTATTTAAGATGCTTTTAAATTATATTAATGGCTACACGTGTTCATAAAATTCGGAAAAAGTAACGTGATTGGAAAAAATATGCTCTTTTTACCATTTGAAAGAAGGTCCCAAACTTTTTCTTGTAATCATGAAAATTAATTCTTCTAATAAAGTTATAAAGTACATTACATCATTGTAATGGTTAAGGTAAAATATTGACTAAAAGAAAGTTTTCATGAGGATGAATACAGAATGTCAATACAATATATTGACAGCAAACAGAAGATGCAAATCATGACATCACGGATGAACTAGATCATTATTATGAAGTTTGAGAATGGTTTTAATTGATGTAATTTCAATTGAAGTAACAACAAATCATTTAGGACTACATGTAACTTGGAAAACCGTTTTTATGAATAAACACGATACAATGAAATCAAAGCAGCTATTTCAAATTATTGAAAAAACATATTATGTTGTTATTGCTAACTTGCTATGTTGCTAACATCACCTTTAATGGTGAAGAAGACAATGTTTTATGACAACGGGGTATTGTTTACATGTACTTGTCGAATCGAATCCAAAATGCTACTTCGCATTTTCATGATTTTAGACGGTGGTCTTGTTTTCTCCTTCAGATTTTACTTTCCATGTTCATTGTCCTAAAAGCTCTCTTCATCTCTCTTCATCTTTCTCTCTTTCTCCCTCATTAACTCACTCTTTCTCTCTCTCTCTCTCTCTCTCTCTCACTCTCTATCTCTCTCTCTCTCTCTCTCTCTCTCTCTCTCTCTCTCTCTCTCTATCTATCTCTCTCTCCCTCGCAACAGATCAACACATTTCATGGTTGTTTATAACGTCAACTATTTAACTCGTTGGTGATGGCGTTAAATCATGTGTCCCCCGTGCTCTTAGTAACAGTATCCCCTACCAGATATGTCCAGTGATTGGCATATGTATATACAACCCAGTCGGGAAATACCTTACCAAATACATAAGAGAGCTAAAGATGAAAACCAGACAAGCGAAACAACTCAAAATAAGACAGATGAAAGAAAAAAAAAATCGCTTTCACTTTAACAAAAATTTCAAATAGATGTATCATGTCAAGTTGGAGCTGTCATGTGCATCATAAAATGTTGGAAAACATCATTATTAACACAGTCATTAATCAAACTAAATATTTTCTGTCCTTATAAATAGGCATTGCACTTACCCATATGAGATATATACTATACATCATTAAAATATTTCCCTATTTATTACAGGATAATTGTTTTCACGTGATTAAGAAATTATTTTAAAAATATCAGTCGTTCGACTAAAGAAAGCATCATCCTGACCTTTTTATACCACTATTATTTTGATACAAGATCAGCAAACAAAAGATGGTTCAAATTAGGTGACAAATGACAGTTCTAGTTGGTAATTGGTACGAATGGTAATTAATTCATAAAGCATTAATGAGAAGAATCGATGGGTCAAAATAAACAAAACTACACTGTCAGTCAGCAAAGAGGGCGACATAACTTTATGTGAAATTTGATACACTGGTCCCCAAGCACGCAGCAATGCTACCAATACATTGATTGCATGGTTTTTGGTCGAGTCTCTTTTGATACATCTCCTTGGTCTACCCCGTCTTCGTTCGTTTTTCATTGATAAATTTTGGCTATTTGTCCTTCTGATTAGGCTGAATCATGTTTTTCTTTTCTTTCACAGCCTTTTTATAACTCTGATCATAGAATACTGGCAAATCTTCCATCTGCAATTTATGTTTTAAATTTGTTTCATATTGGATATATAAATTTATCCATTCTACCCTTCTCACTAACCTCGAACGTGCCATAAGTTTAAACTTTAAGGACCTGCGAAGTACTGAAGGAAAAAAATCGTAGCAGGGGGGAGGCACGATGTGTTGACATAGGAAACATTCGCGTGTCTAGCGATGCAATGTATGTTTCATATAAATCTTCTCCTATGCTAAAAATGTCCTTTTCTTTATATCCGATCCGCAAGTGTAATTTAATATGTCTGATTCCATACATGCCAGCTCCTGAAGAAATTACAATGATGGAATTTGTAAGTGGTATCATGACCAATGTGTTTGATTTCACACATTATTCCATCTCAGTTTCTGAAGTACCTTTTTAGCTTTCATTTGTAGTTAAATATGTAATCTCTTTCTTTTTCATTTTATTGTTGCTGCATTTTTACTATGTTGAATAGGCAATTCATATCAAAAGTATTTTCCACAGAACTGTGATCTTTTTACCCATCTTTGCATCATGAAATTGTAGATATTATCGCTTAATGGAAAAAAAAGATACGACAAAGGAAATTCTGAAAGTATATACAGTGCTTTTCTTTTGATTTGGCAATGATGTCCGAAATTGAAATGCTGAGAATGGATATCTACTAAATGAAAAAAAGCAAAAAGTGATTGAAACCTTAGGAGAAAAAAAAAGATACTTAAAATGCCGCTATTTTAATTAATTTACTTTACATGGCAAAGAGTGTAAGAAGTGGATTGGGCAAGATGCAACACACAAACCTTTAATTTCTTTTAAGTCTTACGATAGTGGGAATTATATACTTAACACGTGTTATTTCACTTTCGTTTGAGCTATCCAAGTATAAAATACACTATTTACATGGCTGTACGACAATATTTTGTTCATTACTTGAACAACATTAATGTGCAGGGTTTCCTTATTGGGCAACATGTCATAATATCATTGTGAAATGTGCTGAATGTGGATTTAACGCTTTAAAATCAACAAATGGTTGCTTCAACAGGTGAGGATATTATTCCCTTTATTAATGCCTCGAGGTCTGGAACCAGAGCCTTATAGTAATTCGGAGTAGTAGCAAGTCGTTGAACCTTCCTAACTCTTTGTTCCAATTGTAAACCTATGGAGACAGAATAACACATGCAAGAAACGAAGTGAGGCGTGTGTGAGAGAGAGAGAGGGATGGGAGAAGCCAGTGAGAGAGAAGGATGGATACAGAGGAGAGACGGGGAAACTAATAGATAGTGTGCATGGACGAGAAAGAAAAGGATGAGGGCAGAACAGGCAGGGAGAAATGGGAGAGGGGGCAGAAGGAGAACAGCAGGGGAAGGAGAGAGAGGGGGCGGAGTAGGAGGGGGAGGGGAGACAAACACAAAATGTGAAAGATGTAGAGAGCGAGACAGAGGGGTGTGAGAGAGAGAGAGAGAGAGAGAGAGGAAAAAACACAGACAAACAGAGAGACAGAGACAAAGACAGAGAGCGACAGAGAGAGAGAGACAGAGACAGGGAGAGGGGGTGGGAAAAGAGAGGGTATAACACAATAGAAAGGAGATTGTTTATGTTGGTTGGTTGGTGTTTGCTTTCTTTGAAATTTTGAGAAAATCAAGTGCTCTCTAAAAATACAAGGGGACCTATGACACAAAGCCCCATTAGAAGGATGACGTATGGGGATTTCTTTAATATTAAATTGAATCTAGTTAATATATATATTTTACATTATGGAACATCGTTGTATTCACGAACGTAGAATATGACAATATTATTACATAATTATTGTTTATGTTTTAATTATTACAAACAAAACCTGAATGATATATAAATCATTCCATGTTGAATAAATGAAGATTATAAAGGCTACTCTAACTCTAACATTATATTTACTTTTACATTTAGTAAAAAGGAGACCAGATAATTAATTGTTGATGATCACATCACTTAGTTTGCTAAATATCTATCTCTATAGAGTCATGGTACTTAATAAAACAATACGTTGATCTCAATGATAATATTTCATTTTTTCGTTTTGCTTTATACATTGTTGATTTTTGATAAGCAGGGGAAACTTTCTATATGCCCACATGCATATATTTTATTTTTCATGCAAGCAAACTTATTTGGGACCTATGACTTATACAATTTTTTGTTTGTTTTTTTGTTGTTGGGGGGGGGGGTCAAAATGGTAGTCAATCTCAACCAAGTGACGTTTCATATAAGTGCCAATCGTTGATTTTCAGGCCATATGTAGAAAATGTGTGTTTGATTGAAACATGTTTTAACCATGTACCTCTATACTCAGATGAAACGGGTAGACGGATGCCCCCCTGATGTGCTCCGACGGTGATTAACTTCTCATTGCATCCGATTCTACTGTTCCATGTTCCCACGTTCCAATTTGAGTGAAGTCTGTCGAAGGGGTCAGTCTACATCTTGGGGAAGAAGGTGCACAGGTATTTGGTATGAGGATCTTGAAGACAACTGAATTTTAAAGATAAGAGATTCGAAAGGACTTGCGACCTAGCCGGGTAAAGACATAACTCGGTTTTTACTGTTCTCCTGCGAGCGAGGTTGTCACATAAAAGAGTTGCGGCATGTCACCGCACAGCACGCAACTCCCGTGTGTTTGTATTATCCATTAGTAAAAGTACACAGGGAGATAGTTATATGGCGATGACTATTGACGGAACTACCCGCTGAACCGCAAAAAAAAGTGACGTAGCCACTACACAATCAACCAATCACAGAGCACCAAGTAGGCGGAGCTTCGTCCCTAACTTTTTTCACCTGACTACTTCTCTCGCATCTAACCCATTAGTTTTCTATCCTACTGACTTCAAGCTCAGGAGTTGAAATGTATCAAAAGGCAGTATATTCAGTGAGCGTGTAAGGCCGCGAAACAATATATCTAGCCAGGCAGGTTTTAATCTGTACATTTCTCAACCATTGACGATTCAAACTTGGATCAGCTAATTTTGTCCAAACATTGTGATTGATTTTGTCCAATTTATTCGCAACCCGCTGATTTGTTTCTCTCGTTTGGTGATGTGATTTTGGAACGACCTTGATCTTGCAATCTTAAGTTCCAGTCTTTGTGTATTTTAAAGAAAATTTAATATCTTGAATGACTTGAGGTTAACGATTGTTCGAAGACACGGGAAGCGCGTAATTTTGACAGTTTTCGTCCGTCTGACAGCTGACAGGAGTTGACGAAGTAAAGGACAGTTTCACTTTTCGATCTTATAGTCGATTCTCAAGAAGAATTGTCAGTCGACGAACTAAAGGGTTCTGTGTTGGCTAATATTTCCGACTTGGCCTGGCATGGTTGATATCTCCTTGAATGATACGCACATGGGTCTTGTCGAGAGCAGACATACAGTGGTCTGATGTTGATTCTAAGCGGGCTTGAATGACATGAGGATGGCTCTAAAACGGGGGGCATTCCCTCCCCTTCCTTCTACTCTCTTCTCTATGAGCAGCGTGAGAACTCGGAAATTGTAGTAGCATTGCTGATTCTTCTCTTCATTCTAATACCTCAGCCTGGCCCAAAGGCCCCCGCGAATTGTGTCGAATCTTACTACTTTCTCTCTACGTCGAGAGAGGTAGGTTGAATGCACATGGATGAAGACTGGCCATGTAGGTGCATCGCTTCGCTCACTATACATCAAAGATCTCTGCTAACGTCAAGAGGGCTAGTCACTTACCTTGCCCTACACGACAAGAAAAGTTGTCAAAAAACGTTTGTTTCAATATTTTTACTATCTACTGTAACTGTCCGCCTACCGAACGTTTATGGACGCAGGGAGGACGTGGAAAACATTTGAAGTTATTTGATTGGCATGTGTACATCGTTTTGCTCGTGGGAGTGTGTATTTAAGGTCGGCCTGTGGCGCATGCCTGCGGTTAATTGACTGTTACACCTGGGCTTACCTGTGACTCTCATCATAATCATCATCATCATCAACATCGCCATAAAGCAAGGCTAACAGACAGGGTCGCCCGTGCGCTCATAATTATTTGGTTGAACCAAACATCGTCCAATGCCAGTTCTTCTCAAGCCACATACGGACTTATAGCTTGGATTTTACTCCCGATACTAAACAGACCACTGTACCTTCGACCATCGCCCCCGTTCTGGGGGACTGACAGTGCTACTGGAACCTGTGTAAACTCCTTGCGAAGTTACCATAAACACACTGTCATACCAATCTAACATTGGAGACCTTATCCCACTTTTGGACTATCATTTTATTCGCACCACGGTAAGCAAACTTGTTTTGTTGTTCGTTAACTGTTTTATTAAACCAGTGCAAGTAGTATTGTTGTATTGACGTATATGCATTCTCTTATCAGATTGAGTTAGAAGCGAGAGAAAGGTCTTTCATCTGTACATTATCCTGGATACCCTGGTGTGAATAATAATTCTACTGAATTTATTTCATTTCCTTTTCGGATGCTGACTGAGAATCTCCGGCTTCGAAAATATGACGCGCACTCTTTTTCAGTGATTTATCATGTAAAGTACTTATTGCATTTCCATGACTGACTTGTTTAGACTGGAAAGAAAGTTCAGCATGAATCAGTAATTCGATTTAGTTGGAAGTAGGGACTTATTCTCCGGTTATTACAGGTTTATCTCAAAATTAATGTTCTTGATATAGTGTATGGTTTATTTGCAAATTTCATGTAGCAACTTGTGTAACTTGTACGGAAATGAGGCAATGTCACCATTAAATTGTTGTAGCTGGAATTTGTATGAATAATGATGATATTAGAAGGTACGCAGACTTGGGTTAATAATGGAGGCTTACAACATGAAACAGCTGTACCATTCTAACACTCATCACCGGGGTGATTGTTGCGGGGAAATTAAAGAGTGAAGTGGGGGGGGGGGGGGGTTGGGGTAGAGCATGTCCATCTCAGTCATTGTACATAGGCAAAGCCTGCTCCAGCCGCAACCCAGTAGCTGGCAGACGACGGACCGAGAGCCCGGTAATCTATGAGTTCATTTCCTCTCCAGCAATCAACAAAATCTTACTCATCTCGCGTTTTAACACACTCTACAAGCTGGCAATTGTGACCCATTGTAACAGATTTACTGGACACCCTTTTCCACCCGTCAGGTTTTTTTCTCCGCTCTTTTTATGAGCCTCAATCAGTGCTGAAAAGCTGGCACAGACTGGCTAATAGCGCTATTCCATCTTACCCATTCAATATGCGCTTAGACCAGACAGGGAGCTTTATTGTGATTGTCTGGATTTGCCGTTCACAGATTCGCACTGTATTTTAAGATTATACGTATCCCATATGATCCTGTTTTTCTCCCTGTTTTCCATATTTTTGTTTCAAGCAATAAACGATAATTGAGTTTTGACAATATGGAGAGGTAATTCCGATAAGATACTGCAAGCAAACCTGATACTACAGGTGTAAACTTAGTAAAGATGTTCTCATGCCGATTGAGATACTGTAGAGCAGGTATTTTGCCCACAATATGTATCTATTCGGCAGGTGTATTACCCGGGATCAAACCAAAAGTCCCCGGATAAGTCTCCGAGTGAGGGAGATTTAGGCAAAGAGAGGGGGGCAGAAATTCCGATGGATGAACAAATAAATAGATCATCTCCAATTCGAGGGGGAGAGGGGAAAATGTCGGCATTCCTTCAAACAGGCAGGTGTGCTTGTATTGGAGTAGGAAATAAAGGTCTGTCTCTCTCCCTCTCTCCTACTACCATCTTGGTCGGCAACCATCGTCGGGACGGGGAGATGAGTGACAAGCGGCCAAAAGAGGAGAGAGATGGATGCTGAAAATCGGGGCAGAGTTTGGAGAAGCATCTCCCTACTCAAATAAACGTTTCATCGAAAACGTTATTTATCAAACCTGGGTCGACCCGACCGGAGCGGTGCGTGAGTGTGGCTTATGAAATTGTGGGGGGGGGGGGGGAGGGGCGCGGGGATGGATGAGTTCATAGGGAATAAAATGTCCGGGCAAAAACCCAATTTCACTGACATCTAGGGGTCAATGTAAATCATCGGCAGACTTACCGAGGAATAAAGAGTCTGATTGCCGCCTAGCTGTCGTCCCCACCTGCGAAATGCGATGGTTTATGTATACTACCAAATGGAGGTTCGTGTGTGCTCGCTCGCTGGAAGATGGAAAAACAACGCCGATGATGCCTGGAATGGCGTGAGAGTTGGGGAAAGGGGAAAAAGTGTGTCAGGTGCATGCTGGCGCACCTGAGTGCCAACGGACTCCCTCACAAAAATACCTGGGTATTCGATTTCACTCGGTTACAATTAAAAGTCGAGAGGGGCTTTTTTCGTCTCTTTTTTGCCTGTATCATCTGGGGATTTGTGATTCGCTATAAAAACTCAGCAAGGACTTTCCCCCAGGTGTGGAGGTAGTACCGGTGGTGCTTAAACTACGGAGGTGTTGAACGCAGAAAATGTAAATTGGTAACCCTACACACGATATTTTCGTCTCCGCGCCTTCTTCACTTTCCGAGCCCGATAAATCGCGTTGGTTGAATTCAGAGCTGTTGAAATCGTCCAGTCATTGACGAGCTCAAGTTTTGTTGATAGGAAAAACACCGGTTTGATATAGCATCGTTTTTGAATTGCTCAGAAAATGTTCAGTCGGGGTTATTATAGGGAATTTGTATGACTCATTCTAGCATGTTGCTAACTTTTGATACAGCACACTGGGAACTTCTTATGGGAACTGAATCACAACATGTTGGTTGCATTTACGTTTCTTGGCTTCAAAATGTCATTTCCCTTTTTTTCTTACAGAGAACATATTTCATTTTGCCCGAGAAAAAAAAAGTAGTACTACATCTTATAATTCATACATAATTCATACAGCGTGATGAATACAATATCTGATATTAAGTCAAACCGAAGCATGGCAGAATTTTGTTTTGTCTTATCCAGTAAAGCCCTCTTGAAACACAATGGCACTTGCAAAGCGTAAGCGTTAATTGTAATTCTTAGGGACTCTGGTGGGAAGGGGGCTTTTAGTCCAGTAACACCCCGAAGCCATTGACCATGACAATGGGGCTACTGTCCTCTCAACTCCGTGATTACATCGTCCACTGAGCACATTCAACCACAGGTGGCGTATGGGATTTTTTTTTCTATCACGTTACAGTTACTTACAGTGTCCCGGGCATTATATTACATCACAATGAATGGCCGGGACTAAAGGCCTAGTCAATTCAAGTTTGGTGCTGAGATACAGAAGAAAAAATAACCCAACGCATAGTTTGTAACACACGTCTAGCTACGGGGAAAACAGTAGGCAGGCTAGACTGCGTGTCTCCAACGGCTCGCTTTCATCTACCAGACTTGTCAATTACAAAACAAAAGGGGGGGTATTTCATTACCCCCTATTCACTCCTCCCTAACACAACTGCACCACATATCAAATTCACGTCTATAACACGGGCCATATACAGGCCTACCATACAGGGTAATACGAGTCGTGCAAAATGATTGCTATTTTTATGACCAATTTCAAATTGCGTTGATATAAAAATTCCTTTGATAAGATTCCGAAAATGGTAAGGGTACGGTGTATCCTATCGATAGATTTAGTACTCTTACCATCAAGAATCCCTCCCGCGTATTATCTAGCCTTGATCCTGACACGACTTCATAGCTCTTATAATATGGTTTACAATTATAATAACCGACATAAAATGAACTGTATGATAACACAGCAGTCCGGCTTCATTGCACCAATATTACATTATCTCGAGCAAAAATAAAACCATTCTCATTATTTAACTAGTGTGGATATGTTTATCAAGAATTTGTAGTTTTTGGCACTTGTTCCATGTTTTACACACCACTTTTGTCATTCCATTTCATTATAAATAATAATAATATAATAATAAAAGCGGTGCTTATAAAGCGCTTATACCACCGACGTCTCTAAGCGCTATAACAAACAAAATACAATGATAAACAATTACATATTAAACAAAACACAAAATTATAAATATACCTACAAATTCAAATACATATGAACTATACATCAATGTGAACAGTGTAAGTCAATCATCAATAGCTATTTTGAATAAATGTGTCCTAAGACAAGGTTTGAATTGGTTGACAGTCTGACAGTTTTTGACATGTGTATAGACTTTACACATATCAAGGTTTAACTGTAGCTTTGTTTAATAAGTTTAAATCGATTTGAAGCATAATATCTTCTCTACAGTACTCCAGTTTTCTCTTACCAAAATGCTTTTCCTTGTTCAAAAACGCAAAAATGTTGTTGTCCATACGTGTCAGATCTAGAAATGCAAGATGAATATTATCACTGAAGGTAATTATTTATTAAAAAAATATTGTTCCAATAATCAATGTGACCATAATTTTTACTTTTTGTCACTGGATATTTACATTGCTACATACTAGTATATCCCTTACCAATTCAACTTGTCTCTGTGTATTTATATTCTTCTTTTTCACTTCTTGTGCTCAATTCACATACGGCTTGTAAATATGTAACAAATAACATATAACATATTCCTAAAAAGTTGTTTTCTGATAGTCCATCAAATCATTTGACGGGAAGCGCCACCCGCTCCCTGTCTTTATGCCGCCCTCCGTGTTTTACCTGTTGACCCGGAGGTCGAACCACCGCCGAAGATTTATTCCTTTCCATCTTTACTAACCAAGATGATGAAAAGGAAGGAGGAGGAGAGAATGAGTTTCTTTGGGGTCCACTTACATGTCAGGTGAGACGTGATGCTAGTGGACCGGTCGGTATGCACACCTGACTTCCATTTCTTTTATTAGCATCTTCAGCTTCATCTTCAAAGATCCTCCAACTTTGGGGAGTTCTCGATCAGAAGAATAACAACCATGCCAAAACAGGTAGATTTAAAAGTTATTACACTTTAATGGAACGTATGAAATATTAAATTATTTGTTGCCTTCGGCGTGGCTGGCATCAGTTTATGCCTTGTTTATCTTAATAGCGTTCCGTGCTTCCCCTCGAGACCAAACAGAAACCTGGAGCAGAATCAGGCAGTTCAAGAAAAAATATAGAGGCAAGACAATTTCGGCCCTCGCAGATCGTGTTCTGTTTATGTCCTTTGACAAACTTTAGATGGATGAGAGCGAGCAGAGAGTCCTACTTAATCGAGACTGCCATAGAGTTATTGGAAATGAAATGTAGTTCAAGTATTCCCTCATTCCGCTGGACAAAGTATTAGTTAATAATTACTTATTATTATCCTTAAGAGAGAGACAAAGCTCGAGATGAATAATTTTGTTTTACATTACTTTACAAGCCATGTTTTCCTCCATGCAGTGTAATAAAGTGATAAGCCTGCTTTCAAAAGAGTAACCGTAATATTACTCAGAGCTGGACGTCTATTTATAATGTGTTTATAATATGGAAATTGTCTTTTTCATTAAACTATCAAAGATAATTTATTTGTACATAAGGTGGCAGTAAACAAATTGTTGTTTATCTAAACACTTTCTCTTACATTAGGGTAGATTGTGTTGTCATGGATGTATGCTCTACTTGATACAGGATATTTTTTTTGTTTTTCAGTCACCTGTTTCGGATGTCTGAAAAACCATAAATTATTTACTGACGTCATATCGGTCCATTTATTTATTAAATTGCTACCTTCCTCACTGACAAAAAGTATGAGGTGTGGAAATGTATGAATGTTTTTTTTTCTTCTTGAAAAATAGACATACCCATGATCAAAATTGCAAGTATAAAGGACATTGGTGATGAAAGTACGCAGATATTGTATGATTTAGTATATCTGTAATTTATCATCCTCCCTCCAGCCGCCCCTCAAGGCAGACATTATTTTTTATTTAGTTGTTGATATTTTTGCGGCAGTATACGCAGGTTGCCAAAACAGTCATCTGCATAGAGGAATAGAAGAAACCGGTTTGTTGTTGAAGGATGAATTAGGATATATTTATTTACAATGATGTTGGACTATTACGTCGTTTGCTCTGCTCACAAAAAGTTGTCTTTGTCTATCGTCCTTAGGAGAGTGGTCATTAGTTTGCGTTTCCTCTGAAACACAATAAGAGACATCTTAAATTGGTTTGTTGTTTCCTATGTATTAAAGCTTTATTTTCCTATCATTATCTAAGAAAATACTCCTCTAAATTTGCTATCCTTTTCCAAATTTTCTCTATCGATCTCTCTCCATATTTTCCTATCTATTCTCCTCATCTTTTCCCCCAGTTCCATTGTTTGCCATTCGAAATGAAGATGTCTTATTTGTTGACTTTAACAACGGAAGGAAGTATTGGAACACGCTATGAAACTGTTGACGCAAATTCTTTCTCATTTTCTTAGTCTTTTTCTCGGTCGATCGCGTACGAAAAAGATGACATGTTCATACCAGATAGTTGAGAGTTATGCACCAGTTATCCACAATGCACCGCCATTTTAAATCCTAACCCGTATAAGACCGCCCTAGAATAACCTAGCCGTCAGCTTAACACACCGTCAAGCAACACGGCCCATAAGGCAGAAAGAGAAAAGAAGGGTGAAAAGGAACGGAGGGGAAACAACTTTCAAACTCTTATTTACGAGGTATCAACAAAAGAAGAGATTAACCGTGACGGCCGGAGGGACTTTTCTATCAATTCCCTTCTTTACCAGAATTACAAGAAAAAGCAAAAGGAAAACTGATCGCCCGTGCTTAAAGAGCTCAGCTATATCCTGTCGAGTATTCGATCTCACTGTTGCGTAGCATGTTTTCGCGTCACTTACCTAGATCCAAGTCACTTACCTAGATACCATCAAGACAGAATAATAACTATGGTGTCCTCACCTTAGTAAATCATCTGAATCTTTTTCTCATTTTGAAAAAAACACAACTAATATAATTTTAGAAATGTACCACATTAAAAGCCTTTATTGATATTGTTATAAAAGGGAAATATCGTTATCAATTAATCGTTTGCACCCCATCTGCAGACCTACTTTCCAGCTACAACTATTTACCTGATTAATTTAATCATCAGCGAATTTCTGTATCATTAGTTTCACTTAATCCCCCACAAAGTTGTCTTTAAATTTGTTATCTTAACTGTATCTACTTTAATACGAGAAAAGCCTAACACATCCCATTATTCAATTCCGCGAACCATATTTTTGCTATTGTGACGTCATTTGATATGTGGAATCTTCTCATCTACCTTAGATTACACGGATGTACGATCCCTCCACACAGGAAATCTAACTCCAAGATCTGTAAACACCTGGCATCTTAAATTGACAATACATCCAACGTAATGTCATCATCAGTTCATGATGCAATTGTTCAAGAATTTATGCCCATGACTTTCTAAGATCGACAGTACCATGATGCAATTGTTCAAGAATTTAAGCCCATGACTTTCTAAGATCGACAGTACCATGAGTTTACCCGTTAAATACTTTAACAAATATCAAATCTTTGACAGAAATGGAAAAGCAGGCCACAATTTCGAGGGAAATTGGCATTGAACCATGTCAACAGTTTGGCAAACTTGAGAGCACTGACAAAAGCACGACTTAAAAATGTCTAACAAGGCTGTTATAGAACTGTAGATTGTCGGCTATTTATACTACAGCCCAAAGTACGTCCTATTATTTCTTTACTCATAATCTCTGTGTAAACCGATGTGCCAATGGTCATTTGTTGACTTGTGCATCTTAAAAGGTCAATTAATAACACAATGAAGAGGTTGCCATAATCTTCTTCCTATTCTAGAAGCGCGCGCGTTAAACCTTCAAAAACTTCCTGTCCGTATAGAGTAGACAGGGGGGCAAGGATGTGAAGAAGGGATAAAAACGTACTATGAACCTGAGCTATCTGGTCTTCGGGTTGGGATCTTTTTTCCCATTCCAATCCTTGTTTTCTTTTCCCTTCTCGGTGTTAAAGACTAATCCGCCCTTACAACACCCTTTTCTTCTCCTCTGTATTCTCTCGCTCTGTCCAGAATAATTAGCTATTCAGCCTCACGGTGCGAGGAGGCTTTCTTCTAGGGATAATACCCCTAACACCTCAAGTAAAAATGGAGTTAGAAATCAAGCACTATAAGAAAAGGTTCCCATTATCGACCGGGATGAGTCGAGAGGGGTCCAATTAGGAAATGTGGTTCTTAATGAATAAAATCCACATACAGCCCCTTCTGATCTGGGTTTTAAAACCATTCTTTGACCAGCAGGGACGAGGGTAATTCTGACCATGTGGGCCATTATGTTGGTTGAATGTCATCCAGAGCACACGGAAACAGTATGCCTTCATATGAAAATTCACTACAGTCATGAACAGGATGGACTTTATATTGGATTTAAGGACAAAGTACATGAAGAGCCGATTCATAGGACTTACATGTTTATGCTGAAATGCTTAACTGTTATTAATTGTGAGAATTAACAGATTAAGGTTTCTTCCATCAGCCATTTTTGTGTGTGAAGAGAGAAGAGCAACTGGCGATTTCACGTTGTCTAATCTCGTGAGTTGATGATCTCGCACTACCTAGCGCATGCGGATGGATATTCTGATGTGTGTTTCTTTAAAGGTATTCCATATTTCCTGTCTTCGTTGACCTTGCAGGTCATTGCTGATACGTCCAAATGGCCTACCATTTTCGACGAGGAAGGCTATGATCCCATGTAAATGTGTTCGTTCGATGAGTTGCCATGGATATGAAATATTCAAATGAACCTGGATGTATACCGGTGGAGTAGGCCTACATCAACGAATACTATATTTAAATGAAGTTGCATGATCACCATGTCCAGCGGTGCCATTTGTATTTGACATAAAAAAGAATTTAAAAAATATCAGAGCAATAGCGTACCTATCATTAAATAAATAAATGTGAAGACTGGCGTCACGGGATTTAGTTGTCTTGATAGTTTAAACAATTCTACATCACGAGGTATTTTTCTTTTTCCTTCAGACCCATCATGGTTACCACCTCACATTGGGGTCAGTTGGTGGTGCCCCTTGTATGCTGCTGTGTCGTGGTCGGCGGCTGGCCCGGTTCAACATCGTCCACCACATCGCCGTCGTCGTCGTCACGGAGTAGTCAGAACGAGGGCGACCAGAATAGGAAAGAGCAGGTCATCGAGGCGTTCGAGTCGACGTTGTTGGGGATGTTTGGATTGAAAGAGAGACCGAGACCGCAGGGGAAATTGAGAGTACCTCAATATATGATGGACTTATACCGGTCACATACAGAGGCTGAAGATGGAATCAATATGCTCTTCGACTTCAAACACGTATCTACGGGTACAGCTAATACCATCAGGAGTTATCATCATCAAGGTTAGTATTCATCAACATACATATTGTACCGTATTCGAGAAAATCATTAAAGAACCCCGTCCATTTATGTTTGGTCCAGAAGGAGATACAGATTCACAATTTCATTTAAAAACTCAACCACATAGAGAAGAAATAAACGTATAAGGAAACGGACCATAATGATGGAGATGGGTAACAAGTTAATCATGTTAAGTATGACCAGTCGATTTCAAATACATCGTTAAAAAAAATATATAAAAAAAGATAAGTAAAAGAACGTTTCTCTAATCTAACATGCATAATAACCAATTACCATAACACCATAACACATAACACCCTCGAATCGGTGGGTATAAAATTAAGAAAGTTCAAAACACAGGTCATGAAACTACCTTGATTATCAACCTTTTAATCCGAAACCTTTCAAAATTCTTACATCTGAACGACTCCGAATCATGAAATCATTGCCGAATACATCTCAAAGCCCAAGTCAGGTGTGAATTAACGAGCTCATGTTCTGGGAACTATACCAGTTGTGCAATGGAAAGATTTTTTTCGTTCTTGTTTGTTTTTCTGCTATATCCTATATAGGCCTATATTGCAGAGCGGAAGTGGGGGTGGGGGTGTTTCACTATGATCTTCCAAACATACCAGAAAAATCTTTCTAATTTTTTAAAACTTTTTTAATGTATGCGCGCTAAGTTGTAAGAGATTCTTTCAAATTGTGCTACCCCTTGAGAAAAAGAGAAGAAGAAGAATCTGCCGCCCATGTAGGCATATACGTATGTACCCCTGACTTTGATATTGTGCATTGATGATAATTACCATCATCGGTGTTATCCTAAAGATTATATATTTTGAATGACTTTTAAACGTCGAACTCGGTTTTTGTAATCTAGCTTGTCGTGAAAGTGCTCATCCTACAATGTTCTTGTGTAATATTCACGAACTTTGGGGAAGGGTTTATAAATAGTAGCATACAATCACGTATCGTTGGTGTATTAAAGGCACACTGTCCTACTTGTAGCTACTTGCTCCCTCTATATAGAAAACTTCCCAAATCGGTGCCTGTTGGTCCCCCATGATCCTCTTTTGCTTATGTTAAATGAGAGCTGAGTTAATGAGATAGCCACCTGTCACAGTGACCTCGATGGCTCTCTGGGTGGTCTAATCCCTTCTAGCTGCAGTAGTAAAGCCTCCCTTTAACATATATATTTTGAAATTTAAACTAAATTGTAACAATTGATATTTTACTTGACTCTAAGGTTATTGATGTGAGCATTTCTCTTTGAATATGTATTTATCAGACATATAGAATCATTTGATAGCAGTAACAACTTTTGCTCTCCCAAGAGTTATTGGTTGTTTATCGTTATTGATTCTATTTTACATCATATGAGTATGTACATGGTGATCGGTTAATTTTCTGTCTTTGGAGTTAGGTCGAGCACCTTATACATTTACTTGAATTACCACAAATTTATAACCTAATTCTGAAACAATGGTAATTTTATTTTCAATATAGAATCAATCATTCACAAATGAATCCAGTTACTTTCATAAAGAATCATTAATTGTCTTCGAGTGGAGTATTCGTACAGTATTCTCAAATACTTACCTGTCTGCAATGGTCTGAGGGGTCAGGAGCGATCGTTAAACTTTTCAAGATTCAGAAGATACTGTGCTCTTATTTTTGGAACAATATCCTTACGCTCTGCCCAGGGAAATCCCGAATTTCTCCCATATCCATTACTTGTGTGTATTGTCTGACTTATTCTAGCTACCGAAACGCATCCAGTTTTGTCTTTACTATATTATTTTGAAAACCAAATGCACTAACTTTCCGATCTTAATTTAAACTGCTATTTTGATACAATGTAATGAGATTAACTCACTTATAGATCCAACATAATCCAGTATAATTTCGTTTAACTTTTTAATTACTTGATCTCTAGACTATTAAGATACTACAAAGTGAAGACATTTGAGTTTGTGAAAGAAAGAAACGTTCCTTATCATAATATTTGATTTTTCTTTGCTGTATTTTAACCATAAAAGAGCAATAGCTTTTTTTAAACATGTCTTTACCACCCCCCCCCCCCCAAAAAAAAAAAAAGAAAAGAAAGATAGAACAAAAAAATGTTCCTGCTCTCTGTACTCTTAGCTTGCCTTTGACATTTTGTTCAGAATTTAACGATTAAACGTCTAAGAAATAACCTTCCGTGTATTTTGAGGACTAATATGCGACATTTCTTTGTGTAAACTGAATTTTCATAAAATTTAGGTTCCGGTCATTGAAGGACAATTTAGCTTACAAAGTTCAACAATGACGAATGAATGTTCGAGGTATAAAATGGTAAATTTGCGAATAATCATAATAGTCCATCGGACAAGGAATATGAATGTATTATCCTACTGCAGCCCTCGTTTTTGATGGAATAGCGTTCTGATAAATATAAGTTGTCATAAATTACACGTTTTTCCTAATAAAAATATATTTTATGCATGATTGTTCTAAGGGATCACAATGTGTATGTTTGTGTTCTCGAATAAATAAAAAGCGCGGAATATTCTTTCTACCTTGTATTTTACACAGTAGTACCATTCAAGTTTCCCACAGCAGCACAATTTAAGTTTAACCTCGTCGAGGAATACATCCTCCCGCCAAGGTTTAACTTTCTACTAAGAGAGCCATATCTCATCGGTGTGTACCAGGTTGGTTTGAAACTTGACAAGCTGTGAAAGAAATGACAATCTTGTGTGAAGAAACAGTCTAATAGTGTTAGAGGGAGGGGGTTTCTTGTCCCTATGTGGTTCGATTCATAACCCCCACGTTCTTCAATGCGATGAGTAGTGTACCGACTTTCATACACTTTTTATCCCCATTCATACTAAATAAACTTTTTAATCTTGTCTCGAAATCAAGCCTTCTTTATTCATAACATATTATTCGCATCATATATGTAGTTATATTGAACAAAATCCTAGGAACTTGGTGTAGATATTTGTTAAACTTGCTCTTAACAATCAGTTATTTATTCTGTTTTCGATTTGGATTATGTCAAGTTGATTTGTCAGGTATTAAGTTGAAATGATATTGCGAATGTTGTTATGTCATTCGTCACTGCAAAACAGTATCCTCTTCTTTAAGAGGACGCTTATCTCAGAGCGTTAGACAACATTCAATGCATTTCATAATTTATATACCCTCACACCGATTTATGAGATAATTCAATATATCTAAAATTAAGCATTTCGTGACCTAGTTTTCTCCTCATAAATTTAGTAGTAAAGAGCTTAGATGATATGAACTCTTAGCATGGCTTCTTCGTTTCATGGAGGGGCAAAGAAATTAGATCGGATGACATGGGGCTAAAGCGGCTTCCAGTTGCTGGGCGGGGCAGTGCCCAGAACTTTAGCGACGACTGACGACTCGCAAGGGGCATGGGTGGGGCGACAGTTCGTGGCAGGCGAAATTTAGTCTCAACCCAGCCAATTGAGCGGGAAATGAGCGCAGACAAGCAAGCCATATCCTTTCTCAATGGTTGCCTTTCCCCCTCCCCGCGGCTAGCTCCCAGTCTCGAGCTAGCACTGTCAGACAGGGATGTGTACTGAGCCCGGAAACGCAAGGAAATCTGACTAGATACATCTACAGATCTTAAAGACTGGCCTCTTGGAATGAGTAGAATTATTTTCGAGGGACAAAATACGAGCATCCTGTCCCCATACAAGGGAAATAGAAGATAATTATTTGGAATCTATGTTGATACGATTGACGCTGTTTTGACTGACCAGAATCATTATCGCTTTTTTCCATGCAATAACATTTTACTTGAGCTTGGATTAGTATTGCGGAAACTCCTTTAAAAGATCCCACTATCACACATTTTTCTCGATAGCAAATTTTACTAACGAGGCAATATATTGAAGGGACTACCCTGTATTTTAAAGAAGTCTGAATAAAAAATAAATAAATATAAACTTTATTTGATAACATGTAGTGTGTTAGTACATAATGTAAATTTAGCATGTTTATATTTCATTGTTTTTCTTCAAGGGTTCGAGCGAAATTGCTTTTTATTTCTACAACGATGACAAATGTCTACGTTTAAAAAAATGTGTTTATAAGTTAGTATAAACGGTGTTTTCAAGGTCGAAGATACAAATTTAACATAAAATACGCCTTTCAAAAAGTAAAATGTAGACATTTATAAAACTGAGACAAAATATGCGTAATTCTGTGTGGCTAAAAATCATACAAGAAAAAATGCGACTACAAAGACATCATTAAAAAGAACTGCAATTTCTATTGTCATTTTCAAAGAAGAGATTACCAATCAGACGCTGGGAGTACTTTATTATCAGTTGTGCAGTGTCACAGCAGGCCTGCATGGGCTCCTTTAAATAAAGAGAATCTACCCCGCCAAATCTGAATTCCTTTTTGGATCTTTATATGGCTTCTCGCGACATGCCGAAGAGGATTAAACTAAAATGTCACTAGGGTGCAAGCGAACGAGAAATGAGGGGAAATTGTTTTTAAATTGTCCTGACTTGGTTGGTACCCGGTCTTGGCAAGGAGAATCATACCCATCCTGTTTCCCCCATTGGCATAGACCTGCACGTTGAATCTCTCTCTCTCTCTCTCTTTCTCTCTCTCTCTCTCTCTCTGTAAGAAGCTTCATACTTGGATTATGAGGTTGAACTTATCCACCAGGGAAAGGCAGTCATCCTGTTTCTGCTTCAGAGGAAAATATTAATATATCTATCTGCGGATTACGATATCTTTCACTCGATGATGCAATGACAATACAGGATAGGACGAGAAACCATATGATTGTGTTTCCGAATGGTTGACATTAATTGATTCATCGTCTCTGCTAGAAAAGACCGTTTCCCTTTTCGTCGGTTCCAAAATGCTTCTTATAAGCGACACTTAACCTTATCAAACACAACTTTTTATTGTAAGTGTCCACGAAGACTATGAAACACCTTCAGTACCAATTCTCTTTTAAATATTTGCATTCAAGCAGGAACGATTTCGATTTTGTTCTCATTTAGAAATGAAAATGGGTGTAAGAAAGAGCCCATAATGCACTGTGTACCCAAAATTACACCATCAACCTGTTTGTCTTTCCTTCAACGTCGATAGGGTGTTTTACAAGATGGCCCGATATCATATGACATCTTCATGAACGTTATACATAAATTCTTGAAAAAGCAGGAGCAATTAAAATGTATATTTTTTGTTAATTCTCTTAAATCTGGTAAGGAAGATGAGGCATATAGCACGAAGAAATAATAGGGGAAATTCATAGTGTTGTACTACATTGGATATTATGAATAATTGTATTCATTGTTGCTAGCTCACTGTCACCACAACCACGGTAGCCTAGCCGGGGTTCATAGGACGTCAGGTGTGTTGGCACATCAGTCCCACCCGCTAAATAATATGTTGTGCCAGCTCACTTCAGGCTGGCCCGCAGATACTTCCCATTCTAGTAAATAGTTTATGATGCCTCCTAATCTCCCAATTGACTCACTGGCTCCATGCACTAAGTTCATAGGCTTCAGTCTTTCTTACGACTAAGACGTCCTCAATTTGACAATTTGGTTCAAGTATAATTAAGTTTCCGAAGACCGGCGTGAGTCTTGCAGTATGGACTCTACCGTGAGTGACCAGTAAACTTGACAAAGTGTCTTTCATCATCGTACCTTACCCTTTGTGAATCATAACCAATGTCATTCATACAATGGCAGTTTATCAAGACTGATTCATCCTAGATTTATTTTTTTATTTACAGTACTTGAAAATGATACTTGTTCCATTGATTTTTTATCATTTGTTATTTTAAAAAATTCCCTTTTCTTTTTATTTTTCACACAGACGCTGGCCAAGTTGTATCCACAGAGCACCACAGACACAAAGTGATCTTCAACGTATCCACGATGCCTGAGGAGGAAGTAATGACGACGGCCGAACTGAGATTGTTCCGCAAAGACCTCGATGAGCACCACATCGTAAAACGACACGCACTTCACGACAGAGAAAGTCTTAAGCCCATTCATTACATGCAAAGGATAAACGTGTATCATATTTTAAAACCAGTTGCACGAAATCGAGATACGATTAAAAGGCTGATCGACACACGGTTAGTCGACGTACGAAATGCTAGTTGGGAGTCATTCGACGTACGCCCTGCAATGAGGGTGTGGCTAGAAGAGCCAAAGAAGAATCATGGATTAGAGATAGAGCTCATAGACTCAAGGGGCAGACCATCCCCTAACCATCATCACGTTCGTGTGACGCGAGAAGCCGACCCTAGCAAGGTCGAAGAACTCGAAAACGAGGAAGAAGATAGATGGTTTCAGACGAGACCTCAGATCGTAACATACAGTGATGACGGCCGCACGAAGCGATCGCCATCATCATCGTCGTCGGGTAGAGGTCAAAAAAAGAGGAAAGGGAAGCGGTTGAAGGCCAACTGCAGACGTCATGAATTGTATGTGGATTTCAGTGATGTCCATTGGAATGATTGGATCGTCGCACCGGCCGGTTACCAGGCCTACTATTGTCGCGGTGAGTGTCCTTTCCCACTCGCCGAACATCTTAATACCACCAACCATGCTATCGTACAAACGTTGGTAAACTCTGTCAACCCAGCACTAGTACCTAAGGCATGTTGCGTGCCTACAGAACTTAGTGCAATCAGCATGTTATATCTAGACGAGTACGAAAAGGTCGTCCTTAAGAACTATCAGGATATGGTTGTAGAAGGCTGTGGGTGCCGGTAGAACCTTCCTCAAGACGCTCAAGGACTTATTACATGGACAGAACATGGACACCCCGGGCATTGCGGACATTTAACTCACAGCGGAGCATTAAAATGGACTCCCTCAGTTCTGTCACTTTTGTACAAGGAAAGAAAAGGATATATTATTACCGCTTCCAATGTGTGCTTTCTATTTTCCCCCAACATCTTGATGTGTTTATAGAGAGGTATGGGAAGACAAGGACATAACTCATCAATGACTCTGCTTATTTGGTGCTGTACAAAATAAATAAAGACAGACTAATAATAATAATAATAACAATAATAATAATTGTGTTTTGTGAGCATTTCAGCCCAGCTGAAACAAAATGTTGTTCAGTAACGTCGGTACTGACTGTACAGTACCCATATTCGTCACTTATACCATATTCTTCATCAATCTAGAATTGCTTTCAACATTCAAATGCGATTGGGTCTTTTTTTATCCTTACTTGCACATGACGTGAGTCTTCCTACACCTGTATTAAATGGGGAGATTCGATATTATAAAGGGGTTCTGGGAGAGATTGTTCTATGTTACAAACAAAATAGTGATTGCTTTTGCCACACACTGTGGCATTGAGTCCATATCTTTGTTATAACGAACGTGTGTATTTTATAACAGAAGTTATATGCCTTTTAAAGATATAGTTTTCATCTGTTTACTGTTTTTATGTAAAATATATGCATATTTCCCATTTTTACTCATTTTTTAAACACATTTATTTAATGAAACCAATCGGTTGATTGGTTTAGTTATCCCCACATCATCTCCGTCCTACCCTCTTTTATCATCAAATACAAATGTTGGTGCCTATAGCTTCTGCTCGCTAAAGTAAATGGCCGGGAGGAGAAAACAGGCTTTACGACGAGTAATTGTTTAAAAACAAAACATGTATTTTGCCTTTGACTCTATGCATTTGAATTCCCTCCAAAATAAATTTGATATGCAAGAAAGTCGTGTGTATGTAGGTGATTTTAACAAGACGTGTGATATGACTTTGATTGTATTCAATAACCGGAGAACGAAAGTATCTACTAATGTTTCACCACTGTAGTCTAACACAAGTCCTATCATATGATCAACATTAGTGATACGTTCTTAACTTTTATGATCCTCTCTTATTTAGACGAGTATGAAATCATGTTACATACATTATTGAGTGATTTTGACGATAGTGACTCGAGAATTGGCAATTTACATGAGTCAGTTCTCATTCAAGAACAGCCAAAATTTAACAAACAGATGCCAAGAAATGTCACATTTTAATTGTAAGAGAAGGTTAATATGAAATTCAACCAAGACAAAGTGATACTTCACGAATGTGAAAAATCTAATATAATTACCGTAGAAATTATATTTGATTATGGCATACGTTTAATATTCTCAGTATTATGTATGGCCACATGACAATTCTTTTTTTCAATCTCATTTTCGAGGTTAAAATAAAAAAATTCTGATCGGTGACATCCGTAATCCGTAATGTCCCACATTTTAGGATATACGTCTTTAGGATTTTAGGATATACGGGAGAATGGAAAGAAACAAGCGAGCCAAAACCTGGACATTGTTCCACTCAGTTTCGTTCCTTCTTATTTTTAGTTCCTGTTTTTTTTTAGCAGAGTATTAACAGATATATCATAAATACAGTTCTGTTAACATAATAACTAAAACATTTATAACAGTATTTCTATCGACTGATTGTCCCCTCTATTTTGTTTTTCTTCAGGCAATGTATTCAGCATATTCAGTCGAAACCGTCGAGTTGTATTCTAAACGCAAGCGTTGAAAAGCTATTTTAAAATTATATATTTTGTGTATATTTTTCTATGAAAGGCAAATTCGTTTTGCTTTTAAATGATCCATCGCTGTATTTTTACTAAATATTTTATATATGAAACTATGCATTACTGCTCAAAGCTGTATTAGATCTTAAGAAAAGAAAATATTCGTAGATGAACTCTTTACAGAATACGTCTGATGTACAGACGATTTTCAATGTGAATTGCATCTATGATTATTTCATTTGTTATAGAATATAATTTGATTCTCTCTCTTTATCTTTATGTTATATATCGTGCTTCTTTGATTTTAATTCTTTTTTAAAAATAGCCTTACACTTGTAACCCTTCTTGAGAGTTGGCTATATAGACATAGAAGCATTTTAAATCATGAGTGGGGAAGTACTATACGTTGTACCGGATATTTATTATACTTTTTTTGGACGATGGAAAAATAATAATGATAATGTTTTATTGTACTGTGCCTCTAATGATAATTACTATAGTGCCTTCGATTCAAATATATTATTTAAGTTGTACATGTGTAAAATATTGTTTACAATAAAACAAATAAGTAATTACCTCATTGATGCTAATGGTAAAAACGAATCATGACTGCCTAATAGTTTCTTAATGTCTTTTTCTTTTGTATGTTACATGTATAGTCAACTTTTAAAAAACATAGTTATATAACAGCATGTGATTTGTGACCACGATATGGGAGAAAAGAAAAGAAATTGTTTGAGAGTGAACGATTATAAAAACGTAATGATGGGACGATAACGGAAATAAAAGAGCAAAAAATTGACAAGGTGGGGTTGGAGAAATCAAGATTGAGAGATAGCAAGAAAAAGAGACAGAGAGAGTGAGATAACAAGATACTGACAAAGACAGAGAGTGTGTGTGAGAGAGAGAAAGAGAGAGAAGGAGAGAGAGAGAGAGAGTGCGTGTGCATATATATATATATGTGTGTGTGTGTGTCTGTCTATGTGTCTGAAGGAAGAGAGAGGAGAGAAAGAAGGTAACCCACACTATGAACATGACAGACAAAGAAAGCGGACAAAATATACAGTTCCTCAGGTGGACAAAGGAACATCCCTTCACTGCCATTATGTAAAAAGGTGAATATGCACGTGACACCTGTTCTACATATTTTACATAATAGCAGTGAAGAGATGTTCCTTTGTCTACCTGAGGAACTGTATATTTTGTCCGCTTTCTTTGTCAGTCATGTTCATAGTGCCAGGGACATTTGATAATTAACAATAATTATGGCGAGAAATTATTGAGAGGATTAGGAGAACAGGGGAAAGAACAAGAGAGGGAAGAAGATGTAATGAGATGATATTCGTCTATGCAAATGTAAGAAAGAGAGGGAGAGAGAGAGAGATGGGGAGAGAGGAAATACGGGAATATCATAATTTGCTATCTTTGTTTAAATTAAAAAATATCAAAATTTGATAACTCGCATCAAATCTGAAGCTTTTAGCGATGCAATCGAAGAAAATGTTCCTCACATCAAAGTGTGGCCCGACTAATAAAAGGAGAGAGGTATACTGCAGACGGAAGAAAGTGTTTCCATGCACCCCTTCCTGTTAAAAAGCAAAGGACCTTGGCAAGACGTAGGGTGCAGAGCATACAAAAAGGCTGAAACAACGCATTTTGAATTGGTTTGGTTATATTTAATAAAACAAAACAAGCCTTGCATGTATAGATCCCTAATGACTATGTATAGAAAACAATTTGTAAATGCACAAAATATGTACAAACATGGTAGTAGCGATAGGGCAATCTCAATCTGTTTTCAATACATGGATATACGATGTATTATTGCCTAAATAATTCAGAACCCAGTAGAATTCTTAAATCCGATTTTTTTGTTTTATTCTTCCCATTATGTTTCATTGATTGGGAAGTGTGGAGGAATTCTACGAGCCATACAGCCCACAATGTCTATGAAATGCAGGTATAGATGAGATAAATATTCGCGGTAGATTATAGCCGTCCATCTTTCCACACATTGTGCCATAGACCATGCCGATGTTGACAATGAACTACTTCCGCTTGACATCATGTTTTGCCGAGCCAGTTCTGTTCCCACTGCCGATGCCACAATTTCCTACTTTCTCTCTTTTCCTTAGTTTTATCCATGCAGGCTAAACAACCCTGCTTATACTTAAAACGCAACTCATTTAGCCATCATGCAGAAAGGGGGTATGTGCCGCACAACAAAATTAAAACAAATAGAAAGAATAACAAGAAAAAATAGTAATGGTAACATTCTTGGATAGTGACCAGGGCCAGGGGTTGGGGTTTTCTTCCCATTTCTGACAGCAAGGAGTTTGGGCAAATGTTGTGACATGTTGTGATGAATATTTTGGCAATATACGTTTCCTCTCTTCATGTTCATCTATTAATTGAGGTGAGGTTATACGACGGGAACAAGATAATACAAGAAAAAGGAATAATGTCATTTTAATTTGGTACCTCGAAAATTTTACAAAATTTACCTCAAGACTTTTGACTATTCCTAAAGTGACAAGTTAGTGCACTGACGCCCATTCAAGAAACTAGTTCCAGAAGATGTAGGTGATAGTATATAAAAGTGGAAAGAAGAGTACGAGAATGAGTATCTTGTCCAAATATCTCCATTCTGAAATAATATTGCGCGGATGTGTGTTGTGAAATTTTAAAGATTCCACCGAATTTTTCTTGTACATAACTAAAAAGAATAACTTTAAGTTTTGTATATAAAAGCTTAATCAACATTGTAAATAAAAATCGTTATTATTCAGCTAAAGTTAGTGCTTAAACAGATATACTAGATACTAGCTTCTATCGGGCCTGTTTTTAATATATTATAATCGCGGTATTCAATGCAGTCAATTCCGAAATAATACGTTTATATTCTGAGAAAACCTTATATCATAACTGAAAACTTGCCAATGCTGAGAGAAAGTACGCCAATGCGCTCTGTAAAAGTTGTTCATCCTTTGACATTTCGTTCATCGCATGAGTCTCCTGAACTATATAAACTGGTTTTATTCAATGTTCAATGTAAGTAAAACCGAATCAAGATTTAAAATGTTATTAGAATTGAAGTTATGTAACACATCTTTTGTTTACGATGCATTTCATTAATTATTTTTCATCTCATGATCGACCGCATTCACTGGCTCCATGTTAGTTGTATGCATATATGTAGCAGGAAGAATGATATAAGTGTGTCCTTGATGAAACGACCCAATCATGTAAGTTTTCCTTATCCATGATTAAACATTTCCTAAGCCTTAGCACATCCCAGTGTAGACGGCCATGTATCCCGATATGGCACAGAGGAACTGACCGTTATAGCATAAATGACTTTACTGAGGACATCGCTCGAAGGCAACACACTTCAGCATTAATCTATTGCGTCGATATGTGAAATAAGAAACATGTGCAGTAGAACTCAGTGCATTTTGCTATCAGCATCATTAATAGTATTGTGTAGGGCTATACTAATGTTGAAGTTGGAAGAAAATCACAGCCCCTGGCCACTACCCAACAAGGTTTCCATGACATTTTTTATTTTTATAGAGAACGATTTAGGTCTGTCCTCTAAATGAGCAGACCCAATCATGTACGTTTTCCTTTTCCATGATTAAACATTTCCTTAGCCCAAGCAGCCAGTCCCAGATGTAGATGAGCAGCTATTGGCTGTACTGCCGCAGGGTACGTAGCATTAATGACATCACTGAGGATATCCTCAAAGGCCACTGTCTTCAAGATTAACCCATTGCGTTCTGATATGTGAAATAAGAAACATGTGCAGGCAAGCTCAGATCATTTGGTTATCACCATGGAGTTACTAGCCTCCATGATATCACCGTCATCATGTCCATGTATGGGCATACAATGGTAAATAATGGCAAGATCATAGGAGAAATCCAAATACTAAAAGCCAAGGAGGAGAGCCACGTTAAGACGACGAATCTACCATTTAGCCATTGATAAATAAGCACATAGTATGGCCAAGGAGTTAATCCTTGCTTAGCATTCTAAGGAATCTGGAACGTTGAGATGGAATTTCTCAGATTTGTCTTAGTAATTCTCCAGACTTGGCTAGTATTTGCAAAATTATTTGGTAATCCAGATAGAAAAGTGACTGTTGATGTGGTTATTGTAAACAGGGCAAAAAATAGCTGACTTCGCCAAAGCGTTTATTGTTGGGAAGTGGTTTTGAAATGGCATGAGTCAGCAGTCGAAAAAAACAATATGGCAATATCCCCTTAAAGGGGCATGTTCCCGCCAGTGTAGTTATCTCTGCTCTAGTGATCGCTATCTTGGTTCCGAAGGTCGACTTCTAGTTTGCATACAGCTGTCAATCAAAGTACGCGCGGCCTGGCCTGCCTTCGCCAAGCCAGCTGATTGCTGCCGATCGCGACGTCACGAAAGTGGGCGGAAACAGCAGCCGAATCTTAGAGCCGAACTGCGATTGGTATTACTTCGGCACATGTATGCGATAATCGGCATTGTCCGGGCGTTCGGAACATGCCATCTGCGTAAGAGCCGTATTCTGTTGATGTCAATAGGCAGCTAGCACCGTCCGCCAGCGGGTACGTATTTTGAACGCCCTCTGGAATACGGGGAACATGCCCCTTTAAAGAGTTGACTGATGCATGGATGATAATTATGAACAGTAACAATAGTATACAAATGATGCATGCGCATGAGTTCATTATACGATCTATCCGCACTCGAGTTGAGGCTGTGTGTATCTATCTCCTTGATTAGGATCTGGGAGTGAGTTGTATAATGATGATTATGCTTCAGATTGAAGATCTGTCATTCTTGTATCTGTAACTACACCACGTTATTGTTCAAGTGACCGTATACGGTATATTATAGACGATTTTTGTATGATTTTGCTCATAAAATATCGTGTAAAAACACAAAAACAAAACAACGATGTTTCAAACAAAAATACTCATCGTAAGGTTTAGGCAAGCCAGAAACAAATATAAGAAAGAGTGAGAAACTTGATCACAAGACAGCTATATATAAAACATGAACAAGCCAATTGAGTTTAGAATTTCCTTCCAGTGAATTCGAGGATGACGATATCCCTACAGCGAAATCTGATGATGATATTCAGTCCCTAGCTTCTCACCTCTTTATTGTTCTTTGAACTGATGAGGTCATTCATGAACATACTCCAGCATCTTTCTTTCATTGCTAAATCTCCCTTCCTCTTCTCTGTTTCAAAGTTCTGTGCATGTGAAAGAGAACATCTTCAAGATTGGGCACATGGAAGTTTGACTCACTTCTCGTGCCCGGGGTTTGTTCTGATCAGTCCCATACGCTGTCTTCCGTGTCAAGGAAAACCCTCGGGCAAATCGCTGTGAAGAGTTATTTCCCTTTGATCCAGTTATGTACTATTTCATGCGCACGCATGTCATTATGTGCATCCTCCCCACTCTAATGTGCATCATATACTCATGAGTGTCCTATCAAGTTAAATTTCACAAACAAAGCATACCTTGTATCATAACATACTATATAGATCAGATTGTAACATTATTCAAGTAGGCTTGCATACCTTCTCCTAACATTCCAGCAAAAGAATAATCTATATTTTATTCTACGTACAGCGGTACATCCATGTTTGACATTCGATATAATTAATAAGGTGTTTTAGATCATGCTGTCGATTTTTTTTTGGGTAAATTTAATGAATGGAACAATAAAACCATGTGCAATTTTGGGAGAGTTTCATATGAAACGTTAATATGAAAACTTCGAAAAAAAAATGGTTTCATTTTAGTCCAGTTCCTTCTTTCTCTCTTCAAAGATGTTATATAAGATTTTTTCTTCTTCAATGGAGGGGTGTTAGAGTCAATGATCCGTGCTGGTATTTCGTTTAGGAGAAACATTCCGGTTTGTAATAGCAACCTGCCTCTGATCTGCTGAAATATGTTGTTGATTTGAAAAAAGGGCATTAATTTTAACACTAATCTGCAGTCAGTTCTTACATCTTTCGGTGCGTGTAATTCCTTCGAAAATACCTCCTCACAAAGGATATGGATTAAAATACCACAAGTAAGGGCATTGTAACCAAGAACAAGTGGAAAAATACAAAAGTTAGAAAATGACCCATATTGTATGTACACCATACATTGTATAGAAATAAGAATGCAGTACGTGGAAAGAAAGTTCGTGATGATAGAAATAAGATTTTGATTGTTTGCATCTTATCAAACCGGGTTGCTTAAAATGCTTGACAACCTATTTGGGTACAAATTTGTTTGACTATCATGTGGCTACATCATATTTTCAGCACTGAAAGTTGATTACCATTTCCTCTAAATGAAATGTGTTATACATAATATCTTAAAAATCATAAACTTGTTCAATTTTCTTTGGCAATTTGTTGCCTCTGTAGATCGCATTTGGAGACATTTCGTTTCATTCAGCTTCATTCAGCTTTCATAATTACCCAACGATGTCACCCCAAACAAATGCAAAACACCATTAACCAGTTTGAGATTGTGCATAAACCTAAACTCCTTTATCGTATGACAGTTTGTAGATAGTAGTGTATTTTGATTAATTAATTAACTCTCAAATTCATCTTCAATCTTGGTTTATTTTGAATGAAATTTACTCTTTACCATGAGTATGGACACTGATTTTGCATCTTGTTTTTCCTTTACATACCCAACTGTATTTTGCTATATCCTATATATTTTAGCCCCTCTTCTCTCCCATTTCGCCCCTCTCTCTGTGTCTATTGACACGATCATTCCACTTACAAATCCAAATTGTTAGACACATCAGTCATCAATCTTCATCCCGGCATGAAAAGGCCAAGAAAAGAATCCGCCATATATTAAACATATTGTACAAGGTGTGTCGAAAATGCCTACTCAAATTGGACGAATTAAATATAGCATTCGCTCTTTTAGCGCAGTTATACTGCATTTGCGTATTGAGTGGGTTGATGGGTGAACGCCCTAATGTAGTTCCTATGGACTAGTCCATAGCAGTATCATGTAAGTTTCGCTTTAGTTATAATCAAAATAAGTATTTTAAAAAGGTACAGAGATTCTTCATGCTTTCGTCACTAGTTACTAGGCTCTCATTGCCTACATTATGTTATTAGAAGCACATTCTTGTTGCTTTTTCTTGAAAAGGAAAATATGCCCACTCATGAAGGGCATGTTGTTCCATAATATCCATGATAAAAAGCTCAATCGCATGGACAGTGGCAGGCATATAGTATTGAACGGTGTATTCTAACTCGATTTTTCTCTTCTTTTTCATTCCTTTTGCTGAGTGGGGCTGTACCCACAATATCCCTACACCTTAATCACCTCAATTGGCTGCAAAGGCTTTGTGAAACAAAAATCTCAAAGAGACTTTTGGAGAACATCTCTTCGCGTCTTTGAAAGGCAAACAGTAGGGTAAATTGGCCCTCCTGCTATTACTGGGCCAGTTGAAGCCACTGCTATTGGGCGTAATTACGCTCCTTTTGAGATCTTCTTGAGACCCTTACTCATCCTATTGTGTACTCCTCTCCTCTTGTCAACGTTTAACATATCTAAGCTCTTAAATCGTCACTAACTTTGCCACTAGTCCTTTCTGTTAAGCTGACAAATCTCTCTCTTTCTCCCTTTCTAAGTATGTCTCTCTTTCTCTCCCTCTCTCTCTCTCTCTCTCTCTCTCTCTCTCACTCCTTCTCGCTCTGACTCCATTTTCTTCCTGTCTCCCTTTGTAACTCCTATTTTCGTTCCGACCATTTTCTTTCCATTTTTTTTGCTCCATCGATACACCTGAGACACTAATTTGTGTATCATTGTTGGGGGGAAAGGGCACCTGAAGAGATTGTAGTGGAATAGATATAAATTCATATTACTGGGGGAGAAGGGGGAGGGAGAAAGGTAGAAAAGGGTTTTGAGGGGAAAGGTGGGGAAGTTGTGGAGTTGTGCAAAGAAAGATTAGGTAGGTTAATAGAAATTAATGAGTGTGATCATTATGGAAGAGTTAAAGTGTGTAAACAGAGATGAATTCAGTGAAAGTAATTTCGAAGTTAATAGGACAAGGTGAAAAGAAAATTATTGAAATTAGGATAATGGAATAAAATGACATCAAAGAACTATGAATAAAAGACAGCTCTGATAATAAGATGGAAGGATTAGTGTCCTTATTATAAACAAGTTTTTGAATTGATGGACTGTCATATTCAAAGTAATGAGCATTTAGAAGCATCGTTAAATTATGTTTTACCGTAACGTGTTTTTTAAAGTTCCTCATCTACTTATACACGACCCTTCATTTAAAATGTAGTTTGGATAATATAAGAATAAATGTAAGTCTTGTCTGTTGGTGCATGGACCTACTAAGAATGGTTGTTGTTTATAACAGAATGCACACGCTGGTTAGCTGGCAATGCAAATATGATATCACGGTTAATAAATCGAGTGACCAAAGGGATAGTTACGAAAGTGTTCGAGTGATTTTACCTAATTATTTGTGTTCTACATTTAATACTAAATTGCTAGTGTTGCGTACCGATTACGCCGAGCGTACGCTGCCCTAAGCTGGTCTACGTTACCATACGCCGAGTGACGCAAAGGGGAACGCGAGATAAACGCAAAAAATAAAACATGTTTAATTTTTGTTCGCGTACTTTCGGCGTAGACACTAGACGCAGAAAGTACGCATTTGTTACGCAAGTCTACGCAACACTACGCTACTGTACGCCATGCCTACGCAATAGTGCGCTAGGCTACGCTAGTCTGACAAAGCAGTAAAAGCGTATAAAGGCGTCCTAGATCCTACCTGCGCAACTACGTACCCTTTACGCCAGGCCGACGTAAACGTACGCAACCCTACGCCTGTTATACGAATCGTACGCGTACGTACGCCAATTGCACTCGCCGTCGGTACGCGATGCCTATGCACAGTGTATACGTAGCCATACGCCATCGTACGCCAGCCTACGCATAACCTACTCAGGGACTACGCCGGAGCAACATTTTTTTCATGAATACACAGCCTAATTTCGGCGTTCTCGCCACAACTCTACGCAGATCAGATGTAAAAGGGATTATTGGGCGGAAATGGCACAACTGATTTCAGAAACGCGATACACCAATTACACAATGACATAAATGATTACATTATTTAAAGCGAGAGGGAAAATTGAAATATGTGATAAGCTATATCGCATTATGTAAATAGCACTTAACCAATAATTTTGAAAGGTCTAAATTTTTGATTTATCTTACGATTTGATTTATATCTACCCATTATGATAGCCCCTATGCTGTTTTTCCTTACAATTTCTAACTCTCTCTCTTTCTTTATCTTTTTTTTCTTTATCTCTTGTACCTTCTTCTCCATTTCTGTCAATGTGTGTGGTCTTGATGAAAGCTTGACATCAACGCCAATCGTCGAACGGAATTTGGATGAGAAGAATAGAGGGGACCAAAGGGAGATCATGATGCTCTTTTCTCTTCGGACACCAATGCGTCATTTTATCAGTCCTAATCCTACGATCCACTCTCTTCCTTCGTCTATCTTGTCTTCAGGCCTTTAGTCGTCATGAATCAGGCTTCATCATGAAAAAATGAGATTACTTATAAATATAGAACAAAACTAAAATGATTTGTACTCCAAATAGAAAGTGTGAGAGAGAGAAAGAGAGAGAGAGAGAGATTGCGGGACTATTATCAAATAAAATAACGCAGGCGAAATGAAACGCGCGTTAAGTTTATAGTAGCTTTCATAAGCACATAGTTGCAGGTAATAGCTATTGATTTCAATGATAAGAATCAATAGTCATCTGCTATCGTTCGCCATACACACTTCCCGATAACCAGCTAAGATTAATTCGACACCCATGAAGTTGCATCAATTTCGCGCAAATAGCTAATTTTGTACCTTTGGTTAAGAAGATTAGATAATATGTTGGGAGGAGGTTGTCAACAACCAGCATTGTAAAGATGAAAAGTTATAAAATGGTTGGCCTTGATAGAGTCAATTTACGTTTCAGGAATATCAAAATTGTCACTTTCCGGTCATAACCCTTTGGTCGATACCTACACTCAGTCTGTTGTTACGACTATTCTCAACGATGGTGGGCATATATTTTGTTTTAAACTATTTGAATCTCCTGTCGTTCAACTCACCACAATCCCATAATTACCGATGTTTATTTCAATATCAACAAGACACAATGAACGTAAGCCCGGCTATCAGGGAGTCTAACATATCCCACCGCTGCCGACTTCTTTACATTGGTTACGACAATACCTATTACTATCAGTTTAAGGCAAACAACCCCAAGGTGATTTGAGGCTATATTATTTTGTCTGTAATCTCTTTTAGATACCACAGATATGAATGAGAGAATAGCCCAGTGGTTAGGCTATTAGTATTGTCTGTGTGCCCATAATAATGTTCGATTAACACAGCAGGCAACACTAATAGAATAAAAGATGACCCCGCATCAAAGCTGCACAATACAAACATGCACAATAGAGATGCTTAAACATCTAATTACACGTCTCAAAGAGGTTGCTCTTTTCCATCCCTCTGAATCATAACAGCAATTTGTTTTCACTTCTTTTAAATCTAGACATTATGTAATCAGATGGGGAGAACTTTTAACCTTTTGGGAGGATTTGTTTCATCATGCGACAAATAGCGACTAACTTTTCTACAAAATGATGGATAATTATTGCTGCTGTTTGTGATATTGAGCGATTGCATTATATATTCAGTTTCAGGTGTTTCTTATTTTATGTTTTAAAACGATACTTTGAAGTTCAGATAAATTATCACACAGACAATATAATTGTTTCTTTTAGATAAACATGTAATTTCCTATGGTTTTAAACTACACATTCGTATAAGAAACTGCTTTTTATTATGTTTTGAAAAGCTTTATAATTATCAGCGTTGTCCTTTTGATAGGCTAAATGGTGTCAACTGATTTTATTTTATTGATTGATGTGTACAATTGCAAAAATGATTGTGGGAGGATAAATAGTGCACAACTTTCAAATTCTTCGCATTTGACATGATCGCTCTCTTAATATTCTGAAAGCTAGATGAAAGCTTCGCTATTTACTTTATAATTAACCTATTTAGCTGTCGATGGTAACGCTCGTTTTCCGTTTCATATTTGGTAATCATATAATTCTTTTGTGATGTGATGTATTCTCTGCATGACGGAATATTGAAATTTCACCAAGTTCGTTACCGGGCTGGTCTAATTCAGGACCGTAAAACGATAAAGTTGAGTTCTGATCATGCGATTGCATTGTGAAAGTATCAAGCACTGTACACATAAAGATGTATATCGGACTACACAAACATAATGGCAAAAAATGTGGGCCTCATTTTAAAGTTGTTACGTGTCATATGTAGAATGTGAAGGCATTTGAAGAGCCATGCTTTTCAGGGAACAGTTTTTATATCATGTTCTTCCACAATAAAAATGGAAACGCTCACAAATTATTTGTCACCTCTTCCCAGAATTCAACCTTCTTTTTAAATATTGTTTATGGTAAACATGCATGCAGGTGTCTTTCCGTAAGCACAACAACTTAATGGATCATTATTGTCTGATATCACGTGACCAGCAAACTGGAGGTCAAAAAACTGTTGTTCGATTGCACAAAGTGGATCTTTATCAACAAATACATCACTCACAAGTAGTTAATTTTCTGTCGGAAATCATTGCGTTTCACGCTTGGATGAGAGATTGTTCTCTTTTGTCTTGTGATTGGATGATACAATTGTTGTCAAATTGGTTTCCTCCCCTCCCCCACAATCACTCTTTATATTCTGTTAATTACGTTTATTATACTTCGTAGGTATTCAAAATTGTAATATAACAGACTCTTATCCCAGGAGGAAAAAATATTATCTCTTCTGATAAAAAGAAGGGAGTCGGGATCCATGGGTTTTAACTTTCATGAAAGTACAGTCCATTGATTTTACAGGAGGGCATGTGACATAAAATAATATTTTTGTAAAGAATGGGAAAATCATTATGTTTGGTACTTTCGGCACACGACAAAATTAAAAATTGTCTCATTTTGGTATCACCTTCAATTGACTCAATCGCCAATAAAAATTATTATTATGATCTTGTCTTTCAAAAGACTCATACTCTTACTCAGGCGCGTACGCAGGATTTTGTCAAGGGGGGGGTTTTAACATTTATAAATCGGTCCGAAAATTTCGCAACGACTCAGCCAGCCGCTGAATAAGCGGGGGGGGGGGGGGGGGGGGGGGGGGGGTAAGAGGACACATTTTTTTTTTTTTTTGGTCTCGAAATTTGGAAATTTGACATTTTGACCCGTTGGGGGGGGGGGTAAGGTCACCTTTTTTAGGTCGGCCATGGGAATAATTTTTTTTTTTTTTTTTTTTTTTTAAATAAATAATAAAAAAATTTAAAAAAATTAAAAAAAAATCCAAAAGGGGGGGGGGGGGTTTTAGGGGGATTTGGGGGGGGGGGGGTTTACACACAAAAAATTACCAAAGGGGGGGGTTTAACCCCCCAAACCCCCCCCCCCCCTGCGTACGCGCCTGCTCTTACTCGTTGTTTGAATATGCAAATACTTTTTATTGATCCTAGGCTTTAAAAAAATTGGTGTTAAGTCTGCCTCGACTCAGTCAAACTTTCTTTGTTTGGTTTATTCTTTGTTTATACAAGCACACATACGAACTGTGTAAGGAGTGGACCAAAGGGTGTATGACCTCATAGGAGTACAGAGTCAAGTGACAGTGAACTTGTAACATAACATTGACATTGATCCACGAGGTGTTGAGTTACGTAAGAGTATAGTCGATATATACCATTACCGGTCTTTATTGACAAGATGATGCCAACCACTTCCAAATAACAAACAACAACAATGAAATTAAAACGTGTGATTAGCGACAGTTGATTGATGCCGTGAAGAGATTGGTGTAACCATGGGTTACTCGAGCTTTAACTTGTAAAGTTGTAACTGGCAGTGGAGGTGGGTTAAATGATCTATTGAGTAAGGAGTTTTAAATTTATTATTAGAAATGAAGAAAAAAGTAATCATCAAAACGAAATTGATTTTAAACAAGAGTAATATTTTCAACGTCAGTTTGTTTACCACTATTGCACAAATGCTAGGGAATAAAAACATCTTGAACAAAACTACAGCATAATGAACATATGGTTATCAGAATTATTTCATATGAATATGTTTTCTGACATTGGAAAAGAAAAGCTGGAAAACAAACAAAGAAAAAGATTGAAAAAAAAATATCACCAAGTCCAAGGGAAAGGAGAGAAACGTAAAAAATGTATAATTCGACAAATAATTTGTCCATGTTCGTCGTCCAATGCGGCGGCAACAAAAACAAAAATATTCCGCACTGTCAACAAGTGAGTGATCTTTCAATGCTAACTTTTTAACTTTTTTATCTTTTTCGAAACAGTGACCCTTGCTTCTCTTTAGATCAGGCCTGTCCTAGATAGATAAAACAAACGAACACATCTTTGATTTGGTTATTCCTTTTCTTTCGAATTTCAAGACATTGAGGCATCCCAAAGGGGGCTCCTGTCTGCACCCGAGAGACATAGGAAAGTTGTTTCCGAGAAACCTTCGTACCAAACACGAGCGGGTTTGTCAAGACAGTGCCAATTTATCACCGACAGGACTTGGTCAAATGGCATCATACTATTTTATCTTTAAAACAAAATATATAATGATTATTTAAAAGGAAAAAATAACTACCAAAAAAAAAGAGAGAAGTCACTTGTATTATTACATAATTATGATTTAAAGAATTGTTGGTGATGATAGTCAAACTTGACTGATTACCATTATACAAAATACAGCAGTGAGGGCATTCGTAAGAATTACCCAGACGAGGTACCTTTGGAACAGTCTAACGCGCCCGAGGTGATAGCCGAGGGTGTTTGGACTATTTTTAAGGTACCGAGTGTTGATAATTGTATTAATGCCCGAACAAAAGGATGTGTATTGTTTGTTTTATAAGATTATGTTTTATTTGTTTTCTAAAATGATGTTTTATAACATGAGTTTGATAATTATGGCCGGTCATTATACAAATTACGCGTTGGGCAACATATATGCCTGTTCACGTGTACGCTTTCAACCAATCATTTGATTAGGATCCACGTCATCATCTTATAAAAAACACTAACCAACAACAACAACAACAATCAAACAGAATAACAAGCAGTGAGTTGACGTTTATAGGACCGTCTCTTATTAAATCCGCCATGATAGCCAAGGAATTAAGGTATCCGTCTATCACTTAATTACTGTTAATTGATGGTTGGTATAAGCAATCAATTAAAAATTATATTATATTGACCGATATCTCTAAGCCTCCTTGTGCAGTTGTTTCCGCATGAGGGGGTCCTCTCGGATATAGATGTATCTCAAACTTGTAAACATTAATTCGATGTCCTATCCAATTAATGTATATATATATATATATATATATATATACATTATTGTTGCTTTGATATACATGCTCTTTGTAGGATTGTACATCATCAAGATGAATGTAATCATATATTCTTGACCGTTCAGGTAACTGTCAGCAATTTTTTGTTCTTTTATTTGAGTAGAAAGTTATCTGTAGTATAAATATACAAAATCAGTAATTGTCTTCTTTTAGGTGAAGGGTTAATAATTAAATAATGTATGTTGTTGTCGAATCACTTTTTCATTAATCAGTGTGTTTCCTTTAAATTGTTTCCTTTAAATTGAAGATGAAAGAATATTTATTGATAAGGTATGAAAATTAGATTCTGGTCATAATATACTACATGTATTTTGTTTTAATATTCATTGTTTATTTGTATATAAAAAGGAAATTATTTTGATAGATTGAGGAGCTCGCGCAGTGCACTCTTCACTTTGCACAGCACTCTCTTCACCCGCTCTTTCTTCCTGTCTCCTCTCCTCCTTTTGTAAGGCCGGTATCATTTCAAGCTCTGCTTACGATATCGGTCTTCTGCATTCTCCCCTTTTCTTTCTTTTCAAATACGATTAATTGTACTATTGATTACTTATATTTATTTATTTATATGAATTACTACTTGTATTACTTATCATTATATTGCTAAAATGTATTCATTGTTATTTTTTGTTATTGTTTATGGAAAATGCAGAAATAAAAAACTTGAAACTGAAAAAAAAAAAAAAAAAAATAGAGTGATATCATTAGAGTTCTCTAAGTACGATTTTTCGTTAATAGTTTCATGATTTCAGATATCTTCTCTATAATCTTACATTGCTTATATAATGTTTGGCACTTACGTAAGTTTAAACTCTCTGGGGTTATTCGGATTTATTAAAAGTCTGGAACAATTCATCGGAATCTGACAGAAACATGGAGATAAAGATGAGGATTTAGAAAACGAGATCATTGAGACGAGAAGGAAAAGGCGTTATAATTCAAGTAATGTTTATAGTCAACAAGTCAGTCATACAGTCATAGTGGCAGCAAATGTTATTCCCTAAGAATTGCTCAAATATAGTGAATTGTATCAACGTTAACCATCTTATCGTAAGTTTCCGAGAATATGGTTAAAGACAAATTTTTCCGATAAGTGTTTTTCTGACACCCTGCAATAGCAGCACTGTTTGAATACAAAACATATTTTAGCAAGGCATCAAATAAGAACTCTAGCTACTCACATTACTATGGACTAGATTTGGAAAGAGAATCGAAAGTTGGAATACATTCAGATTCGCGATTGCGTAACGGCGCCTTCTTCGAGTTTGGCGCCATTATGGGAGACACACTTTTTGAAAAAGGTGCTAATTGTCGTCTGCGGTGCAGAGGTAACAGAGATGGGTCATTTAGTGCAGTGTTTCAATAAAGACCGTCTGGTGGCAAAGATGATTCACATCAAGGGGGCGCAGACGGGGTGTAGAAATTGGATCACAGGGTGGTAAGTTGTTGGTATCAAGAGTTGTGGTGGTAATCCGTGAATCTTTGCACGGGGACGGTTTAAACAGGTATTTTGTTAATAGCTGAGATTGCAGTCAAAGGAATGAGTATAATATAGAATTATCAATTATAAGGTGAACATGAACATGCATAAATAACACCTGAAAATTTTAAGTCATGATAGCTTTTATATTCATCATGCCTATCGTGCTTATCATAGAACCTTGCATGATTGTGATGTGGAGTTAAATGACAGACACTTAGCATTGTGCTTATGCAAAAGACCTGTTTATCAGAGTTAGAAATTTATTCATCGGTGTGGTATGCTAATTGCTATTTGAAACTTGTTCGATTAAAAGTATGATTCAGAGCTCATAGGACTGGGGCGCCTGAAATATATCAATACACATTTCCTTGAATAGCACTGTCTGATTTAAGCACGTGGTTTGATGACAGAACCGTTTCCATTTGAAAGTCAAATGTTAGTGAACTCCATTGAAATAATTATCTTCTAACCTATCTTGCCCGCCTGTTTTCTTTTCTTTCTTGTTTTTGTCTCACCTCGTCTTTGCAAAACATGCGAAAACAGATGACAAGAGACTAAAGATTGAATCTGCGCGCCTTTTTTTTTCTCTCCAAAAAGTCAACTTCTGCTGTCCCTTTTTCTCAAACACGCATGTCATTTAAATCTAAGGGATGTCGAAACAATTAAAAGTTGGCATTAAATCATTGCTGATCATCCCTTAGGAATGTATGTTTACTCTGCAATGACCATGATGTAATGTGTTTGTCTTGGTGGGAAATCTTCGCCCTTATACCTCGAATTGTTTGTGCAAGATGCCATCAAACGATTGAAATAATTAGCTGATACATGAGTTCTATTACCTCCTGATTTATGTGGAATGAACCCCTAAACCATGGACAAATATTAAAGGTAAAATAAGGTGGTTTTTTAATCATCGAAAATTGATAATCATTGTCATAGGTCAGTGATAGGTGTTTGATCTAATATGAGCGAACAGTGCTTAATTACAGGCGAACACTAAACATTATTTAAGTAGCAAAACTAATTACAGAAAGATAATTTAAGTGTTAAGATTCTGTAACAACGCGGATTTGTGTCATTGGGTTGCAATACTATTAAACATGGATATATAGGAGGCGAGTTTACTCAGTCGGTAAAGCGTCTGCCTGTCGAACCAAAAATCGTGGGTTCGAATCCAACCTAGTCAGGTGGCTTAGTGAAATTTTCGTTACTTGCCGGATAAAAGCACCATTTTTGGTACAGGGCTCCCTTAGGACCTACTAAACGATATTAGGGTAGGAGCCCCCGGCAAAAATTTCAATTTAAGGGTGTGGGGCGGGGGTGTTGCCTCGTAGCCCCCAAATAATTTAGAAGGTAATATAACATTTATATATTGTTGTACATAAGCCAGTTTTGGTACAGGGCTTACTTAGGACCTACTGAATGATTTTAGGGTAGGAGCCCCCGGCAGGAATATCATATTAGGGTGTAGGGCGGGGGCGTCGCTTCGTAGCCCCCAAATAATTTAGAAGGTAATATAACATTTATTTGTTGTTGTACAAATGTCATTTTTGGTACAGGGCTTCCTTAGGACCTACTGAACGATACCAGGGTAGGAGCCCCCGGCAAGAATATCATATAAAGTGTGAGACAGATGCGTCGCCTCGTAGTCCACAAATAATTTGTAATGTAATAAAACATTGATTTGTTGTTGTACAAACGCCATTTTCGATACAGGGCTTCATTCGGACCTGCTGAATGATGGTAAGGTAGGAGCCCCCGGCATACATATTCATATACGGGTGATTGGGGGCCCATGGCGTTTGTACAACAACAAATCAATGTTATATTACCTTACACATTATTTGTGGACTACGAGGCGACGCACCTGTCCCACGCCCTTATATGATATTTTTGCCGGGGGCTCCTACCCTGATATCGTTCAGTAGGTCCTTAGGAAGCCCTGTACCAAAAGTGGCAATTGTAACAACAACAAATAAATGTTATATTACCTTCTAAATTATTTGGGGGCTACGAAGCGATGCCCCCGCCCCACACCCATATATGATATTCTTGCCGGGGGCTCCTACCCTTATATCGTTTAGTATGTCCTAAGGAAGCTCTGTACCAAAAATGGCATTTGTACAACAAACAAAAAATGTTATATTACCTTCTAAATTATTTGGGGGCTACGAGGCCACGCCCCCGCCCCACACCCTTATATGATATTTTTGCTGGGGGCTCCCACCCTAATATCGTTCAGTAGGTCCTAGGGAAGCCCTGTACCAAAAATGGCATTTGTACATCTACAAATCAATGTTATAAAATTATTTGGGGGCTCCAAAAAACGCCCCCGCCCCCACACCCTTTAATTGAAATTTTTGCCGGGGGCTCCTATCCTAATATCGTTTAGTAGGTCCTAAGGGAGCCCTCTACCAAAAATGGTGCTTTTATCCGGCAAGTAACGATAATCGACAAATTTGACGCTAAGCCACCTGACTAACCCAGACGGATGGCCGAAGCCTGCGTTGTGTGTTAACGTGCCCCTTCACTGTTTCATAGACACATGCTATGTTAAGTGGAAAACACTCCTACCCTCGGATAGGGCGTTACATGAAGGCCCCGTGTAGAAGAGAGAGTCGCCACATTTGCACGTTAAGAACCCACTGCACTATTTATATAAGAGAAGGGGCGAAACCCCAGTGTAGCGGTCCACCTGCACAGTGATTCAGTTTTCGCCTGTGAATCGCATTCAACTTAATTAAAAGCATACCGAATACTGAAGTCTTAATTGACTAAATTCTTATTCCCATAAAACTTTCATATTTACCATGGTTCTATGTCCAACAAAAGTGAGATTGTTCCTTTACGGTGATTAGTATGACATTGTTTTCTTGTTATTTCTATTCGAGGATGCTTTATTCTTTTCGTTCAGAATGTTGTCATTGCACCTGTGGTCTAATTTGAATCATGGTAGCCCTAAATGGATCTTGGAGTAAACTTTGTCTCCATTCTCGTTTTCAATGACAACATTATTGCGAATCGAAACCACATCATTAGGCCAAATTGCACTAAGAGAATGGGAGGGGTGGGGATAATCGTCTCTTAATCTGCCCACCCCAATTGTACGGAAAATAAAACTTCAACAGAATGGAAATTGTTCTTAGACTGAGGCCACATTATACTAAAATGTTTTAGAAACGATTGTAAATTTCAAGTTCCAGGGACATATGTTATGTTTGGCAGGGCGTGTGTGCAGGGGAGAGAGAGAGAGAAACAACAGAGGGAGAGAGAATCAGAGAGCAAGACATACATGCAGACAGAGAGAGAGAGAGATAGGATTGAGAGAGTCAGAGACAGACAGACAGACAAAAAGAGACAGGGGATAAACAAGAGGAAATGCATGAAAGGGTGGTAATGTTTCTATTCCCTCTTAATAGTCTTCTTAATTCTGACTGCCATGTTTTTTTAATCAGACAATCAGTTTTAATCCATAAATTTTTGTTAGAACAAAGTCTCCCTTGTTTTTGTTTTCTTCTTCTGTTTCTAATAGCTGTATCTATATTATACAAGAGTATGGAGTATGACAAGGGTCCTTATAATGACTGAAGTTTCAAAAATTGATTCTACGTAAAGTTTAAAGTGCAAGGGTTTATGAAGGGCGTGGTCAAAAATGAAGGGAGTTGAAGCAGCAGGCCTTCCTGTTTCGAGTGAGAGTCTTATATAAAAGTGATGTAAGACGTAGATAAAATGAGACATATAGAAAGGCAAAATAGAAGGAGTGCTGGGTCAAACTTTAATGTCGACTTTACTACGAAAGTGTATATGAAATTCAGTGAATTGGGTTGTGATAAAGAGGTTGGATATAGCTAGGATGCAGAAAAATAGGTAGAGTATTGTAAGGAGGAATAAATGGAGGTGTGCATTATAAGAGAAAGAGAGAGATAAAGGGAGGGAGGGAGAGAGAGAGAGAGAGAGAGAGAGAGAGAGAGAGAGGGAGAGAGAAAGAGAGAGAGAGAGAGAATGATTGAGAGAAGATGTAGAAAATTACGGGGTGCACACAAACAAATTATATTGATTTGGGAGCACTATACAAGAGAGACAGGTTGACGGATATCTAACGAAGAATGTGAAAGTATGTTAAACGAGAGAGAGAGAGACATAATCATTTGTCATTCATACAATTATACTGTATTGTGCTCGTATTTAATTACATTTCTACAAAACTGTGGTAGTGAAAGCTAAAAGCAAAATCGGCGCAGTTTATGATACCAATAAAAGCATGTCTATGCAGTTGAAAAATTGAAGGCATCAGTGAGATAATACAAGAAGGCTTCTGGAAAACTAAGTAATGGTCAGGATTTTAACAAATTATCTTGTAAACCAAAATTGCTTTTAATTTTTATTGAGGAAATTTGTCTCCTGTCAGGGGAAAGGGAAATGATATCGAAAATTGAACGAAGGATAACAAGAAAAGAGGATGAGTTTAATCAAGAGGAGATTGCTTGCTACAACACGAAAGACGGGATGATGGACAAAGGGCTAGACCACAGGTGATTGTGGGTGGGGGGGGGGGGGGTAAAGAGACATTAAGAAAGGGGTTTTAGAGAGCAGGTACGTTCTGCAAAAAAAAAAAGAAGACACAAAACAAAAATTAGCAGTGGCGTATCCAGCATATAGTTAAAGGGTGTACAGATCCTTTTTATTCAGTTCGCATGTGCATGTCACATATACCTTTATGAAGATAAAACCGTGGGCTGGCTACAAGCACACCAAGCTTTATGCTTACGCAGCAACCTTACCCAGCAAATCTACTGTATCGAGTAATGATTATTTCCAAATGATTCTATTCTGGTAATGCTGTAGGTTTGAAATTGTAATGAATATGTATGTTCGAAAAGAAGATAAAGATTGAAACAGATCAATAAAATAGAACATAATGTTCTTAAGATTTGTATATATAATACATGTGCATTTCTGCTATATATACAGGCAGTGGCGTCGGTCTCAATCGTAATTTTATTCAATAAATGAACAATGAAAGATCCAGATTTTTCCCAAAAGTATTTTCTTTTCTTTATGTTACTTATTTATCCCTTAAAATACCACATGACCCCCTGGGTTTCACATTGAAGTATGTAATGATGTTCAAACAAAACATCATGTTATATTCCGGGTTGTATACTTGTTTATTGTGTTCGGTTGCCTCCTTGGCTCGAAAGTACATCTTCATTACTTTTAATTGTCTCATTTTCCACTTCCCATAAAAAAATGCTGCTCTTACAAGATAATGAAGGTCATGGATTAAAGAAACCTGTTGACAATTTGATATCAAAGCTGAGCCTCAAGTGCGGAAAGGATGAAAGGAACCGATAGTTAAATTAGATCGGATCTATGGTACCCCCTGATGATTTCCATTCACATCCTCATTTTATTATTTCACTTACTTCTGCGGGTTTACAGATTGAAAATAATGACCACAGAAAGTATAATCAGATCAGAAGTATTACATGGATTGCAGAATTGTTTCCTCTTCACTAAGCGTAAATTTGTGACTTAATCTCTTTCTCCAAATGAAGAAGAAAGATCGTTCGATCTCGTTGCCAAGATTGAAATGCTTTAATAGTTTTGTTGAGTGGTGCAATCGCATTGTGATATAAGTTGTCTTGATATTTGAACAAACTGTTGATTCTGCTCTGAATTGGACAGTGTTTTATTTTAAACCTTCATAATCGATTTAAAACTTTAAAGAAAATGCTGAAAATCATGCACTCTGAAAAGCATGGTTACGAATGAACATAATGGAATTACACAAACATGGAGCTAAAATTATTAGTTCCCAACAGCAAACTGCCTCTCTTCGTTTTGTTTTTTAATTTGAGAACATTTCGTGGAAACTATTTTTCATTTAGCATTTTTTACTATATAAATTACATCCACATCAGAATAAAGAAACTATTACTCGTATATTTTCAATTTAAGTAAGGGTCTTACTCTAAATGGGTACCACCAAAATAATATTCATACACTGTAAAAAAAAAAATAGTCGAAATAACTCAATAAAATTGAGGAAAAGAATTGCCTTATTTTTATTAAGTAAATATTACCTACGGCATCTTAAGTAGAATTTACTTATTTTGCTGAATAAATTTTTACTCAGTTAAATCGAGTTACATTAACGTAAATCATTTAAGTATTGTAATCATTTTAGATAATTAAAAAAAAGCTATGATAGGATTAAATATTGCACGATTTGGTACCCATCTAATCTAACAAGTAACATCCACTAATCATTCACTACTTCTATTTAGGATTTAACCGTTGTATATATATCTACCACCATCACAAACTATTACATACGCTTCAATTCGACACATATTGAAAGGCTCCAAATTTTATATATACTTGATCGTAGCATCTTAAAAGGAAAATTGGTTGACAATTTCCTGAAATATCAAGTTTTGATTTGTTTTGAACTGGGTAACAATTAAAAATTGTCTTGTCTTTGCTTAGCCATGTTAAATGAATTAGTAAATGTTTTAAAGTCCTTAAATTTTCATTCAACCACAAAAAAGAATTGTTTTATTTAAAAAAGAGTTTAATTTGGTCTTAATGAATATTCATAAATTATGTAAATATTTCTATTACGCACTGCATCGGCCCTTACTTTAAAAAGATAAGAATAATCAACATAAATTGTTTGAGTAATACGTATAATTTTTGAATTTGAGTTAAAATTACTAAATTAATACAAGCTGAAATTACTTAAAGCTCTTATGTATTTGATTTTACTTAAATATTCCACGTATGTTCTACTAAATTGAAAGTTTGAGTTAGCAAGACTTAAATTTAGTGCGTAAGTGGCAAAAAAAAATGTTTTCAAGTAAATTCTACATGGAAAAAATACGTAAAAATTACCAATGAACAAATTCTTTTTTACAGTGTACCTCTAAAAGAAAACTACTATATCTCAAACAGAAATATAGAGGCAATCAAATTATGCTTTCAGCTCATTCCTTTACAAAGCAAGAAATGCATGATTATAGATAATAATAATAATCATATATGGATCGCTAGGTCATTATCCTTCTCTGTCTCGTTAATGGGAATGAATAAACAATTATTAACCAAGTTTGAGAGAAGTGAGTGACCCTTCATTTTCATCTTTTGATTTATGAGAATAAATTTTGAGTTAGTCTTAAAATGGAGAACAAATTACCTTCATATGACAGTAAACGGTTCGTTAAGATAGTCCAGCCTTTAGCAATAGGGCGACTTTTTTTTCTGCCACAAGTTTGTCAAATTCATTCAGTATTTGTGTGAAAATATTATACGTAGGATGCGATCCTACGCTATGGTTTCGAAACGGAATCATAGGAAATCTGATTAGCAAATTTTAAGATGCGTTTCTTTAAAGCCTCCCTTATTTTTTTTAAGTTGCGTGGTGTCAGTTTAAAGATATTATTCTATTCCCCGCGCACTTGCTTTAATTATCGGAATGAATCATACTTGTTGTGTATGTATGTGTGGGCTACTTCTACGAGGCCAACGGACATACGGGCAACCAGCCCGATGGAACACGAGACTGATGGAACACAAGACTGAAAGCAGACCGACGTTCTCGCGAAGTGCCTTATAAAGTAATGAGCTGTATGAATGAATACAATGTAAATAGGCCTCAATACTCTTGTACTGCAATCTTGTTGTTGTTGTTTTTATTTCCGTATAAAAAAATAATCATATACAAATACAAATATACGGCTGGTTGCCCATATTCAGCTGCAACGATAATTGTTGCTGCTGGTCTTCCATGGGGCCAGTTTACAATATACAAAATATACATAATATTACAAATTAAAAAAATAAATAATTACAAAGTATCAGTCGAAAACTTAATACAAATACTTAAAGGAAAAACAAAAAACAAAAAACAAACAAACAAACAAAACAAACATCATATAAACATACATAAAGAGGTACTACAACAAGGTGATTATAGTCTGTTTAGGTTAGTCTTAAAGGTGGCAAAAGTGGGTAGTTGACGCAAATCAAGGGATAATTTATTATATTGAAAAGAAGCTCTGTACACAAAAGTTCTTTTACAATAATTAGTTCTTGGCTTAGGTAAAGAGAGATTATGTGCATTACGGAGGGAGTATGGAGAGGGTTTAAACTCAAATATGTCTTTCAAATATTCAGGGGTCATGTTATGTAATGTTTTGTAAGTTAGGAGTAATAAATGGATTTGTTGCCTTTCACGTATAATTTGCCAACCAAGACAGCTATGAATTTGACTGGTAGAAGTATGCGAATAAGGGTTAACTTTAAGTATGATTCTACCGGCCCTATTTTGAATTTTTTGGAGTTGTATTAAACTGTTACTGCAGGCAGATTGCCATACTACATCCCCGTAATCAAAGTGCGGTAATATGATGGAATTATAGATTAATTTCAATTCAGACATATTCACAAATTGTCTTAGTCTACATAAATAACTAACCATTTTACTTAGTTTGTTACACGTCTGTTTAATGTGAACATCCCATTTTAATTTTTCATCCACATGTACACCGAGATATTTAAAGCTCTTTACTTGGGACAACTGTTGTTCTTTGATTTTGATATTCAAAAGCGGTTGTTTTTTAAGCATGTTATGTGTTCCTAGTAACATGCATACAGTTTTGTCGTAATTGATCTTTAAGTTGTTTTTATTCATCCACGCATCAAGGCTATTAATTTCTTTATTTAAAACAGTTTCCACCACTTTTGGATTTTTATGTGAATAATAAATGACTGTATCATCTGCATAAAGATGGACCTTGCAGGTGTTGAAAGCAGAATTGATGTCATTTATAAAAAATGATGAACAACAGGGGCCCCAGCAAAGAACCTTGCGGCACACCTTTCGTAGTTAATCTTTCATCAGAAAGGACATTATTTATCGAAGTTCTTATTCTTCTGTTTGATAAATAGTGTTTGAACCATTGTAATTCTACACCAATTACACCCATAGATTCAAGTTTAGATACAAGGATTAGGTGATCAACCATATCAAATGCTTTTTGCAAGTCTACGAAAATTGTTCCAACGTAATTACCTTTATCGATAGAGTGAAACCAATCATCTGTGACTGCGGCTAGTGCTGTCACGGTGGAGTGTTTTGGACGAAAACCTGACTGATTTTGGGAGAGCAAGGAATGACACTTTAAATAATCAAGCAATTGTCGCTGAACGACTCTTTCCATAACTTTAGAGGCGCAAGGCAACAGTGAGATCGGCCTATAATTATTGAAATCAAGTTTATCTCCTTTTTTGTGTATTGGTATTACTTTTGCGACTTTCCATTTGTCAGGCACAACCCCTTCCGATAAAGATTTGTTGATTAAAAAGGTAAAAGATTCAATCATTTCAGATATTGACTCTTTAAGAATATACATAGAAATTTCGTCTAACCCGACGGACTTTTTTGTTTTCATTGACATTACTTGTTTCAAGACATAAGATTGAGATACATTAACAAATTCAAATTTTCTGTCAGAAACCTTTTCACCATGGGCATAAAGCCGGTTATTAGCCCTTGTGTTATTTTGTGCATACATTAATTTTGTCGCTATATCTGCAAAGTGGTTATTAAACCCATTCGCTATTACACTTGAATTTTCTTTTGGAAAAGTGCTGTTAGAAGAATTACAATTACCCATTAAACTTTTGAGTGTTGTCCAAGATTCATTTTTATTGGTGACTTCAGACAGTTTATCACAGTTTACGTTTGGATTTTCTTATCTCGGTGGTAACTTTATTTTTTATGCGTTTGTACAGTTTCCATAAGTCATCACTGTTTCTCTTTTTGGCTTTCAGTTTTGCTTTATCTCTCTTTTTCATTAAAGTAAGTATTTCACTATTCATCCATGGGGAGGGTTTTTTTCTCACTCGTCTTGTCTTTAATGGCATATGCTTGTTAACTACTTCCAACAGCAACTTTTCCTATTCACTAACTGCATCATTTATATCACTAAACTCTTTTACTTTCTTCCAGTTTTGATTACGCAAATCAGACCTGAAAGCTTCTAAATCTACATTTCTCGACTTTCTGAACGATACAAATGTTTCACTTTGGGAAGTATGTTTACATTTCCACACCAAGTAACTGATATAATGGTCACTCATACCATTTTTAATAACACCACACGATTTCACCTTATCGGGATAATCCGTTAACATATGGTCAACAAGTGTGCAGGATCTATCGGTTACTCTTGTATACAATGTATCATTTACCTGTTTCAAACAATATATATCATTTATTTGATTATAGACTTTCGTATTTCCTTCAAAAGGTTTTTTTTCGTGATATCACAGTTAATGTCACCCATGATAATGAGTTGCCCATTGAGACCATTTGCAAAAAGTCCTCATAGTGATTAAAAACCTCGACTTTTGAATTTGGTGGTCTATACCAGTTTACAAAAATAATTGGCTTCGTGTTCTTCAAACAAACTTTTATGCACAATGCTTCTAAACGTTCAAGAGAATCATGACTAACTAAGTTGATATGAATAGACTCATGGACATAAATGGCCACTCCACCCCAATTTCTATCCCTATCTTTTCGAAGTAATGAATAATGGGGTATGTACATTTCACTGTCTGCAATAGAGCTGTCTAATCTAGTCTCATTCAGAGCAAGAACTTGTATTTCATTTTCAAACATGATTTGCTTGATTTCTTCATGATATTTCAAAAGACTTACAATATTCAGGTGGACAAATTTAATCCCTTTACTAGAAAGTTGATCATATTTTAAAGATATGTTTTCACCAGATTTACATGAGGGATCTATGTTATTAGAATCGTCGACGTCGGACTCTGAATTATTCACAATATAATTTGGAAGATGGTTTAAAAGACATCTTGAACACTCCCAATTTATAAAATGCTCATTAGGGTCATCGTAACTCTTTACAGAGATTTCTGAACATGATGTGTGTACCCAGTTTCGGCAAGAAGTACAGAGAAGTGCTTTCTGATTTGCCTTTACACATTTACTACAGCGAACGCATGGAAATTGTTGTACCATTTCAACAACAAAAAAACGAAAACAGAAAAACAAAAGTTTTTAAAAAAGTATACAAAATACACTAAAATACTACTAAACAAAACTTAATTATGTAAGATACGTATATAAGAAGCTTGTACTGTGCACACCACAACATGACGCATGAAGTTTAACCAACATTAAACATAACGCACAACTAACGTTATGTCTGTTGCTAGTTACATGTACTATATCCGATATTTACAGCTTTTCTGGTTGGGAGAAAACTTCGGTATTTGGAATTTTAGAATAACCATTTTTACACGTCCTCTCATAGCGTGGAGAAGAGAAGTGACAGAAAGCTGGTGTGACATCCTTCTTTTTTCTCTCGCTGTCATCTTTTGCACAATAAATGATGGCTTTTGTTAGATGGAATGGCTAGTAGCCACCGATCTCCCCGGTGAAGCCCCGACAATGAAAGGCCAGAGATTCGGACTAATGTTACCTCCTATGTCACACCACTGGACCGACGCTGTCACAGATAAAGGGAGACGAACAAAAAAAAAATCTGAACTGGGTTTTTTCTTCTTTTCTCGCCCGAGAGTGGGACTGGAATACTTTCTATGGCTTCTTTGGGTTCTTCTCCTTGGCTCTCTACCTCCCTTATGATCCTTTAATGGCGTGTTTGGTTGTAAGGAAGGTATTTGGACTGTGATATCTCAAGGAAGTATTAAATAGAGATGTGCACCTGCACGAGTCATCTATTATCGACAAGAGTTGTGTGAGGTGTCTGTTAAATGAATTTACGGGTTTTTAAATCAAAGTTTTGAGTGGAACTTATCTTGAAACCTTACATATTTCTCACGACCCTAAATTTCTGCGGTTGAAATATTCACATTGTGATCACGATGTCATGCTTTCGTTAATCATGAGTCTTTGAAAAACAGTGTTGCCTTTACTGATTGAAGTTGTTTGAAGGAACTTTACGAAGTGGTAAATAATTTTGTATATTTGAAGTAGCCCCAGTCATTTTGAAGTGTCTAAGTTGAGTGGTTTAATCGCTTGACTGGGGAAGCAAAATGTTGTGGATTCAAACCCATGCCTAGCCTAGCCCTTATGTCGATAAGCAGGACATTTTACCTACATTGTTCCATCCAAGTTTTAATGGGTGCCTGGTAGGATACGAGCACTATTGCGACTGGATCAGCGTGTGCGCGCGCCTGTAATATGGCGACTCACTGCAATGTATTCCCTATGCAGTGGGAAGTATGCAGTATTCGTAATTTAATCGATAATACAAAATGACGAATGTTTATGATTTCAATAAAACGTTAATCTCTCAACTAATGAAAATATTCGCGCTATTGAACGAATAAAAAACATTCATTATTTGTTTTATATAACATTTAAATATCTACTGCGGCCAAAGTTGTACCGGCACACTTCGCAGACGCTTCCAGACGACGGACGGCATATTGGATTTGTTTTCTCGGTGTTTAATGAGTCTGCTGAATCAATCAATTTTGCAAGTTTATCGTCGTTTAACAGTACAAAATAGTCATTTATACCGGTCGCCATGATGACCTAGGTCGCCTGCTTGTGAATGTACATGTCAAAGGTTGTGCTGCAGTGCAACGTCACAACTGCGGCAAACAATACGAGTCACCAAAAAAACACGCTGAATAAAACACAAATGCACGGCAGATATAACCAAAAATGCTCAATGACGTAGTCATTTAATAGATTAATTATTGAATATCATGAGACCAAAAATCCTCCAATCAAATGACAAGGATCTACTTAGATGTTATATAACCACTTGAATGAGACGTTGTCGAAAGTAGTAAATTCATGGATTTGATTTCAAACTGAATGAAGTTTGAGTTACATTGAGTAAAATACAAACTACAGAAAAGTAATTACCCATTGACTACACAAATTAGATCTAACCTTTGAACTGATAATTAAATGAGAGGAAACACACTTCTTCAAAGGCGCCGACGCCATCTACCCGTCTTCTCAACTTCTCAAGTGTCGGCGCGGTTGTCATCTCCATTCTAAACTCATTCTTATCCATGGGCCACTGGTGATTTCGGCGTCTAAACTGACCATTACACTCGGGGGAAAGGTGGTGCGTACTGAACCCACACAATACCCTGGAACACACCCCTCCCCTATCCTCTTCTCCTCTTCTCCTCCTCTCCTCCTTTCCTCTTCCCCTCCTCTCCTCCTCTCATCTTCCCCTCTTCTCCTCCTCTCCTTCTCTCCTCTTCCCATCCTCTCCTCCTCTCATCTTCCTCTCTTCTCCTCCTCTCCTCCTCTTCTCCTTCTCTCCTCCTCTCCTCCTCTCCTCTTCCCCTCCTCTCCTCCTCTCATCTTCCCCTCTTCTCCTCCTCTCCTTCTCTCCTCTTCTCCTCCTCTCCTCCTTTCCTCTTCCCCTCCTCTCCTCCTCTCATCTTCCCCTCTTCTCCTCCTCTCCTTCTCTCCTCTTCCCATCCTCTCCTCCTCTCATCTTCCTCTCTTCTCCTCCTCTCCTCCTCTTCTCCTCCTCTCCTCCTCTTCTCCTCCTCTCCTCCTCTTCTCCTCTCCTCCTCTCCTCCTCTTCTCCTCTTCTTCTCCTCTCCTGCCCTCCTCCTCCTCTCCTCCTCTCCTCATCCGATCTACATAATTATGTATGTGTGATAATACATCTTCTTGCACTGCTTCGTTACCCAAAAGACTAGTTTGGAATTAGTATATAATACAAAATTAATTAACATGCAGAGGTGCCACTTGTTTCATTTTAGAGCTATCTCTCCCGAAGAAATTGAGGTGCTTTCGGTCACATGTGTATCATGGAATGCACTTGACTGTGTGCATAAAGTCAATAAAGTTTACACAACTTTTATAATCCAGCATTTTGTCTCGATGGTTAAACTATTTGACACAAATAACCCTTATCTTCTTACACTCAGGTTGTATATAGTGACAGAGCAATGGTTTCGTTATCATGAGATTCCGGGTTCGAAACCAAGTAGATGCGCTAATGCCCTTTGGTAAGGCATTAAGTCTCATAACCAAGTCCTTCGGAGAGGACTTAAAGCCATCGGTCCCCTGGTTGCTTACTCACAAGCATTTACATGATTTCTTAGCAGTTAGGTAAATACAAACCATCGAACCATATACACCTAGATTATTAAGTAAGGTATTACGACGTTAGCGATAGTGCTATCTATATAAGATGTTGACTTATCGAGGTAATTTTACTACATCATACTGTAAGATGTAAAATACCATTTATCCTATAAGTTTTAATATTATTTTGTCCTACATTATATTATAAACTTTCTGTTATAATACCTAATCTTTCTTTAAAAAGTAATCTGGTATTGACGGAAGAATAAACTCTCATAGAATCAAACGAAACTAACTCTGAATGTTCAAGACTGCAAATAAATGATATCTGTCAAACGAATTTGGTAGGATATTGTGTAATAGTTATACTTATAAGCAAAGTAAGGCATAAACAAGCCGATTTTAGATAATAAAACCAACCTGGAAATGGTGTTTAAATATCTTTTTGGGTTATTTGATATAGTTGAAGATAAAATCCACCGCCAAATGATAATTACTGAAATTTTGATTGATGGTATGTGTTTACAAGAAAATTAACATTCCAAGAATGATACATGAAGTATTCTCTGATGTAATTAATGATTGCAGGAAGAGTAACATTTTGCATTCTTATTGCTTCTTGAAGTCGAATCCAGATAAATGAGGTGAAATGTTCTTCTCTCCTTCTAACAAAAGCTGTTTACAGTTCTTGTCACTTTCAATCAAAGAAGAAAGGGTATAAAAACATTTGCGTGATTGTGATTCGCTTGTTAGAATCAACAAGTTCCGATTGGCGTTCTTCACATGGCTTCCTGACACCACGAACTGGTATTGTATCAAATAGCATGTTCCCAAACGAAAACTTACAACTTGGTATTTATTTTGGTCCTCTTGTTTGGTTGTGTCCAGTATCCTCTGACCAGTGGTCACAGTAGTATGCTTAAATCAGGAAACAGAATATCCGTCCGAAGTCGGACAAACGCCGTGTTCAAGAATAAAACAGAAGAAGATAACAAAAACTGCGTGTAAAGAAAGAAACAAGTGAACTAGAAAGATTGACGATGTCATGCAACGTCGACGCCATTTCCTCTCGCTTTATTTCCTCAGCCTGTCGCTCCAAAAATGACGTCGTAAATTCCACCGTTTATAGAGCCAGTGTCTACAAAGTTCTTCAATTATTATTTTTGTGTAATTATGCACAACATGTACAGGCCTTCTCCTTCATGTACGTTTTACTTCGGCGGGATAACACATTGAAATTCATTTAAGGGGTTTACTTTTTGCAGGTATGAGGAATAAAGTGCAGCCATTTTTTTTCTTTTAGCATCTCAGCAATAGAACCCCAGTATCTACATGTATGTTCGTGAATAATGAATATTCTTATTTTCTACAACCCTATCGGAATTACAAAAAAATGATTTTTATTGATAAACAAGGATTCATTTTGAAGATTTGAATGCCATCTTCAACATCTAGCTACACATGCAATTACTGATTATTATTATGTAATATCGAACAAAATTTAGGATAGGGCCATGACCCATTTCTAGGGCATGTGCATTTATATCAAGTCACACCTTAAGAAATACCTGGACATTAGAGGAAAATTGGTCATGCCTTGGGCGAGGATTGAGGGCTGAGCAGCTTGTGTCGAAAAGCTAGCTAACTGTAAACAGGATCAAGAGAATGGAAGAAAGGAGATGGGAGAAAGGAGAAAAGCCCTTTCCTTCTTTTTTTGAAGGTTAACTTCACAACAATTGCCGAGAAGCCTTCCAAAACAAACACCTCAAAGTAACGAATTCTCCGAGATTACGGGACAATTGCCCACTCAAAAACGAATAGATGTATGAGGGTATTCAATCCATGCCCGTCTCATAGCTTGCCCCCACTCCTTTTTCCCCTCTATTCTCTCATCTCTCTTTTATTCTTCTCCGAACCATCTTCTTTCGTACAGTACATGTGAATTCACCGTGTTAACTGAAGCCCTATGGAATTTATGTAAATATATAATGTTAAGTACCAGTTAGTTGTTACAGCTTATTCTGCGAAATATTTTGAGTGGTAAAACCATACAGAGAGGTAGGGGAGAGGGCCGGGAGAGAGAGAGAGAGAGAGAGAGAGAGAGAGAGAGAGAGAGAGAGAGAGAGAGAGAGAGAGAGACGGAGAGATAGAGAGAGAGAGAGAGAGAGAGAGAGAGAGAGAGAGAGAAAGAGAGTGAGTGAACGAAAAGATAGAATGAGATATGGTGAGTGAGAAGGGACGAAAGGGAGATCCACAGAAAGAGAGAGAGAGAGAGAGCAAGGGAGCGAGAGAGAGAGAGAGGGAGAGAGAGAGATAGTGAGAAAGTAAAAAAATATTGTTTTCATTGCTGCTGTGATTTAAATGGCATATTTATCAAAATGTTCATCGCGACCAAAAGCCATATTGCGATTTTTTTGTTACAAATCAAAGTACAAAATAATATAGAATCATGACAATTATTACATAAAGGTACACAGTACAAACAATAATAGAAGAGCAGATTAATTTAATATTAAGTATTTAACTAATTGGTTCTTTGGGAGTTGAGTAAAATATGATGTTATCTTATTGAAGTGGCAAAAAAGATGTAGGCGTAAAAAAGATTTAGTGCACTTTCTAGTTGGCTTTAAAGGAAGACTGATATTTTTAAAAATGCAGCTAAACGACTAAAAAGTAATGAAGACAAACAAACATGATGCGTAAATGACTGATGTGATAATACACTATTATTTGAAAAATTCTAAAATATCAGAATTATATTTTGGTGTCAGTAAAAGTTGTTTAAGTGAAGCCAGCAAGTAGAAATAAAAAAATGATAAAAAAGCGTCGGAAACAAAGGGTGTTTAATCAAGTCATAATTACATGCACAAATTACTCCCGAGGAGTTGAATCAGTGATAGAATAGAGACGAAGAAAAAAGATAGGAACTAAATAATTGAGAATTATGTTTCAATCCTGATCATTTTCAAAGTAGAGGTGAGAGAATGCAGAAAGATTACAATAATGAAAAATGGATGGGGTAAGAGAAGTATAGGGGAAAAGGAATTCCCTCTATCTTACCTGACTGGAAAAAAGGGAAAGAGCAACGAACGCAGACGATGAAGGATAACAAGTTAAGTTCTTTTCAAGTGGTCTCCGTAATATCCTATAGTTCACCCATCTTTTGTTCTCTCAATCACCCTACCACTTAACTGCCAATCAACTGTATACCTGTCGGTTCATTGGAATACATTTGGTATTAGTGGAACGACTAAATACCATCTAATCGTTAGCCTGCCGGCGATCGGTCCCTCTAAATAAAGAGGACCTGAATGACAGTTGTAATTTAAGAAAGTAGTGGTGTCGCTTTGAAAACTGAGATTTTGGTTCAACGCGGAGATTACTTTTCTGATTGCCATGTCACGTGTGAAACAGTTATTCATACAGTTGAATTTTCCATATTTTGTCAGCTGTTTTCTCCATTACCAGATGACAGATTACAAAGTTAGATATTAACAATCGTATTTCAAAAAGTGTTTTCCTGTTGTATCTCATGATTTAAAGAACATCGATTGATTATAGATTTTCATTCAGATTATTATACATATTTTGATAATTAAACGCAAAAAAAAGGTCACGTTTAAAGAGGGAGTTTGGAGGAGGAGGATATTGATTCGTGAGCATTCCATGACAGACTGTTTATCGTTTTGAACGTATTTACATACCCATTATGATAGAATATACCAAAATGTGTACTTTCCGGTGTGAACTCATTATTTTCTGTATGCAACATGAAGAGAAATCTAAGTAGTGTTACGGAGAAGGAGTAGTTTCTTGGTAACACCCTAAGCCGAAAATAAAAAGGGTTTAGTTACTTTCTTCAACTATGATTGATTTTAGGCGTAATTTTGTCTTGACCGTCGTGAAGTTTCGGACATAACATTTCTAAGCAGTGTTTACATACGACACCTTAGAATAGGACGGTGCTTAAGAGGTGTGATTTTTGAAGTCACCTGAGGACAAATGCATACAACTTCGGAGTGAAGAAGTTTGCATCACAATCCGACATTGTAACCAATGAAGTTTAAACAAACTCTTCACGTATCCATGTTAACTAATGCACAAAATGTACTCAAGGTTTGTTGCTATCCGTCAATCCACGCAGCTAGCTTCTTCGGCCATATTATTATTATACAAGCTCCCTTATTTTGTCATTCTTCTCCTGCTTGCTGTATACTGCTTAATCACCTCTTTCATGCTTTCTGCTTCCCGATTGTCCAGATCCTAAGTGTCAAAGTGTGTTATAGAAATTAAGTTAGCTAAATGCTCATTATATCGCTTAGATACGAGATACAAAACATGAAGATAACTTCTAATAGAAGTATGTGGGGGAAAGGAGGAAAGAGGGAGGGATATGATAGTCAGCGGTGAGAAAATGAACATAAAACCAAATTTCTCGATTATTCAGAAAATTCTTCTCCCCATAGAACAATCATCAGAGTCGAAAGTGACATGTGACTTTGATGATAGCGGAACTGTCACGTGATCTCTGAAATCCCCGAAGTTCTAAGCAATTTTTGACGTTTAGTATCGACATGGGAGGGCTAACAAGAGGAAGGTAGAGCCTCTCCCAGTCACCCTTTCCGTACAGGAAGTTTAACAAACTGTGCATGCGTTTCGATTCTACTTTAATGTGGGTACATAAGGAGATAAGGGTATACTCCCCGGCATTTGACTTCCCCCTAATTCTTGATATTGCCACCCACCCATCCCCTCCCCTTTTATCATCTATACACTCAACAGCCCCTCTTTGCCAAATTTCCCGTTTTTAGAGCCGTCCCCCACCTAACTCGTTTTCTATTTGAAAAGCTATCTGGACGCGTGTGTAGTTATTTCATCGGACCAACTTGGCAGTGTTTGTACTCGGATTGGTACATTTTTTTCTTTCTTTTTTTTGTTGTTGGGGGGGGGGGGGGTTTGTCCTTTCTGGGCAAATTTTCTTGTTTAGAAAGAACGATGCTCAATTTTTATTTTTTCAATCAGTGAAGGTACTTAAGCATTAAAGCTTTGTTCCATACTTGTAACAGTATACTTATTCATTTGGTTGAGACACGGTACAGTTTCTCCCCCCTCTCTCTCTCTCTCTCTCTCTCTCTCTCTCTCTCTCTCTCTCTCTCTCTTTCTGTTCTACAATAAATGATAAAGTTTCTGGTTCTCTCTGTTGACTCATCTTTGTCACTATTAACGTCCAACTGATGTTAACCAAACTTCCCTTTTGAATCATTCCTTAAATTCTTATATTACTTATTAGTCATAGGATTTATTATGAATAATCAACAACTTGGTGCTATGATATTTAATGCTCTGCTCTCCATCTCCCAATAAGAATGACAAAAAAAGAAAAATATAATGTCACTCCAAAGATCAGCACAGGTAACTGTGAACTATAGTAATATACCGTAACATGTAATTTAGGCTTTTATATCAACCTTATAATGTAGTAGACATGCTTTCATCCATTTATGTGAAATTTCTCAAGCCATATGATTCTTCACACAGTTTCTTAAAGACAAAAACATAAACAATCGTGGCTCTTCGATATTGTTTTGCCGAACAGAGTTACGCTGCATGATCTTTACTAAATGTGTTCTATGACTTACAAAGTTGTAAATTGCTTCTATTTATAGAAAATTACTAAATAATATACAATAACCTGTGGTCTCACTCACGAAGACAACCAATATTATAGCGCTGTGTTTTAAAACCAGAAATACGACCACATCTAAAAGAAAATAGGGGGATAAATGAGGTTATTATTCCCTTTCTTCAAAACTCGGAACAAAATTTCACGTGTCACTGACTTCTTAAAATCCTGTCCGGAAAAAAAAGCCGAGTGAAAATCTTTTCTTTATTTCTTTTTAGGAAGCCTGAAGTCAACAGGGGTGTGTTGTCCGGGATTGACCACAAGAATTAACGCCCAAAGAACTCTAGGAGAGGAAGGAGATGGAAGAAAGAAAGTCATTGACTTTACGCCTCCTTTCCCTAATTATCGACATCATAATGGACCGTCATGAGGATTTTTCCTTTTGTACAAAGGATTATAAACAAGAAATTTTGTCACAGCCTATATCGACCTAATAGGGAATAGTGTACTGATTTTCATGGTATACACTTTTTAGAAACATTGAGTCTTCCTTTAGGTTTCATATCTTGAATAAACTAAAGTCCCTTTTTATTTTTTGTCGTGAATGAAAATCATACTAAATACTTACAAATGTTATCTTTATTACTTTTGCTGTATTTTTGTTAACGTATTTCTATAATTAGTCAATACAAATTTCCTCTTTTTATACAATAACAAATAGTTTTAATTCAAACCGGCGTTGAGAATACGAAACAGGTATAGTTGAAGTATAATAACTTTTGCCTGTGTGTAAAACAATATTTCACAATCATATAAGTCAAATTTTCTGTTGATTTGAATATAAAAAACAACGTGACACAATTTTAACTCACAACATCTCCAGCTGCATAAAGATATAGCAAAAGGAAGATCCGGGAGCAAGATACATACCAATACATTTGTTCATCATTTCTATGCATTTTTTCTTAATTACCTTAAGAAATAGATGTCTTCCGTTCCATTTTATTTCACTTTCCCTTTCTCCCCATCATCTTATCCTTAAATTCCCAAATCGTCGAAAAATTCTAAAAAAGAACGCGTCATATATTTCCGGGACGAATAACTCAATTATTATTAATGACAAAACTCGTATTGACCCGCCTGAACTTGACCGTGACGAAGTCAGTTTGACCACAAAGGTTACACCCAGCAGGGAGGAATGACTCTTTAACCCTTATACTTCTAACAACCAAAGGATACTACGCAAATTGATGGAGATATGTATCGTCGACATTATTAGATGCTTTCTTTAATGTTAACGAACTTCTGTCAAGGATTACAATACAAAAGGCAACATTTTCGTGTTTAATTTATTCTTCTTCCGTATCATTACATCATTATGAGATTATTCCATACCTTTGTTTAGATAATCAAAGATTAAGGGCGTAAGAGAGAGTATATTCGATCAGCACTTAACTCTTGGCTCCCCAAGGGTTAAGTTCCGTACCACAAATTCCGGCAATTGTCGTCTGTATTTCTCCAAGGTACACGATGACTTTCATTTCACAGCTCCCTAAATACCTACGTCACAATACTTGCTTCTTAAATCCAGATAAAAATCGGTATATTACTATTCATTGCGATATTAGATTGGTCAGTGCGACTGATGAGGATTACTATATTGGGAACATTGAAGAGTGCATTTATTGTAAGATAGTTTGGATGGAGACATATCAGAATGTTATAGAATCAATATGGCTGTCAAAATTTTGATTTGTTTCCGTCCTAGATTTTCCTTTATTGGAGCAGTTTAGATTCGGTTCTCATTAGATTTTTGGTAATAATAATAATATGTCTGGTTAACCTAGTTAGAGTAGCCTCAGCAGTATTAATACCATTTCCCTTGAGGGCTTTGGCCTAGCTAGCGTGATGAGGCGCTTAAGTAATCGAGAATTTCTTCCTACCGGATACCCATACCACCTGGGTGGAGAGAGGCAAATATATTATCAAAGGACATAAGTGCCGCAGAGGGACTCGAACCGCGAACAATCTAAATCATAGTCCATGCAGCGACGTATCCACTAGACCGCTACACCTCTAATATTAGTATTAAAAATATTACATCACCACTTATGATAATATGTGTGAATTAAATGTCGATTCGTTTGCGTGTTTTCTCATCCGTGTCGCTGTTTTTTTTATAGATCGCTTTGTTTCATCGCGGTAGCTGGAAGTACATCGTATTGATAAAGAACTAAAAACAATTAATAAATGAATAGACATTTACTACATTGGAGGTGGTGACAGAGGACGTGATATTTAAGAATTGGAGGTTACGGTGCATTTATGTAAAAAACTAAAGCTTCCCCTTGTTTTTGCACAAGGATATCTTCCCAAGGGATGTTCGATGAAGTATATTTTTACCCCCTAGTTCTGAAAAATGATTTATTCTTTGATCTGAATCTAATCTTTTACCTATAGCTAAAAGACAACTCGGTTTGAGGTGGCCTGACATTTTGAGAATCATAATTGTTGAGAGCACCTTTGCAATGGTTATTCGACTTTTACTCGCTATACTTTGCTTATTTGATAGACCTCCTGTGTTGTATAACAAGTCGTTTTGTTCTTTGCAAAATTTATGATGTTTATTTTGTACGTGAAGTAGCACACATTTTCTTCTTTATGGGATTTGATAGAAAAATCAGAGAAGCAGGATAGACACCTTTGTAGGTGTGCTGAAATGTTATTGTATAGCAAATTGGTTTAGCTTTTAAAATGCCTGTTCATTGTTTTTCACATTTTGGCACAATATTTCTACATTTCTTGGTCACCAAACAATAGAAACAATCGACTTTGTTTGTTTTTGTTTGTTACAGTCACCCATATCAAATCGGAAATGTTGTATCATATTGAAAATCAATCAGGTTTAAAACGCTTCTTCTAGTTTAAGATAACATTCATTGAGTCAAAACGGTTACGTATGACGAAATTAGTATGACAATCAACAAGTTTGTTAGCATAATAACATCATCATGATAGGAAATGAAGGCATCTATCAGTAAGTAGATTATAGCAGTAATTAATGAAGGGAAGAACATGTGCAGGTCTGTACATTTGCCAATAAAAAAGTTCCTCTAATACGACGAGAGACGGTAAATGCCGCGCCTCTTATTAAATATCCCTTCTCGTTTACCAAACATAATAGATACACATCACCTGATTTCCTCTTTATCCTTGAATCTAGGAAGTCTGTTCAATCATTCAGAATAGCACATTGAACAAAGCAACCCGTATTCTTCTAGCCAAAAATACCCCGTCTGCTAATAAAAAATTGAAACAGAAATATGAACGGACTATCAGATGATCAAAAGAAAAATTTATGAATCTATATTTGTGCAATTTATGAGCCCTTGTCAAAGGGAAGTACAAGCTCAGGTCATGGAGATCATATCTCAGATTTATTTCATTTCTCCATCTCATGGTTTCAACTTTTTTTCCCCGATGGCCTTTTGTTGGTTAATCGGCAACAGTAGCGGGGTTGTAATGACGGAAGGGAACAATGATATCGAGGGAGGGGGAGGGGGGAGGGGGAGGAGGGCACGCATCCTGCTACCTGGTTGGTAAGACTAAATTTAGTCCGGGTACGCTACATCAGATGAGAAACGCTTCTAACTACGCTGATTTTTGTTTGTAAACGTACAATGCAATTAATAATGACAACGAATAGTTGTGAAAAAGCAGTCCATGTATAGGAACGTTTTAACGAAATTACCCGGAGTAAAAACTTTTCTTTCTCTCTATTTTCTTCCATTTTTATCTTAGTGTCTTAACTAATGCATTTAGAACTCAATCAGCCGGATTTTCCCATTTTTAGTCACGACTCCCTTGGCGATAATCGAGATTAAACTTTCAGGTCTGATCATTAGTTTGACTGTGCATGTAGTGAACATGGAATTTAAGTGAAACTATAAAATAAATTATGAATAAAATACCATGCGTGCGTATATCTGCGGATCATAAAAACTATTGAACGGTGATGTAAATTGTATACGGAAGCTATATGAACTTGAAGGGGGACACATCTTTTTGGAGCATGACAAATAATAAGCCGACACCCTTGCCCCGATGAAAAGTATAGGATAGAGGTGAAATCTAGAGGAAGGTTGGCCCACGGTCTACCTCGCGGGTGTTCCTCATAATTGAGCGAGACCCCGTGGAGTTTGGCTGTATGGTGGTAGACATAATTTGACTTCATAACTACCTATGTTGAATCAATATTTAGGTTGCAATCGTATCATAATCAAGTTCATCTTGAGTTATTGAGAAGATGTAGACTCATCCTAGGCAACGTTGATAATGCATTTTGGAATATTTGTATTTATATTTTCAAAGATATTATTTTGCATAATTAAATATGTATAACAGACACAGCTTTATTTAAACACACACTGCACACACGCACCCGAACAACAAACGCATTTATAATTAATAAAAACGAGTAAAAATTGGAGGAAGGTTTCCAGGAGCTTTCAGGATTTTTGTAGAAATTTGCTGCATCTTTCCCTACTGTCTGAAAGTACAACACACTCGTCGGTATCAAAATTTTATTTGTCCTATCATTCAGATTGAGGGGGAAACGGCGGACCTGAAACTTTGCGATAGCGAGAAAGTAATCAATGGTTAATAAAGCCTAATTAATAATTGTTATTCCCGAGGTGACGGCCATTGGTTTTCATTATTTGACCATTATTTTAGAATGATTTAATGTAATTCTATTATTTGAATACACAATGGTGTAGTCAATTCCAACCTTTGAGTGAGCACCTGAACGATTTGGGTCTGTTTCTTTTTTTCTCACAAATTATTATTTTATTTTAGCATGATGTTGCAATTATCCCTGTAGATGCTATATCGAGAACAATTTGAACGGGTTTAATGATCGTATATATAGTATTTGATCGTATATTTGAACGCAGTGTCAACAGACGACCGCAAGTTGCGGAAAGAGGAAAAAACTTGGTTGACTTTTTGGCAGACGACACGAAGTACTTGTACCAAATGTTGCCAACTCTAGTACCCCGCTGTTCTATAATTTGCGCCTGCTGTCCGAAAAACAGTGCAGTTTGGGGGAATTTGAGGAAAATTGTATGATTGACATTTAACCAAATATGAAGAGGGAATAGCAAGCCTGCGTGCGTAGATTCAACAAAGTGGAGTTATTTGTTTTGGGTGCATCAACTATAGTATTCAAAAGGTTCGAATCTAAATGTGTGTTTTTTCTGTCCAAATAATATGAAATAACTACTAATATCACCATTAACCATGTTAACAGTTGTCTTCTTAGTTCGTGATGTGCTCGGCTGCTTGATAGGTTACATGATACCTGTCGGACTGACTTTTTTTTTAAATATACACATAATATACTACATTTATATATACGAGTAATATTCGAAATTGTTCGTAATTTCTTTTTTAATTTCATAAAATTGTTCATCTCGGTGCTCTCATGTTTTACATAGGGCCTACGTGTACTTGTTTACATTGGACACAACGAGTTCAATTTAAAATTGATGTCATAATTAGTGTCCGTAATTATATGAAAGAGTTGTTTTTTTGAGAAACAGAAGTTTGTCAATATATTTTTAGCAAATCAAAATTTGAAATAACGTATTTTACTGTCTCTAAATTTAACATCAGTGTAACGAGTTCAGTTTAAAAGTGATGTCATATGGTTCGTAACATATATTTATAGAAAAACTGAAGTCTGCCAATACATTTTTAGCAAATCAAAATAATGAATAAGTATTTTTACTCTCTTTAAACTTAACATCAATGTAATGAGTTCAATTTAAAAGTGATGTGGTCCGTAAGATATGGAAGCATGTATTTATAGAAACAGAAGTTTGCCAATATGTTTTTAGCAAATCAAAACTTACAGAATAAACATTAATTTATTATTGATATATTTGGTTCATCAATATGCTAATAGGCATAATGCCCAAGTAAATAAACGTAATTACATGATACGAGAAACTGGCAATAGAAGACGAGTATAATCCAATATTAGTTACATAGTCAAATAATAATTGTTAATGTAATGTGGATTAACACTATTAACACTATACCGAAATCACATTTTAGCGTGCCATGGTTCTGTAAAAATCCTAGATATGCCCTAACCAACAGTGTTTCCTGACCCACCTAAAAACCACTAAACACATCTTGAAACCTCATTTTTATTCCCTAAAATAGCATCAGGTGAGTTCTCCCTCAACCACCTCAGAAACCAGGAGATAAACCGCATCGAAATCCCCACATTAATGACTCATGGTTTCCAACGAAAAGCTATCCGTTCAACATACATTATTTGAGAGCTTCTTTGTACATAGCGCTCACGTTCATCTTTAGATTATCCTGTTTTAAAACAACTGCACCTCAGTCATGAATGTCAATTTCCGATTTGGGAAGAGTGCGTCGAATGTTCGCACGAATATAATCTACAGGAAAACAGTATTAGATGACCTATTGAAAGTGTTCTATTTTTCTTAGTCTAAATATAGTCATTTATGTCACCGGCTCAAATCAAAGATATTGTTTTTGACGTTTTATTTTACCCGACTGCTAAAAAAAGCAGATCTATGCTTGTAGGTAAACCCCAGAGAAGCCATTGCTTTAATCCTATCCGAGGGACAAGGTAATAAGGATCAATGCCTTACCAATATACACTCGCGTATCCTTGGGTTTCGAACCCTAAATCCTGCCAGTTAAGGCTCTACCACTGAGCCATTATCGCTTTCGAGCGTGATGAATCTCATGATCCCCCGTGGCATTTGTTTTCTTGACACATTATTTTTCGTCATGGTATATATAAGTAAAGTCGATTTTATACGAAAACAGGTCATTTGTTATTGAGAAACATTCTAAATATATCTTGAGGTGCTTCACTCTATTCAGGAAATGATGAGAATTCGTCAGAAATCACCAAAAGAATTCTGAGAAACATAGTGCACGACGTTGGTGATGCACCTTCAGTTTTGTCGAAAACAAACCTGAAATACGTTCTTTCGACGTTTATTTCTCTATGAAGTTTGACAACTGAGAGGCACATGGAATCAAGGTTTTTAGAAAATGGCTTACTTATACTAGCCCAATGGTGAACCTTCGTAACTTTGGAAAAGCGTCGTTATCATGTTCAAGCTCATGCATTCTTGGTAATAACTCCAAACATTTCCCCCAAACTGTCAAAAAATGAGCTCCCATTTATAAATGTTACTGCAGGATCAGAATTCTGCAATACTTTTTTCTTCTTTTGATATAATTATGAAGTTCTGATATTGCTTTTACAGTCGACGACATGACAAGATTCGAATAAGTACATTTTTAAATGAGGGATGGGTATAGTGTTTCGATAAACCACTGCACAGGGGCATAGCAGGTCCAGACATTACGGGGCATCGCCATTATTGGTTCTTACTTGGTGGATTAAATGCAACTTAATCCGCCATTTACATTGATTTAAGGGGATGCTGGAAGTGTCATGCATGGCACCCTCTTGTAACGTTTCCTTTTCCTCTCTCCTTGTTTCCTTTTTTTTTCCTTGAAATCATTTTGATGATGGGGGGGGGGGGGCACGTGGCCCTTCTCCCATATCTACCCCACTGCATCTCTACCGCTAAGATTACTGTGTCCACCAATGTCTGAAGACTCGTGTGTCTGTGAATGGTGTTTGTACAGAAATGGTGACATGTCGGTTAGAATTCAGACCGTAGATTTGAAACATCTTCATTTCAAAGCACACCGCTATTTCAACCTTATTTTTGACCTTTTACCATTGTTGCAAACCTCTTTAAAAATCAGTGATTACTTTTGACAAGAAGATTCCAGAAAATTTTGGTGGTAGCTTATGCCATCTCGTCCACACCTGGTTGTCCTCTCAACGTGTATGTCAAGACTGTGTTCCTGCAGCTCAACCTATAGGATCTCAAGCGACCCAGTCTTTCTCGTTCCCTAATATAATTATCCCCAGCCCTCCTCGTATCCCCATACATGATAATAGATATTTGAATTTTGGCATCATCATTATCCACATACATATACCTTAATCATCATCTCACTTGGTTCTAACTGTTAAGTGACTTTCTGAATCATTGTGTATTATTATGATAATTATGTTAGCGCGTACATAGATGTATTAGTCTGCTGACGAACTATATTCAGAATTTACAAGATATATCATAACCCATGGTACCGATATGAATTATTAGGAATTTTCATGATAGTTAGAGCGTTCTAATTGACAAAAGCATTCTTTCTCGTCCTGTATATCAGGCTTTTATAAAACGACGAATGAGATGATTGAGAATACAACAGATCTTTATCTGATTTGGAGTGTAGCTCATTTCATGCAACGTAAATATATCGCCTTCTACAAAAGCATTCCCATAACATATCCTTCTTAAACCATGTTCCCCAAGGCGATGAATATTAATCATCGAAATGAGACAACTTCCTTAAATTCAAAGGTAGATAACTATAATTACGATGTACTGCGACGCTTCCATTAAAAAAGATAGAATCTTAGTTGCCATCTAAATCCACTTGGGAGAACACCTGCAAATCTAGTTACAAAATTACGAAGGGCTTTGTAAAAAAAGATTCCAGCTTTTAGTGTGTTTAACCACATTGTCAAAAGGCAGAACAATACTCTATCAACTTTGGGGGTTAAAAGACAAGATGTCAAGCGGATTATTTCGTTCTTTTCTTTCTTTCCACTCCGCATAAATCAGATTTCATGAGATAAAAACAAAATTACATCCCAATCAAAATTATGATAGTGATACAGCGGAGGGACAGGGATGATCGAATAATCGGCACAAAAGAGCGTAATTGACTTACATTTAGCGACATAAGTAATACCAATCACACACCAAGAGTTATCAGTACAATCAACATTTCAATTTAATAGTGACATAAATCACATGATTGCTCATTTAATTTGAATCTTCTGATAGAGATCATCCAGGTGGCATTTCAGTTCTTGAATTCTCGCCTCCTTTCGATGTGAAAGCTTCTACCAATCTCTCATCCAATCGTTACAATTCCAACAAAATAATCATATAAAAGACAAAAAGCTGAAATGTCGATACAATTTCTTATCGAACAAATCCATGCTTTAAATTGAATAGCACGGGACTGATATTCACGGTAAGTTTAAAATGCTTTAAAGAAAAATGCTGAGCCGATTCCTTAGACCGATCCGTCATTTTCTCGCTTTCAAAAGACCGCCATAAAACAGCGCAAGGTTTCAGGCTTTGAAATACCTTTAGCTCTTATGTTATGCCTTCCTTTGATATGGTAGGCTTAAAGGAAGGACATGTCATACCCTGGGGACCTCTCAAAGAAATTAATTTAGAGGTGTAAGCAATCAAATCCGCATCAACGTTTATTACGCCTTAATTAGATCGCGCAGTTATCGGCACTGCCGTTATTGTTACAGACGACAATCAAAAAAAGGCGCGCTGAATAAAATCATCCTTAGAGATCGTTATCCTCCAAAATTGTTTGGAAACTAAAATAGGCAAGCGCGGTCTTTCTAATGTCGTGATCAGACACAATTGAGGCGCTCGGGAAACTTTTTTCTTTTCGTCTTACCATGGTGTGTGTTACTATTCTACTCGGTTCATCAATCATTTTAGGTATCAGAAGGCTTTAATCTGCCAAATTGAATCGGGTGAAAATTGTCATTTTGTCGTGATTATTTCCAAAATGGTTTGACAATTTATCACCGCGATATAGATCTCTGTGATATCCCATTGAATGTTTGTAACAGACCGTATTTTGTGAACGCATCACGTTCAATCTTTTTCTCACCTAAACGTGTAACTTGAGGGTTTTCTCAGTTTATAGAGAGACCTTTGAAGCCATGCTGCACTTAGAATTCTCTTCATAAAGGTCAACGAATTCTACCGATACTCCGTTCGACATTTTCCAGATTTTGATATTGGATATAATTACTTAGAAGTTTGTTATATCTTTAAAAGTATTAATTAGGGCCTGTGAAATTCATATCGCAGTATTTAATTACATTTTATTATATTTCAAATGTAATGTTAATGATATGTTATAATTGTTTATTCTGTAGTTTGTATCACATACTAACTTCAGCATCACCATGCACCAACACCGTCACCGATGCTAACACCTGTACCATCAACACAAATAACAACTATTATATCATACTGAGATTGCTGGAGTGCACTATCCTTTACCAATTTCACAATAACTATCTGATGAACTGGAGTAACCTATGTGCCTGCATGAATCCAACAGATACCAACAGACAAAACACCACCGATTGAAAGTAGCTATATTTACCCATTTGATGTATTTATAGAAGTTTGGAGAAAAAAAAGAACTTCCTGCTTAAAGTTTTCTCATCGTCTACAACACACCAATTGATATGGATACAAAGATTGCACTGTATAATCGTAACCTACATTTTCTCACTCGGTCTAAATTTAGTGACGCAGAGGAGAAAGTGGTTTTGGAACTCCTTATGATCCAATTGACCAGTGGTTAAAGGGGTTGAGGGGGAGGGGTGCATGGTAGAGGTGCAGGGTAGGGGTACAGGGGCCAGAGGATACTGTGGTAGAGCCCCCATACAGGGTAAAGTGATCGTATAAACCAGATTGTAGGATGTGAACACAGTTTGATACGAGTGTGAGTCTAAAGCCCGCCTACGTGAAACAGTCGTCTTTTACTGTCTTCTCAAAAGTCGAATTAATTTCACTGCTTTTCGTTTAGATGATACCACTCGCCCATGATGTTACAAAACGAGAATGGCGTGCGTTCAAAATAATGTTCACATGCTTCATTGAGGGGGTAAAACGAAATAACGGTATATTAGTATATCCAGTCCAACTCAGAAACTGTTTTATTTAGACGAAAAGAAGAAGAAAAAAAATTCCACCCCATTTTGTTGTTGTAAGCATGCTAAAACTTCCGAGGGTGTGTCACCAATGTGATGTAACATAGAGACATTTAGATGGGGATATTGTTAAGAATTATATTATTATGACTTTGACAGAGGGAAGAATAGAAAGGGGGTGAGAGGGAGTAAAAGGGAGGGAAATGTGTTGGGGGACACAGACGAATGACAATGTGTTTAAGACTTATTTTGCAAAAGTGAAAAACATAGTTATATCTGAGAACCAATGAGGATAACTTTATTGAGATTTTTGTCTGGGGAAAAAAAAGGATTAAACCATTAATGGAGAAGTAAAAAGTAAACGTAAAATTCAATAGGCCCCTGCATATTTCAACCATCTCGAAGTCCCATGCAACGATTGACAAGAGATGGCGTCGTTCTAAGTCTTGAAGAACACTCTCAATCTGTCTTTTGTCCCTCTCTTCCCGACACGGTCTTTGATGAATTTTTCCCTCAATATTGCCAGCAAAGCAAAGACTTAAAAATCCACTACAATAAATTTGATAACGTGTACAAAGTACACCTCAAAAGTCTTTTCACCAAGTGTCCTTAAACATTTAAAAGAAAATTGTCAATTTTCCTGTATGTTTTCTTAAAAACAATACAGTGCAGAACAGCTTTCTTCATAGTCTGCAAGCACAAACCCTGGTCAGTCGTAAAAGTGAGTCTGCACTATAGACTTTTCTCAAGGCACAATGATTTGTTGATAAAGTGTCAAATTAGGGTCTGTGCCTGCAGACTACTTTCTTCATCTGTAAAAGTAGCCAATCCATTAAAATGGTATGCATTAATAATTCTGATCACAATTACGATCATCATAAACTCAAATGAGAATTTAAATTCGATTTTAACTTCGTAGTGCCCTTAGCACCCCCACACATAGGCATATAAACTATTTTTTCCTTCTCTCTCTCTCTCTCTCTCTCTCTCTCTCTCTCTCTTTCTCTCTCTCTCTCTCATTCTACATAACTATCTGCATATTAATTTTGACGGACAGTCATAATACACAATTCACAAAATCACATGTGTTCGCCAGTCTTTTTCTCTTTCTTTTCTCTCTCCACATGTTCCACAGATGTGAACCATTGCTTTCTTGTTCCCACCCATAGTCTATAACAGTCAAATCTATTGTGTGGAAGAATTCTGAGTTCTGATGAAGTACCGTCATAACAATAGATATCAGAAAGTAGTATAAATTATATATTACCTGGCAATCTATTCCATTTCTTTCTCTCCCAGCTTACTCCTTATTATGTATGTTATTTAAAACTTACAATTTGTTAGTTCATTACAATACCAATTATTCTATTCCACCTATAATCCTTTATAATGCTTTATTGATTTGTTATTACCATTGCTACCTATTAGTCATTTAAATCTAAATTTTTATAGGCGAGCCTAAATAGGTGGGTTATATTTGTTTGAATGAAGAGTCGGAGTCTACAAAAGCGGTTATGTTGTTGGTGACTGATTGTATAGAAACAGTTAGACCTAAATATCAAGTTTCAATACCAATTATAAAATCACAAACCTTAAAATAGTTACCACTAATACCGCACAAATCAAAACAGAGAGAAACAAATGTAATAAATTCATTTCTGTACCGCATCTATGATGTTTGTCGTCAGAAGTGTGGGTGGAATTTTTATTTGATATCCGCTAACATTGAAACCGTGTCATTATTGACGCGTATGGTGTCCCTGAATGACCAATCAGTGGGTGAAAATTCGATTCACGTCAACGTCACACCCCCCAAAAAAGGTCGAACCTTCAAAACACATTAGAATAGATTTTAGATATTGAAGAAAGATAGAAATTTAGAATATGATACAAGAAGATAGAGTCTATCTAAAAGAAAATGAAACTGGTAAGTTTTTCGTGAGAAATAGAGAGAGAGAGAGAGAGAGAGAGAGACAGACAGACAGAGAGAGACGTTAATCAAATCCTATACAATTTATAAGAAACATTATAGAATTTAAACGAGAACGTGACAGATATAATGATATGCAAATTATTAAACAATGGGAGTGGATTATTACGCATGGCTGATAGATGAAATTAATATGAGCAAGTACATTGTTTAAAAAAAAAGAAATATTAATATTATCGCACATGTCCACTTTAGGATTGACGGTCAATCATAATGGTCATCATTCTATTTAAGAAAGGAGAACAACATGCACTTGTCTTTGGGGCTAAATATAGAGGGTGGGAGTATTGAGGAGAATAGTATGACGTCTACCAATTCACCAATTAAACAACGGGCGGTATTCAGTAAGACGTTCTCATGGGAAAACCAAGATTTTTAATTGCTCTGAACAGTAAAGATTTTTAAGCAACTATGTGAATGACATCATCATTTTTAATTCATGGGTTAATTTTGTTTGATTGACAGAGGTGATTGACTGCGAATTGTGCAAAAAGTATCGCATTCTTAACAAATATCTATATGGATTTTAATTTCTTGTTCAAGTATTATGTGATGTGTGTGCGCGCGTGCGCATGTGAATGTGGGTGTACGTGGAACAAAACCTAAAATAATATTGTTGTCGATTCATAACGAGCGGGAATATAACACTAAAGTAATATATGAAATAAATGTTATCATAAGAGAAAGTGAAAATGAACAACTGAACAGAAGAAAAGAATTATTCAAGAATGTGGTGTAAAAATTACAAATTCAAAACTGTTTTATAAAGGTTTTGAATTAGCTATAGGCCTATAGACGAAGGTGGAAGAGTGAGGTCTTTGAAATGGGGAAGGACTCAGGTGGGGTAAAAACATCTTTCAAGAATCATTGATCTTCTACCAATCTCGCCTCTTGGCGTGTTTGTGACGTATTGTTTTGTAGTAGATTGAGATTCGGAGAGAAGAGGGTGAGGAAAAGGGATCACTGGGGCTTGGGTATTATGTTTGGAAAAGATTTGGAAGGATAAATGTCTTTTTCATGTCGCAGAGTGATTGGATAAAAGTGTTAAATGCTCAATTTGGTCGCCAAGAGGCCTGGAACAATGACTTTGACAGCTGCCCGATTGGTAGGCTTCTTTCACCCCGTTAAACGTGACACAATTATTGTATATGATTTGGCATTTAACTAAATGTTGATCACTTTTAATCGGTATAAAACTCTGCTGAACATAATTATCTTTAATTTCCTATCAGCCAGCGGATTTTCAATTTCTTTTTATCAACCCACACTTCTTGATTTTTGACGTTTTTTAAGGCAGGAGGACGAGAATCAAAGAGGAGTTTGATAGTAAAAATACTACTACTGCAGTAGCATACATGTAATAATAACAAAACACCACTTTATACCTATAAGAATGTGAAAATATTGGGTAGTACTGATTCAAGTTTTTCGACAATAATATACTCTTATAACCATTATAAGATACCGATTCTGCTTCACAAGTCCAGAATTATGATCCAGATAAAATTGGTAATACTTTCTTCCCCGATTTACCGAGTAGAAACTTCTTCAGGAGTCAGTTTCCCATGAGATTGTACAAGATACATCATAAACACGCCCACGGTAGGACATCCAGTTATCGTTAATTTCTGCTGAATAAAAGTCACTTTTTGGACTGGAAATTGGTGATTTCCAACAGTTGACGTGCCAAGAAAGTGATGGTTAAGTATCTTCTAAATATCTCATGATTCAGCGTATACCAATGGCGTTATATGAAGAATTATAGTTACTAAGTAAGTTCTATCAGCCTACACCTAGGAAATAAAAGGAAACCTTTTAATCATTAAGTGTCACCCTCCCCCAGATCGTGATACATTGTAATATTGATTAACTTCATATTTCAAAACCATATAAAAATATGATAAACATGATGGACTGCCACTAGAATACATAATCACACATTTTGCTAATCACTCACTGGGTTACTATTTACTCCAGTACTAAATCATTGGTTTGTTTTTTCATTTCCATCCATTTAAACAAAAAAAAGCCCTCAGCTTGCTTCAGCGGGAATAAAGAGATTTTGTCGGCATAATCAGCCTTACACCATCTCTATGTATTTGCAATATTTTCAATATAAATTTCCCCTTGTTTTTGTCTTTGTACTATTATGTTGTTAATATATTAATCAATATAATTATCTCTTGTTAATCTTTATATTACATCATTCTTTTGAGATCTTCTTCAAATATAGGCTCGTGTGTAAATGTAACTCCACATTATTACTGAAAGAGCATCCACTTGTAAAAATGTTAATAAACAAAGGGAAGCAATACAAACATTAAACAAAAAACATACAATAAACAAAAGACAAAAACAAATGAACAGGTAAGAAAACAAATAAACAAACAAAAGCATGTACTTTATATAGGCGTATATATTATAGTTAAATTATTTGTCACAATAGAGCTAAGCGTTAGGATTTGTCTGAATATACTGGTATTTAGGTTTATCCATTCTCTAACTCTATAAGATATAGGAATAGAGTGTCTTCTTAAAGCATTAAGGTCCAGATTACTTACAAAATGAGTCTGGAAAGAAAATAAGACTTCTGGCGTCGAAGAAACGAAACCGCAGAGCCTTTGGGCGCCGAGACACAGGCGGAGTGAATCGACACACCCTTCCCTGTACCCCCATTATGTCATGAACAGGTTTCTTTTAAAGTTATCTTCTTTAAGGAGAGACCTACAGTGAAGAAGCTTGAGAAAGGGACTGTTTCTGTAGAGTTCTGACGAGTAAACGCAGTATATAATCAAAGTGACTGCAATGCTGAAATACTTTGAATACATTTTTTGGTAAACTCGATCGCTTCCTTTTTGAACAGCCTTTATGGATAATGAACCGTACCATCCCTGTGATGTAACGCAGGATCATCATGGAGAAGGTATTCTATACAGCTTGAGGTAAGAACGTGATCATTTCCAATTATTTCATAATTATTCTCACATCTTTTTTGTTTTGTAGACAAACGATGAAATAGCAATGTTGGTGGAAGATTCTTTTCGACTTGAGGAAGAAAATGACGATTTATTTGATAAAAAACTTATTCTACTCATAAGAGCAAACTGAGAATTTCATTCATATAGATGAAGTTGAATTTTAAGTTTTCTTTAGTTTATGAAAGGAACATTTTGATTGAACATCTATTCATAGATTAGCAGTCGTTAATGAAACATCGATATAGTAATTGAAAGCTAATCATATCAAATATGTAGTTTTTATATTATATTATACTTTAGGTGAACTACTCGTAAATACGCATAGATTATCAAAATAGACTACTCGGAAATCGATTGAATTTTAAAATAAAATTTGGCTAAAAAAACGATTTTGTAGATTCAAATGTGGCATTTTTTCTATCACAATATTCAAATAATTATAAAGATTCTAAAGATGTTTTTTTGTATAACCGCCTCGTAATTATAGCAATGTTATGAATCTCTTCTTTATTACAATAATAACACGTTGTTGTATAGGGTGATGTATCTTACAAGGCTCAGTAACCATGCTAAATAAATACCTTTATCTTTATCATTAACAATTTTGGAAGAAAAAAGTACTATGGGGTATTCGATACAAATATAATAATCGTTGTATCCTAAATTTGCCAATGTTTCCTAAATGGCATTAATTTTCATCGATGAAAACCATCTTCATTTTAACCTCGATTTGTATCTATCTCAGTGATATGATATGCATTTTGATGGAGCATTAAACGAAGCAAGCCGCCTCGGCCCACCCTCTATTAGAATCCATCTTTCATCTCGTCTCCTCCCCTTAGCCAGCGGCGGGTGAACATCTTCGAATCGCCTCTCATCTCTCCATCGCAGCTGATGCATGAGATGAACGGGACCCAAGCATGCAGGATGAGCTATGCCATCTCAAACTTGGCAAGGTATTTTGATTCGCTCTCAGCCGGTATCTTGTAAGCTGCATACAGCTTACATCTGAAACAAGGGTCTTTTTGGAAAATTCATATGGAGACTTTATCTATTTCACAGTAATGATGCATGTTATTCGAGAAGATTACCATCCTATTTAGCCTACACTTTGTAAGCATTTGATCTGAACTCTAGGCAATTTATTGAGAATTCTGATGACGGAAAACAAATGCACACATTAAACAAAAATTATTTTAAATTGTCTATTTATAATAATGACTGTTTAAGATTTCTGCATTTGCTGCTTGTGATACTATTTAAATCGTCTTTAGCATAGAATATTTCTACTTTTCCTGTCTTTTGATCGAAATATCTGTCCAACGATTGGCACATAACATTCACATTTTAACATAATAACGGGAATTCTAACTTCCTAATTTCCTTTCTGTGTGTGATTGTCAAATGGACGTAAAGATATGTTAAGAAGAGTTTAATACTTCAATAAATACTTAAATTAAAACAATAAAATAAAATGATTTTGTTGTAATCAATCCAATGTTAAAAAATCAAAACAAAACAAAATCAGAGACAGATGAGCACAAGGGCAAAAACGTTAGCAAAAGGTAGATATTTAATGACGTCACAGGGATCGAAAAGCAATTGCAGAACAGAAAAGAATCTACCCTGTAAAAGTAATAGAGGAAAGTGAATAACTGAAAAATAGGGCCAACACCTCAAAAAGAATTCATCACAAATCCCAAGAAATGCATATGTAAGAGTATAATGCTGAAGCCGATGACTTCTGCTCAATGGTGCTCTGGGTACTCACGTATACATTTTACCCCGGATAGCTAGCTCCAATTTGGACGCTCTGAGCATTTCAGAAATCCCTCTTCTTTAGGTACTTAAGCGATGCTCCTGGGTTAAGAGAGACATTTTCGATGAAATACGTAGACATCGAGTGAATGAACTGCTATAATGAGGTACTCCCACAGACTTGGGAAAGGGCGCAGTTATACAATCACATTATGCGAGAGCCAAACATGTATCGCTATAGTGAACGTATATATCCAAAAATCTAACCACTGTGGTATTTATTTCTACAAACAAGTCTTATGTGGTATTATGAAGGTTACTGTCTTGAAAACTGGCCAAACCAACTTGATTTTTTAGTTCAAAAAATGGTATAATCTTTACACAATATAATTATATCTTAAGAATTTGGATATTCTTAGGTTGCCTAAAACATGAAAAGGATTGTATTTCAGTTTATTTGCAATTCATACTTAAGTCAGTCTTTAAAACCATGTGTAACTTACATCATGAACGGTGAGGTTGAAATACGAGACAATTTATTTTTGTTATTACTGTTGTTGTTGTTGTTGTTTGAGATTTGAATGGTTAAGATGATGAGAATTTCATTGAAAGAAGAACGACGGTAAAAAGAGACTATACGGAGCCAAATGTTCTTACATTGACATAATACGTTGCCCTACATCCATCTCATCGTCATTATCCTCATCTCCCTCCTCCCTCCTCCTCCTCAATTCCTCCTCCCTCATATTCATCTGGATGAAGGCATCTTCTAAAACAAGGACCACCCTGGCTGTTCTTTATGACGTCACAATCAGGTTGAGTGTCCTAACAGACAGCTATTGAAGATCAATTGATTGCCAGACATGATATCTTTGTTTTCTCCTCTTCAATTTCTTTTGATCTGTTTCTGTTTTGTTGACAGTGTGAGAGTTCATATACCTCTTTCTCTCGCGTCATTTCAGCTTAGCAATGAAGGTCAATTCCGATCTTGATATCTTCTAGTTAACCATCAATGACAACTCAAGAGCACAGACTATGTAGAAAATCTAAAATCGAAAGTTCAGAAAGAATTACGTACATTTCTACATATTGCACAACTCGAATGAAATACCATAACAGTTGGATTACCGTAGCTTTTTGTTGTAATTTCGTCAATATTAAAAAGGACATTAGCTGTAAAAGATATATAAAACAGAGGGGTTATAAGATATCAAGAGGATGAATTACTCGTCCTTATAAAATAGGGGAGAAAATGGAATTGAAATCTGCTGTTGTGGGTGACACATTTCATTGATATCAAATCGTCACAACGAAAGCTATGACTGGAAATAAATAATATTGGATAGCTTTGAGTGAGATACAAGAATACATTCATTGTCATAGCGAGAGCAATATATTCTGGTATTACACGAAAGCCATACAATATTATTATTATTATCTATATTAGGCTGACTAGCGAAATAACAAAAAATTGACTTTTGATTTTCGATAATCAAGCAATATTGTATCGACAGTTGATGTTCCCGGATGACAGAGCAATACGAAAACGATATTGATCTGTCATCCGGGTACTGCATGCGCTAAAGATATTAAATACACTGATTTATTGTACCACTAGGAAGCTTATAGATAATAATCTATTATATCCACCTATACAATATGGCGTGAAAGGGCTTCTTTTTATCAACGATATCTTCCCATGTCCATGATGTCAGGGTGGTTTGTTTAGGCATCAATTTCATAGCACTGGGAATTAAGGGATACAATTAATCAAGTTTTACAATTAGAACAGGAAGGAAGTTGAGATGAATGTTTTCTCTTGCGTGAAATCTAACAAAAGAAGATTGAACGACACATTGTAGAAAATAAAGCATACTATATTTATTTCCCACAAATATCAAGAGAAAATACATGCAATAAAAGCAATGTATATGCTTACAAGTTCATACTAAACGAGGTATCACACACACAAGGGGTGTAACAATTAAGCTATCAATTTCTTTCAGATGAGGGGGTCAGATAGATGAATTGTATGGGTCGGTCGTGATATGCCCGAAAATTGTTAATTACGTGATCACAATATGATTAGATCATTATCATTGTGGAGCGATATTAAAGAAATTGTAATTGTGGTTTACATCTCAAATGAACTGAATCAAATTAAATTTATGTCATATCCCAATTTTGAGCAATCTGTTTTGATTCTTGTTAAATTATGTGGTTGCTAGGGGGATGTTATCACCTAACCAATCGTCTAACTTAGCCACAACCAAAACCTCAGGTGGAACGGAGTTTCAACTCCAACTTTCCAAGCTCTATTTTTTGGTCAAATCGTTGGTCACTTCCTAGATGACCTCAAGCTACACGACCAACAATGGAATGGACAGAATGACCATTTGACCTTGACTTACTTTATTCTAAGACAGGTCAGTGGACGGATATAGGTCAGAGACTATTATCAACTATTAGGATGCATATTGCAATCATTATAGTCCTTTTAATCAAAGAGGATCTGTTCTTTGGATGAGGTGTGAACGAGCGAGCGGGGGGGGGGGGGGGGAGGGGGGATGTAGGGTGGGTGCGTCTTTGTTGTTGTTGAGGAGTCCTATCTATTCCCGAGACATTGCGGTTCGAGAAGCTATTTCGAGAAAAATGAATAGATATTAAAGTTTGAAATATCTTCTCCATCATTTTCAGACAAGATTTTCTTTTTAAAGTTGGGTCAAGTGTTTGAATATTATAACTTTGAAATTAAAATTACTTCAGACAATGCATGCGGGGAAACAGAATCTACTATCACACCATCAACCTTTTTAAAAATTCTCTTAAAAAAACACGATATTATCTTAATCGGGGAGCTGTGACACAGCTCATTATCTTAATCATTCACGCTCATCAGTCTCTTTCGTAGTAAGGTTCTCCTAATTAAAGAACACAAAATATGAGAACCAAATTGTTCAGAACACAATACATATTTATTCAACATAACTTCAAATACTGCATGAATATGTTTAGAATACAAAAAATATAGAAATTATTAACAATAGAACATTAAAGATTGATATCCTTTCACGTCAGTATCACGGCTATGATAGAACAAGGCTACAATCGCCATAGTGATCAATAAATAAGATATTTCTGTTGTCGTATCTGATTGAGATTTAAATCTCTACTTTAACATCATAAGTCATATTCAATGTTAATAATTGTCATCAGTTCTGTCAAGATGAAGCAGTAAGGCAATCGAGTCAAGAGAAGGGGGAGGGGTGAATTGCCGACATATTTCAGAATGAATCAACCCGGGGAATCAACTTGCACGCAGGCCACAACTGATGGCGCTTTGACATTCACCCATCCCTGTCTCTTTCTCAGTGTATTTTCTAGCGTGGCGTTAGCATCTCAACCCTACGCGAATTACATCTGGCTGGGACTGAAATATACACTGTCAATACGTATACACAATGAAGACATTATTAAATAAACACGTCCAAACAGCGAACCCGTCCCGTTTCGCCCCACTTCCATCCATCCAATTTCGCGACCGGTCAAAGTCGTTTTACTCTTCTTTTTTCTTGTCTCCTGGTTTAACAAAATAAGTGAGATCAGGAGAGGGAGAGAGGAACATCGTAAAAACAGCTTTTGACATTTAAAATGTCAGATTATTCACAGGTGCAGCTCTCATCAACCTTTCATAAAAATATATCTCTACAGGGTGTTCCATTAATGAGCAGAATGAGGATTATCTTAAACAGACCTGATATACAAAGCATACCAATATCTCTTCAGTCTTAATCATGGTATAGATACATTGGGGGAGTATTAAAGTAAATTGGAAGTGTTTATTTCATAATTTACACGAACATGTAATTAAGAGCAATTAAAAAAAAAACTGTATGAAAAATATTTAATTGTGATCCCAAATGGCCACGTTTAAAGTACCAGCCAGCGCATACATTTCAGAGCATGAAATACTGCTGATATATGCTAGTATTCCAAGTAGTGCAGAATCCCATATTTTTCAAAGGATAAGCAGACAATGAACACACAATCTTCAGAGTATGGTTACGTCTTCCCTATTTTCATGCAACACCCTGTAGTGATGGTATCTGTGTGTTTGTTCTACAGAGGGGAATGGCCTGGTATTTCAAGATCAATGTCATCTGACATACTTCCACCTCTATTTGGTGGGAGAGGAGGTCTCTATACCCTCTACACAAAGGAAATACACCATAGACAAAATGTCTACAAATAATGTTTAATTATTGGTTGACAAACCATGCCAATATATTACATTTTGTGTATTAATTTATACTTTTGATGCTGCAGAAAAAGAAAAAGACAAAAACCTAAAACAAAAACAACAAAAATGAATGCAAATAAATGTATCTAAATATACAGTAATTGGTTGCAATTGTTCCTTGAAGGATCAAATGATACAAACAGGGAAGCTTCATAATAATACAAATATAAAAACCAAACTATATATCTTTAAGGTCACAAGCACACAGATAAGTTTACTTTCAGTCATGTAGTGACTGAATAGTTTCATACATAGGTAAAGGCACATATTATCAGGTTTTGTTCAGAAGGCATCACTTGATATTGTTTCACACACACAATCATTAAGGATGGAAAAGAAGCCTCATGAGAAAGCACACACAAAGACCAAATAATATTTTCTGGAAGATTATCATCTGACCATTTCTCTGTCAGATCAGATCATAATGGTTCAAGGGATCAGTAGCTTTTCTAATACTAAACAACCAGGGGGTGTTTCACAAAGACCAAGATCAACTTTAAGTTGGACTTAACTATGGCAGGACATTTATGCCACGGGTTGCTCTCACCATTGGTCTCTCAATTATGATCTTTAGATAATAATTTTTCCTTCAATAATGAACTATCAAAAAAGGTAAACTCTGAAGATTTGTGACCACAATTTGCAAGTCCCTTGAGAAACCAATGCCAGGAAATGGTGAGAGAAAACAGTGGCATGAACGACTTGCCATAGTTAAGTCCAACTTGAAGTCGATCTTAGGCTTTTTGAAACACTCCCCAGGTACTTACATTTTACCTGTAGGCTGAACTGACAAGCATAAACTGCCTGTATTCTGGCAAGAAGTGCCAACCATAGTTTGGTTATAAAGAGTAACAACAGCTACGACTCAGGTAACACAACCCACCCCTCTCCACCACCCGATGACACCAACTGATAAGGCTGTACACTTCTTTCATGCATGCATCTATCAGTATCAACAAATTACAGCACAAATACTCCCAAATGTCGCATCCCCAGTATCGTATGTACATGGAGGTGTTCTCTTAACCAGGTATGTTGATAGGTGAATATGATACAGGTAGATTGGAGATCTTAACTTAACACGATGTCAACATGTTATATAAATACTAGAAACACTCTGTAACATGTTTTTTATGTAAGCAATTTCAATCATCCATTATATCCCTTCTGTTATATATTTATAGGTTTATATACATATTTATATTTGTATATGTTTATATACATATTTATATTTTTATATACAGATTTATATGTTTATACACATATTTATATGTTTATATACTTATATGTATATATATTGATATATATATATATATATATATATATATTTCTGTACAAAAGACTGTGTTAATAACAAAAGAATAATACATATATGATTTATATAATACTGTTAGAATTGTGAAAGAACACAGAGTAAAATGAATATTTCACACACTAACTTTTATGGAATGTTCAAACAAAAATACACTACAGTTGTAATAAACATTACAAACTTTGAAATATATCAGTTATATATCAGTTATATATACACTTCTTAAAAAACAGTATTTTTATTACAATATATACATCATTATGCCATCTTACTCCTATCTCTTTATTCTAAAACATTCTTAATAAAAGGCTCACTTCTTAAAAAGTATTTAATATGTTTCATATTTCAGAATTCAGATCATTCAGTTTTAAATCTTTGGTTATCATCAATAGGACGGAATTCAATATTGTGTTATACTACATTAAAGGGATCGTTTAACAATGTTAAATCTGAGATACACGGCCCTACGTGTTATCAGTGTCTGTGATATGGTGTAATATTGAAGCCCTACAAAAATTGCGCTTCAAAATGATCAAGAAGTGCCTCAAAAAAGTAAAAATCTTTGAGTGACCGGTTTGACCATACTCGTTTTCCCCAATAGACTGTAGTGTTATGAAAACCGTCAGGCGAACGGTTTTCAAAATTTGTAATTCCAATCATAAATATCTTGATAATCAGACAGGCGATCGGCTTGTAAAAGTCATGGGGTTCCTGACTGACCTAAAGGTTTATAATTATCATTGCATCATGAGCTAAATCCAGAATTTTATTTCAGAATCTGAGACAAAGTTACCGGATTCCTTTAATACTTTGAGCAAGAATAATAATAATACCTAAAACATAAAATAGAACCACCCAAAAAGTCACTCTTGTCTTATGTTCTTCTCAAATACCTTTACTTTGAAACATGCACGTAGAGGAAGAACTTTGAACCAAATAGATGACAGAATTTATGGAATTTAGATTCATTTAGGGTTTATTTATATTCTTCTCTTGTCAGTCGTTGTTAGGATGCCTAAAACTGTTGGCAGACGGGCAAACATTCATCAGGTACCCCGACAGAAACAATATACGCTTCTTCAATCAAGATAATATATTGGATGGTTTACCTGTCACTCAGAGAGAGAGATTACACGGCAAGGGTAATGATCTCAGTGGAATGCAAGATAGTTTAAGTCTTGCATTCCCAGAGATTTAAGAATGATACCAATCCAATTTTTCATGCGAAGCTTTTCCGTTAAACGGAAAGAAGGAAATTTCAAGACAATACTATGTGCAGAAAAAATGGTATCAGGCTTATCCACAAGTCAAAGTTTTCCTTTTCATTGATTACCCTTGTGATAGCTAAGCTAACACTTAATAGTTCATGTTCAAATTATCACTTGACCTAATTTTGAACTCATTACAAATCATTTAATTGACTATCTCTTTACATAGCTTAAATCTAACAACTGTTTTTTTGTGTGGAGATCACTGCACATAAACCACATTTCTGCAATTGACCATTTCTGTAGATAAATTTACTTTTAATTTAGTCACTGTTTCTTTCATTGACTATGTATTTATTCCGGTTAAGTGACTATCTCACTTGTTGACTATATTTGTAGATAGCTTGAAGCCTAGCCATAGCCTCTAACATTATCTCTGTTCAAATTTATATTTGTTGCACCCTTTAGCTAATTCGTAAAAAGTTTGGACGTATAAACTCAGTGATTGTCTGGTGTCATTTGAATATCCTTCTTAACTGTCTTTTTCAATGACTATCTCTTAGTTACTTTCTCTTTCACTATCTCTTTCATGAACTATATCTTAGTCACTTTCTCTTTCATTTATCATCTCATAGTCAAAAGCTCTTTCATGGGCTATCTCTGTAAATATATTTAAATTCTTCAAGCTTAGTCATTGTTTCTCTCATTGACTATCTCTCAGTCAAATTTTCTCATTTTATTATCTCTGTGGATATCTTTAAGCTAAGTCATTGTCTCTATCCCTGACTATCTATGCATTAAGTTCAGCCATCATGGACTATGTATACAACATCTTTGAGCTTAGTCATTGTTTCTCTCTATGACTATATCTTAGTCGCTATCTCTTTCATTGACTATCTGTGGGTTGATTCCACTCTCGTCTCCTGGTTTAAGAGGCGGAGGGCTCAAGTCCCAGATCCTGGCCGTTTTGTCTTCACTACAGCTCACTACTCTTCCATGAGAAACCTTCAATAAAAAAAATAAAAGAATGATCGATCAACTTATACATCAACACACTCATCCATTACTTAATTTACCAATAACAACGATTCAATACAAAATGAATCATCATATTCCTCTCTATTATTAAAATATATAAAAACTAGGATTGAAATTCTTCTCCAACATGATTGAAAGATTGTGTCATAAAGCTCTATTTTGAAGCATTCCATTGTCCTTAAAACTTTCTATAGTTCCTACTGATTAAGATCATATGGTCAGGTAGCGTTCACTCTGCAAAATGACAAACTATTTTGAGGTGTTCATTGAAATATATTGTGGTTGGGTTAAACCATTCAAATAAATGAAGTTATATCTCACCTGAACATCTCTAACAGGGCCACGATGACCTTGGAGGACTCTTACACAGGTCATTGAATCTAGGACCCACTCACCAATGGAACCATTACTATATGACACAAAAGATGAAATAATGAAAGAGTATGTTTATTTATTCAGGACATGGAAACGATACAAGAATTAAGGTGAAAATGCTCAGTTCAACCATTCAATGCAAAAACATGTATATTGCCCCCCCCCCACATTCATTAAGAAAATCACAAATGTTCCCATCAAAGCTATATTTGAAGCACGAAGCTGAGAGACAATGATAATGAACATAAAAATAATTCATCCCAAAATAAATTCACAGCTTGTAACCTAAATGACAATAAAATGCACATAATAAAAACAGTGTAAGTATATACATGTACCGTATGTGATTATACATGTGATTATTTTACTTTATAGACTAAGAAAAAGAAATTTTTGAGTAAAGTAAATTTGTATTTAGCTATATAAATGTTGGAAAACCCAGATGGATACATTTAGAATGCTTATTCATACATTAACAAATACAAGATTAAGAAAAGCAAAGTTTCTCCCAAAGAAATTGAACTCTACCAAGTTGTGGTCTGAATGTTGTGACTGCTTCCCTCTCTGTTGGATGTATAGGAGGAGAGGAAACAAGTCTACAGGCTACTTTCCTCTGTAGCACAGGAGGAGGGATGGAGGGAGAGGGTGTCTCTTATAAGAAAACCAAGACACAAAGCAGGAGTAGGCTAATCAAAACTCAGACAGCAGAGGACACTATCAAGGAAATTGGCTGCTGGGCCAAGAATGACTTTACAAAAATGATCAGAAAATCTGGAAAATTTAGCATGTCATTTTTAAGGATTTTTTTCTTCTTCTTCTTATAAGAAAATTTCAATGATCTGTTTCCTAGAAATAATGCAAGAATCTAACCATGAGACAGATAATTTTAATATCCTTATTTACCCAGAGTGCTTACAAAAACACAAAAGACTCATGCTGACATTCTACAGAGGTGATATAAACCATAAAATCATCTTATCATTAGCAGGTGGGTTAAAGTAACACAATTTTCTTTACTTTCTTTAAATAAGCGAATAAATACAATTTAGTGTACAAGATTATTATTATAAAAATGCTACTATTAGTTTTCTATACATAATTCAGTTAGATTCCTCTGCTTTAAAAAACATTGCATTCTGAATAAAATTGTTGTGATTGACAGTGTATTTTGACAAACACCCATAAGTTGATAATCAGATTTGATTTTGGAAAACACAGAGAAATCAGACACAACTTTTGTACTTTGTTTTATATTCACAATCAGAGATGCAAGGTTGAAATAAATGGTATTTCAGGAGGAGGCTCCAAGTTCAAATACACACACACAAAGATTGTGGGTCTAAGTGTATTATTGCTGAAATATCTGTTTTGATATCGAAACTTGATGATCCAGTTAAATAATCATCTTTCATTGAGTTATCACATACAATGCAGTATATAAACTGACTACCAACTAATAACTAAAAATGGGCCCTTGAGAAAAAGAACAAAAGTAGGATATAGTTTTAACTTAATGTACCCTAAAAAAGTGGGTTCTCAAATTAAAACAAAGTACGGCAGTCAAACAGAAGTCATACTATATAAAAAAAAGTTCATTGAAAAGAGAAAGGGAAAAAAGATGTGATCCCGGGATGGCAGTTGTTTCCTGTCACTTCTCACATCAAACTCTAATTCAGCTCACAGCAGCTCATCCAAGCCAATACATGCTGACAAGAAGCCAAAAACTCAATTGGTAATCATTTGTACATACATGGAATCAGAGCAATTCAGATGTGTACAAACATGGCACATTACAAACGATCACGCAATCCATATCCGACAGCCCCGTTTCTTGATCCGCCCCGGCGCAGCGCTCAAGAAACGATAGCCGAAGAGGAAGGAGGCATCGTCCTGAGGTTTACCAGCCACCACTTGGCCCTCGTTTGTCTCTGACATCAAGACGTTGACATCGATTTGCGTTGGGCTTGCCTAGCTACCCTCCCCAGGAGATCATTAAGAAACACTAGTGAAAATGTGGGATTTTTTTTCTTGACAAAGAGGGCCCCCCTGAAACTTCAGAGGGGCTTAGAGACGAATTAGCAAAATGAATGGCTGCCTTGTTCTGGGCAGAAAGAGGAAGGAACAACAATATGTCCAGCACCTGCTGACGATGATGGTTGTCCTAAAAGTGACAGTTGTCCTAGATATTGGCCCTTGATAGTTGGTATATGACTACCCCTCCCCCTCTGCTAATCTACCCTTCTTCATGTCATATATTACGTTCTCTCTTTCCCTCAAGTCCTCATACCTCATACAATCATATTATACCAAAGATTTATAAAGCTGATCATTTTAACAGCTTTACAGATGATTTATTACACCACAGCACTTCCTTAAGAGCTATGATTACAACAACAAATTTGCATGATGTGAAATCTTGCACGATTTTCCCCAGAATCAGGGCCCAACAAGGAGAATTTGGTCAAAATCTATTTCATCCATGTCTTAAAGTTCTCACATCAAAGAAGAATGAGTAATTGCCTTGCTGGAAAACTGACAAAGCGAAAACCAAAGAGTGAAAAAAGCGGGGGATATGATTTGAAAGACAGATGCAGATGTCAAAATTGGTTAGGGCTGACAAATGATATACAAAGAACATGCCCTCTATCTTCTTTGATAATACTTTCAAAATTTTATTTTTTATCTTTATTTTTGCATGATATGGTTACAAAAAATTGTTCTCTCTCTCTCTCTCTCTCTCATTTGCAATTTGTCTACAACTAGTATCTTTTGTGACTCAATATATACATCTTTAAAACTTGAAGGCAAAATTTATTCCTAAACCTAAACCTGTCGGTCAGCATGATTAATTTCTACAATGTATGATGCCAAATCATATTTGAACTTTCTCTTTTACCATTTCCCCTAGTCAGTGACCCTAACCCAATCCTTTTCCAAATCTTTTATCTACAAGACTGGTATCTTATCAGCTACAGTGTACATATAATATATACAGCTTCTACCAGTGAATGATATTTGAGAATATAAATAACCCTCCAAATTTATGTTTGTGAATTTCCAAGCGCTGAGCTGCCATTTCATACAAATAATGAAGGTGAAATATCCCCATCCCCCTTCCTATCTGATTGATTTAAATGGTGGAATGTCTTTTTCTTTTTTTCTTTCAATATCTTCAGCAAGTATGGAAGATAATAAAAGACCATCAATGAACAGAGAATTTAATGTCAAATATTGTTATTGTTTCTTCAATTTTACTGGTTTACACAAGATAAAGACAGGGTAAAGAGGTAAAATTGGCACTCTTTTATTTTTGATACCTTCTCTTGGCAAAATATCCACTGATAAGTTGAGAATGGTTCAGATCAAAATTGTCGAATAAAATGAGGAGTAACATTATATTGAACAGCCCACTTTGGGTTATTGTAATGACAATATATCAAAAAGGAAAATGAATTGAAATAAACATTAAGTGTAATGTTTTCACATCATGTACCATACCAATGATGTAAGGTTTCTCTGCACCTTGTTCTACGTAATACGGCTTGAGGAAGAAATAGTCTGAGACATCACTTTTAATTCAGGGAGACGTCAGTCTTAAATGGATGAGTGAAGGGCTTGTGCATGACATTTCCAGGTGTGCTACCATGAACGCACCTTCATGAACGAGCCGGACCAGGTATTACCCTGTCAACGACACACCTTCGTCTTTCCAACAAAATAACCGAGAGGAAAGGAAGAAAAAAACCCGTCTGAGATGTCTCTTTCAATTGAGGCGCATGTCAGATGGGCTGATGGGCGACTGTCGAATCTATAGAAGCTAGTGTATCTGTCGTAGCGCATAACATTCCAGCATATTCATGGCTTAATGTAGCCACCATAAAGGCGGTCCTTATCCACCTCATGCCAAGGGGAGATGCATTGCTTCCGCTTGCTGGCTGGGCCGGGCTGGCAAAGCTTTCAGCAATATGACTGACTGACTGACTGACTGGCTGGCTGGCAAGCTGGTAAGCCAGCCATGCAGTTGAAGCTACCATCTAACTTCACTTGGTAAAATCGGCAAGGGGAAATAGTAGAAGAATGAGGTGATGGTAGATGGTAGGAGAAATGAAGAACTAAAGGTACATTGCATTCAAGAGGATATGAAGAAGAGAAAAAAGACACACGGATAGACAAACAGGCAAGGAAATGGAGAAAAATAAAAACGTACAGAAATAGGAAATATGAATATGTATCTAGCTGTAACATGATATTAACCTGATGACTACTGAATATTCTCATTTAGCTAGGTTTAATACAGAAGCCATACAGATCCAGTAGACAATTAGTTAAAAGCAACATTTATAAATGGAACAAACTGAAAGGGAAAAGGGTTTTCAGATGGAAGAGAAAGCAAAATACAAAATATATGAAAAAAAAATAATAGAAGAAAAAAACAATTATAAGGAAAAAAGAAGAAGAAAGAGGGTGTTGGGATAAAATATATAATCAAAGAATGTCTGAATGAGTAGAGATTTAAGAAGTTATGTTGAAAAGAGAATAATAAAGACATGATAACAAATATACAAAGTCACATTGTGTTTATCTTCTGAAGTGCATACACACATGAAATGTAATAACCAAATTTCATGTTGAAATTGTCCCATTAGTAATTTTATGTACAGGAAATATATCACAATGGTAAATCTTACTCCTCATTTGTTAACATTCTGATGGGAAAGAAGGGAATCATTTTACTTGGCCCAAGGATGAAATATAATCCTGTGATGTGCAAAAGAGCATAGCCTGGTGGAACATAAATAAAACATGGTATTGATATCAAGCGTGGTAACGTAATCCCATGATGATTAATGCAAAAAGTGTGGATATTCCTCAAGCCACATGTTGCTCCACATGAAATATTTTGTTGGCACAATATTGGTTGGTCTAGCTGTGGTACACCCAGGCTGACCTTCAAGGTCTAACCACCGCAACACTTGTGACCTTCTAATACTCACAAAGCACACCAACTCAATTCAATCATGCACAAACTGCTATCAAAGAAGAAAAAAAGTTCTAAAACAATAGGTGATTGACTTTGCACATGGACCACAGGATATAGACACACCCCTTTTAGTTTTACATGACATACATGTACATTTCAGAAATAAACCAGTGTATCAGTTCCTGTGACTTTTGAACCAGGGCTTCATGGATACTTATATACTTTCATTGGGGGTCCAGTCTGATATCTTACAAGTTTGTGTGCATGCATGGGGCCTATCATATTCCAAAGTGGGGGGGGGGGGGGGGGGGGGGGCTCTGAAGTTGATATTAGGAGGCCCATGTGCAAACCAAACACTGAGTGTCTGTTAGTTTTGAGGTTGGGTTTATACAGCAAAGCAATTTTCTTTCATTATCACAACAAAAAATAGAACGCAGAGTAAAATAAAGGTGAAACTTTGTCATTTATCAAATATCATGCCCTATTAGGAAAAAGGGAGGAAACAACAGAGTAATAAGAGGATGTTAGAGTTTTCTCTGATGACAACTAGATTTAATTGAGATTTAGAGTTGATCCAATTAGTCTGCCTACTAATTTCACTGAAAGGTTAACAGGAAGAGGTGATAAAGGGGAGGATCAAAATTTCATATTAGTGAGACTTGCATCATTAGAGTACGAGGCATCCCAGTGATCTATACATGAGACACGCACACCTATAATCAAATATTGGCTTCAAATTCTTTACCAGTGCATATCCACAGTAACAGTGAACTGATTATTCATATACACTCGAACCTGCTTTAGTGACCACCTATCTTCAAAGACCGCATTTAATGTTTCCCATTAAAATGGTTTCTCATTAGGCATGTTTTCATCAGCTCGAGATTGCCAAATAGCCCGCTATTTCTGATTTGGGAAATAATCCCGAAGTTAACAAATTGCGTCTTCATCAGCTCGAGATTCAACCTCGAAACTTGACCTTGAGAAATTAGCTTGAGATATTTTGCTAAGCGTTCGCGCATAGTGCGAGTTTTCAGGCTGGTGAAGGCGCACCAGACAAATAGCGGATATTTTGCCAAATAGTGAGATATTTTGCAAACTATCCCAAGATATCTTGGGATGATTATCCTGACCAAATATCCCGCTAATTGCAACTTCAGACTGATGAAGACGCAAACTAACTGGATAATTTGCGATCGGGATAGCTGAAGTAGCTGGATATTTGGCAATCTCGAGCTGATGAGGGCAGGCCTATTGAAAAATGTACTAAAGGAAGCTGTCTGAAAAGACCACCTGCCTACAGAGACCAATTTTTGTGTTTCCCTTGTGCGGTCGCTATAACAGGTTTGACTGTATATTGTTTTAAAGAACAAGTAGTCGTTAGTAACAGAAGATGGGTGCAGAAGAAACTATAACATAAGCAAATTTGAATTGCCTGCGAAATAGACACGATTAAACTGATATTTAAAATGTTAGATTTTATATCCAAATCACAACAAACTCCAAAAAGATTGATAATGGCAATTAAAAAGTATAAATAATGGTTACAAGATATAAAAAGAGATCAAGTCCTGGATGAAATAAAAAACGTAGAATAGCAAGATAAACTTACGCTGATGCTATGAGTATCTTGGTCTCCCTGTAGTCGACTGAGAAGACGACAAGTTTATACATGGGTGATTCCAGGGCTTGGTACGCTCTAGACAGGGTGCCTTTGGTTCGGTTCCAGATCAAGAGACGACCAGTCAGGGTGCCTACCAGTATCTGATCATCCAGACACTGATCAAGGAATAGAGAAATAGAGTGGTATTACTATGCCATATATATTTACATGTACACGAAGTTCACTTTGCATTAAAATGACTTGCATACAAAAAACTAACAAAAACAAGTACAACAACAGAATAACAAAACAAAAAAATTATTTGCAATGCATCAATTTTTCTACAACGTGGTCCAAATATTTGTTCAAAGGCTCATAAAGTTCACTTTGATGTATTAAAATGACTTGCATACAAAAAAACTAACAAGAACAACAGAATAAGAAACAAATATCAATTCGCAATGCATAAATTTGACTATAACTTGATCCAAAAAGTTTTCAAAGGCTCATAAAAAAGTCCAGAAATCTGTGTACCTAGATATGTGGTCACTGGGAAGAAATCTTTTTTTTTTTTTAGACAGGGGGGTCACTTTGACAGGAGGCCAAAGTGACCCCCATCCCTGGTATGAATCTAGCGTGTCATGAACTTACCTGAATGGTTGTGATGCGGTCTTGTTTCTCATGCGTCATGTTTTGAAGACACTCCCCGGAGTCGACATCAGTCACCTTTAAAGATCTAGAAGAAGAAAAAATGATGATAGTTCAGAGGCTAACACACAACATTTCTGATGAAGGATTATCCTAAAGAAAAGAAAAATGGTGCTTGATGCTGACATGGTATGTACCCACACATGTATCTACAGTATAGGGCAATTTTTGATCAAATCAGAATCTTTTGAAATCAACTGATGACCACTTGTGTCGCCAAATTATTGATGTTGGGAAAGAATGGTTAATTAAAAAATTGTTCAACCTGAACCAATTCCTATAAAAAAAGGAAGAATCCAGCTGCTTTCTTTGTGAATCAATGAGTCCTATTTAAAAAAAATTGGAACAAAATTATTTCATGAGTTTTAATTTACACCAACTTTACAATCTGGCTTAACATTTTTTCAAGATCAAATAAAAATGAAATGATACTAAATTTACAGTTTTATGTAAATGTTAAAATTCATGATACATTTATATACCCTTTGAATGTGAATAGGAGTAAGCATTTATGATTATTTAAAAATGAAATTTGAAATGCATTTTACTCTGCTAGTATGAATACATCATCAGAAATTATAAAAGAATATGACAGGGATTACGTGATAATTCTATTCCCTGAAATATTTTTTCTTTGTTATCTAACGGATGTTTCACTAAATAAAGAAAGCATATTCATGAAGTCTTGTGTCAGTTCAAAAGAATCCCCTCAGCTCTTAACATGGAAAGTAAACATAAATTATATATCATGTGTTTATTTCAATGGAATTCAATTTGCTAAGTAGCTAACCCTGCAATATGAACTTTGACCTATGACCTAGACCATGGGTGCACCTGTTCTAAACTTCCTCAATGGCAATACCCAAAGAGCTAATGACTGATCCAAGCCCATAAAATAACGAATCCCCATGGCCTAGACCTCAGAATAAAAATGAAAGCAAGATAAAATGTGTGCTGAAAGGAGAAAAGCAATAACAATGAAAACTGTAAAATATTTGAAAGAAAGGAAGACTTGAAACAATGAGAGTGATGGAGAAGAGGAAGAGGAAGACAAAGGACAGCGCAAAAAGAAAAATGGAGCATCAATGCGAAGTTGAGCTGATAAATAAGAAGATTGTTATAAATTTTGATAATATGGCAACATGCTCATTTTAAGAGAATATGGAAACAAAATATATAAAAAAAAGTTTTTATAAATCAACCTTGATTCTTAGACAATTAACAAGCTATAAAATACACTTCCTCTGTAAGGGCCCATTTAAAAATGTCAACCCAAATTTTATCTCCCAGAAACAAAGAGGAAATTAAATATTAGGAGTAGGATAAATATGTATTAACATTACTATCAACTAACCTATTGGAGGCTAGTTTGAAAAATTGTAGGAGAAGCTCTAATAATAATAATAATATGCCATTCTTGTATAGCACATCACATCATGATATAACGTCTCTATGCACTTCCAAAGGACTTTGGATATCATTACCTAGGCCTAAGCTCCAACAACCAAGGTTCTCTGTGCATTGAAGGAATGAATCCTACCAGGTACCCACTTACTACACCTGGGTCGAGTGTGGCAAATGTAGATTGATGTCTTACCAAGGACATTAGTGCTGCAGCAGGATTTGAACCCCATACCTTGTGGTTCACAGTCCAGAGACTTATCCACTAGACCACAACACTTCTAGATACAAAAGCAATGCCCTGCAAGGTTTATTTTTCGTTTGTTCTGTAAGGATTATGTTCCTCAGACATATTCAATAATATTAAAGAAAGCTTTATAAACATGCTATTGAAACTTCACAAAAAGGTTGAATCTAGGGTTAACTTTCTGTTAAATCCATTTTCATGTTTTTAAGATCACTAGTAATCTCCAGGTAGCAGTCAACTTGGCAACAATCCCATCATTACAATGTCTTCCACCTTCCTCGTCATACTGATCACAATCGTCACCTTAACCAACCAAACCACCCAAAATAATTGTTGGGGGAGGCTCCCAATAACTTTTCAGCTACTGAAAATCCAGCTGTACTGAGACTCTGGGGACTTGGCAGGCGGCAATTTCCTCAGAACAAGCCCTCTGGCAGATATGATTGCTTAAAAGTTCTTACAAAAATACCTACCTCTCCTAAACTCATTACCACTATATTTTTTCTTATTCCAGAAAAGTGTATAAAAAGCAGATGGTGTTCAGATATGAAATGTTGAAATATTACTTATTTTTCAATTTAGTTTTTGCCCACAGAAGAGGTGATAGATCTGCAAGGAAATTGTTGGATTATCAAAGATTTCGATTGCAAAGCTGTAATGAAATGCATACGAGTTCCACATATAGGAGCTGGTGCGACCAAATGAAATCGTCATTGGGGAGGAATTAGGTGTCAGAAATGATCAGAAATTGGTGCATAATTTGAGGCTTGATGACAACACGGCTGAAATCAATACACATATCACATGCAAGTTATCAAGATAACAGGTTATCAGCAGAGCTTAAAGTAAGAGAACAACATACAGCTGATTAAAGTGATTTCTAACTTTTTCTTAAATTTGTGGACAATTTACTTTTTTTTAACAATCATATGGAAAGGAATTCAACCAAAAGCAAACAAAAGTAAAATGTGTAATTTCTAATCAGAGATACATTTAAATGATAATAATAGAATAAAACCCCTCTAAGTTTGCTCTGGAATGCATTTTTTTTCTTCAAGTTTTTGTAAATGTACTATAAAGAAACATCAATACCTGACCCTCCTTGTTTATATCCCTTTCAGGTTAAAAAGATATTTAAAAAATTATTTAAAAAAACCGATTTGATCAAGGCTAGCAAAACAGTTTCTTTATCTGATGCATAAATAGGTCAATCACAATTAAGATATTTAAATAGGTTGCCCATAAAAACAAAACAACAGTTATTTATATTTCCCAAGAAAATAACTGATAATTACTTTCACATCAGTCCAATAACTGCCAACGTAAATTGAAAGTACAGAAAGTTTCAAAAGGAAATGATAATAAACCAGACTAGATTGACAAAAATGAAACATCTGGGTCATTAAGTGGTGATGTAGTAAACTTATTTAGTGACTACAGACTAAATAATTTGTCCGTCTTGTTTTCGATTCAAGTTCACTTCAATATTGTGGGAATTCTTTAAATCTATCCCTTATTTTTAATGGAGCTATGAAAAAGATAATACTACATTTATATGGATATGGAGAAATGTCTCATTTTTAGACATTATTCTCTTTCATATATACATGAGTAAGCTACTCAGAATCATTTCTTAAACATCATTCTGTTCACCCCTTTCAAAGCAATAAATAGTACACAAAATGAGATGTTAGTATTTGCCCGTCTGTCTTTCTCACATTCAGGTATGTATAAAACCCGTCTTATACTAAAACAGCCAACAAACCTGGAAGATATTAAAGTCATTCTGCAAACGAACCCTTCAATCCTTCAAGTATGATGTTGCTTGGATAGTAATAAATCAATCAAACACTAGAAGTCAGACAGAACTTATTTGGGGAACAGGAAAGGACAGGAAAATGCACCTAATGAGAATTGACTTGTTTCTTGTGATATGCCCCAGGTATTTGATATATTTATGATCCCCTGGGTAAGTATGCCATATCCTGCTGTATTAGACAACAGCTCTGTTCACATTTGAATGAAAATGTTTGATTCCTGATGGTCAAGGAAGATCTAAAAAAAACAGACACATTGTGTCAGTAATTTGTATAATGTGCCACTTCCAACTATATGTTTATCTATCTTTTCCTTTCTCTGCCTCTATCTATCTGTGCCTCTGTCTATCTGTGCCTCTATGTATGTATGTCTGTATGACTGTCTGTCTGTCTGTCTGTAGATCTGTCTCTGCCTCTATTATTGTCTATCTTCCTATTTATTTTGATGTTAATTTTTGTAAAGAGGTGTCCATACTTTTAAACTTATAATGAGTTAATGCTTTCAATATGCCATACCAAAGAAGAATGGAGATATTCATCAGATTATAAATGAATGTAGAATATACATATATCAGGCCTCTAAGGCATCATTTGCCAATTATATCTTACTTTTCACCTGTGAAATGATTGCAATAGGCCTTAGAGGTACAGATATATTTGTGATTAAATAAATATATTTAAATAGGTATAGGCTCCATTTGCTTCATTTACATCATTTTGACAACCATAACACAATAACTTGTGGACTCAAAATCTAGGCCTATTTACCATGCATTATAAAACAAATACTAAATAATTATTTAAAAAAAAGTTGAAATAGTAATCGCCGTGCATTGGATAGTAATCATTTGTTTCACTACTTGTACTTGAGCCAAGATAGTGGACATTACCGAGCCAGCTTTCATTTGATTGCACCACGGTTATCTTGAACAATTTTGTTTGTTTGTTTGAGATATTATATTTAATATGAAAACTTCCTCCCAGTATAATTTCCTCTCATAGAGATCATGATGTTAATTGGCAAAGTATTCATTTGTTGGGGAATACTTGTTTGATGTGAAGAAGGTCCAAGTTGGTTTACAGATGATAGGTAGAATAAGGTCATGAACCTGCTCTACACCCCTAGCAGCTTGGAGGCATGGGCAAGGCGTATCTACCAGGCTGCTTTCAGGTCCAGAAGGACCAATTAGCTGGCTTATTACAACCAATCACAATTAGGCTACATACTTAATTTGTTGCCATTTTGAAGGTAAAAAGGAAGGCCATGAAAGGGGAATGAGATTTTAATCATCGACAAATATTGGATTGAGGGAGGTATTCTAATTTCAAGGGGATGATTGGATATGATTGCATAGTTTCGAGGTGGGGTTTAGAGCTTTTGATTCTGTTTCCCTAGGAAGTAGCAAATATGGGTCATTATGAGAGATGGTTTTGATAGCGTCCACTCTGTTGGCTAGAGTACGGATGAGCCCTCTAATCAGAACTATATAAATAATTATTCATTGATGACTCGACTTGCGATCTACAGGTGAGACTGTAGCCCTGGATAAGAGTTATTAAATATGGAATATCAGTAAAATTTATCCAGGCCGTACATGCAGTTTATCAACACAAATCTAATAAAAGTGGTAATTCATGATTCAGACATAAAAAAAGGAAATGACACAGCGCAAAAAGACACACAAGAAACTACCCATAGAACATTATTACACATAAAGGAACATACCTTGAAAAAAGATAATAAACAAAAAATAATTTGCAAAAGTAAAGATAAGGGCACAGAAAAAAAAGCACACTCATTTTTGTATAAGTTTTAGTTTAATTTGCGAATTTATGAAGGAGTCACAGTTTTGAACAAGTTTTAATTTCATTTTAGGGTCAGAAATTCTTTGGGATAATAAAAAAGGTAGGCAAGTAAATCCATTCCCGGACAAAAATATTTTCATTGTATTTCTCTGCTTTTGCTTGCATGCCTAAAAACAAATTAAATGATTAAACCATTAGGTACAAGGAAAGCATAAATTAGGTACATGTCACCATGGGCTTGACCACAATACTTAAGTCTGCCCCTGGTTTATCTCATATACTTGACATTTCAATTCACTAACTTGAGGCTTCATAATTTATTTATCCTCTATTCATCCACTGCTGTCGAAGGAGCAGCAACAAAGAATGCAATAGTTTACCCTGCATATGATCCGAGGCTGTAAGCACCTCCTTCCTGCCTTGAACTTCAATATATGGGACTACACAACAACCGCCTAGAGACAAACCATATCCTCTGGAGTCAAATTTAAGGGGTTGTGGCTCTTGGGACAAATTAACATCATAGTTTATCGCTTTCTCCTTGACAAACTGGAATAAATTTCCTCTAAAATGGCTCCTCCACCACAAGATGACTGAGGCTTGATGTTGGGTGTGAGTTTCTTTTAAAGCTGGTATTGCAAGTGTTTTTAAAAGTTTGATTTAATTGTTTTACCCTCTCTCTCTCTCTCTCTTGCAAGCGAACTCCCAGGGAAACAGTCAATGTCATGTTGCACTTTTAGGAGACATTCTCCAAGGGGCAATAACCATTGTGGTAAGAAAACTGTGTCTCAAAATCATGGAACCTTGAAGGTATACATGTTTTTCTAATCATTTTAATACACAGTGGGAATTGTCTGAAGACCTTATATGCCCTAATTTACTTTAAGACTATGGTAAATGGAATTGAAACAGACATTCCAATATGAACATTCTTTGATCTAATTTCCTCCCTCAACAAGAGGTCACGTATCAATTATTTTATTTTATTTCCATTTGTTCGGTTGAATATATGTAGTTTAAGTACTGATGATTAATTTACAGTTGCACTGGATAATACTAAGTTCAAATGAAAATATATAATTGATGGAGAACAAAAAATCATGCTGACAAAGAATTTCAGATATATTAAGTATGGTAAGGTAGGAAGTAAATCATATACCAGGACCTAAACAAATAGAATTTGTCAGATCTCCTGGCTAAATTATTCCTTTGGCCATTGTTTCAATAAGAAAGATAATAGCTATACAATAAATTACCTTTATATCTTTGGTGTAGGGTCTTTTAAAGAAAAGAAACGAAAAAATTGATGTTGATGAGAATCTATTCTTGCATCATGGATCTAAAGTAGATGTGATCTTGTCAAGTTGCACCATGGTGATAAAACAGGGATATTACACAGTTGCTAGATGGATTGTATTGAGCACAAGTCTTAACACACATGGTCTGGTATACGGTACCTGGGCCTCGTTGCACAAAACTTACCATTGATGGTAACTTTGCCATCAATGGTAACTACCATGGAAACCTTGATTGTGATTGGCTGCTGAGCCCTGTTATCACAGAGATACCCATATATTTTGGGGTTACGTTTGATCCTGATACACATTTACATTCAGTGAATCTTTGATGCTTCTTATTCCTTTTAAAACAAACAAACAAAAAACTGCTATTAATGTACTCTCATGCACATCTATTCTTTAAAAAAGTCTAAATCTATCACATTGATTCATATAATATTATGTTTCCCCAAAAAATACCATCAAACATGTTAGACAATTTAAAGTGATATAATTATTTATTGTGTTAAAGGAATTTATTTTCTTCTTTCGTTGTATATGGCTTTCCATGTCTGTATGGCAAACAAAAGTAAATGTAGAAAACATGTTTAAACTGCTCTAAACTGCTGTAATAAACTACAAATTTCATATTGACGAGAAAATTTCCATTTGCGTGTTTGTTTTCTTTAGTCATCAAGCGTCCCATGGCAATATGGGGTTGTTTAATCATTATGCCACTTTACATTCTTGAATCACACCTTTAACACGGCAATACAGTGGGCGTTTGTTGCAGACAGGAACTAATAAATTGATGAATCTTCAGCCCAATGCATTTATGATGTGCATTTCGACCTTCAGATTAAAATTCTATCCTGCCAATCACACATACAGGAAGCCGGTAGACGAGATATGCTTTTGTTCTTGGTTAACTTTAGGCCACATCCTCTTATGTTCTGATGTCTCCCGACACTTGCTACTGTTCTTCCAAATCTTTGATCATGACTGCACATGTCTCTCCCGCCCTCATTCAACATGTGGGAAAAAGTATTATACAGCCTTTTTTCCATGAATGTTATTTTGGGGTGGAATTAGGGAGAATAAACTGGCATTTTCCTGCTTTGTGCCCAGGTAAAACTGCACTTTCATAATTAGATATCATGGTATTGGTACACCTATGATCATGATGGCATTTTGTAAAGTATTGTGTATCCACCTCTTTAAGTATACTCCACTGAATTTAATGCTTGACCCTCAACCAACTATGCTTGTACACCTCTATTAATTGGTCCTCAGTAAAGTATCAGTTCTCTGGCTTAAAATATAGATTCCCAATTTAAACAAAAAGAATTACAGAGCTCTCATTCTTTCTACTTCTTACCATATTGTTGACTATTCACTCATTTCTGTAATACTTTTCACCCTTTTTAATTTGTCTAACGTTTGCCTATCTACGATTGCTATTCTCCTCCCTATGCAATTTCCCGGGGCAATTTCTCTATACTATCTGCCTTGGTCTTTCTAAATCTTACTCCTGTTTCAAATTATCTCTGCTCATCTTTGATTTTCCTATTTCCTATCTTTCCTCCTCTGAAATTCAAACCCCTCAGTCTCTCTTTCTCTCTCCCCCTCTCCATCTCACTCTGAGTACTGCTTTCTGTTATATGTCCATACAAAAATGCAACTATTGCACAATAAGAACGGAGCCAGAGAGAGAGCTGATGCATGTATTCCTGACACACGTCCGCATCCCGGTCATTTGCTGCCACTGAGCTCATGGGGTTTGCTTCTTGCTCAACCAGACGCTAGCTGCACCATGCAGGCAGGCAGGCAGGAAAGCTAGCTGGCCCGGCTACTCCGTCGATCCGCTTCCCATCCACCCCTAATAAACCAGGACTCTATCAACACCGTCTGTTGGCTTTCACCAATCAATGTGCTTTCCTTCATTACTTGGCTGTCAACCAAGGAATCTTTCTAAACACTATATAACAGCATCAATCACAACCTTTTACTCATGATAGGAATTGTTCTTTTTCATTAAAATGATTATTGTAGGAGTCAAAGACCCTTACGCAGGCAAGCATGACAATGGAAAAAAGAGAAGTCTTGATACACCATGACAGGATTGGATAGAGGATTACTGAAATACAAGTCAATTGTCCATATTCAATGTATACCTTGGTCTACAGTTAGCTGACTTCATAATTTTCTGTGCTAATGTGCCTTGATATCAATAAATTCATCAATAAAGTAAACATTTAGAGAGCAAAATCATGAAAAATGTGCAAAAAACATATTTACTATATTACTTTGAATAGATGCAGAGAATAAAGCATTCATATAATGCACCAATGTCATGCAAAATAAATTTGGATAACCTGCAAAATAATAAAAATGCAAAGTGCCATGCTGCAGAAAAATGTGGCTTTTCTACTGCTGAGTTGAAAGATAAAGAAGAAGCAAAATATAGAAAAAACTGTGTTTTTTACTTACACATCCAGCTCTTTGAAGAGCTACAAACAACAAAGGTAGAAACATTAAATATCCGAGGCAATTATTTTATTCATTGTTTGCTTTAAATAATCCCATATGCTGATTGAAGTATATGAACTCTGGGGGTAATGAATACTTCCTTCTCATACAGACGCTTCCTATGTAACATATGGGAAGGAGCTTTACATTGTTCTTAGAGACAAGCCATCATTAGCTAGCTGTCTCCTGGACCACCCTGAAGAGAAAAGCTTTCACTCACATTGAACCAACAAACAGTTAGACCTCTCAACCAAAGAATCATCAACTACAAACACATATGAATCATATTTCTTGATGCAATAGCCTTCAGTGGTTATTGCAAGCAATTTCTACCAATTTTTCGCTTAAGACATCTCCCCTATTTTGTAGGAGTTCCAGAAACTTTGATGATCGGTCGGTCCCTTGATTGAATTACTCACAAAGAAGAGAGATAATTGAGATGGTCTGTTGGAGGTTGTGAGAGTGGGACGTTGGCATGAAATATAATGATTCATGGGAGGAGATGAAAAGAGTTCCTTCAACTGAAGATGAAAAGTGGCTTGGAAGAAAAACATTGCTCCATGTCACTAACTCACTAATTACAATCATGTATAATTTTGCACTACACTGTCCTTTAGGTACCATATGGTATGTATTGTGTTGCTTAAAAAGATTTACTGGGAAATGTCTCTGGTTTTCAATAAGATAATTCAAGAAAACCCTCATGGGAGTGATGAGCAACCAAGTAAAATGAATAAATAGTCAGGTGAGTTGCAAATCTAGGAAGGACATTTTGTTTTGGCAAGACATATTTATCACATTCGGAAAATCTACCCTAAGGAATAAAGGATCTTGTGTCATATTTCAAGTGGATATAACAAGGACTTTATATTACTGTACCTTGAAAAATAAAGTTAAAATCAAAGAAAATCATTCGTCAACTGTGATACTTTTGACTTGTCTAGATGGATCCAATGCTATTGGGTGATCATACATCAAAGTGACACTGCTCATTCCATATCTTATGACACTTCTCATCTCAAATTGTTCTCCTACAGAGTGAGATCTTGTACATTGTAGCAAAATTTAGGCCTCTGGATAAAAAAACAGGGACATTTAAAATAAAGTTTCAAATCTTAAGAACTGCAGTTGGATGATACCAATATGAAAATTGCTACTCTCAGGGACAAGATATTTGGCATAGAATGAACTTCCCTCAGTTTCCTGTTGAGGTGTTATACAAATGTTATTCATGATTATCATCATGATCATCACCATATAATATCATAATTATCATCATCACGATCATCATGATCATCATCACTGAACAAACAATATTTCTTGGCTTGCTGGAGAAGAGTATACTACGCTTACTAATGCAAACCACAATATAACCGCCAACAATTGCCATGATCCATGCGATGATACGACCAGATGATAAATGATGACAATTTTGCCTACTACACCCTGGCCACCAATGGTCACTCTCAAAGCAGGATGTTTCACCTACAAACAGGATGTCTTTTTCGATTTTCTCTTCTCGAAATGAAAAGTCCTTGCATCAACCACTGATTCATGGAGGCATAATTGTAACCATGCCATGTCGATCAGCGTATCTCATCACCGGCCGCCATGACTAATTGGGTCTCTCACTGTGGAATGCTGGATGTTTCAACAGGCTTACGTAACTTTTCAATATGTTTTGCATAAATGAATCACTCCACAGCTTCACATTCTACATACATGCCAACATTTGAAAATCAGAAATCTGTACAAATTATGCTATTTAAAAAAAAAAGAGGAACAATCCTAACTCTCCTATTCAATACTACAGACAAATTTGTACAGGAAGAGGAACACCTGCATTAAAATGATAATTATCTTCTCCCAAAAAGAGGAATGTTCCTCTTTAATCTGAACAGTTGGCATGTATGCATTCTACCTGAAAGGTTGTCTTATCAATGTGCTTTCTTATATGTATATTATGTAGAAAGACTTTGAGGGATGAGTGTATGACACACCCTCTGAAGACAATTGCTCTGCTTCCAGTTCTAACCCTGACCAAATTCCTAACTTGGATAAAACAGTACTATCCCTACATATTGGATGAAATGAAATTTGGAGCAAATGCCACGTAGCCTGCAAGATAAATTGTGCATCTCATAATTTCAGGTAAAATGTATCTCAGGCAGTATGATTTAAAAAGGTAATATATTTATATTGGAGTAGATGCGCATATATACCTTGAAATCAATGGTTGAGTGATTTACAGGTATTTCAAAATATACTACATGTGTATAGATGCAGGATGAGCAAATCATGGGTAGAATTTCCTGTACATAAATGTATGACATTGGAGGGTGATTCAGTAATGCATTGCCATCCCAAAATGGGAAATCTGGCTTTATAGCACCAATCTTCTCATCATCTGTTGACAACCAGAAGGAAGTTATAACTCTGTAGTAAATAATACCCTTCTGGTTCTGAGCAGATGATGAAATGATTTGAAGATATAAAAAAAAGAGAGAGACAAATGAAAGTAAAAATCATCCTTACCTATCAAATGAGCCACTGATGACGGCCTCATCTTCTAGAACCAGGCATGTAACAGCATCAGAGTGGTGCTTGATAATGTGTTTACACTCGTAACTAAATATGCTCCAAACGCGTATAGTACGGTCATGGGATCCCGTCACACTGTAACATGTATAGAAAGAAAGGAATTATACAATTGAAATATCTTAATTGAGATCACATTAGAAATGGTTTATTATAATATGCTAGAATAGATCAAGTACATAGAGCTGTACATTTATTTGATAAAAAGAACATGTTATGTATTCCTGTTTTCTTATTTGCAACAAAAATGATTTAATTGTCATAAATCATGCATACAAACACCGGTATTCAAGTTATCCGCCAAAGTTTCTCTTTCAAGCTGGTATCATGAGCAAAAGGCAAGGATAAACTAAAAGAACATTGAAAAGCGATAAAATCTGCACCAAGTTCATTTTCCCCAAGCTTTATATTTTGAACGCAGTGTGATGATGTAGCATTGTTAACAAATAATGACAATAAATACTGAAAATCAAAAGAGTGATATCGTGCCTCTACGCCAATACAGTCATCACATTAATCAATTGAAAGAAACAAGGATCTTAATTGCTTTTATATTCATACAGGAATTACCTGACTAAAGAGTGCCTCTGACTTGATATTGATACACATGTTTTCATAATGTTACTTCTTAAACATATGATCCACAGCTGGGGTCTCTGAAGGTTCATCATTCAAAGATTTTTGTTGCATGGATGCTGTGCCAACTTAAACGGGCACTAAAATTCACAATCAGTGATTTCAGATTCTTGTTTATTACATGAACAAGAATGGAAAAGGGACATTTTTTTCTCAACTGAAAATTATACGTATACTGATAAAGGAATGAGTTAAATCTAATATTGGGAAGGCCATTCATGATTTAATGGATTTATTGGGTAATTCATACATCAACCAGTGCTACAGTCAGCCTTTTCACACACAGCTAAAATTCATGGTATCTAGAGATCGACTAGTATAAACGTGTTTAACTCAACAGTTTTAAACATGTTTATAGACAATTTTCCCAGTGTGAACATCGTTTATACGATGTTGGGATAGATACGAAGTCGCGATTCATACGCCCCTAAAAGCAGACTGCAGATACAAAGTTCGTATCTAGAGAGCTTGACATCTTGTGTGTGAAAGGTTATTCGTGTTTAAACGTGTTTAAACGTGTTTAAACTGGATGGAGCGTGCGCTTTGTTTGATATGACATGACCTTCAATGCGCAATGACACTACTGCGCATTTTAAGAGCAGTAGTTAATCACGAAACGATTAACGATCGCACCAAAATTTCTGTGTGTGAATGATATCGTATGTACAGATGATTGGTTTAAAGCCCTTTAAACTAATCATGTTTATAGAATTTTAGCTGTGTGTGAAAAGGCCGAGTGTCATCTCAAATCAGAGATAAAAACAAAGCATGATTCAATAGCATAACTGTCTATGTTCCTAAACAAAATACACAGATGTTTCTGGAATAATCAAGGAGAAATCCTTATCCAAACACATTATTTAATACTGAAACTCTCAAGCTGGCTTTGCCACCCATAGCATGGAAGGGATAAACATATTAACACTTTTTCTAATCTTTGATAATTCTTTTCATAATAATTTTAAACATATTATAATCAAGTATAAAAAACTCTAACGTTTAATCGTTGCTCTAATACTATAAAAGGCTCTTGAGATGAATTTTTACAGGCACCTTCATATCACTAAGAGAGAAGTTCACATCTGTTACATATTTGAAGGTAAGATGGCGGAAGTGTGTCTTGCACCTACTTCGATAGAGTGTCTGGGTAAATGTCATAGGAATAAAACCCAGACAAATAAAAGAACTGCAATTATGGTTTTCCTTGTTTCACAACTTTTAAGGAACTTGCCCGGTGAGCTGGGATAGTGACGTCAAGTTAGGTTTCTAAGATTTTCATCTCCCAAGGAACCAATAAAATGATCAATAAACCTGGTTTGCCTATAACTCTTTTGTTCTACAAGATCCATTGTAGGTACAGAAATGTATTAAAGTCATTCTCTTTAAAAAGTCAGGAATATTCTTCTATAAGACGAGACATTTTCACCTGAAAATTGTCATGTTTCTTGTTTGGTTCAATATGGGAATGATTTGGGTTTTGATTTCACTTTCTGGAGACATGTATGATCAATGTGGCCTATTTATTTGAACTTCCGAAATATATTTTTTGAAAATACAAATCTACAGTGCAAAAGAAGGCTACATTACTTTCAGTTTCATTCAGTATTTTCATCATGTCTAAAATAGATGTAGAACAACAACAACAACAAAAGCAACATGCATCTTAGATTAGTGGGCGTTTCTTTGTATCCACACCTGATATCCATATAATCATTCCCTGAAGTGTGTCACACTTCCAAGGATCAGCATAAATCATGAGTTATGACATCATCATCAGATGACCATAGTGGGGCTTTCAAGAACAGGAATGGAAACAAGGAAAAGGGGGGAAGTGGCAGACTTGGACAATTGCCCCTCCCTTTCCCTCCTGGCATCTTCTTTCATTCAATGTTGTTTGAGGTTCATGTGGGGGCCTGAAATGTAGTGTGTAGGAGTACAGGAAGGGAAGAGGGAGGGGGCTGGGGGGCCCACTTTTATTGTTTAGTTTTAAAATAATGTGTGGGAGGGGAGGATAAAAGTTTAAAACTATAGCTTACAGTTTGAGTTTGACAGGTACTGTGTGAGAGTGGGGAAGAGTCACTGTAAGTAATTTAACAAAGAGATTGCGATTGGGGATCCTAAGCACATTTGAAACTAATTATGTTTGGTTGTAGAACATGAATGCCAATTAAGTGAAGATATGAAGAAGATGGTCTAGATTAAGAGAGATAGAAAGTTAAGAAAGAGAGAGAGAGAGAGAGAGTTGAAGACATATTACGTAAAGAAGAGGCGACAGATTGTTAGAAAATGAATTGAAAAGATATTGTGCAAAAATGTTTAATTGAAGATTACTATACATGCTATGGAACTCAATGCTCAAAGCAGATCACTCTTGATGGTTAAAATATAAATCCTTATCAGAAACAGCAGATAGTAGAAGCATAAAGGTAGTGAAGTGAAACTGCTGACAATTAGAGTGATATGGACCGAGCAAGCTCTACGGAAGAAAGCAACACGTTCAACTGACTCTAGGAAATGAATGCCGACATAAGTGGAGCAGTCCTCTTTGTAAACCCTATAACAGCCTATCACAATTTAGATGACACGTTATAACGCAGCCCCGCCTCAGTGATAATAAGAGAATGGGCCCTGGCGACATGGTCTGGCTAAAATCCAGTAAATGGGACAGTTAAGAGACTTGATCGAGAGCTCAAGTAGAGAAAGGAATAAAAGCAAGAAAAAGAAAGCGGGATGAGGAGAATCAAGAGGCCCCTCGAATGCTAGACAAGACGTCAGAATGGACTCTCTTAAAAGTTGTGAATATGGCATATAAACGTCCTCAAGCATTATGTATCTTCCGCACCGAATAGCAGGTGTGGGACTGGGGCATATATGAGAAATTAACCTTCAATCTTTAATAACATAATCTGCCATGGAGTCAAAAGACGAGGCCCATTCACCACATCGTCTAGGGCCTGGTCTTCTTCGACCTCCCAGAGACATCGACTTGCCACTTCTTCTATGAAAGTGGCATTTTAATCTAAAAAATGCCTGTGAGTATGGTAGATATGGAATCTGGACAGTGTATCACTTGTTTTCATCTGGCGTTATTGTCTGGGTTATGAGGCTGCAAGACAAATAGGAAACCTAAGAAAATTGGTCCATGAGTCAAGGAAAGACTGGAAGGCATCAATGGTGTCACCATTAATTACTCCTAATGAACCATTCTGCAACACCCATTCCATTGTCACCAGGGCTGGAGCCAGCCAGAAGACTCTTTTAATAATACCTTCCATGTTCCATTTCAAAAGGGTCAGTAAGATAATTATACTTTGTACAAAATAATTATTCCTAATGAAGCATTCCAGAAAGTAACTGCAACTGCCTTCCCTCACATTGTGTCGGGTATTACCTAAAATTTGTTTTCAATCTCTGCCGGAATATACTTAAAGAGTCAGATACGCCTGGAGAATAGGAAAGAAAGTCAGGATTTCAGTTTCTGGATTTAATGTCCCTGAATCATCATGATGAGTATGATTTATGTTTCTCTTTATGTGAAGGATGAATTACATCTATAAATTTCAGTTGTCACGAAAGCATCCTACAAAGGCATCACGTACGTTTGACTGGGCCAGGGAATTTAATGTCAAGCTATACATGTGCTGGTTTGAAAGCACATGTAATTGGCTAGATTCAAATCACATTAAGCGCATTCATAGAATAGCAGTGTGTCATCAATTGATATTTGGCAGATGAGTAACAGCCATTTCAACCACAATAGAAAATGATAAATGAGCTGATGACATGAAGAAGAAAAAAATTGGAAAAAAAAATTAAAGCTTTCAATTCCATTACTTATTTTGCCCAAATCTATAGATTTTTCTAAAAGATCATTGAATATGGAAGTGACAATGCTACCGGGCCTTCAAAGAACCTTATAAAAACCAATTTAAGAGGTGAGAAACGAACATGTTTATGGATACAGGGGAGAAAGAGGAAAATAAATTTTGTTAGCTTAACCTCAGTTGACACTGAGTTGATATTTTCTTTCAATAAAGTTGACTTGGTGTCTTTCTGAACGGTAAAGAAAAAGCCTTTGCAGAACACCAATCATAAAATTGTGTAAGGGAGTATCTCCCTGAGCGGCGAATGCTTACGAACATTGCAAATTTGGATTCGCCAACTTTTCTGACGAATGTTGGCGAAAATCAGGGTTCGCCTTTATGAATGTTCAAAATTTCTTTGCGACAATGAAAACTGTTTGCGAACTTCTTGCAACCCGTTCACAAAACCTTTTGAAACCTTTTACGAACCCTGGCAAAACCCCAAATTCGCTACATTCACAAGCATTTACCACTCAGTGAGATACCACCTGTAACTGATTCAAACAATGAAAATTTCTTTGATGTTCTGCATAAATGGCAACCCATCTAAATGCCAAACATTGTGCATCTATTATGTATGTCACTGTATTTGTTAACTTGTGCAAAAGGGTAGTTGAAGATAGTTACCACTGGTTGCTTTGTTTGACACAGCCAAAGAAATTGCCATTTGAATATCACAGAGATATCCAAATACCAAACTGTCCAGTATTTCAATTATATGTTAAATAGCACATATCCAGTAAGAGTCCTTTTCCTTGTTCATAGTGATGTGTCTGTTGAGGGCCTTAAGGCATTAACTTGTATGTTATTACATACAGCTAACATCCCTCTGGCTCTCAGCAGGTGACTTTGCATATAACACAAAAATTAAGATGACATGAAATTAAATAAATCATAAATTAAGATGATATCCAGATCAGGACGAGGTTGCACAACTTACAGGAGACGGTCGTTGAACTGGAGACACGATACAACGCCTGTGTGGCCGGTGAGTTCCGCTAGCAGTTCAAACCTTACCACATCCCAGACCATGACTGACATGTCCCAGGATCCTGAGACTATCCGAGTCTCGTCAAACTGCAGACATCGGATTCCTCCCTGATGATGGTGAAACAAACAAGCAAACAAAGAGAGAAATTAAGCAAGCACATTATTTTCAAGGTGGAGAAGGGGATAGTAAAGTAATATATTAGAAGAATGGCTTGTTTTCCAGACACCTATTCCAGATATCATTTGTACTTCATGCCCCAAAGAAACAGAACTCAATGCATATACATTTGGCAGTATGAGTAGTTATGCATTTTATTAGTTTTCTGGAAAGGAACAACAGAGTTTATGGTCTTCCGTTAATTCAACATTTTCCTTTAAATATGTCATATTTACACAATATCAAACATTTTGTGAACAGATTTCTAATATTTTGAAAATTGTCTTTTATGATTATTTGTGAAATATATGGACTGAATTTCAAAATATACTTCTTCCAATCTGAAATATGAACCTTGTAAATAGATTTTAAAATACAAATAAAATGCCAGCCGCTTCTGATGAAACTTGGTCATGGTTGAAATTCTTAGTAATAGCGTGACTCGAGTGACAATTTTTCTTGAACTGCAAAATTCTTTGTAAAGAATCTTGATAAGTATGACTACTGGATTATTAAAAAGGTGAGCAAATATTGAAAAATTGCATTCCTATGTCTTTTCAAATTTCTGTCATCTTATCAATCACACCCAATTGAAGCATTTTACTACATTCCAGTTAAATGTCTGAAAAGATATACCAGCCACAATCTCAGATATGCTCTTGGAGGAGCTAGCATTGAACTCATGAAACAAAGGAACATCATTAATCATATTCTCATCTTCATTCATATAAATATGAATAGATGAATGTGAAATAACCACACTTTTCTTCGACCTAAAGCTTTTGTATTTTGACCTCACCTGCTTATGAACAGCTCAGATAGAACACAAATAAAAGAATTTGTAACCACTTCAATTCTTTTAATCTCTAGTGTCACATGTTTACTCATATTAATTGAGAATGGCATATCCTCTTCACAATGCCCTCAAGCATTATACCATATATCTTCAAGATATTTCTATTCAGTGGTTAGTCACTGGATTTTCTATGAAAAATTTCATCAAGATTGATCTGTTGGTTAAATTGCAAGACGGGTATTGATCTTTCAGGTAAATCAAAAATATGATGAAGACACAAAGAATTTAAAACTGAAATCACTTCTAGATCATGATATCTATGAACTTTGTACCAATTCATATTTTAACACATTTCTCTACTTCTCTTATTGATTGATCACTGTTTGAGCTAATAATTATTGTCATGTCTAGTGCAGTCTTATAGCAATTTGAACTTTACTTAGCAATAGCAAAGACTTGATAGAAACTGAAGAGATGAGACATACAAAAGGTAATGATCTACATTTATCAAAAAGGCATTTCATGGTCAATTATAACTCATGCATACATAGTCAGGTTTTGAAGAAAAAATTAGGAGATAACATAAATGCTCGCTTCTAACCAACACTCTTCAAACTATATGCTAAAACTTAATTAATAATAAATTCTAATTAAAAAAAAAAATATATGCTGAGTGTAACTTTAAAAATAAGTACAACCAAAAGGAAGTCTTACTGAACATATATCTAACCTTTAAAAACTTTTAAAATGAATTTATTGACGGACTTCAAAATTCTGATTTCATTTGTCATGCCTAACAATACAACTACCAAGTTCACTTCAGGTGGCCAGACACAGTGACCTTATCCATGTATTGTACACACATTTCACAATCAATGTCAATCAACTCTTTGCCTCAATCCCTCAATCAAGGTCCTCTCCTGCAGGTATATATGACGTAGATGTGAAGGGATGACATCAAGATTTGGGTTAAAAACATGAATAGAATTCAGTACCTCATGTTTTTTTCCTAATTCAATTAAGACCAGATATCTGTTCTACACTCCGGATATAAAAAATCTGGTCAAAACAATTCTAAGAAGAGACATCTGTGAATTCAATTTGTACCCTATGACGTAAAAAGATGGTTAAATACCTGTCTGTAAAGGTAAAACTTGGGGGGGGGGGTGGGTATGATGCAAAATCAATCAAAATAGTTGTGAACAACTATCTCTACCTCTCATACAGTTAAATATAACTATTTTTTAACTCATTAGAGGTTTTGATTGTTTATTTAAATTAATTTTAGATGACCAGTTCATTAACAATACGAATCGAACACTTACTTCACCTGCACACACTTGCACATTTTTTTTCTTTTTTCTTTCTTTAATTTCTTTCCACTTTTTATTCAAATACTTTCTGAACAAAATCTTTATGCCATGTACCCCCCCCCCCCCCTTCCCGGCTGCTATCGACTCAAGCTTCCTTGCTTATGATAGTTGGCCTCTGCATTTATCTTGATTATTTTTACTTACCTCCATACTTTCAAGCTTTCAATTATGCATTTTTTTATTTTGTGTGTATTAAGTTGTCACTCTTTATGTAAATCAATTATATTATATACTATTATTGTTATTTGAATGTTTTATATTTGATTTATCAATAAATGCAGAAACATCTGCTAAAAAAAAAAAAAAATTAAAATTATGTAAATGTTTGAGTGATTATGTAAATAATTTTTTGTTTTAACATTCTAATTAATTTTTACTTTTCACCATAGAACAGCTTTCCAAATAATTGTTTGGAGTTGCATGAGAATCTTGACATTTAATGCATGAAAACTGAAAGACCGAAAACAACGACTAGCATATATTTTCAAATCTTTAGAAGTGTTGAGTAATCATGACCGTGCCTACAATTTCTTTCTCCCCGGGTCATTTCTTCCTATGAACCGGGCAAATTTCTTGAGGCCCCCAACCATAATGTTTATGAGGTATTAAGCCATCTGTCAGTTTTCAAGTAGTAGTTTGAGTATTTTGTTCAGCCACAAAATGATAGAATTTACCACATAAGCTACATACCAGTCAGAAGATATCCCCTTTTCCAAGACTATATCAGTGGGCTTACAAGCACGTGATGAAGTACTTGAACTTAATTGTATCATTTTTCTTGTTCTCTTTGTCTCATTATGCCCCACAAAAATAAAATGCAAGATTGTAAAAAGGTCAATAATTGCAAAATAGATTACTAAGAATGGTGATCATCAGAAAATGAAGCAGCATATGAGAAATCATTTCAAATCAGCCCTTTTTTGGGGTTAACGAACAAAAATGTCATTAATTTCTCATTCAAGATCAGTATCTTATCCTCCTAGATACTTTGAGAAATTTGGTCAACCTTGCCTAGGAAAATCTAGTGCTTTTTATTTAAATCATCACATCAGGAAAATTTAAATGCCCCTTTTAGTTCGACAAAAGTTCAAAAATACATTTACTTACAAATCTGTTATTTGCAATTAACTGATTGATAAATCTGCCTGGCATTCAACTTTGACTGTCATTAGGTAAAGTCTATAATGACTAGTGACTGCATGGTCATTTTTTCATTGTGGAATGTAAGCTGAATCCCAAATTCAATTTTCCAATACGTCACAACTTATGAGTCTGCAAAACCTGATCCCAATAGGGAACAAACTGGTATCAATTACGGAGCTGCTACTTTTGGAAAACATTTGAATTACAGAAATACTTTAAAAGTACATCTGAATGAAAGTACATCCTAACCTATAGCACTGGCCAGAAAAGACAATGAATGCCTCCCCATGATAGTTCTGGCTTTTATCATTTTGATAATTGGAAACCAACTCGTTACTAATGATCATAGGGATCAATGAACTTAACTGGTAGGGCAGGAGGAAATCATGACAAAGACTTAGTTGTGTTTATCACTAAACATATGTTTGTGAGTGGGATGTACCTAGGGAAGAGGAATTTTGTCAATCAAATAAGTCATCCATTTACCTAATTTGGCTTTATGCTTTTATTTCCTTTTATAGGGCCTGTCATTAATCAAACAATAAAAAAATAATTTAACTGTAGTTCATTGTCTCTTCTTTTCATTATGTTGTTGGCCCTGAAAGGATAACATGCAGCGATTCACAAGATTAAAAAGTACATTTTCATAGGTATTGGCATCACAGCATTTGATGAATGGAACAACTACAGCTTAAGCTGCATTCACAATGATATCCACATATTGTCAAAGGAACAGACTCTCAGACACGGTTGACCCTACAGTGCACATCTTCAACTATCTTCCAAGTACAAGCTTGCATGGCCCTGGATGCCTACACCACAGCATCAAAGGTCAAAGCCCCAACGAGCTTCGTCCTTCATTCGTCCCTCATCTCCCATTCCGCTCTCCTCATTAGAACCATAGCTAGACAATGAGCATCATAAAGATGGAAGTTATTAATGAATACTCAATGAGTGCAGTGACTTGTGCCCTCTCTACATGAGATGCATTCCTATCAAGTACGTTTACTTCTCTCAAAGTCAAAGCGCTCCGGGCCACCCGTAAGACTTCAGAAGGCATCCACAGAATAGCAAGGTCACTTCGATCGGAGAGTCCTAAAATAGTAATGAGCTAGGTACATATCAATTGTATGTTGTTTCAGAATGAATAAACTTTCATCAAAGACACATGTACCTAAAAATGAATCGGAAATGAGAATAAATCTGATAAGCTGAATGATATACATGTATTGCTTCCATGAAGAGGACAATTTTTACAGAATTAGTCAACTAAGCAAACAGTTGGAATTACCTTCAAATAGCTTAGATTGGATTTGCTATTGCTTCTATGATACAAAATTGTCATTTCAAATATTCTTTTTTCTTCCAATTCCTAAATATGAGCCAGCCACTTACCAAAAAGTTTTTAAAGTTGTCATCCCATAGGTGCTACTCTATAAGCTTGCCTCTAAAGATCTGTAAAGTAACCATCTTGCTTTCCTCTAGCCCTGCTACCTTATGCTTGCCCTTTAACATGGTTAGGTGGCTTTTAGATAACAGTATTACAATTTAGTTAACAATTTAATATCCTAAAGTACACCTGCCCTTTAAAAATGTGTAAAGTTACTTGTACATACTACAATTCTGCTTCTTATTGGACCTCCTAAAACGAACTTGACCCCATGTTTGAAGAAGTCAATTGAGTTGATATGAATGAATCCTCAGTGGGGTGATACTTCTCAGAGTGGTGGCATACACTCACATTCTATTACACACAGGAGAATCTCAAATTTGTCCATTGTAGGGGTGCCATTTATAATCTCTATAATTCCCTTCATCATAAACAATTTTTTTTTGATGGGAAAAACATATTGCAAGCATCTAAACAGGTTTCTTTTGATTGGTTTAGGAAACGTGGTGAACCAAAAAGATAGAACGCTGCATAAAGTGGATATCCTAAAAATCAATAATCATGATAACATCCTAAAAAAACACAATGTAAAAGTCATCACTAAATATATATTATGCAAATATACATGTAAAAGGCAGGCTCCTTTTAAAAATGATAGAGTAATCAAAGAGAATTGAATATGTGGAACATGGTACATTTTATTTTTTTATATTTACCCAAAGTCTTCAAGACATTCAAAAATTGTTTAAAAACAGGGATGGGAAACTTGGAATTTTAATTTTGGTGATAAATCATGCATTCATTTCCCGGCATTTTAACTAATTTGTATTTGCTTGACTTCAAATAGCTCCTACCAGTATTTATAAATGCTTATCACTATCAGGCAGAATCTAACCAAGCCATTTCCCACTTCTCTTATCGATTTTTGTCCAAGGCATTTCTGACATATCAGTTGTAAAAAACAGTATTGTTGCAAATAAATTTATCTCTTTTTAAACCTAGCCTAAATGCACTGTCCTACATCAACCATGCAGACTGATTGAGGTGAAGTACCTGTGTTTTCTCTCATGTAAAACTCACATTGGCAACTGCTCTATTGTCTGGATCATTGAGACTGGATGAGCAATAGACGTTGGAGAGCGAGGGGGAGCGAGGGGTAAAAAGGGTTTAGGGTTTGCGTGTCTGATGGTTGCTGGGTCACAGAGTACAAGGAGAAGGGCCTGATGGGGTCGGTCCTAGCTACAACCATTAATATAATACATATGGCGGTGAAGAGCAGCGTGCTGTGGCTGCCGCGTGTCCAGAGCAATTTCCTTGCTAATTCTACGATGCCATGCCCAGTACAGCCAACTGCATTAGTCATTCAGGTTTTTTTTTCCCTTTCTTTCTTTTTTCAGACTTTGGGCGGGGGGAAAGGTAGCAAGCAAGAGCCGCTGTCTGTTGCAGGTGGAGGAAATGTATCATAGAAAGTGCAGATAGGATAAAGGAATGAGAACAGATGGGTTAAGTATAGGGGTTCTATCTGTACTTGGATGGAACAGCTGAAAATGCATCGCAATGCACTCCAAGTCAACACAAGGGGGCACTCTTCTACATATTTGGGGGATCAAAAGTATTCAATTTGTTCTCTTTTTCAATTGGGTAATGCACTTCATAAAAACTAGGAAAAAGTCTTGATCATAGGAAATCATCACCTTTAATTGAATCTAGACCCATTTTGTACATCATTAATTCACTTATTCATTCTTGATCATATTTTTTTCTTAAAGCTATGTCAAAGTTAGTTTACATAATTGAGAAAGAGATATCTCAAACTTTTTAACAATCTATTTTCTCTTCTGCATCTTTTAGTTATTGACAATAATTCCTTCTCTGTCATGTTTGGAATTAATCTACATATAAATTATCAAGCATTTAGCATTCACACCTTCAAAATATGACTTTGATGCAAATGTACATGTATGTCTCTTATCATTAAATATGGACAAAGTTTACATACAACAAGGATAGGGCAATACTTTCTCTTTTAATTACATCATAATTTATGGGGCCTAGTGATGATGTTCAAACTTGAAAACATAAAAGCACTTGGCATTCTTATTTTGAAACAAGAATTCCATCAAAACTTTTAAATGATATACTTAAATGTAACTCTGAAATAAAAAAAAATGAAATCTAGGAATGTTAACTGGCTCATCCCATTTTCCTTATGAGCAATTTATGATTGTTAACTTGTGAACACCGTGGTGTAAAAAATGATTAATTTTTAATTTTTAAATAAGACTTGCATTTGATCCCCTCTACAGAGTGAAAGGAAATTAAAAAAAATTATGTGCAGATGTAGGAGGAGGAGGACCATATCAATTTCTTGCACATCCAAATTTAAGAGGCCATAATTGAAGTCATGCGTCACTACATCTACAAAAGCCATGTGAGGGTCAACTTTCTGTAAGTTCTCTTTTGCAAGGACTGTTCCTTGCCTAATTGAGTTCTCAAAACAGGGGAAAAGGAATAGGAAAGGGGCTACAAGCAGGCCTAATTGGCCTAATTCTCTTCGCATACAGCTATCTTTCTTGACCGTGCCTAGTATCCTGGCGACTGAGCTCACGAGGGTGGCTATCTATCTAGTCCGTAGCTTCTGGCTCTGTGACAGCTAGGCTGAAGGAAATGACCATATTACTACACATAACCACAGGCGGCTAGCATTATCAACATCGCTTTTCATAAGATTGCAACAGTCAATGAAAATGTTCCTGGTGTTACATACAGCAGAGAGATAAAGACCTAGTGCAGACTTGAAGTTGCTGCCCCGCCCTCTCCATTGCAGAACATAAAGTGTCTCTTAGAAATTAAATTAATTAATTGTGTTTCAAATTTCTTAAGAATGAGCTTGGGTGAAGCAAAAGTGATTTTGTATTTCTATAACTGGTTTTATCCTTTTAAAAATATCTTTGAGTGATTTGTGTTAATTGTGATAAATATTCCATCCATGATTCACAACACGGAAAGGGGACATGACACAGTCCCAGCTCAATCTCTGCTTTACAAAATTACAGCGGACACAAAAATCCAACTACTGTAGGCAACTTGCCTGAGATCAAGCAGAACAAACAAATAGAAAAAGAAGGGTTGGTGCATAAACCGTCTCTGTTAAAGTATTACTACAAGCTCTTTACCATATTCCCCACCCCACCTTATATTATTGATAGAATTCACTTCTACATTATAAAGGTTATAGGAATTGAAGCGTTCTATTGCCCTTTCCTAAAGAGTGAATTGTCTTAAAGATTACAAATAGAACACTTTTACATATCATTAAATGGCTAAAGAAGAGGTTTTATATGTTCATTCTTCATATTCCCCTCCATCTTTCTAAGAGTATCAACTGATAACATAATTTTAAAAAAAGTACCTTTCATAGTAGATTAAAGCAATATTTCATTTGCTGAGCAATATGAACTCACATGCTTTACCATGTAATCAATATAATGACATCAAAATGAGTTCAGAGGTCATCTTTGGGACATGGCTATGAGGTCATTGTATGAGTCATCATGAAATATTACCCTAATGATTGCTTTTTAAAAGCTCTCATCCCATCATCCTCACATTTGTTTTTGTTTCTTGAATAAGGCCATGGTCAGAGTGATGATTAAAGGGATTGGGTATCTTTGCCTCAGATTCTAAACAAAATCCTGGATTTAGCTCATGCTGCAATGATAATTAGAAATCTTTAGGTCAGTCAGGAATCCTGTCTGATTATCAAGATATTTATAATTGAAAAATTGAAATGTCAAAATCAGTTTTCCTAATGGTTTTTACCACCACAGTCTATTGGGGAAAATGAGTATGGTTAAACCGGTCACTCAAACATTTTTACTTTTTTGAGGCACTTCATGATAATTTGAAGCGCAATTTTGTTAGGGCTTTAATATTACACAATAACACAGACACTGATAACATGTAGGGCCATGCATCTCAGATTTAATATTGTTAAATGATGCCTTTAAGCCACTACATGAAGAGGCCACAGCCTAATTTATACAAGTTTAACCATCAAAAGACTGACCATCATGCAGTAAACTAAACTAATATTCTATTTTCAGGTTTCACTAAACCATCTGGCATGTCATTTTGGAGCAGAATCAATTTTTATTCCACACTGAATACTTTGAACAAAAAAGACATGATGATTACCTATTGCAACTTTATTCATAAACACAAATTTGCAGATATGTATCTTCACCTTAAAAACAAAACAAAAAGTGATGATTAAAGAAAAATATTTGTACCAAAAGTAAAATGTATAATTGAGCACAGCACATCAGTACTAAGAGAAATGACATATTCAAGAGCACATTTCTCTGCACATTGTTTTGTTAAAAATCAAATCATTGGCCTCCAAGCAAGCAATACTCCAAAAGGAGTGCTTCACAAACAAAAATGTAGACATCAAGTCTATACTGTATGTCATCACAAAATTCATGTTTTGTGGTTTTGCTCAATTTCACACATTTGGAAATTGGGAATAAAATCATCATGCATTTGTACGGGTACGTCTAGATAAATGACATAACATAACCTCAGGTGCTTGGTTTTATATTACATCAATTTAGAACTGATTCAATTTCCTATGAATCAAGTCTCTAGGACTACTCATGACCACAAATTAGGGTCAATTTTTGTTGCAAGGGTGATGAAGATCGGTTATTGGAGGAACTTACAATTTTATGTAGGAAATTACAATAAGTACATCTTTTATTAAGAGTTGAAAATACCCCTTTTATTTCAACAAAGATGACTATTGTTTCTATAGGTCTACACGAAGTGCTTGGATATTTAATATGTTAATGTCACAAATCAATAAATGAGTCATTTTCTGGAAGATTTCCAAGTTGTTTTCCCACAACAAAATTGGTATGATTGCCAACCGTTGCCCTGAGCCCTTGATAGACACAACCTGGTAAATATACATTTTTGTTAAATGTGATTTATTTTATGATTTCAATACAATCAGAATATAATTACAACAATGTAATTGAATTGAATTTTATTGTAAGATTTACGTTTTTTTAAACCAAAGTAGTATATCTGATTGATCTTCAAAAGAAAACAAAAAATCAAAAATATCATCATCAACCCCCCAAAAATATAAAAAAATAATGAACTGACCACCAATTAGTTTTAAGGCATCAAAAATTGTATTCAAAACTTTTTTATTTTTTCTTTGAAAGGTATAATGGTTACTGAAAGAACCTTTTATTTATGCCCTGATGATGTCTTTAAATCCTTTTGCTTTAAATTCAGATTTTCTTTCACGGAATGATCGCATGGTCATGGGTAGTATCATGTCTAATCATGATTCTTGTCAGCTTGCAATGTTCATAATTCACAAAGGTTAATTCCAAACTATGGTCTTTAAACTTCCAGACGCATTGTATGTGCATGGCTTCATGTCCAACAGCAATATACAGTGCGTCTCAGAAAAAACGAAACTGAGAATTATTGATGATTTGTCATAACTTAATCACAATTATAATTATTAAATGACACATATGTGTAAAGCTTAGATACATGTACTCCTCTGTCATTTGATGCAACTCATATGATGCATATTTCACGCATGAGTGATTAAAAACAATTTGAAGAGAGGTAACTAAAGTCATTTTTAGGGCGGTATCTGAATTTCAAAGAGAAAATCACATTTCTAGAAAGTTCATTTTCTGCCTTTTCATATGACATCTCAATCAAGAAAAATGAGCCAGGAATAACAAAGTTCTGTTGGTTTAAAGTAATGCTTGCTTTTCAATAATTTCATTAAACAAATTCTTTTTCATTTGCTGCCTGCCTTAGCAACAAACAGAGTTGACAAAAGACTTAACTTAACAGCCAAATGCATGCAGTATGATCTTACCTTGTGTCCTGTGAGCCTGCGTATGCCTTTGCCACTGCGGATATCCCAGACTCTGATGGTGCGATCCATGGAGCCGGTGATGAGTCTCCTTATGTCAAACCTCACACAGCAGATGGTGTCACTGTGTCCCTATAGAATGAACACAATTTACAATACATTTACTTCTGAAATCAGTTAATTACAGTTAGAATGATGCAAGATGACAAGGTATCGTACATGACAAATTTCAGACCCTTCTCCTCTTTATATCAATTTTTTAAGTTTTTTTAACCACTGAAAATGATATAAATACTAACTTTCTAACTAACTCTGTTTCTATAAAGCAATGTGAATTTCTACTGTATATCCTTTCATTTTCTTCAGAGATACTCTTTCTGTCAGTTCTTGCGTATTCGTTGTTGTCCAATAGAATGTTTTGTCCACCATAATAGACAACACCCAACATTAGATGATGATAACAGTAAACATCAATTATCAACAAACATATGAATTACTTAGGAGAAAATAGTTTGTTATATCTCTCTTTAAAATAAGTTATACCCAATAAAACATTTTTTTCCCTACATGACATGAAGTACTGTATGGTTAACCTTGCCATATGTTCATCTTAATATTGATGTTAAGAAACCATGACAACCACTCCCCTTCACCTCTGGGTTGATTACATCAACTCAACACAATTTCATATTATTCCTTAGTTTCATTTTGTTCATAAACATTTTGTAAACATGGTATTTCCCTTAAAATTCTGTTAATAAAACAAAAAGAACTGATCACAAATAGATTCCAGTGATTTATTGTTACCAGCCCGGTGCAGGAAATTGAATGTGGATTGCCAAATTCCCAGACCTACAGTTTGACTGGGATGCAAGGGGGTATGGCAGCTGGACGGAGGGTGGTTTCAAGTTCAGATTAAACAAAATTGTAGAGTGTACAGTCATACTACTACTACTACAAACTAAATAATATCACTAGTAACTCTTAGGCTCATACTGGATTTGAGGAACAAGTATAATTCATACCAAAGGTTTTTCATTGGATGAGAATGATATTCGGTAAATCTCAATTTACATCACACATAAATAAAACGTAAATTTGTCAATCCCTATCATCCCCATATCTATCATATTTTTGCAATTATGATCCTTGTTTAACTTCAAATTATGACAATCTTTGTTTATATTAAAAATGTAGCAAATAACAAACTCAAGAGGAATGATTTGTAATCGATTTGTATTTCATCAAAACTGTTATGGATGGAATAAGAAGTAAATCTTGTTGAAGTTTGAAGTAGATGTGAATCCCTCATTCCATCGTCCCCTTGTCAATACATCATCTATATTGTAGACCATTTGTTGATTGAGGGACGGTAATAAATCTGGGTGGAAAGTGTTTCCAAGGTTCAAAGTTGTGCCAATAAATGGCAGGAGCAATGTTTCTAAAACCAGTCAAACAAGGAACATGCTCTATCACTGTGGGTGATCTCACTTTTTAGGCAGGTAATGGCACAATTCCATTTGGCATCTTCTTTCCCAAAAGATCAGAGTTGGGGTAAATACCATTAGAATTGCTCATATTTATAAGAGAACTCAGGTAAAGCTAGTAAATATGTAGGAATGACATGAAGATTTGTTATCTTGTTTGCGGGAGAGTTTTGCATTCCATCTTTGAACATCCTAGTTTGTTCCCAAAGAGGTAATTGGAAGTTTGGGTCACTAGAGCAACATTTTGCTTCAAAGTATTTGCTAGAAACTTATACAATTCCTAATTTTAATCTTTAAAAAAACAAGTAAAAGAGAAATGATTCAGAGGTCCAATCATGAATTATGAAAATATTTTTGATGTGTAGATTATGTTTCAAAGCTTTCTTAAATACAATATACATTTGCTGCTACATACATTTTAGTATGAATATGGAAGAAAAATGTTCCGTACTCTTCAACTATAATTAATTTTAGAGCTTTAAATTATTCTAATCGGGCATGATAAGTTACAAGATAAATGCAAAATGGAACATTCTCAAAAAGGCAGTTTTTATTTTCAAGTGTTTAACCAAAACCAATTTCTACTCCTTAGCTTTCAAATATGACAAATGAGCATTGTTTGTCAAAAGCCAGAAGGGCATTAACTCATATAAATCTACATAGAGTTAACGCTCTTCTTGCTCTTAGAATATATCTTTATGACTGACAATGACAACAAAAAAAAAGCAGTTTCTTCCCTGTCAACAACGTCAAAATTTTGAAACATCGCCGGGTAGTGTTCTCATGTCCCTCTAACCTCATATCAGTACATGTATCATCTTCAGTAAGCCATAAATCTGGGTATTTTGTTGTGAAGACTTGTAAGGGAGGCGTAAATCACAGCATGGATTATTTACACTCATCTAAGTGATGGGTGTTATCTGTCAGGATAATGCGAAACTAATCATATTATCACAAGCGCTGGGGGCAGTATAAATCTCACCTGAACCACATTCCGTTCTGTCATATTGCCCAAACTATCCCTTGTAAAAGCATCATTACTTCTACCCCGTTCCTTTCGACATGCAGGTCTAGCCACAAGTACACATGAGGTATGTCGTCATCAGCTTGAGATTGCCAAATAGCCCGCTATTTTTTATTTGGGAAATAATCCCAAAGTTACAAATCACGTCTTCATCAGCTCGAGACTCGACCTCGAAACATAAAACTCGAGCTCGAGAAATTAGCTCAAGATATTTTGCTCAGCGTTTGCGCATAGTGCGTGCGAGCCTTAGGGCTGGTGAAGACGCGCTGGACAAATGACAGGATATTTTGCCAAATAGCGGGATATTTTGCAAACTAGCCCAATTAAGATATCTTGGGATGATTATCTCGACTAAATATCCCGCTAATTGCAACTTCGGGCTGATGAAGACACAAATTAACTGGATAATTGGCGATCGGGATAGTTAAAATAGCGGGATATTTGGCAATCTCGAGCTGATGATGACAGGCCTATGATGATGATATTCTGATACAGATTTGGGTGGTCATGATCAAGCCCTTAGGGAATTGTTGCTCACCATTACACATATTTCAAAGATTTCATTAAAAAAAACCTGAAGCCATGTTGGCTGCCCTACTTTTTCAGCACTCTCAACGCCCCCCCCCCCCCATCATGATCGATCAATCTAGGAATATATCAACAAATATTCAATGTAAAGAATAACTCTTAATAATGTGATTAATATCTAAGTTGTGCCCTTGAAATAAACCTCAAACATATTGGACTTTTTGGGGGGGGCTTGTTTCTAAACCCTTCATATTTTAGTATTTGTTAAGAGAATTCACATATTAAAGTGGTATGAATTTTGGTATGTATACAGCTTACGTACCTTGTGAAACATTTTGTAGGATAATGATAACCTTTTAAAAGATTTTTATTTATTGAATTTGAACAAAGCGTCCACTAACTAAGAATTGCGTAAAAAAAAAAGCTAACTTATAGGCCTGTACCACACACTGAACAATAAAACTTACGTTAAACTACCCACATATTTAAAACAGGGCTCAGGATTCAATGAAATATTTGGATGCTAAAAAATGATATCATGAGCAACAACTTAAAAACAACTGTTTATCAATTCATATCAAACTTTCTTTCAGTTCTTGCCTATAGTAATGATGCATATAATGGTGTTATGTTCAAACATTGAGTCATCCAATCTGGGCCCTGTTTCATAACAATTGTTAATAAAAAGTTACAACAACTGTTATAAACTATAGAAATCCTGGCATTCGATTGGCTGAGAGCAAATTTGTTCATAGAAGTTCAGCACTTGTTATTGATGAAGTTTTATGAAACAGGTCCAGATATACCGGTTAGTCTACCCTTTGTATGCCCTTCCCAATCTAATCAACAATCTAATATGTTTAGCATGATCACAGCATTTATGGACATTGTTTCTACCTATATAAAGGGCACATTTCAAGCAATCTAACAACCAAGTCTAATTAGGTAACATGGATATCTTTTGCATCACTTTCTCATCGTCCATCCAAAACACATTGATGAGTAACTAGAATGAGTAACCTGACATGAATATTTACAAAGTAGACATCTAAGGTATACCAATTTAATCTTTTGCATGGACATTTGAGTTGAATCATAAAATCTCTCGTTACACAACAAACTGAAGGCCCTAATTTACTCATTCCATCGCGATAATACTGTCCACATGTCCAAACTGAAACAAATACATACTGTCCTGTTACAATATCTACAAACATCCAATAATGAACAAAAGCGAACTAAAGTGCAATGACATCTTTCAAAAGATGATTTCAGGAAATTTGTTTCAAAGAAATGGCATGACATATTGCTATTAAATGCAGTCTGCCCTCCTGTATTTTTTCAAAAGAAAGGTTTGGATAACATGACACAAAGAAACTTTGTTGGTTTTCACAAACAAAGCTTTTCCAAGATATCACTAGCATTTGCTCTTCCCCATCTATTTTTCTTTCTAAATTCAAGCAGTATCATGCAGCGCTGGAACATCCTTTTGACACATGTATGCACAATATCTAAACCTGTCAATTTCAATAAGAGAAGTAATCTACTCCAATTGAATCCACTCTGGTGTATCCTTTCGACAGATCTCTAAACATGCGTCCAGGCAGATCTTCCACAGACACAGTCCGTAAACACGCAGATGGGTCCAAACAAGCCATCACAGCCAATCAAACAACATTGGAAGCAACATTGTTGGAATGTCTTCTCCGTTCCCTACATCTTAAACCCCTATAAAAGTGCAATGAATTCTAGCTTAGGCCTGCTTGGGGGACATGGCTGCTTTTTCGTTCAAATGGCCATCACCATGGCAACAGACTACCAATTAACAATTTCCACCCCACCATCTTGCCTTTTTGCGCAAAGCATAGTCATGGTACTATTGGAGGAAAATTAGCACATCATGAAAGTCCATCAGGGCGCAGAAGGGAAGGATTACCAGTTACTAGAATGAGGAAATGGGGTTGTGATCTTAGATGGCGTAACAACAAGATGGGTTTTGTCACCCAGCCCCATGTTTCTTCACCCTTCTTGTCTGTCTTCCACTGTCAAAGATGCACGCAGATGAAGCTGCAACGACAATCAGGCTTTCATTTGGTAGCCATGGACAGTACATGTCATTTATCCATCATTAAATCATCGTTAAAATACCGTTCGTTTATTTGGCCTTCCACTTCCTGTCATGGTGCATCACTTTGAAGGGAGCTTGACGAAAAATTACAAACACGTTTTCATCTCTACTCTGAATAGTGATATTGCTGTAATTCCCCCATGTATCTCAAATGTGTACGCATCCTAGACAAAAGACCTCAAGGAAGACCTGGTAGGAGACTGGTGTATTGATAAAACATACCGGTACACAGAAGGGATATTGTGTCATTCATCAGACTTCCAGTCTTCTCTTAGTACTGCTCAAATTAACTTTAGTCTTTAAAAGCACGCAATAGTGAGATTATAAATATTAGAACATCCTTTAAAAAAAAAATCATGATTTTCTTTCTATTCTAAATCATCAACTGCTTATAGGCTACACATCTCCTTGGTTATATGAAAAACTTTACAACGACAGGAGCAAAGTTTTATTTAACTTTTTTTTATTTTCTCATGAAGCAGTGCTCATTGGACTTGGATTTCTAAGTTTCATAGTTGATATTATTGTAAATAATATGGCCATTTTCATAATTTCATAAATGTGGTCAGTGTTGGCTCATATATATATATATATAAATATATAGGAGGCTATGAAGGCCATTCTAATGGAGCCTGTAATTGTCCAGGGCAGTGTAACAGAGCCAGGGGATCTTGACCTGTTGGTCTGTTCTGACCGTTGCTTGTTTGCTCTTGGTTGACTTTACTCCAGGCTCTTCAATGATGAAAACCCCAATAAAAATAACAATGGAATAGGCTTACCTTGTGACCAATTATTATTCTCTTGGTGTGTTTGAAATAAAAATAAATAATTATTAACTACCAATTTGACATCATTAAAATATATTTTCATACTGTTCAGTTTTCATTTTGGGGGCACTACTATAAATCACTATGATTTAACCTGTTCTCATCCAATGAATTCAAATAATGTGTTATGCCTTTAGACATCTGTAGAAAATATTTAATGGAATATGAAAGGGTAGGTGGACCATGCATGCAGCATTCACACTGGATAAATATTTATTGTATTACATATCTTGAATGCCTACAACCAATTACAAACAGGAGACATATATACAAATTACCTTTTTTCTGGTCAACTAAAACTTGATTTGATGAGGTTTTCATAGTGAGTTACTTTATTTTGAATTGGAATGTCAGGTATCTGGTGTGACCTATAATTCTTCCAACATGGAGACCCCATTAGAGGTAATTTTGTTACCAGAGTATGAAAGGGAAAGTAAGAGAGAGAGAGAGAGAGAGAGAGAGAGAGAGGGAGGGAGGGAGGGATGGTCCCCCTGTCTGTACCAATGATTGACAGACGGAAGCTAACTGTCAATCGCAACACCTGGATGCATTCCAATGGGTTTTCCACCCACACCTGGGAAATATCATCCCTTTAATAACCTGCGTCTGAGTGGTGTAGCTATGGGGACATATACTTCTTGTAGATATTGTTTCGTACTGTATGCTTATGGTGTATATGTATAGGAAAACATGCCTATATCATCAATAATCTTCAAAATATGGATTTCATTCAAACATCATTAATGAACTGGAACAGATGAGGAAGGTCACAAAGCATGTTTCCAATGCTGCATTTTTCATTAATTACAGTCAAAGCATAATGTACAAGAGTATGTACAAGTTTGTTGTCAATTCAAAAAGATGAACAAAATTGCACAAAACTATGACAAATATCTATTCTTTTGGTGGAACTAGGTGTTCTAAGACCAAATCAATATTTTCACAAAATATTTTCTTCAACTACCTTTGAAAGTTAAGAGGACAATGTAGGTTGGGATATATCTCACTGGCTAGACAAGCCTGTCATATATACAATTCTCAATTTGGAATTTGGGAAAAGCCTAATGTAATTCTTGGAGGACAGAAAAAAGTGATTCTGAGTTTGGCTCACAATACAAACTTGACAGATTGCCACTCAAACATTGATTTACGCTCCACAATTAATTTCTGTTAAAAATTTCTTAATACAATATCAAAAGTTGATTTCATAGGAAAGCACAGCATGAATATTTCTAATCTTCCATAAAAAGTATCCAGTTTGCTTTCTGGACTGTTGCCAATTGGCAGTCAGTTACTTGATAGTCATAAATTCGCGAGCTATCTAAAACTATTGCAGAAAATGACTGAAACACAACTGGAAAATTACTTCACTCCTAAACACTTTTTGCTATAAAAAGAAGGACCAGCTTCATACTTTACAATGTAAAATTATTTTTGAACAATAAGAAATCATGTTGGTACATGTAGATGACAATGTATATTTGGAGTAATATATCTTGAATTGCCTAACATCAAAAGTGTATGAAGAAGTTCAAAACTAAGATATCGCCCTCTTGTTGTCTCTTTTGTCCAATCATAATGCCAACTTGAATACAAATTTAAACTTGAATTGTACAATGATTCGTGAAAATGTTATCTAGACAAGATCATTTACATGCATATATACTGAAGTAATACTATACACATGGTATTAAAGTAAAATTTGTATTAATATAATCCATTTAAGAAAATGCTGTGTAGCATTTCCGTTAACCACTGAACTCATCCTTTAAAAATGCCTACATATTCACTTGTAGATTTCTTCTCTAATATTCAACAAAATACTCTTCATAGAGCATATAGATGGATGTAAACCCTTAAAAAGGCCCACGTATAAACTTCATCATCTTCCGAGAATATGTTGTTCCCAAACATCCAAGCTATGGTATATGTCATTCACCTCAGCAGGTACACAAATGTGTCTGTATCTGGCTGTAATTAGGGTCTCTGTTAGGGCAAACCCACACAATACTGACCCAAATACTTGAAGTCTTGCCATCTCGATTGGCTTTCTGAGTGACGGGCATGCGGACGGAGGGAAAGAAAGCTCTATTTGTGTCAGCACCTGGTGTACATGCACACCTGGTGCACGTACGTACCTGTGGTTGTTTGCTGCCTGCACATATGGAAGGCATTAGTCAACTTATCTGGGTCTCACGATACCTTTAACCCACTCAATGCCAAAAATAACTTGGAAATGGCTAAATTGCTTAATGATTTGAAAGCTGGCATTTGACTTTATAGGGTGGCACTATACCGACAGGTAAATGAAACCAAACAAGTACAGAATGGTACAGCAAACGGTGAGTCAGTAGATGGGAAATAAATCAATTGTCTACAAACCCATCAAACTACCTATACAAAATGAATGGGGGACATTGGGTCGCTTACACCAACATACCGATAAGCTTAACAAAATGATTCTTATACCGGTATCTACACTAATCAGGAAAATCACACAAGTCACTGTTCTTAAGAGGGGTAAATTATGATTATTCAAGAATTGCTTACATTTTGTTGCAAAAACAAAAGGCTAAAGTATTTCCTTCCCACTGACATGAGTTTCACCAATGCCATGGATTAACAATACTAAAACAGCCCTTTTTTACAATACATATTCATTTGACACTGCCACATTAAAATCTCATCATATCAAAATATAACTGAGTGATCAATAGAAAATGATTATTTTTTCATAAAGAAAATACTACATTGCAGCAGCCCTATGTTAGAGCGAATATTCCTGAAAGTGTTTATGATTCATCTTTTGAAGATGTACCACAGTCCCATATGTGTGTACTTCATACCCCTTTACCTCAGGGTAACCCTACAAAAAGTCTGCCAGAAATAATGTTCTAGAGGTGTGCATATACAAGTTAACATAAATCTACACCGTAATATCAAAAACACATATAATTGTTAAATATTTACATGCTAAATTTTGCGATCATTTAGGAAACATCAACTATTTACTTTATAAATACAAAAAAAATCCTTGACATTTAATTCTAAGGGGCTTGTATTATTGCAAGCATTTTCATGCTTATGAACACAGACAGTGGGAAGTACATCAAGTTGATAATAAATATGTAATCAGATCCATTCAGAAAGCTGAGCCACCAATAAACCATTATCTTGAAGATTGACTCATATTTTCACAGCCTTATATCAACATTACTTAGGGAGCTTGCCGTATTGCAAAAGATATTTGAACATTTCTGATGAAGTGATGAATACTTTGTGTGTGAAAAGAGAGAGAGACAGAGAGAGAGAGAGAGAGAGAGAGAGAAAGAGAGAGAGAGAGAGAGAGAGAGAAAGAGAGAGACAGAGAGAGAGAGAGAGATATATACAGAGAGAGAGACAGACAGAGAGATGACACTTGATTGTCAGCACTGGCCCTAAGCTTTTCTGCCACTTTTCTCTTCAATTCAGACATCCACAAACTGTCTGTCATCAGTATCAGGGATACACAGCATAAATGCTTCACAAATACATGAATAAAGGGATAAAATTGAAGTATCATGTTCTACATGTTTAATGCAGCTGAGAATCATCAGCATTATATTTCAAGTTGATGTATAATCAAGCAGCAGATTAATATTATCATGAACATAGCTAATTTACTGATTTCTGGTATCTCAGGATTAATATGTGCCTCTCTCATAAGAATGTACAGGCTAAACTGCATGGAATGTATCATGATTATAACTGTCATGTTTGTGACCCCCGAAAAATATATAGTGTTTTTGTTGTTATTAAAATTGCTTGTTTGCTCGATCTCCACATTATTTTAAAACAATTTTTTCATCACAATCTTTCATTGTCGAGGTGTCGTGGTCGAATGGATATGTGACTGGACTGTGGATCACAAGGTCCACTGTTCCTGCCGCAGCACTAATGTCCTTTGGCAAGACATTAATCTACATTTGCCACACTCGACCCATGCAGGTGAGGTAAATGGGCACCTGGTAGGATTATTCCTTGAAATGCACTGTGCGCTAACGGCTGCCGGAGATAAAGCTATGGTAATAATTTCCAAAGCTCTTTGGAAGCGCATAAAGATGTTATTTCATAATGTATTTTGCGCTGTACAAGAACTAAATGTTATTATTATTGTAATATTTCACAAAACTCTGTAGTCATTCAAGGAAGAGAACTTATGATTGAAGAAAAAATTTTTTACCTGAAGTCGACGGACTCTCTTGATTTGCTTGATCTTTCCATCATAATGCATGTGCTCTTCATTTTCAGATGATTGGTTCTATTGAGGAATGGGGAGGGAAGGAAAAAAAATGATTTGAGAAACTAAATAACTACCAGTAACATATACATTTGTCAAGATTATAAATCATACATTTACTGTAAAACTAGGAAGTGTTAACGATGGCCATTTTCATGAATCTTTTGCAATATCAAGTTTAGTGATTCATGCAGTTATGTGGTGGCATAATACTTCATGTGTCTGGACCAATTCATTTTACAGGAGGTTAAATGCTGACATTAAAAACTGTAGATAAGCACTTGGAATCATGGTTTCAAGACATGAAAACATGCTTTGTAGCTTTATTTTCTTGGTGGGATTCAACAATCACTCTTTCTTTACTCCAACAAAATCATTAAAAAAACATTCTTACACCTGCCAAGTCTTTCAATTACTACCCTTTGCTATTTAAAGGGTCCACTATGATCATAAAATCATTTCAGATGAAAAGACATATCACTGTTTTTTCTCAGGAATGTATCAACAACACTAATCAGACTGATTACTTCCAATTCCAATTGTATGCAATACTATTAAAACAAAGGTTTTTCTTGACAACCGGAAAGGATTTCAAGAATTGTAGTCCACTCATTAGAAACAGGTTAATGTAATAAATTGCCACTAGGTCCCCAGGAAAGAAACATCCATCAATTTAAATATTTTAGAACAACCTGTGTATTCAGACATTGATCTGCACTGATCTACATTTGCCACTCTCCACCCAGGTGTTAAATGGGTACCCGGTAGGATGCGAAAGTTAATGTGGTTGGATTAGCAAGTGGCGCTTGTAAAATGGCAACTGGCTGGAATCTGGAATGCTCCCCAGGGAGTGGAAAATGTGCATACATTGTGTAGAGGGTAAGTCTGAATCCGATGACCGGGGTATGTGCTCCGCCTAGAAACAAAGTATTAGGCACATTATAAATGTGAGCTATTATTATTAAAAAAGATATTCTTACCAGTAGGTCCTCAGCTCGATGTAGCTCAGGCCTGATATCCAAGGCAAAATCTTCCATCTTTATGGATTTTCTCTGCGGCTTTAAAGCACCTCTCCTTCTCATAGTTAGCATCTCATCCACAGGGGTATGGGATCCAGATGAGCTGTAGATGAGATGAGAAAATGCTCTTGAGTAACAGTTTTTATTCTGTATGGGACCAGGGGGGTGTTTCACAAAGATCCTAAGTTGAACTTATCTCTAAGTTGGACTTAACAATTATGGAAAGCCGTTAGCATCTTTTAAAATATTTTGTAAAAGTTATATTAAAAGGCATAAAATGTTGATTCAAATCTTTCATATTTTCTATAATCTAGGAGATTTCAAGTTCTTGTGGTGGAATTTATGAAAAGTCTAAAATACTTGAATTTTTGTTTTTGAATACATTTTATTTTAAGGCTACAAATGGCTTTCCATAATGTTTAAGTCCAACTTAGAGTTAAGTTTGACTTCATGATCTTTGTGAAACACCCCCCTGATGTTTACTCTGATGATGTATGCTTCAGGTTATGTATTGTCAAAGATATAAGAATAGGAAGCTGGTTCAAATTGGATTTTAGAAGAGGTGTAGGGTAAGAGTTGGTGACTTGAGTACAATCCTGAATTCAATTTTTTGTTGTTGAAATGACCATGAAGTAAATATCACTGGAGTACAGATATCATATAATCAAATAAATATTAAAAACAAATGATATTTTGTTTTAGAATTACTTCCCCCTACTCATGCCCCCACAAAGAAAATGTGGATGATAAACAAATTCTGGGATTCCTCAGAAACCTCAAAATATTTCCTTACATTCAGCATTTCAGAGAGATTTCATAAAACAAGCTTTTACAAGAAATATACAATATATCATGGATTTTGTAAACCAAAGCACCTAGCTTATTTTCTGTTAGTACTTAGGATCTTATCATTTGAGCAACATCCTCTCATCATAATATATTGTAGTATTTATTTATTCATCATTGGCCTTAAAATAAGCCCCTTTCACTTGATTTCAGAACAGTCAGGTGTTCAAAGTTTGGGATTGAATGAATCCATTATTTATAAATACTACTCCTCCATCTCCTCATCATTCTATTCACGTTATCATTTTGCTTATCTCCACAAGTCCTCACAATGTAATTCTGACATTGGAAACACTCCCATTTTTAATTCATATCTATTTTTAATTATCAAATTCACTTTCTAACATGACTTTTGCACTCTTACTGGTCAGATAGAGTGCTAGCCATATCATTATTATATATACACACCCATATGACCAGCAATGATTTGCCAATGGATGTTTTAGAAAGTAGCCTTACCCCCTATCTGGTTCATCCATTCCATCATCAGATGATGTTTCTGTGCGAGCACTGGTTGGTCTTGGACGGGCAACAGCAATGGCTATCTCAACTGTAGGACACAAAAAGACAAGAAAACACAACTAATTAGACAACAACATAACTCTTCTTTCATATGGAAAGCTTATAGCCTCAAATTATATATTTGCAATTGAGATGGCAACATGATAACCTGAAGAAGTAATAAGAAGATAATGAAGACAACATTGCAAAGGCAATGCTCTATTTATATGATCTTGTTTTACAACACTACCCTGCTATCAATAAAAGTAAAATATGGACAATATATAGTTGCAAAGAAAGAATATTGAAATAAAACCATAACTCAGTGAGTAGATTAAATGATATTCAAACTTTGCATCAATACCTGTAACCATGTTACCTAATGCATTAGACCCGGCTAGACATACATGTTCGTTGATTAACTGTTAATTACATTCCTCCTTATTTACAAATTTTAGCCAACAAAATTATTAAATGTTGATTTATAGTAGACTTCTTCATTCCCCAAAAATCATAACTGAAATCAATTTAAACTTTACCTACTGTCATTAAAAGGACATGACTTTAGGTATGTGCACCTAAGATGCATATTGGTATTGTCGTATTCTGAATTAATTTCTGATACAAAAATATTACTGCATTGATTTGTTAATAAAAAAAGAATGAAGACCTGATTAAAATCCTATATTATTATTTTGAAATTTCTCTTTTTTGAAGTGAAGAACATGACACTCTAAATAAATTGAAATCCTCAGCTTTACAAAGTGCTACCTTCAGTTAGATAGGAGTTTCAGCTTTTGGGAACATATAGACATTGGGGGTTAGTAAACATGCTGAATGATTAAGTCAGGCTGGGAGAGAAACAATAAAAACATGAAACATAGAGAAGACACTGGGATATACATGTACTTACCTACTTCTGAACAAACAGAATCAGACTCAGATATTTCTGTAGAGACTAGAATATTATATACAAAAACAGCAAATTGAGGTGACGGTGGAGGTTAAATTGATACTGATAAGTATAGGAGGTAAGAGGGTAAACAAAACAGGACATTTGCAGTGTGTAGTTGACAGAGAGAGAGAGAGACAGAGAGACAGAGACAGAGAGAGAGAGAGAGAGGAGGGACGAGAAGTGGGGAGATAGTTAAAGTGATAGCTCTAGAATAAATGGAAGAGACAAGAGAGAAAAAAGAAAAAATGAGAAAGAGAAAGAGGAAGAAGAAAAAGCGGAAAAAGAGAAAGAGAAGGAATAATACTATGAAATAAGCAAAGCAAATAGGATATGGCAATGATAAAAAAGTGAAATGTGATATGGAGGAGATTATGGGTAGTAAACATAAATACTCAGTCTACAGTACAATTTATTATACATTTGTACAACACATACAAAAACAATGGTTATGAGACATTGTAACAGGTAAGGATGGTATACAATACTGACAATTATGAGTTATTTTATATTAAGCTAGCGATATTCGATTATAGTATACATGTACATCCTCTCACAGGCTCCAAAGTTATGGGAATGATGATAAGCGACTGACACTAAGCTGATTCATTAGATTGGAGTCACTCTTTTAAGCATACAATTAATAAGCATGACCGATGCTGATGGAATAATTGATTATTACTACACATATAGGCATGAGAAGTGGATAGATATATTATTCTCATATCTACCTGAGGACTCTGATTCGGTTTCCTCATGAAGATATCTCCTTCTCAGCTCAGAGATCCTGTCTGTCACCATCCTCCACATTCTCTTATCTTTCACAAAAAATAGAAACAACAAATATTATTTAAAAAATACTTGAACTTACAATACAAAATATAGGTTTTCCTGTCACTGAAGGAGGCACGATAGCTCAGTTGGTAGAGCAGTGGTCTCATAATCCGGCAACCCAGGTTCGAAATCAAGGCAATGCGCTAAGGCCCTTTGGTAAGGCATTAATCCTCATTACCAGGTCTCTCGGAGAGGACTTAAAGCCGTCAGTCCTCTGGTTGCTTACTAACAAGCATTTATGCTTTCTTAGCAGTCAGATAAAATAATCATCACTACTATAACTACCATAGCTTGAAGGGTAACTTCAATTCATCCAGTTTGTGTTATGACTAATTGGAAGAAGAACACAAAATTCAGATTGAGAATTTCTTGTAAACCATTTAAAAACTTGTGTATGATAATAAATTCAAACACCATCAACTCTCTTTTTGAAATATATTTCAAAAATGTGATGAAGTACTGATGAATTTCCTTCACTGAAATCAAAATCACATAATCTGAACAGCATCACTCAAGATCTACATAAAACTGTAAAGACAGAAGAAGTCTGAAAACATAAAAATTGAAAGGATAACATCAGAAGGAAGATATCATACCCGGTCTTGGTGTTCTACCCCGAAGGACTGCTTCATCATGATGCACCATGATATCAGTAAGCTGCCAGAAAGCTTCTCTCCAGTCTACTGCATCCTCACTCATATAGAACTCAATCAGCTGAACAAGGTCTGGTGAATTGTAACGGGTACCTGCAAACAACAAAATGTTTTTTTATTTATTTATTTGTTTATTTATTTATTTCTGATATTTAGACAGGGTGACTCATTATCACAAATAATGGTGGTCTTCCATGAGGCCCTAATAAACATAATAAGGAACAATAGTGATTAAAAATATATAATATTAACAAAATCATGAACATAAACTCATAACAGCAACAAAAAATAAGTAAGAACATGTATAAACATATATATACACAAGTATTTGGTATCCTCGTAATGAATGAATGTATTACATTTAATTAGTGTTCATGTCATTTGTAACTGCTATACTAGACATGGTTTTCAATGACAGATGGGCTTTTATATTGCTATCAATTTCCAACCATCCCCATTATTTGATAGTTTTGTATTTTCATCAACTGAAACTTTTAATAAGTCAATCATATGGCACTGAATTCATCAGAGTTATAAAATTCCAACATTGAATATGACATTGGAATCAGGAAATATGTGCACACTGTCAATACTAGATTATTTGTTTAATTTCTGCATCCCCCCCCCCTTATATCTTGTGTGCTTCATCACTTTTAAATTTGTTTATATTCATATGTTGCAGTAGATGAATTCAGATCATTCTCTATCCCTGTTCTTAAACAAAACAAATGTTTTCTTTTGGGGTATCTAACAAAATATCAGTCTTTTTTTTCCTTGCATTTTATTTGTTTTTCTCTTTGGTACAACTGCACATATAATCCCTTTCAGTTGAGTATAAACATTACACAAATTACACAGCAAAGAGCTTTGAAAGGAGATTGGAGTGCAGGAAAGGGCAAGGGATCAATTATCACTTGTAATTGCTCACCTAAGAGTCTGCAATTGTAGCGCCACAGCTCCTCATGTGAGACAAGGAATCGCCATCTCTTACAGACCAACTCTACCTGTAGCAGGTCTGTAGAAGACAGCATGTAGAATACACGAAGTAGCACCTTGTCTGGAAGGCTGTTGATATCCATACGATCTTCCAACCTGGTAATATGGCAATAGATATACTGATTTCAAAGTTAACAAATAACAAATTTGTAATTGTTTTGAAAATCTACATCTACTGTATATAGAGGTATTTCCCATTCCTTTCAAAAGCACTTTGTCCATCAATCTTCCACTTACATGTAACCCGATATATGTCAATTATCATTTTTTAAATTAAAAATGCACATGTATTAGTAAAGAGAAAGTAAAACAGGGAGCAGAACATGAGGTCAACCTGGTATTTATTTTTACCAGCTGATCTGGCTAATCACAACAAAATTTGATACATCCCTGTTTACTGACAGCCCATGAGATCGACAGCCCAGTAGGTTGGGCTCATGGGTTGTCGGTCTTGGGAGCCATAGCCAAAAATTCTCTGTAGGCTTAATACAAAAAACAAAAATAATCAGCTAAAAGTTTCCTCTCGGTTCACTAACTGGATTAACATCATATCAATGTGTAGGTACCATCAATTTTCTGAAAAGCATAATGTAATTGTTGTTTCTTTAATTCATACAATGACACAAACAGCTGCCTAAAATTATAGCTTTTTACACGGCTACAAACAATCTCCATGTAAAAGCACAAATTGAATGTATGACAAAACTGCACAGCAAAAATGTAAAAATAAAAACAAACAATGAGTGTGTTAGTCACCAGTGGATAATCCGCCATGCAAACCAAAATTGTGAAGCAAGCATCAAAAGCCCCGTGATGAGGAGGATTTGAAAGAGCAAAGCAAACCTTTTACACCTGGAAAATGATTTTACCCATTCTCTGAGTTTTTTAGAATAGAGAAAACTTAAAGGGAAAGGTGCTGGGATTTAGCTGGAGTATAGCAATGATAATACCCTAAAGCTACCCTCTCCCACCTCCCTTGCTATACTTCCTAGACTTACTCCTTTTTCTTCTAAACAACCAATATTGTTAGCCCAGAACTGCATCAATATTAGTCATGTTACCAATAACCTCAATGCAAAATCAGTGGTGATAAAGACAATGAATCTTGTGCAAAAACACATGCAAATAAATATGTCACATACCAATTCACATATTGATGCAACCTGAACATCGGTTTCAATTTTGAAAAGGAAATGCATGCATGCAGTTGTTAATAAATAATTCATAATGCAATACAAAATATCAGAAATACTACTTTATACTTTGTTGCTTTTTATAATATTATACAATTGATAAGCATGGTATATAATAGTGCTGTAAGTCAGACGCTATGTTCGTGTTCGGTTCGGTTCGGGGTTCGGTAATATTATAATAGCAAGCAGCGATATAGCCACGGTGGGCGGCACTGGGCGGGCTGGCTGGCCTGCCGGGCCCGACCAGCACGGAGGACTTCTGCACACTGCTTCCGACCAGCATGAATTTCACATTAAAATACTGCTCTAAACGTAATTATTTGTGAAGAAAAATACTACTCACATTCGTATTTCCGTCTTGAATCATGTTTTATTTTCAATTTTAAAAGAATCATGTTTTCAATTTGTCAATAAATGATATTTTGTAAAGATTTTCTGAGACGGTTGTTGTTGTCTATTGTTAGAGTCATGAAAGCTGCCATCTTGAATGGCTCGTCAAGAACTGTTTTTTATAAGTTTTTATTTTCAATAGGAAAAATATAAAATCGCTATTTTTCCTGAATAAATAAATACCATACTATAATATATATTTATTTCATTATTTATATTGTAAAATGTGTCCGATATTGTTACAATTTTCGGTTCGGTCACGCACATGTATTCTTGTTTATGGCTTGCGATCGCGACATAGCGTGGTCAGGATTTGGGATTTAAATGGCGCCAGTGAAGTCGCGCCCACCACTGGATAGGCATAAATCACAAAGGCGGAAAATGGGAAAAAAGTAAATATAAAATGAGCAATCATGACATGAAAATTAGGTACAAAATGACTAGTTTATTAGCTTGCAAAAACGTTTACATTTTTCTTCCGAACATCCGAACCAGGCCTTTGCGTTAGGTTCGGTTCGGTTCGGTTCGGAAGTGACATGTTCGGCGAACTTTCGTTCGGTTCGGCGGTTCGGCTACAGCACTAGTATATAATATTAAATTTGTTAAACAAAAATATGTATCAATTTGGGTACAATATTATGAGTATTTAGTATAAAGAAATTATAAATAGTATAAGTAAAACATACATTAGAGCAATTATCAATAGAATATTTCAGGTTGTACCTTGTATATTGACGAGTTTCAGAACTCTTGTATTATTATATTTAACATATGGACTACTGAATTCTTGTATCCCCTATAGGCTTTAATACAGGAGCCATCTGGTTCCCACAGACAAAGGGTAAAACTTTTATTGAATAAACTACAATAAAGTAAAAACATAAACACGTGTTGGCAAACTTCATGGGATATCATATAATATTTATATTATTTTGCATGTACTAATGCAAAATGCAAATTGATTTCATGCAAATCATTATGTTCAAGTTCAATGCAATATATAAATTATGTTAAAGCTCATTCTTTAAATCCCTACCGTTTGGTGAGACATGAAGCAAAGAATTTGATAAGTTCCTGGTCGCACATCTTGATGAGTTCCACCAAAAGGTCCCCTTTCTCATGATCTTCCCATTCCCTCAACCACTGTCAAAGCAAGAAAAAATGTAGGTGATTACACTTATTGATATGTAGAAATGTAACAATGAGTCTGAATATCACAAATGTTTCAACCTATAAACTTTAAATTCTGTATGTATGAATTAACTACTCTTCAGAGCAGCAACTATAATATGTTTATACCCTGCTGAAGAGAGACAGTAGCTCTGAAAATACACAAATAGGTCCAATTTTTAAATTTGCGATCAGAGAAAACCAAATTATCTTACACTCCATATCTGTTCCAACTGATCCTTGAATGCTGCCCTCAGTTGTTGCTTCTTAGCAGGGACCACTACTTGTTGAGGTGTCCACCACTTGCTTGGCTTGAAAGTCTTCTGGACAGGAATGTAGAGATCTTGAACATGGGGTGGCTTGTTGATTTGACCGGTACGCAAAACTCCTTTCATTGCACCTGTATCGATATGAATACGGTACCAGAAAATTAGAAAACATCATTAGCTAGTGAATATTATTTGGTTGAACTCGTTGAGGTAATGCGGCTTACAAACTACAAAATTAATTTCTTGAGAATTTAAAGCATATGAGTCAAAGGGGATATTACTGGATGGTAGCCATCGTGACAATCCTAGAAATATTTCATAAATTCCTAATATGTTTTCATATTGTACATGTATGAACAAGTAGATACACCAGAAAAAATCATGTAAATGTATCACTTCTTTAGAATAAAGAAGTTGAACATACACATTGGATTAAGCACATACAAAGTAAGCATTTACGTTTATTGGAATTTTCAATCCTGATCTAAGATATTTTAATTCAGATAAATATAAATCAATTCATTCACTTTCTTCATTTAGTTTTACCATTAAAACATTGTTATCCCTATTGTGTTCCTGTATAGCATAAATCACAGGAAAATGAATGCAATAAATTAATAAAAACAATATCTTGCCTAGTTTCTGTATCTTTGATCGATCAAAGTAGTCTGCGGTGGATGCTGCGCTTCCTGGAAGTGGATAGCTCTTGGTGTGTTTGTGTGGTTTACTCCTAAGGCTCTCGGCCGATCCGACTGCAGTCGACCCTGCAGAGGGTGTGACCCTGTGACTCATACACCAGTTGAAAGTGGACACCTTCTTGGCTTCCAGAGGTGGAAGATCATCCAAGTGATGCTCATCAGCCAAGACAGTGTCCTCCTCTCCACAGAAATAATGATTGTAAGCCTGCGATCGATTCTTTGCCTTGCGTCTTTCTGATGGCTTTGCAGAAAAGGAAGACTCCAGAGGACGAGTGGAAGAGTTGAATTGGTTGACGAAAGATGAGGTGTCGACACTTTTCCGCTCTATGAGCAGAAGGCCGTCTTTTTGACTGGAAGTGGTGCTGTGTTTTGTGCCAGAGAAACTGGTCTTGTCACTCATAGGCACTCTAAGCATAGAGTCTCTGGAAGATGATGAATATGTACTTTGGGGTGACCGACTTCTCATTGGGCTCGATGTGTGAGATACTTTGCTTTCAAGTTCAAAAGATGAGCTCTCTTGAACTTCCTTGATAGGTGAAGGCTTTCTCTTAGGTCCTTTCATGCCTTTCGATTTCTGACTTTCATCATTACTTTCCTCACCCAGATCAAATTCTACATTCCTCCCTGCAGCCATCTGAACTGCTTCTGAAATGACGTCATTGACAAATTTTAAAGCAAAGGAGTTTATAGAATGTAATCCCTCGCTTGATAGAGATTGATTTTCTTGCTTGGTGTAGACACTACTCATTCCAGAATCAGACAATTTCACTGTTCTCTCCGCCTGCTCGTTGGTGTGGTTCACTTTCCTGGAGGTCAGTGATGGATAGCTCCCTCTGAGTGAGTTCTGAAAGTCTCTGTGAAACACTGGTTCCAAGGCTGTTGCAAGATACTCAAGCTGAGATGTAGAACACCTATCTGTGGTACCACAGAGAACGATGCGCCTCTGCCATGGCATCCAAACCTCAAACCACTCGCTGATGGTTCGAAAGATTTGTTTGTTATTGAAATAAGTTCTGACATGCTTCTCAGACTTGTGGGCAGGGCCTGAAGTGGGAAGGCTTGGGATGACCTCAAAATTTCCAAAACGATAGTCCCCTTTGAATCTTGGAACCTTTTCTCTTGTCTCTGAAATTGGTGTGATGAATTGCGCCATTTTGACTCCTGTAAATAGTAAAAACAAAACTGGAAAATATCAGGGCTGGTGTGAAAAGATCCCCATATTATATTTGTAAAACAAATCTGTATCATCTTTAAAAAACTAGAAGTGAGAACCTAAAAGTCTATATCCAATTTCCTAAAGAATCGGGTGTGAAATTCATTTAGTACATTTGAGTAGATAAACAATTTAGCAAGCATACAATGTAAATCAACAAATTTGAGATATAATAAAACGAATAATAATCATTCCATTGACTAATAAACAGTTACAGTTCATGAAATCTCTAACTGGATCAAGAGATATAATGTAAAACTAAAAGATCCATATTTCAAATAAATTATTTGTTAACTCCCATAGACTATTCCTTAAGTTGCATGGAGCAATTAAGCTCAAGCTACATGATAATTGCATAATTTACCTGAAAGCCTGAGCCTGACGCGTTGCCCCGAGACTGAGGATGTGCTATCGATCGCAATTTGGAAGAAGCAAAAACACTATTACAAAACAAAAAACTATCTGAGCTGCACGCTGTGCGGGTTGGTCTTCTCTCAGCTCACGGCGGGCCACCAGCTGCTACCCCAGCCGCTCGGGGTAGATACAGGCTAGCGACTCGACCAAATTCATGCAGAAAGACATGGATGTACATGAATAGCCTGACAAAAAATCATCATAATAAATTAAGACCTAAGGTACTTACATGAATATCGTTTAGTAGCTTCTTTCTCTTGCAGCAGATCAGTCATCCCACTAGAATGAATGAATTTACTTTAAATATAGATTTAAAATTGTAAATCCTGTATCTACGGCATTTGTTGTGTACGTCGGTAAGCGCATTTTGATTCTGTCTTAAATAGCGCCATCTGCAGTTTGATGACAAAAAATTAATGGCGAATTCGATTGCATGTTTTCCAATTAATTTGAAATGAAATGGGAAGAAAGGAGAAGAAAGTGAGCTCTTGAAATGTAGAAGAACCACCCAAGTTCTAAACAAAATACAGAGTCTTTGACTAATATTGAAGTCGGAGCCCGAGGACTTTCCTTTTGCAGTTTGGTGAGTATTACATGCTTATTTCCTAATTGTGATTCTGTGAATTTCTATCTTTCTATCGCTGCATCATGTGCATGGCATTGGTTTTCCGTTGCAATCGCATTGCATAGCCATGACATAGGCTATGCGCTAGCGCCTAGGCTTTGGTCGCTTCATTAAAAAAAGGATTTGCAGGTTGCAGCAACCAGTCTTTGGCAGAAAGTTTGTGAAACTGTGTGTAATAAGTGAACTTGATGTTTTATGAATGAAAGAGAAATCATGATGTGGCTAAAGATGAGTCAAAGATGAGTCAAAGAATAAGGATCGTCCGCATAAACGAGGATTGTCTTCGTAAACACAGACATTTCACATTTCCGAAGTGCGCGTTGGTAGGTATGTGACAAAAAAATTCAAATTCATTATTCTGGCCTAAGTCTAGTACCATTGGAAAGAGCTCAGCACAAGCATTGCAATGATATAAATATCTTTGTTCTAGGTTAATTATTAAAAAAGTTATGAATATTTTAAGATTTAATTAACGAGCTAAATTTGGTATTGTTTTAACATTGGAAACGAAGAAAAAGGCGTGACCTTTTCGGGAAGTTCTGAACTAGAAGTGCCATACTTTTTTTATTACTCAAAGGATTTTAATGAAACTTTCTATAAGGAAAGCCTTACTAAAAAAGAACACTTTGCAACTGTTTTTACTTATTACAAAGGTACAACCGTTCATTAATTCTAAATTTAATTTCTGATATTGATTAAGCGGATTGATAAACAATACATTTTCAGTAACAAAAGAAAATTGTAAATTCACAAAACTTGAGCATTTTGTTTTGAAAAACATGTAGCATCTTATTCACTCACAATATTGTTATCTTTATGAGATTATTAAGTCTTCACAAACAGAATGCTTTAATTAATAATGATTTTGTTATTAATCTTATCACAACTTTGTATTATATTATTTATGTCATGTTATATTGTTTTGAGTACCAAATAAAATATAATTTGAAAAACAAAAAAATATTCTTCACAAATGAAGTCCACTGCAAGAGTATACTTTGAAATGTCATAGTCTTCTGCATCATCAATGTAGGTCTCATCCTCTTGCCAGTAACCAATACGGTAAGTACAGGTAAGTACCCCTGTTTCTCTTCAAATCCTTTTATTTAATTCTTCTAGGGAAGACGCTAAAATTATCGTTCAAGTAGTGGCGTAACTTGCCCACCCTTGCTGGCAATACCACTTTCCTTTTTTTAGTTGGCGGCATTGTAGCTAGCTTTCACCAATCTAATAAAAAAACAAATAAATCAGAACTGGCGTACTGATGTTGGGGGGGGGGGGAGGTGAGTGCTTGGGGGAATAATAATGTTTAATAAAGTCCATTAAATATAAAACCCAAATAAAAAGACTAATTCTAAATATATTTTTATGTATGCCCTGAAGGCCACTTAAAAAAAAAAGAACTTTTGTAACCTTATTAAAACCATGAGCTTGAAAGGATTTTTTTTTTTGCCGTGAATCAGATATTTCATAACCTTATAAACTAAAAGACTATTTCAATAGAAAAATGAATCCATAAAAACGGCAAAATGAGCCATTCAAAACCACAAAACATGAAGATTAAGCAAAACATGTCAACAATCACACAGTAGCTTGCGTGTGTAAACATTGGCATCGATCAATCACGTGACATCAAATTTGATCACCTGACATCTGGATCGCGTACGTATTTTTTATCAACAGAAAAAACAAACGTTAAAATCCTTTATCATCATTGTCTGTAATGCATAATTTTCACAAATCTTGTCAAATATCAATAATAGACATTCTTAAATTTCATTTTAGTATGTTTTTGGTGCCAAACGATAGTTTTAGAGGCAGTTATTTTAACTGCCAAAAATGTGAAATAAATTCTTCGCCAGTGCGAAATTCGGCCATTTTGAAAAAATTTGCCGTTGACGCCAATTTTTGCTAACCGTAAAAAATATTGTGCGGATCATCAGATTCACTTCAAATTCACCACAGATATAGACAAATATATAAATAATCATAGCATGCAAGTTTAAAAACCTAACATACATCTCTTCTGGAAATGAATCAATGACTTTGACAGCCAAAAACTTTGAAAGTTTTTTTTTTTCACTTCTCCGTATCGGATCGAAAAAATTTGAAGACGGTGATAAAGAGGAACATGTGAACTACGTTATCAGCGCCTGTGCATTATGGGTACTCCGAAAATACGATATATACAGGCGAAACGATGACTCGCCTCACAGAGCGGTCGGTCAATGCACGATTCGGCCCGGGGTGCACGGAGCTAAGCACAGAACGGTCAGATTGTCACGTACCTAGCGTTGGCTATGCGAAAAAAAGATTCCGCAATGATTTTCTTAATGCATTTTACATTGACTTTGTACAGAGACTTTCAGGTTGTGAGCGACGGACAACCCATAAAAGTAGACGATGAACGAGTTATTTTCTTACGCAGAATCTGTTTTTTCGCATCGACAGCTCCCAAATCGGGAACCTGAAACCAGCAGTGCGCTGATGAAAAAAAAATTGGGGGACGATCCTTATTTTTAGTATTTAAGCCACGTGCCAATGTTATTTACTATTTAGATACTTTAAAGGGACTTGGTAACATTGTTCAGATGAGACACAATTTTTCCACGTTTACAAGATATCCTCGTTCGTGGGGACGATCCTTATTCTCGGACCAGCCTCTAATGGTCAACTGAGGTCTGACTCTGACTTTCTGAGGCAGCAGCCAGCACGAAGGGGCGCTGGTCCGAGAATAAGGATTGTCCGCATAAACATTGATTTCTTTGTAAACGCGGACAAATCGCGTCCTAAAAAAACAAGGATCGTCCCCATTTTCGCGGACGATTCTTCAAGACCTCAAGTATCATTAGAAATCAATGTTACGTTAAAAAAGGGACTTACCTCAGTTAATCTGGCAAGTTTCATGAAGCTGCTGCTCTTGATGAGACAGGCAATCACTGTCCAACTGTACCGGCTACCTGCACAACATCCAACCTGCGCCATATGACGCCCTTTAGTCTCTGAATCAAGGCAGTCAGTGAAGCTGAAACTAGAAATAGTCCCATTGGAACAACCACTGATTTCAAGAGATGATGCTTTAGGTTTACGTCTCTCCTTGTTCAAAATTGTGCAGATAGCTTCAAAGTGAATTTGTATATGATTCATAGATCTACCATCACTATTACTGGCACTACAGTTTGACAAAAGATTGTTAATTCGGGAGAAGAAAAAGAGTCCCCAAACCATTGCTAGTTTAATCTCTTTTTTTTTCTTTTCTCAAAATGATTGAAAAGCATGAATACATTAAGAATACAAACTAATGGGGAAATAAATGCTTGCAAAACAGACACATTTATTTCAATAGACACTATTTCATAATATTTCAACAAATGGTGTTTGGATGATTTCTTAACTCTTAAGCTGCCACCCATACAATGCACCCAGTGCCACAGTGCTAATCTCCTGTGTGCCAAGTTAATTTTAAGGTTGGTTCAAGTGCGTGTTATTTAAATCTTTACAAAAAACAAATCGCTGAATTACTCGAGAAAATCCAATCTGACTGTTGTATACAAAGACGCGTAATCCAAAGCCGATAATCTGATGCACGCGATGGTACTTTCAATAGCGCTGTAAAAGCACTCAGCACGGTGCAATGGGCATGAACAATGACTGTTATTACATATGCTTGCTAGCGTGCACAAAGCAGTCACACGTTAGCGCGCTCGCGTGCACAGAGCACTTTAACAATAGCGCGCTAGCAGCCTCATGGCAGGATATGAGTTAATGACGTATCGAAAACTGGAAACACTTTGGGTGAATGATTTTTCATAGTCTTAATAATTTATTGAATAAAACCCTGAAATTCTGGAATTGTAACTCAATGATGATAATCTAGTATTAATTGTGACGATATCTTTAGAATGGATGTTGTTTTATCCTGTAGGTTATGTGTAAATTAAACATTATTTTGTTTGTTCTATCATTCTTCCTCTAATACTGGCTGTAGGTACTGAAGTACTGAACGTTGTGTAAGCCTATTCTTCAGCTCTATGATACATTCCACCAAACGGTACTGTTTACACTGACATCACAATGGCATTCCAAGGTGGACGGCCACCATTTGGTGTGCCTGGAGCATACCCACCAGGGCTGCAGCAACAACAATATTCACAGTTTGGAAACATGGGACAAGGTAAGAGACTTATTTTTTAGCTGTCTTTCCACCGTTTTTGTATCATGACTTGTTCATTGAAGTGTACACATTGGTAGATTAAAATTAAACAGATTATAATTCTGATAATTTATTATTTTGTGGTAGATATAATCAGAAAAAACACTTTATCCAGTTACAAATTTAGATGGACTAAGCATAATAGGTATGCCTTGGAAGCATCATACACATACGTGCTTGTCAGGGCTCATATTCACAGCCCTCACATCTCTAGTCAGTAGTCTAGTATTCAAACCACTTGCCGATGTTATCTACTTTATCTAGATACTTTGAAATTAAGTTCTGTCTAGAAATCAGCGTTTAGACAATTAGAAAACCAATGATATCATATGCGTTTTGGAGCAATAACTTTTGTTTCTATTGAATGATTTAATCAGGCACAACACCATAGTTTAGCAGCAACATGAGTACTGTATCTTTGTAAACTAATTGAACTATATTCTGTAGCATCAGACAATGACCTTCATTTATTTGCTTACACTGTTTCTCTTTTTATTTTGCAGTGAGGCAAAATGTTCGCATGCCTGGACTTTTACCAACACCACCAGGGGTAAGATCTTGAACAACTTTTATTTGTTTTTAAAGAAGCATTAATTTTTTGCATTATTTCCAGATAGTTAGTTTCAGACAATATTTTCTTTTCTTTGATGAGAGAATTCAAAAGGTACATAGAACCTGCCTCAGATCATATGATATATTGACTGCTATTTGAGGCATAGTTGTTTCTAATTCTATAGACACGAGAGGGCTTTGTTTAAAACATTCTGTTTTATACTTTGGCACAGAAATTAAACCGTAATCTGCCTGTCTTGTATGATACTGAATTATAATACTGATAAAAGTCACTTACGTTGACTAAACCTTCTTGCAAAATAGGATGGTGCCAATTTATGTGTTCACTTGTAAATCCAAGTTTCATGTTGAAATTGGCATCCATTTCAGAGTACTAAACAATTCACTTGATGGATTCTCATAGCTTTGGTTTGAAATTATTCTCACAGCTTGCATTTGGAATTTCATTTTATTTTTTTATTTTTTTCTTTCTACTTATTCATCTCTACAGACAGCTTTACCAAACAACAACCAGTCTTCAAACAGATCATCGTCAATTGTCAAACCTCTGGTACCTGTAAGTATTAAACTTCTAAAAGCCTTGTACAATGAGTCACATTAAAGAATTGTTGATAGATCTGGATTTATAGCAAGTCCTCCAATCACTCACAAATTTGCAAACTCTCTGAGAGACAGAGTTTTCAAATGATTTTAAGTTAAGATCAGTTTGAATCAATTACAAATGATTTTAAGATAGGGCCTGGGTATTGAGTTGATGCAGTGTTAGATAATATATTATGAGATGGAATACTCTATTCTATGTTGTACAAATGGAAACTATAGCAAAATTGCACAATTTATGATAATCTCAAAAACCTTAAGCAGAAACTTAACACATGTTGTGTGCATGAAAGACTTTGGCTTCAGTTAATCTGCTCTGAAATATAATGAATATGTTGAAAAAGAATGTACAATTTTTGATTTTATGAGGTAAAAATTTGCTTTCTTTTTTTCAGAAGGATGATAAAATTGAAGATTCCAATAAACCCAAGACAACTGTCTTTGTGGGGAACATTTCTGACCGTGCACCAGATACTCTTGTTAGAGGCCTTCTTGGGGTGAGTATATGTTATATAGGAGTTAGAGAGTTTAGATTTATTTAAATCAAATGTCATGCTCACTTTACACTCAATATTGTATGTTTATGTCATTTTCTCTTTGTGGATTACGGTAGGGGACAAGGGGAGGAGGAGGAAAGGGGGATGGGAATCTTTGTATTAATAATTGAGGGAAAAAAAATATAACTAACATATTCAGTTTCACATGTAAAAGGTTTGCATCTACAGAAATGTATTCACCAAAATAGTATTCCTTGTTGATATTTAATATTCAGCCTGTGTGTATAAATGATACAAATCATTATTTAAAACAGTATTGGGATTACTGTTTGTCAAACAAGTTCTAAATGAGACAAAACAAGAACTTCAGTTGATGACATACAAGCCAAGCTGGTTAAACCATTTGTAACCTATCTTTTGACAATGTATAGAGATGTGGTCCTGTGCTGAGCTGGAAGAGAGTACAGGGAGCATCAGGAAAGCTGCAAGCGTTTGGTTTCTGTGAGTATGGAGACCCTGATGCAAGTCTCAGAGCTATCCGTCTACTTCATGAGCTGGAAATTGGAGACAGAAAACTTGTGGTAAGGAAATAGGCCGTCTAAAAGGTGTCTTTATAATGTCACCTTTAGAAAATACATCCACTCAGTCACAAATGAACAAATAGAAATAGCAGGAATGATTGAGAAAAGGTCTTTTTATGTTCTGTCCATCATCAAAGTGTAAGTGATTTTAAAAGAAAATGCATCTTCTATGCAAATCTGAAGTTAAACAAAAATTTAATGATCAAATTTGAGTAATTTTTGGTAATATCAAGTAGAAAGGTGCAGTTTGGAAATCCCATTTTGTTGCAGGGCTTTTTATTTCACATGGGCTTGTGGGATTTTATTCCATTTAAAAAACATTATTTCTTTTCTCTATTTTACAGGTGAAAGTTGATGGCAAAACAAGGACGCTTCTTGATGAATATTTACAGACGAGGGATGGAGATCAGGTAAGCGACCGTAGTATGTCTTACATTTATGTATTGTATTGTATTTATTAAACTTCATTGATGTACATCAATATTTATAAACATATACATCAATTTACAATGTAATGTAACAAATCAATGATAGAAAAATTCAACATTTATTAGAGTATAAAGGAATCAGTGTTATACAGGCCTGATAAAAACCCCATTTTTTTATTTTTCCCGATTTATTTTCTTCTTCCCGATTTATTTTCTTCTTCCCGAGATTTGAAAAAAAAAAAAAAAAAATCCAGATTTTTTTTTTTTTTTTTTTTTTTTTTTTTTTTAACCAATTTTTTTTCTTCCCTTTTTTAACGTGATTTTCCTGATTTCCCTCTTCCCTATTTTGCCCTATTTTTTTCTTCCCAATTTTCTTACTCGAAAGGGGGTAATGTTGTTATAGTGTAGATGCCATTTTTTCCCCGCGAATCCTCTTTTCTTTTTTTACTAAAGGGGGGCGTGGTTGAGGGGAAAACAAAAAAAACTTTTTTTTTTTTTAGTGCTCACTATCACCCCTGGTTATAGATGTAGGCTTCATTTTTATGCCTCCGCCACCGAAGGTGGTGCCGGAGGCATCATGTTTTTGGGTTGTCCGTCCGTACGTCCGTACGTCCGTCCGTACGTCCGTCCCGTTTGACCGTTATCACAATATCTCAAGAACCATTTAAGATTTAAACTTAAGACTCGGGAATAGTATTTATCACCATAGGAAGACGATCTGATTAGATTTTGGAGTACGTAGGTCAAAGGTCACAGGTCACAGAGGTCAACTTATGAAATTCCTTGTATTGAGTTTGTTAGCGCGATATCTCAAGAACCATTTGAGATTTAAACTTCAAACTTAAGGATAGTATGTATCACCAAAGGAAGAAGATCTGATTAGATTTTGGAGCACGTATGTCAAAGGTCAAGGGTCACAGAGGTCAACTTATGAAATTCCATACATTGAGATTGTTATCATGATATCTCAAGAACCACTGGAGATTTAAACTTCAAACTTAGTGATAGTGTGTATCACTATAGGAAAACAATCTGATTACATTTTGGAGCACGTAGGTCAAAGGTCAAGGGTCATAGAGGTCAACTCATGAAATTCCATACATTGAGATTGTTATCATGATATCTCAAGAACCACTGGAGATGTAAAAACTTCAAACTTAAGGATAGTATGTATCACCATAGGAAGACGATCTGATTAGATTTTGGAGCACGTAGGTCAAAGGTCAAGGGTCACAGAGGTCAACTTATGAAATTCCATACATTGAGATCGTTATCGCGATATCTCAAGAACCACTGGAGAATTTTCACTTCAAACTTAATGATAGTATGTATCACCATATCATAATATCTCAAGAACCACTGGAGATTCAAACTTAATGATAGTGTGTATCACCATAGGAAGACAATCTGATTAGATTTTGGAGCACGTAGGTCAAAGGTCAAGGGTCACAGAGGTCAACTTATGAAATTCCATACATTGAGATTGTTATCATGATATCTCAAGAACCACTGGAGATTTAAACTCCAAACTTGTTTAAATTGCTCTATGGCGGAGGCATCATTTTCGACTGCGCGCAGTCAAAATTCCATCTAGTTTGTTAATATGTTAATAAAGGCTTGAGAATTTTACATGTTTGTTAAAAAGTTAGAGTCCTTAAAAAAACTGGTCAGTGAGAGGCTTATTCAGACTGTATTGCTCTTATTTTGAAAATGTATCTTTTATTCATTTACTGAAATCTCTCATTCCCTTTGGCTTTAAGTTTAATACAGGAGCAACCTAAATTCCATGGGCAATATGTTAATATAAACTGTGTATTGAATGTTCTTTCTTTCTCTCTATCCAGGCATCAGAACTTGATGACTCTACAGTGAGGGAGGACTCTGATGTCAGGAATCAAGTACGTAGACTGGTCCAAGATTACTCTATGCAGCTGCAGAGAACTTCAGGTGAGGCTATATGAATGTAACTGAATACGGGCCCTAGATTTCCTAATACAACAGTATCATAATGTGAATAAGATTCAAAGTAATAAACAGATTACAGGCACTGGGATTCCTAAGTGAGGCAGCATTTGAGTAGACAGCATTTGAGTAGGCAGCATTTGAGTAGGACAGCAAATAGTAGACTGATTTCTGGCCCCTATTTCTCACTCAAGGTATTGACATACTGATGGAATTGGTAATAATAGCTTGCAATGATGGCTTGTGAACTACTCTTAGATGATCTTCAAAGAAACCTTTAAAAAATTATTGTCATCATAGAAGTAATTCCTTCTTCATTGTCACAGCATTTGATAATTTTGGAAGAGATAAAGCATTTGGAGGTCTGTGCAAGAGCTGCTAGGCTTTATTATTGTGTTGCTTATTATATAATACTGCTGTGTATGTTCCTGTTTAGAGTTGTATCAAATAATTGCATTTGGATGTTATATTCGTGTACAGAAGAGAAAGCTTTCCATGGACAGAAGCAGAAGAATTCACAGAAAGATGAAAAGCAAAAGGCCAAGGTATGTAGCTCTCTTTATTAACACATCTATTCTTTAATCCTTTAACTTTTCCTTTATGATCATTCAACTGCGACTGTTCAAAGATTTTTTACCAAATCCATATATTTGACCAGTACTATGCACTCCTAACCTTTTGATTTCCTGCAAATTAACATAAGATATATTAGTCTCAGATCCATGTGATATGCAATGGCATATTAGTTCAACCCATGCAAGATGTGTTTCCTGTTTTATTACATGAATTAACCAGTTGATTCCTTACAGTCGAACCTGCTTTCATGAACTTGTGACAAGATGAACACCATTATTTTCTTTTGCTTGAACCTTCTTTCTCACTGAAACCTGTGTTTGAATGGGATATGTGTATAAAGGCCACCTGCCTGTAAAGACATCTTCTATTATTTATTTTGAGAGGTCTTAATATACTTTTCTCTCCTTTTATGGATTTCTTGTGTTTTCCTGTGCAGTGCAGGATAGAAAGCTATCTCCTTTTCCATTACTTATCCTCTTTGTAATAACAAACACAGTCTGAATGAATTCCTCTTTCATTATCCTCCTTTCACAGGATAAGCTTGATGACATGAATTTAGAGGAAGAGAAGAAGGATCTCATTAATCGTGAGATCGATCGTTTCAGACAATCGTACAAGGTAAGCATACTCCAGGAGATTGACTCCAGAAATGTTTCTGCATTAATTGATTTCTGTTTGAATTCCCTAACTTATTGCACAAAATTGTTCAAAATTTCTTACCATTCATGTTTCCCTTTGCTTTCACGTTGCAGGATGCAGTTGCCCCATTATATCTTTTCTCTTTACATGTAATGGGAGGAATAATGGACTTGATAACAGATTTCTATTTAGTGCTAAACTTTTCAAGTGTGAATAATCTTAATTATAAAGCAAAGAAAAATTCATTTACAAAATGATAACAATCTATTAGATTTGGCATAACAATAAAATTGGGTGGGTTCAGGAATATAAAGAAAACGGGTTAAAAACAAAACCAAATTATCTAATTTTTTTCAAGGGGATGTAGGTATCAACATTTGTTAATTAGAATTTTTGCTGGCATGTTTTCCGTTTGGAGGATTTTTTTTTTGTGGGGGGGGGGGGTTCTTTTAGAGGGTATAGTAGAAATGATAGTAAGAGTTATATCAACATATCCAGGAGAGTTGACATATATATGCTCTAACTTAATTCATGTGAAAAATAAGTTTCTCATTGCAACAATTGTACCCCTGCCATGACTATTATAGTACTCCTTCAACGGCCCCTTGGCTTGGGCCCAAGTGTTTGCGTCAGGGGGCGTGATAGTCGCTGCAGCCTGCGCCTGATTCATTTTAAAATGTTTGATCATGGGTGAGTACTTGATATCTTGCTATTTTGGTTAGGAAATCAATTAGATCTTTTATTTCAGGATATGGAAGGGAATTTGGACCTATAAAATTTCAGGTATGTGGATCCTTTGTCTTTCACCATATAATAAAATAACTTTTACTTTAATTGTAAAACTCTTTGAGACGATGTGTCATTTTATTTTGTTATTATGATTATTATGATTATTATTATTATTATTATTATTATTATTATTTTTGGAGGGGGATGGGGAGACACTGCATGTTGCATTTATGTGACGACCTAGAGTACAGCTACCTAATTTTAACTTTGTGTATGTGCAGGGCAGATTAGTTTCCAAAATTAATAAAAACGGGGTAACTATTCTATTCAAAATTTCTTTTTCAAATGTAATCAAAGATGGACTAATTGGGAGAGGGTAGAAGATGTATTATGATTGTCTTGCTTGAGTCTTAATGCTGGTGTAGCTGATCCAAGATGGATGCTGAATTAAGAGGTATGTGCAATGTTTTGGCTGTGGTGTTTAATTAACTAGTATCTATTTTCATTAACAGGATGACAAGCTATCTGTTCAAGCCCTTCTTATGGAAATCTAATTGGAATAGAGGTACAAGTGTATGTGTGTACTTTACTTTTTTTTAGTTCTTGGACAAGGACAAATTTGGCAGTATTAAATTTGGTAAGAGATGGTAGTTATTTAAAATTAAGATTTAAAATTAAAAGAGAAAACTACAGGATGTATATGATAACCTTGCCAATTTAGAAATTTATTTGAGTATTGGGTTTGAGCTTTCAATCATTTCTTTCCTTTGTTTCCTATGTTGATTAAAAAAAAAAAAAGACTTATTATATTTTAGAGAGAGTTAGAAAGAGTTAGAAAGAGAGGAAAGGAGGTTATCTTACACAAATTGTGCCCTTTGTAAATATCCCTGCCTCAAAGGGAAATATCTTATTTAGAAATCAACACAACATTCACCAGACATTGTTTATTTAGGCTATCATAATGTTTTGTAAATGGTTTCCCCTTTATCATCCTAAGTCATTTTCGAAACTTATTTTAATTACATGTCATTCATTATTGTTTAGACCCTTTCTTATTTTATCACCTCACATTTCAAGCTTTTTTGAATAATCTGTTATCTCAATGAGCTTGTTGACAATGAATAGGCTTGCTGAGTTTGTGATATGACATAATAAGAAGTCATGTGACAAGTCATGTGATATTATAGTATGAAAAGTCATGTGACACTACATGATAAGTCATGTGACATGATATTATGAAAAGTCATGTGATGATTTGTCAGGCCAGGGAAGATCGCCAGAAGAGAAGTTGAGAGTCCATCCCGTCCAAGCAAGCTTCAAAAGATGCCACTGTAATGCGCAAGTCAATACAATGTAGCTTTCATTCTTTATGCTGTGTCGATTCATTACAGTTTAAATTTTACAAGATTGATACGTTGGATATGTACATACATGTATCTGTGCTTATGCCCAAAAGATGAAGGAAGGTTTTCAACCAAATACCGAGGAAAATATATCCAGCTCGTCTACCAAAACTACTATCGTCTGAAGATTTCTAGTAGAGTCTCTGTTTTAGGCAGAAGAATGACAACTGAGATTCCATACCAGATTTGATACCAGAATTGTAAATTTTGATATATTCTTTCACTTACGGTAACTGTACTTTGTAGCATATCCTTCCCAAATGGCAATCTGTCAATCATTTGGCTTTGGGCAATCCGGAGTATTTAACACAAATCTTGCACCTGGCAATTTTGGATTAGAAGCAAGATGGTCTTGTGTGAGATCTTGCTAATAATGTAGCAATCGTGTGAGGTTTTTTAACCTTTTCATCCCTTGTATTGAAAAGCAATTGATGTAGACTGTATTGCATGTTCTTTCTATTATATTATATTCATGCTAGTTGATTTAGTTTTAATGTAAAAAAAAGGCAAGATTTGAGACCTTGTCCACCATGAGTTATCCATTGGTCCCATCAAGCTACACTCATCATCACTCCGCCACCAACAATGCAACGTGGAGCAGTCTTCCTACCTGCTATCAAGTTCTGTGAGATGGAATGGTGTCTGAGATGGCAATTCTATTTGCTATTTCAATCTTCTGCTTGTAGACTATCTCTACTGATCCTGAATGCTGAGAATGGGAGACACTTTACGATCAGCCATTTTTATTTATACAAGCTTGCATCTCATTATGCAAAGCTTGTAATGATTAAGTAAAAATGCAAAGGAATTGAATTGTAACTGTAATACAGCATAAGCAATTCTGATGGACATGACTCTATAATGATGGAACATGATGGGAGATACGGCGAGGTTAGCAGCCAAGCAACGGATGTCGGTGGAGGTGGCCATTTTCAGGAGGAGCAGAAGCATTGCCAATGGATATAGGTTTTGTAATTGGATGAGGTCCAAATCTTGCCTTTTACAGGCAGGGGATGCTAGACAGATCACAGCTTATTTTTGCTTGGATATTTGATTTTATTTGGTTCATATTTGCTACTTTTTAGCCAATGCAGAATACTAATGAAACTGTTTGATTTAAACAAAAAAGAGGGAAAGGGCAAATATTGAAAAGGGAAGCTGTTATAGAGCTGTCTATTTCTCCTGTGCTGTGTAGATGCTTTCAATTTTGAATGCTTTCATTGTCTATCTGGAAAAAAGGGAAATTTATCCACAGATTCAAGTGTTCTACACACATGACTGTCTATAACTATCGACTGTCCATAACTCTCTACAGTGCATCATTAAAAGTTTTGATAAGACTTTGTGTACTTGTAAATCTAGTCCTAAGTATTTTTATCTTCTCTCTCGCCCTTCAGAATTATTTTTTCTAAATGCATGTTGTGTCCAGTTCAAAAATAATATTTCTGTCATTGACATAGACAAGAATCTGATACGGATAAATTTCCTTGGTATTGGCACGTATATACTTATGATTGATACCTATAGATAAACATTGTATATGATGAATGTTTATTGTTTGCACTTCACAGATACACAAGCTGACTTAAAATGGATTGACAACTGAAAATATCACTTTCATATAAATATATATATGTTTGCAATTCACTAGATCTATGTTATTTCATCATAATCCATACTAGATAACTACACAAAGCTTCTCTTTCTTTTTTTGCTGTCGACAGGATCAGAGGGAAGCTCTAGAACAGAAAGAGACTCCGGAAGAGAAGGAGAAGAGCCGGAGGGAGCGAGAGAAAGAACGAGAGAGGGACCGGCAGCGGAGAGACCAGATAAAAGAACGTGAGAGGAGAGACAGAGATAGGGAACGAGACAGGCACAGGGAGACTGAGAGGGAAAGGGTTCGAGAAGAACGGGAAAGGGATGAAAGAGAGAGGTAATATAACCCTTGTTTACTCTGCAGGTTTTATAATATGGATAGGTGTTGACATATAGTTGATGGGGATGGGAAGTAGGGCCTAGCAAACTTGTGCTCAAAATCGAATAGAGTACTGATAAGCTGATATTTTTCGCAAATGACATGCTAAGAGACATTTTTGTGAGTCGTTGCTTTCGCGAAAGTCACACAGCAGAATTAATGAATGGGCATGATGTATTCACAAACTTTCTCACGCCAACGCATTCACAAACAGAACATAAGACGGTTACTAGAAGCTAGCGATCGTGAGGACGTAAGCAACTAATTTTATTCTGAATTTTTTCGCTCCGGAATGATGAGATGCCAATATTTTTGTTTGTTGATAAATTCAGGATAATATGCAATTCGCAAAAAATAAAACCCTCACGAAAATAACAGCTGATACAGTAGTTGGCTCCATCAGCCAAGAATTTATTATTTGGTCATCAATTTATTTTATAAACAAAATCGATGTATTCAATAAAATGCCCCATTCTCCATTTATATGGAAAGAGGAACAGGCCGCTGTTCCTTTTTGTTGTTTGTTGTTTACCTTGAATATAATTGTCCATACATTGTGTTTTTGTTTAATCTGATAATCTTTAAAGTTTGCTCTAAGACCGAGAAGAACACCAATGTGTATGCTTCATAAAATAAGCTTTCACAAGTTCCTCCACTAATTTAAATTCCCAAAACAATGTTTTGAAATCTCCATACAGGTACGAACGTGACCGAAGTAGAGATTATGATCGAGACTATGATCGTGAGCGAGGAGGAGGGAGAGCAGAGCGTACTGACCGTGGTGAGAGAGATGGAGATCGGGATCGTCTGGAAGAAGAAGAAGATTATGAGAAGAGAAAACTTGAACGTAAACTCAGAGAGAAAGAGGAAGCATATCAAGAGGTAAGTGGAGTTTCCAGTTTATATTATAATATTTTTAACATTTCTTAAGTTTCAGTGTTAATCACACTTTTAGAGGTTGATAGATTATGGGAAACACAAATACATAAAAGGTGTTAAAGATTGTATTTTGCATCAGATTTTTCTTGATGATTATCTCTGACTGTGCTTTCAGATTACTTTGCAATTGAATTTGATCTTTGTAAAGTGATGTTTGAACACTGCTTTATCTTCAGTAATCTAATTTGTTCACAAAGAAGGTAAAGTGATGAAACATTAAATTATTTGTTGTAAACCGAGTTTGCAATAACAAAAGTGACTTGACTATTAACGGATAGCAAATTAAAATATAAATGTCAGTTTAAACTTATTATTCCAAGCATTGTAACTGTTGGAACATGAAACATTTTGTTCACTTATGTTCTTGTGTTTGTATTATAGCGTCTCAGAAACTGGGAAACTAGAGAACGTAAGAAACAGAGAGACCATGAGAAGATGATGGAAAAAGAAGAATCTGAGCGGAATGAGATGGATAAAGAAGGCAAACGTCTCAAAGAATTCCTGGAAGATTATGAAGACGAGAGGGATGACCCCAAATATTACAAGTAAGTGCACAAACAACTCCTTCATGTAAGAGTGAATTCTTTTTTATGCCTCCGCCACCGAAGGTGGTGCCGGAGGCATCATGTTTTCGGGTTGTCCGTCCGTACGTCCGTACGTCCGTACGTCCGTCCGTACGTCCGTCCGTCCGTACGTCCGTCCGTCCGTCCCGTTTGACCGTTATCACAATATCTCAAGAACCATTTAAGATTTAAACTTAAGACTCGGGAATAGTATTTATCACCATAGGAAGACGATCTGATTAGATTTTGGGGTACGTAGGTCAAAGGTCACAGGTCACAGAGGTCAACTTATGAAATTCCTTGTATTGAGTTTGTTAGCGCGATATCTCAAGAACCATTTGAGATTTAAACTTCAAACTTAAGGATATTATGTATCACCATAGGAAGACGATCTGATTAGATTTTGGAGCACGTATGTCAAAGGTCAAGGGTCACAGAGGTCAACTTATGAAATTCCATACATTGAGTTTGTTAGCGCGATATCTCAAGAACCATTTGAGATTTAAACTTCAAACTTAAGGATAGTATGTATCACCATAGGAAGACGATCTGATTAGATTTTGGAGCACGTATGTCAAAGGTCAAGGGTCACAGAGGTCAACTTATGAAATTCCATACATTGAGTTTGTTAGCGCGATATCTCAAGAACCATTTGAGATTTAAACTTCAAACTTAAGGATAGTATGTATCACCATAGGAAGACGATCTGATTAGATTTTGGGGTCACGAGGTCAAAGGTCAAAGGTCACAGGGCTCATTATGTATGCAAAAACAGCTTGTGATCGCGTTATCTGAAGAACCGATTGATAGATTCCTGCCAAACTTTGGTCATGTATGTATCTTGCAAAGCCAATGAACTGATTAGATTTTGGGGTCACGAGGTCAAAGGTCACAGCGCACATTGTGTATGCAAAAACAGCTCGTGATCGCCTTATCTCAAGAACCGATTGATGGATTCCTGCCAAACTTAGTCATGTATGTTACTTGCAGAGCTGATGAACTGATTAGATTTTGGGGTCATGAGGTAAAGGTCAAGGTCATGCGGCTCATTATGTATGCAAAAATAGCTTGTGATCGTATTATCATTAGAACAGATTGATGGATTCCTGCCAAACTTAGATCATTTATGTATCTTGCAGAGCCAATGAATGGTTCATAAGATCAAAGGTCATGGGCTCATTATGTATGCAAAAATAGCTTGTGGACGCATTCTCATTAGAACTGACAGATGGATTACTATTTAACTCAGGAAATCTTGCAGAGCCAATGAACTGAGTAGATTTTAGGGTCATGAGGTCAAAGATCAAAGGGTCATATATGTATATGAGAAATTGCTTGTAATCACGATATTCTGAGAACATGTTAATGGATTACAATTGAACTTGAATTTGAAAAATTTCTTCCGTTTCGGTTTGTAAAATTGCTCTATGACGGAGGCATCATTTTCGACTGCGCGCAGTCGAATTCCATCTAGTTTTAATATAAGGTGTCATTCTTAGATACAGAGTTAGTATCGAGAGTTTGACATGAGGTTTATATATAAAGTAAAAAAGGCAGCATGATATATAAGATTTGAGAAAATGCACTTTGAATGCTTTTACCCATTGATGATGTGCTGATAGGGAAACCCACCAGACTTGGAGGGCATTTATGTTTCACTACTATGCATTTTATTTCCAGTGATACTACTGACTACTATTACTACCTGTACCCTTGTATAATCTTATACTTTTGTTGTGATTACCAGGGGTAGTGCACTAGAGAGGAGGCGGAAAGAACGTGAAAAGGAAGAAGACAGCGATAATCGTGATAGGAGAAGGGAACGAGAGGAGATTGAAGATATCAAACGCAGACTCATGGAAGAAGGAGGCGAAGATTTAGACGCTGAAATAGAAAAGGTTAGATCATTGATATTTACAACTAGGATAGGTTGTTGTACATGACAATATTTTGTTATATTGATATTAAAGATAAATGAGATGAAATGCAGTATGAAAGGTTTTGGAAGTTGAAACTCTTTCTGAATTTGAAACTATGGACTCTAATTTTTTTTAAGCAGTAAAGAGCAAACATTTCTCCTCTGTTTCCATCCTCAAACATTGCTATACATGTGATCACATATTGATAAAGGAGAGACTTTTTATACTCATGAGTGCTATAATTCTTTTGTATTTTGGTTACAGTTGGAAATTGAGAGAGAAAAGCACAAGCAACCACAGCTTGAGAAGCTGCTAACACCGAGGGCGCTACAGATCAAACAAGAGCTACAACCTACCTTGAAATCCACCTTTGAACCAGCTGATGCACCCATACCACCAGAGGTAAGAAGTCCTTATTAAAACAATGCAGATTGTGGGTCTATTTACCATCATTAAACAAACTGTATTTATCGTAATAGAAGAAAAAAAATCTCTTTCGTCCATAATCTTGTCCATTTTCTCTTTAATCCACTCACCAATATTGATTTTAAATAGTTCACCCTGTCCAAATACACTAGGGTATCACATACCTTATCTATGTTGTTATAAATACACCATGATAAATTCAGATAGAGTTATATTCATGAGTTCAATTTTATTTGTGAAGTGGACTTAAAGGAGAGGGGCAATTACAGCAGACATAGATTTGTGTTGGCTAATGTGGTCACGATATTTCTAACGATTCAGTTTTGTCCGGAAAGTTCCCTTTTGTGGACGGGCTTATGTAGGATCTAACAAGTTCTCATTAAAAAAAGAAACCATTGTATTGTGTGTTGTCACTTGTACTTACGTTTTGAAAATGTTGAACTTTTGACTCACCCCCCCCCCTCCTTTTTTTGTTAACAGAACAATCAGGGACCACGCACTCCAGCCAGTGAGAGTAGTGATGATGATGATGGTGGGGGAGGATTCGATCCACTCCCTGATAACTCCAGCCAGTCATCTGAAGATGATTCAACAGCAGCTACAGCTCAACAAATGGGATTTGGACGAATTCAACCAGGTAGGAAAAGGGACAGCCATTGTTGTCCTTCATATTATGGATGATTTACATGATAATAGTACTTAGCAGAGAGATGAATTTTGGTTTTAATGAAGATTCTATAATGGTAGGAGTATAGATGGCTAAGTCCTGTGATATCTCCTGGATCATTTTGATTAACAGTTTATTTCAATATTGTTGTTTAGACCAGAACATATGTAAGTTTTTAGATATCAGACAAGTATTCATGAAATGGCCTCAAAACTGTTCATATCTTGTTTCCTAAATGCAAAAGGTGCATTACCATTTCGCCTTACATCCCATTGTAGCCTGTTACCTAATTGATCTTGAGGTATGAAATCAGGCTAAAAGATGGTTAGAGATGAGAGATGTTGATGAGTAACCATTCTTTCTATACAGTTGATACCCTGTCACCTGTCGACGAGGAATTTCAGCATCATAGACTAGCTAGAGATAACCAATCAATGGAGCGCAACTCTGGTGATTATAACAGTGTTTAATCAGGCCTTTATACTGGAACCAGTGTATGGCAGTATCCAATCCAATACAAACTATAAATTGATTAAAAAAAGAGGTTTCCAAGTAGTCTTGATATGATATCATATCATTACTTAGGAGTCTTTTCTTTGGTTATTCTTTCAATATTTTGTGTTGGTTTGGGTAAAAGAGAATGGGTTTATTGTCCTGGAGTTAAACCCGAACCCTCTGAACCAACCAAAATTTCATACTTTGCCAGTACACTAAAGGCCTGTATAAATCGGAAATTACTGAAAGGGAGCAGTGTTTAATTTGCAGTATATTTGTTTTATAAAATAGGTACAGTAATGTAGGCAATGGAATTAGTTAACTGACTATACATGACCTTGCATTATTCTTTCTTGTTGACCTGATTTACGAAACATTCATTGCATGTTTGTATTACTTGAGTGAAATGCAGTGCACTTTTTTCAGTCAGGATGTGCTGAAAGTGAACTCAGCAAAGCTTTGTTCACTTCATTGTCGGGAAGTAACACTATGAATATGACTGACAAAGAAAGCGGACAAAATATACAGTTCCCCAGGTAGACAAAGGAACATCCCTTCACTGCTATTATGTAAAAATGTGTAGAACAGGTGTCACATGCATATTCACCTTTCTACATAATAGCAGTGAAGGAATGTTCCTTTGTCTACCTGAGGAACTGTATATTTTGTCCGCTTTCTTTGTCTGTCATGTTCATAGTGTAACCTATGTGTTTGCATTTTCTCTATTTAATGTACTTGCAACCATGCATAATCTGCATAACATGTAATGGAAGACCATTTAGAGAAACCTGCTAAATTCTATACACATTGATATTGATGTGCTCTGAAAGGTACGCAGGTCCATCAATATTAATCCATCAAGTGTTCTGTTCATTCCTAAAAAGTGTTGGGGATTATTACATACTTTGCAGTTATCATGTAATTTTAAGTACAGGATTACCTCATATTTAAGTTTTCACTGCATGCAAATGTTATGTGTTTGCTAAGTATACATTCAAAGTTAGAGGAAGTGATAAATCTTTTGTCTGTTCTTGCAAAACATAAAGTATATAGCTATGCAAATTGCAGTATCCTTGTCTGACAGCAAAGGTCAAAACCTACTCCCTTTAAAGTGAACCGGTAACATTGTTGAAGGTTGATGAAAAAAACTGCGTAATTTTTGTATGAAATGTTACTTATTATATTTCTTCTATCGTACTTACCTTCTAACATGCAAAAAATACTGAAAAAATTCTCAAACCACAAAGATATATATATTTGTTTAAAGGCATCAATATGTCACTCCCTCTAACAGTAAATTCTCACGAACCAATTTTGAATTATCCCAACCACTTTTCCATGACTTCCAGGCTTTTAAAAATCTTTCAACTCTTCAATGTTTGGAATGGCAAATTTAATTAATAATACTCTGTTTTCACTGAAAATTTCGGATTATCTTTAATTATACATCTAACAGTGAAGTAACTACCTTAGCACCATTTTCTCTCATCTGAACAATGTAACCAGGGTGGTGTTTCACAAAGATTTTAAGTCAAACTTAACTCTAAGTTGGACTTTAAAATTATGGAGAGCCATTTGTAGCCTTAAAATAAAATTTATTCAAAAGCGAAAATTCAAGTATTTTAGACTTTTTATAAATTCCACATCAAGAACATAAAATCTCCTTCATAATAGAAAATATGAATGATTTGAATTAACAATTTATGCCTTTTAAAATAACTTTTACAAAATATTTTTATAGAGGCTAACAGCTTTCCATAATTTTTAAGTCCAACTTAGGGGTATATTATGCTCAACTTTTTCTGGCCAGAATGAGGCATTTGTTACGCGTTTAGTTAAAAACACGATTGCGTCCTTTCTCATTTTTGTAGAATCACAGAAAAATGGCGATCATAATCGCCGATCGTAAACTCACAAAAAGGTGCGTATTGGATCGGCGATTTTGCAAAATCAGCGATTCTGGGGAAGCATAAATGCACAATCATTTGTAAACGCGTTTAAATGGGGTCAACGTAGCATGCACAGTGCAGGTTTGCGAATGCAGCTGCAGTCTCTGCACTTCTCAGGCTCTGAGCCAGAATCATGCCTGGAGGAGCCAGAGAAGTGAGCATAAACAGTACACCGTGGAACTGCGATTACGATCAGGGTTCTTGTTAATAGCCGGCAACCGGCTATTTTTTCCGGCTGTAACGGCAATCGTAGCCGGCTGTCGGCACCATAAAAAAAAAAAAAAAAAAAAAAAAAAAAAAATCGTAGCCGACAGAGACTGACTAGAAGTTGAAACCCACAGTGCTGCAGCTCAGAATTATGACAAGCCGATGACAGTCTTCAGGGGAGACTCCCCTCCAGACTGAGGCACTGCACCTGGACCCTGCTGGGGGCGTAACACCCCCAGACCCCTGTGACAGCTGTCACGTACCTGCAAACCATTTACCAATCCAATTTTGTCATATTTTTTTTATGTGTGTTCCAATTTTTTTAATTTTTTATCGCAAACGAATTTCTTCACTGACAAGGTCCTGTAAACGTCAGTTAACCGTTTTTGCCCAGGACTACCTTGTATCATTATCATGTAATTCAAAATTGTAGATTCATCACAAATATGATTGATTTATCAGAAACAATAATGGAGCATTTTCATTTCATATTGTATATCATATGAAAAGTAAGTTATTCAGCCAAAATATTCATGTTCTTTATCATTAAACTATGGCTCATACAGTGTGGTCATATCTTCAAAAATAAGGCTAAGATAGCACCAGAGAGCATCTAAAATCCTAAAGCTTCCAGTGCCCTTGGGCGGGCCCTGAACCCCGGCCGCAAGGGACTTCGCGCTTCGCGCTCGTGATGTGCGCTACGCGCACAGAGATTTTTCTTTCGCAATTTTAGTAGCCTCCTGTAAATCATAAATAGCCTGCTATCAGAAAAATTAACGAGAACCCTGTACGATGAGCGTTTCAAATTGCTCATTCTGCCTTCAAAATTGAGCATAAACGTAACCTTAGAGATAAGTTCAACTAAAGATCTTTGTAAAACACCCCCCAAGTCCCTTTAATGATTATCTGCATCTGCTAGTGTACTGTAATCAAATTGTTTGTTATATGTGATCTTGATATTTCTATTTCATATGCTAATTTTGCATTTCTGTGCTGTCCATGTAAAAATTTACGTTATAGAAATCAATCACCTAGAATGTAAACACTTTTTAAAAAATAGAAAATCATTGTTCATATTTCTTTCTTTCTTTTGGTTTCATCTTGAATAAACCTTTTGCTGATATTGTTGCCTGTTATAGATTTGCTGACATTGGTATTGACTATTGAGTAAATGAATATGAAATTATTTAGTTTGTTCATGAATTCAGGAGTTTTAAGTAAAAAAAAAAAATTAAAAAAAAGGAAAATTGTACATGCATCATCTTCTTTAAAAAAGAAGAAGTTGCTTTTGACTTGCTCTCCCATGTCAAATATAACTAGAAATAGTTTACAATCTTTGGACCACATATCTGTGAGGTTATATACCCATGTGCATCGCTTTTCATTGTTGTTGATTTTCAACAAGATTTAGTACTTACAAAGTAATCAAGCATTTACAATGATTTTCAAGAGCTTTTTCACAGTTTGCAGTGCATTTTGCATGGAAAGTACTCAAAATCACCACTGTTGTTTGCATGAGTTTTAGGTGATGCAACATTTGCTTTAAGTTTTATTTTCACCAATGTTTAAGTTAGATTTAAATTTATGGCTAGGGAGCAAGGGAAGTGTTGGGGCAGGATTAAAGTTGGGATTTAGTTTGTGTTAGATATTGACATCAGAGCATATGTTACTTGGAGCCTATATTGTACAGTCTAGTTGTAATGTGAGAAAATGAAATTAAGAATGAGTGGGAATCTTTGTATGAGTTATAGGGATGCCAGTTTTCAAGCAATAGCCTGAATTCAGGCCCTGGGGAGCTTTTTTGTGTGACATTGTAGCTGATTTTCAGGCCCTCTGATCAGTTCTAACTGGCATCCCTGAATAGTACTTTATGACTTGATGTATGTAGAACTGAATTTCTAAATGTTTCCCTGCTGATAATCCCCCGCTGATAATTCCTTTCTCATTCTCTCTCATCGTCCGTGCCCCCTGCAGGCGGTCCAGACTCTCCTCCAGCTAACTCCAATGATGGGGGATATCAGAGACCTCTTGTGTCAGCGCAAGTAGGCAGCAAGCGCAAGAAGCTCAAGGTAGGAGACGTATTCAATCAGGAAGAATCATCCGATTCAGCAGGAAAGAAGAAACGTAAGCTGGTCCCTATTGAGTACTCGGAGGAAGAGATGAAGGCTGTGGGCCAGTCTCAGCTGATTGCCAATGCAGCAGAAGAGAAACGCAAGACCATCAAGAATCTGATTGAGAAGATTCCTACGGCCAAAGATGAGCTGTTTGGATACAAGGTGGACTGGGCAATAGTTGATGAGGTAATCTCAGCGAGTTGTAATATGATATTTATATAATATTGAATGGCTTTTCGTGTGATACAAGAATATATTGCTTGAGCAATGACAATATTGGACGAGTCGAAGACGAGTCTAATATTGGCTTAGCGAGAGCGATATATTCTTGTATCACACGAAAACAAAGCCATACAATATTATTATTATTATCTATATTATTCTGACTAGCGAAATAACAAAATGTGACTTACCTCAGTAAATATGGCTTTGTTTTCGTGATATGATATTGATATCAATAGTTGAAGTTCCTGGATGACTGAGCAATACGAAAACTATATTGGTCAGTCATCCAGGTACTCGCTAAAGATATTGAATACACTGATTTATTGTACCACTTGGAAGCCTTATTTAGATAATAATCATTGTTATCTGCTTCTAGACAAATAAACTAGGATGTTCCAATAATATCTTTGCTGAATAAAGTCTTGCTTCAACAGGAATCGATTTACGGTAGTGATATTTAAAAAAAGTTGTACCGGTAAGCTTTACATTCCATTTTGGGGCATAGATTCTGACAGTTTTTGGTAGAATTGAAAATCCATGTGACTGATGATTCATGGTAGACTTGGGAATTTTAAAGTTCATACTGGGATTCTTTTGTTCTTTCTGTGTAGTCTTTGATGGATCGTCGTATCAAGCCCTGGATCAATAAGAAGATTGTAGAATACATTGGTGAGGAGGAGCCTACTCTCACAGAGTTCATCTGTTCCAAGCTTCTATTACACAGCAATGCAGAGAGCATTTTGAATGACATTACCATGGTAGGTAACATGACCAAATATTACTATGTGCGTCAAAATGTAGGTCGTTACAAGAATAATCAAGTTCTACGTTCCAGGAGTTGACATGTACACCATTTAGCTGAATGAATATTATTCAAACAAGTCTGTATGGTGACTTGCACGCATAGAAAACAAAGAAATACATTTTCAAAAATGTCAACCAATCATCCAAGATGGCTCACCAAATTCTGTTTTTTTGTTATTACTCAGCAATGACTAAACTACTTTATCATGTGTTTTATTTAAATTTCATCTTTAATTAAATAATTATTACATAATCCAAAGTCGTCAAATTCCTGACATTTCATTGCCTATGTAATATCAGGGCCAAAGCTTTGGAAAATTAAGTATTTGGGAAATACTCTTTTTTGCAGGAGGAAATCATTTCCATCCTGTGAGCGGCTCCCTAACAATTGTTCTTTCCCCTTACATATGATCTTTCAATAATGTTGATTTTTTTATTGGTGTGTACTACAATCATCAAAATGATAAGAAATTTGGCTCATTCTTCGTAAAGTTACAAGCACTATACACAGAAAGATGTATATGGGACTACCCTATATCTCTCACAGTCAAATAGATATACTAATTTACCAAATATATCAATTAGTAGGCGGTTTCCCGGCAAATATTTTTATCATCATGTATTAGTCAAAACATATTCTTTCACATGATTGGTAATGGGAGCTTCCATTTCATTTTTTGAAATTGGGGCGTTTCCAATACTGGTCTTTACCTTTAAAGGTAATACAAAGTTTTGGTACGGGGTCATGAATGTGGTTCAAATGAACATATTGGAAGCATATGCGATCCTACAATATTCAGTGATCGTTGTCGCGGTTGAAATCAGTCTAAAGTTATGAAATTGTAAATAATAAACTCTTTATGTGTATAACTCCCTCTCAAGGTCAAGATTTTAATTAAGCTATACAACAATGTTTCTTGACTAAAATTGACCGATTAGCTATTCCAGTTTGGAAATTATATATCACAACTACATATTCAGAGATATTCATGGTCGCAGCTACCATTGTTTGGCTGTAGGCGCTATTTTAATTTTTTTAAATTTACCGGTGTTTTAGGGTCTACATTTTTTAGTGATTATAAAACATTCACTATCCACCCAATTTTCAAAATTTCCCAAAACTTTGTATTACCTTTAATATGTCCGTAGTTTTATCCATGCAATCATGCAGCTGTTTATCAACCATTTCCCTTTTTTTTTTTTTTATTATATTACATATATTTTTTGTTTGTTTATTTTGTAGGTCTTGGATGAAGAAGCAGAAGTTTTCGTAGTCAAAATGTGGAGATTGCTTATATACGAGGTTGAGGCAAAGAAACATGGACTCGTCAAATAACATTCTGCTGTACATCTTAAATAGAGCGGACATTTGTATCACAATGAATTTGCCAGGGAGCCAAAGAAACTCTTGTATATTTCATCTTGTGGATCACACTGAAGTCAATCACAAATTTTTTCTTGTTACAAACTTCAGTTGAGACAATTCTTGCAAGGAGAGATGTCATGGACTCTCTTCAATTCCAGTGTAATGCCTCTACACAGAAAATGCTGAAGATATCATTCTTAGACATCATCTTTACACTGTTCCTTTGGTCTGTCATGGCCTGTCGATGCCATGACTGCAAGGATGTTGATTTGTGTGTATTGTACTCTCTGAGAAAAAGCTCTTTGTTTTCACCGTTAACATCAATCCTGTCAGATTGGTATCAGGTATTTTGCACCTGATGCTGCTTTCTATTATGCATCAGATAACATGTCCTTTTCCGTAAGTTATATTGTTTAAGTATTTCCAATGTCTGTGGCAACTCTTTAATTTTATGATTTTGTAATGAATTTTTGAATTATTGAGTTTTCTTGAAGGGCAAGAACTTCACATTGCAGCCACTAAAGCTAAAGAAAATAATCTCTCATTTTCTGTCATGTATTAGAAAAATGATGAAATTGTAGTATTTTTTTGCTGTATGCTTTGTGTACTATTTAAGATCGTTTTGCCAAGGCTGATGAATTAGTATTTGCTAACAGGTTAAATGATATATGTATAGTATTCCAGGCATGGCTGGAAAAATGAAAATTTTGTAACCATTAATATAACCAATAACATAAATAGTGACCCTTAGGATCATTCTTGTTTATATTCCGCATACTAAGGATTTTTCTCTATGATTGGTCAAAAGTAAATCACAAAGCCTTTGTTGACTCAAGTGGGGAAGGGTCATACTTGAGTGTTCTCCTTTTATACGGTTAACAACTAAATTATTCATACCTTTACCAAGTTATGTACATTTTGAGGTATATCAAATTTCATTTGCCCCGATTTTTGTTTCAAGATAATTCAATAAAGGCACTAATTCTACCAATCCGCCCTTCATTCTTGACTTAAGAATAACACCAAAAAAAACATCCAATTTACAAAGGGGTATGAATAATTTAGTTGTTAAGTGCAGGCAACTTGTTTTCTATATCTTATAAAACACACAAGTCAGTTTAATCTCTTACTGATACTCAGTTTTGCTTTTTATGGCATGCCAATGATCTAAATCAGTAGATCATAAAACACTGGATCTCCCCAAGTGCAGTCAAGTCAAACAAAAGTGGAGTTTCTCTTTAAAAATGTTTGTTTTTTGTGTGTTAAATCTATGTAAGCACCAACAAATGATTATTGTACAGATCAAGCCAATTTTAAGCTGAGTTGCAACTTTTGCATGAATATTTTATGTAATGTTCTCTCCTTATTTGTCACTCAATCTCCTTGTTGATCCATTCTTACAGATAGGTAAAAATGTTGGGGTATTTTTCTTATATATATTAACAGCCTCTTAAATTTCTTCTAGAAAGAAAGCTTGACATTGAAGAAATACACTTCTAGAAAAGTGATACATATTCAATAATTAATTAAGTGTCAATGTTGTTCAATTACACATGAATCTGTCCTGAAATACAGTCCAGCATTTCAAGTCTAGCTCAAATGTGAAAGAACAAAGATGCCCTGAAAAGGTCCTTATTTCTTCTGTTGATACATGGTTAAGGAAAAATAAATATTTCTTGTATTAAAGATAATTACATTCTTTCAGTTTCTTTTGATAATCAATAAAATGATGAATGCTTTGACATGTATTTGATTTTTGTTGTTGCCAGTATTTATGTTGCAAGTCCCAGTTCTGTGGATTCCATTGTTTTTTAACCCTTGATACAAGAATATTTTTTAGTGAAGGGTCAGTCACATGTCGCTGACAACTATATGTAAATTAGATCTTTAAAAAAAAAAGTTAATGGATGTGGGAAAATAGATACTGATGTCTCATGAATTAGTGAGCATCATTGGTGTCCAATCTTTTCTTCCTAAATCGATTTCATTGTCATCATTATCATCAGTGATGTGTGCTTGGCTCTTGACAGGTTAATTTCTTTTGGTCCCAAGTCATCTGTAAAAGAGTTCTCATTGATCTCACGATCTGAATTCTGATTGAATGGTATATATTGACTGAAGTGAAGCACTTCTAGGTGAATGGAAGAGAGACTGGTAGAGGGAAAGAGGAGAGAAAGAGTGAGAGAGAGAGAGAGATAGACCCACATAAAGAGAGAGGGAGGGATTGGGCAAAGATAGTGGGAGAAATAAAGAAGGAGACAGTGAAATATAGAGACGGAAAATAATTGAATTCTGAACAACAACATTTTATGAACTTATCCTCCAATGATAAGCATGATGTGGTGACTGCTTATTCCCACCCCCCACAATATTTGCATCTTATTGATTATTTTTCAAACTTACAATCCACATTAATTGAGGCCCCAGTTTTCTGTATGTTCAGGTTTATAAATATCATTCTCATTCTTTGGTGTCCCATATAACACTCTTTTGTATTTGACCTGGGCCATGTTCTGAAAACTGTTTCATCTTTTATTTAGGAAAAATGCTGTTGATTGTCACAACAAACTTTCTATTGGTGCTCACATGCACAGATATCTCTTTTGAAAAAAACTATATATGCATTTGCACCCAGCTTAGGGCAGATATTAACAGGCGGTCTGTCATAACATTCTTTATACAACATGTTTTACTTGGATAAAAGATAACAAAGTTTTCAGGGGCCAGTTTCTTGAAACTGCGTATATAAGTCTATAGGTTCTGTTTTAATTATTTTGTTATAAATAAGGTCCTGCTTGTTAATTCTATAACACACGTTTCAATGGGAAGTCCAAAAAGTTAGACTAATTAGGCCGGTTTCGAGAAACGGGCCCCAGAACACCACCCCTGCATTGCTTGTAATTATTTGTGCATTCCTCTGAGGTAGAGAATATAGGCTTATAGCTTAGGCTTGTATATTTTTTTCTGGAGTTATTCCCAGTCCCTATATTTCATTGGCTTCGATCTGCTAAAAAAATGAAGTTGCCAAATCTTCCCATCTCCCTCTCGGATAAATGAGATGGGTCTGTAACATTTGCAATAAATAATAAGAAATAAATACAAGTGTAAATGTTTAAAGGGGCAAATTAAGTAGCTGCATGCATAGCAAAATGGAGAACTTCCAGGGTATCGAGGAGCAAGGCCGCATCTCGTACCCCTTGAATTTATTCTCCTTAAACAGCTTCCATCCTTTAGTTCATCTTCGTGATAGGGTAAATAGGCACATACTATAAGGAAAAGAAGCAACATTATTATTATTATTATTATGTGTATCATGTATATAACATACAGGCTCTGTTCGTCGATAGCTTGGATGTATTGATTATTGATCGCGATAACACTGCAATGTTTACGTTTTGACGTCGCGCAAGCACGAGGTCAGCACAAATTTAACGACATATAATTTCCAATTTCGTGAAGAAATAAGGCATTGATGTGGTAAGTTTATGATATACTTCTATGAGTAAGCTTTTGAGACTGGTTTGTGCTGTCAGGTTATTCAATCACATATTTTATGAGTATGAAATACAGTCTGTTTCTGACCATGCCAAGCGCGAACGAACGATGTGCATGATGACGATGGGCCAATTACTACAGTCCCCACATGAGTTATTTGACGTTGTGAGTGTGCCAACATTTGTGTGTGAGCAGGCCAGGAACACAAAAAAACTTGAGTGAGAGAGACAAACAGCATTGCCATTAGCATTGACTACTACTACTACTACTATTACTACTACTAGTACTACTACGCCTATGCTTTGCGGGAGTGGACAAACAGTAACTGTTAATCTAATTGCTAACTTAAAATGGAATATAGATTCTAGAAAATAATGCAATGTTGATGGCATTTAATCCTGTCTATCATCCATGTTGTTATTTCTACATGAGCATGAATTATAAATATGTCTTGGACTTGATGAGGTTGAGAAAATTATGAGAGACAAAATCAGATAATTAATATTGAGATCTGGAGATATAGGCCTACAATATATAGCCTAGCCCTAGGGACTTGTCACACCAGCCAAACATAGTGGTCAATGCTAATGAGTCGTCAAGGGGGGTTGCAGAGACGCCAAGTTCAAAGATCGATAATGCGTGACATTTTCATGATTCGGCGCGTGCGAGGGTATAACACACGTATAAGGTATAGCGTTTTTTCAAAATCTAGCGCGCGCGTCGTGCGTAAGAGCATTTTCAGACCCTCGAAATGCGTGATGTCATGCCTAATGCGTGATACTTGGTAGCTCTGGGGTTGGCGCTAGTTCAGAATCATATCCAGACTTGGACCCGTAATTCTGGCATGGAGATTAGACTACCCTACTAAAACATACCAAAAATCAACTAAATTTTCATCAATTGTTCAAATAATGGTCATGATTTAAAAGCAGTTATGTTTCATAAACCTGTTTCATGCCATACTGACGGTGGGGTGCTCGTGTGAAGTTAGCAACTGCAATCTTAGATCCTCATTAAATTCATCTGTAACTCATCACTACTGTCGCTAACTTCACACGCGGGCCCTCACCCCCACTGTCAGTACGCGTACGCTATGCAATTGTACTGTGCAGTACTGTGAGAAAATGTTTATCATAAGTCTTTGTTTTTAGGAAAAATACTCTAAAAAAGAAAAGAAAGTTGACATGAAACAGGTAAGAAACATGAAGACTTGACCATTATTTGAACAATTGATGAAGATTTATTTGATCTTTGGTATGTTTTAGTAGGGTATGTCCGCGCCAGAGTGACAGGTCAAAGTCTGGATATGATTCTGAACTAGCGTTGGGCGGGTTGGTGGGCAGGGGGGGGGGGGGTAACATCAATGCCCCTGTTATGCATATGATGGGGAGCCTGGCTTTATCTCTGTACCCTTTACATTTGCCTTGAAATGATCAGGATTTTGTTTTACATTTTTCTAATGCCTTATGTAAAATAATTCCTACATTATAAAAGTGTGCCAACAATCTCAACAATCTTAAAGACCAAGTTTGAAAAGAACCTGTCTGAAACAAGACTGAAAAGATGTAATTTTGATATAATTTGAAAAACAATGGTTCCCATGTCTGCACACTCATTCATTTTTAATCAATCATAGGATTTCTTTTTTAATGTAAAAGATAGCATTACAAGCCTTGTAAATACATTTACTGAAGTAAATCAACGACTTTTCATGATGATTTTGCAGTTGTTGGATGATCTCCAATTTTACATCTGTTAGCTGGCTTTTAAGAAGCCATTCTAGTAATTTACAAGGAATAAAACAGCATGTTTGCAGTTGATTTATCAAGAGACATTTATGTTTTCTCTCCATGTTTTAGATATTAGATAGCACTCTTCATCTGCCAAGATGGGTCGTGTGTTCCTTGATCACATGGGTGGTACCAGGCTCTATTCTTGCGCCAACTGTGATTCCAATCTGACCAACAGAGCTGAGTTACTATCAACAAGGTTTACCGGTTCAACAGGGAGAGCTTTCCTTTTCAACAAGGTAATTCTTGTGGCATGTAGGTTAATAACAAAATTACTACTTGTTATCATATGTGTCTTCCTTTAAACAGAAGTTTGCAGTTGTTGCCTTTTGCTAAGAGTTAAAGATTGTACAGGGTTATATTCTTTAAAGGATTACTGTACAGGATAGAATTCTTTGTTACAATTTGAATGTTGATGTTATTCAAGGATCAGTATTTTACATCATTTGTAGAGGTGTTGTGGTCAAGTGGACAAGTCTAAGCACTATGGTCACAGAGTATGTGGTGCGAGTCCCTGCCTGGCACTAATGTTTATTGGCAAGAATTTTTCTACATTTTCTACATTTTCTACATTTGACCCAGGTGAAGTAAACGGGTTTCTGACAGTAATTTGTTCTGTGAAAAACTCAAGCACCGATATAGCAGCCATGCTAGTTAAAGCCAGGGGAATAAAAGTAGAGCGCAAAGATTGTCAAGTGTGGTAGACCTTAGCCCACTCTTATTAGTGTTATGGTAAGAATGTATGTCCATAATATATGAATGAATGAAAGTGTTGTTTTTTTTCCTTCAGGTTGTGAATCTGTCATACAGTGATGTACAGGATCGCATGATGATCACCGGCCGGCACATGGTCCGTGATGTCTTCTGTAAGAACTGCGACACCAAGTTAGGCTGGATGTATGAATTTGCGACAGAGGACAACCAGAGGTACAAGGAAGGTCGCACAATTCTGGAGAGGGCATTGATCACAGAGAGGGATGGATTTGAGGAGCCCAACACTAGCGATACAAGTAGTAATTGAAGATCTGGTTACTCCATATTGTGTGCACAGAAGCTTTCATGAGATGAAAGATAACTACTATGAACAAGATACGCACCATGTGATGGACGTAGAAGGAGGATGATTTGAATCTGGGAAGAGACAGAATTTCAGTGCCCAGATGGTACTATACAGTGTAGAAAGATGGGAGTAGTCCCAAAGTTGTGTACATATTGTACATTACACTGTAAAATGCTTCTTCATTAGATCGTGAGAAAAGACGATGCCAGGAAAGTGTTGTTTACAGATTGCTTTTAGAAACCGATCTGAATGATACTGTCCCACCCAAGTCTCATCAAATCTTGATTGAAATAACTCTTTATCCTCTTTTTCGATATAATCATAGATTCAAATATTATTCATTTAGATTATCTTTTAATCTTAAAATCATTTATAAGCATTAGTGATAATAATACCTCATTCACGGTTGGGGCAAAATTGATCTGATATGGGATAAATTTGCGTACATGGGTGAGAGCATTCTTATCAGGAATGATCTTGCGGGGGCCCAGTGTGAACTTACGCTTGATGCAAGTTGAGCCACTACTATGAATAGGGTATGTCAACAAATGTATCTATAACCCCTGCTAAAATATAGCAGCCACTTTAGAAGTAGAGTTTAAATTTTGTTTACCGGTAGATGAAAATTAATGAAGATTTTTATTTGCATTTCCAATTGATTCTAAATCTTTTTCCCCTTCATTCACATGAATTTTGTACATGTACTTCTTTCATCATGTAGTTTTGGAAAATTCAAAAAAATTTAATAAAAATGTTGGCTTTTTTAGGAAAAAAAAGCTATATTGAACTATGATAATATTTCTTAAATGGAGTTTACCAATTGGACAGTCTTGAAAGTTTTTGCTGTATTTCCAGATAGCATTTTGTTAAGGTCAGTCATTGAATGGCACTTATGGTCTCTTTGAAATGTGTTCATTTCCTTATATTGTCTAAACACTAAAGTTATGTAAAACAACATTTTCATGTAATGAAAATAGTTACAAAATCCAATATATATGTACATGTAAAAACAGTACATGTATTTGATTATCATTTCTGTCATCTCCTTTGCATGTGCACATTATTAGGGGCATGTGGTAAAAATCGTTTTAACCTTCTTATTATCCATTCAAGGATTATATCTTAAATGTTAGTTTATATACTAGTCAGTACTTGGTAATCATAATGAAGTGTATATTTCATTATTTGGATTTTTAAGAATGGTTAATCTTTCGTTGGCGGATATTAGATTTCAGAATGAAAGGAATGGAAGTAATGGAGTTATTTGAATATGCAACACGATTATTGAAGATAATTAGAGTGTGTGTGATTGATGGGTTAGAGAATGGTGGTGATAGGATGGGAAAGGTAAATATATGTTATGTTATTTTCTTAATTTCTTGTAAATATATATTTTTTCTAAAAAAACAAACACAGGAAGCATTATTTTAGGTTTCTTTATTGCAGATGTAAAGTGAAGTGATAAGAAATTGTAACAGAAGAATTTAGAGAATTTATACATTGCGGAAAATGCTTAAGAGTTTACTCATTTACAAAGAAACCTACATATATAGATAAATGTTTTAGGGTTCAATGTACATGTGTATATGTGTGCAAAACATGTTTATTTTCTGTCTCGATGAAAATTTTCATACATTGTACCAATGGAGGAGAATCTGGAATTCAAATCACTGACAAGCTAGAGTTATTTTAAGGCATGTGCTATCAAATACACAATTTTTTTTTTGTAGCCAGTCTCTCTTTCTCTAATTTTATTATCAACATAACAATGAATGTACCTGGAGGAGGCGCGATAGCTCAGTTGGTAGAGCAGTGGTCTCGTAATCCGGTGACCCGGGTTCGAAACCAAGGCGATGCACCAGTGCCCTTTGGTAAGGCAATTAATCCTCATTTCCAGGTCCCTCAGAGAGGACCTACATGTAAAGCCGTCGGCCGTCTGGTTGCTTAGTGCTTACCGTACTTACAAGCATTTATGCTTTCTTAGCAGTCAGGTAAAATAACCACCACCAATCATTCATTCATACTTATCAACATTTGAACTAACCGATAATGATTCAATAGGTTAAGATGCTTGTATGGCTTTGTCAAACTTATATATTAGGCAGGTCATTTATTACATTTGGAAAGCAGTGCATAGAGGAGAGTTCCATATAGCCATTAGTTGTGCCTTATTCAGATTATTCAAATTTGTCTTGTAATAAGATGAATGTATATCATGTACATGTATATAATGTGGCACTTATGTTGTGGTAGAAACCTCTTTGACTTTGGCAGATAATCTACAATTTGAAATGCTCATGTATTATTTTGTTATAGCATCATTCCTCTATGAAAAAATGTACCAGGTATGTGACTTAATTTAATTTGACCTTTCTTTTAATGTTTATACATAGTACATGCTATCATAAACTTTTAGAGCTTTTATGAAGACACTTGCTGGGTACAGTCTATTATATTTTTATTGAAAAACTGAAACCAATTTAAAGCAGTAATATTTCATGTAACGTGCATAGCTGTAGTTGCGAAATAATAATCTTTTCAATACATGATACACTCCTGCTGTCGTTCAGCTTTGAGTTTATGACCAGAAACTGACTTCCAAGAGAATTTAAATGGTCCACATTTCATAAGGCTGTCATAATCATGCAAGATACCTGTACACTCTGTACTATAATATCAAAGTTAGAAAAATCATTACATTCACTCAGTTTATTTCTTTATATGGTACATCCTAAATGGTCCTCAAAATGGTGACAAGTAAACAACTTTTCCTTTGGTAGATGAAACTGGTTAAAGCATGTACTGGTAATGTTGGTGTTTTGTTATGGGAGATAATGAGTCCAATGATGTAGTAGTATAAATACAATAAAACTTGCTTATGAGTGTATCCTCATTGTTCATTCCCGGCATTCTCTGTATACATGTATATTCTACTTCGGGATACCTTAGATTTTGCTTCTAAAGAAAAGGTGAAATAAATGGCATGCTGTATGCTTTTTCTCTGAAAATTCAAAAGTGCAATGTCATTTTTACCTGTGTATGTTGTAGGTATCAATGTAGCTATTGATTGATGTTGTTTGGACAAAAGTATCCTACAAAATTCCTCACATTATTTGTTATTACAAAGTGATACCTGCATGTTTTCCTAGCATGTATGTATTTGCATGAATGCAGTATGAGTAGAACAATAGCTGTGAAATCTAAGCCTCAAAATACTTCCTTGACAGATCATGGTCATGAGCAAAAAGTGTGGTCTTTTTAGGGGTAGTGTCAGTGTAGAAAGATGACCCACACATACACTGGCACATACTTTGTCGGTGGGGGGGGGGGGGGGGGGAGGGGTGCAAAATCATTCCAGGAATAACTTGTCAAAAGAGATTTTCAACTCGTTCCTATTCCTGAACTCTTCATTTCAAAAGTATCAATTTTATTTATAAAGGACATCCATCCATCATCAATCCTGTATCCTGCAATGGCACCATGCTCCCTCCACCCATTATCACAAGTTCTATTTGCTATGTTAGAAATGGTTTCAATTAAAAAACGATTCTCTTCATCATTTTTTTAATAATCCCTTGGGCCTCCTCTCCCAACATGTTTTCATCTTTGTCATCTCTTTCATCATGAAAAACAGTGGATACAGTGACACAGACATGATTTCCAACTGAAGGGAGATGCAACACCTGACTTTACATAGGCCTCCAATTTTACTTTTTTACTTTCAAAAATTTGATATATCTCGGGGAATATTTTGCCGTATACCCTTGTTTTTCGTTTGTTTTACTGTTATTATTCTGGCTTCTGGCGGGGGGCCTCCGTTGACCTAGTTCTTTAGAGCCACATAGGACATGTTATTTGTGGTATATTCATGATGAGTATATGAATATATTATATACAAGCTTCTAGTTTAGGCAGAAACAAAGGCCAAGAAATATGAATAAGTACAGAATCATGCAGTAAATTTCAGTTCAGTAAATTTGATCGTAGTATACTGTTAACAGCTGCCAAACGAAATGATTGTTCTTGACATATTCGCATTATACTGCCCTATTTTGGCCTCCTTTCATTCTTGCATAATAATGACCATTTAAACGCGCCAAAGCTTGCGATTGGCGCGCTGTATGGCACATGGTTTTGTTATTGGCCGAACGGACGACGATGACGTCATAGTTTTTGTTCCGTATGCGGAAGTGTTTCCTCGATGTGGCTGACCTACCGATCATAATAAACACAGCTGCAATCAACAGAAGATTCCGAGACAAATCTGACGGTGCTTTCCAAAACAGTCATACAACATGTAAGTTCATTAATTTACTACGGGCATATAGATTGTGATCTTCTAAGATATCACGAGAACGCCACATTTAAAGTTTAAAATTGAACCATACAGTGATTCATTCCGGGGATTCATTATCATTAACGCCACGAAACCCTGTACCCAAACTGTGTCGCTCAAGTTCTGTGTGTTCATGTGTGTGTGTGAAAAGCTAGGGTTCTCTGTCCTGATGCACAATCAGCTGTGATCATGTTGTGGGGAATGCAGCCGAAGCATATTTGCTTCCTTTGTCTTTTGTTTGTGACATGAATTGACAAAATGTAGGTACTTGCAAATAGAGAACATTTATGTCTTTTGATAAATAAGCGTACTGATTAAATGATTAAAATAATTACAAATTTGGCTATAAATTAAATTAGTTGCTTGCCCAACATAGCAGCAAAAGTAGGCCTGTAAACCCTATTTACTTGTCTTTGGTCTTGTTCCCTTTTTACATTGTAGGCTGCATTTGAGAATATTTGTTTTAAACATGATTTTTAAGTACAGTGTATAAGTATATTTCACGGTAATATGCTTTTTAACCTATACACTGTATATGCTTGCATTCATTTTTTTGAATTTTCAGAAATTGGACAATAAGCACTATTGAAGATAATTAACAACATAAACAGGCGCACATCATTAACTAAAATTTGACATTCTTTTGTATATTCTGAGGAGTATCACTGTGCAAGAATTAATTATTTTAATAGCAATGAGGCAAACATGAAAAGGAGAGGAAATTAAATCAATGGGTAAATTAAAAAGAAATGAAAATATATACATGTTCTTTCCAAAATAAGTGTTCTCCATGGTACATAAGTACATATTTTTTAGTAATGATGAGTTTAGAAGGACATAGAGTTGACTTCTTTCAGTTCCAAATGCTCATAATTATATTTTTGCCCCCCCCCCCCCCCCACCCTTGTCATTATTGTGAGTCTGAAGCAGCTAGCAGCTAGCTGTTTCCTTACTCAGTACTCACAGTATGGAAAATAGAGTATTGATACACAATTTTAAAAGAACAAGGAGGTAGTTTTTCTCTTGGCTCTGTCTAATGATAGAATCAATATTGCTGATTATGGACTCACTAGAGAAGGTCAGATAAGGTGGTTCATGTGCAATCAATAACTAGTTTGTTGTTAAAATCTCTATTGTGTATATCAGCTTTAGGTCAGTGCACTTGCTAACTTCTCATGAGATTATCTTGAATGAAAAGAAAGGGCTTTTGTAATTTTGTTAAAGAAGCAGAGCGAAGGTTTCAAAAGGCTTTTCACCTTAATAATGTTGGTATCATTGCAAAGTTAATGTTACAATCTTTCTAATGGTTCATATTTAGTTATCAAAAATTGTTACAGAATTGACTTATCTGCTATTAAAAGTGGTGAAATTACTACCCGATTATTCCGCCCTCGATCGGCCTGCTATTGTGACGTACGATTTGTGACGTAGGAGGTGGGGCACATGAGCGCGAGAGCTCTCACACAACTCTCGCCTGCATGCATTATACGTATACAAACGCCACTCGAACGCTAAATATCTGATCAAAATGTCCGAGCTCGAAGAAGAGGTTTTACTCGATTTAGAATTCGAAGTTGATGAGCACAGCTCCACAACTAATGACAGTGGTACTGATAGTGACGATGATGATGATGGGGGTGTAGGAGAGATGGAAAAAAGAGAACAATTCGGAGAAGACGGCGTCGATGCTGGTGCAAGTCCAGTGATAGTATATCTGCGCGAGCTGGCTGAGTTGCCAGCTGCCGCTTAGCTCCCCAGACCCCGCTCAACTGGCGATCGATCTGTCATGCATCTTAATTGTCACTGGGGTGACTGGGCGAGACATTTTCGAATTTGTCGGGATGTGTGGGGCTCTTTAGCAAATTTCACGGATAACAAAACAAAGACGATCAGATGTGAGGTTATATTTGGCGAAAATCAATTACAAATATGCACCATTCATAAATAGAACTGCAGCTGCAGGACATAAACATGAGGGAAGCTCGCGATTCTCTCCGTATATAATCAACAGCAATCACTATCACGCCAAGGGCAAGGCATGATGACCGAACAAATGCAAAACATCTCAGCAAATTACACATAACGGAAGGGTATTTGGACAAATCGAATTGCACGATTCACCCCTCGTATTATATAACCTAAATTTGCTTAATATTATATGTAATTACATGATTTCTAGAGATTGTTATTCCACTTTCTTGTCAGGATATGAAGCATGCAAAGTCTGGATAATGTTTACGTATATGCCTATGCAAAATACCGCACGCGAGCTGTGCGAGAGGCGAGCTTGAGGCCTATATAATTGCGATCGTGCCCAACCAGTGGCGTCATAATCGGCCTACTGCGCGAACAAACTGTTCAAGCCAGGAATAGAAGTTTGAGGAGGTTCTTGGAAAAAGCTTCTTACCGCGTTTCATTTATTTTCACAAGACTTTTGACCAGAATGGATGTGTTCAAATTGGTCTACGCTATCCGGACATGTGTAATTTGCCCATTTTGAGTGATTATGTGAAATTTCTCCGCCTAGCTTCTTTAAGTTGTAGACAAAAACATGGACCTCATGATCTTTTACAAGGATCAGTACCGAGTACTTTTTTATATCTATATAGAGTGGTGAAGTGTGACGTCATCAAAAATCTATTTTTAGAATTTCTCAATTTTTTCTTCATATTCCGAAAGAACATCAAAAATAATGTCCAAATGTCGAAAACCAATTGAATATGTTAAGTATTGGCTGAGATATCACCATCTGAATGAATATATGTCCTATAGGAACTCAGTGTTATATGCTCTGGCTCCTAATGGTTAGGAGCCAGAGCATATAACACTGAGTTCCTATGGGGAGTATATTTATTCAGATGGTGATATCTCAGCCAATACTTAACATATTCAATTGGTTTTCGACATTTGGACATTATTTTTGATGTTTTTTCGGAATATGAAGAAAAAATTGAGAAATTCTGTAAACAGATTTTTATGACGTCACAGCTTCGGTACTCTATTGGTGATGAAAGCTCTTTTAAAACTCCATAAATGTAATAAAGGTGAATACTCAGTCTTGATGATGAAACCCACAAGTATTGTGTAATGTGTTTTTGATGCTGTTTTGTATGTTTCCCTCATATCAGGAAAAATGAATAGATTATAAAGGCAAACCACGTTCTCCCATGTTTTCATCATGGAAAAGACACTTTCCATTGTAATTTATATAAATATAATGTGAGTATATTCAAATCATAGCAATAATCACAAAATTGTTTTTTTTTTTCTTTTCTTTGTCTAGTCCATTCAGAGGAAGAATCCATCATGGGGCGAGTTTTCTTGGAGCATATAGGAGGCACAAGACTATTCTCATGTGCTAATTGTGACACAGTACTAACCAATAGGGCGGAACTGATGTCAACCCGCTTCACAGGGTCAACAGGTCGTGCGTACCTCTTCAAACGAGTCGTCAATTTATCATTCAGTGAGGTCCAAGACAGGATCATGTTAACTGGACGTCACATGGTACGAGATGTCTTCTGTAAAAACTGTGACTCAAAACTTGGTTGGATCTATGAATTTGCCACGGAGGAATCACAGAGGTACAAAGAAGGCAAAGTGATTTTAGAACGAGCTCTCATCACGGAAAGTGAAGGCATGGAAGAGCATGTCGTAGTAGGAGACATTTGATGAACTCATTTTATCTATAGATGTAAAATTTTAGATAGAACAATAATTCTTGTCATATTTATATATATTGTATATAGCAAACTGATATTATCATATTTTGTAGTTAGCACAATTGCAGTTTGCTATTAAAAAAAGTATGAGTTGAATTCATTAGAGTAAAAAAGGTTTGCAGTGTAGGACATTCTTATGATTTGGAATGGAACAACAGCTGTCATAAAATACTACAGCCGTTCTGCAAAAGGGGGTATTGGTGAAATCCTATGGGAAGTACATTACCTTTGGGTGATGTACATCAGTAATTGTGATACTATTTGAAATATAAACAGTGATAAGGAATCAGTTATACCCATAATGCCTCATTTACATTTGATGTGGTTAACTGTCTCAAGAAAGCTGCAGCAGGAAAATAAAGAAAAATGAAACTGTTATAAACATGATCATGATTGCAAAGGGGGGGGGGGGGTGGAAAAAGAAAAAGCTATGTGTTGCGCAAAGGCCCCTAAGCTTGATTACTTATCTGTGTGTTTTAAAGGCACACTGCCATACTTGTAGCTTCTTGCTCCCTCTATATAGAAAACTTCCCCAATCGGTGCCTGTTGGTCCCCCATGATCCTCTTTTTCTTATGTTAAATGAGAGCCGAGTTAATGAGATAGCCACCTGTCACATTGACATCGCTGGCTCGCTGTGTGGTCTAATCCCTTCTTGCCCAGTAGTGGTGACGGTCTTTAAGATACAAAGATATATATCAACTGCACTTATAACATTGAAGATTTTTGTTTAAAAGGTGGTTTATCTTGTTATGTGTGAATAGGGCTTCAGTGTTAATCTGTGTTGTTATGTATTATGAGAAGTATATTACCATCTCAGGTATTTGTTACATATTTCTTACATGTATATCACCTTACAATGCTTATAACATACAGATTCAATCTTTATGTGCATAACAGACATGCTCAGGAATCAGGGGCTTCTACTAATTGATAAATACAGCAAATTGTCATCCATTTTGGACCTGGTCGTTTGATCAAAGGGCAGTAGAGAACATGATGGTGCATGCTGTCACTTTCCAATTAAAAGCATGTTTCCCACTGAGAATATGTAACCAATGGTATTATGCTTTGTGAGGCGAAGGGGCACAGCAAATCATTGGAGATTTAGTAGTCGGCATGACTTTGTTGAAATACTCCCTTCCCCTCCCTTCTCTTTCTCTGCATTCAGCATCCTTGATTAACAAACACAACATAATTTTGGAAGAAAAATTATAGTGTTGCAATATGTAGGGTTGAAATACAGGCCTAATCGATGTAGATAATCTTATCCATAAACACTGTGAATAGTGTGAATAGTTCAATGAGTGATAGGGTATGAACAAGTTCACAACCATCAAATTACCTCTATCATCATGAGATATATATCCCGGGTTGGTAAGTGATATATTTATAATTCACAATGCTCTTTAAAATTCAGTCTCAATGCCTTTTAACAAGAGCTGCATGTGTTTAGCCAAAGCCGGGGTAATAATATGGACGAGGGTATTAAAACTGATGAGGCTACCCTGGGTAAAACAAGATATATTATTATTATTATTATTATTATTATTATATAGCAAATAAAGGTGTGCAGGCATACCTTCATAGTAAACATAGTACATGTAATATCTTTCTCTCCTCTCCTCTCTTTCCATGTCAATATAATCTAAAGTATCACAGGCATGATACTGTTTACACAGTAACATGTTGAAATCATCTGTTAAATCCATAAATACCGAATTCTCAAATTCCCATAAGGTTTATACAGTGACCACCCGGTTCATGTGGGCAAAGGGTTATCTTTGTTATAAGAGTGAATACTCTTCTACATATAGAGCTCCTATCAGACACATTGGAAATATATGCAGTAGTTGGGATGATATTGTACTGCCCCCATTATTACTTTGAATGTGTGCTCCAAAATGAAATTCTCTGAAATATATTTCAAATGTCTTTAGCACAAATTTAGTTCATACTCCTTTGCTCTACATGTCATATGTGTAAATTATTCAATGGAGTTATGATGCATCTTGAGTTTAAGTGATGACTGAAAACATAATTTTAACGGTGTGAAACAAAATTTGCACCGGGCAAGAATTAGATCTTAACTTAGTCCTAAAAAAAAACGATGTTGTATATTGCCCTTTGGGACCGACCCCAAAATCTTGAAACCTACGGTCGGCTTTAAAAAAAATTAAAAAAATTACTGTTTTTTTAGAAACAAAAAAATATTAAAGCATTAAAAATTGAGAATATCAGCCTAAAGAGGGAGTAACAAAAAAAAAAAAAAAAAAGATTTCCGACCGACCGACCCATGTTTTGGCACCTAAAGGGCAATACAACATCTATTTTTTTAGGCCTTACTTGGTAGATACATGTACATGTAGAATATACAGAGAAATATGCAGAAATCCAGTGATTCATTTTGATGGTGTATAGAGCACTAGAACATGGAAGTGTAAGCTTTCATAAGTTTGTTAATAACTTCCTGGTCCATCTACTACATGATAAATAATGCACTCAATGCAGTTTAGCCAATTTCTCTTGCAATGCTGATTGGTTACAAGTACTCAGTATTACCTTTGAAGTTCTTTGTAAAGTTTCCATTGCCTTATTGGTGCCTAAAACGTTTTACAGTAGTGGTTGGGCTCTCCAGCTTTTAAATGTTATTGGACTTTAAAAGTAAAAATGATGACAAGTACAGGGTGTAGATTAAAAGGGATTTTAGTTGTCTTTTTGTCCACTTACCATGTATTTATTTGTAGTAATAATATAAATCTTTACAGAGGCATACGTATGTGTTTGCTGTAATACATGTACTGGTATTTACAATTTTTTTGCATTTTTTAACCTTTTTATAACTATTTTAAATGATAAGATACATGTTCAGTTGTTTTATAAATGTAATGCTTTCTGGGAGAAATTTCAATTGTTTAAACATATATGGGTGTAAGCCACAAATATGTATAATTGTAATCGTTCCAATTTGAATTCCCTCTAAATGTATGTATTTTTAATGTTTATTTATAAGAGTCTCTTTAACAAAATAAGATTTGATGAGAGCTTTAAAGCCAGTGTGCTAATGAAATTTCATTTTAGAGTAGGTATGCATCAATTACATTTACATGTAAGCCCTGGATGAGTGAAAATAGAAAATAATTTCTAGTTATTTATCAAGGTAGAGCTACAGTGTAAGTTCGATTTTCAGCTATGTAATGTTTGTCCTTTTTCCAAAACAATAATAATTAATGATTCTTATTGGTTGATGTCTCACTTTAATTGAAATCATGTGGCTGACGGTTGTAAATGCTTGTTATGAATGTACAAAGAACGGTCATTTAGTTTAACAGGAAATAAATGAAGCATAATAATAAGACTACAGTCAATATGAAGGTGTATGTTTTAGACACAGAATACACTTTTTTACTCAGTTTTGAATGATTTTTATACTGGGCTTTTGACAAGCTGTCTATTGTGTACAAGTTGGTAAACTATTGGTCACCAATTCACTTATGTGCTAGTTGATGTATAGCTCTGTAACTGTCTGTTAATATGTACTCCTCTTTTGAATTCCACACATTTGACATCTCAACTAAATATTTATCAACATATCTTCAAAGTGGCTTGATCCTAAGGAAAGATTGACATTTGATTACATATTCTATCAATAGGCTTTGTGTGTGTGTGTGTGTGACATATGTTCCAAATAATGCCCAGAATAAAAATGCTGCTGACTTTAAAGATTTAAAATGGTTATTTTGTACCTCATCATGAAATTGTAATTTTTATACATTGATACATTGCAATAGGCCAATGCTAAGTAAGCATAAGATTGTAATAGCAACATTTTTAGGACAGTAACCTTTTAAAATTTAAAAAATCATGCAAGTATTTTCCCTACATTTGGCCTTGTCAAATTAATGCTACTGATGTATTAAAACCCATCTCAGGTTTAGTTTATAGTTAAACACGGCAGTCCAACATGCTATAGCATCTCCATTTGTGCTTGTAAATCCCTCCTTTTTAAGTTTTTAATTGCATTATGTATCCATTATTATGTGAAAATAAAATTGAATCAATATTCATGACTGAAAATTAACTTGTTTTGTTGTAGTTTTGTTTGTGTGGTAATTTAAATTTGTTCAGAAGTAACTTAGTTGAAAATTTCAGTTGTTGACTAGTGTTTTTATCTGATTAAAAACTCACAATCTGCAAGAACTGGTGTTACTTTTTTCTTCTCTGTCTCACTCTTTCATAAATCTTACACACATATTCCCTTCTTTTCCTTTACATTTTACACTCCTTTTGAGCTTGTGTTCTTCCTTTCTCTCTATCAATCCTACACTCTCTTCTGAAAGACCCATTGAAACATTTACCTCTTTTGTTATGTCTTGGTACCCCTCATATTTGTTGCTGAACATTTTTTAATTTTCAATGTTACTCTTTTTTTGCTCTGCCTCCTATTCTTTGTATTAAACCCGTCTCTGTCTCTTTCGAAATCTGAATTAAATTCTTCTCTCTCTCTCTCTGTCTGTGCATCTCTTACTTAAAAAGGACATGGTATTATTTGTAAATTTGATGCTTGTATCCACAACTTCTAAAGTCCATCACAAGTCTCATCGAGTAGCAATTAATCAGGGGAAAAAGCGTTCCATCAGCTATGAAAATCAATTAAAAAACTGCCTATTTGTACTTGCTTTTCACACTTCATATTAGAAATTCCATTAAAAGTATGCATGTTGTACAACATGAAATTTGACAATTTTATCCATTTATTTAAAACCAAAATTAAAAATGTCTTAACCAGAGTGTTGAATATTTGTTCTTTGGTTCTGGTACCAGTCAGTGATCATATCAAGACATTTTCATGTTTGCATGAAATCAATGGATAAAAGATTTTCATCCGATAAATGTACCGGTAGTACATATTTCTTTAAATCACGCATACCGTGTGAGTCAAAAAAAAGTTTACACCTAGAAAATTGCCAATTATTTTAAAAATCATCTATGAACAGTAAATTATTATACATCTTATGAAAGAGTGTTTTATCCCAAATCATTTGGTATCATTTTTGTGTGGTTTGTGTTCACGCTTGGATGAACATGAGGCATTGTTTGCGAGAGTGCAAAAATCGACTTGCGCCAAAGTGATGCCTACAGCATGTATTATTATATTGGGATTAGCGGAGTGAGAGAATGAATTGAATGTACCAAATGAAATGCATTGCATATGCTTTTTACAGAAGCAAAGTCACACACACGCGCACAAATGTTCGTTAATATTTGATATTTGATATGTGTGTGCATGATTAATTTTGGTAGGGATGTTATTTAGATCTGCAAAAACTGAATTAATACCCAAATCCTAATTGTTTTCTTCAAACATCACACAAGCAACATTGGCGCAAATCAATTTTTGCACTCTCTTAAATAATACACATACCACACAAAAATGATACCAAATGATTTGGGATAAAACACTCTTTCATAAGATGTATAATCATTTACTGTTCATAGATGATTTTTAAAATAATTTGCAATTTTCTAGGTGTAAACTTTTTTTGACTCACACGGTATAGTGCATCAGTGTTAATGCATCAAAAAAGATTTTGAAAAATAAATGCGACATCAAAGAAATCCACCACTAAATTATTTTGTGTTTCCAGTCTGGACGCCTTGTTTTTATTGTATGATGTACATTTCACTACCTGAAGAAAGAGGTAGTGATGTCAAGCGAGGGCCGTAACAAAGACAACAGACATACCTCTTACAAATCATACAAAACAATAACAAAACATTGCTTTGCTTTATCAAATGAATAAATACAACTCGTACAGCAACATAAGCAAATGAAAAACAATGTATTCAATTCATGGTCATATTTTTATAAATTTAGTATTAAAGATCAATATTTGAGTTGATTTGTTCTTATTTTATTGAAAATTCATCAATATCAAGTACACAGGTAGATGATCAACTCTGAAAGCTGACGGTAAATGCATTCTAAAATGAATTTATAAGGATAATCATGGGTATACATTACACAATGTAGAAAATGAAAGTATTTTATCGCTGGAAAGAAAGGCATTTAAGTAGATACAGTGCCTAAATATTTGTGCAGACATAAAAAGATTATAGCTGGTCTGCATATCAAGCTTGTGCTAATAAATCAATAGATCAAACGTAGCTCGTAAACCCAATCTGATCATGAATTTACAGAAAGTCTCTTTACCTGGACAAAGGACACTGCAAGTTGCAACATATTTGCATCAACTTTGAGGCATTCTGTGAGTGCTACCAAACCATACAGATAGGATAAAACCCAAATTATCATCAATAATGCAATTCATACTGAATGGGTAAGCCTACATACACATCAACTCTCGTTGTACTTGTCCAATGTTTATAATTCAACATAATTGTGCAGCACAACATCAAAGGTGGTCGCTTTATAATCTCCACTCTAATCAAAGTGATAAGGCCATTTAAACATTACTACTTTCTCTTCAAAATCACATACACATAATTTACTAAGAAAATAGCAAAGAATGGATACACGTAACTGCAAGTAATTTACAGTGCACTGTATGTGCTTAAATGCTGACATGTTTGACGGCCCCATTAGTTGGTATTATAGCCTCTAAAGGTAGTTCCAAAATTGAAATAGCACCACTATCGTACGTGTCAATTACTTAGCACAAATGCTAGGTTGTGACATGTAAGAAGAACTTGGAAGTGGAAAGACTCATAGCACCTTATTAGAAGTTTTACATGAAAGGAAAAGACAATTTCTTAAGAGAAATTGATATTCATGACATGTTTTCCACTTAACCTGACAAAATTGAAAGTTAGATTGATGGATGAAAAGAGCCATTAAAATTGTTGTATTTTTAGAATACAACAACTGCATTTAAATTCTCTAATTTTGACTTGTCAGTGATATGAATTCATTTATAAATATAATGATCACATTTAGTATTTTTTCTCCCCTGACACAACACCTATCATCACTTGCAAAGGTGAAAGATGTCTATTAATTTAACATACATCATCACTCCTCATACTTTATCATCGATTCATTTACAATTTTAGCTTGTACAAAACGTGAAAAATAGCTGCTTGCCACATATCTGTTTGAAGTACAATTGGCTAGTGCTTCTGTTATCAAAACATTGCAATGTACACTATGAACATTAATTTCTTACATCAGGAATGATAATTAGTTTTATTAAGATAAAAAATATCCACACTACATATTACAGTAAATATTAATCAACGGTACTTTCTCTTTATCAATAAATTCTGAGATTCATTATTACTCTATTTGGCAAGAAAAGTAGAGAGAATAAAGGTGCTTTCACAGAACTCTTTCTAGCTTGATACAACACCTCCATTAGACTTCACAAAGCAATTTAAATGAAATATACAATGACCATGGTGGATATAATAGAAATGTACAAATACAGCATAACTACATTTGGATGAATATACATGCCAAATCCTTGGGTAAATTACAGAGTATCATACAAAGCTCAGGGCACACATAGATAAGCCTGAATACACATACCTTATATATTAAATATTTCTACGACGATATACACAACACACATGCCTTAAAGCTAAAAACATTTTAGCAAGACAAACAAAACTACTGCAAATTGGTTCACTCAACATGATTTATTTATCATGCTTCGTTTGCTAAATACAATTTCTGCAACTTATATCCATGAGATACATGCTTGATACTTGCGTTTCTCCAAAGAAAATATTTTGTGCAACCTGGCTTCAGCATCAAAGCATGATATTTGAGTCTGTTTTGTGCCTAATGCACAAAGAAAATATCTTTCAAAAGATATCCACTTTTGCAGAAGGCAACACATTCCAGAGTTTTGCATTTAGAAAATAGCACAAAGTAAGAAGACATTTATATATCTTGAACACATGAACAATATACATCATCTTCTTCAGCATATTAAGTTGGGATAGATAAACATTAATGCAGTTTTCTGTTTCAAAAAAACAAAAAAACATGCAGACACTTAATTCTGTTGTTCATTCACCAAACAAGGTCAGGGGACCAACTTTACAGTGATATTATGTTGATTACTCACATAAGAAATGTTTACAAAAGTTGAAAGGCACTTTGCATGGAGCAATACTGTCATAATTTGTTTGAATAGGGCTTTGGCTTTTTGGCTTTCAATCCTTCTCATAAGAAGGTTGCATGTAAAATTTTCTTAGACTTAACAAGAAGATAGGCTAACAGTTATTTTATTACACAGACTAGCAGATAATAGAATTCATGATTGAGAAATGATGGTAAGGATTTATATGTATGAAAGCAGCCTTTTTATAATACAAGTGAATTTAAGCAATAAGAACAAAAATATGATTTAAAAAGCCGAAACAACATATTCTATATCCTAGAAAATTAGTCATAGTGAGTTCTATCAAAGTAAGAATACTTTATATGAAGTAGAATGAAATTTAGATGATCCTATAAGATTTACTATATGCAAGCAAATGATGGAATCTTTGCTTGAACAATCCGGACCTTAAGACTTCCTCCCACACAATCAAACTATCAAGTCAGTCACATGACTGTCACATGACTGTGTCATGACGTGATCAGGCGGCGTCGAGGCCAAAAACATTCAAACGATAGAACAGAGTAGACTCTGTTCTTTCTCAGAAATATGAATGAAGCTAATAAAACTGACAGGATGGAATTATAGATCGAATGAAAATCACTTACAAGCTTGAATTCTACAAGGATATGAAAGATGCAATGGTCAACCAATGACAGTGATATTGGTAAGAGAGCTAACAGAGCTAAGAGAAGCTGATCAACCCCTAAAAGATGTTTATTTTTCTCCATTGTGTTTTTTCATTCAACTAACATAAGAGCAATCCAAACACACAAAATCACCATCCCAAACAAGTTGATGAGAAGAATAGAAATTAAATTGTTCAATGTCAAGGCACTGATTGCGTGATACAAAAATGAATACAAAATGGCTCGTGCTCCGTGAAGCACTTGATTTATATGAAAATAATCCCTAATTCCTTTGGCAATCAATCTCTGTGCTCTACTTGAATTAGTCAAATGGTCACCTGGTGAAAGAACAAGTTGTAAAAAAATGAAAGAATTTGAAATAACATGGTTAAGTATTTAGTGTAAAGCATTGACATATTATTAAATGGCGGGTGACGATAAGCACATATGTCAATTTTTAATGCTCTTCAGGTGCTGTGACATAATCCTCAGAAGTTGGAGAAGTCAGATTGCCTGAGATAGCATCCTTGTAGCTGCTCCCTGAAGAATCTGACCTGTTTAGTGTTGGCTCTGGAGACAGCATCTTCTGCTCCTCTGCAAGAGCTTCCTCGATGGACAGTCCTTCATAGAGAGAGAGGACGTCCAGGGTGGTCGGATGAGCAGATTCTCTCTTCTTGGATGTGAGGGAGATCTCCAAGCTTACCGAATGACACGAGTCCGACAGCCTGGTAGTTGTGACCTTCACGTTGCTGACAGGCTTGCTGGAGGGTGTCTCTGAAACAGATGGTGTACTCTCCAACTTTCCAATCTCTGGAAAGAGCAGGTCGGAAGATGATGAGAACTGCTTGGCATCGGATGCAGAATTGTCACTTGATATATCTAGAGCATCGAGACGGGTATTAAGAGATTCTGAAGATTTCACACCCATTGCCGACATCTCACTAGATGATGTGTCAAAGACTTCGGGAAATGGAAGATCAAGATCAAGATCAAGAATTAGCGGGGTTGTATTTGTCTCAACTTCTCCGGTAGATTGAATGTCTGTAAGATCTTGAATAGTGTCGTCGTCATCTTCAACCACGCTACTTCCTTTGATCTCCCCCTGAGGATCATTAACTGTTCGTGGGATGGGTTTGTGGGCAGCCTTTTCAAGCTCTTCAAATCTTTCTCGGATGGATTTGAACATGGCAGGAGTCACCTCTTCCTCTTCAGCAGTGCCCTCATGGGGGGTTAAGCGATTTATAGATTCCAAGAGACCATCCTTAATGGCATTGATGTTGGCCATGCGAGCTTCAATGCAGGGAGAGCTGCGTCCACTGCTATGTAAGCTGGAAGCATAACTACCTTGATAACTGTTGCTGTTGAAGGTAAAAGAAAGATCACCAGCATCTGAAGCACTGCTGCTGAATGAATGACCATCAGTAGAATCTTTACCTTCAGAGTTATGTCTAGACCGCTGTTTGGGTTTGGCTACCCATTCTTCAAGTTCTTTTCGCCTTTCCGACAACTTCTTGAATCCCATACTTGTTCGGTGCTGAGGAGATTTATTGGGTTGTTTATTATCCACTTGGAAGCTCTTGAGTCTTTCCTTGATGCCATCTTGGACAGGTGTCACAACCTTGGGCTCTGGTTTAGTCGACTTGGTCACCTCATATTTCCGAACAAAGTCCCTGACAGATTTCCTACTCTGTGCTGCTCGACTTATGGGACGTCTGGAGCCACTGGATTTGTCATCTTCAGAATCTGTTGTAGATCTGCTGACAGAATCTCCTGTCCCAGTACCAGAAGGGCTGTCTATCTCAAAGCGCTTGATGACAGTTCCACCCCGGCTGTGAGTGACTGCCCAAGCAATCTGCTTCCCATCAGTTTCAGAGGATGAAGACTCACTGTTCTTCCTTGTGACAACAATAGTAGCAGGCTGCTCTTGTTGATGTTTGATCATTTTACTGTATTTCCTAGCCAGCCTCTGCACCTTCTTCTTCGCAGCACTGAGCTCCTCCTCTTCTGGTGAATCAAATGAAGTATCGTCATCTTTGGTTGAACATGTCGTATCGCTTCTGTCTCTGTGTGAAGATTCTGTATCCTCTTTGTCCAGGTTCAGTATATCCTCATCATTTAGAACTATTGATACTTTCTCCTTTCGTGTTGCAGCATCAGAGTCTTTGGCTTTTTCTGTAATATTACGAGGTGTAGAATTCCCGCTCTCGCTTTCAATCTTTGCAGCATACTTGGCCCCTAGCTGTTGGAAAGCCATGTTGATAGAGTCTGTGAGATTTTCATGAGAAGACAAAGAAGAAAAGTCTCCATCACCTGTCCCAAATGTAGATGCAGAGGAGCCGAGACCACTCTGCTTTTCATCATGGCTCTTAATTGAATCCCCAAGGTCAGACTTGTGATCTGTAATATTTGGATCTGATTGGCATTTAGCCAGCTCTGCCCAGGCATGGAGGGAACTGTCATCACTGCGAGTCCTTGAGAGTCTCAGTTTTTGGAAGTGTGGATGGGTACAGACGTCTGCACTCTGGGGTCTCGTTGGAATGTGAGAGAACGAGCGATTTCTGGCGAATGCTTTGCCTGTCATAGGGACCCAGACATCATCATGGTCTTTGCTGAATCGGTCGTTGAGTGGACGGTACTCCTTGAGATCAACTCTTCTCAATTTGAAGAGCTCTGGACCATGAATGGTGCTCAGGCTTCTCCTGGGTGGTCTAGGAGAAAGCTCTATGTCCAGGAGTGGGTCTGAGAGCTGCTCTAACGCTTCCAACTCATCAGGACTCTCTCCTTCACTTCCCTTCGCTCCTCCTTCTACTTCCTCCTCCTCTGTATCATCCAGACCATCTTGTCTCTTGACCCCATTCTCTCGCCTCCTGACCGCTCCACCCTTCTTCTTGCCTGTCCTACCATCTCCAGCCTTGGCCTCATCGGCACTGCTCTTATCCTCAGAGTCTAGCTTGAGATGCTCGGAGAGATTCATGCTACCGATGCCAGAGTCTCGGTTGGATTCCTTCTTGTCTCCCAGACTATTGGATAGAACCAGTTTCTTGGATGAGGACCGAGAAGAGCCTTGTCTGGTATCTGTATGGTGAATATAATAAAATGGGATTCCAGTCTTGATGCTTCACACAAACAAACTTGATTTCAGATATGAACAGTAATCAATATTCCTGGCTTCATTCAATTTAGTTTTAAATTCTGTCAGTTTTTCAAAGACTTTGATACAAATACTGACTGCTAACATCATTCGGGAACATTGCCCCTAAAAATCTGAACTGAAATGCTATTATACTACAACTATAAACAACATCATGCGCTTCATGACAACGACTGCATATAATGTATTTCATGATTACTTAGATGCATAGAAAAAAAAGTATTCGGATGTTATTCAATGTTCTGACTTGACATGAAAGATGAATCACTGTTTGGCAAAGCTGACAAGGGCATGTAAATATTTAATGGTTATCTACCGGGTACCTAGAAAAATACCAAGGTTGTTTGCTACAATAATGCAATCAACCATGTTCAAAAAGGCAATTACCGGGTATACTTTATACAATATGCAATGTTCTTAGATAGCTTAATAAAGACTGTTTTTCTTAAATAATTCAAACTATACATTAAAACTACATAGAAACACATCCTCAACCAAAAAATAAAAGAAAACTCTCGGCTCTTTTGCTATTGGTTAAGTACAATACAGATCATCTGGCATTGCAACAAATGTCTTTCATAAGCTTTAACAATCATGAATTACAATTAATTATCATGAGTATCCTCACTTGTAGAAATAATATTATAAGATTCCTTCATAGCAATCTCTGGATAAGACTTATATTTAAACAAAATTATGATTAGATTGAAATAGAGCTGGTGGTTGTACTAACCTTGGTGAGAACCGGATTCATCTCTCATCTCCTCTGGTCTTGCTAGAGGGGCCAAACTGCTCTCTCCTTTCTCGTTCTGTTAAAAAAATACGGGTGGAAATATCAATCATTTTGGTGTTCATGCAAAAAATATCCGTACAAATCCCTTTCACACAGAATGATTGCATACACTGAGTTCCAAAATTGGAAACACGATATACTCTTGTAAATACCAGATATATGGAAATTCCCTATATCATATAAATGCATTTTTTTTTATAAGTGAGTAAAGATTTGGAAATCTTGCTCCATGTACATGTTTGTGCCACATTCTATCATTTTTGTCTTCATGATTCAGTGAGTGAATCCTGGAATGTGTGTGTGTGTGGGGGCGGTGGATATGATGGTCTAAGTCAGCCTGGATCTTTCAGTATAAAAAGCTCCTCATACTTACTGGTGTGCAGGGTTCACTCTTCCCAGTCTTGTTGCAATCCACCTCATCTAGGGAATCTTCTGTACCGTCATCCTGAGGGATATCAGCAAACCGGCTCTTGCTTCCCTGAATGATTAGAAAATAGATACAACATTAAAATTTCATTGATTATATCTCCAAGTAATTTTTTTTAAATACATCAATATTACACAGCTAGGACTGGGAGCACATTTGTACTAAAATAGTTTACCTACGTACACATTCATGGAGTCCAGAGTGAAATTTAGGGGTCTCTAGGTACCAGACTTTTGTTAGGAATCATTGGGAAAGGAACTCAAAAAGAGACAACAAAAGATGAATACGACTGATGATGTCATCTATCTATCAACCATTGAGTCACTTCACTATCAGTACCATCAACCACATCTCTAAAAATACAGCTTTCATCGGATAGCATGACCTTGCTGGAAGAGAACGTGAGACAATATGGCAGAATTCCCAACAGACATGACACTTTGATAACAATCATGCTTCTCATCCTCATCATCATTCAACAAAAGATTTCTTCTCTCTATTATGAACCTTTTTACATCCTTTAGTGAGGGAAATTAATAATCTAGTCTGTTTCAATCTACATTCTGCAAAGATTCTTTGTGTTAAAACATACATTCAATAACGGTAAGGGAGAATGAATATGTTTAATATGCTTAAATCATTTTCTCTTTGACTATCTGAAGATATCATAAGAATAGATCCGCTGCTTTCAAGCCCATAAATAGATACTCTCTATGGAGTTAAATAAAGACAACAAAGGTTCAATATCTTTTGCAATGCGACACCATCACAAGAATAACTATTTAGGAGACTAATGGAAGAGAATCTTTAAACGATTGAAGCACCGACTATAAATGTCAAAGTCTGTGAGACATACATGTATTTTTAGAGCAAGAAGACATCCAGCAGAGACAGATGCGGGTACTCTACAAAAAGCCATCATCATCATCGTCGTCATATTTGGCATATTAGGGATAGAGACCAAGTGATTAGAAGGTACTGTATATATAGTTGACATTTAGTTCTTATACATCTTCTTGCTACACTTAGAGAAATCATCATATTGATCTTTGCCATGATACACTTAGAATAGGTCTGTATCTGTGGCTGAATTTCCTGACTTATATCTTGAATAAACGTCATTATTCCATTTGAGCTGTAGAGTTCTGTGAATGTTTGATAATCTTGTTCAAGACACTCCTCTTCCCACCCTGCAGGGGAGCTATTAGTCTGAGACATTATCTGCCGAGGGCAATGTTACCCCCCTTCCTGTCTCCATGCCCCCCTGTAAATACAGTCTGATGACAGGCAAAGCAGCTAGCATGCCAACCATGTAAAAAGCCTCATGAAAATTAGACCTCATTCCCAGAGAGGTCATTTGAGGTCTTTTCAATGTCTTGGTTTAAGAGATCTTGGCGAGGAAGAACATGAAAGAATCTTAGAACCTCAGGACGGGAAATTGGCCCAATTGTGTGCTTCCGATTCACGTCCATTCCCTGAATGTTCTAGGTTCATGAAGGGGCATGGAAAGCTGATCTCTTGGTTGTAAGCCTCTCAAGCTTGTGTTACAAAACAATCAACCAATGAAACTCAACTTGGATGCTATGCATGGTTGAAGAGATAAAAGATTGCTTGATACCATTCTCAAAACAACCCATCCTTCTTCTGCATGGGGCTACACATGGCCACCTAGAGCAATTCATTCTGAAGTGGTCCAGAGGCAGGGTCTACTCCTCTTCCTCAAACCATCTCATACTGCACACAACCTCCATTAAACTAGATGTTCCAACTTCAAAATATCTTTCAAAGACATCTGCTTTTATTTAAACCCTTATCCACATAATTTCTCAAGGGAAGCATAATTATTACCGGTATTCTTATCATTATTGTTACAATGTAATTGAATTACTGTAAAAGATGAACACTTATAAATAATATAATAGCTTACCAGTTTGGATAAATCTGGCCTTTTCATTCCTGAAAAGATAAAGAAAGAGAAGGGAAAAAAAGTTTTCATGATTAGTTACATAAGTCTATTTAAATCTGTCCAATTAAATAATATTAGTTTATACAATTAGTATATCAATTCAAGGCATGCTTGGCTAGTCTCTTCCAATATTAAAAGGAATAAATGGGTTTCATGCAATGTTAACAGATACAATCATGCATACTATAAAGAATGGAATTATACCAACCAGAATGCTTATGTGAGAACATTCTGATATCAAAATAAATTAAAATCAAATCAAGAGGCTTTAAATTTCAACTTTTTGCAACAAACCTATGTTTCATCATCTAGTTACTCTTGATCCTTGGCCAGTTTTGAATACTTAGGCTCTTCATGTGGTACAAGCCGACACTAAATTTAGTTTTAAAATACTACCGGTATCCATGAATCAAATGGTTCATGAAAGCGAAATTTATTTTGGATTGTTCTGTTTCAGCACAACAAACCTTTTCAACCCACACCCCTTATCCTTATCTTCAAAATATTTCTCATTCTTCATAGACAGGCAACCTATGAAGGCCAATACATTGACTCTGCTGCCATCTACTGCTCTAATTTATCTATTTTCCCTTGTAAGGATAGCAAGGACTCGCAGTAGGCAAAGAGAAGAGTACTTCTATTTGATGGGTTTGCATGTGACAAGTTAGCCGACAGTGAATTTAATTTAGAAGGATATGGGCTGTAATCCTTTCTGGTTCTATTAAAACTAATACTGTACAAGCATCAGTTTCTTCACAGCAAAAAGTGAAGTTTGATCTTATTGTAGGATGAGCTTTAATACTTGGCATTAAAGAAAATCAAAATGTCAAATGATTTAACACCTTATCAAAATGTTATTGCCATGTTCTATATAAAGAACAAATATTGCTGTTCCAAATATTTCAAAGTATTTTCATCTCAAGATATTAACTGGCCAAATGTAATCAAAATGTCATCATGAAAGATCAAGGTCTGAAAAGATGTAAAGTAGGAGTATGAACAGCTGTAGACAGACTCTCTGCATTCACACAGCTGGACAGGACAGAACAATGTGTCATACAAATTGATTTTTTTTTAATGGATTGACCTAGTTTAATCAAGATACATCTTCATGGTCTATATAGAATAGACCAAGGCATATATATATACCTGTCATCCATTATTTTTAGACATCAATTACTCTACAAGCAGGAAACTTTTCATTTTCTTTGGAGAAGTAAATGTTGGAATGTAATGAGTAACTCCATAGCATGATTCTTCTATGAGTGACAATGGATTACATCTTACTAACACTATTAATTTTTGCCACATACAACCATGATCTTAAATTTGCATGGTGTTTAAAAATGTTGATTTACAGGAATTTGGGGTGAGTGTTGTGAGGATAGGGGCAATGGATTATGTGAAAAATTCTGAAGTTGGATTGGAAAAAACAAATCTAAATTATGGCCATGACCACACTTCCAATATTGAGGAAAATACTAGAGAGCGAATTATGACTATATCTGCATGCTTTTCTGCACTGCAATGTCAAATATCTTTCATCTGAAAATCACCCTCATCCATGGATTAAATTCTTTAAGCCTTCCTTCATCCTATGCCCATGATAAATTAGTGGGATATGGCCTACTAAAAGATGACTTGCTTTTTCATAAACTCTAAACCTAACTAAGCTCTCTTGATCTCAGCCAAATAGTGACTTTAAAATACTATCCATTCATTCCAATACTCTAAATTCTAATATCATTGTCTACCCTGTTTGTCACCTTCTCAAGATATAATTCTATCTTCTTGGAAAACATCTGCATGTAAAAGTGACTAATTTGAGCAATTTTCTGATTCTGTGAGAGCCTGCAATTTAGGTGTCAATTATACCTAATAGAGCATGAGGGTCTGCTGTGTAATAGTCAGTGTATCACTTAAACTAAAATTTAGTGAGTGACCCTAAATCAATTATTGCATTGGCATGACAGCGCTGAGTCACCTATATGCTCTTTGCAGATTCATCATGGATAGCTAGAAAGAACAAGATCAATGGACCTTGTGCACTTTCTTGATGCATACTACGGGATTAGATAGAGCATGGTGCATAGCGGACCATCTATTATTGGAGGGTGGCAAATAAAAGTGACTCTGCAATTTTGATGCATAATTCATTGTCCCAGATAAGTGGCTATATGACAGAGGCTTATAAGGGAGAGATACATAGAAGGTATAGTATATATCCTTAGGCATGCTTTCCTGAAACCTGCATACCTTACTACTTATGTACACTTTTGAAAATACATGCAACATGCAACAACCCATTAGCGTCTATATTGTTAGAGAAATAAAGAGTATAGAGCAAGCATTTTGCAGTTTAGTTGCCAAGTGTTAAATAAAAAGGAACCATGAATACCATCTGAAAGCAAGAAAGAAATATTATACAAAACAAGACTTTATTGAATGCAAGCTATATAACTGCAATGCTTAAATAAAACATGCACACAAATACCATCACCAAATAAAAACTGAAGAAAATGAAAGCAAGAATGTTTCTTAGCACACATTATTAATGGAAACAGGCCACATATCATATGCAATCGCAAATTTCTTCTCCTGCATAGTCAATAGTTGTATCAAACTGGCAATTTTCTTCTTCTTTCTTCAAGTCTCATCTGGATAAAGTAAAGTATGTTCTTTTTATTTGTGTAAAGTCAACAAGGTATTTGTGTGAGGTTTTATCTGCAATGTCAGGTATGAACAAGTCCATTTCTTCTTTTAACTAGCATGTAAATGAAAACAAATTGCCTTGTAAAGTTGTAATAGTGATGCACTGATTGTAACAAAGTGAAGGGTAAAATTCACTGTACTGGCAGACTAGGAGCCTTCTAACCGTAGCTGTACACAATTGTGGCTCATCCATTGCCTATGTGTGCTTAGAAAACATCTCACTCTTACCATAGAGTGCGACTAACTAGTTTGAAAACACTGCAACTATACAACATGAAATAAATCTAAAGATGGGAAAATCCTTCAAGAAAATATGAGAACATACCACTGGTAAGCCATTTCTTGGCTAAAGATTTTGTAGTAAGGTTACAATGTTTAAAAAACACTGATTTTGCGGGCTAGAAAATGTAGCAATGGTACTATTTTGTATTCCTTTTTGGTATGTTCTCATCTTTTTAATCTTGAAAGCGATGAAATGCAGAGTACTCACCGGTTATTATGTTCTCTACAGCGGCTGTGAAATGATAGACAGATAGTGAAAATGTGGGTGTGATGGAGTGAAGGAGTATAATAGATGAAAGAGTGAATGTGTGAAGATAAAAAGAAAGAATGACAGAAGAGTTTGTTCATTCATGTCATTCAATTGAAGTTAAGAGTATAAATAGATTGAAAGTTAATGCAGTGGAGGTATACAAGATAGATAGGTGCAGAACGTGTGGGCAAGAGATGATGATCAAAGGCAAGGAGGAAGGAATAAAGAGGAGAAAACACAGATTGATTTCCAGTTAATAAGAATCTTGAGTGGAATCATGTATTCTTACTATTGAACTCCTCTAACTAATGAAAATCCTGTATGTTTTCTCCAACTTGATCACTTTGTAACTCAGATTTCTGTTGGATGCTAAAATGAATATCTGCATGTATTAATTGTTACAACGAAATGAAATGCAACGGTTCTATCATGTAACATAATTATCCCAATTTTATATCACAATTATAAAATGATATATTAAAAAATGGAAATAAAATTGTAATCAGTGGAATACTTGAGATCAGCCCATACTGATAAAATTGTGCATCCCTAGTCTTTAAAAGCATGCTTCAATCTGTTATTTTAAGCAATTATGCCTTTATTTTGAGCTGTTTTATAAGTATAATATATCAGGCTATGTATATAGCAAGCATAAATATATCATGTGCAAAAGCATAATTCATTCTGATTCAACTTCCCATCACCATGTGCAGTTGCTTTCAAGGGAAATGGAACCTCTTGTTTTTCTTTGGAAGAACAAATTGTATATTTAAATTGCTTTTTCTGCAATTGATTTGCAATTCAAATTCATTAAATGCAAGTTCCTGTATACATAAATTGTTGTATTGTGTTGGATTTTAAAATGGCCTTTGTATATTAACTTAAAGCAGAAAATGCAAAGAACTGGATGTCAGGTTAGAATCGCAATAGGAACAAGATTCAAGAATTAAAAAACATATATATCTATAAACTAAACAAACAAAACAAAATTGGACATAAGATATTAAAAAAGCACTGCAAAAGTACCAAAAAGGACACTGCAATGCCATCAATATCAATATCAAGATAAAGATTTGAAATTGACAAAGGTAGGTCAAAGTTGCTAAACTGAATATTACAAAGGAAGATAAAAGTAGCAGCTACATTCGACACCATCATCATCATTATCATCATCATCTGTTACTTGTTTCTTTGGGATGTTTATATTTTTCTATGATAACCATAGAAAACCAAAATCATGTTTTGTATCCACTTCAAAAGTTGTCTTATACCTATACCTATACCATCATCATCATCATCATTATCATTGTAACATACTCTTTGTATAATAATTACCCAATTCATTAATGAAATCATTTGTATCATGCTAACACTTTATAAAGTAACGGTCCTTCATACCGTTTAAAGCAGCAATAAAGATTATCAATGACCATTGAAAAAATAATTTGCAAAAAACAATATTTATAAAATGAAAGTGAAAGTCATATGAATCACTAAATTGAAAATAATTCAGCTTTATTTCATTTGCAATTCTCATCCCTCCTCTTCTAATCATCAGTAGATGACTAGGAGTTCCTTCTAAATTCAGTCAAGTTTGTTTTTACGCACAGGAAGTGGTTTCCAGGGGCTACTAGGTGATAGACCCTGCTTTTAAGGTGAAGGGGGCCTTGTTAGAGGGAGAGGGGTAGAGAGGGAGGGGGCAGAGAAGTATAGCTTGTCTGAAAGGAAGTTGTGTCATGGCTATATCCCTGGAACTTTAATCCTCGCCATCTCTCTTTACCTCTATCTCTTTTCCGCACTTCACTTTCTATTTGAACTTGGCTATATCTGACGTTTCCTTTGGATCCTAGCTCGCCCAATCGTATTCCTTTGTTGTGATCATATCTTTTACTTTGTAGAGCAATTCTTTGCCAACTTTTCATTTCAAATTCGAACATAATGCATACATTTTGTTTTATTTACATCAACTACATAAACCTCTTCCTTGGCACTACCTGACAATTTTCTCTTCTCACCGTCTTCTTTATCCAATAAAATTTTATATCCATCCTCTGTCAATACATCTTACATAGTGGCCACCAGTAACCCTTGAGAGTTGCAACTAATGACTTCTATTGCATCAGGGATGACCTTTGTACACATTTTAATGTGCTAACTTTTATCTTGAACAGAATTATCTCAGTCTAACTGGAGCTGACTTTATGGAAGACAGTACATGAAGTCATATGACAAAAGCAGGAAATGGGTTCTTATTGTCAGATGGCGCTATGCCAGTCAAGACCTTGATACTCCCAGCTTTTATGATGTCCTAGAGATCACCTTCATGTTATCTGTTTCCCCAAGGTTTTAAGCCAGATCATGTTCTGAAATGATTTATGTGACTTCTGTTTCCTGAATGATGGATGGTCCCTATGGTAATATTTTGAGTGTTGTAAAGTTTAATAAAATTAAGATAGAAATACCTGCTGTTAAGAAAATTGAAATCATTACAAGTTCTTATTCAAATCTTTGAATTTCTGGCAAATTGGAGCAAAGTCTGAAATGTGATTCTATGAGGTACCTGAAGAAAGTTAGAAACAAATCTACCAAAGATAATGTTAGGTAAATGGAAAAGTTTTTGTTATTCTTTCAACCAGACCAAAATTATACAAAGCTTTGATAAGAGTAATATATGACCAATCACCTTCATTCCCTTATGAAATATCATTAAATATAGGTTCAAGTGCATTTTGAATATGCTTAGTTTAGGCTTCCTTTCCAATTTACATATTAATTAAGAACTAATCTGATACCATTAGTATTTACATTCCACACTAGACATTACATAAGTATCAAGGAAGTATCACCACCACCACCCCCCTCCTCTCCCCCAGGCATGGGTAAGGTCAGGGAGAGTTCATTGCCATCCAGGGTTCTTGTCTGAGGAGCAAAACAACTCCTCAGTCGTTAGGGGCCTGAGAATTTATTCATACTGACAGACATACCAGTACTTCTCCTTTTACTTTGGACTCAAGTCAAATTTCACACTACGAGGTGACAACTCAGACAGAAGTGCAGACAATGTTTCTGTTTTGTCTCAGGTGGAAAGCTCCTGTTTATCTCTTTCATTTTCTTTTTAAATTTAGATTTTTGTGAGGGAGCAATAAAAATAAATATTCTCAAACCCTCGTAAAATTTGTAAAATCTTCCTCCATATGTTTCCTTTTATTTTCCTTCTACCTCCCTTTCTGTTTTTCTCTCATCAGTCATAAACATTTATATCCTAATTTGTCTTTTTTTCTTTCTTTCCTTTAATACATCATCAACAAAAAGAAACACAATCAAAATTTTCTTTCCGCTACTCAGCAGTGTATTTTCTTCCTTTTCTGCATCCCTGTGTAATTTTAACCCACATCACTTTCATAAATTCTCACTCTGTTTTGATCATAATCATAACCATCATCATCACATCCCCATTATAATTTGGATATAAATTCAAACTTCCTGCCTCACCCCTGTTCGCTTCCTTCACCCTCACTCAAAACATATCGCCTTCTCATCTCTTCTCTCCCTCCCTCTCTTCCTACCCCGAAGTTAGACTTGACAAATTTCCCTATTCCCTGGTCTGGGTTCGCAGACCAGTCAGAGGAGCAAGGGGGGCATAGAATCGTCTGCTACCATACACCATGACAGCTGATGTCATAACCATGGCATCGTTTAATTGGCTGATGCCCTGTGACATGCGCCATTACCGACTCCCGTCTCTAAAAATAAGCTGGATTAATTACACTCTGTTCTACGGTATCAAGTCCAAATGTCAAACAGTTAGCCCGTCTGAAGGCCAATTTAAAGGGGAGAGAAAAGATGCAAGGAATGTAGAATGGATCCAAGCAGGGGGGCAGGTTTATTGGCTAATGGGGGCGGGGGCAGCAACAGCAGGGACAGGGCAATGCTACCATTCAGGAATCAACTAGAGTTTGATGGTCGCTACAATTTACTTAAAGATGACCACAAAACTGTTTCCCTTTTTGGAGTAGGCCTATTTCTATTCATAGGGAGAGGGGATATAAAGGTATTTGGGGATGAAATCATCTGTCATATTACTGACAGACAGTTGGATTTCATATTTTTTGAACTCTTCCTAAAACATGGATTGTAACTTTTGGAAGAATTCATAAGAAAAACATCAAGAGGAAGAAAAAAGGCCATCGACTAATTATCATAAGGTGTTCCTGTGAACTCATCCATCCATCTAAAAGGACGCAAAATATTTACACTGCAATCTCCTCATGTCAAACATGATGATGAATGAAATGATGTGACTCTATTCCAAACAAAGATTCTCACCTTTGACCTGCTTTTGCCCCCTCTGTAGTTTGCCCATGGGTTCCGAGTTGCGCCGTTTGTGTTTCTTGCGAGATTTGCGTTCTTTCCTTTCCCTCGACATGGTGGGTTCTTGAGGTGATGATGGCGATGCCTTGTTCTCTGTCTCAATATCATCTTTAGCATTCTTAGCTGCTCCTGTTTCATAAAATTATTGTAAAGGTGGGAAAGAGATATATCTTATAAATAATATGAATTATAACATGTATGATTTAAAAGAAAAGTATGCTGGGGAGTAAACACAAGTCTTGGAAATAAAAGCATTAAAAAAAATGCTTATCAGCAATGTACTTTTCAATCTTTTAACTTAGACACTTAGAAAAAAAAGTCAATAATGAGCCCTTGCAATAAGTGTGCAACAATTCCTTGATAATTTGTAACTATCTAACGAGGACGAACTAAGTGCTTTTACCATAAAACGCTCTAAATATAGGAGGCAGTAATACAGCTTTAGAAAAATGTCCAGACAAAACTTCATGAGTAACTAAATGGCGAAGGAAGTAGAACAAATAGAATCAAGGGAAGGCCTTAATTTCAATTAGTGGTTTTGTACTATACATCTCTGTATTTTTTTTAATGGAGAGGGGAGGGGAGTGGGGGAGGGGGAGGGGTAGGTTACTACATACTTCTGAATGAGGTTCACATTTAGACCAGGTATTTATGAACATGTAGAATTTAAAAACACACTAATCAGCAGGACAAACAGAGGAAGACCTGAAATAGATTTAGGTCTGTCAAGAATGACCCATATCCGCCATTCTATGATTAGGAAGCTGCCCATGTAGCGGGACAAAACCTGTTCTTTCCCCGTTCGTCTCCCCTCATTGGGTTGCATTAAGCAACCATTGATGACAAATGCAAACTTGGACTTGAGCCATGTCGTTCTTAAGAGGCAATCTCATGCACCCCTTGGGGAAATCATTCATTTAGAGAAAGGTAAAACAGAAGTTGGATAGACTGGTAACAAATTAAAGCCCTTCCACTTGTAAAGGAAGCCGAGAGTAGGAGCAGGTTAATGATTGGATGAGTGAAATGTCATTACGATTCAAGACAAATTGTCTTCCTTGAATAATTCCATCTTAATCCCAGGTAAGGTGATGTAGTCATCACAGAAATACACCTGTTTAGGAGTAAAACCATTTCCACATTATCAAAGGTACTATAAAATGCTGTTGAACTTTTATTTCCAAATATTAGTGGGAGTTATATCCCTTGCTTTTATAAAGTAACTAATCATGTATTTATCCACATTTTGATATTTAGAATTAAATAGCATGATTTGAATGTTTCACCGATAAAGTTAAACACAAGTGCATATGATTTAAACAATTTGATAAAAATGACAGCATTATGACAAAAGTAAAGTTCTTGACAGAATGCAATTTAGAACTCTTGTTTCTAGCTTGTGTTTAGAATGACATTATTCAGCCCAAGATGTAAGAAAGTCAAGGACAAATCTATTGAGGCCTCACTGAATTAATTATCCTGTGATCCATTCTGACAAACTCTTATATCGCCTGACACTCCCTCAGAGTGAACATGAAGTGTAACTATTTTTCATCTTAAACACATTTTCTATCTGCTATTTTCTATTTCACTGACAGAACGTTGACATTTTTAGAACTAACATCAACCCCCTTCCACATCTGGAAGATAATCACAGATCACTTCCTAACAATCTTGAATGAGTTTATGATTACAGGATGTCTCCATCTGCAAGGCAATTATCATACTTTTAAGCCCAACTAAACAGAGCTGAGGAAGTAGGTTGTAGGAAACATTTTATTGGCTTGAAAGATGGTCTTTTGATAAGTTCATGACTATTGCTATGATGCAAGACAGATCACAGGTTACATGATAATCTGATTTTTAGGTCTGTATTGTGGGCAATGTTGATGGAGAAGAAGAAGTTGATCACATTTATGCACGTCAATTCTGCAATATAAATATCTGCATCAACTAAACTAATACCCTTTCAAAATGTCATTAGCAATGTTTACAATACTTTCTCCCACTGCCTTAAACATTTACCTATTTATCCAATGTTACATATATGCTTTAATATTGTCAATATTTAAAAACATACAACAAGAGGAATGTAATATTAATTGAATTGAATTCAATAACTGGTGAAAATAGTCAGAATCTACAGAAAGAACCGATTCCTTTTCCTGTGCATATGAACACATTTCTAACTACTGGTATGCTAAGTTACAATATGGCTTGCTATTCTCAACTTTCATCTTTTTATTTTTAACATTTGTACTCAAACTAAGTTCCTTATATAGAGCTGAACATAATTCACCTGTCTTTAATAAATTGGACTGGCAGCTAAAGGATAAATCATGAAACTTTCATACAGATCAGTATCTTATTCACTCTCTTAAATAAATATGGTTCAGTAATTCCTCACAGTTGCTTGGTGGAAGTCACATGACCTATCAATTCTCTAGCGTCTTAGCCGATTCAATGAGATCCAAATGCTTGAAGCTAAAGCATGTTATATGTGGAGCCCAACCTTGCTTCCTATATCACCTTTCTTCCTCACTCTTTACATCCTTGAGTCTTATGAGAAACATCTGACCTGTTCTTGCTTATACTGCGATAATGTGATTATGACTTTCAAAATAAATATATTTTCATAAATGATGTATCCTTGTGTGCATGTTTGTTTCAGCCTATCACTCCATCTATGCATTTTTTCTTCTCTTTTCCCTACTCCTTGCACTCTCTCTAGCTCTAAGGTTGTTACATTTTATACTGTCCTTTTGCTTGTGACTGACTTGTCAGTCTTCCTTGCTTTTTATTGTATTCCTGATGTTTTGTCTCCCTCCCTCTCCCTCTATGTTTTGATATCTCTCTCCCTCCCCCTCTATCTCTTTATACTTGTTTTGATCTTTGACCCTCTCTCTCTATCTCTTTACACTTGTTTTGATATCTCCCTCCCTCTCCCTCTATCTCTTTACACTTGTTTTGATATCTCTCACTCTCCCTCTATCTCTTTATATTTGTTTTGATATCTCTCTCCCTCTCCCTCTATCTCTTTATATTTGTTTTGATATCTCTCTCCCTCTCCCTCTCCCTCTATCTCTTTATATTTGTTTTGATATCTCTCTCCCTCTCCCTCTATCTCTTTACACTTGTTTTGATATCTCCCTCCCTCTCCCTCTATCTCTTTACATTTGTTTTGATATCTCTCTCCCCCTCCCTCTATCTCTTTACACTTGTTTTGATCTCTGACCCTCCCCCTCCATACCCTTTTGAGATCTAGAGGATGGTTAAGTCGAGTGTCTAATTGAGCGGAAGTATGATTCACTGTGGGTAGGCGTTGATTCTGTGGTGCAGACCATGACATGCAAGTCGATCGTCGAAGCACCAGAAATCACCATTTCCTCTTCAACTTTGATTCTCGTCCGATGGAATCTTACTCTGGAAACAAGGGACCCCCAAACAGCCAAGCTCTCCTAAATCTAATGTCATTGATGATTTATCAACCTCAGTCACTGCAGATGTTTATCTCTACTATATAAGCTCTTTGTTGTGACGTCACTAAGGGCAACACAGAGAAATTTCATCTCATCTTTATGGTGTTATATTGTTCATCACAAGTACCTCGAGATTAGGATTTCACAATCTTGTTCTTGTTAAGAACGACTAAGACAATTGCTTTAACTTCCTTCATATAACCTTAATTCCGCCCGTTTGATGTAACATCACTTACTGTGACCACCCAAGACGTGAATGCATCATTATCATCATCGTGTCTTTCAAATCTGATTCACCAAATAACTTCATAAGCGGTGTCAACATTTGCATGTAATTACAAATATTGGAACCTCTTCTTTATATCATTATTTTTACATGATGGAACTTCAGATACCTATGAAAGGAATGTTGCTTGTAAAGACAATCCTACAAGATCAAAATATATACAATTTATTAAGTATTCTATGTTGAATTTATAAACCCACTTCAGTACCTAAAGTAACTTTTCTACCTAGTTATACAAAGTATGTTTAACATTACTGTGAAAACAGAGATGTCCTCTTTGGCTCCCCCTTGTCCATTGACACTCATTAAAACCATATCTAGAGAAGTATATATACCCTCCTCCCCAAAGTAATATTGATGGAATATGTGTCAGATGCATAGTGATTCTTCAGGTATTTCCTGTTAAGTTTGAATGAATGTACCTCTATATGTAACTGTCAAGACACACCTCATGATGATCTAACATGATTAACAAGAGTTAAAGATTTCCAAAGGATGCTTACTTGTACCGAGGATGAGTTCTTTGACTTTGGTAGGAATGTTGCTCTGGTAGTTTTCAAGGATAAGTCTCTTTATTTCATGAGTCCATTGTTTCTTCTGCTCCTGAGATTTGGCCTGGGGGTGTCAGGAAGTACAAGTGACAATCATTAATATCATTTCATTAATCATTATAGGTAGCTAACACTGAAAAACAGATAGACTATATGGACAATTTTGTTTTTAAAGTGTCAGTACCGGCAGTATTGATAGTGCTGTGAGAGTAATAACAGCAGCAGCAATACTGGTACAAGTCATAGTAAGAATAATAGGAGAGTGAGCAGGGGTAGGAGAAGAAGGAGCAGCAGAAAGTATCATAATTTCAATAAGAAAAACTTTTCCCAATATGATACTTTCTGCTGCTTGTACAGGAAGTAGAAAGAAAAGTGGTTGTAGTAACATCTGAAGTAGTGCCAGTATGACAACAAACTATTAATATCCTTTCCTAGTATACATAATTGTAAACAGAGAGGATACTTACAAGAATGGTGTACTGTAGGTCTGAGTTATCAAAGGGAATCACATTGAAGCCAAGGGGTTCTTTGGGAACACTTTCTATTAGCATCAGGTTGGCACACTGTAATGAAAACAAAAGGATATGAAACATGGACAATCAGGTTATCAACAAATGCAAGGATAATCAAATCAAAACTACAATCGTGATAATTTCCCTTGTAGAATTGGCCCAAAGTGGATGATTGTTCTTATTCCAGAATATGCAGTGCCTGGCACTACCAAAAAGAAAGAAAGAACAAAAAAATATATATATATTTCCAGGAAATATTTTGCAAAAATCATTTAAAAAGTACAAAAATAGCATTTTTAAAACTTCATAGAGATGCTTCTTTTGGTTTCAATGAAGTGTCAATTTTCTCACATGAAACATCATGTAATACCAGGACTATAACAGCCTCCGGCAAAAATATCTCCTGTCAACAATTGCAAATTTAGAAGTTGCAAGTCCTATTTGATTTGACTGACAATTATGTACTTATTAACGCCTGAGGATCTCTAGTCACAAGACCTCTGGAATACTTCGCTCGTCATATTGACTTTAGTAAACATTACCCAAAGTCCAACAAATATCCTTGAGAGCAAACATGGTTCATGTCTGGAATGTTTCTCAAGATATTGCTGGAATGTTGCTCTCAGGGAAAGCAGAGTCAAAGTAAAGTCCTGTTTTCATCAGCTAGAGTTTGCCAAATAACCCAATATTTTCAGACTTGAGATATTATCCTGAAGCTCGAAATTGCATCTTCATCAGACCGATACGCTCATCACAAACTAGCTCGGACGGGCGCAAATATCCCGTAAATTGCAACGGCGGGCTGATGAAGACGCAAATTTATTGGTTAATTTGTGATCCGGATAGTTAAAATAGCGGGTTATTTGGCAAACTCGAGCTGATGGAGACAGGCCTAAAGATGTAGAGTCAACTGGAAACCATTGGAGGACCAAGGAATTCAACATGTTTAATCCACTATCAGGGAATATACAGCCACGTTTTAATCCTTTTGTGCAACCTACTAGTAGTACTGTAATATCTTAACAGTGCAAAATTTATTGTTTAAGAAATAAATACAAGTAGGGTCTAGTCCTAATATAATTGAATGAATGAACAGTTTTCATAATCCTCTATCATTGAGATTCCAGCTGCAACTGGGTAACAGACAATTTCACAGTTCCTATGGTAATACCAAGTGAAAATAATATCTCCTCCAGTTGATAACAAATTCTTTGAGAGTGGGATCTAAAGCTTTGCAAATTGGAAATTCTGATTTGCATTGAATAGTTCTCTGACATGAATGTTTACTTACCTTCAACTGTCTGCAAATAAAATAGCAAGTGAAGGGGGTGGAGATGTGATATCAGTATAATATCAATGCTTTCCAAATCTCTACAGATTTTTTCTTTATTCCATCATTTGTTAGTGCTTGAACTAATTCTTTTCTTTCTTTTTGTTAGTTGCTTTGAAAACACAAGGCCAAGTTTAACAGAACTTCCAATTTTGTCAACACTATTCATGTGCTTTATCGAACGCTATTCAAAATGTCTAAGGCATGATCTGCCCTAAATATTAAATATCTGCTTAAATCGGTTGCACGACCAGAGTCCATGAATTTCAAGAGAGAAAATTTTATTTGCAGGTAAAATGCAGGGAAATGCCCACATCCTGAAGACAGGTTAGTACGTTGTCTAGTCTGCCGAGTATGTAGACGGATAGTACTATAGGCCTAATCAGTTGAAAGTTGAGTGATATCCTTTCTTGGGTGTAGTCCTGTTGTTCTTCTGTCAGTAATAATATTCTAATTTGAGATGGTCTCTTTCCTAATGTCCTTTAAATAACAAATTAACCTGTTCGTCTGCTCTCAGCCTAATCTTGCTTTCACACATACACAAATAATACAAAAATTATGCAGGAAATTTGCAACTTTGTTCAGATACTTAATATGTAGTCCCTGAAAAATATATAATATCCATCTTTAAGGATGTCTTATGTGGCCTCTTTTCAAATTTCCAGCAAACTTTGTTCCAAGACAGGGAAGCTTAAGGACTAAGAGGGCTATTTCATTAACACCAAATACCCTTTATGACATCATCTTATACTATAGTCACACCAATGAGACAGATACCGACCAACAAAATTAAATTTCAACCCAAAGTGCGTAGAAGCGGTCAGTTTGTGATCAAGTTGGCTATGTCTAAGGTATTTCATGGTACCAAGTTACCTTGCCTCAAGGCATGAGCAACCGGATATGTATTTAAATGGTAGAATCTGAATTGTAGATCAATGACGTAAAAGAGACGTTTCTTACTGTGATTTGAGTCTTAATACTGATGAGGTTGGTGTTCTCATGTTTCTTGCCGATGAGAAGCGCTCTCTCAAACAGATAGATGAACCGGTCACCTCGTGCTCCATGCATCCGCAATACACCCTGTTCACATGGGGAAGAAAAGTAGGTTCCATGAAAGTTCCATGCACATTTAATACTATGTGTTCAATAATCAGAACCTTCAATCATCTGTAACATATGATTATGCAAATATATGAATGATTATTAGTCAATATATAATTGCAATCCCTCCAACATGTATTCATGTCTGGAATGAGATATATTGGAAAAGAATTTCATTTCCTCAAAAATAAAATGACATTAGAACAGGTTTGAATACATGTGATGCTCTTATTCTGAGGCAAGGAATACATGTATTTGGGGCATTTGAATACAAGTGTATGTATGAAGGATATTAATATAAATCAGTTAAATGTAATTTCATAAGGCTTATCCAAATACTTTTAATGCACCTTTGCCAAGCTGTACTCTGGCACTAGCCCATTGTGACATTCTTTCTATTCATTGAGTGTAAATGAAATAAATATATTATGGCTGATGAATTCATATTTCTATTCAGCATTTAAATTGTTTGCATTGTATTCTGACCTAAATCGGCTCAAGTGACAAGGTGATCAAATTTAGTAAAGTGTGTCTTGGCTCATTTCCTCTATTGATCAATGGCATGCTAGTTTATCATATATTCACTTGTTCTATTTGGTCTCATTTCTGTCTAGCTTGCTCTGCAAAGTCATCAATTTAATCACTTTTACTACATGACAAGAATAGGGTTATCGGTAGACATGGTAACCCCATTAGTGGAATTGCACTTTGAATTCAACCATGTATTGCTGATTGCACAGATGACAACATCATAGCAGAGATATTTGTTTTCTTCCATTTTTCATTTCCTATCATTTCTATATGTGCACTCTTCTTCCTACATACAATTATCTCCATTATATATCATTATATAAATGTGATTACTTTTCAAACAAATTATTAGTTTAAAAGAAAAGTTTGATCATCTCAGCCACAAATCATCCAAAGATGACATTCATGAGACTATGAAGACACAATTTTAAAATCGCTTCCCTAATTAAATGGGGAATTCACAATACGGTAGACTGGAATATACACTGCCCATGAATGACAATATTCTTATTTCTTTAATTGTCTACACAGATAATTTAAATCAATTAGTAGACCTGTAGCCTCATGACATAATTTAATCACGAGGTAAGAATTACTATACAAACATGCATTGAGTTGAAGTACAACACTCTGACATTGACCAGAGTCCATCATGGCAGAAATCCAAGATCTAGATCCAGAAATAGTTTTTACAGGGAGACCTCTTGCTAATAATGTCGCCACAGGAAGCTACTAATATTCTTTATAGTTCACAGATTTCCTAACTTTTCTTTTTTTCTTCACCAAAGTGGCCTACCCCCTTCTTCCCTGGCATCCTCTCGTCTTAAGAAATTACATTTTGAGCAAGGTTTCTCCAAGGACAAGACTTGACTAGTTTTTACATGATAACTTGCTACCTCTCCCCCTAAAAATGTTGGTTTTATCAAATTATTATTCTAGTCCAGTCAATTCTTCAGAGGTTTTAAACAAACTTGTAATCTATTTTCAGTATATCTTATCCAGAAACTACTTATCAAATTATTTATCTAGTCCATCCAATTTCTGTTGGAGGTTTAAGATTCAGAAAATATAACTGATGGAAGGAGACTAAATTGTATGTGACTTTTTGGTATGTGCTATGAATTTGTGTAGAGTAATGCTGACACTTGGTCAGTGATGTTCATTTGCATTCTCCACCAGATTATTGTTTCCCCATCAAGTTTTATGGTTTATCATACAAGGAATTAAACAATGATAAAACCTACCTCCAATACAAGGTCTCCATAGGTATTCAGATCATCCTGCAGCAAGAGAAAAAACAAGAAAGAACAAGAAGTTTTAATAAGAGCATAAATTTTTGATTAAAATTAAATGTGGGTGAAATTAGCATCAATTACAAAATATGTAATTTATCTTGTGCTGAGCATATTAAAATGTACCATTTTGGGGCCATAGTTCATGATAAATATGATACTCCAAGAGTTGACGTAAAATACATTGTCTGTTTGGAGCCACAAAGGTTTTCAGGGTGTTAAAGAATAGGAGTCAATCCTTTATGGCTCTAAACACATCGGCCCGTATTCTGAAGTCTTGTCTAACTTAGCCACGACTAAAGTTAAACAACTGTTTAGTTAGACAAGACTTAAACAGGACTTAGACGCGAGGTCGTGTCTAAGTCCTGTTTAACTAAATTTCGTATTCTGAAGTCGTGTCTAAGTCTCGTCTAACTAAACAACTGTTTAAGTCCTGTCTAAGTGGTGTTTAACTAAACAACTGTTTAAGTTCTGCGCAAGTCTTGTTTAACTTTCAATCGCGACTTCTGCGCATGCCCAGTAGGCGTTAATTCTGACGATAGACCCAATGCGCATGCGTGCGCGCACCGGATAAATAAATTAACGCGCACAGCTAGCTGTGCGCGTGCCTAGCTGTGCGCGTGCATGGTACCATGGTGATGTGATCGTGACGTAATGACTAGACTGCATATGCATGTATTGCACTGTGACGTACGTGTACTACACGTACACTGTACACAAACGCACTAATAATATCACTTATCAGTGCCTCTGTGCTCGGAAGAACCAGCAAAGAAACTTCTCTAACAGAATGGTTAGTTTATTATAGATTATGGAATTTCCAAGATGTCACCATTAGATAAGAATAGTTAATATTATCGAGAAAAAAAATCAGGCTACACGAGAAAAAATCCTGCAAAATGTATTTGAAATTGTATAGGATGCACGTACCATCGTTCTCCCCGCAAGTTCGGGGTCAGCAAGTAGAGTGTACCGTAGACGTTGAAAAGCAGCAGAATCGCGCCCTTAAACAGGACTTAAACAACCCCTCGCAGTTGTCTAAAGTTAAACAGGACTTAGACAGGACTTCGTGTTTAACTTTATTTAAACACGACTTCAGAATACGAAAAAAAGTTAGACACGACTTCGAGTCTAAAGTTAGACGGGACTTAGACAGGACTTAGACAACTGTTTAGTTAAACAGGAGTTAGACACGACTTCAGAATACGGGCCATCTTGGCTAACATATAAGTCAAGCTTTGGGGGGCAAATGTCATGGATTGGAAGACAAAATATGACAAGGGAGGACTAAGGGAAAAGATAGTATCTCTCCCAGTAGACATGGTCATCCTGGGCTGGGCATGGTCAAGTACTAGATGGTCAACATAGGATGAACAGAGATGACAGATCCATGCCATTGATGAAAGGACTCTGCAGATCACCGATAACTATCACACCCTCTATATTTTAGGCATACTTCTCAAGAAAAAGAATCTCAAATAGTTGGTGACCTTGGTGCTTCCCTCACAGGAACATCACATACAAATAGACTGATTGAATCATTTACAGATACAGGTTAACTTATAATACTTGGGAAAATGATGGAAGGACTGGACATCATCTATCTCACAATTTATAATGTTATTGATCTATACCGGTATGCCTTTTTCTTACAGGTAATAACATATTGCCCCATTTGCTCTTTCTCTAATTTCCACAGTAATAAAGATATGAATAACATCCATCCCATTTCTCAAACTATATCTTCTCTTTCCCCCCTTGTATTTTCTATTTTCTACCTTTCTCCATCATCTCATGTTTATGTTGTTTTCAAGATATTCACACTACCCTTTCTATGATTGAATTGTCAACATCTTGCTTGCATTTTTGTATTTCTTTATCCTTCTCTTCTTCTTGGAGGGCAATCTATCTAAACAGTCTCCGCCCATCTCATCCTTGATGTGTCAATCTAAGACCAAACGAGCATTAGCTGTGACATTGAATACCCTCATAAAACTATAACAAGACATTAATATCACATGGAATTGAACTTCACCCACATAACATACTCCACATGGGATGTGGGGAGGGAACAACTGTCAAACAAATCCATAAACTATCCTCAACAAGATCATTCTGATGGTTCTAAAAACAATCATTAACTGTCACTGAGATATTATCTGCGATGGGAAATTCATCCGCCTGTCTAATTTCCTATTTTGGAAGTTTAAATATCCCAATAATACTGAGCCCTCATGCCCACTCTTAAAGAAAAGTTATACAAAATACTCACTAATAATGAGGACAATCAACATTTTACCAAAAAGTGAATCACAAATATCACTCTGGTCAAATCTTGTTTATATCAACTAGGATAGAACAGGAATATGATTAGTCTAATATGCTAATAATAAATGATACACAAAGTTCTATTTTTGATATAATGAAATCATTTCCTTCAGTCAAATAGCACAATGGTTATTTTTTTAGAATCCAGCAGATTTCTATAAAAGTCAACTGCAATAAGATTTCACTGAATCTAGTCATAACAAAAAGGTCCCTTAAAATTTTTTCTGAATGTCAAATTTCCTTATCAAACTTGGGAAGTAGGATACAGTCCTGTCAAACAAAATTAGGTTAGTCTATAAATCTTAGCTCTCATCTACATGTCTGTAAATCAGAATAAAATCATATTTGTAGAAGATTAGATTATTTGGCAGAAGCGACCAAATTATTAGGTGTCTCCATTCTCCATACGAGACACATCAAGTACAGCTAACTAATTGTATTATCTTTTCATTAATCCATCCTGTCTATTACATCATACGTTCTTGGTTCTATGTGTGGAATACAACCCTCTTTTTACATATCCATACTTCATCATCATTCATGTATCTATAGATCTACAAATCTATTTACCTACCCAGGCAGTAATGTAATAACTCATTTATAATCATCATACCAAAATATTGTAAAAGTGACACTATCATTTACAATTTTACATGAAAGATTTTGTTGATTTTAAGAAGCAAACTACCCTCTTTCTACATTTATGAGCATGTATATCCATTCAAAATACTATTTCTAACTCTGTATTCCTGCTGATTTTTGTGGTTAAAATGCAAATATTCTATTTCCCTTTTGATATTAACCACAGATTTGTTAATGTTTGTATTGCTCAACATCCAAATCCCCCTTCTCTCTCTCCATGACAGAAAAGATATTATTTTCCACCTCTGCCTTTGGTAGCTAGTGTGCATGTTTTGATTGCCTGAGTTAAAATGACGCTGATGGGGGCAGGCGATAAGGGGTCTGTGCCCACTGGGGAGGAGGTGAGTCAGAAGGAAGGGGTAGGATGTAAGAACAGAAACCAAACCTTGTACGAGAGAGTAAGGGGCTGGTAAGGGGGGCCCCCCTCCTCATGTCGATTGGATGTGACAGCAGAGGAGAGGGCTTCCTGCCCAGTTTGAAGGAATCAAATCTTTTACCAATATGGCTGAGGATTGACCTGTGTAGAAACTATTTGTTTTTATTGAGCATGCACTGAAATACATCATAGATTTTCATATTTTCCATGCCCTATTTTGAATGGGACAATGATTGGAGAGAAAAAATAGTTGGAAATAATCCCCTTTGAAACTTTTTCAGTTAACTCCTTTTTTCATAAAAAATAGTAGTCATTACAATCATTAACAAAATAAAGGAAATAGAAGGCTACTAACTACTAAACAATTCATCAACAAATCACTCCATTTGCACAGGGATTGACTGTCTTGTGTTATTTTACTTTTGAAAGACACTAGCTGATTCCTTTCTAATGGAAAAGTGATCAAAGATATCAAATTATCATGTGATATTGATTAGAGCTCACAAATTGAAGATTATGAATTGAAGATAACCACTAGTCAAGTTTCAATCAACAAGAACATTATTCACATCTTCCCCAAATCTCACTTATAGATATATAAAATAAAGGAGTAGCCTGAATTACAAAATATTTACAAACCAAGAGAGTCAAGTTCTGTTAGCGTAGTAAAATTATTTAATTTCCGTACATCAAGCTCCATGGTTGAGATTAATGGTTAAAAATGGAGATGTAGAAAGCTGTTATACATTTACTTTGGCTACCGTCTCCAGCTGTGTGTTATTTTAAGATGGTCTCAGTAACCTACTTGGACTTTTCCTGTTCCTAGAGTATCAAACCAGCCTACTAGCTGGACACTTGTCATTGCTCATAGCCTCCATATCCCTATCAATACTGAAGTCTCATTTCCTAGTCAATATGAGAAGACCAGATGAAAAGGACTTCTTTATTCACTTGTTTAGGGTTAGCTCCATTCCCCAAATTAAAACTGTGACACTTGGAAATCATGTCATCTTCCATATGACATGATATATGGCAGGCATCCAAACTAGGCCTATATATTTTGTTACTGAATACTATAAAATGTATGCATTATATCAAATATAATTGAAATGACACAGATAATTTGTCAAATATTTTCATTTTAGTTTCTATTCTTGAGGTATTCATTACCGTTGGATTTTAGCTTCATCACTTGGGACCATTTAAACCCCATTTTCCATTACAATTTCAAAAGCCAAGTGAATCCTGTCAATATTTTGTTCACTCTATCCTAACATTGTCCAGGGGGTGTTTAACAAAGATCCCAAGTCGAACTTATTATGTTGGACTTAAACATTATGGAGAGCCATTTGTAGCCTTAAAATTAAGTTTATTCAAAAGCAAAATTTCAAGTATCTTAGACTTTTCATGAATTCCACATCAAGCACATGAAATCTCCTTTATATTAGAAAATATGAATGATTTGAATCAACATTGTATGCCTTTTAAAATAACTTTTACAAAATATGTTCAAAGATGCTAACGGCTTTCCATAATTGTTAAGTCCAATTTAAAGATAAGTTCATCTTAGGATCTTTGTGAAACACCAAACAGCAGCTCTAGCCGAATCATCTCAAGACCACACTACCTCATTCTTTTGAAGGTTTAGTCATAATTTCAAAATAACCTGAATCCCTTGACATCTCCTACCAAACAGTACCTTATGTTCTTTTTCTCAGCCATTTGCTGATGAGTAACACAGGTACGTGACAACGAATGAGACAAAGCTTTTCACATCACAGACAGACAAATAAACTTAAAAAGTGCTTATGACATGAGCTCTGTCCTTATAAGGGGGCATCTTGGATGAAACTGAGTCAGACAAAAAAGAAAGGACTGAACTATGTTGTAATCACACACAGGAGTATGCATGGGTGGGAGGGTGTTAGAGAGAGAAAAACAGGAACCAACATTTTTTGTTGGATTAATGAATGAGAATAGTACACTGTGGTGAAGTTAGGAGGCATCAAATTTTATGTTAACTGAATAACAAGTTAACATTGTCATCTGCATCTTGATGTTTGTGAAAAACAGGAAAAGATGTGACCCAAGAAATACAGGAGAATGAGAAAATATCAAAAGACAAAGAGAGAAATTCTCAAACACAAACAATACTTCCAGATCTAACTCTGATAGCAGTATTTCTTCAAATTAACAAATGTTTTTGTTTTTTGTTGGGATTTGGGGGGGGGGTGGAGTGGTGACAATACCAATATTTTTAATGGACATCAAAATCATTGCACTTGGATGAAAAGGAAGTTGGTGTTAATTGTTCTCAACTAGGGCAGGCTAGAAAGGGGTGCAATGTTCATCAAACATTAAAACAAAATTATAGTGCACTATTGACAAGTGATCAGTCATAAAAGCACTATATTTACATTAATGACCTTAAGTATATCAGTCACAGCAATATCCTAGAATTTGATGTCTGGGAAACCCATCTTCAAGGAGAAAATTCTTTTAGCACATTATAGGATGTCTCAAATTAGCAAACCACAATAAATACATCCTAATTTCCATCACCAGGCACACTCATGTTGCTGCTGTTATACAGTTACTGTGGTAACGTCTTTGTTTACATAGGATCTAATATCATCTCTTCCTTGAATAGTAGCAATTAGATGCTTGGATGAGCTACTCTGGTGGGCTAAAATGATGTTTCAGTGATGGATTAATGTATCTTTAGTCTTGATTTGTCTGCTGCAGGAACATTAACATTTTCACATCCAAAAAGGTCAACATTTCTCTTTAACAGTTGAGTGGTATGTGTTCCTTCAAGGCTCAATGTATGTTAATGAATGATTACTTGGCCATAAAAACATGTATTTCAACATAGAGTAATATTAGCGAAGAATTTAGATGTATTTATAACCTGCCTAAGTATTTGGCTCGTTAAAGAAGAAAAAATCTGTCCTTAATTTTGAAATTAAAATGAAAGTCTATTCCCAATTTCGCAACCAATCGCATGGATGATTGACCATATTGACATACAAATACAATAGTACTGAACGATTTTTCTTCAATCTCTCCCATATATTTTTTCATTTTTAAGACTTCAGAATGAAAAGCTATATCTCTTTATGATACAATTTTGTAAATACGACAAAATCACTTTGGTTTTTTAAAGATTAAATGCCAAAGCCGACACCAGGGAGGTGGAAACTGTCTGCCCACTCCATCTAGGAGATAGAAGAGAGCCTTGAGAGAGAGTCTTTAGTGATCTAATTCAGTGATCAAACTCTTCCTATCCTGTCTGAGCCAAGCCTGAGGATATCTTCCGGCTTGAGCTATTGGATTAGCTATATTTCTATTAGGTCTTAGCACGACTCAATGATAGGTTACTAAATTAATTCTCCTAGCTGTCTCCTAGTATCCCTAGGAAGAAAGAAGACTTCTGGGTAGTCCTGATGCCTGATGTGATACAAACTGATTACATTATGGGAGTTCCTGGAGCTTTGCAGTTTACCAGGAGGGCCTGTTAAAGGGTATGCTGAAAGAACAGAATCAGTGGTATATCACACTGTCTAAAAATACAGTGACAGAATGCAACAGTCCACCTTTTTTTTCTGCAAGTTTTATTGCCAAGAATACAAGCTATTTATACTTATTGACCGAGCAAGTCTTTGCATGGTAAGTAAAGAACAGAGATGATATGTAGCCATTTTTTCGTGATGTAGTGCTTTGCAAGTGGATATGTATCATCTTGATTCTTGATGTAGTTCGCATGTCATAAATTCATACAATAAGCAATGTGAACCAAAAAGAAGTAGCTCTTTAAAATTTTATCTCTATTCCTGTCTGTCTGGACTACAAGGAAACAAACTTCTCTATACCACTAACATCAAGAGCATATGTCACTTACAACCCCCACCCCAATTTGAATGCTCACTCCTTTCCCTCTTCTACCCCTCCCTCTTCTACCCTTCCCTCATTTCTTTCTTTTCCCTCTCGATCACAAAATCAGCCCTTCTCCCCCTTTTCATTTTCTACTCCTATTCCAACTAGGTACTAGGAAAAAAAAGACTCAATATGTCTAGACTGATTAACCTGATGATAGAATTTACTTCTCCTATTCTTTTTCCCTCTCCTCCCCTTAAAGCTCCCTCAAAGTGTTGAAAATACTAAACCATTCATGATTAAAAACATGCCACTTCCCCAAATAGATGAAAAGTATGTCTCCCTTCCAAACACATCATTTTTATCTGTTTTTATTGTTTTCAAGTTTTTTTTTGTTTATTTCTAATTTCCTCTACCAAAAGAAGATTAATTAACTAACTTAAAACGAGTGAGACCACCAATAATGAATGGGGGAACATGTTATACAGTTGTTCGATGTGTACATGATAGTATGGTAGCTCTCGTTACATCAAGGTTCTTCATAACATGTCCATTAAAAAAAAAAGTGTTCTCAAAAGGCAATGAACTCTCCTGAGCTTGCAATCAAATTTGGTGAATTCAAGATTCATGCTATTACCATGGAAAAGATAAGCAGCAAAGAGAACTACTGACCTAAAAGAGAATATAACAAGATGAAATAGTTGCTGAAGGGGGGGGGGGGGGAAGAACTTTTCATGACTGTCTTTTCTCTAGCTAATGCAAATAAAGACTTTCTACAGCATAAGTAATAAGGTTATTAGGTTACCCTAAAGGGAAAATAAATATCAATATCAGGCTAATTATAGCTCTCTAACATATTTACCTTGGACATTCAATACTATTTTTCTCTCTTAACCAACAATTTCTTTGGGGCTAGCTTTTTACTCTTCTGACGCACACTCACTCTCTTTCTCCTTTTTTTACCTCCCTAAATGTACCTACCTACCTATATCTCTATTTCTCTTGTTTCCTTTCTCTCATACCCAACTGAAATCCATACCAAACTGAATTTAGTTATAAAACAGAACAATATTTCTGATTTCTGGAACAGGAAAGACCCACGATTTGCATGACATATTTTCTTACAGCCCTGGCCTAGAACATTACTTTTCATGAAAGCCGTCCTTTTCCCTATTTCTTATATCTCAATGATGACACATATTCTAGTCATGTCAAAATGATTTCTCTTTTATTTTCTTCAATATCTCTAATCTCACAGGAAAGCTGAAATATCTCATTTCAAACAATCCATACTCAAGACTAAATCTCTTGATTGATAACCATTTGACACATTATTTCATTGTAGGCCTCACTATAATTACCATTTCTTGGTACAACAGTTAGTTTCCCTTCATTCTGCTTCAGATGATCTTAGAAATGTTGACATTATCTTATTATACTATCAATTTCTGACAGTAGGAACCCTTCATTTTATTGATAAAATCGCCCTCTTAAAAAAAAAAGTAAACAGCTTTAATAATAAAGTATTCAATTTTTTATCTGAAATGATCTTCACTACATCATATGTTACTATTGTATTGTTGTACGCTAGTGAGTATACTCGTTCTAGGATGTATTTCATCTGTCAGTACACCTAATTATAAAGAGATAACTCTTTCATCTTTAAAGTATGGGTATGACTACCAAAGGTCAAGATAACACACTTTAAGGACCTTGTTTGCAGAGGGAAATTGGTCTCATCTCACTTCAGTTCCTACACTCATTAGAAGCTGTTCCTTAGAACATCATCTTCAAATTCTTATCCAAGCAAGGAGATGTAGCAATCAGACTAGGCCTTTGAACTACCGGTACTGGCATTTTGTTAAAGATTTCATCTTGATGATGCTACAAGGCGATGGTATTCCTTCTTATCTAACCTGCTTTGCATACAAGACAAGATGTTTATCAACATTTTGTTTGATAATAAAATACTATTGGTTCAAAGTTAGATTTTGTCAAGGCCAATAAAGAGGGGAGAAGTCAAAATGGGAACAAAAATGCAAACTCTATACAAATGAAAGTTAGAGCATTGCTGTATCATTGACTTTGTAAAGACCTTCAGATACAAACGAAGAATTGAATCAACAGAGAATTTGCCTGATACAATGTGTCACTTAATTTCATTGCAAGTTGGCAACGGTATTTAATTTTTGAGATGACTGGATGGGTTAATATAATCATTGGGGCAAGAGACAACAGCTGTACTCATTTGCAGGAGAGCAATATCTGAGATACATGTATATAGAGATAGAAGAAATTGAGGCTGAATAATGAGAGGGGAGGGAGAGAAAAGGAGAGCAAAAGAGAAAGAGAGACTCTGGAAGAGAGAAGATAGAAAGGTGGTAACATATTTACTAGGAGAAAGAGAGATGGAGAGAGAGGGAGGAAGAGATGGAGAGAGATAGGGGGAAGAGATACAGTGATAGACAGACAGAAACAGATTTGAGTGAGAGGAGAAAGAGAGAGAAAGAGAGAGGGGGGACCAAGAATTACAGGAGATGGATAAATACTTAAGAGAGGGGAGAACAGATCTAAAACATAGGGAGAATTTGATGAGAAAAAGGTTACATGATTGAGCAAAATGGAATAGAGACAAACACAATATATATAAGGGGAGAAAAGTGGGGACAAGGCAGAGAGACATAGGGGAGGAGACACAATAACGGATGCCTTACTGACGAGACCTGACACCGTTGGGGATGCATACGACAGACAAGAGGGCCAAGAAAGGGGGCAAATTACGCAATTTTCCTACAATTTCCTGAGGCCAAAAACTATAATCACAGGAAATGTACAGGTTGGTAGACCTTTCTGGCTATATCATGCCACTGCATAAAATACAATAATTTGTAATCTTTTGATTATAAACACAAGGCTCTAAGTATAGTCAAGTTCCATATAGATAGATTACTTATTGAAGCACAGACATAAATGTGCCATTCAAGATGAAAAATTCTTCTCATTAGTGCAAAAAAACAAATCATCCAGGGAGTTAGAATTATTGCAATCAACATATTTCAGCAGATGTTCTGTACCAACATCAAGACTGGCAGCAACAGGAAATGTCCGTTTTATTTAAAAGAATATCGGCAAGATTAAATCATGAAATATAGGCCAACATCATGGCTTTCCAACTGAAAAACATCTCTTCCTCATCATTTCCCTTTTTGAACTTCCTCTCAAATGTCAGACAGAACAGCAGAGCATGTTTGAGAGACAAATGTTCCGGCGACCCTGTCCCAATTAACCTGGAAAGCTTATATCAGATGAAGATAAGACCACTCCCTGTCTCCCAGCTATCCAAACCACTCATCAAAAGTAAACCTCACAACTACTTGATAGGTGTTGTTTTTCAAACTGGACAACCAACTATGCTCTCTTCAGTGCATCTCATAAATATTCTAGCCGTGCGTTATCAAGACAAGCCTCAATAAGGAGAGCTTGTCTTTGAGAACATTCCACCCACTTCCTCTGTAGCTGATATGGTTCATAAATTGCTTCACCCCTGTCACCCTTGGAACATATTTCTTCTCTGTTTCTATTTCAGCCTTTGAATGACTTTAAGAGCTCTTCTGTATGGAATTCTATGATATTAAGCAAACTGTAGAGATATTTAAAAGAAAGAACTGGTTGTTTGAAAACCTAACAAATTCCAACCCTTTACAAGTATCTTTTATTCCAAGCTAACAGACTGGGTTCATGTAAGGACACAAAGTCTTGGTCATGGGTGAATACTGTCTGCTCTGAATCAGAAGGGCATTAGTCCATCCAATATGATTCTAGCTAAAGCCTTTCAAGCTCTAAAAAGACAATAATAAGTTCTAAATAGGAAAAGATAAAAAGTTCTGAATAAAAAATGACTTTTCAGAATTCTGGTATCAGCCTAAAACAATTTATTTTAAATCAAGAAGATCCTCACACAAACTGACACAAGAATATGTATTTATAGAACGAACTAAGAGTAGAACCTTTAAAGACACTCTATGACATCTATGGCATCCATGATGGGTCGTATAAGTTCAGCCTCTGTCATCTTCTCAATAAGCATTCTTTAGATTGAAAGATTAAAGTCTCAACAAACTCAAGGCAGGAAGAGACACCACGACGAGAAGAAATCAAGGAGGGAAATTGGTGAGGAAGCTAAGGTTTTCGGACTCCTCTAGTCGGAACATGGAAAATTGGAGGGGTCTTAGAATCCAGAATAGCGTGGTTCTTTGGTTATTGCTTGTTTGAACCTCATGTTATACATTATGTCATGCTGAAACACAAGTGTGTGTGATATTCTACTGTACTTATTCTCTTAAAAACAAGAGCATACACATGGAGAAATCATGCCTGAAGATATCTTTGGAGTGATGCATTGCAACCTGTCCTTTACAACACATGTTATGAAGAAATGAAACATCCCATGATAGTACCATTGACCAAAAGGCGAGGAAGACCCATTAGTAAGTGGCCACATCATAACCATTTAGTTTTGGGATGAAATAGGTAAAAGATTTGTGTTGTTCTTGACACTTTGCATGGAATCGTTTGTTTCTGCTTTTTACATATTTAAAGTTTGATGTATAAAACCTGACACCCATTTTGAATAGGATATTCCTGCTGACAAACATGATACTTTAAGTATAGACGCAGATCTTGGGGGCCAGGTCTCTGACGTTTTAGCAAGGTACCAGAGGAAGGGGACACATGACAAGTAACTAGTCCCACAGTCGCCATGAAACTCATCTGTTTCCATGGAAACCCCTATCTTACCTGCTTCATGCATCACATCTGCAATGGGGAACACTGGGGATTCTTCATTTCACACATCACTGTGTAGACACCTTCCTTCCCAGTTCATAAAAACAGGCGTTTCAGCTAAATGAATCATCTCCTCATTCTTTTTAAAGTGCTTAATAAGCTTAACAATATGTAGATTTTTCTGATCTAAAATTTTAGAAGTTGTCATTCAGACCAAGTTATTTCTCACTAATTCAAAGTGGTATTCTAAACATTTGGATCTGAAAAAACAATGCAAAAACCAGAGCACATGGACTCCAAAAATAAATCTCTGCAACCCCCAAACAAAACCAAAAAAATCTAAGATTAAAGAAAACTAAATTTTACAACCAATGAACAGGAACAGTTTTCAAAGGCACTCTTAATTCCTGAGGCAAGGTGCCTTCAGCTCGTGTTTATTTTGTCACCATCTCTGACCTACCTGCCATCCATGTAGCTGACTCTGTATCTCTTGAACATGGACAGATGCCTCATGTTTTCTCTTCATATCATTGATGTGCCATGCTACGTTAGTCATTGACTTGAGTGCCCTGGCGATCACATCCCGCCCCTGTTCTTCCTTGTAATGCTTCATCATATCCTGCCCAGACAAAAAGAAACGGATCAAAGAGAGAGAGAAAAACAAGCATTATTTGATGAATGATTTTACCCAAATCTAACTCGTAGGATGAATTAGAAGCAAAGGAAAAAAGGAAGAGTACACATGTGTAGAAACGCAAATATTCAGAGCATGGAAAGGAAATGTAAAGAAGACGCTAAATGTCACAGACCATATAACTGAGGCAATATACCAACTTAAAAAGTTGTAGGGTTAGGAAGTTCTTGGTTATGTGGACTTTTACTGTCTAATCATACACATATCAGGAGTACTGGGCACTGTTTCACAAAACCGTCATAGGTACAAGTTCACAGACATCCAATTGCAATGTGTATTTTAATTTGCACGTGTTTCAATGGAATGCTCACGAACTTGTACTTATGAACGCTTTGTGAAATGATGCCCTGGTCTAAAATATATACAGGTCTATGGATGCTCTTCATGTTAATGATATGCAATATTTTTATGCTGAAGAGGAGACTTTGATGTGAAATAATTGAAAATAAATCTGATATGCAACTTCAAAGTCTGAGGAATAAATTGTTCAGGAAAATATGTAAACATAAAAAAATACAATATCTTTATGCCTAGTCTCCAAGTTTAACTTCATTATTCTGGTTTAATAATTCATATTCTTTTTTCTATCTGGACCTTTGTATTTTTTGTTTGTCAAACTTCATTGTATTAATAGGTGCAAGCATCCCCCCTCAATCTCTCAATCTCTTTCTCTCTGTTCATGAGGTGCCTTCATGATGAATATAAGAAACTAACACAATACCCTTGCAAGAAAGAAAGACGGAAGCTGAAATTAGAAGCAGGTTTTAGGTATACAGCGAGCTACAGAAATAGCAAAGCATGAGAAAGCATTGCGATAGTCATGGTCTAGAAACGAATGGGTGATTGGATTCTCTTAGGAGGGCTTCGAGATCCGAAGTTGGAAACTTCTGACTTTCTTACTACCCTGGAAGATCAGCAAGAAAGCAACGAGAAGTAGTGACCTGGTGATTATTCACACGGTTCCTGGCGCTTTTGACGTCAATAGATTAGCATCAAGTATACAGTCATATGTGCCAGGCCAGGAAATGCAGCATTTTATTATTCCAATGGGCCAGGTTTTTTTTTCCAGCAACCCTTTAAAGATCATTTTCTTTCTCTCTCTCTCTCCATCTCTTTATTTCTCTACTTCTCTTCATCCCTCTTTCCTCATCTCTCCTGATGACTCCTACTACCCTATGGCAAGACAACATGAAACTGTATATCACTTTGCAGTTGTCTATGAATGTTTTCCTTTTCCTTTTCCTTTTCTTTCTTCTACCTTATCTCTGATTGCCACAAGTACGATTCTAAAATAAAACCTGAGCTCGATACTTGATCGATGGTTGAAAGACAAGAGTCCGCAGAGATCTTTCATAAACTACATTCAGCCAATGTATAGCCATTTTAGTTTACTTGTTTCATAAGTTCTTTTTGTCGACATTGACTGTTAGTTGGTAGGATGTCCAGCTAGGGTTGGGAAACTCCAGTAAGAGCCCAATTTAATTGTTCTGACATACACTTACCGGTACTCAATTTTCTTTTATATTTTTCTCAAATCATAATACAATATGATATAATGAAGAAAAATGATCTTGAATTATACATCTCACCCTTTCAAGAGTGAGCATGTTGTAGATACATTGTGTGTTACTGCTTTACATTCATTTCATGATTCCGATATGATTTTTTTGTTGTTTTGTTTAAGGGTTCCGATAGATCCTATGAATTTCCTTATAATACACCCTCTACGCACTGTTTTTGGCACCAAGTTTTGTCAAACATAAAAATCATTTTCACCTCAAAACAGGTCAAAAGAATAGAATCAGACCAAACTGGAGCAAAAATGGCTGCAAGCCAAGATAAAGAGCCCCTTAAGTTTGCAAAGGTGTTTCACCTCTGGTTAGTTGTTAGCACAGAGGAAGAAAAGGAAAGGTTATTTTTATAAAATTCTGAGAACAAATCGGACTACCTAAAGAAGAAAGGCTAGCTGTGTAGTGAGAGCAAACACTTTAAAATTGTCCCAGAATTATTCAGAGGAAAGAGAGGGAAACAAATCCAGGTATTCTAAACACCTTGTAAGGAGAGCAATATTCATGTCGATTAAAAAAATACATTTTTGAATTTGCCAGGTCTGTAAAATTTCTATGAATCAAATTGAATAGAATGATGGAAATATTGGATATTATATGAGCTAAAATCAAAGAAATTTCAGAAAGAAATATTAAACACAACCTGTGATACAAGATCTTTCTTACTTTGGAATTCTGATAAATGGAATGAAATATATTTCTTCAACTGTATTTCAACTATATCTGAGTATTGATGGAGACGAGGGCAGTATTTATTTAGATTGATTTTTAAGGGGGGATTAGACACTTCCCCTTATTGATCCAGTTAGAGGATGGGGAAGAGAGGGGGAGCTGAGGAGAGATTTAGAAGGGGAAACTCTGACAAGATCTTTGGCCTTTACTAGCATGATGCAGGTATGAGGAGGGATGGAGGAAACTTGAGAACAATGGACCGGTAGAATGACTGTAGAATGACGGGGGAGGGGGTGCTCTCATGGGTGCAAACAAGTACCTCATATAGGATTCTAAGAATAGAATGTGTAGAGTGAAGAAAGTCACAGGAGCTTTAAGCTAGGAATGTATAACTTGACTTACGCAATGCAGCTAAGTTACACAATGATAGGTAGGTGTTGAAAAAATATCATTATTAATCAATATTTTATATCTTTTATTAGATATACTATATTGTGCATTTTTTAAAGAAAACATAAGCATTTTGTGTTTTAATCTCGTTATAAACAATGATGCAGACTACAAATAGATGACTTACAAAGCATAAATCAATAAAATCAAGACATAATCCTATCATCATCTCAGAGCTTTCAAAGGAATAAATAATCACAGCATTTGTTCTGCGCACTGACTTTCCAATGTCCCGGGGTTCTATGAACCATGACACTTCATTTCATCTACGTCAAAGGAAAACATTAATTCTATCATGGTTATATTCATCGTCATGTGTTTTTGATAACTCATCTACAATGCTCAGCAAAAAGGAAGAATTGTCACCTTGAAATTTCCTTTCATGTCCCCCTGATCCACAAACTAACTCCTATAAAATGTGTCCAGGTATGTTGTTATTGAAAATGCTCACAAACAGTGACACACACAACAGGGATGATGGAATCATTAATCATCATTATCTAATCTATACCCTCCAGCTAACTCTGCCAAAAAACACCCACCCTGGATCCTTGGTATTAGTGCCAATTTGAAGAATGATGTCAGATTCTGACACATCAATTTTTCTTACAATCTGAACGAATCGAGGGAGTATTTGATTAATGATTACTGAGAGTTGTGATTACATTTTGCCAGAAATGTATGTTTGACAATATATGGCTTTAAATACCATGGAAACCTATCAATAATAAAGATTTTCTTTATCATAAAATTATATCTTACTGGAAAGTGACTTTCAATATATATGATTGTTACACACATCTTTATATTATTCCCAGAGTGACTAGTACTTGGTTTAGTCTAACTTTACGCTCATTTACACAAGTACCGACAAAACCATTCTCTTCAGATGAAGTATATTTAATTTCATTCATGTCAACCATAATGCAAAAAGTGTCTTTTTTATGTTTGATTTGTAATTTTCTTCTCCATCTTCTAACATGAATTTCAAAGTGAAAGTCCTTTTTGAGCAAAGGGAAGGTGAGTAAAATGAAACTGTCCTGTTTTTCAGTTAATTACCTGGAAGAGGAGATGGTACTTGAGTATCCTCTGAACCGGTTTGAGAAGGTAGGCACCTAGAGCAAGACCATGATTGAGTTGAGCCTGTTGCTCTCTGAAGAAGTCTGAGATGAAAGGATCCTGCATACATTCGGTCAGTACGTCCACTGCCTTGGGGTAGTTGGTGCAGTATTTGGTGTAAATGCAGAAATCATCCTCCTGTAGCATGACCAAAAAAATACAATCAAATCAATATACATAAAGAAGAAGACGAAGTAGTAGTAGTAGCAATAGTAGAAGTAGCAGTATTAGTTAGTAGTAGTAGCAGTTTTAGTAGTAGCAGTTTTAGTAGTAGCGGTAGCAGTCGCAGTAGTTATAATAGTAGTAATAATAGTAGCAGCAGGTGTAGTAGTAATAATAACAACAACAACAATGACAACAATGGCATTTATATTGCACATAACAGTACATTGTGTCAATGCCTTTCAGTGTTTTCATATTGCAAGTTTGCATCAAACAAAATTACATTATTGTACAGAATGTTCACAGACTTACATATTTCTTTTGCTCACTCAAATAATCAAATTAATACTGTCTGAAGAACTTGATTTTAAATAATTATTTGCTTCAGCTCACAATTGCCTCTGAAACACAGACAGAGGCAATTCTGTCAAAATTCCCAGGATATATTAGATTTGATTAGGCACTTTCTCCCACCATTGGTCTCCCCAAAAATCTACCACAAATCAGTCAGTGCATGTTACAAACATGGCTTGAATACCTAGCATATAGACATGTCAAGTTGAGTAAGGACCAACTACTCATTCACTCAGGCAGAGGCGTCTGTCTACTGGGGTTCAATGTTTGGGTGCTACAATCTAATTAATGGGAACCAAATTAGTATTAATCATTCTGAGACGAGGGTGCTAATTGAAACCTCTCAGTACTGATCTTGTGGTGTGACTTAGAGGAGGTGGGAGTGGTGTACCGGCCAAATCATGGATGTATGTACGATGGAATGGAAAATATCCATGAATGAAGTGAGAGAGAACTAAGTTAACACACCAACAAAAGGGAAAAGACAAGGTAAAATCCTATTTTACTTTTTGTGTGTAATGTTATAATAAATATCAAATTTAACGACATGGTATTAACAGGGCAACACTGATAAAGAAAGGGAGATACACGTTGAACTATATACATTCTGGTTATACATGACAGGGACAAGAAATGACAATAAAGTAGGCCATCTCTTCCCAACCCAGCTGTACTTAAACAGACAATTTTCTTTATCATGGCTTGCCTCTGCAGCATACAGATAGTGTCATTTTGTTTAAAATAGATGGCAAGATACATTTTTCCCGGTCAATCACCCATCTTCTAAAATAAAATTTGATAGGGAGAGAGTACTACGGAGAAGGGGGAAAATGTTGCACATCAAAGGGGTAAGGGGTTAGGGAAGGGGATAGGGAAGGGGGTACAGCACAGAGAAAGAAGAGGTTTGTAAGACGAGCAAACACATCCCTAGGCTTTATTTTCTCACTCTTCAGCTCCAGTCTTTGTGGTTTGCACAGAAAAATATCATGAGGAAATTGAGTTGATCAAGATCTGTATCACACTGATGTCTATCATACATATATCTGACACCTCCAACAACAAACAGGTCAAGAGGAGCTCAGGTTTATAATCCTTAGCCTAGACCTAGTAGCCTCAAGGTGGAATATAATCATCTTCCTGGCAAAGGATCTCTGGTCACAATACAACGGTATTCACTACCTTTGAACTTTTAATAGCTTCCCTCACCTTGTATCATACAGAGATGACTGTTAGTCATTCACTACTTCAGGATAACAACTTTTATTTCCAGTTTTCTTTCACATCAGCATTTCATAAACCATCAATACTGGGGTCATTTCAAATTTCTATTGCAACGTAATCCATTGAAAGCACAAAGTGCTTGATGACCTTGTTTCGTGTTTCCGCATTTTTGCTTGGAATCAAGGACCCATATTGTTTCCAATCCTACCAAATAAAATTGCTACCTCTCATGATGTGTTGTTTATACACATATTTCACATAAGACTGTTTGACACTAAGAAAACTATGAAAATATTTTCTACCACATCTTTCATTAGGTCCATAATTAGACACACTAAATATTATTGTGTTTCTTCCCTTTTACATTTTCACTATTTCATATTTCATCAGTCCTCAACATTTCTTCAGGGAATAGACAAATTCTTTCTTGTCACAATATAGCACTCTGTTCTTTGTTTCACAATGGCCGCCTACGGTACAAAAACAAGGACCTTTGACCCCTAAGACAAAGTGCATCCATTCCTTCCAGCCACTCCCATTCTTGACCCTAATGATATCATATAAAAGATATGAGAGTTATGGATATGACCAAATGACCAGCTGGGAGGCATTATAAGCCCATCACTGTCAATTCCACTCATCATGCCACACTTGGGCAGGTTAGGTCGGCAGGGCTACCCAATCCAACAGACCGAGGGGACAAATATTACTGCAGGCGACAAGTGCCGAATGATACGATAAGCTAATATACTTTTTTCTTTCTTACAACTCCCAATTCAGTCTAGTGAAAGTGCATTCGGTGGAGGAGAAAAATTGATGGATAAGTCATAGAGTTAATCTACGATTTCCTGAAAAGCGCTTCTGTGCAATTCAATTCAATGAGTAATCTTGCAGTCACATGAATTCAAATCCATCAGAGGGTGACTTTTGATTTTTACAACTTTGATCTTGAAACAAATTGAAGAGGTCATAAACAAACCAAAAGGTACCCATCATTCAAAGGATATCTGAATGACAAATATGTTTCTCCAAACTTTGATCCAATGCACTACTTTGTCCAATGCACTACCTTGAACCCACTACCGGTACAAATAATACAAATCAAACATTTGTGATTTCATTCTGTTTAATTACTTGTAGCTTGAGCTTGACAAATGGCCATCAGACAAGAGATACTTTTTAGCACTTTCATCCAAAAACCTTTCCACTTGCTAAGGGTGTTCATATGAATGATATAAATGTACTTGCCATCATCACGTGTAGTTTGGAGTGGTTTGTTTGATAATTTTTCAAAAATATATTTGTACTATTAATATAGGCCTATAAATAGAATTTACAGAATAAGAAACAACTACATAGCTAGCAGCAAAGTGTCCTTAACAAAGCACTATTACCACATTGACAAAACAAAGCAATTATATTTAGTGAAAGTGAAAGTTTGAATTCAAAGAAGTGATCCTTTGCCAGTGGGGGAGTGGGGGAATGTCTTTCCTGTCAGATATCAAGTTTATAGGCGTGTCTTCACCATCTCGAGATTGCAAAATATCCAGCTATTTTGAACTATCCCGATCGCAAACTATCCAGCTATTTGCGTCTTCACCAGACCGAAGTGGCAAATTAGCTGGATAGTTGGTCGGGATAATATCCCAAGATATCTCGGTCTAGTTTGCAAAATATCCTTCTATTTCCGAACTAGCGGGATAGTTTGCGAGCGTCTTCACCAGACCGAAGTACGGAGTCAATAATCCCGATCCCATCATGCACAACGATTTCCGGTTTTCCGTGTTGTTGTTTACTTCTACTAGCGCGCACATGTGATCTATACCACTCAGTTAGCTCAGCGTACATCTACCGTATTTTTTGCGTTCAAATCGTCAGTTTTCTGCATTTACTCGTCTAGTTTGTTTTTGTCTTTGTTTTGTTTTTTGTTTGCTGTTCGCCGTTGTACTTAGGTGTTAATAATGTCTCACTGGACAGCGGAGCCAGTACTTGTTTACGTTTTACAGCGCGGGTAAAATCTTAAATCCGCGCGCTGGCCGTACAGTCATTCGCTGAAGTGCGCATGCGTCAATCTCGAGATTATTTTTCGAGCTAGTTGGTGATGAGCGTATCGGTCTGGTGAAGACGCAAATAGCTGGATAGCTTTCGATCGGGATAGTTCAAAATAGCTGGATATTTGGCAATCTCGAGATGGTGCAGACACGCCTTATGAGAGGTTTCTAGACACTCCCTAAACCCATAATAGTCCTACAAGTATAATCCAGAGGCCTGCCAGAGGTGTACGCACCAATATGGTTTTGGCTGCTTTTACTCTATATGGCTGTCGTCATCAGCTCAAGTTTGCCAAAAACCCTGCTATTTTAACTATCCCGAATGCATATTAGCCAGTTAATTTGCGTCTTCATCAGCCCGCAATTGCAATTAGCGGAATATAGCGGAATATATTCAGCACCGCGCTAGTACAACTAGTAAACACGGAAAACCGCAAACTAGACCGAGATATCTTGGGATATTATCCCGACCAACTATCCAGCTAATTTGCTACTTCGGTCTAATGAAGACGCAAATAAGTTGGATAGTTTGCGATCGGGATAATTCAAATAGCTGGATATTTGGCTATCTCGAGATAGTGCAGACACGCCTAAAGTGTAGCCATTGGAACAAGGTTCTGATGCCTATTATAACACAGAGAGATACAATGAATCACAAGGTGCTGTCATTCACAAAACTCTCCAACATTAATCCAACGCTAATTAACCAATCAGGATTGAGGTTTCAGTTGTGACTTGTTGAAACTTGAAAGCTGAATTCTGATTGGTTAATAATGACAAAGTTGCAATCAATCATTAGTGAGGGCCAGTGAGAAGTCTTTGAGATCACTCACCACTTCTAGGAAACAATCAGCCACCTTGACGGGATCTTCATCACACTCCTCAAGATCTGCTAGTAGTTCCCTGAAAGAAAAGCAAACAGATAAAGACAAGTATGGTTATGGAAAGTGTTCAAGAACTTGTTTATATTGTTATAATGCTTTTATGTCATGATACCCGTTAATTTTGTTCCATCTTAATGAAACACGCAATATCAGCTGCTGAACATCACGTCTTATATTTCTCATAGACATCTCAACTCGACTAAATTTGATTTCTAAAAAACAAGGGGAATTTTGGGATCTAAAGTCATTTGTACTTATCTGAGTATCACATAGAAATATTTGGTTAATATCTAGTGCCAATGAGCTATACTTTCCTAGGCCAAGTTGTCAAGCATCACAACATTATGTGAGTAGCCTTCTATACTAGATAACAACTATAGCTTAGCAAAATGTAATGAATATGGGTCCTTATCACTTCCAAATTATGGATAAGAAAATAAAACTTTGACATCTGCAAAAGTGCTTGTCATTTCAAAATCTAATCCAGACTTTCTTTTCTTGTGATATGATACACTTTATGAAATGGTCTTATTTGCACACTGGCTTTTCCGTAAAAGTGTACAAGGATGCTTATTTTAATCTTTGAGAAAAGAGGGGGGAAGAAATCAATTAAAAGATCCTTAAGGACTGCTGTTCATACCTTGACTCAAGATCATCTATTCAGAAATAGAATAGACAACAGCTGTTTATCAACTGACCAATCAACGTGGTCAATATGACAGGGCGAAGTCCAGTCAGGACAAGATGGCATATATACTTCTTCTCATGCAACATGTTTTGATGAAATATAGTTTAAAAAGTAATATAAAAATTGTAAAAAAGAAGAATAAACTTCATATACATGCTATGCATCCATGTACAGGCATACTGGTAATTGCCCAAATCTTGACTGACTTTTTGCTCAATTCAATTCATTGTTCACAATATCACTATAACAATCTTCTCTTTATATCTTAGCAAGAATGTAACAGTACATATAAGTAGAAAGTGTCCTTATTCATCATTCTAAACTCATTCTCAAGTACATATAGGTTGTTTTATATATGTATTCATTCATCATTCTAAACTCATTCTCAAGTACATATAGGTTGTTTTATATATGTATTCATTCATCATGCAGCTCTTTCAAAGTTGGCATTCATTTCAGCAAATTAAACCTCCCCAAAACCAAAACTGACGTGAATTAATTACTCATGAATAAAAGACCTTCCCTCTCCTAATTCAGAAAGGAAACTACAATTTTGATAAAAGAACCACTTAAAAAATATTGGCTCAAACCCAACATTATATTGATCAGGCCTGCCTACTCTGGGAGTTTCTACTTCCTTTTTTTGCCTGACCTCACTCCTATAAGATGGTATCTTTTCATGCAGTTTCCACCCTTTCCCTTTTTTTAATGATAAAATGTAAAATGTGTGACATATTTCACTCCTCAAAATCCATGTTTGTTCTATTTTTAAGACTGCTTTGTTTCCTCATTTTTAAATGATTTTGCCCTTAATCATATCAATTTGAAGAATTTTTGTTCAATTGTGTGTATGAACAGATCTCTTCTCATTGCTTTCTATTTTATTTCTCTAAAATAATAATTTGTATCACACCTTTTAAAGAACAATTTTGGATCTTATTTATTTTAGAAAGCTATATCATGTGTAATTTATCCTGAATTAGCCAAACTGCTACTGGTTAGCTAGAATGACTTACATTGCAACTTATGATCAATCTCTTGTAAATCCAATTATTGTGTTGATATTTTGTACATTTTGTACCAATTTAAGCCCCAAGGTTTTACTCTCAATCCAAATTGACTTCTTGTTTATATTTTTAGGTCTTCTCATCAATCATTATACAATTTTTCCACAGCAAACCTATCAGCATGTGTCCATTGGCCAAGCTAATTCCAATGTGAATAAAATAATAAGAAATAAAATCTATAAATAATTCTTTCTTTCAAGCCCATGGAGTGGCCTTGGACATAACTTGGGAGGAGGAGGGAAGAGGAGGGAGAAATTGAGGGAGGTATCCCTTCCTTGTATTCCTGTGCTGAAAAGATAGGACAAGACTGAAGGAAACTACAGCATGTAGGACACTTGATACTTCCTCAATTAATAGGGCTCATTTACCGTCTCATGAAAGATACCCTCTTGGTAAGATTGGAACCAGGCAATTCAATTTCATTTAAAGAACTTGTAGTCTGGATCTGGAATAAATATGTAAAATTGCAGCTCTTCACAATTCAACAACTGTGCTTATGCCTAAACACAGGGGTAGGGGCATTTTCATCAAGTTCTCTTTGGAAACAGAACTCTCCCGTTGCTTGATTTATACTTGTGGTGTACACCTTGGGCAGACACCCAAAGTATACAGGTAATCAGATTTTCCTCACAGTTTTTTCGGGGAAGAATGCTCATACAATTACCCCCCCCCCCCCCCAAACAGACAACTCATTTTTTCAAACAACAACAAAAAATTCTGAAAGTTGCAATAAAAATGATGAAGTTAGGAGACTGCCTCCCCCACTAAGGTAAGGGTCAGTAACCCAAACAATAATCGATGGCATCATCAACATGTTTATGTGATCTGTCAATATTACATATGGACTGCTATAAACAATCATTCATTACAACCTTTAAAAACCACATTCTCATTGTAACTCAAGTAAATAGCCTTGCAACCTCTTTCAGCATATGATCATGAGGAAGCACACTCAGCCACACACAAGCCACAAGTTCTATTTCCAGACATGAATGAGTCCAGATTCCTCTAAATTTAATTTCATCTAATCTATGATGAGATCACGATCTGCTTACACATGAAAAGCAGATAGAACAGGTGGAACAATGGGATACGGTTGAAGAAACATAACTGTAATTTAATTATCGTCACTGAAAGAAGTGAAACTATTCTTTATTTACTTTTGACTATTTTTCAACTGATTCTTTAGAAGTAATCCTATTTAAGGAAATGCATGAATGTTCTTTTGATTCTGCATTTCACAAAATGAATAAGTGCTTATGGGAGCATGAAAGAGAAAAGACCTCTTTCTAAACAAAACAGTGAGTGGGAAGAGTTAGACTGGTAGAATATTTTGAAAGGGTAAAGGAAAGAAACATGAATGACGTTGAGACAAAAAATAATGGGACTTAATCTCTCAACATCCTAGATCATTATCCTATTCCTAAATGAATTGAAAGGATCAAATCGCATTACGTGTCTTTGTGTCTTATCTGGGGGAATATTGTTGAATGGAGGGGGGAAAAATTAATAAGTGAAGTGATACATTCATGAAGTGAGTTAAAGGCTTACCAAATGATCTCATTTTAAATGTCACGTAACTATGCTAAATCAGGATTATGTCAATACTTCCCACCCAAGTCTTATGGCAGTCTTTGAGCACAGACTGCTGGAAGACTTGTACAAGTTGTAAGCATAATGTGAATAGTTGCTTGAGCTTTTAAAGCAGTCATGTAGTTTGATTGTAATCACATTCAAGAAATATATTATATTACTTGTTGCCGGTTGTTGTTAATGGTGTACAATACATGTAGTTGTAACAGAAGTGGTCTATGAAATGTTGAATATCTAAACCACTTATTTCTGGTAGTCAAACTCAAGCTTAGACTGATTAACGCCTGTTTGTGCCTAGAAACTAGTATGGTAGCTTTGATGACAGAATTTTTAAATCAACAGTTATTTTTGGTTTCAATTCATCCGGTAAAGCATAAAATTCTGACCAGACGGCCAGACGTTATGCTTAAACTTCCTAACCTTCCTCTGAAGAAGGATTTCCCTTTCCTTCCAATAAATCTCTCCAAGGCCAGGAATCTCCCAGAGTGACCCAAAATTAGAAAATCATGATAATTTTTTTAATAGTTCTGAGGTAATTTCACAATTTCCTAATCTTGATCGCAACTCAGCACCCAAGTCTGGGTTAAAGCAGAGAGAAGGGGTGGTTGAGTGTAGCCGGGACTCAGTATGGACTTACCAATTCTACGCAGTGCTGTGCTAAATCAACCAGTACCTAATCTTATAGAAATATGTTGCATCTATTTTGTCTGTTTAGAGCTACAAAAGGGTTAAGTCATATATAACACAGAATTAGTGCCCTTCTGGCTCTGAATAGACAATATGATAACTTTCCTGAGATATACTTGGCATACTACATGTACATGTATTATGGTTTTGCAACACAATCATTGTGACGATCTCATCCATTTTACATTCATTCAAAGCCATCATAAATGCATGTACTCTAGGACCACCTTCAGAATTTCCAATATAAAAAGTTAAATTAATCTTAATAATCCAATTAAAGATAATTTGTCTGCCTTTGCTTTCCATGCATACCCTCAATTCAGAGAGTAACAGATCTCTGCTCCATTCATAAATGAATATTCCTGCCTAGTCATCATAAGTTCATAATTTTGAAAATTATGAGATTAAACACTGTGTCCTTCATTAAAACAGGTGCATGCTGAACTTTTCGCAGCCTGATTTGCAGTTCAGATATTGTACCCTTCTGTGTTTCATGTAGAGGTTTATGTACTATGATCAAAATCCGTCTACGGTTGTATTAACAAAATACAAGTATGTTTCAAACAGGATTAAATCACTAGTAAAAAACTTGCACCATCTACAAATGAACATATATGTTTTGTAAATTGTATTCAGAAAATCCAGACAGCTTCAAATAATTAGAGACCCAATTTTATCCAATGTCTATAGTGTATGTTATAAAAGTACAACAATTATATAGAAACTTACGATCTAATTTCATTTCAACATTAACTTGATAACAATTATTAATTGTAGACAAATGTAGGCCTGTATCAGTAATTCGTGTCTGCCCATCTTACCAGTAGACAAATCTTTTAACAAATTGTGGTCATAATTATTCAGCAGCTTTGATACGATTCACTCTAATGAATGATTAGGAAAGGCAGTGAATCATAGTCTGGATTGAATTAATGATGAGCAAAGCATGACTGTTTGGTCAATGCTCTCTGCACTGCTTCCAGACCATCACAGGCTTCACAGCAGACAACGGGAAGACAGGCAAAGTCTGCTCATATCCTGACACTCGACCAGCACACTGTTCTACTGTCCGTTTGGAGCGAGAAGGTTGTTAATTCATGTACTTCATCATAGAGTTACCACCCTTCTGGCTCCAAGCAGACGATGATCAGGATAATGACGGTACATGGACAGTGAATACGATGATGATGATACAGTCTATAATTGCTTAACAAGCTAATCAATGTCATTAGCTACACAGAGATGCTGTCCAGCCTCCAGGGGAGACAGGAAAGTCACTGGATTAATCATTGCTTGATCATCAGAGATCTCCAGCAATTCTTCGAGGTAGACCCATTAGGATAAGCAGTTTGATGCAGTTTCTTAATGACATTATAAATTACTATGTAAGCATCACAATAGTTATTGAAAAATAGGCATATTATAAATAGTATTAAAATGCCATCTAGGAAATGAAGATGAAAATCAATCAAATCCCCCCCCCAAAAAAAAAGTGTTCATGTATGTAGAGAATGAAAGAGAGAATGGCAGAAAGGAAATTTGGATAAGGAGAAACAATTAATAAAACAGAACACTAAAGTAGGGAAAGAAGGAAGACTCTGCAAGAGGGAAGGAACAGACTTGAAATTATTCTAACTAGATGTCACCTCGAGCTCAAACGAGGTAGAGATGGGAGGAGACAAACTGTAAAAGCTATCAACGGATGGAAGAGGGGGAAAGGAGGACCATTTTAGAGGGGGAAGCCAAGACCTAGTACAAGGTCAACCTCGGAAATACCGGGGGAGACTGCAGAGGTAAAAGCAGACAAAATGGATACCGTAATAGTTGTACCCCCTTATAGGCCTGTCATCAAGCTGAAGGGAGGGGGAGAAAGAGATGCCTACTCACCTGTTGAAAGAATGAATATCCTCTAGATTGCAGTAGAGAGTGTCAAACTTCTCCTGGCTGAGCTGGATGTCAGGATGGTTCTTCATCGCTTGGTTGTAACCCTGGATGGATTAGAGTTCAAATATCAAATTATGGATGTTGTTATATCGTAATGGTAATGGACATCATAAATTTATTGCAAAAAATATGAGGTTATAAATGGAGATATGTCAAACAGTGATTGTAAACAGAAGACTACTATACCTATCACTATGCACAACTTCTGGATAAAATATAGTATTTCAATAGAACTATTGAGTACAATATGCCCCAATAATAATTACTATTTGAGAGCTGTGCATGATGTTTTAGCACATACAGATATACTGTATCTTTTTTTGTCACATTCAAAATGGTGCAGCCAGGAGTGATATAATGCAAATATTAGCATGTATTATTCTTGGTTAGTTGTTGGATCATTAGCATTATACACAACACAGTGTGTTTTAAAACTGTTGTCAACCACATAAACTTTCCAAATAACCTGCACAAACTGGGTAAATAAAAAGTAGGATGTGGTAAGGCTAAAGCACACATTCTCTCGTGTAAAATGCATCATGAAATACCCTAATTTTTAATTCCGTATGAATAAGCATATTGTGAACAGAGGACCTTCATAATTCTCTCCGAACAACAATAACTCGACTGTGGTTTTATCACATGTGACAAAGAAAATTCCTTCATTAAAGTTCATATCACAGCTTTTTATTGGAAGGTCATTGTTAATGTAAATATACTGTGATTTGGAACCTTTGTGTACATTTGTAGTGTGAATCCCGATACAGAAAGGGAGAGAGAGGATGGGAGAGAGAGAAGAAGAGAGAGAGAGGAAGAGAAAGGGGTGGGGGGGGGGGGTTAACAGACAGAAAGACAGAATGTGAGAAATGCAGGTGAAAATAGAGGAATGGAAAAGGAGAGAAGGGAAGGGAGTTCGAAGAGAGTGGAGAGTGGAGAAAGAAGAGAGGGAGAGAGAGAGGGAAAGTTCAGTACATGTATGTTCCTCTTTCTTGGTGAGTGGTCTACACCATGCATCAGTCTTTGTTAAACAGTAATTTCTAAATCCTCTCTGCATCTTGTCAATCACCAACACACTTTTACTCAATTAGAATAATAAGAGCAGCATTAAATGATCATGCTACTACCACCAGGGTCTGCAAACTTCATTACCTAACTGGTGACCCCTTCTCATTTTCCTGTCACAGTGTTGATTCAATACCACTCACCTTGCACTTCACTACAAGGAGGTTTTATACCAATCTTTACATCATAACAAGAAAGGATTTGCATGCTTCCAGGGGCATGGATTATAGCGTCGAATTCATGAAGGTATGAACAATTATCCCCATCCTACACACGTACGCAATCATTTCACTTGGAAGTTAAAACATCGCCATTCAAGTTCAATATATGGGTGTCCTAAATTGAGGACACATGTGACTTTAGGTCTTCAGAAAAGATTAATTCTACTCTATATTAACAGACAGAAGGTCTTCACTAATGCCCCATAAAACACCTGGGATTATGTTATTTTCAAGTATTATTTTGTCAATCAATGAGAACTTTTGCAAGCAAATTGCACGTAGCTCATAGACAAAATCACTCAACTTTGGACAGACCATCATTGAACAATTAGGGGGAAAATTATGAATTTGAATTTGTGAAGTACATGTACTTCTGGAAAATGATTTTCAAATGAATTAAATCTGTAAGGCAAGTTATAAGGTAGCAAAATTTAATTTCATATCTTTATGAGGAGGAACAGTCTTCGACAATCAAATTTATTTGTTGCATCGTATTTTCAAAAGAATTTGTTCAATTTGTTTAAAGGTACTATGTCCCTTTTGCAGCCAACCTCAAATACTGTAGAACTTTGCAGGAATTATGAATAAGTCATGTATGTCCTATCTGTGAAATTTAAACGTTAGCAGTGTCCTCATATTCAAATTATGCAAGGAAACCCGTTTACTTGCTAGACTTCACTGTCAGACACTATTGAGTGACTGACTGGCTTTTTTTCTTCTTTGGTAATAATATACATGAAAAGAGTTGTAAAGGGTACATGAGCATTTTTCTACATCAATAACCCACTTCTTGTGATGGCCAAGATTAAACTGATTGAATCTTTGCGCAGCATAAAACGTATGACCATTCGGTACAATTGTCTGAAAATCAAGACTATTACTTTTGGGCTCTATAGCCCTAAAGTCGATTTGACAACTAATAGTCGTTATTTTCCCACTTGATGACATTTTCAAGCCCCACCTTTTTTAGGGAAGTTCTAAATTAGTATTATCTTTCAAATGCAGTTGGAATTTAGCTTTTTCATTTTTTTGGCCTGCAAATGGGACATAGTACCTTTAAGTGACAGGAAAACAAGGCAATTTTTGTTTTCCTTGCATTGTTCAGAAATTGTGTGATAGATGTCGGGTAATACTGATCAAAAAAGTGTGTTGACATCCATTCAATTATGTTTAATAACATTTCAGAGAATATCATTCATCATTCACAAAACAGTACTTTCACTTTTTCAATTCCAACCCCTGCTCACGGGATGGGTCCATGACACTGAAATGCCTTCTCACTGTGATTGTCACATTTTATTTTCTGTTTGCCAAGTTGATGAATCAAATCACAGATTGACCCCTGAACCTCGCAACTGTGAATTGGCCGACAGCTTTACCTTTCGGTCACTTCTTTCTATCACAAACAGGGGCACTGATTATCACAAAATATTCTTTGTATTCACACCACCGAGTCTTGCATTCAGCAATTTTGTATCAAAGTTTTTAAGAGCCAAATTGCCCTGGCTTTAAAATGAAATCCAGTTAACAACAGAGGGCTGCCAAAACCTGTACGAATACTGATCTGCACTGGACAGCACAATTTATAAATGACGTCAAAACCTGTATCTAAAAGAATGGCTCATTAACTAGAAAGATAATCATTTGTTCCATCAGTTCCAGATTAGTGACAATAAAGGGTAATTAGCCATGGGGTTGTTTAGCAATGGTTTAGGTAATTGCTTGATTGGGGTAAACAACTTATTTGTTCTAAGGTCAGAGGTAATTACCAAATAAATGAACTTTTGATGGCTATTGACCCATCAATGCCTACCTCCCTAATCTGCTCATCACTATTTAGCAAAACAAATGTGCCAACTCAGGAAATTTTGCTTTGTTCACTATTTAAAATAAAGTTGCCTTCAATGGAAGACAGTACAGTTATGTTATCATATCACCAAATAACCAGAAAATCTTCAGTCATTAAAACATACTCTAGATATAAATGTTTACAAGCCTTTATCATTGCAAGGAATTTTTTAAAGTTTCAAGTGACAAATCCACCCGTATTTGATTCCTTGCTTTCTTTCACATGTTGCTTCAAACTCTAGTACAGAAAACAAAGTTGAAAATAACACACACTTCAGATTCATAATGCTGCTCAAGATTATAAGAATTTAAAGATTAGTTAACAGTATGAAAAGAAGTTCTTAAAAGTCATTACCTTGATAATGTCTCCAAGATCTCCCACATAACTCCTCTCTGTTTCTATGATCTCATCTACTATCCTGCCCAGGTAGGTCCATCCTTGCATGCTGAAGATAGATGACTTTGGTCTCTTGTTGAAGGTGGGACTCATCGGGGGTGATGTCGGGGGTGATGTAGGTGGGGACATGGCTTCATTGGTCAGAGGAGTCGTCGTGACAATAATCGGAGGGTTGATGCGGGATGAGTTCTGCCTGGTAGGGGCATGGCTGTGATGCGCCTCTTCATGTTTCTGCTGGAGAACCGGTGAGCAAGCACCGCTCTCCAGATACTCCGTCGTCGTAATCTCCGCACTTGCTGGACGCTGTCTCTGACTCCATCTTCTGCTGTCTGAGAGCAGGTCGGCGCTCTGGGCCCGTGGCCTGCAGTCATTATTGCTATTGCTGTTGAAGTCTACATCTATTGCCATGTTTTCTCCTCCTGGATCATCGCTACTAACCATCCTACTAGAATGTTCTACGTTGAAGTTGTTATCGCGAGCTCCATGTAGGTTCACCTTTCCGCATGGAATCAGGGCTTCTATATTTGCACTTGAAACACTATTGCTATCGCCGCTGCCATTTTGGGCGTTTTCCTGTTTCTCCTGGGTAGTTCTATCAAGGTAAGAATCAATAGAGACACTGTCTGACAACGGCACCTTTCCTCCTGCAGCATGTAAGAAGCTATGATTAGAAGCAAGGTGCTCGAGTCTCTCCTCTTCTGCATCTGCTAACGGGCTCTCACAACCTTCCCTACCCCTGTTGTCACTTTCTCCTTTGCTACATTTTCCCTCGTTTTCTTGGGTGACATCATCCGCTGCAATCAAACTTCCTTCTGAGTCTCTCAAGCGAGCTGCAGCCAGGGTAGTTGAGCTCGGCACAAATGCAATTCGCTCTTCCTGATCACATGACTCACAGTCCTGCTGCAGCCGCACACGCTCCTCCTCTTCCTCTCCTTGATGGGGATGTTCATCTACTTGGCCATTTGCTGCTACCGAGTCGTACAACGTGATGAGGGTAGGCGCAATGTCCATCGACATGTCTGTGGATTAAACCAAGAAATGAAAGACGTTATTCAAGTGGTCAAACATGATTTACAAATGAAGCTGTATGACAGAAAACAAAATGTTCTTTTAATAGCCTTCTTGAACATGACTCACATCATGTTGAAAGCTATAAGGCAGATGTCCTGGTAGACTCGTAGAAGTTTGAATACTTCCTGAAAGTGATCACTTAATTAGTGACTCACTTTCTCCTAATTAGTAGATTGCGGTCTACGCTGTGAAGATGGACTCTTACGAGGTCATAGCAATAGATGGTCCCAGAACTTTCAACTCCTTTTTTGTAAGCTACTAGAGACGTTGAATTATTCTAATGTTTAATTTCTTCAATTACAGCAAGCATGATTAAAATCAACTAGGCAAAACATTGACATTTAAACATGTGTACAGTAGTAACTTTATACTACTATCTATGGCTAACCCTTTCCCTCGATGCTTCATATGTGCAACAGAAATCAATGTACATGTACCTCATAGCCTCGGCACAATGGTCAATAGGTGTGCAAAGGGAAACGCAGCAGGTAATTCAATTCATTTATTTACCTTCACAAGTGCCAAAGTGCACACATTATTATACTCACATCCACACATTCGGACCACCCAACAATGTTAGTTTAAATCATTCAATTTCCTCTACACCCTCACCTAATTAGCACTCCTTCTACAATATCTTTGTCACCTGTACATCCTCTGTTCAGCAGTGTAAATATCGGGTGCTTCTACTGTTTCCCTTCCCACTTACAAATGACCAATGTTTGGGTATCTGGTCAATTGGTCAGCCTAAGGTCCAGACAGACAGAAGGTCATAGGGCTTTTGTTCACAGAGGTCATTCGTGAATGGTAGAAGGATGCACACTGACCACCAAAAGAGAATGGACACAGGACTACATTGAGATCTCTTGTTCGCACAGGAAAGGGATATCAATACAATAAATTACTGTTATCAGGTTGAATAGCAAATCAGTGCAATAGGAAGCAATATGAACTGACAGAGCAGATAAAAACACCAGAACTTGCAGAAGCAGTCAAAAATAATGCACCGTTTACACATGACACGACAAACAACTTTTGTTGTTATTGACAGAACCAACAGAAAATCCTATTGATTTTATTTGTAAATGAATAGCAATTAGCAAGTGGAGGTGAAAATAGTTTTTGAGCACAAGGACCCCTATGCAACTGTATGTACTACAACATGTTGTTGGTCACACTGTACTTCTGTCATTTTGTTCTGTCAAGGCAGTTTGTTTTCATTTTCATAGGCAGTTTACACTATGATGTGTGAACAATGTGTACCAAGAAACTGTTAACGAAATGAATTCCAATTGAGTGTTTTGCGGCATTAATTATCAAAGTGATCAACCTATAATAGATTAATATTTAGTTGTTTACATTTCCTTTATGCATGGGTTGTACATTTTTGACAAAAACATCCGTGAATACCGGATGAAAAAAACAACTGGAAAAGCAGAGGAAGTGCTTTTAACCACAATCACCTGGCTATGATGTATTTCATCTATAATTGTTAACTATCTCTTATTTTTTGGATTTTGTTTAGGAAGTGCTTTTAACCACAATCACCTAGCTGTGATGTATTTACTCTATAATATTCTTAACTACTGGTATCTCTTATTTTTCTGAATTTGATTGTTGAATATATTACATATTTGCTCAAAACTAATTTCAAGCATTTTCCCCACCCTATTCCTATTTCAACAGTTTGAGTTCAGTGTTTCTTCCCTTTAACATTCAGAACATGGATGTTCGTTCCCTTAGAGGACAGAGATAAGATGACATCGCCATCAGATAACTCAACCTTTGTATATTTATACAGCAGCTGCACAAAGCCAGACCTGATTGATGTCAGAAAACCCTAAACAGCTTTACCATGATCAAGATATCACACCGGGGAGATGGGAGGAATCTCCCTGAGCACCCTGGGCACCAATTGTATAAACACATACATACATTCATGACCACTGTAAGAACTGGACTGGTAATTGGGACACTTTTGTATATCAAGGGTTTCTTACATTTCCCTGGTTGTCTAAAGTCTTTGGACTATTTCTATCTTTAATAAACATTAATTAAGAAATAAAACATGTGGTATGTCATCCTCTATACAAGCAATCCCAAATTCCAGCAACTTTGAATTGTCAGCCTCAGGTCTGTCCAACACAGTGATAGAAAATGAAATAGGAAATGAAAATGTATTCCTCTTCCCTACATGACAGAGCATAACCATACATACATGTATAGACCACATACATGCAATAACAGATCCATTTAACCATCCTAAACATTGCAAATGACCAATCTACATCTTGTCTGCAGATACTAGCGAGATAGCACAGAGGGTGTCAACGCAGTGATGAAGCTCATCTGTCTCAGGTATTGATAATTTGTTATTTCTATATTCCACAAAATACAGGTTGACCAATTTAACCACTAAGTGATCTTTTACATAGTTTGCTCTCATTGTTTACAAAGTATCAGGTTAATGAGGCTATAAAACCACCAACCTACATTTCCTTGTTTTTTAATTACTCCATAAAATGGTAATGGACACTGACCAAATGTCAATTAGAAGATTAATCAAATGTAACAACCATCAACTCAGAGAGGTAATTGGATTACTTAGGTGAAAATGAACTAGGCTGATTATATTTCCTGTTCAGGTGTATTGATATTCAATTCAATTCAGTTTTATTTCGTTCAATATTGATATGGATAATTACAAAAGTCAGTACAGGACGAACGGGATTTTACAGTGATCAATTAATTTCTAACGCCTAACAATACTAACCTGATTTAGAGGCCCTGTATTTGACACCATTGTACCACCATTAGTATAAAGATGAGGAAAAAACTAAAATGTACCATTTTTTTAATGCCACTGTATTATGCAAAACCTTTAATTTGGGTGTCATACATGCACATTTTAAGAGATTTAAACATTCTCTAATAAAACATTAATGAATCAATTCATAAAACAAATAACACTCAATCACAGGTAAAATATATCAAGTCACAGTTGTTACCTGTACTACAGGACTGTGGGAACAATTATTTTAATGCACTCTGTATCTCATTTAAACGGGAAAACTCTCAATTCTTTCCATTCACATATTCAATTGTTTGAACAATAACACAATAGTTTATGGTTATTGAACGATTCTAATCAATCTAGCGCATAACTGCATGCTTTCCTACATACATGGAAAAACAACACCCAGACAAGGTCAATGTTGTCATACACAATTAGAGCAACCAAACCCAAAAGAGGATTTCAACTTCTGAATAATCTGGACTGTAAACTCTGCCACAATTATAGAAAGTATTAACAGTCGTGGAGGGACATCAGTTTGTGGATAAATTCTCATTTTGTAAAATTGAGCAGATTAAAATCTGGACATCAACCAGATTTCAGACATATATTTCACCATTGAAATACCTGTATTGTCCTAAAACTGTGAGAGACTTTCCTTTTCAGAATTTATTTTAACTGAAGTAAATTTTTCTATTTTATAAAGCACTATAACAAAGTTAAAATACTTTTTTTTTTTAAATCTGATTTTGCCTGTAACCTTCAGTTTCATTTACCTTGTCCTCATTTCATGAAAAGAATTAATATCCTGCTCTGGGTTATAAAGTGCAAACAATAAATACAAATAAACAATTACTTCCCAAAGAATGAGTTTCTATAAAGTCCACATATTTGTGTGGTTTTCTTAAATAAAAGAATGTGGAGGCCCATCCTAAAAGTGTGTTGCTAGACAATCAGTTCTCTGTAGAAGGATAGTGTTGTTGAACTTGTTGACATGGTAGTGAGAATAAATATGACAATTTTATTCATTGTCATGACTGTCGTCATGATCCATCCCTTGACTTGTGGTTTGGACCCAACTTTAAGCCCTACTTATTCGGATTGATAAATGGAATGAGTAACTTATGCCTGTATTCCAAACCTAGACTAAAGGAAAGGAAGAGGGTACAATACTGAAGAAATGTTGACCCACGTCTCATGCTCAACCCACTATTTATTTATTAAACCATGAACACAGACCCACTTCCTCCAAGAACTTTGACCCTTGAGCAGGGGTGATAGTGAGCGCTAAAAAAAAAAATAGGTTTTTTGTTTTCCCCTCAACCACGCCCCCCTTGAATAAAAAAAAAAAAAGAGGATTCGCGGGGAAAAATAATAATAAATTTAATTTATATAGCGCTAAATACAAATGTCTCTAAGCGCTTTACAAATATATTATTACCCCGGTCATTGGATTCAGTGCTTACCCGCACACAATGTGTGCACAATCTCCACTCCCTGGGGAGCATTCCAGCCAGGCGTTACATGACGCTCAAAAACTGTTTGACCAACAATGACGGTCGCATCCTACCGGGTACCCATTGTAACACCTGGGTGGAGAGTAGCAAGTGCAGATTAATATCTTGCCAAAGGATATTAGTGCCGTGTCGGGATTCGAACCCTCGACCTTCGCATCTCCAAGTCAAGCGCCTTAAACCACTCGACCACGACACAGCATCTTCTTCCAGTTAAGTGCCGCTTCATGGTGATGAAGATAATCGCATGTAACAACATTCCCCCCTTTCGACTAAGAAAATTGGGACAAAATTGGGAAAAAAAATAGGGCAAAATAGGGAAGAATAGAGAAAATAAGAGGGAAATCAGGAAAATCAGGATAAAATAAAAATTGGTAAAAAAAAAAAAAAAAATTATAAATCGGGAAGAAAAAAAAATCAGGAAAAAATCGGGAAAAATAAAAAAAATCGGGAAACCGATTTAAATCGGGTTTTTATCAGGCCTGCTTGAGGTAACATCTTATCAAACTCATCCTTCACTCTTGCCTTGCCCTTTACACATTTGCTCTCTAAGGATGGATATATCTCTTCATCTCTTTCCTCTATCAAAATCACAATTATTGTGACAGCATGTGTGATGATATCCTACAATTATCATCTATGCCTAGGGCCTATATTCCCATGTATGAAAGGATAACTAGCAGAGTATCATTCCAAAAATTAGAATGATATATGGTTGGCTCAGAAATGCACTTCATTATTTTAAAAGAACCTGAAATTCAATTGAAATGAGAAAATGAGTAAAATATCGTGAAATTGAAAAAGCACAATAGTCCAAAGTGCAGCACAAAGCTCTAATATGGTCCAAAAATATACACTTCTTCTGGATTTCCATTCTGACTCAGTGACCTCACAAATGGGTTATATAAGGTCACAGGGTTGACCTTGGAAGGGACAATACGAATTAACCTACTACAGAACTGAGAGAAGACAGAAGAAACAATTCAAGAGACAGACATTCTATTACTGCAATAGTCTGAATTGTTAAATCATTAGTCATCCCAAATGCCAAACAAAGAACAATTGAAGTGATTATTCTATGTAAAAATACTTTGGTTTGCAATCAAGTCAACAGGTCATGGTTATGTCTATTTTAATTTGATGTACAATGCATTACATGATTGATAACAGATCCTTTTTGCATATTAAAACTCAAAGACACCTGAAGATTAACAAAAAATCTCTCTATTCCAATCATGTCTGTTCCTTTAATAATGAAATACCATCACACTCTAGCCTACAGGGTATAAAGTGCAAATAATTTTTCAAAAAAAAATATTTCTTAAGAATGAGTGTATTGTGCGGTCTTTTGAAAAGAAGATTGAAGAGGCAGTGGTATAAACTGTGCATGGTAGACAGAAGAAAAGCAGGAAGAATCTCCAATGAGGATTTGTAAAATTTGTATGCAATATGTCTACGTTAAAGTTGAAGTAAGTTCCTACACGTAGCTCCTACAGTCTACATACATGTATGTAATCAACAGCGAAATACAACAATATTTTTAAAACAATACTACATGTATATGTGTATATGAATGAAATATATCTACTAAAACAAACAAGATATCACAACCGTGAAATAACTGCAATTCATGAGCAATCGTCATATTTCACATAACATACAGAAATATTTAGAGTATTTGAAGACAAAGTTCATGTCAACTTGGGTATTTTTGATTCCTTTCATCGTTATGTTTATCTTGAGAACCATTCTAACAGGAAGCGGTATGAATAGTAGCAATGTCAATAGAGTGGGCATGCAGTTCTATGATTGTTGGGCGCTAAAAAGAGGAGTGTAAACATGTGACAAAATATGACGACAAATAGAATAGAATAATAGAGTCCGTCTTCTTGTTCTTCATTCACACACGTAGGCCTACATTAAAAGTAGGTTCTACGAAAATATGAACATTCAGCATGTCTCATATTGAAGATTTGTAGAATCAAGTAATTTTGAAGGGCAGAAAGGCAAATAACTTGTGCGAGCCCACATACATGTATAAGGATACATAACTGACTCACTGCATGACAATAATCTAATAGAACTGCTAGATCATCACTCACGCTGGAAGAGTGGGAGGGTCAGAAAAGGAATGTTCTAAACTGACTGCCTTCATGTTTTATGACTTAAATGAAATAAAATGACAGAGACATTGTTTAACATTCCCACCCCTTGAGTCTCAAAATAGAGGATAGGAAAACCAGTAAACCCAAGGTTCCCCGCTAATTTCTCCTTTGTGGTTGCTATAAAGGAAGTATCTTAATCAAAATCCTCCATTTAGAATGGGATTATGACTAAAATGAAGTACGGACTTTAGGGGTAGCATACAAGACAAGTACTGTACATGTACGGTATACTGTATAGCGTACAGTGTACATGTAAGGGCAACTTATATGTTTTGATATTCAAGTATAATATTTTTCTTTTTTTAGTAATTGTATTTGGGTCAGATGATTCAAATCAATATTAGCATTACAAACTAAGAGTTTCAAAACTTTCCACTTTTGGCTCAACAGTGTAAAAGTGAGGAATCGACCCAAAGCAAAACTTGGACATCTGAGGGAGAAGCAAATTAGAACTTGGCAGTGAAAGGGCTCAAACCAATAAAAAAAAAAACCCTTAGGGTATCTAAGAATAGGACTGTAAAAACTTAAAGCAGGGTCCATTTAACCCTTATTAACCTTTCAGTGTACATAACTTTGTGCAATATGGAAGTGCCCACTTCACCTGTTTGCAATATCTGTAGTCAAATTTCATAAAGGTAGTTTGGATTTCAACCGATAAATGCTCTTGATTATCTCTAAAATCTACTCTATCAGGAAATTAAGGAAATATGTAAAGGAAGGCAAACAAAATAAACAAAAAAGATTATCAACATGAGAAATTCAAGTATTTCCTCTGCTCCATAGTTAGTTCCCAATTATATTTGTTGATTCTTTTACTTATCTCATTAATCATTATTATTCCTTTTCGCTAACAATAATAAATGCAGAACTTTGTGCAACAAATAATCAAAGAGCAAGGGATGTTGAAACAATGGCTATCATAAGAATTGCAGAGTAAGGCAATGAAATCAAAACTGACATATCAAACGCCATCTAAAAATGAGTCAGTTCCCTACTTCTTTAATATACACCTTCCTATGAACCTCCCTCACTACAGCAGGTCAGAGAGAAGCTACAGGTTTCACAAATCATACTGCTTTTATTGTTAGACTTTGTTTCTTTCACACAAAACTTGTGCAGATACTTGTTTAAACATTTTTGTATCTTATGATATACAGACATTTACCTATTAAACACAGATACCTTTTTTTCACCTTTACTTGTCATTTGTTGTGCCACTGCCGATTCCGTTTATGCAGTTTGACGTGGCATGTGTAAAGGAGTTTCAAAAAGTGACCTAAAGTCAGCTTGGGTCCAATTAAAGTCAATCATTATGAGAAGAAAAATTGGGAAGCAACAATTTCAAAATAAATCTTTTCAAATGAATCAGTGACACAGCAGCCAGAGTAAGCCTGGGTGTCATAAAAGTCAATCATTGTGAAAAGGAAAAAAAGGGGAAGTAAGTCAAGTTACACCTTTGAAATATAGGGATTAGGGGCCTATACCTTCTCAAATGAATAAGCAATTTAGCAAATTCCTGTCAAGTGTCAAGTAATTCAAATAAATGAGCATGCATTCAGATGTGATTCCTCTTGTACTGTAGTGATGTATATTTAGCTCCTTACAGGACGAGAGAGACTCTCTAGACCATGTGGATGTAGTTAATGTGAACCTTGCGGTTTCCGAATGGTCTTGACAGCAATCGAAATGGAATGAACTTGGTAGGCTTGGATCAGCCCTCCAAACTAAAAGGTGTGGGATACTCTCACGTCTCAGTGTTTTCCATTTAATGAATAGCAACAGGGTTAACAAAAATATGCTCTGTATATGCACTTGACAGAAAGAACAAATATAGGCTACACAAAATAATACTTTATCACATAATATTGAGAGTACTAGATCATATTGTATTATTATATTGTATTACTTCATCTTCAACTAGGAACTTTTATTGACCAACATTAACACAACCACAAAAGGCAGGCCAAACAAAAATGTTTCTTTTTGGAAATTGATTATTATTAGTACAAGAAAACCAAATAAGTAAATCCAGCAATCTTCAGCTAATACATTTATTACTTCTTTGTGAAGAAAATGATGAGTGACTGTCTGTACGCAGTTGCATGGTACTAGTAGTCAACTACTAGGTTGACAAAGTACTTTTGGGGGTGTAATTCTTTCATTAGAAAGTCTACACAATTTTGCACAGTAGTCAACACATGAACTAGGAAAGTTACACTGAATTCAGGATACAAGTATAAATTACTTGATAATTGGAAACACTTACAAACTCTATCACTGTTTCATGTTTAAAAGATCTGCATATAATTTAATGTACATGTACATACCCCTCATGAAGTTGAAGTCTAGATCTAGGAGTGAATCCAGATTATTATCCATATTTATAGAATCCATTTTAATAGCATCTCTGGCTCTATAACCACGCACAAAATCCACCATTTTCTCTCATGAAAACTTAACGAAATACATCCAAGAATCGTTCTGCCACATGCCAGTTGCTCGTCACTCTAGCGCTCCATTTTGACTGCAGGGAGCGATAATTCAATGGAAATTGACTGTGCACAACTGAAGCAAGACTTCTCACTGAATGTCAGCATCCTGTAACTACAATACCATGGGACATAAACTTCCACATTGTCACGCAACCATGGTTCCCCAAATATAAATTCAACTTTGCTTCTCTCGCTCACATTCCCCATTTATTTAAACATTTAGTCCATGCTCCAGCTCCAGTGACATCATACAGAGATCTGCAGTCCATGATGTGTACCTTTCCAACGTGTGCAATGCAGACACTGCACACATACCAAATGATTCTGTTTCAAGCTACAGGAGTGATGTCATAGGGAGTTGATCTACACCCCCCTCAAGTTTTTAGACAGATAAACCACACAGTGTGGTGTGCTTGTGTGTGCGAGGTGAAGTTAGGTTGGGAGGTGAGTGAATGTTTGGGAGGAAGAGAAACCACAAGATAACATAATAGGTCTCTGTATAGAGCTGGATACAAGAGATGGTCTTGTGCTATGCCATCAATCTGGATGGATGAATGAAAAGCTGGTCTAGGCTCTAGCTTCAGCCTCTTGACTGTGGTGACTTCCGAATGGTCCCTAAAGAGCTGCCCTTTTCAATCCTAAGGCTAAGGCTATGTTTAGACTTTAGAGTCTGGCCTGGACTGTCATTACATAGCAGTCTCTTTAATCTTTATTTTCCCCTTCAAGGTTCTTCACAACCGAATCTGCTTCAGACAAGTATTCAAGATTTTGTTCTTCTTCACAAACACCCTTCTGCTACATGGAAGCTTTTAACTTTATTTATATATTGCCAATACTTTTGATAAAAATGAATTTCAGTTTCAAGATACTATATGTACAGCAATAATATTTTAGAAGCTTGGAAATATTTACATTTAATGAAAATAAAACATACGGTAATGTCAACAACAAAGTAGGACCTATAGGTGTCAAACATACCATTCCTAATAGATTCAATCTTGTAGTCTCAGTTGAAAGTAGAATATTTAAAAAAAGACAATCCACAATATATATTGCAAACCATTAAAGAGTTGGTTACCTTTCAATATCCTTCTCGCTCTGAAGTCAAACTCTAAATAATGACTGAATATGTTTGCAAGGACTCAAAGTATGCATTGCTAGACTACACATGGTCTGGGAAAGGAGAGAGGGGAGGGGCAATTATTATCAGGGCTGCCATACAAGGACATTGGGACTGTAATTGGTTAATATGTTGAAATTTACCATACAATTCCTATGCTCCTATACATGTAGAAGTCCAATAAATCCAAATTAATGTGGCTTTCACCCAAAATGTAATACCTCATGTATTTGTAATGTGCATGGTATCCCAGTAATAGCCAACTTCATTCTACAAGATATCAATCAATTCTACACCACATACCCAAAATATACTGATCTTACTTCCAAAAGGGAAGTATATAATCAAATAATGTGGATTCATGTGATATATTAGAGATAAGATCAAACTTGGTGCCATGTATTGGCAACAGTAACAATCATAGAGAAATGCAGAGTGTTCCGGCCTGTTTATGTTGAAAGAAAGGCTATATACAGTGTTGGCAACAGAGGCAATCATACTAATTACTATAGGGAAGCATAGCTTTCCTGTTTTCTGTTTATTTTAAAAGAAACCTTCTAAATGCCATGAAAAATCAATCCTGGTAACACGGAAAAGGTAAGCATGAAATCATAACGATACTCTGGAATCATGTGGTCATTTAAAGTTTTTTTTTTTAATTGAAGGTCAATGAACAGTAGTGGTAACTGCAACAATAATAGGGAAATACACTCTAATCCTGTTCACCTATTGGACATTTGACAACTTTTTCATTTAATTTATTTACTTGAAATCCACTGCAATATTCAACAGCATACAGTATTACAGAAAAACAAAGCCTGATTTAAAACACATATATTTGTTTTGGTTTTACTCAATGTAGAAAAGCAAACATGCATGCATTTATCTCCTATGATTTTTTCTTTCTTTTTTTTCTTCACAATAAACTGCAAAATGAGAAGTTTTTTTTTTGTCATTGCAATTTGCAAATTTAACAATTAATGAAATAAATCACATTAAATTAAATGATTCACAACATGTAATACTGCATAGCCCTTTGAAGATTACTAGAAGAAGAAGGTATTCGTAAATCATGTGGAGATCGTTCCTTGTTTTGGTTTGTTTGCATTATTACACAGTGACTTCACATAAAATGAAATAACTAAGCAGTTAGAGATTACAGTTGTATAAGGCTACATGTATATCATGATGTCTTTGGTTCACCTTTGACCCCCTGTCTATGCAAGCAAACAAGCAATGCCAGAAGAAGAGGTGGAAATATTTCACTCTGAACAAACAACAAGCCACTAAATCATGAGAGAGACATGATTTGACATCGCATTTACGTGATCGAATACAAGCTGAAGGAAATACCATTGTACTCAGGTTGCTGTTGTATTGAATAAGAATGGCTTTTCATTGCATATTTCAGCACAAAATTTATGGCAGAGAATGAGGATTAGAAACTTTTTCATACAAGTGTTATACATGTACATGTAGGCAAAGAAAAATGTCTTGTTATTGCTTTCTAAATCTAAATTATGAAATTGGTTTCTTTCCTGGGGAGTGAGGTCTTGTGACCCCTAAATATGAAAGAATTGGAATTTGTATTACACATTTTAAGATTGGAGATGATGTTCAGTTGAATCATATTACATAGCCGGTACAGTTATTGGACTTTACGAGTCACTGAATTGCAGAAATCAAACACTATAAACTCAATGTTCAGACACATGTTTGCTATTATTTTCAAGGCACAAATATGTCTTTAATAATAATATTATAACAACATCTGCTCTCACTTTGAAAGCTGAACTCTTCCACTTCACCAGGGAAATAACAAAAGGGTTGTTATTTTGGGGCTCCACCGTTTCTACCAACTGCAGAGGTACATCTGACTAATGTAGTCAACAGGTCATTGCTTGGGTACCTCCAGAGAGATGAGCTTGAAACATGTTCATAGCGGGAGACGGGAATGATTTCGACCAACCACAGAGTGCATCTAACCAGACTCACCTCATGTTTCTAACACAGAAACTCTGGAATTCTCAGTTTCACTCTCCTGTCAACAGCTCAAAGACCTCATCCATGTCACCACCAATTTTGGGATGCGATCCCGAGACGATACCGAGACGATATCGGGTGTCCGCGCAAGAATGCCGAATATCACATCCATGTTGTATCGGCACAACAAAACAACACTGACATGACTAAATCCCCTTCAAATATGGTCCCCTTCACTGCAGACAGATCTTTGTAGATCATAGAGTTGTTGGAAACGGAGCATAAAGACATCACACACTATACTACACCCACTGATATAATCCTTTAAGTCAATGTGATTAAATCAGTCTGACCTCCCTCAAGTCTCAAATTCAAACCCTAAGGAATTCGATATAATTCTTGATATCGAAGATGAAACTCTTATTCAAAAGTGAAAATGAATGGCTTCAACAATTACTCATATTTCTCACAAACGATTACACTTGTCTCAATTTCCAGAAAAGTGTTCTTAGAATAGAACTTTGGATGTTACAAATGTCAGTGTAATAATGTAACAAATACAGAATGATATGTTTGTTAACTTTGTTTATTTTTCATAGTTAAGTAATACTTCGCTGCCCTGTTTGAAACTTATACGATGCAACTTTGAAATCTACTGTTAATTTTATAATGCCATTACATCAATCTTGTCAAACATGGCCTCTATCTAATCTAATTTTAAATTTGTTTATTTTTATTAATCTGAAAATAATCTGAATTGTTATGGCTCAACACTGCTGGTGGAATAAAAAAAGTTGGACAAGTCGGATCGAATGCTTCTTTGACCAGTATAATACAAGATCCAAGCTAATCTAGCAAACTTTACACCTGAGATTATGGGTATATCAAATGCTAACAGACCTAAAAATCATTATAAACATTAAAGAATCCAAAACTATGGACAAACTGTGATCTTGATAAGGAAACAATTTGTCACAATGTCAGGAAAGAGGGTCACATAATATATAAACAATTACTCATCTTCCGTTCACGTCACATGAAATTACGTGAATACTACATCAAATGATGCGACTGTCAAGCTGTTCTCTGCTACTAGTACTAGTGTGAGTAAGAATATATTTTCTGTGTCAGTAGAGGATAAGAAGCACACATGCTACTGTCTGTTGAGGATTACATGAACAATGGTGGCAAGGTCAAGGTGGGGTCATACCTTCATGACAGGAGACAGGAATTTCCACAAAAATATATACTCCTTTGACATTATTAACTATCCAAGATCCCACCATACAAGTGTACATTGTCAGCATGTCATAAGGGGAGGAAAATAGACTCCAAAAGAATGAGTATAGTTTTTCTACCTCAAACTTCCTACTACTACTACTACTACTACTATGAAGGATGTGTCATAAAAATTGACAACTCCACCTGCATGTACAGTACTACATGTACCTCTTTAACAAAAATAAAGGCACATTCCTGGAATAAAGAAGATTTGTAATGTAGATTCATAACTTACAGATCCATGCATGTTAGTAAAAATGAATATATGAATAAATCAAAAAATAAAATCTGCTCCAGGAAATCATCAATTGGCTGCAATTCTGTGAGATAACAAATACATGTTGGTAGTCTCTACATTACCTGGGCTGGGGCTGCACTAGTTTTTGTAGGCCTATCCATGGAGACTAATATCAAAGGAATGAACTCTTCCTGAACTTGCTTGGTACCAAGTCTGAGGTACACAGCGATTGAAAATCAGTCTTCTAGAAAATATGGAGACTCCAATGGTATGCTTCATTGTGCAACCATAGAAAGACATATGTTGCTTATAAAGAGGCCCAAGAGAGCAAGTGATTGTTATTTCCTTTTTAATTATTTTTCTTTAAAGAATATACTGGTCGCGTATTAGTTACATCGTAAAAAAATATCAATAAGTAGTTTCTTTGATGGTTATGCACAGTGGGTGTTAGGAGAATAGGATGAAACACAAAAACATATTACCCATAGTTGAAAAGACTGAACCAGGCAAAATGGGATACCAAATTTGGACATCCTACCCTTGCAATTCTTTATCATTATTAATTAGGATGAAGCTATAAAACAAACACTTCATGTCAAATACAGTCTGACATCAATTCAATAAGGTATAATAACCATCATTATAATGTATCATTACACAATATATTTCACTTTCTGTTTCAAAACTTAATTAGTTTCTTTTGTTTAAACAAGAACTATGTGCAGTTTATAAATGCCATTATATACCAGAAATATGACGCATATTTGTCCATTACAACATCTTCATTACTTTTAATGCTCAATCTCGTGTACAATCAATAACATATACGCTGACACTTACTTCTTGGCGTATACCTCATGACAAGTTTATATTTGTGTATCTCCTATTTCTTGCAAACACATTAAATGAAGAAGGTATATGATAGTCTTGTCTCTGACAGTGATGTATCCCTAAGTAATTAACTTTTATCTGTGCAGATCAGAAAAACAAATCCTAGTTCAGATCTTGATCTCAGTATTGCCTCGCACTGCCAGTCATACCAGAAGAAATCCTTTGCTATGAGTAATGATACCGCTATGTCTACATTTATCTGTCTGAGGAAGACGAGAGGAATGAGAGTCATTTTGAATGAAAACAAAAGTTTGTTTAGAGCGTAGGCCAGGGCAATACAGGAACTCAATCACATCCTCATGGTTCCTGTCTGACTGACACTGAGACAGTGTTTTACCTTGACCGAGGGTGTATTTCTAATCATTCTATTTTAAGAAACAAACATTGTGATTAAGCAATCAGCATAATAAGGAAGGAATTTCTAAATAGTAATTATTACATGTACTTCAAGATGTAAATAGTATAAACCACAATATTATGTAATAAGAAATATATCTGATCATCATCTTATCTTTGCAAACATCAATATTATGTAAGGAAAAATATATCTGATTATTGTCTTATCTTTGTAAACATCAATGAACTTGATGAATTCTATTAAGATATGATCCATGGCTGATAATTTAACATTCCTATACAGGAAATTATCTTAGTATCTTCAGTATGCACTACATGTATGCATACTTCAAATTCACAAACACTGATAACCCAGTCGCGTGGGCAGGAACCAATGCCAGAGTCAGACCGATAACAGAATGAATACAAAATTACATTGAATTGCAAAGAAGCTTTCGGTTCGGAGTTGGTCATGTCAGCGATGTGACTGAGGTGCGGGTATAACGGTAGATGACTTGAATGTTTATCTCTTGTTGAACAAAATGTCCTGTTCGGCTAAAATTAACCAACAGCATCATACTCTGTAACTCCAGAAAATATAACTTTAACACAGAAAGCCATAGTGAAGCTTATTTTTTCATAACATATATTTTTCACTTTTTTCTGTTCTCTTGCTTCCAGCATAGACCTGTTATTGCTTGGTGTTTTTTTATAAAAAAAAAACTGTGCGTGCATACTGATATTTATATAATCCTTCTGAATTGTTTCTGCTTACCAGAAAGGATGTATCACACCAGGTGTGAGCTTACATTTCAGTATTTCACTTCCCTATCTTGTTATTGTTTTCAATCTCTCCTTGTTATTTGATACTTCAAGGAGCAAGCCTTCATGAAATGTTCATGGCTGTGATGTAAATATCGTTCAACTCAAAAGTACGCTCAACTTTTTGTTATATTAAAAGTTATAGTTTATCCATTTATCTAATTTCCAGGAAAATAACATCATATAATAACATATTATACAGACAGTATAGTATTACACAATTTTTTTTTTTAATATGTAAAAGACTAGGTACATACAATAGATACATGTACATGTATACAACCAACTATCAAAGAGGAGACTCTTTTCTTGTTTAATTAAATCAGACCTTTTTTCAAACATACATCGCCCATCTTGAAACATTATGTGAAATTGCACGTACAAGGATATGGCCCAAAGTGACTAGGTGAACTTTTGTCAAGGGAGGACATATTGAATGTCTCCTCATCTTCCTAACTTGACAACTTAATTATCACAAGGAAATCATTTAGTCCAATCATTTCCTCCTTAAAATAAACAAACAAGTGATCAGACTCATCAAGAGGATGTTTAATTGAGTCTTAGTTGTCAGAATGAAATGAATCCCTTGTGTCTAAGGATGTGAGAATGTAAATCACGTCTCACGTAAATCTATTACATAATGACTTTAACGATAGAAACTAAAAGGTTCACTGTGTCATGATCATCCAATCCTGTGGATATTGCACATCTGACAATCTTTGTACGGATATGTCTGACAGTCATGAGCACTCTACATCAACCCACCATTATAACCTACCAAATAAGAAGAAAAGAAAATATCAGGGAGAAATAAAGGTATTAATAGTTAAGACTAGCATTTGAACTTGGATGAGAGGATCATCTCAGTACACTACTTACAAAAGTACAAGAGTGTCCCTCTGCAAAATGTAAGTAAATCTCAAGCAGCAAATCATGCAGTCATAGACTAGCAATTCTCTTCTAAAAGAATGTACACTGTATTGGGTTTTATTTCTAGTGCAGCTGTTTACAAAATTCAATTGAATTTTTTTTTTGATATGTGAAAGGGTGCACTCACCCACTTTTGTGAGTTGCTGTAATAATAAAATTACAGTGATTTGACCCTGTTCAGCATGAATTTTTTAAGAGAAGAGACAAAAATATAGACCCACACAAGACAAAAAAGGTACTATGGAAAACTTATTTTTGTTGCACAGTTATATTGAATATAATTATAAATATAATCTGCAATGGATATTATTAGACTTCTATCTTAATTCTTATCACAAGTTTTAACTAGGTTATTTTTACTGGCATCCAAACATTTTTGATTCTTCAGCAATGTTCCTTGACTTTGAGCAGGTTTTGAATTTATGAGCCATATTCTAAAAGTCAGGGGCATGTAGATAACAACTGGGTAAACATACCAGTGATACATCATTTGGAGGAGAGCCATACATGTGGTTTTCAGTTTTTAGAAATAAATCAAACCATAAAGACAGGCAAAACTATTAAAAGAAAAAAGTTATGAATTATCTATCATCCTAATCAGAGTGATGTGAAAGAGTGTGGGAAGATAAAAAGTGAATTGACACAAAGAGAAGAACAAAAACTGAGTAACTAGTGAAGGAGAGAGAGAGAGAAAAGGAGAAGGATCTAAGCATATGTGCACCTCAAAATAGGAGAATGAAAAAGTAGAACAAGTTCAACTGTTTGATAGAAAGATAAATTGCTTTCAACATGAAAAGACCAGCCTTGAACCCTTGTGGCAGATGTACCTGTCACATGATAGACATGGGTATAAACATTCTGGCACAGCATTGTAAGCATCATGCGCATACATTTACTTGTATGAAAACAAGACTTCTTTCTTCCAGGACTAAATGCAACTGTAATTACAAAACCAATGTAAAGAAAGGAGGAACAGGGGCCAAGGGCTTTTTGCCCTGGAAACTCTCAAAGATGCTCCATTAAGTTAGCAGAAAATGAGCTACATGTACCTATTACTGCAAAAACAAATTCTATAAATAAAAGTAACCTGTACAAATACAGTTTACTTCTTGCCCACATTCTGCACAGATTCATGTATACTATATAATGAGAGATAAGTGAAGGCAGTACAGTGGGATATATGATGAGACTATACCGGATCAAGAGGATTTAGAGAAGGAATGTAATGAAATCAACTGCACATTATTCTGAGATAATGAAGCAATTAGTATTTCAACTAGTAAACAAGGATCCATCAGGCATGTAATATGAGGAAAGATGAAACGGACTCAAAATAGTTGCACTGATAGGTAAACAAGGTCTAAGGAAGAGAGAAGGTAAGAACATTTCATCAGAGTATTAGGCTATCTCACTCTAGGCCAAGGTTGGCGCTCCGCTCAGAGCGAGGGCGCATGTCATCCGACCTGCCTCAGATAGTATGGGGAGGGGGCGGATTACGTTACGAGCCAAATCTATCTCAAGGGGGCCTCTGCATATAATACACACATCAGACTGTCTGTCTGTTCTTCCAAAGTCAGATGCAAAGCTTTAGTCTTTATCTCTCTGAGAATCTGACCTAAATTCAGCCAGCATAATGCATTTAGTATTACTCTATCAAAACTCCTTGCTTGAGCTATGCCTTCCCTAATTTACGGTAATCAGGACATTACAGAGGGATGTTCAAGCTCTCTCAGTCATCTCTAGACACAATTAGAAATCTTGGGATAACCGCCTTAACTGGTACCAATTGGGTATTTCTGTACACTCTCTAGATATCTAACATAATTATTTAAAGGTTTTAAATAGAAATTTATAAAGCACACGATTGACTATACATGTATCTACTCTTTTAAAAACAATTTTTTTTTTTTAAATCAGGATTATGCTCTTTTGCCACATATGTGAATATTCTTTATCATAACAAATATTCATTCTCCAAAGAAAACATAAGTTCCAAAGTTAAAGAAGAAAGAAACAAAATACATTTAGACAGGATTTCATCTGTATGAAACCAAAAGAGCATTCAATCATATACTTTAAGACAGAATTAACATCCTTCTGGCTCTGAACAGACGATTTGATTAGAAATAAAGGTGTCAGGGAATGGCTATATATGTGTGCCATTGAGCGCAATATTTTCATTCAGAATGCACACCCACTTCAGAAACAAGGAAATCTACTCCCAATATGTCAAGGATTTCAACTTGTTTGTGACACTCTATGAAGTTATCATTCCATCCAATAAACATAATACTCCAAGATTTGTAATAAAACTAAAAGTGCAAGATTTTGTGAAGACCTTTGAAGAGACTCACCAGAGGGAGAGGGCAAGTCTGGACAGCTGTCAAGCATGTATGCTGAGTTTATTAAATTCATTTCAACAAGTCTTTCTCTAGCTTCACTACACATCGAGATGATGTCATCCTTACGCAGCACCTGTGCCAGGTGGAATCCTCCCTCCCCCGCACTGACATGAGATGCCTTCGTCTTGCGATCGCCAAACGACAGCAGCGGTCCCCCAAAGACTTTCATCGACTTGAGAACAAGGAGCATGTCGCGATTAAGGTGGGTTCCAGGAAACGAGAATTGACGCGGTTTGCAAGGAGTCAGGAATGTGATGGAGAGTGAGTCAGGAGTCCCTACAGGGAGCCAAAGACCTCACTTATCATTACAGCCAAGTTCCACTTGATTTCACGGTTCACTTCAACTTTCTACAGCTACGCTTCAAAAGTTTTCTATTTGGACAACGTCAAGGGACATTGAATCATGATTTGAGTAAATCTGTTAATTATACAAGGTGGACTGATTGATGCTGATAGACATGTACATGTATAATGTATACTGGTGATAATCTGTGAATTCTGACAGGTCAACTTTCACTGATTCAGAAAAAAAGACTTTCGGCAAACAACACAAAAAACCTTTTCATAACATTGGAATGGTGGGCTCATTCCATAAATATATATCTTTTTAAAGGAATTATTAGGGTATTATGATCACTAGCTCCTGGCATCTAACGATTCTAATGCCTGCTGTTGCTCAGCTGTAAGTTATCCATCATTTATGTTGATTTAGCTTGGTTTACAGTTAGGGCAACAATTAGCTCATCCAGTATATTGTATTTCATATTCGAAGAAAACCCAAGCTTTAAATGTATTTAAATTATGCACGATGTCGGTCAATTCAAGATCTACACTGTAGTTAAACAGCTACTTTTTACCCACAAAACTAGCAGGTGTAAAAAGACATAGTCAGAGAAAACAAAACAACAAATATCTCCATTGGTGATGTAATTCAGTAAATGCAATCACATGTGTTTCAACCCTGAGGTAGCGAGTGAGAGCAATGATGCAGAAAGTAAAGGAACGCTGACATACACAGATGACTCAGTCAGTCAATCCAATATGCACAATATCCCATCACATCTTTAATGAACCGCGATGCATCCATTCACTTTCTTCCAATTACAAAAAATAGCACAATGCTGTTCAAATATAGCAGACAATAATTAATAGAGAATTTCCAACTGGTGTGATTCATACACGTAAATGCAACATTTCTACATCTACTGCAGAAAGCAAATGAAAGAGAAACAAGACTTTTACCTATATTTTATACACATCAATGTACACACATACTACTACATTTATTCCTCACGCAACACATCCACGTGGACACACAGCACATCTTAATGCGTAACTGCGTATCTAGCCTGTGGCGAGGGATATGCCACGGTGGAAGTTATTACGAGGGAGGATTCGGCGTGGAACTATCAATATTCGGTATTGATGAGGAGGATTCGCTCCCTAGGGTGGATTGAGCCATAGATCAGCGCACTCTTCAAGTGACTCTAATAGAGGAATCATGTATGTTTTCATGTCATGAATCAATACCGCCTTCAGTCAACTTGCGCTGCTGACTGAATCAACATCATACAGCTGCACATGGCAGGTTTATTTTGTAGAAAGTATAAATTTGTGGGGATGTTCAATATACATGTAACTTACTTGATTTCTAAACTACATTACATCATGGATTTTTCTACATGAATATCGTTTCCCCACCATCTTTTGATTTAAAAAAATACAAACACCAACGTGTGCTTTTAAGCAGTATCACAATCGATTTGACAATACCAATGTGATTTTAAGACATTACAGATAATGTACATGTATCTCAAATTCACCAAGTGCTCAAGAAACATGTGTGAACTACATTTGTACATGATCGCTACCGATAATATAAAACTAAAGTAATATTTTGTATTTCCATCTTATTTAATCAGTTTCTATAATAGTTTACCTTCATGTGAAGGAATTATCATCAGTCTATTCCAGATTCAGATTGCATGTGTATAATGTCAAATAGTAATACCGGTAATTGATATACAAGTATATGTACATGTACTGTACGTATACTTCATATAATATTTACTCATGAAAATATCTTTCAATATCACAATGAAGGGATTAACACTTATGGTTTGTGATGTGTCCATTTCAACAATCTATATTTCCTTTTCTTTAGTATTCATTTGGCATCAAGTGAATAAACATTCATACCATAAAATATGATCGATGACAAAATATCACTTTATAACTTACATGAGAATGGTTATAAAATTATTTCTATAATTGCTGCGGAAACTTTTCAGGGTTCAGCGACAGTTTGCCAGCCTTTGATCCTGCTGAGTGACGGAAGCACATCTAATTACACACCTAATCTAGCTACTGACTTCGGCTAACTTCAATTTGAAAGAGGGAACTGACCCATGAAGGTGAATAATCAACATCAAATTCAATTCATTCCAACTCCATGGGTAATCAACCTTGAAATAACCTACCACTCCCCCCCCCCCCACCAAACAAACAAACCAAGGAAGTCTACTTCAGTAACTTCAAATTTGTTTTTAAATCATCTTTTCTTCTTCCGTGAAAAACAGTAAATAACATTCAACCTAACAAATCAACGAAAGAAAAACGCACCAGCAGCAGCATGCAGTTGCATGTACAAATGTTATTATATAAACTACAAATTTATTTTTTATAAAAAAATCTTCCTTTGAATTCGCAATTAATTCTTCATGCAGATGGTAACATTCACTAACATCATACAGTGATCCAGGAATGAAAATAAATGCTTTCCCTCTCTCCCCCTCCCTCCCTCTCTCTCTCTCTCATATTAAACATCCATTGTATATTCTGACCATCTGGGGCAGATTCTCGCTGTCAAAAATGTACACGTACATGCATCCATGTATGGCATGTACAAATAAACTGTACAACATGCAATAACAGGAATCTTCACAAGCCACAGCATGTTTATTCGTACAGTACCAAACTAGTACACCACAAAGGTGACAAGCAAAAAATGAAATCTATAAAATCAATAAATGTTTGGTGCTACTGAAACTGACCTTGCGCACTGAGGCCTCCCCAGTTCTTGGAAAAGGGATGCAGACGAGCCATGGTTTAATCCAAGTACATGTACTAATCCCTAATCACACGCAGGACTTGTACCTTCCTCTTTAATCCATCACATAGGAACTAGTTTAGCTTATCCACCACATTGATTAATCCATATGACACACTTTACTACTGTGCAGCTAAATCCTTGGATATCTCAATATGTTGTAAACAAGAGTTAACTGCTGTCGTTGTATTGTTGCACAAATCAATTTCAAAATGGCACGATTCACTTCAGTACAGTTGATACCCTTGATAAATAGGTGTTAACTTATTAGTAAACCATAAACATCTTCAGACTTCAGGTAAATAACATGTACAGCACGGTTGTCCAGTACAGGTCTTTGGACTTCAACACATGTATGTATTACAATTCTGACGTATTTGCATTTGGATCAAATAAAAACAATTTGCTCATACATGTAGCCTACATGTACCGGTATGGCTGTCAGTAGCATATATATGTGGGGCTTTTCAGGTCTGGTTATTCATTAACAAAAGAATATTGACTGCAATATACATCAAGGTGCAGAGTCCACAAACATCCCCCCTCTCTTTCTCTCTCTCTCTCTCTTTTTGTCTCTTTCTCTCTCTCTCTTTCTTTCTCTCTCTCCCTCTCTCTCTCTACCATTCCTTGTAATATTTCTTTCATGCTTTACCGGTATTGGTCTTACAACCCTGATTCATTTCCTCAATTAACAAAATAATTTCAATATCAAAATCAAATTGCTAATTATTTATTTCACTTTTGTTTCATATTCCATATTTCTCTCTATTCATCTTCCTAAACTACCTTTCCTACCTTTCCAAGGAGAGAAAATAAGTATTGCGGAAATTACTATCTGCAAAATGACTTCTCAATCAAAGTGCAATAACTGCCCATAATAGTTTACTGAATCATTAAAATAGATTGCAATTTATCGCATGTGAATGACCGTTACTGAAAAGGCATTGCATACAAATACGGGTATCTGCGTTTTGAAACACATGATGGATGATAGAATAGGCCATTGCCAAGATAAATTTTCATCGAGCCTAGAAATCTCATCAAATATAAATGAATCAATTAAGTGTAGAAATTGAAAAGCATCTGACAGAGGAGGGCAATGGCTTTACCACAGATGAAATGCATACCCTTTGTGCTCTCATTATTTCACATATTTCTCATCACTGCTGCTCACTCATACACAGCTACATAAATAATTGAATACATGGGGGATTCCACGGTTATGAGTCACTATACCAATACCATCATTTCACGGCACAACAATGGAGACCGGTATTGATTCTCGGGCGGAAATCATCTCCCTGAGCGACGTACGGCAGTAGGGCTGGCCGGCATACAGCCAGGCGATGGAGCTCCATGTGGAGGTTGATTTGAAGCGCCTGCCAAACCATCGTCATGGGGGTGAATTATAGCTCATTGTTCAATGATCAGACGGGCACACGTGCCAGAGCACAAAGAGATGAATTTTTTTCCTGCTAGTTGCACGTCGGTCCATGTGTATTATAATAATAGCTGAACTACAAGGTCATTATGCATGTTTAATGTATGCAGATTTATATTATATTGTTGCATGGTGAACTACAGATAACCCCTTTCTAAAGATATTGTAAAATGGAAAGGATTTTTCTTACACCAGAATGAATTACGATACCTTTATCACTTGAATAATAATAATAATAATAATAACGGTGATTATAAAGCGCTTACCACTGAAGTGTCTAAGCACTATAATTATAATGCTTATAATCTACTGGTAAAACTCTTTGAATTTCGACAATCTGAGTTTCATTTTCACTTGAACAAAATGTTAGCATAATTATAAGGAGGTGATATATTATAGGCAGCTCAGTTGTACGATGATTTTGGAAAAACTAATTGTGTAAGGATATCAAATGTAGCAATCATGACACATTTATATAATAAAAAAAGACCCTAAATCTATATTAAGATATTTCATTGATAAGAAACGTTAGAAGCTGGATTTCCTAGTTCAATGATTCTTAAGTAAAAACCAATACAGTTTTACTAGAAATCAATAATTACTCCTACATGTAATACAAGATCTCTATTCTTTAATCTTGAGAAACGCCTTGCTGAGAAGTATAGCAAAAGTCAATGAAGGTCACAGAACAAATGATCCTCAAAAATGTGCGTTATTATTAGAGAGGTGAACCAAATTATTAAATTTAAAAAGACTGCAGATGCACCAAGAATCAGACTAATGATTTGTCTTATAGTGTTACACTCAAATATTCTGAAATCCATACCCTACACAAATTTGTATATGTAACAAGTAACAACTGAATATATTTCAATTGAACTGTTTATACTGATATTGATCTGTAAACTGAAGTCATTAGCCCATGTCAACAATGAATAGCAAAATAATAGTATAAGTGTGTAAAGAATTCGTTTTTGGGATAACTGTGGTCAAGCTAACTACCGGAACTGCATTTTTGTCATTGCAAACAGGTCAGTAAATATTACAAAAGGTCATACAGCAAGAAGTTACCCAGAACTTTGTTTCCTATAGAAGAGCAATTACTGTGACAATTTGAAAAGATCATTGCTTGGCAAGTTGCTGCATGAAAAAGCACGATAAACAGAAAAATAGTCAACAGATTTACGGGCAAAATGTGGTGTCCCTAATCAGCCAAACTGTATAGTAGCTGTAACAGTGTCAAAACATCCATTTAATATTTTCTCCTTTTTAAATACAAGTCTATTTTAATAGCACTTAAATATCTGAATAGAATTCATAGTAACATATCTACATTGCCGGAACAAACAACTGCTCATATCCTCGGAACAGGAATTAGGGGAAGGGTGCAATTGAATCTTGGATTGTTGTCCTCCTAAATATTTTGCAAGGGAATTTGTACACTACAATACTTGATGCTTACTGATAGACTGGTAATGTGGAATCATTTTCAGATTGATATTTCAGAAAATGAAAACTAAACAATAATGTAACCCTATATGTACAATAAACATGTATTCCCCATATCATATAATATATCATCTATTTTGGAAATGGTGGTCTTACATGTATATAGACTATAGTGAAATATAAACACATGTGTAAATAGTGCAAAACACATGTGTAAATAGTGCAAAACACATCCATGTGCACTTTCTCTTTTAAACCATTCACACAATTACCTCACGAGATTACATCAAAGTGAAAGTATTTAGATATAAACAAGACACATAAATGCCATTTATGTTCTTTAATTTATACTGACCTGAAAGTGTTCTTGAACAACCAGATGAGGATTACAAATCAGATGCTCAGAGTATTCCAAATCAAAGATTCCATGAGCCACGCTGTGGAGCTGGAGTCACATCCACATACAAGCATTATATATGCTCAATACTACAGCTTCTAATCCAAAATCACTTCCGAATCTAATTTCAACTGATGGAATTACAAGAATGAGAACCAAATTACACAGGTCTGCCTTGCCATCCTTTGTTGAATGATTCCACAGATGCATACAGCAATTAAAGCTTGAGAGAATTAATGACGTACATGTATGTAAGGACGCTGTACGATCGGTAGTGGGTGCTGAAAGCTACTAATGACAGCTAGCTCTTAGCAGACACACACTACGCAGCAGCAGCAGACGAGAAGCTGTGGGAAACAACCTGCATCACTGCTTCTACCACTGAGCGCACCAAGGCTGAATCTGGGACACTGAATGTGTGTGAAGCAGCCTCCCCCCTCACCTATTGTTCAGAATCCTAGGGTTCAGAGTGGTAGTATGCATCTGCACATGAGAGTAAAGGGCTGCTTTATAGAGAGTCGTCTGGTGGGAGCAGGGAGAGAGGTATTTACCTCAACTACAACAATAGCATCCTATTGTAATGGTGTTACAAGATTCTGAAGGCCACTCCAGAAAGTTGGCTCTGGCGGGTATTGACCTAGCACACTACAATCTGCTTATGGCTTGAGCTGTTTAGGATCTTTTAAAGGACCTGCTACTTCAGTGGCTGTCTGGGTTTTCTCTCCAATCATCACATCAACTCTGCTATTACTCTTTGCAATACGCATAAACTATAAGTCAATTATGTTTTGTACCTGTTGTAAAAAATCAATACCTTCAACCCTATGGTTGACTATCACAATGAGATTAAGTAGAAATAACAAGGGCATTTGTTCATGTGGGTTTTCCTCACTAATTAATCAATAGAGCTTCTTATGAAGTTTCCTGTAAACATTTTCCTACAATGTTCATGTGACTGCAGTTTTGAAATTGCAGAGAATGTTCCTATAGTATACTGAAACTGCCCAGCATAATTCACAAAACTCATTTACAGAAGTCAAAGAATACAAGTGACAAACAATTTTACCTCAAACTGTTTAATATTGTGGTGAATGACTGTTTGGTATTAATCCAACAAGAGCAAGACAAATAAATTAGTTCTAAGTTCCCTTTAACTTTTTGCATATTCATGAGGCTGAATACTTTTGCAGATTATGATGATGAGATAGCAAACATTGACCAGAAAAAAGTTGAAGTTACTGATCGCGGTTAGGATGGAATGCAGGATTAAGAAGCTCTTTTAGTTCATACTGGTCTGCTACAAATGATCAATCAAATACCGTAGATGTATTTAGCAACAAAAGGCATTATAGAGGTCTCTTGGGTCAACGAAGAAACAATTTGTCTTGTCTGATGTCCAAGCGCGTAGCCAGGATTTTATTTTAGGGGGTGCGGTAGTGAGCACGCAAAGCGTGCGAATCACTTAAAGAGCGTGCGTAGCGCGCTCCCTAGGGGGGTGGGTGCAGCGAGGGGGGAGTTTCCCCCCTCCCGTGTGAAGCGCGGAAGCTTTGAAAGAAGACGATTCTTGTACCTTTCTCGACTCATAATCCTTGTCTGAATTCAGTCCGCCCCTCTTGCGCATAGCGCGGAAGCTTTGACGTATTATTAGACAAAGAAGATGATTCGTTGTACCTTTCTCGACCCTTAATCCTTATCTGTATTCAGTCCCCCTCACGCGCTTGCGCGGAAGTTTTGACGTTTCATTAATTTATTAGAGAAAGAAGACGACTCGAAGTACCGTTTAATACTCTTATAATACTCGACTCTTAATCCTTGTCTGAATTCAGTTTCCCCCCCCCCCCTTCTCCTGCGCAAAGCGCAGAAGCTTTGACGTATTAGACAAAGAAGACGTCTTTTTTTCGTTAATTGTGCCTTTCCCGACCCTTAAATCTTATCTGTATTCAGTTCTAAGAGGGGGTGTTTCGAAGCGCGGAAGCTTTGACGTTTCATTAAATTATTAGAAAAAGAAAAAGATTCGTTGTTCCGTTCTCGACTCTTAATCCTTAGTTTGAACTCAATTTTCCCCCTTACGCGCGAAGCGCGGAAGCTTTGACGTTTCATTAAATTATTAGAGAAAGAAGACGATTCGTTGTACCGTTCTCGACTCCTTTTCCCCTTTTCTTTTTTTTTTTTGGCCGGCGTTTTGGGGGGGCGACCGCCCCCACCGCCCCCCCTGGCTACGCGCCTGCTGATGTCTCCTTTTCTTTCTCCCTTTTAATTTATCTGCTTGGTGATTTAAGAATAAGATGCAATATAGCAAAAAAAAGTATAAAAAGTTGGGATGCACTTTTGAGGGAGATTTTAATTTGCATATCGTAAAAAATGGATTTAAAATAATAATAATTTTTTTGTGGGATTTTAATTTTAATGAGTAATATACCGGTACACATCGAGCGCAGAATCCAAACTCCAATTGAGACCCAAAGGCACACGCCTTTGATCCTCTTGGTTGACATGATCCAATTATGAATCAAGTACCCCAAAAACAGGTAATAAGATCTCAAATAAAGTATTCACACAGCTGAGATTTTCTGCAAGAATGCTAACAATGATATTACAACTTTCCTGAAAAAGAATCAATTTGGGCTAACATACACCTTTACTTCACTAAAGAAGATTACCCATATTAATCTCCTCCAATCCTGCTCACTATCTAGCTAATCCATATACATTGTACAGTAACTTTGCTTTCAGCATCACTATAAGCAGATTACTGGAGATTATAGAGACAAAGGAGCTGGGAGAAAATAAAGCCATTTACTAAAGAGTGAATGAGGGTTTAATGGCTATCAAATATATAATGTCAGTTTTATGACCCGAATCTGCCTAAAATAACACTTACAGGAGTGAAGAAAAAAAACACTTTGAGGACAGCTAAGTTGTACTGCACATAACTTACTTTCACTGAGTATTGAAACCTACACATGAATGATAGTTAAAAGAATTTGTAATAAAATCTGAAGAATAGTCAAAGATAAGGTACAGTACATGTAGATGGTGAAAAGGGGGTCTGTCACAAGTTGAGACTTCTGAACAAACATTATCTCATACTGCATCTGCAAGCTTTTAATTATTGTTTACATTTTCTTTATGAGAAGGATTCTAAATTAGCTACCTAATCAAATTTCTGTTTAATAACTATCAAATGAATTTCTTTTGATTTATCTCTCAATAGTGCATTTTGTTCTGGATTAAGATGGAAGCCCAAAAGGGAAATACAGAAAGTTGGAAGACAATTCAATTTAGAATACTACAAATAAAAGGACCATCAACAGGATAGTTTGATACACATTGATATGGATTGGCATTTTTCTTTCATGTTACTGACTTCTCTGTCCTACTAGCTCAAATAGGGACTTTTGACCCGAGAGAGACATTTGGCTTTACTAGGAAGAATGCTAGAAATACCAATGAACTTTAGTTTTATATATTATTACATTAATTTATGATTTATTTGGATTTCTTTGGCTCTGTCATTGAGTATGACGTCAATGTGAATGTCATAGAATAGCCCATGTCCTCCGCAGGGTTTCCGCCAAGGGAAACAGTAAACTGTGCTGAAGGACATCTAGTATTAAAGTTTGAAATTGATCTCCATCTATTCTGGCATCAAAGGGAAGTGGTGAGAACGGAGGGGATTTAGGTCCAATGACAACATTCTCTTCATATGACATCAGTATACTTCCCTATGGAAGTACACAATTACAAGATGGCATAAAAAGTTAAAAACAACATGAAATGCTATATTCAGACTTTTTAATCTATTGGTGATGATTCAAAAGAATTCATAGGGTCAAATCCCTCCCAATGGACAGTACACAGAATTTGCAAAAAAATACAATCTTTAGCAGGCTACATGTATGTGTGAGGACAGTATTGCATTGTTTGTTTGTTTGCTTTACCTGACTGCTAAGAAAGCATGTGTTCATGTTTGTAATTAAGCAGCTAGGGGACCAACAGCTTTAAGTCCTCTCTGAAGGTCTTGGTAACGAGAATTAATGCCTTACCAAAGGGCACTAGCGCCTCGACTTACATGTAGGTTCTAACCCAGAACCTCCTGGCTATGAGACCACTACTCTACCACTGAGCCTCCTACAGTATACCAATTTTCTTTGGAATTAGACTAGATTAGATGTAACTGCAATCAAATGGTGAGCATGGATATATCTAGAGAGACAACAAAATAGTGATTTTTTTGTTTTCTTATTCTGCACAAGTCTGAAAGGTACATGCATGCAGTCTTGTAGTAATCCATTCATTATCAGAACTTTCCATCCATTTCCCATCTCTATGCTACTATAAATAACTTTTTTTTAATACTTTTGAATCAAAGGATAAGACAATGGTTTCACTTTTAATGTCTATCAATACCAATTTCACTATGGGAGTTGCATGTCTAAACTAGCAATCTTTCATTTTTTAATAACCGTAATCAATGAAGTATTTCCCATCTCGTGATAGGTGCTTTTGATAAATCACTTCCAAACGTTTTGGATAGACAAGCCTCAAGTACATGTAAGCAATATGTAGCAGCAATAAGGAAGTTGTTTAAAAGAATTATATAATTTGTTTCTCAGAATCTATCAATCTAAAAGCTTGGGAAATACTGTAGCATTACTAATACTTGAAACATTAACTACTGCTATACAGGACATCTACATCTTTATACATTGCATCATCAACATGATCATCATCAAAACACTGATGAAAAAACTGGAGATGAAAGTTTTTATATTAGCCAAATTTGTGTCTACTTTACGAAATTGACCATTTCATGATTAGTATTATTATGAAATTTTTAAAAAAGGAGATGAGAAACTTATGCATGCATTTGTTGCATTTGTATTTGCATGCTATACAGGACATCTACATCTTTATACATTGCATCATCAACATGATCATCATCAAAACACTGATGAAAAAACTGGAGATGAAAGTTTTTATATTAGCCAAATTTTTGTCTACTTTACGAAATTGACCATTTCATGATTAGTATTATTATGAAATTTTAAAAAAAGGAGATGAGAAACTTATGCATGCATTTGTTGCATTTGTATTTGCATGCAAAGCATTAACTTTTAAAAAGTAGCAATTTTGAATTGATACAAATTTAAGAGTTGTTTTACAGTATCATTTCAAACACAGCAAAACTCAAATAACAAATTCCTACCTTTATTTTGCTCAATGTAAATGTCTTTGGGGTAGATCCTGCTAAACGCTGCTAACTTCCTTTCCAAAACTACCCTCCAAGTAAGGTTCACCTGTCAAGTCATTGTCTCCCATAATCCTGATTTTCTGTTTAAATGTTGGGGGAAAATGGGAAAAATCTAAATTAAGCATGATGTGACATTTTCCTGCACCTACAATAAAAGAAGGTAAATAAAGGAATCATTAAGGCCCGGTCACACAGGGAGGACGCATGGGGAACGCACAGCCAGCGCATGGGAAATTTGCAATTTTGGCCAGTGCGTTGTCGTGCGCCCAACTTTTGACACCAAATGCATAGCGTGTTGCTAGCGCGCTGAGCGCATACAGGGCGCATACAGTACGCATACAGACCGTACCCAGAGCGCACATGATAACAACTTCCACGAATGCACAGCGTGTTGCTAGCGCGCTGGACGAATGGTCCACGCATGCACCGCGTTCTACGACGCACGGCCAGCGCATTGGAAATCGGAAAAGGCCGTGTGCCTAACTTTTGTCATGATTTTGGAAAAGCTAGCGAGCTGACACAAAATGCACAGCGTGTAGCTAGCGCGCTGTGCGTATACAGGGCGTGTGCCCCGCGTATGTCTGGCGCTGGTCTAGCGCGCTCAACGCACGTCTGGCGTGCCTTTGGCGTGTACATTCATGCGTCGAGCTCCGCGCACACTTTTGAGCATGCTCAAAAAATCCCGACGCACACAGCGAATGACGACGAATGCATAGCGCTGGTCCAGCGTTGGTCCAGCGCGCTCGACGAACGAGTAACGAGTGATGACGCACGCCTAGCGAACGACAACGCACTGGCCAAAATTGCAAATTGTCCATGCGCCGGCCATGCGTCCCCCATGCGTCCCCTCTGTGTGACCAGGCCTTAAGACAAATTGATTCTTGTCACTTGAGTCACAGAGAGGGTCAAGGGGAGAGGGAGGGAGGGAGAGAGAGAGAGAGATGGGGAGGGGGTGGGGGGTGTAAAGGGTTAGATGGTCACCCTCCATGACAAACCTTGCTCATACACTGTACATGTACATGTACAGGTGTACATGACTCTTTGTGGATAAAGAAAGGCATGGTTAATCATGTATATACATGTATGCTCTTATTCCACAATCGACTTACAATCGTGTAAATACAAGATTACAGAGTTTTATACGTAAGGCAAACACAATTCTGTAAAAACAAAAATTAACTTCAGATTCTACATACAAACTCATCTTGTATTCTTTCAGTCTTTAATTTTTGAATAATATGAGATTCTGTTTACAGAGCTTTGTTACATGTATGTGTTTTAGTCCGACCTTGTTAATAAGGGTGGAAAGGAGATCTTGTCATATCCAAGTTTGATAAGTTCTGGAAACTGATACAAGGATTTAATGTACCCAGAACGAGATATTAACACTTCTATATTACAGCCAATAGCGTGTTGAAAGCGATTTGAGATTTTGAGTTCTCAATCAGTAAGTAGGTCCAGAAGTCCAGTATCAATTCAGGCATAATCTTCATATTGATAATACATTATAAATAACAAAACATACCTGTGTGATTTCTGAAAAAACATTTGCAAAGAAAGACAAATGTTTGATATGTCTGCGCTTTATTTTTTCTTAATTTTTTTCATTCTATACTTAGATATCTTTTTTCCATTTATTTTGAAGTCAGTTAATTCACATGCATACAAAAACAGAGCAATCCTGTATCCATTTATTGATTATTTAATCTAAATATAATCTACCACCTGCACTTTAATACAGTGTTAATCCATCTCCATATTATTAGCATGATAATGCATTTTCTGCAAAGTAAATACATTTTTTTTTTTTTTTTGATTTGATTTATTGGTTTCTGCATCTTTTTCCTTTTTTCATCATACATTTTCATGAACATAGTATGGTTTGATACAATATTTTAAATGTATATAATTTTATACAGATAATAAACGAATTTAAACAAATATATTGAATGCATAATTAACATACATGTACATTAGATGCAGGAGGGCTACAGAAATAAGCAAAGTAGCTTGATGTGCCCGCAGCCCTCAACTTACATTGTAGATACAACAACAGTAACAAATACAAGTACAAAAGACTGACTTGCAGAGAGGAAAAGGAAAAGGAAAGGGGAGAGAAAGAGCGTTGGTAATATTATAATATATCTCGTACATCTGCTGATTGAATGCAGGTTCATTCATTCATTCATACATACAGTACATAGATTCCCAAACAAATTAATCACAGAATACACTGGGTCTTTAATTAATATGCTGCGCAAAACCATGTCTTGCTCTTTCATCGGAATCAGTCTCTTTACAACACATTAAATAACATTTATTTTGTATCTCTATAGTAACACAAAGAATGCGGTTTATTTTTGGTGGTGGGGCAAACAGAAAGATACATTGCCAGATGAACATCAAGGCTACAACTATAGGCAACTTGAGCAGGGCCAGGCTAAGTCAAGATCACGACCCCTGAAAGACTGCACAACTTTACATCAATTTGCCAGATGCACTCCACTTTCAGCAAATACACAATTAGAGAGACGGGGAAAGAGCTATGAATAACCATCCGTAGATTAACAAACACACTAACTGTTTCTTTAATCATTCTTTATTTCACAAAAAACATTTGAAAGAGTATGAGTAGATTCTACACTGTATGACCCAAAATATGTACATGTAGATCTAGACCTCTACTCTAAATGAAAGCCAAAGGAATACAACAAGCATTTTGAGGCTTTTTTTTTTTAAATGCACTACAAGTTCGAGTTCAAGTTTTAAAAAATACAACACATTTTTTGTTGTTGCAAGCTAAAGGCCTCAAGATTATGAGGGGTTCCTATTTTCAAGAAAAGGAGAGGGGGAATGGAGATGAGAGGAGGAATGTTCAAAACCATAAGCTGCATGGGCATATTTTCTTGAAAGTTAAACGAGGCCTCAACTCTTGAGGGGGAAGGGCTGGAATTAGCCTATGGTAATACACTCCAAAATTGTGTGTGACGAAATACTCTTACTTTACCTTTTTTGTGGACCTGTTTGTTACTTCAAAATTTGCTTTTAACCACTTCATCCCATCACGCTCTTGACTGGAACAGTAATGCCACCAGACAATCCATTTACTCAGCCCAGCACTCAATCATCAGTGTTTGTCTTTACTCACCAAATAAGATTGAATCCTCTCCAAGATCTTGCTTCGTAAGCCACACAATATGAAAGTCCCACAAATATATTATAATCATTTACATAAGTAGGCCTGTACTGGTTCAAGAATACGATGGATTCAAAACCACAAATCACTTTTCCGTCGAAGTGTTTACTTTCCAAATGTCTTCGCTTGCCGGTACCGGTACTGTACATGTATACAAGCAGCACAAGTTTATGAATAACAGAGATAGACTACTGACATCGCTATTCCACAAGAAGTATTTGAACTTGGGACGCAAGAGTCAAGTCGGAGTCAAGTCCAGAAATATGGCCACGAGTGAAGTACAAGTGAAGAAAAATAACAACAATTCAGGTCTTTCACACAACCAAAGTAATCCATGGCATTTGTAATCCCACGATGATGATCTCCACTCACCCATGGAAGATTTATTCGTCAGACTTGACAATGTATCTAACGGGGCCTGACTAGTCTGACTCTCAGACATAACAACGAATTTTCTTAATTTTACTGCTCGACAATAAAACGGCCAAGACAAATTATTTTTAGTGTCACTTTCTTAAATTTAATAGTATGCATTACCTGAATATATAGCAAAATGTTACTGAATAAAAATTATATTTTTACCAGATAATTATGAAACTGGAGTACCAAAGTGTGAGAAATCCAAGACTATCAGGGCATTTCAGGTCATGTTCTGGTAAACTAGTTGGTTTATCTTTCTAGAGAGCTTTTATATTTAGATTGAGGCACAGGGCTGTACCTCAAGGATTGAGAGCACAGTTTGTGACAGTGCCTATACTATAGGGAGAAGATAGGCTGCCAGTTGGCACTCGGCATAGTGAAGGAGTACCTCAACTTCAAGTTCTACAAGATAAAAGTGTCTGCTCTCAAAGCGACACAATCCCACACCAACCTCAAGAAAGACAAATCACTGTCATTTTCTCCAGTCATAGTCAATATGCTAGCTGAGTGCCGCTTGTGAGAGATTTAACTGACGTTGTATTAAACCAAGATAGTTGTAGGCCTAAAGAAACTCTATAGACAGAGACGCGAACTCTTGTCTACCATACAGTAATATGGGAGTAAAACATTTGAAACTCTTTGCATAAACTGAAACCAAGAGTAAATTGATGAATAATACTGTGTATATAGAATCTGTCTGCACTCGACGTTCACTTGAAGGCCAGCTGACCTGATATATCATATCATGAGATGGACCAAGACGAGCTGATTAATTAGCTAGTGCCAACTATCCCGCTATGCCATCTTAGCAATACAACAGCTGGTATCTCCTCTCAAAGATCAAGCTTATTTCTAGGAGTATCATTGTTTTAACATACAGGCATATGTTCATAAAACCTTACTAAGCTTTACGTAGTTGTCAGTAACATGTCTGTACATAGGCTATACAAATAATGTAATGAACTAGACCCAGCCATCCAAGGTTCTGATTATGATTGGTGCATGACCCTGAATTCTACGTACCTGTTATTATGTAGCCAAATTGCAACCATAAAACACACCCTATATTGCTATTTTGATGAGAAACCAGATTTATTTATGTTCTGGTTTGTATAAGTGTACTAATGAATAACATATACTACTGGGAAGGAAAAAAATGTCCACGTTCACGTTGGCTCATAATACTTATTTTCTGTCAATATATCATCATCATTATTACCTTGTGAATGGATAATCAACTTTCCGATATGATAAAATGGTTTTAAGGGCAAGGTTACACATGCAGATCAGGGAGGCCCACCTCCCTGCACAGATCAAGGCAAGTTTCACAGAGTATGCCAGAATGTGGTTGCTGGTTACGTGACTTTCATTTTGCTCAATCATTTTCATGTTGGTCTGAGATACTGTGCTCCATCAGTGGGGTTGACTATACTTACAGTATGCATCTCCTGGAGATTATGCTACATTTTCACTATCTTAAAACATTTCACCATCACATTTTCTAACAATTAGTTCAAGTTCAAGTTCGAGTTCATTTATTGAAACAAGGATGGTTCAATTATTGTCCAAGCCACATCCTTCATACAACCTAAATAGTATCTCAAACGAGGCCTATATACAGAGGTCAGATGACCTATCACCAACACAGAGATTGATGTACATCAGGACACAAGGCAAACACACCCATGCACCCCCCCCCCCCCATAATCTATCAATTTTTCATAATGCTTTTGCAGCAACCTTACTGGGAACAAATAAAATAATACTTGGGTGTGAAGTTGTGAACCAATGATAATCCCTGAAAATAATCAAAGAGAAAAGAAGTGCAGAAAAGAGGAGAGAGGGAGACAGGGAGAGAGAGAGAGAGAGAGAGAGAGAGGAAGATAGAGAAAGAGAAAAAGAGAGGGTTGATATTCCCGCGTCATAGAAATACCCTGAAATACAAGAAGTCCTTCATGCCTGATTAGCAAACAATTTCAAACCGAATATTCATGATTATTTTTTCAATTCTAAAAGTAAATTTACCATTATGCTTGAAAAAACATTCGGATTTTCCAGGTCAGTGCATATCTCCATTCAATTTAGACAATAATAAGCCACATGTACATATTTGAACTTGTCTTCTATTTCCTTTGCCATATCAATTTTCTTTTTCGGGGGAGGTATGTGATACACTGATAGTACAATGCGTGTTTTTGTTTTTTTTACTTGAAAAGAGCGCAATAGTGTGGTACGGTATGTCACTGAAACAGCTCCCGTAGGGTTTTTGTGCCAAAGACAAAGTTGATTTTTTTTTTTTTTTTTTTTTTTTTTGGTGCATTTTTGGATTCATTGGGGTCCAAGCTATCAGAAATAATTGATGGGGTTCAAATTTTCCCGAAGACACCAAATTTCCCTATTGCGCGTTATTTATGCAATTTTCACGCCCAATATGTACCCTCCAGGAAATGAAGGAGGGGTCTGAAAATTTGAACCCCATCATTTTGGGCCAATTGGGACCCTTTTGAAGCCAAAACAGCAAAAAAAAAATCAACTTTGACAAAAAAAATCCTACAGGATTACATACCATAACGCACTACAAAGCTACATTTTAAAATGCAGAATATTAATGTTTCATAATTCCAATAAGTTTTCCAACAACAAAATATATCAAAAGCACAGTTCAGGAAGACTCTTAATGTATTACTATGCATTCATAGTTTTCGAGGTAAGGTTGCAACTGACACCCCCACCCCTCCTCCTTCTCTGAATAGCAATGCTAACCATCTTTTCAGATTATCAACAATTTTATGGCAAGTAATGGACTATCAAGAGTCTAAGCACACACAAAATTCTGCAGATCCAGGCAGCCCATGTTTAGATGGAAAGCTACATTTGAGAGGATAAATAGCATCCCATGTGTGTCGTGAAGAGCAAAGATATTCGTGTAGACCGTATAAGTTATAGAATTGACAAACAGGTGTAAAACGCAGGTTGGATGCTGTCACATCAAGGAACCCTACTGCATTAGAAACAAGTCGAGCAATTGGGTGTGTCTGATATAGGAGAGAGTTTCCCCCTCCTCCCGATTGTAATACCCACTTCCTTACCACTGGGATCAGCTTCCTGCAGGGGTACATTCAACCCAGTCGCATCAAGTTACTCTTTCCCTATAAGATGGGGATCGGATACAGCAGGGAGTTCCCTGGATGCAGCAAGGTGTTGTCTAGCACTGATGGTAAATCTTGGTTTAAGGAGAGCATTTCAAAATGTTCAGCCACAACTGCTATATAGAGAAATGAAGCAGGTCGGTTAAATTAATGAGAAAACTATATGGTACTTTCTTATCGTCAGTAACTGTAATCAAATGTAATGTGGTGGTTATTTTACCTGACAGCTAAGAAAGCAATAAATGCTTGTTAGTAAAGTAAGCAGTGGAGACCAACAATATGGACAATAATATTACACGCTGAAGAACATATAATAATCACAAATTTCATATTTTGTGGTATGATCAAGTATGAATACGACAAACTAAATGACTTGAAAATAACTCTTGCTGAAACACAAGTTGATGATTCACTACATTCCTTCGAACCGAATATGATCGTGAGAGTCCCGTCTCATTAAAATTTAAAGAAAAAAGAAAACTATATAAAAATGGCAAAAACAGGTTGGTAAAAAATTCCTTTTTAATTCCCAAATATCTATCAATTTATCTTTTCAGAAATAAAATTCAGTTTCCTTTCAAGTGAATATACCCTGTACTCTCCCTCCTTAGAATGTTTTGTTGACTAACATGCAGTTACAAACAACTTTCAAAATCCTCAGCTATCAAATTACATTCTTGGGGACTGTGACTGATCAAGAGTGTGGCTACTTATTCTCCCAGACAATCTTGTCCATAATAATCCTTGCCCCATGACCTTTGGGAACTGTGGCCTTTGGGCTTAAATTTGTCAGAAATGATTTCGAGTTATGACCAAGGCATACACAAACAAGGAGTCAAGTTCTGACCCTGTCAAGAGAGTGAAGACCAGTAGCTATTCGCATTCACAAGCTGGTCTACAAATCCACATGTGATGGAATGACAGAAAATATGAAGGGAGGAACCTGATATGAGATACTGCAAGACAATACCTTGCTATATTCCATCAATCTAACTTTCGAAGAATACACTGATTAATTGTCCATTATAGGAAAATTAAGAAATGTCAAATTTTACACCATTTTTGTTATCACTAATTACCATCAACTAATAAGTAATCCAACATCTGCTCCAGCAACATTTTCTCCGGGCTGTAGAGGGTAAGGTTTGAGATTAGACTACGATGTTTCATAGGGTGGTGATTGTGTAAGGTTTAGGATACATGTAGTGTTGGGTTCAGGGTTGGAGTTACAGTTGGTGAATGAAGAAAATTGACCAACTCACACATACAATCCTTGGCTGAACTTTCACAAGAGAAAGGTGTTTATCTCGTACATGTCTAGTTTGATCGAAAACTTAAAGAGATCTGTAGATGTTAAGGGTCCCTTTTCTTTTTCTTCTTTTTTCTCTTCTTGTTTGCAGAGTTGGGATTTGTCCTTGCGGGCTGGCGAACTGTTTGCCATTCTAAACGTATGCAGATCTATGTGTCTGAGCCTTTTAGTCAATATAAGATCACTGACCTGTTTCTCATTGAAGAAATTGTGATTAAAGGCACCGACATGACAAATAAAATAACTTCTTCTTCTGCTTTTCACAGATTCATCTGGGAAAAGAAATGATTCAATACTGACCAAAACGTACACAACATGTAATGTGATTCAAACAATTTTCACTCATTTCACAGGGATAGAATACAAGTGGGCTTAATTCATAAGTCCTACAAATTGTTAGCTACAAACACTAATCCTTCAAAATAGAGTTTCGTCGATATAAATAAACTTTAAAGACTTTCTATGACTCTCCCCCCGTTATTTTAATACTATTATACATTCAATATAGAAGGTCCTTGATTTTTTTTGGTAACAACACAGCACAAATTTGAATACAGTAGCACCGTGCATGCAAAGAACAAGAAGCATTTTCATGTCATCTTGGGGCCATTCCCTTGAGTAGTTTCCATGGTTGGCAAGTATATAAAAAAATCCGACCATAGAGGTTTGGACTCTCTATAATCCATTTTCTTGTAAATAGTTCTCGTGTTTACCGACTACACCTTGTTTCTTTCAGTCAAAACACCCGTCATCATCAAATCAAGCGAGTAACATTCCGTCCCTCCTATTTAAAGAATTCTTGATTGTTCGAGATTTTGAACGGAAAAAGAAAACAACTTTAAAATAATTCTTTGACGTAAAACCAAATATATTTGCATACGACCAGTGTTATTGATTATAAAAAATAAAATCTCTACCATTCGCTTAATCTCCCTTTCTCCCTCACTCTCTCATTCCTCCCCCTTCTCTCTCTCTCTCTCTCTCTCTCTCTCTCTTCTGTTGTGTTTCTGATTCATTATTCTACCTAGGCTTTCTCTATAGTATACATCATAATAATTGATTACACGTATCTGACCTGTTCCAATCTTATGTGAGGGTTACAACATAAAACACTGTGCAATTTTCTCAATTACTTGAAGGTAGATTTTTTTTAAAAACTCAAGATAAATAGCGGGGGGGGGGTGGGTTCAAGTACAAGGCCTAATGAATAAGATCCAAGTCTTCTGCATATACTCGTTTATGAACAAGAATGATTACATGTAGTCGACAGTCATAACACAATGAAACTATCACCGAGTAAATTAATACAAAGCTGAAAAATCAAATACTTTTAATTTTTTAGCAGAGATCTACATTTCCTGTATAACTGAGCACAGGAGGAACCCCATCAGCTCATAAATCTGTTTACTGCCAAGAAAGAAGAACTTGTAACTTTTAAATTATATCCCTAAGAGTTTTTTGTTCACCTTTTGTTTGTACGATCCAGGGGAAGGTAATACATCATCTGTAAATACAGTAAACAAACAGCTTTCACAAAAATGTTCACACAAATACATTTCAAATTGTTCATCTTCAACAAGCAGACAAAAGAATGATTTATAACCATAAATTGAGATAATGATGGGTAATTGCTCTGTTTGTCATATTTCTACAAGTCTTTTATACCTTTCTCCATTGTAGACATACCCAGGTATAACATTCCTGCTAATATATTTGAAAATAACATTTTTGTTGTTGGTATAAACATAAGTCAAAGACCGTCTGGAATAACGCTAAATCACAATTAAGTGTCTGAACTTTGATACATAGACTCGTGAGCCTATCGCATATCAACAACTTTAAGGAAATAGTAAATACATGGACTTTGTTATTAACCCTTGCAAGTACAAACACCTACAACTGACAAAAAGATTGTATTCAGAGATATCCCATACAAAATTCTGTCGAACCTTCTTCCTATAGACCTGAATATTCTCTTGATTTATCAAAAAATCGCAATGCTGATAATTTAGGATAATAAATTGCTTTAGACATAGTATTTTTTTTTACTTCTCAGAAAAAAATACTGTATAATTTAATTTATTTCTGCACAAACCCGACTCTGATTAATCTAACTTCATTCTAAACTTTCAAACTCATTCGATCCTATAGTGATGATTCAACCAATTTTAACTTGAGTGTTTGAAAAACAAAGTTTGAGCTAATATACATAAAACGTGTTAAAATTCAGGTAAGCCTATAGTTATCTTCCATTACAAGGTCTTTCTTTTTAAATAGGAAACAGGTTACGATGACTGCAAAGACACAATGGGTGAAATCAGAAGACATCAAGGTCTGTGGATATAAAATGTAGTTTTATCTCTCTCTCTCTCTCTCTCTCTCTCTCTCTAAAACTTTTTTTTTCTTCTTCTTCTTCTTCTTTTTCTTTCTTCTTCTTCTTCTTCTTCTTCTTCTCCTTCTCCTTATTCTTGTTATTCAGTACAGTCCACCTCAGGTGAATTATTCATGATTATAACCCTCTATAGTCTATACTGTTGGGAGGTATTAGCACGGTGGATGTGTATTATTATGCTCTCTTTCTCTTTCTCTTTCTCTTTCTCTTTCTCTCTCTCTCTCTCTCTCTCTCTCTCTCTCTCTCTCTCCTCCCTCTCTGTAGAAAAAAACATTAAAGATCTAAACATGACAAGCAAATTCTGGGTTGGATCTTTTTTTCCTACCTAATGTGGATAACACCCATATATTCTACCAAAGTTCGATGCTGGGCTTGTTCGAAATAGAGCATTTTTTTAATAAACACGTTAGTCCGATGTTTTTAAACGGGATCTATTATAGGGTCGGACAGGGACGTAGCCAGAGGGGGCGGTAAAACAGTTGCCCCTTCTAATTGCTTTTGCCTCCTCAATTTGTTCTGCTCATCATCACGCCTCTGATTTGATAAGAATTCACAAAAAATCAAAAGATGTAATATCAAAGATGAAATGGCAACACTATCACCATTTCTCCTAACGTGAACTCCTGGCTAAGCGGGAGGGGTCAGAAAGAAGCGAACTAGATAAGAGCAGAGAGGCAGAGTGGTTATAACCCTATATACAATGTCATGTAAACATCATGCCCATCCTATTGGTTTGAAAAGTGGTATTATTTTAACTTCCATTTCCCAGCATTATTTTAAAATGTCTTGAAATTGTTTTCCTCTCTTGAAATGACACTATACAGCTCCAGCCTATTCTTTTATGCAGGGATATTGAAATAGCTTGCCTTCCCAAACATGGAGAAAGAGCTTGAAACTCTCGCATATCATTATATACCTCTCTCATTCGCTTTGCAGCTTGCACTATTTTGTTTATTGAACGTGTATTTAGATAAAATACGAAGATAATAGATATGCATGTCTCTCGACGAAGGGAGGGTCGTTTCCTTTTTAATTTATCCATTGATGCTATGTCAGAAAGATCTGAGTAGTTTGTTATGTCACTATTCAAATATCCCTCATGCCAGCTATTAACCAGAGAATTGAATAGCCAAGCTTCACTATTTATTGATACCATGTTAGGGAATACCATGCACGCATACTGAATTAAATGGACCAGTATTCTATTCATTAAGCTATGTCAGATACGTATATGGTGGTTAATTGACAAAAAAATCATGATAATAATATAAAAACTCACTATCATAATTAATAACCTGGCACCATCAGACTATTAAAAAAACATCATCATGTGCAGGTCAGTATCCCAAAACGGAAAATTAATAAATATGCATTTTTTTTGTCATTGACGTGTTAAAGGTACTATGTCCCATTTGCAGGCCAAACAAATGAAAAGGTTAATTCCAACGGCATTTGAAAGACAATACTAATTTAGAACTTCCCTAAAAAAGGGGGGCTTGAAAATGTCTTGAAGTGGGAAAATAACGACTATTAGTTGTCGAATCGACTTAGGAGCTATAGAGCCAGTAAGTAATAGTCTGATTTTTCAGACCATTGTACCGAATGGTCGTACGTTTTATGCTGCGCAAAGATTCAATCAGTTTAATTTTGGCCATTACAAGAAGTGGGTTATTGATGTAGACAAAATGCTCATGTACCCTTTACAGCTCATTTTATGTATGGTTATTACCAAAGATGGGAAAAGCCGGTCAGTCACTCAATAGTGTCTGACAGTGAAGTCTAGCAAGTAAACGTGTTTCCTTGCATAATTTGAATATTAGGACACTGCTGCTCAAGTTTAAATTTCACAGATAGGACATACATAACATATTCATAATTCCTGCAAAGTTCTACAGAATTTGATGTTGGCTGCCAAAGGGACATAGTACCTTTAACAAGTAAAAATGAACTACACAAGAGAGTGAGGCAGAGGTGTCTTGTGATCACTTCACAATGCCGAGATAATGGATGCCATTAAATGTCAAAAACTGTCAAACTGTTAACCTATTCAAAACTAGTCTTAAAACACATTTATTCAAAATTGCTTTCGCTGATTAATTAACTCTGTTCACTTTGATGTATATGTATTGTAATTGTTTAATTGTTTAATATGTAATTGTTTATCAGTCTATTTTGTTCGTTATAGCGCTTAGAGACTTCGGTGGTGAGCACTTTATAAGTAACGTTTTTATTATTATTATTGTTATTCCCAGCTACTCCTGAACCATATTTTATTTAGTAGTCCACAATAATAATTTATGGAAAATGGCATGGATATCCTGTTATGTTAGAATAGTCGATAGGTAAATGGACAGGACGCCCTCTTGTTTCCGATACATTATAATCTCGATGCCCAGCTAGTGCAATTTTATTTTATTTTACTCTTTGAAACAAAAAGACTGATGTTCATGTTAACAACTAAAAGCTAAACAGGTGATAGAAGTGAGTCAAAGTGGTCTCGTGGATAGGCGACCGCCTGGTAATTGGAAGGTATCGAGTTCGATAGCCAGCTATTGGAATGTTTTTCTTCTTTAAAATAAAAATTAAAAGAATGATGTTAAACCCATTTTTATGTCGCTCAAAGTACATACGTATTGCTATTCTTTTAATTGATCGATACAATGACCTTATAATGAACTTGTAAACAGAGTAAAGTATTATACGAAGGACAGCAATTCTATTTCATCCATCAAACAACATCATATTCAATACTTTTTCAGTCCGAATGAGAAGGAGAGAGAGAGAGAGAGAGAGAGAGAGAGAGAGAGAGAGAAAGAGAAAGAAAGAGAGCCAGAAAGAGACAAGAAAAGAGAATCAATTTTACCCCATTAATCAAATAAAGTATGAGAATCTCAATCCACATATTTACAATTAATTCAAACATTTTGGTGGGAAAGCCAGATATAATTTTTTTTTCTTTCTTCCAATTTTGGAGTTTAATAATAATTATTGCTATTGTTGTTGCTATAAGGGAAAGGGTTCAAAGGCACAATATGTCAATGGATTCCTCCAAAAAGAAAAAAGGGGCCTATTGTGGGGGGGGAGCAGTGTAGAAAAAAAACTGTTAGGGCCGGCCCTTTGGGGGGGGGGGGGTAGCTGCGCCTGTCGTCAGCTAGCTGCAGTCGTCAACGGCGCCGCACATGCAACGAGCAAAAATAGTACAATTATAATCAACCTACGCACTAGGTAATACAATTCCCTAGTGATTTCTTGAAAGTTTTTGCGATCGGGTAATTGAAACTTTGAGGTGTAATACGTCTTCAGAAACTAATGCTGTCCTGTAATCTCTTACTCACTATTCGCTGTATTAAAGTACATGACTATTTTTTTCCCTCAAATTTTCGGGATGAGGGGAGGGGGTGGGGGGGAGGGGTCCCTGAATCTTCCACACCTCCCATCAGTAAACCAGTGGTATAATCTTTTATTTTTACAAGACGACAAAATCTACAGATTCTGTTCTCATAAATCGCCTAGGTTCCTGGCGCGCGCCGGCAAAAAGAGGACGGGTGGATATGAAAACTGCGCAATTATATATCCAAAGATAATATTTCACGTTTTGTTTTCATTTTGTGTGAAGGCGTTTGATCTATTATGTCAAGTAAGAGAAAAAATATTCCAATTTCTCTATTACTTATTTTTCTGGTTCAGTCCTCAATTTTAATTTTAATTTTCGTCACATGCATGATCAGAGCCGAATACGAGATCGAGGAAGTCTGCGACAGCGGAGAGTTTGAGGCAGACGGAACGTGTAAATCTATGGGGGCCGCAGGGGCGCGGTATATTCATCGTGCAGAGATGGCGTGGAGATCAAGCGGAGAATCTCATGAAGAGCTCATTACGAGACTAAAAGGTACGCAATGGCAATCATTATATCATCTCACTTTATGCTGTAAAGATATTAATTGGGTGATATGGAAGTGTGATGATGTCAATCATTAGAATTCGGAAGTATTTCAGTTTAGGACACATAAATTGTATCTTCAGCCCCACTAATATAAAATGGTGTCTGCTATTATGTCTTTGTATATAAATTAACTAGGGTCTATTATTAATATTTAATATTGATCCCAATGGAAATGGTCATGCAATTCTAAACAGGAGCTGTTTTTAAGTGTTAACGGCTCTTTTATGAATATTAAAAATGTTTATTTGGTCAAGAATATTATATGAACTCCAAAAATCTGTATTCAATAATTCATTGCAGAAAATGGAATCATCAAGAATGATTTAGTCTTGAAAGCAATGCGAGGTGTTGATCGCAAACATTACAGCAGTAATAGTCCATATGCTGACTCTCCACAGAGTATTGGTAAGTTGTTTAGCTTTTACTTTTAGAAAATAAGAGCAACTAATGGCGCTATTTTGGATAGATTTCTGAACTAGCGCCCAATTATTCGTGCAGAAAATATTTGATCGATATGCTCAGGAAACCATCTATTATTAATTAATGTAAGCATTGCTATGTGAATTTTTGGCTTTGGTCAATTCTATAAGTTACAGGGACATTTCTGCCAGAAAAATCCAGAAATATACACACAAAACTTGTCTTTTATAATGTTGACTTAATAATAGAAGTCTAGATGAAAATGACAATCCTACTATTTCTGCTTCAAAAATATGAAAATATGGTGTTGTGGTTGCAATCCATAGGAAATCTGTAGAACTCTTAATTACTTAAATTGAGGTACTTCATGGGATGAGAAGAATTAGTTGCACTTAGAAAAAAAGAAATGATAGGCAGAGATACTATTAGAAGATACTTTCTGTGTTGTCTGTATAGTATCACACATTGGTAGTTTGTCCTAATAGTTTGGTATCTCTCATATATATCAACATTATAAAAACCCTGTATCAGATTTATCAAAGCTACCAATTAACATTAAAAAAATATTTTTACAACTCACTGTGCATCATTAGTTTTCCTTAAAGATACTATGTCCCTTTTGCAACCAACCTCAAATTATGTAGAATTGTGCAGGATTTACGAATATGTCATGTATGTCCTATCTGTGAAATTTAAACGTTAGCAGTGTCCTAGTACTCAAATTATGCAAGGAAACCCGTTTACTTGCTAGACTTCACTGTCAGACACCATTGTCAGTATTGAGTGAGTGACTGGCTTTTTTCTTCTTTGGTAATAACATACATAAAATGAGCTGTAAAGGATTTGTCTACATCAATAACCTACTTCTTGTAATGGCCAAAATCAAACTGATTGAATCTTTGCGCAGCATAAAATGTACGACCATGCGGTACAATGGTCTGAAAATCAATACTATTACTTATTGGCTCTATAGCTCCTAAGTTGATTTGGCAACTAATACTCGTTATTTTCCCACTTAAAGACATTTTCAAGCCCCCCTTTTTTAAGGTGGGTTCTAAATTAGTATTATCTTTCAAATGCCATTGGAATTTAACCTTTTCATTTTTTTGGCCTGCAAATGGAACATAGTACCTTAAATATAGGCAAACTAGATGTAGGATCAGAATTTTACTTTGATATCTAATTGTTCATTTCTGATCATATCATTAGTAGTATTTTTCAAGATTAATCAAATGCATTATTGCCTTTTCCCAATTATTCTTTTGTTGTAAACCATAGGATATGCTGTAACTATAAGCGCTCCTCATATGGTAAGTCTATATAGTGAGGTATTATTATAATCACTTTTACAATTATTATTATTGTAGCAAGAAGTCATAATTCAGTAATGAAAAAAGGGTAGTTGTTCAAGTAAAGATATTACACTAAAATATTAAAGAAAGGGAAAAAATGATAAAATTTGAAATATTTTTTGAGACATTGTTCAGATCATTCATTCAGATATAAATGTATTATATTCTAGATATGAAAATAATTGATTAGATCACAAACAAGCCTATTCTCTGTGACTTTTATTGCTATTATTCACATATGTCAAAAATGAAAAATGAAAAGGGGATAAATGTTCAGATAAGGATCTAATTAAGAGAAAGGAAAAACAATGATATATGTGATAATTTTTTTCTTCCAAAACACTAATCAAAATAAGAAAATTGTAGTATTAGACGGTATATTTGCCTAGATTACACACAAGCTATTCCCTGTAAAATGTATTTTAACAACAAGGAGACTGTTTTCATTGAAATAATGTTTGATAATCTAAAACGAAAACTGCTCGATCATACTTATATATTTTAGAGCATTCATGTCTATCTTTTGTCATACATTAAAAAAGAATAATTACATTAGTTTATTTATGAGATGTTTGCTTCTTTCAGCATGCACATGCCCTTGAACTTCTCAAAGATCATCTTAGTGAGGGCAAAGCAGCACTGGATGTTGGATCAGGAAGTGGCTATTTGACATCCTGTATGGCAATCATGGTAAGACTTATGATTGCCTGTCTGACAATCGTATTGAAATAGAATGTATGGCAATGATAGCTTGTACAGCAAATATAGTAAGACTCTTGATGTACATGGCAATCATAATGAGACTCTTGATGTATGGCAATCATAATGGGACTTATAACTTGTACGGCAATCATAGTAAGACTCTTGATTGCCTGTCTGGCAATCATATCAAAATAGAATGTGTGACGATCATGGTGATACTTGACAGTATATGGTAATCATGATAAGCTTTATTAACACATCATGTCAGTGAGAAGAAAATAAAGAAACCACAACGACAAATATAAACAGTATGTGTTGATTTTGAAAATATATGCTACTACCTCATTTACATGTGCAATAGTTCAAGTTTTGGAAGTAGCAGCAGCATTTTATAGTGGCAGAAGTAGCAGCTATGGTTATAGTAGGAGTGGAGATAAATACTGAGAACAACAAGTAGCAGTTAACATTTTGAAATTTTCTCTGTCATTTTATTTATCTTTCAGGTAGGATCCAGCGGGAAGGTAGTAGGAATAGACCACATCAAAGAACTGGTAGATAAATCTAGGAAGAATATAGAGAAAGATAATCCGGATTTACTGACATCAGGCAGAATACAGCTAATAGGTGAGTTATGGACTGACTTGTCATATTGCAAGAAAGATATCCTTCACCTGATTGTATTACAATTAATATTTGTATTATTGAGATGGCAAAATACATTAAAAATTACAATTAACTGACCAATGTACCAGTAAGTCAGAGCTGCCATCTAGTACGGATTTCCCGTAATGGGTACAGAAATTAACAATCATTACGGTAGTACGGAATGTTGTACTTTATATTGTACTTTATATTTTCTGTTCTGGAGGTTGGCAGCTCTGGTAAGTTTTTATGCTCATATGGTTTGGATGGATTATAATCACATGAAAATTTTTAATATATGTGCCATAGGTATGAATCCATAGATTGTTTTTCTAAGTTCTGGTTCCACACTATTACTCATATGCTTAACCTTTCTGTCACTGTTTTACATAATTTTTGTGCTAAATAGTGACTAAATCTGTGAGAGTCATATCAGGAAGTTTGACATAAATGTGTGACCTTAATTTGACTGCAACCATGTGACTGAATGTAATTGTGTATTATGTGAAATAAGTGAATAGATCAAACAGACCAATTAAAAGTCTTATCAAAGAATGGAACTGTTATTCCTAAAAACTTGGAACACCATTGTGTTGTATTTGATTTACAGTTGGCGATGGTAGGCAAGGATATCCAGCTGGTGCCCCATATGATGCTATCCATGTTGGTGCTGCTGCTCCAACATTACCACAGGCAGTGAGTGGAATTACTGAATTAAACATTCAATATGTGATATTTGTGCATTTATGTGTATTCATAACCCATTATCATATCCGGTATAGAACTTAGGAAGGAAATTTGAATTCAGGATTAGTCAAATTGTTGTAATGTTGTGTCACTTGTGTAAGTTTATTTGCTACTAATTTGTGTTTAATAACATGTAAATAAGAATCCATGTGTTTGAAAAATACTTTAGTGCTTATATTTTGCACTGAAGATAAATTGTCTTCAAAGAATTTCCTCTCTCAACCAAAGTGGGCTTGTTTATGGGAATGTGGTGCTTATCCAAAATAAACCTACCCTTTTCTTTTGGATAGTTATTACCTTCAGTACTATAATTAGGCATGATATAGAGTTAAACTGTGTAGAACTTGCAAGTAGAAAAATCCAACCACATGTGATATTTCAGAAACAATCTTCTTATAAATTGACTGAATCTTGGCTGTTGTGTGTCATTCTCTAAACAGCTCATCGAGCAGCTGAAGCCAGGTGGGCGTCTCATCATCCCTGTAGGACCGCAGGGAGCAGCTCAGAATCTAGAGCAGTACGACAAGACACCAGATGGACAGGTCACTAAGAAGACCCTCATGGGCGTGGTCTATGTACCCCTTACTGGTAAAGAACAGCAGTGGCCTGGCAAGCTGAAGTAAATGATGGATGAGACACAAATATAGACAATAACCATCGCATATTGGACGTTTAGTTTCCTGCTGGTTTCATTCTTTTCAATGATTTACTCTCAAAGAATGTCATAGAATGCTGTGATCAGGTTTGTTTCTGCTTGAGGTGGTTTGTAGTCAGGGCATGAATGCTGGGGACAGATCTGTTTTCTCCATGCCATTTGGTTGACAATTTGAGCTGAATCCAAACAGGATTATTGAACAAGCACAAGTTTGTACAACAAGCCAAGCTGATTTTCTTCATCATCTATGAAGTTTTCTTGATTTGTGAGAACAAGATCATTGTTAGATACAAATGAATGAATGCATGGACTTGTTACATGGACCACTGTATGGCATACGTGAGCTCTTTTATGCTAATGTTATTTTGAGAGTTACTCTTTCAGTAGCATGGACTAAACAAGCAGAGCAATTAAATTGAACGGAGATGATTTTATTTTTCAATGGGACTTGTGAATAAAAAATATTCGGAAATCTGCATTTGATGTCATTTTAAATTTCCAATGTATGAAGAATGGCTTGATAAATACCCTTTCAGATATTGTAATAGCAAGGAATTGTTTGTTTATGCAATTGTGCACTTTATCCAAGTGCTAAGAAGAAAGCTTCAGAAGATCTATAGTTCCTAGCTGTCTGATGGACTGAGTAATTCAGGATTAACACTTGGCCCAGGGGTAATGGGCGCTCATTTGATCTTGCATCTAGGTTATCCTGGGTTTAAGTCCATTGCACTGGTCACTGAACCAAACACATATTTAGCTACCTGAGCCTAAGAGTTGGGTATGATATTGTTTATGTGGGCTTGTGTGTACGTGGATACCTGTGAGAGATTACAACTCATTGATTACTCAGCTTTTTATATTTTCAACAACAAATAACAATAACTTTATTTGGTAGTTAAAGTTATTTTGAAAGTCTTAAAGATTCAGTTAAAATTTGATTGGATTCATTGAGAATTGTGTTTTTCATCATAACCAGAAGTCAAACTTGATTTCAACTGAAACGTAAACAATGCTTAAGCAGAAGATATCAACACTTTGCTTTGTGCTATAATCTAATCCTCAACGGATTTCATTGTCAGCTTGTGACCTCTTGCATTGAGAGAATGCCCTGCTAATATGAACACAGTGGTAGTATATTATGAATCTGAGAGAGAGAGTGAAAGATGGGAGGGAATATTTTATAATTTCAAATAAGTTTATCTATCCTGTGATCTCATGCGAAGAAAGTACTGCACATTGGCAAAGAATGATGGAGAATCCTTTTTGTTGTCGTTGCAATATTTTGTTCAGGTCTTATGGAGGATTTGAACATTGGGAAAAAATTGTGTACCACAGAGTTGCTGATTAGTGTCATAACTTGTGAATGTAATTTAGAAAAGATGAATATGAAACTGCCTATGGTTATCAAACTGCACATGTTGATGTTGAAAGTGTCATGATAGTCTTTACCTTTGACACAGGTATTTCTATGATACATATTGACATGAATTTGATTCTGCAATTTTTCTTTTTACATATTCAAAATATATATTTAAATCTATTATTTTGAAGACTCTGGAGGGATTTATTTCTCCTAAGTGAAATCACTTTTTTCTAGTGTATTCATGTAAATGAGAAATTTACAAATATTATTGGTTTAAAAACATTTCATTTGTTCTTTTGTTTTGATGTAAAGGTACATGCCTCAGCATCTTTGGCATGTCATGGTAGTCTGCTAAAAGTGCCAAACAACTGTTATTTATGAGTGACCTGTATGATATGCTCATCATTAAAGCCCCATGGATATTCTATACAACATACATGTAGATCAAACAAAACCATGCAGATGTCACTTCGGTGCACTTGAAAAATGAGCCCTTTATATTACCAGCTGTACATACATTATTTACATTAAGATAGAAAATGACATTTGCATTGGTACGTACTAATAGCCTTCAATATAGTGAAGTTTTTATCTTATTTTGTTACACTTGATTTGGGATCTATTTCCAGCGAGGTTAGTTCTTTTACCTTACAATGACAGTTCCTGAAGAATTTGTTTAGAAGTACACACTATACATGCAGAGGAAGGATTGTCTCTGTTTCTTTTGATTCTTTATATCAGTATTTTCTTTCCTTTATTTGTTTACATCATTTGTTAACATCATAAAGTGGATTGATGTCCTTTAATTTACACTCAAAACTTTGGCATGTATAAAAATGCTGTAAAGCAGCCAAGCTCTGATAAACTTGAATACCATTATGTACATGTATGTCAATTACACATAGCTATGCTATACCTTGTATACCGGTAATAATAGTTCCATATGGGATAGGAATTATATAGATAGAAGTTATGCAATAACATTGACAAACAGTTCTATTGAGCACTGATACATCATACGTAGCTCTTCTAGAGCTGTCAAGGAGAAGTAGATCATATTCAAACTTATAAGGTTTGGGTGAATGAAAAGTGAAAAATTTCACTCTAAGCCCTGTATTTAATTGAATTGAATAGAATTGCTTGTTTAGAATATTAGATGATTTATCTTTTTTGTGGACTTTGTCCAAATGCATGACTATTTCACATTGGTATTGTGAAGAAATTTCTTTTTTTCTTCTTATGTAAGCATGATGTTGTATTATCTGAAAAATATGGTTGCAGCATATGTAAAGGTGAAGAGTAAAGAAATACATTTTTAATTTCTTTACCGGATCAATTATTTGTCTGCGTTTCTTTTTTTGTAATGTTTAGTGTGGAGGAGAGTTGGTATTGTTTGTAAAGCTGAAGTTTACAGAATGCTGTACCGGTACTTTGTGGTGTTGACCATTTATCAATGGTCTTGTTAAGAGACTTCAACATGTTGTCTTATCTCTCAATTCTGTCATTTTATTTGTGTCTCGCTTTTCCGTTTCCTTCCACTACCTATATCTTAATGCTTCATACTCTCTATCACTCTCTTTCTCCTGACATAACACAAAGCTTAGCAGTAGATCATACAATCAATTTGAATGTATATTGCGCTCAACTGCAATCTATCACTAGCTAACCTTTGTGTTATGGTAGCCAGGTCTTTCTCTCTCTCTCTCTCTCTCTCTTCTTCCCATCTCTTGTGTGTTTCTTTCCCCTCCCCCTCTCTATCCTTCCTATTCATTACAGTCCACCCGGGTGCATGGTAGTACTGCTGGGAGGTATGGTGTGGATGTGTATTATGCTCTTTCTCTTTCTTGCTTTCCCCTTTATCTCTTTCTCTCTCTCTCTCTTTCTCCAAGTTTAACAATGACACTTCCAACGAGACATTAGTGTAGAATCCTAGAGCTCATGTATGGCAAATTTATATATACAAAGAGAAAGCTCATTATTATGTATTATTTACATGTACATACCAAGTTTCAAGGTTTTAGTTGTATTGCTACATTGCAAATCAGCCTCAAAAAATAAATTAACATTAATATTTGTCCACTTCACAAATTACATCATGATTGTTATTTGTATGATATACACATGATAATACAAGCTGCCTTGCAATAAGCAATATATAAACAATACTAAAAGGTGGGACGGAACAATTGATTGGTTATGAGATACATTGTAAGTGTATATACAAAATCAAAATAATTAAAGAGTAAAAGATGAGACTACTTTTCAACCAGAAAGTGGGTGGATAATTTGGGTAAAAATAACAGCTTTGTTATATACTTTTTAATATCATTGGTCACCTTCAAGCAGTCCCAATAAATGTTAAATAATATTTTGTAAATGGTATATGTTGGGGCATTCATCAGACACTTGAAACTCGATTAATAATACACAGAGCTTAATTAAAGTAAATAAAATAATGATTTATCATAGATAACTACTCTTCACAGAGTATTTTAAATGTAACTTGCATTTAAAGAGCTTACATCCAGCATGTATGAGGATAAACTGCTAGGCACAAGGTTCTAATACATAGATCCTGATTTCAGGTGAACATAATTTCAGCCCGGAAATATAAAATGTTGGCATAAAAAAAGAAGAGTCTTGCTGAGTTTGAAAAACGATTTTTCTCTGACTCAATGCATGTACATGTATCTATAAAAATATCGAATCCCATACTGATAAATGCAAAATCCAAACATAGTGAATTTGTACATATAAACAATTTTCATAGGGGGTGTATTTCAGTTGCAATAATGACTCTATGGAAAATGATATAAAAACATATACATAAAGCATAGTTCTAAATCAAGATTGTATACAAAAAAGGCAAGGTAGAGTAAGTCAGAAGCAGTATAAATTTGGCATGTAATACTATTTATCACTGATTAAAGGATACATAAAGTAACCAGACTAAAAGAAAGAAAAAGATTTCAGTTTTGGGCAACAAAGAAGTATCATCAACACCATAAGTTATGATAACAGGCTATATTTTTCACTTGCTATTTTTGATGGGTAATTAGTTCTAGCTCATAATTCAGTAATATCTTCTTCTTTTTTCTTTTACTGAAGCATTAGCATAAGGCAGGGATTAGCTGGATTTTGAATCCTGGATCCTGGAGGTGCAGATAAAGGGCTCAAGTTTTATTGAAATGTTCATGGCTCCTCTGGATCTACTCCTGATGAGTGTGAATACATGAACACCCCCCTCTCTCTGTGGCTGGGTATGGAGGTTGCTGGAGAGTGCATTTGATGGTATCCATAGTGATTTTTTTTTTCCTTTAAAAAGCTGCAAAACAGTGTTATCTTGCTTGTGATAAGATGTTGGGATGTACAACAATTTTTTGTTTCTCTCTGCTGCCATTACTGTTTATCTTTACAAAGTGACTGATTGTCTTTCGTCTGTCTCTTTTTATCATGCTTCTGTCTGCCCTTCTTGTCTGGAGGCACCTACTGATCTGAATTGGAGGAGATGTCTGGGTCTTAGCTGTCCATCCCATCTGGGCGAGAAGTGTTCTACAAACAATATTTAAACAAAACAATTACATCAGTTTCATTCCAATCATGAGAAAAGGAAATAGTCATCATTTTTTATAATTTTTCAAACTTTTGACAAACTTGGCTATCACTCTTTGTAGATCAACTTTTCTCTTTAGAACTCTCCATGTCACATTTTCTTGTATTTCAGGGGATTTTTTTTTAAATGAACCTCTTTCAAATCCAGTTGAATTGCTGAATAAAAAGTAAAGAAGGAAATAGGTGGTACTCACTTTTGAGATCAAATATCTCTTCTGCCTCGTCATTTGGCTTGCCTCTTTTATCATGTAGTTCCCATGACTTTGGCCACAGCTTTTTGTTGAGGCCGTCTCCATGACTACGCCTGAGTTGGGCTAGGTGATGACTGGTTGGACCTATTGCATCAGGACCGGAAGGCTTCCTGCTCTCTTTCCCTTCAGCACCGCCTCCATCCTGCCTCCTTGGTCCCTTTGAGGAGGAGCTCATAGGAGGATGAGGTGATGATGATGATTGTTTGGTGGATGACGATGGTGAGGATATATTCCTCCTACTCAAGACAGTTCCTGGTCTCTGCTTGTCTCGATCCTCCTGCAGTAGTCTCTTCTGCTTCTCCAGCTCCTGACGTTGATACTGTAAGCGATCATGAGGTGGTGAAGGTGACCTTCTCCTGTGAGAATGATCCACTCGAGATGGCACTGGAGACTTGGGACACTTAGGACTGGACGTTCCTGTAGAATTAGGATTTAGTTTTTGAAAAGCTAATGTCATTTTTATTCCATAACAGATTTAGCTATTCCATGTCTTCAATCATTTGAATATATGGACAAAAATATATGGCATGGCAACAGTACAAATAATAAGAAAACAATGTGTGATTATAGCTTTCTCTTTATTTTCACAGGTTACTCTGATGGGTTCAAGATCAGACTTTCCAGTATGTCTCTCTCCAAGCTTTTTGTGTACTAACTAGAAATTCTGTTTCTTTTTCTCTTTACATAAAATCTGTGTACTTCTACTCTTCTTTAGAAGCTCTCTACTTGATCATTAAAACAGGTAATGGAATCTTTAAAATGGTATATAAACTGATCTTAATTACCTTAAATTGTAATATACTTTTTACTGAAAATAAACTTTGATATTCTTACTTTTGAGGTGAGCATTGAGAACTGCACTGTCGACTTTGATGTGTCCTTGTACTTTTACAGCATTCTTCTTCTCAAAGTAGTCCTTGTTCTTTTGTTTTAACCAGTCCACATGCTTCTGAATTCTTTCATTACTGGAAAAGAATAGAAACAGTTGAATGAATCGATAACCAATATATACTGAATCGTTATCTGAAAGTGAATACATATCACATATTACATCTTCAACTGGAACTTACTTACTGCAAAACCAGAAAATTTTGCAGATTTTATGAGGGTTCCACAGTCATGCAAGTTTGGATACTACAAAATGGTTGACTTTAATGTCTTGCTGCAGAGAAGGCAGGATAAGTTCTGTTTTACAATGCTACAAATGTTCATCATATACATAGCTATGTGAAAATTCAAAAGAGAATGAATAGTTTTACTTGGTTGGTTGATTTGTTAAAAATATTTACCTAAACATTGATGATCATACATTTAGTTTAGGCTTCTAACAACCTTCACATTTAGTAGTCAAGCTATCATCCACTCTTGTGGACTTTCTCAAGCCAAGTTATTTTTCACACAGGGAGTCCACAGGATTGGATAACATCTTCCCTATTACATTTTAAGGTTGGTAGAAGCCTAAACTGCATGCTATGATTAACCTAATCAATGAACGTTTTCTGTATAAATGATGATGATTTAAAAAGTATATTAGAGAAGAGTGTGACTGTAACTTACTCTTCAAGATTAGAATTCCTTGACCGTGATCTCCTTTGGGCTAATTCCATGTCCGTCTTCTCTCTCCTGACCCTCCTCTGCTCAATCTTAGCCATCTTACTGTCCATTGACTGAGTTGCTTGGCGATGAAGCGTCATTTGATGACCCACTTTGTTATCAATGTTCTAGGGAGAAACATATACCACATTGAATTAGGACCGAGAAACATTGAGGAAAATTGGTTTTCAGTGACAATTTACATAAAGTATAATAATGGGATACTAACGACTCCTATTTTAAATTTTATGTTAATTTTGCACTGTAATATATATATATATATATATATATATATATATGTGTGTAGGCTCTGAATAACTTTTAGTACTGTACAAAATACAAATATGTTGTAATACTGGAATACTTTGTTCCTCCCTTTTGATTTTCCACAATTTTTGTTTTTTGTTCTGGTTTAGAGAATAACTAATGACTTATTTTGTATACTGCGAAGGAATATACCTTCTGGCATATCAATCAGCTGGTAGTTCATTGATACTGAATCAAACACCTCCAAAAACTCCTCACAACTTGTAGATTTGTGTTGCCCTGCAAAATGCACATGTAGTTTCTAATACTTTTACGTAATTTTTTTTTTAGTTTCATTTCTAACATATAATTACTGAGTCACCACACTTTGCTATATTTAGATGACCAAATTGACTCAAGCAATCTTGCTTGTGATAGTTGGCCTCAGCAAGTTCTTTGACTTACCTCCATACTTTCAAGTTTTCAATTATATATATATATATATATGTATTTTTATGTGTGTGTATTTCAGTTGTCACTCTTTATGTAAATCAATTATTATATTATATACTGTTATTATTATTTGAATGTTTTGTATTTGATTTATCAATAAATGCAGAAACATCTACTAAAATAAAATATATAAAACCTTCTTGTAGTGGAAATTTCTCATTTCCAATATTGCAATGACAGATGCAAATTAAAGCGTACTTACTGAATAATGTTGTTGTATCTTCTTCCATCTTTCATCCATAAGTCTCTTTTCCTCTGCATGCTGTTCTCTCTTTTCTTCCTGTTATTAAACAAATTAAAAAATGTTGATGGAACTGAAATGGATATCTAATTCTCTAGATTTGGTCAAACTTGATTTATTTTATTGCATAAATGGTACAAATACTGGCTTATTAAACCAGAAAAAGTAAGGTCTAACAAATCTTGAACAACATTTATCTATAAAATGGTTTATAGATTATCAATATTAGCTTCCTCTCCTTAGCCATCTCGTGGCATTATGATCCAGAGAAAGAGACTTGATAACTCTGCTTAGTTTCTCTGTTCAAATATAATAATAACATTGAAATGAAAAATCTATGTAGTTTGCTATTTTTGGATGCCAGAGGATATAAAAGTGAATATACACACTTGGACATTACATTCTAAAATTACAATATATTTTGAAGAAAACGACCAAACATTCTTTTCATAAGCAAACAATCTAAACTGACCCTAAGCTTTTCAGCTTCTGAATTTTTCTTCTCCACCCTCTTCTCCATCTCTTCTCTGATCTCTTCCAGTTTCTTCACAAGAGACTCCTTCTCTTCTATGGCATGAGACTGAACGGTTTTAAGCCTCTCGTGGTTCACCTCCAACAAGTCATCTAAAAAGTTCACATGTTCTGATAGGGGAATAATAAACAATGAGTAAACATTCACACAGCACATAGTACAAAGAGGATCATGTACTTATCAATAGAATCAAACATACAATAAAATGTATTTGCAATCATTATATAATAGATGTATGTTATATACAAATAAAGCTTGTGTAATCTCTCTTTGACGTGAGCTACACAAACCTTCTCATAAATCTGTCTTAAGGCCCATTAACACTGGCTTAATCAAGATTGAATCTTTATAAAAAGACTGAATAAACATAAAATTGCAGGCTACAATGTTTACATGCAAAGGGAATCCATGAGTGTTTTATGTTCTTATGTTAAATGTTGTCAAGTACATCCTTTAAATGAAATAAATAATAATGATAAGACAGCTGAGTGTAAGAAAGAATGACACACTTTCCAGGATCTTAAATGTACACCAGAACAAAATCTGATGATTTGACATACCTTTGATGTAGCTCTCCCAATCCACCATTTTCTTTTCCACTGATGTCGACCTCAGACTCTTTCTCTCTTCCGCTTCTCTCTGTTCTTCTTCATTCCTCTTCTCTGCATGATCATAGCTAGAATGCGGAGCCTTCATGTACGGACTCTTCTCAATGATGGACGACTCATTCCTTGGAGAAGACGTCAAACTATCATCTTCTTTCCGGTCTCTAGCACCCTCTTTGGCTTGTTTCTCATCTCTGCCGGTGGATCGATTCGCAGTGTTGGGTCCACTTACGCTGGACTTGTCCTGTTTGGTCTTGTTGCTAGGCTGTGTAGGATGGAGTGAGCTGCTGGTTGGTTTAATGGCCTTTTTATTATCAAGCTCTCGACCTCTCTTTGCTCCGATGGATGCCAGGTAGTCCATACAGGACACTGCACCACTGTCCCAGGCACAGTCTAGGGCAGTCATTCTTAAGCCCTGCAAAATAATCATGTAAGAGAAGAAAAATAAGCACAATCAATAACTATAGTCATAATCTTACACTTGTAGAAATAAATAAAGTATCTCTTTTGTTATGGGAAATAGAGTTTGTTAAGCAGCAAAGTAAATACCTAGGCACTTTTCATATCTAAAGTACCACTCAGAACATAAAACAAAATTATTTTTGCATAAGATATGACCTCAGGACAGGTGGCTCATAATCTTGATGAGACTATGCACAAGACTCAACAGCAATAAATAAAATCCCCCCCTCCCGCCCCCCCCCCCCAAAAAAAAAAAAAAAAAAAAACAATAATAATAATAATAAAAAAAAAATATATATATATATATATATATAAAATTTAAAAAAAAATTAAAAATTAAAAAATTAAATAAATAAATAAATTGTGTATAAGGAGGGTTTGTGGATCACATCCCTCATCCTATAACAGATTAATGTAAACATTTATTCTAGAATGATTTACACTTACATTATCACTTCTGTAGCCAGCATCAACATTTGCTTTCAGATCCACCAGGTATCTACACAAGTCCACATTGGCATTGCCTGCTGCTATGTGGAGTGGTGTACGACCATTCTTATCAGGAGTGTCTGGCTTGCATCCTTTCTCAATCATGAACGTGATCATGTCTAGAGAAAAACAAACAAAAAAGGAAATTAATGCAGAACTTATTTGTACTGTTATTTGCACCCTAAATAAATGACCTATTATGATTATTATGCAATCATGACAATAAAATAATATAACTTGATAGCTGCCCAAAAAGAATATCTAATGAGTATCAAGTTGCAAAAATACATGACTGATAAATTGTTTACAAATACAAAGTATCTTAATTTTAAAAATCTCATTCTACTGCTTAACCAAATAAGAATTTAAAAACTTGTATTGCCAGATGAGAGCCAGAAGGGCATTACCATTCAGCACTTTACAAAGAGTTTACACTTTTTTCCCAACAATCAGCCAATGATACTAGGTTTTATGCATTTTACACCTGTAAGGATGAAATGATAAATGTCTCCATCAATGCCTTGAGGTTGAATTTATCATTTTACATGTGTAAAGGTGAAATGAGAAATGTCTCCATTAATGCTATGAGGTTGAATTGATGTGAGGGAAGAAGAGAAGATAAACTTACCTAGATCACCCTTCTGAATAGCCTCATGAAAGGGAGTCTCTCCTTCATCTCCAGCTTGGTTCATGGAGCCATCATGCTCCTGCAGGAGTCGTATAGCATCCAGAGAGGCAGAGCCTGCAGCACAGTGCATTGGGCTGCAAGGGGATAAGGAGAAATGTTTATTTGCTGGTACTGTTACAGGAATGGGTCAGGAAGCTGATAGATATCTCAGAGAAAGGGATTAAAGGTACACATTAAGCATGAAGTAGAAAGAGAGAAAGACACAGAAGAAAGCCAAAAAAGAAAAGGGTATAGAATAACGGGATAAACAAATGTAGAGAGAAGAAGAAGAGGAAGAAGAGGAAGAGGAGGAGCAGGAGGAGGAGGAGAACGAGGATGACAGAACCAGAGGAAAAATGGTATGAAGCAAAGAATTGAAAAAAAATATACATATGATTCATAGAATTAACATGAGTGACTGGTTTTATATTAACTGGTCAGCTCTTACAGCTATTTTATAAGTTCAGTATGAATCTTTGAACACACCAAAGATAATTAGACATGAAAAGTTACCAGCTTACCTCTTTCCCTTATTATCGGTGTAGTTAGGGGAAGCCCCACTCTCCAGTAAGGTTTGCACATTACCAACTTGGTCCATGGAAGCTGCATAGAAGAGGGGTGTGCAGCCATTCTTATCCGGTGTGTCAACAATAGCATCACATTCTTTCAGGAGTGTCTCTACACAGGTCGGATGGTCACATGTCACTGCACAGTGAAGAGCTGAAATTACAATTTTAAGAATGTGCATATTTATATTCATTGTTTTCATCAAATGTACATTGAATCATATATTACTCTTTCTTTTCTTATATGCTCTTTGGTAATGAACATTTATTAAAATATATTTCTTCTTTGAAAACAGAATTCACATAAATGTCTCAAATGTCACATTTTTCTATTATAATTAGTAAGCAACACTATTTCTTCCAGTTTCAATAAATGAGTAATATCCCAAAGTTATTATTTTTATCAAATTGAGTTCACAATTGTATTTTAGGTACTGCTGGAGGTTCAGACTTTATATAAAATATAATGCTCAGTTGTCTTGTCACACAAAAAATACAATGATCCAATATAGGCCCCATATCATACCTGTTAGTCCATCTAGATCAGCTAGTGTAACATCAGCTCCTGCTTCCTTGAGTAGCTTACAAGCCTCACTACTCCCTGCACTAGATGCCCATAGAAGAGGCGTCTTATGACCCATATCTATGGCATTCACCTTGGCCCCTCGCTTGATTAAGGCCTGTAATGAAAGAATATCAAATCAAATAGTGTCAATTAAACTTGCATTGTTTGTTTACATGAGTATTAACTTTTATATTTAAATTTGCAAGGAATTCCTGGAGAAGCATATTAATTTTATCAAAAATTTCATCGACAAAAACAAACAATCAATAAATACAGAAAGAACAACATGAGATATACATGTATATCTCATGGCTTCTGAAATACAGAATCTTATGATTTTATCAGAAAAAGAATCAGGGCCAATGCCTTCTTTCAACCTGATATCTTTGTCCTGTAGAAAGTGAAGAGTTGGGATCAGATTTGTGGTATATTGACAAATCACTTATAAAATAACATTTATTTCCTTTCAGTTCATCCTTTCAAATGTATAATTTCAAGAAATCATGATCATGTGCTTTATACTATTAAAGGCAACCAAAGTATGAAGCTTACCTTAAGACATAGAATACCAATCTCTGACACGGCCGGATCACCACACATCTGAGCAGCGTAGTGTATGGGGCTAGCACCGTGGTCATCGATCAGGGATGGATCGGCTCCATGATCGACCAGGGTATCGATCAGGTCATGGACACCACAAACTGAATTAGAAAGATAGAAATAGAGATCGACTGCAATAAAGGATAATGTAACTCAGTGTCCATTTTTGTGCGTCAAATGAAATATGTATTTTGCTTAGACACAAAGCATGGGCAATTGGAACATTATATTTACAGTTGCAGATCCAAAATGGTGTATGTGTGCCCTGCAAAAGCAAAATGTTATAACATTTTATTTTTATAATGTTCTTCGTTTGTCAGAGACTTTTCAGACTTGTAACCACCTCCTAATTCCCCCCCCCCCCCCCCACCCTCTGACAAGAAAAACTTGGATACACCACTGACCTATCAAAATTAAAAATAAATATTGATTGCAAAAAAATTCTCTCTAGCATTCAGTACTAATTGAAAGCTCAGTTTTAATAGAGAGAACGGGATAATATTGTCTGTTTGGAGCTAGAAGGGCATATAGATTTTAGAATACAGAGTTAACACCCTTGTGGCTCCAGACAGATGATATATCCTTGAGTGTTCTAGATACATAATTCCCCTGTCTGATAATGATGGAGAATGTTCTTATTTCATGATCAATCATATGTTTCTTTGACATTAAACTATAAGCCTGATCTATCTATTGCACTTAATTACAGAGGATTTGTCTCTCTACTCAATAAATCATTATTAGTTATTGATAGGTCAGCGCAGGAAGACAAAAAAGAGGGAGATCCCATTATTTAATGGATGATTCTGCTCTGTACAGTATAGACAAAGCATATTTTGTTAATAAAACCCTTGTCATCTGAATTCTCTTATACCCTGGCCTTAATACAGGATTCAATTGCTGTATGCAATGAGCTAAGATCAATTATCTGACATACAGGAAAGAATTATATTCATATCAGCACAGCCAGACACATGATTTTTTTTTAACAGTTTGGCATTAAGGTGTAGTTATTATGCCACTAGTGCTTTGAACTATATGGTACAATGTATCCATCATTCTTTTAATTGAAGTAACATTCCACAATGGATACTTTGTGAAAACTAAAGATGACACTGGAATCATCTTTATGTAATTGTGAGAGTAAATGTAACATGCAACTTAGGGTTTTAGATAAATGAATTTAAGAACATATAATCATCCCAATAGCAAATGATTTTTCATCATCATCAATTTTGCGTATCAATGAACAGTACTGCATTTGCTAGCATTGGTAATGCTCCCATTCTTGTGTACACAAACCGAGGACACTCTTTTACTATAGGTCTCTGTAGTGTTTACTCATTATTGCCACTGAACAATCACAGAAGACCTACTCTCTAACAGGGTTAATAATCATAATTGGAATCACAAATATTGATCTAGTGAAATCAACCATCAATCTAGGGTCTATTGTAAATGAACCAAGCTTTCTCTTCTAATTCCTTCAGCGGTGTACACTTCTATACTCTTATTATTTTTAATCGAACAAGCATTTTCACTTCCCTCTATATCTGCTAGCCTGGAAATACAACCCAATTTGCAGTAACTGAATGCTACAAACCATGAATCACACCAAATGAAAATACTTATAAAAAACATTTCAATACTCTCAATTTAATATAATTTGCTGATACAATAAAACCAAACGTATCTTGATTAAATCCACACAGTCCACCTTTATAAAGAGGATGCCCAAAACATGGATTTACACATATATTAGAAGCAACAGGTACATGTAGCGTAATACAAAACAAGAATAAAAACAAAATCAACAACAACATACATTTGCATAAAATAGATATTTGCACTGATGTTCATATATTACTTAGATCATTATAATTATCAACATTTACATTAATGGCATGTGATAAGTGATTGCATTAATTACAAATGATGCCTCTCTGAATAAGATAGATTTTTTTCTTACCCACAGCCCAATGAATGGGAGTGTGCCCCTGATTATCCTGTGCATTCACACCACTCTTTCCAATCAAGAACTCCACAAGGTCCTTCTTGCCCTCTATGACAGCCAGATGAAGCGGCGTACGGCCTTCTGAGTCCTGGGTCCATGGAAGACCAGAGTCTGCTGCTAGAAGGAGCTCTGCCGATGACCGAAGACCTTTCTCCGTAGCGTAGTGTAGAGCAGTCTTTCCTTGCTCATCCTGTTCTCCAACTGGTGATTCCTAGTCGATCACAATCAAAATAAATTGAATTCAAAGTTTTAAGTAAAACAGAACATCAATTTAAATTTGTTCGATAAAAAAACAATTTTAATTTCAATATTTGCACATCCAGATTATCCCAAACATAAACAAGTTTTATAATAGCTCCACAAAGAAACTGGAAAGGCAACCCTTTTTATAGATGCAAAACTTCTTGTTCTGCATATTAAAAAATCAACTAAAACATATTTTAATCCCAGCTGTAATCTAATGTGATTTCATTCATTTGGTATTTTGTGAGCACTTAATGATAATTTCGATTTTTGCATCGATCGTGGATCAACTGTTGTTTGAGGAATAATTTTCCTCAAATTTTTTGATTAGCAATTTCAGCCGAAGGATAAATATTTCAAATGAAATTCTGTACATTTCTATGGAAGAAAACTGCTACACAAAAGATATTTTGTATAGCAGTCATGCAAAAATGCATAGCAATTTGCGATGCGATACCAGGAAAATTATTCCCTGACACCGTTTTTATACATAAAGTTTTTGTTTTGTTTTGTTCTGTTGTTGCTTTGTTTGGGTTTGTTCACTCTTCTTTTTTCACTTTTTTCAATTTTCTCTATTCTATTCAATACTTCATGTCAATTTTTTGTGATACAGAGATATATTGAAAACACACAATGAATAGGTAAAATTTACTGTTCTCAGTAAATTAGACTTTTATAATCCTGTTAACTTTTAATATTGAATCCTATCTTCTTCTACAATAGTTCCCAATTGTACTGTAATTGTATGAATTTTAATAATTCATCAGGAAGTTTATCCCTGCTATTTATATGATTATTGCATGTGTTGCAAAAATTAGCTGGGTCACATTATAGCTTGTTACATGCACAAAACACCTTTACCTTGAGCGCTTATTCTAAGAAGAGAATTTGTTTTGGTAAAATGCAAATGCAAATGCAAAATGTCAATAATATAGAATTCATTAAAATAAAGTAGTTTAATTGACGGATGAATTTAAAAGGATCCATAAATATTCTAAATTCAGTATGGTCATTTGGTATGAAAATTGAAAGTAACAGACTGTGGTCATGAAACTAGGACTCTGTGGCCATATGTAACTAGGACTCAATGATTGGTCATATGTAACTAGGGCAGTGAAAGGGCACACTGGCTTATATTATCATTATCATCTTCAGGAGGGTTTATCTGTCATATTGAAGGTGATGACATTTCAAAGAAAAGAATTTATGACACCTGTAGTAGGTTTAAATTACTAATTCGAAAAAGCCCGATATTGATTATAATGCCACTTTAGCTTCACTATCAATTACAGATAACAATACATGCATGCCAGTAACCTTTTTGTAACAAAATATGTTACATTAATCATTATCAAAGCAATTGGGTGTGTTTTAAGTCATCTGGGTCATTACACAATGTCAGGGATACGTGTAAATGACAAAAAAGACTATGGTTCATTTGACAGTTAACAAATAAAAGCCACCACACAAAGGCTCCATCAATTTTTAATCATTTCTGGAGCAAATGGACCTCGGGTAATTACTGCATTCAATCATGCCACAGAAATACACTCTTACGTTCGACGAATCCCTCAAGGTTGTTTTAAAGCCACATAAGTCCTTGTGTAAATTACTGATGAATATGAGTAGAATAACCTTCAGTTGAGAAACCTAGTGTTAAGAACAATATCTGTTTTATTGCGCTACATTTCATTTTCATACCCTACTTTGAATGCACCATATCATCATCACAAGATATATACCTGCAGTTGTAAATAACTGTTTATTATGTTCATATAAGCGCTTCAAATATGATATTACACATTTTGTTTGGGTGTGTGTTTTTTCTTCTTCTATGCCATTTTCTAATCTCTCTCTTTACAGAAGTATATTTATTCTCAACATTCATACTTTGTGGCTTTATTTCATGGCCATAGACTTACATGTTCAAGTAGTGGGTATTTGAATTGCAATTAGCAAAGAACCTGAACATATATATATGAACAAAGAACAAATATTATAAATTATGGGTGCATATGATTGTACTTGTTCTTCTAGTTTTCATGTTGCCCCATGAAATAAAATTACTTACATGCATGTAATCTTGCTAAAATATACTAACTCAAGCAATAAATATCTACTTACATATTTTAGAAGAAGTTCCACATGTTTCTCCAGACCTTGCTGACAAGCTATCATGAGTGGTGTCAGCCCCGCCTTGTTCCTCTTTCCTACCAGGTCGGTAGCCTTCTTACACCCCCCAAGGATTAGCTCCAGACATCTGGGGTTGGGAAGGGAAGAGGACAGGTGCAGGCAAGTGTTTCCTTGTGAATCTTCAGCTTGGATATTGGCATCATATCTGCAATATAACAAAACCAATACATGTATCTGATTAAAATGATTTTTAACATTAACAGATTATGTTTGCATATAACACTAATTACAGAAATCCTTGATTCTGGTAATCTGTTTAGTTTTACTCATTAATCCACCCAATTATACTATCGAAGTCAAGCAACCTACATATACAATTGAAGGCAATTGGTCCAAATTTGTTGCCAAGCACTCTGGATTTAATTGTAAATGGACATCCATATTCCAATTAAGATATGTAGGGTTGGGATCATTCATTTACAACTTTAAATCAATCAATTTACACAAGTTTACCCCACCTCTCCCCCTCCCCCACAAAAAATATATTAAAAGGAAATATTTACAGTGAATATAACAAAAAGTCTTTTTTTCTTACAAACGAGTTAATTTATTTTTAAATTGAAGCAATAATACACTCTTGCCAACTTTGAATATTGTCTAATGTTGTCTGACATAGCACTAACTGATGCTTGGTCACATAAACTACTTTAAATGTAGAACAGGTGAGGGGATGTTGACTGGTTTTCACTATATAATACTGTACTGGGTATGTACCTCTCTGTTTCAATTTTCAATGATCTAGACACATCAACAAATGTGTTTTTGTTTCACAAATTGTTTTTTTATCACAGCAATCATGATCACAATGGCACTCTGAATGTGTCCAGATTCAAGAATCATTATTCCAACATCTATTTCTTTGAAAAAAAATGTCCTTATTAAATTCAGCAAAAGCTACAAAATGATGTGACTGAAGTTCACATCTATTCACATTTATTTAATCATTACAAAATTTAAGGTCAAATATTCAACAAAGCGATGCCTACACTTCCACTGTGCTATAATTATCATAGTAAGGCAAATTTACATTAAAAATTTACAGTAAATTATACACTGTTACAGGCAGATTGGAAGTTGGCTACAGCCTTGGGTAATTAGGATATGGACAATTAATTAGAATAACCAAGAGGAGAATGGTCTATTGCACGAAGCTGTACAGGATGGCTGATGAGTATGTGGGTATCCTGCTGGGAAAGCTCGATTTCATGCTGAATACATTTCAAATATCAACCTTTTCATTTTTGATCTAGATAAAAGGAAAAAACTTTTAGTATACAGTTACAAATTAGCTAATCATGCAGAATATATGTAAAATGTTTTATTACATGTACATCAGTTTCACCTTGAGGTTATTTGCCTGATAGATGCAGAGTCTTGGTAAAGCGCAGGCAATATTTATGTGAGGTACATATAACCAATGAACGTAATACCATATACTACATTCCTCACAAAATATGAAATTTACTGCTATTCTGTAGGGTTGAAGGTATATGATTGGGAAGTCGTGTTAATTATTTGCATTTCAGTAATCAGTTTGTATCATGTTTTTGTAATTTGTCATATTTTGATGCACTGTTATTGTATTTGCAGTTCGATCCATACATGTGGATATATGATGTGCTGAATACACACAATTCCAACATTTGTACATAACGACCCTCAAGTATATCTATATAAAACAAAATGATGATTGAAAATACATGCACCTGTAAGTGTTACATGGTATAGCAGCATCCCAACAAATCATGAAATATAATTTATTACTCTACATGTACAGTAGCTCCTTCAACTTTGCCAGGCAACACACTAAAGGGGAGCAGTCTGCCCAATAACATGTTTTTAACATCAATGGTGTACACACAAAAAAAAAACACCACACCCACACACAGGTAATCTAAATTGTAAATTTGCAAATAATATAGTATTAATGACTGCTTTGAGAGAAATAGTTGTTTTATTACGCTCAAGGGAAGGTTAGAATTGTGCTATTCCCCGAGGCTTGCCGAGGGGAATAGCCCAATTGTAACCTTCCCGAGAGCGTAATAAAACAACTATTTCTCGAATATTAAAGCAGTCATTAATACTTTTATATGCCGAAAAAAAATAGACTAAAAAATAAAAATAAAAAAATATTTTTCATTTTTGTCGAAGACGGGATTCAAACTCTTGCGTACAACAAGAGGTGTATCGAAAACCAACGCTTAGACCACTAGGCTATTGCGCGTCGTTAACATGCTTGGCAGTTTTCTCCAATATATATGAAGGGGTGACCAAAGTTCGCGCAGATTTTAGAACAAATTAGAAAATGTGATATTCGATCCATGTTTTCTCATATTCTACACAAATTTATTTATTTTAATTACTACCAAATGGACGGCAAAGTATTTTACTACCAATTGGTTCAACTACAACATTTATCGTCGAAGGATTTCGGAGATATCGCGATCTAAAAATTCGATGTCCGATCGTGCATGCGCGCTGCATCTAAAAAAGTCATAAAAACAACGAGACCTAAGTTCACGCACGGGGGTTAACAGCTGATTTATACAAAAATACGATCCATCAAAAATAAGGTAATTTGATAATTTGCAAGGCAAAATATCATACAACCAGACGGTACCACTTATTACTTACAATTTTGAGGATATCTGCTCTCAAAATGAAGATTTCCAGACCCTTATCGGTAAGTTGGTAATTTTTCGGAACGGACGCAAATAACTGCAAAATGTGCCGATCTTTTGTCAATATTTTCACAATTTCGCACCCAATTCCAAAGAAAATTTCGTTTCTGGGTAATTTTATGATCCTCTTTCCATTGGTGATATCAGATTTTCGAAATCTTACCGATTTTTTGAGAAAGCGAACTTTGGTCACGCGCGAACTTTGGTCACACAGCCATACATTAAAATGGATTGAAAACGGCTCTGCGTGAGGGCCTCGCAAAAGCTCCATGAAACGGGCCCTTCTTTTACTTTTGCAATGCATATTGGCACGAACTTAGATCAAGATCTATCGGCAGATGTTGTTTTTGAGAGTTTATTTTCGTCTTCATGTCAACAATGCAAGATAAAATTGTCGGTAAGATCGATCGAGATTCAATTGTAGACCAATCCTTCGCACACATACGGTATTCTCCATCGCTCAAACCATTTTTTAACATGTAAACCTATGGGGTAACCATGGAGTAACCATGGTTATTAAAAATAGTGAAATGTTTTATGCATGGTTACCGAGAATTTTACAGGAACAGTTGAAGTTTATGAATGCAATTCGACCAATCAGATGGCTGGATTTCTTAAGTGAGGTATATAATGCTAACTAATCTGCGAACAAGATATGAATAATAATCAATAATTTATGAATAAGGTGCAAATGGGTCACTTCACTTAATAAATATGCTAATGATATTTTATGGAAATTGATTAGCATCTTTCATTAAAAATGGGAGAGAATTGGAAGAATAAATAAGTCACGGGAGTGGTGTATGCCTGAGTTGATTTTAATGGATTGGATTCAATATGCAGCAGCTAATAGCTGTATGGTAAGTTAACATATTGATTGAATCCTATACACCTTTAGTATTTGATTGTCAAGTGGATTTGGCGCCTTACAAATCTTATGTATTATTATAATTATTATTAAAATCAATACATTACAAACTAATCTGATCGAAGCTTGAAGATTAAAATAAAATGAAAGAGGGTTTTGGGGGCATACAATTCATTTAATCATCAATTTAATAATAGTCACCATACATGTTTGTATGTACTTTGCAGGCAAGAAGATGTTAATTCTATCTATATCTTTCAAATGGAAAATTCAACTTTATAAACTTATATTCAGTATCAAGCACTTGATGCTAATACATACAAACTGGAAATTCATGTTAACTTCTTGACAATCTCAAGAAACTGCACTCAGAAGTTGATGTAAATATTTTTGGAATATATACACGTGATTGATTTGTTTATAAGTCAGGTTACTTACACTTAATGAAATTAAATTTATTGAGCCTCATTTTGGTACAAGACTTTGTAAGAATAATGACATACGTTTTTCCTTTAACAGATGTTTCTTAAATATGTAGGGCCTCAATGCCATACCTTACTGTTGAAAGATATTCTAAAAATAAATAAATATGGCATAAATAACAATTGTATTAGTCTCAAAATCTGAATACTCCCTTTGATTACTGAGCATTCTCACAATATCTGTATTTATTACTTCTATTGCAATGAGAACTATTAAGATACTGTTGAATGTTGATGAAATAGTTTGAAACAGTCTAAAAGTGAACCATTATAAATACATAATAAAGATATTAGTATCAAAACCAGACCACTTACTTGATGAGCATTTCTACGATGTCTGCATTGTTGAGTTCAGTAGCAATAAGAAGAGCGGTCTTATCAAAATAGGCCTGGTCCTGAATGTCTATATTAGCTCCAGCCTGTAATAAGATCTGACAACATTCCTGATGACCTAGTTTGGTGGCTTGGATAAGTGGGGTACCAACAGATGCACTTGGCTTTGATAAAATCTGACATTTTGGTTGAATAAAACAAAATCATCATTCCAGTAATAAAAAGATAGATAGATTATGTTAAACATAGAGAAAGAAGACATGAAAAGTGAAACATACCAAAAGTAGTCAAGCCTGAAAGTAGTCCTTTTAAAATGTTATATTCTATTTTTGTAATCTGTTGTGAACTTTAAAATTAATTTGTTATGTTGTACACTGTAGGTACCATAACCTGTATCTTGTTTTCATAATTATCTCACACAAAGTTTAAATTATAAAACTATTATCTGTTTGGAGCCAGAAGAAAAGAATATGAATCAAGAATCAAGATTCTATCGAAGAACAAGAAACCAACCAGGCGTCATGAAGCGTCAAGCATTGTAAATACAAAACATTGTCGACAAAAGTAAAGATGAAAATTAAAATATAAAAGTATTGAAAGGTAAACTAATAACTTTACATTTAAAATATCAATTTCTGAATGATAAAAAAAAAGGACATTGGATGGAAAAGTCATAATAAAGCAAGATCGTCATTGGAAAAAGGAAATGTATGAACAAATTACTGTACTCAAACGTATATGTGTAAAATAAAGCTTACCTTTGCAGCTGAAGCATCTTTCAAAGTTTCACAAATAAGTTGCAAACACTTTGCAGCATTCATTCTTATTGCAAACTGCATGACATTCTGTCCCTTCTTATCTTCTTTAGTGACATCACCTTCTCCTTTCAATAAAACTTTGACAAACTCTGATTTCTTGTAGAATACAGCCCAATGAAGCGCAGTCCTTCCTAATTTATCCGATAAATTAGGATTAGCCCCATGACTTAGGAGAAGTTCACAACACTCGATGTGGCTCGTCCCCTGAGCTGCCGGGTCGACTCGAGACCCCTGTACGCTCAAAATCAGAGGTGTAGCTCCATCCTTCGAGAATTCGTTGATGTTTAATTTATTCGCAGTTTTCGACAAATATTCATTCAATTTTTGTGCATATCCTGCATGAGCAAGGTGATATATATCCTGCTCGGTACCTTTAAAAGACATGGTGAAACTTCTCTGGATTACATGAATACAATAAAATATAGCGTGTCACACTTCTCCAACTTTCCAACAACTATAAAAAACCAACTAAAATCAATGAGGAAACCAATTACCAAGGCTGTACAGGTGTATCGAGAGTAAACGGCGTACCACGTACAAACCAATGTTAGCATATAGCGGTCGTCTGCGTGTGCACGCACACATTCAGAAAGCTGTGTCTCCGGTGCGATGAAGCGATGACAGAAGGAGGTTGCTAGGTAGCCTGTTTATACGTTGCTTGGTCCGCTGAGCTTAGGGTCAGCCCCCAAATCTATTATTGTCCTCGTGTACTGTGTGGATGAACAGACATGATAAAAAGTTCAACATGAAAAGTATTGATTTCCTTTTGAAGTGTCAAAACCACAACTTTCGACGCAAGGTTATTTATAATAAGAAATTGGCCTATAAATTATGTGCCGTTTTAAAGTTTGATGTGTACAAAGTTTGGAAAAGCGATGATTTGGTATACCATTCTGAAAAAAACTATAGCGATCGCTTGATGAACAAAGTGAAAAAGTGCTTGGAGAAAGTTCATAGTAGCTAATATCATTATAGGCATTGGCCTACATGTAACAACGAGCAGAGTGAATACACTGACCTGGGTTAACTGTCCTTTTCGGTGAGGGGAGGGGGGGGGGGGGGGGGGCTGGGTTGTGCCTTTTTAAATGGTGGGTATATACATCAAATAATAAATTTGCTTGAAAGGCTTAATCAATCCTTTGAAAGTAGAATATCCACTAACTAAAGAGAAATAAACAGTATAATTGTATTACTGAAAAACTATAATGAAAAAATAACTATTCTTCTGCCTCAACATTCTAACAAAGTAACATAATAAAAGCTCAACTCCACAAACAAAATGTAAACCATGCACATCTTTAAGTCCTATTTCTTTTCAATAATTATTAGGCTGAATAGTTTTCAGGGGACAATTAATCCTGGAATTGCGACATTATGTATAGGATAACTTAATCCAACGACCGAATAACGCATAAACTGTTTTCATTAATTAATGACATGGTTGGTATTCACTCTTCAGATCACTGATCAAATGCATAAACCGCTTTGGCCGATTTCCAATCATCATTTTCATGCTCTCTCAAACAAGTAAACACACTATTTATCATGAAGTAAGAGGCAATTATCTAAATTGTCAAAGAGCAATCTACTTTCTGCTCTGTTCGGTTTACTTCGTCATTCGTCGTTTTTTAATTTCAAAAACACATTATCATTTGTTCTGCTCTGTATCTCACCGGCAAGGAATGAGTATACGTATTATTTGAAAAGTATGAAGACCACACATCAATAGTCACCTTCGTTACAATAAAGTTGCAAAAGTGATTATACAGTATATATTTATATAAAATCCTGAAGGGAAACAAAATCGTTAATGTAATCTTTAGATCAGGATAAGGAAAATGAACCTGTAATGCCTTCTTACCCCCGATTCAGGAGGAAACAAATTTGTACATTAAAAAACTGTAAATATCTCGTAATTTTTCAACTGAAAATAAAATACATGTAATGGGATGTATCGGAGATAATATACCGATACTGCACAGTGGTGGATCTAGGGGGCACGCCCCCCCCCCCCCGGTAAAAAAGGGGAAGGGGGGAAAGAAAAGAGAGAAAGGGAGAAAAAGGAGGGGAAAGAAAAAGGAGGGGGAAAAGAAGAAAAAGGGAAGAGAGAAAGAAGAAGAAAAGAGGGAGGAGAGAAAAGGGGAGAGGAGAAAAAGGAGGGGAAAGAAAAAAAAGGGAAGAGAGAGGAGAGCAAAGGCGGAAAAGGAAGAAATTGGGAAAGACGGAGGAGAAAAAAGGGGGAAAGAAGAATAATGAGAAGTAAAAAGAAAGAAATCCCTACTCTTGGCAGTGGCGGATCAACGGGGGAGGGGGGTTAGGGGGTTTAACCCCCCCCCCCCCTGGGCTGCCAAGTGAATATGTGATGTGCGTAGAAAAACGCATCGTCATTGGGTCCACCCCCCCCCCCGAACTGTATATTAAACTATTACTTGATTTAAAAAGACGTTATCATGCACTGCTTTTTCTGGTCATATCCAGGAAGTGTCTAAAAATGCGCCTAATGTGATATTATAATTGCAAATGCTTTCTACTCTAGGAGGGGGTTCTGACCCCCTCCCAGACCCACTCCCGCTTGGTCGCTACGCTCCCTCGCCGCTGACGCCTCGCTCTATCGTTTTTCATATATTCCACCCCATGCAATTTTGTGCCCCCTCCCCCCCCCCCCCGGTAAGAAATTCCTGGATCCGCCACTGCTGCACATGGGTTTTGAATGTCAAAATGGTACTGGGCATAATAATGATGTGCGAAGTTCAATGAAGTAAGCGCTAGCTCTCTCGGTAACCTTCAAAATGTAACCAGGTGATGAGGTTATAATGACTTCATTAAGTACACTGCCAATAACCTCTAAAAATATTGATGCCAAATTATGATCAATTATATTTTTTAATAATTCACAATAAAAGCAGACATATTGAGCGCGTACACAATGCACTCTTTAATTGAAACTTCCATGCATTATCGGTGCCTGCAATTCAGCTCATAACATTACTTGTCTTGGGATTTTTCAATGATGAAATGTTCAAAGTTCACTTTGTCTACAGAGGTCTAGCTCCATGACTTAGTTTAGTTTTCGATTAGTTTATCTATTAATCGGTGTTTAGCCCTGTGTGAGGACGATATTTACATAGGAGTTCCAACTATTACATCCTTTACTCAATATACTGTAGGTTAATGCATAACTCCTTGTTCATACCATTATCCCCCAAATAATTTCCCTTAGAGGAATCATAATTGTAAGCCTACGTACTGGAGGAAATTTCACAGTACTCGCATGCATTTGAGCAGAAGAGTCGCAAGATGGCACGTATGTAGATGTGACCCGAGCCGTATCATGCAAGACAATTACCCCCTGGATAATCACCCCCGGGAAATTACCCCCCGTAAAAACTACCCGACAAAGGACAATAATATAACCCCCACCCAAATTTTAAATGGGAAGTCCACCCTGATAATAAGTTGGTTTAAATAAAATCATAATTTTTTTAGGGTGTAATTTTATTGTCCACGGGGGGGGGGGGGGGGGGTAATTCCCCGGGGTAAATTATCCTCGGGGGTGGTTTTCCTTAGGGGGGGGGGGTGATTTTCCGGGGAGTAGTTTCTGGGGGTGATTGCCCAGGGGGTAATTATCCCAAAACCGTCACACCCAATTCAAACTTCTATGTTGGCAATTTTGTAAAAACATAATTGCTTGAAATGTTTGCCCTATATATAACTTATTGGCATATTTTCCGCCCCCCCCCCCCCCTGCAGTCAAAACGGTCTGGTTACACCCCTGAACTCGAGAACTCCATCATATGCATTGATAACATGTTGATCTTTCTCGAGATCTAAGTCTTTAAAATAAATAAAAGCTCTTACAAACACAAGGTGTTCAGTCCTATCGGAACCCCTTGCCACTGAAATGTCAATATCACAAGTTAAGGCTAAAGTGCATCGTGCTTTTTCACACAAATCTAGATCGCTCTATTCAACAAGACAGTGGTCGACGATTCTACACATCGCTCTTATACATCTACAGTGTTTCATCTTGGATATAATACCATCGTGTGAAGTGTGACAAGGATGTGATGATTTGTATGATTATGTGCGCTTGTCTGTGTACTGGAGTATTGAACTATCAATGACATTCTCATATTGGACTCTAACGATCAATTATCAACTGAACGAGCGAGATTTATGACCGAACCATGGCAAACAACTGCTCCTACACACCCCTGGCAAACGAAATGCTGGAAAGTATGACAATCATCATTATATTTTATCTGCTTACATGAATACCAGGATGATATTATTTTGAAGTCGTGATTGATGTGATGGTGAAATGAACATAAAAGTGTTTCCTGAGTCAAATTTCTAGTAAATGAAAAAACGCACTCTACTTCACAACGCCTTGCTATCTAGATCTTCATTTTGCATCAATTATCAGTGTGTCTGCAGATGATGCTTGCTAATAATTATAAGCATTATGATTTTTAATGACCTGTAAACAACGGAATCGATATCTAGTTCAATAATATTGTTTTTTCGAATGATCTCATTACTAGTTGTATAGATCCATGCACTTTGTTCGATGAAATGATACGGAAATAGATTCTGTCCGTGTTCTTCTCTATATCCCAAGTTTTGTAACCTTTAAATATTCTCGGATATTTATACGGAAGAACGCTTTCCGCTCTGTGATGACAATGCTATTGAGATTGTTTCGTTATTCGTTAGTTTAGAATGGCATTTGGAAAGAGATGTGGCGGTTTTCAGAATATGGGACTTTTTAAACAAACTGTTGGTAAAATGAAATATAGTATAAACTGGAAGACACATGTTAACCACATTGCCTCCAAGATTTCAAGTGCAATAGGTATTCTTTATGTTGTCCATAAATTATTTCCTTTGCCAATCTTATGTAACCTTTATAATACATTGCTGCTTCCTTACTTGTCGTATGCAAATATTGTTTGGGGCAACTGCTCAGTAACCCTTCTGAATACTTTTAGTTCTTCAAAAGAAAGCCATACGCTTGATAATCAAATATTCTTACCGAGCACATACTGCACCCCTATTTAAACGGATGAATATTTTAAATGTTAATTCTATATAATATTATGCAGCTTAGTCAATTCATGTTCCAGTACAAACATAACAACTTGCCACCTGTCTTTGATGACCTTTTTATTCTGAACTCTTCTATTCATTCATATGCTACAAGAAATGCAAGTAGTTTCCATATACCCATAGCTAAGACTTCTTTTTTTTACAAAAACGGATACCCTTCAATGGACCTATGTTATGGAGTCATGTTCCACCTGACATCAAAAATTGTTCTTCATTGTATTAATTTAAGGCTAAGTTAAGATTATTCCTGATAAGTAATCCATCCTTTACAACATTCACATATAGGTAGATGCACCCCCCCCCCCTGTCTTTGATATTTTCCTCCCTCTTCTTTCTCGTTATTGGTACCACCTCCTCATCATTTTACCTTATATTTAATTTTAAGTTTTAATTGTATAATTGTTTTTTGTATTATTGGGGGTAGTCCTCGACACATCATTTTTGATTTTTGACTACCCCTTCCACATTTGCTGATTTTTTTCTTTTTAAAACATACATTGCTCCAAATGGAGTCGTTTTATATAATTATGATGGATGTACATGTTGTATTAATGTATTGTTTGTATATATTTTATTTTATGTAGCTCGCTATGTTTTGCATTTGTGGAGAAATAAATTGAACTTGATATTACATTAATGATGAATCAAATAAAATCAATTTTTATGTCAAGTTCCGACCTTGTATGTCAAAATTGTCAAAATAACCAATTGACAAAAAAGAGTGTGAAAAGCAAGGTACATTCTTTTGGAAGGGGTCGGGGCAAAAGCGATCAAAAACTACAGATTGGTAGAAAATTAGTAAATTAAGTTTTAGAAAACTTTCTTTGATTTGTTATTCAAAGTTATGTTTATGATATATTTTCTCTTATTTTAATTTCAAGATCTTCTAGAGGACAACCCTCAGATGCTACCCATCTTAATCACATGTAGTATCATCACATTGATAGAAGTGATTCTATTCTTCGAAGCTTGGTTGTGGGTGTTAAGGTATATACCTTACAGTGATCGACGAACAAGTATTGTCTGGCTGATAGGCATCTACCCGGTAAGTATAAGGGCGTCCTGCATGTGTTATGAGGAAAATAATTCACATTTTGGCTAGCATTAGTCTAACGGATATTTAGATTGTGGATGTGTCGTGGTATAGTGGTTTATTCACTTGACTCTCAATCCAAGGGTTGACGGTTCGAATCCCAGCCCGACTAACGTTCTCTGACAAGCCATTAATCCACATTTGCCACTCTCCCCAGGTCTTCTACCTCTTTTTCTTCTTCTTCTTCTTCCTAATATTATTATTATTATTATTATTATCATCATCACCAATTATATATACCAAGATAACCGATGAATGCAAACAAATATGTTTATTATCAAATGATGACATTTTTATTGGATATTGGTTACATACCTCCCCCTTCCCCCATCCATGAGATGAAAAGAACAACTCTCTTTTAAAACAGAACACGCACGATGACATTAAAATAATATTGTCCGATATAGTGAGAAAATTAAGTAATGTTTAATGTGTCGTACGGCTTACCTTTAATTAAGTTACAATGTGTACATGGTTTTTAATTTGCATGCATGGTTAAGCGAGACCAACTGAAAACTAAATTTGTTTTTGCTTTTGTGAGGGGTGTTTAGCCTTGGCTGTCATAATGTTCGTTTTTTTTGTTTTCCATTCTAATATGTTTTCCATTCACATCCATTTCTATTCACGTGATAATACAAAAGGTAATAACAGTAATGACATTGCTAATGACTCGCTATATATACATTGAGGATTTATAACGAACTTAATCACATACCACAATACAAAGAAAAGGGAACGCGTGTCATTAATGGTGATGATAACATTCGCTCTTGTCACATGCTCTTTTCATCATAGAACCGAAGACCATTTTAGCGGCAACATATTTATGGTTGGATTTTGTTTATAAGTGTAGGTCCTGGCAGTGTAACAATAATGATCATAAAATATTATGGATACGGGTGTTCAATCACATGGTCCTCTGATTGATTGATGATAATGATTAAATCACCCATCCGCATTCACTGATTGATGATACCTGGTTACTATGGTTACCGTAAGGTTGCAGGGAGTCTGATTAGATGGGCCCAATTTGTGAATAAATTACTTTTAGTTCTCATATCAAATATAATTAAATACATATCTCATGCAACCATAACATTATTGTTGTTGGAGATATTATTATTGGTTATGAAAATAAAACTAATGTTCTATTAATCTCCAGGTTTTCTGTGCAACATGTTTACTTGGTCTGTACATCCCAAGGGCGGCTGGACTGTGTACTCTCACTGGAACAGCGTAAGCACTTTAATCGATTTGTCTTTCAAGTCTAATTTATTTGTATTCGTTAATCATTTCATTTCATGTTTATCTTTTCCTGTTTTATTTTATGATATTAACTTGAACAACTTTGCCTTAAACATTTGCACTTCATGACGAGTATTTTTTTCCATTTTGCATTCGCAAGTTTGTATTATTGCATATAGGCCTACGTTGAAATTATTGCAGGCTTATAGATTGATTAAGAAAAGGATTTTGGAAAAACGGCATCAAACGCAGACCGTTTCGTTCTATTTGAAAATTGATTCTATTGAAAACTCAATATTGATTCTCGCAATTATTGTATTTACTCTACCATCCGATTAAAATGGTAGTTCATGGAAAAGATCACATTCATCAATGAAAAATGTAATTTAAAAGCAATCAGAGTTAATATGGAACGGTTTCAGAAAAAATACCAATAATCTGAATTCAATTAGTGATTGACTTGTGAATTTATGGATAATAATTACGAATTACCTGTTGAATATATAACTTGCACATGAATACCCCGGATGAAGAGACCTATATAGGCCTATATTCAATCAGTTTGTGTAGAAAGCTATATAAGTTTTATTGGAGCCGGATATATTCCCCTTAAGTTTTAGCATTGATAAATATGATATCATCGGATCTTCCCTAACTATAATATAAACACTGAGATAAGTAACAAGTTATAAAACAAACATCCAATACTAAGGGCAAAATGTCAAAAGCCGTCAGATCATTGAAACAAATGAGATAATGTATATTCGAGTCAACAATCTCGCGATAACATACGGAAACTGAAAGGTAATTTACTTTGATTTATCGGCTGAACTGATCAAAGATCAAGTCTAATGAGCAAGCCTAATTTCCTGACTGAGATAATAATTGTACCCACTGATTAAAGTAACAGACACATGAAATTAATATTAATCGTATTCAATGAGTTCCCTTTCAAGAAAACGGAGAGTCTCTTCACAACTACTTTTAACAATTGAAACATGAACATATTTCGTGGGTTATCCTGTTCTAGCTGACTTAGTGTTGATACGTTATTCTTTTATATTGTTGTATGTTGGATGCTTGGCGAATAAAATTAAACAGTCAATCAATCATGATAAATTTATTTCTAATACAATTATGAAAATGTCTGATATTGCCTTTACTCAACTAAATTGTGTTGGTCATAAAATCTCAACTCTGATTGTACTCTATTCTCTATTTGCCGATTTCATCTTCTAAAACTTGACGGCTCATCGCGTGACTTATATACGAGCCGTTTTTATAAATATTCAGTGTTATCATTATAAACTATAAATTGGTTATAAAGGTGTTATGAATTAAAGATGCCTAGCAATCATGTTTCTAAATTATTCGTGTTACTGTTTGTTTCGTAGTTTTTTCGCCGTCTGCCTTTACCAGTTCATCACCTTGATCGTTGATTATTTCGGTGGTCTCGATGCCATGATCATTACGATGAATGGAACCAAGTTTTCTCTCGCTAGACCACCACTGTTGTGTCTGTTCCGGTGCTTACCGAAATTCGAAATGACAAGGTGAGAGCTTACCTTACTAAAAGTAACAATTCCAGCTTCCAGTTTAAGAACTCTGTCTTATGAAATAATTGTGTGTACAGTATATATGCACAACCATAAAATGCATATCACGAACATACACGGTAAAGACGCTTCGATCCATAACGTTAATGAATTTTTTCCATTAATCGGGGAATTATTGGCAGATGTTTGCCTTTTTCTTATTCAATTTTGTCAGTATATATTCGTTTCGTCTACATCCTCCATCATTTAAAAGTGCTGGCTTTACACTAATGTTCAGGGTCAGTAATGACGAAACAAAGATAGTGACAGCTTCGAAAAAGCAGTTTACATGAAAGTCTTTGAGTTAAAAATGTACATGGCTCATAAAACACATGCATGAAAAGAAAGGTATAGGTGAGATAGCTACCCTGTTATCTATGTACAGTCAAATCTGGTCAAACCTGAGTTAACGACCACATGTCTACAAAGATCACATTCCCCGCCTTGAAAATGGTTTCTCATTGAAACATGTACTAAAGGAAGTTAAGGAACCTGTACGTAAAGACCACCCAATTGTAAAGACCACATTTCTTGTCTCCCTTGGGTGGTCTTTATACACAGGTTTCACTGTATATTTCAGTCTATTTGTTTAAGTTCGCATTTAAACAGTAATAAAATGTATATCAAGTAAGTCACAAAGTCGAAAATATTGTCTTTTAAATTTATGTTATTCAGACATTTTATCATGAAATCATCAATGAAACATTACTAACTGATTTTGTGACACAATTTGTGTTGTTTTCAATCTGAAGGAGAAACTACCGTATATTGGAAACGTGCGTTCTACAGACTGCTATCATAAGACCTGTCATTCTCTTCATAACAGAGGTTCTGAAAATCGATGGATCACTCAATGAAAACCCGGTAAAAATATTTATTGTTATTATGGTCATCGGGTCTTTTAAATTAATTTTCATTTCGAATACACAACGAAAATTTTGTCTATTCGGTCGTTATAACTTGTTTCTTGTTGCCCTGTAAGTGTGAACCACTAAAGGAGCTCGTTGCAGGAGTGGAGTGTGTTTGATTAAAAACGTTTAATATCTAGAGCGGGGCCCTGTAAGACAAAATATGCCGCCTAGATAGCAATTGATCGTACGATCGATTATGGCGATTGATTGCTTTGACCATTATGTGCAATCAATCGCAATATTCAATCGTACCATCAATAGCTATCTAGGCGGCATATTTTGTATAACGGAGCCCGGTACGCTACATAGGCATGCAGGTACCTAAAAGTCATAATCGTAAGGAATGTAATGATGGGAGAGAGATAGAAAAAAAAAGAGAGAGAGAGAAAGAGAGAGACAGAGAGAGACAGAGAGAGGGGGAGGGGAGAGATAGAGAGGGGGAGGGGAGAGGAAGAAGGAAACTTGAATATTCTAGACATTTTCAGGACACTGGCCGACTTAGCTTTCACTAAATTTTGAGCACTTCTGCCGACATAATTTAATTTTATATAAAACAATAATTCAGACACTTCGTCATTAGAAATATGTTAATGCTTTTTTATGCTGGTCGATCACCATATGTGTTGATGCTATTATTCATGCATTTTGATTTATTTTATCAAGGACGTCGCCGCGACTACCACGCTCATATTAAACTGCATCACACTAGTATCGGCCATCTTTGCTGTCTCAGCCCTCATCGTTTTCTTCTCTGCCAGTAAAAACTTTCTGAAACCATACAGAATCCAAATCAAGTTTCTGTGTGTGCAGACGGCTCTCATTCTCAGCAACGTCCAGTCCGTTCTCCTCATCATCCTCACTCGATTTGATGTCATCAAGTGCAATAAACCATTTGACACTCCCGACAGGGGATACCGTAAGTCGGTTGTATAACAGTTTTATGAGGGATGGACAAAAATTTGTTTAACATGAACACTTCCGAAAGAACATCTCTTACAAAGGACTTTTAAATCAAAGTGGAAGAAAAGAACAAGAAATAGAAGAACAAGAACAAGGAGAAGAAGGGAAGAATAAGGAGAAGAAGAAGAAATAAGACTAAGAAGAAAAGGAGGGAAAAAAAGAATAAGAAAAAGAAAGAAGAAGAGGAGAAGAAGAAGATTAAACATTAAGCAGGAGGAGCAGGAGAGGGGGGAAGAAGGAATGCCTATAACGGTGGCCGTGTATACTAAAGGCATCAAGTCGTGATGCAGATCTATTCTGTGTGCTTAAGTCCTAACATAACAAATTATAGGCCTGTCTTCTGTTAGCAGTGAATACAGTGTACTAAAATTTCCAGTCAGATTCCCGTTTGTGAGACTACACCAGATCTCATAGGTCAAGTTTTGTCGCACATGCTATCAATCATTGATTTTTTCTCTTTTTCGCATTCACTCTTTATTTCTGATGTATTCATTTATTTATTTTTTCTTTTCCAGAGTGGCATTGTTTCCTCCTGACCGTAGAGAGTGCGATCATGTTCATACCAACCCTCCTAATATTCCGCACTACCAATGGAAATGTGACCCGAATCAGACGCGTTCGTCCAAGCACTTTCTCCGGTATGATGCCAAGCGATGGGATACCAAATGAATATTCTCCTTTACTACATCCTAAAGATCGTTCAAAATCGTTCGGTCCGGTCAAGGAGTTATGACGACAAAAGAACAGTAAGAAAGCTAAGAAAATTAAGAAGATGGAAGAGAGGGGAATATATTTCTATGGAGATATTTGATAGTAGAAGTCTTGAATGAAACAATGATTTCTGTGACGCTATAATATCGGGTGTTTGGTAGAGAAACAGTACCTTTGATGGTTGGAGATCTTCACCGTCTGCAAACTTCATTATTTCTGGGCCCCGTTTCATAAACCTTGTTATTAATAACAAGTTGCAATAACTGTTATAAGCTACTGAAATCGTGGCGACTGATATTTGTCAAAGAATTCTATCATTTAATTGATAACTAGTTTGATGAAACAGGCCCCTGGAGCTGGAGTGAATTATGAAATAAAGTGTTGTTGTTGGAGTGTATGTTATCAAAATACATATCATAGTCTATATTAGTTACATATATATATCCATGTCTCATTAAGGTTAGCAAATTAACCTTTGTAACAATTTATTTTGTGTACAATACAATCGGAATGAAAGTTTAAAGTTTAGCATGGCTAATGTAAAATATGCACTGAAATATTGGACTAATTCTTGTTACTGACAGTTCTTGCAGGTGTTTGTAGCAAACTGTTTATGAACCTATTTTAATGTAGATGACACATTGTAAAATTGATTAATATAGATTTTCATCAGCCATCTGAGCCAATTTTCTAATCAAATGAATAAAACGGTCAATAAATAATCAGTTGGCCAATCAATTAAATTGATCTATCAGTTAATCAATAAATAAATCAAACACTCAATTAATCAAATCAAGCATATTAATCAAAACAATAACACCCTGTACAGTACAATCAAAAAGTCAATTAATCAACCAATCAATTTCAATCAATCAATCAATCAATCAATCGTAAACTAATGAAAGAGATGCAAATTAAAACAATTTGATAGAAAATACATTGAGAGATAGGGATATCAAAGTAAATTTTATTTTCTGCTAAAACATCTATAAATAATGTTCATTGTGCAATACATTCCAATGCACGATGGATGTATTCTGAAATCTGAAATTCAACATGATTTGAAAGTTTGAAACTTTCACTAGCAATCATCTGTCATCACATGTGATACTTTCATCCCTGTTAAGAAAAATTAGTGACAAATGGTTCTGATTTTGAACTGTCATGACCAAGTCATTGCTCCTGAACCAGGACAATGTAGAAAGTGCTTTCAATGATATACTTTTGAGTTGAATACCAAGTATTAATTGAGTATAGTAATCTTGAGGAAACTGCAATAGATATTTCTGATGAACCAAATAAAATGTCATGCCTGAATTTAACATGTCCCTGCTACATAAATGACAGCTAGGCATATTCATAAAGAAGGGCATACAAGTATGACATAGACTAAAATTAAAATGGTATATCAATTCACAATATCCTCCCAATATTTGTTAAGTAGCCCAGCCAAATTAAGGAAATATTACTATCACAAAGAACTTTGTCCTTTCCAAGAAAATATGAGCAACAAAAGAATGTTGGTGACAGAATGGCAAGTTTTAAACAAATTTCGGTCCCATTACAAGCGTTCTACACAACTTGTGATTTGGAAAGTTCATAATAATTTTGCGTTAGGATCCAAACATCAGCAACAAATATTGATATGGAATCAAATATGAAACATATTATTCATATATGTGTGGTAGTAGATATAAGTAACTCAACAATTAGCACAATTTTTTCTCTATTACTGACATGGTACTGTCCCAAACACGGAATGATAAACTGTATTTGTATGTTTCGTGGCCAAGAGAAATTTGCTCTTAGTTATAATGTAATTCCCTCATGCATGTCATTCATTGGAAGTTGAAGTATCAATTCTTTGTTGTGTGTTTGTGTTTTTGTGTTAAAAAAAAAGCTGTAGTTCAGTGCTTCGAATTAAACATGAAAATATCTTATTACCTCGATTACCTGTATACTTCTTGTCTATTACAATAGGATCTAAACTTACTAGGTTAGCTAAATATCAGCCTAAGAAAAATATTTCTTGAATGTATATGAAAAAATATGGGTCCATAAATTCATATACAATATTATATAGTGTGCACCAAATGAAGTCATGTTAATTAACACTGACCCTAGTTCATTCATTACACAAAAATAATAGAAACCATTTTTGACCAAGATTTCTTCAAAATTGTAATAGAGTTCAGAATTTGTGAGGAAAATAAATAAATTTTTAAGCTACTTTCTAAAATTGTACCCAACAGGCATATCCTAGCATGAAACACCCTACTGTAATGGTCAATAATTAACACCTCGTAAAAAAAGAGAACGTTTACAGTATTTAATCTTAGTAACTACCATTAAATATAAAAGTATGTAGCAATGAGTACCAAACTTCATTTTAATAGCCATGATGGGGCAAGGATGGGATAGGAGTATAAGTTCACATGATTAAATCGGGCGGGAGGGGGGGGGGGGGGGGGGTAGTGGTTTATATTGTGTAAGGGTGGGAGGGGTGGCATGAGCGGTTGGCATGAGTGGATCAGTCTAGTAGCTACGTCCGAAGAGCGTGTACTTCTTGGCATCATTCTTACAGTCTGGGTGTATGCAGTGCGTACCAGGAGCGATCTCCGCTGGCTGCTTGAATGGGATGCACAATGCCTTCGCACCCATAGAGGGAGCCCCTTCTACCATATCTCGGTCTCTGTGAATGGATGGAAAAAAGAGGACATGATTGGGCTTCATTGAAATCTCACATCATGAACTATTGGATTTCGCATGTAACCTTGCCTTTCGGTTTGGGTTTTTAACACACCGGGGAAATAACCATAGTCCTTGATCAAGATATCACATCAGTTCTTAGATAAATGTATTCATCGTTCATCTTTTTACAGATTTTGTATCTACAATGTATATCTGATTCTTGTTATCCTGAATAAATATATTTCAATAAAATAAAAATAAAATAAATTTTAACTTAAACTTATTATAGAATGATCTTTTGAGCTTCAACTTATTATAGAGTGATTCAAGATTTCATGGCATTCTCCTTCCATTTATTTGACTGATTCAATCTGGATTTTCTCTTGAAGTTTAGATACTAAACTGAAGAAGCTCCTAAACACTTATAAGTACAATTTGTCATCTATATCAAATTTGCACTTTGGGCTCTTTTTTATGTAACCTCCTAATCACAAGACTACAGGATAACACATCTCTTTTACATCATAAACAAAGTTGAGATCCTCTGCAGAAATATGTGGAATAATAAATATGCCATGACAGACTTCAAGAAAAAGAAAATGAGGGATGTGAAGAAAAGGAGGTAGGAGCTTACTTTGCACTGTCTTTCTTGATCCTGTCTTCACATGGAATATCACCACAGTAAGGAACAAGGAGAAGCTGAAAATAAAAACAATAATCATTTAAAGGTAATGCAAAGTTTTGGGAAATTTTGAAAATTGGATGGACACTAAATCTTTAAAATATTGATATATTTGGATGCTCCTGTGGATGTATTATAAGCACTAGAAAATTTAGCTCCTAAAACGCTTCTGCTTTTGAGAAATTGAATAATAAATATTTACTGGTGCTCCAGGTAAATTTCAAATACTTTAAATAGCGCCTAAGGCCACTCCATGGTAGCTGCAACAATGAAAATCTCAGAATATGCAGTTCTGATATATAATTTCCGCACAGGAATAGCAAATCGGTCGATTGTAGTCAAGAAACATTGTTTTAAAGCTAAAGTAATATCAGTCTTGAGAGGGAGCTATACAACATAAAGAGTTTATTGTTTACAATTTCATCACTTTAGACTCAATTTCAACCGCGATAACGATCATTGAATATCGTAAAATCGCATATGCTTCAAATATGTTCATTTAAACCAAATTCATGACCCATACCAAAACTTTGTATTACCTTTAATAGTTGGATTCACTACCAACTAATTATCTTGCAGCATGAAATTTTCATGAATCTCATGAATCTCGACCAAGTCATAGTATTTGAGAAAGTTCCATGCTTGTGAAAGTTTCTGGTTTGACAGGAGTTCCATGAACATCAATATTAAAATATGTTAAAACATATTATGTGCTTATTTGTTCAGCTAGATCCTCTCATGCTCTCCTCTAATGTGAGTTTCTCATAAATTCACACCATCTCCTACAATTTAATAATTATACCAAAGAGCTTACAGTATTAATACCCTGTCCCCTGGACATAGTTACAATTCTGAACATTTCAGTGCACTTTTTCCACTCCCTGGGGAGCATTCCAGCTGGTCGTCTTTTGCTAACCCAACCAAAACAATGTTCGCATTCTATTGGGTACCCATTTAATATGTGGGCAGAGAGGAGCACTGTAAATAAAATGTCTTCCTCAAGGCCATAAGTGCAGTGCTGGTGCTCAAAACATGACCTTAACATTTCCCGTCAAAAGATTAATAATAATAATAATAATGATAGAGTAAACTTATAGAGCGCACACACCGTCCAGGGATGCACATGGTGCTAGCCCAGCAACAGTTCTCTTTAATACATGTAAAGTAATTGTTTATTTGATAATAAGAGTTAAACCACCTCTGTATTAATTATCATTCAAAGAGTTTTTAAATCTTATTAAGAAAATATGAACAATTGATTGGTAACACAAGTATTCATACAAATTTCCTAGGAAGGAATGTATTTACCTTCTTTTCATCCAGTCTATCGCAGAACTCGTTCCAGGAGCTGGTGACTGCAATGTGACCATCAAGATCCTTCTTAGCACTGAGAAGAAAAATATACAAAAGGAAAAACTTTTTACAAATAATCAGTGCATGGTGAATGGGCAAATATCATCATAGTATAAAACTAGATGGAATTTGACTGCCGCAGTCAAAAATGATGCCTCCGCCATAGAGCAATTTTACAAACCAAAACGGAAGCAATTTTTAAAATTCAAGTTTGATTGTAATCAATCTGTCGCTTTTAATGATAATGCATTCACAAGCTATTTATAGTCAAACATAATGAGCCCTGTGACCTTTGCCCTCGTGACCCCAAAATTTAATCAGTTAATTGGCTCTGCAAGATACATACATGACTCAAGTTTGGCAGGAATCCATCAATCGGTTCTTGAGATAACGCGATCACAAACTATTTTTGTATACATAATGAGCCCTGTGACCTTTGACCTTGACCTCATGACCCCAAAATTTAATCAGTTAGTTGGCTCTGCAAGATACATACATGACCCAAGTTTGGCAGGAATCCATCGATCGGTTCTTGAGATAACGCGATCACGAGCTATTTTTGTATACATAATGAGCCCTGTGACCTTTGACCTTCGACCTCGTGACCCAAAAATCTAATCAGTTCATTGGCTCTGTTAGATACATATATGACCCAAGTTTGGCAGGAATCCATCTACCGGTTCTTGAGATAACGCGATCACGAGAACGGGACGTACGGACGGACGGACGGACGTACGGACAACCAGAAAACATAATGCCTTCGGCTACTTTGTAGCGGAGGCATAAAAACCCTTATTTCTTGAAAGCAGTGGTGTAGCTGTCTATACATTCAATGTGTAAAGGAAAAAAAAATCAGGCATTTTTCACCTAAAAAAAAATCACTTCTCGCTGGAATCAACATCGATACAGTGTTAGTAATCTATTAGTTACAAACATTTTACAATATTTTTCCCTAAATGCGGGTGGCACATGTATTGCAACACATTACACACCATTTATTCATTGCCATTTTGCAATTTACTAAAATTGACCAATTTATAATGAGGTCATCTAGGGAGCTAGGTACTCCCAAACTATACCAATAAGTTTGAAGTGAATGCGATTTGTGTTTCGTCTGCAGAGTGGATTACTCGTGTTCCCGGCAGATATAGTCGGTTGGTCAACTGCACCATAACATAAGCATCCACAACATGTTTTGTGAGGGATACCAAAAATTATGGATCTTTAAATATCAAAATACATGCTATAAGGCTTTAAAAAACCAGTCAGAGAGGTGCTCAAAATAGCCCAGTTAAGTACGGGTTAAGTAACGGAACATATTTCAAGTGGTTCTTGACATATCATGACAAGTCCTATACATGTAGTCTGAATTTTTCAAGTTGACCTCTATGACCTTTGACATACATGTACTCCAAAATCTAATCTGATCGTTTTCCTATGGTGATATATATACTATCCTTAAGTTTGAAGTTTAAAATCTCAAATGGTTCTTGAGATATCGCGATAACGATCTCAATGTATGGAATTTCATAAGTTGACCTCTGTGACCCTTGACCTGTGACCTACGTGCTCCAAAATCTAATCAGATTGTCTTCCTATGGTGATACATACATGTACTATCATCAAGTTTGGAGTTTAAATCTCCAGTGGTTCTTGAGATATCATGATAACAATCTCAATGTATGGAATTTCATAAGTTGACCTCTGTGACCCTTGACCTTTGACCTACGTGCTCCAAAATCTAATCAGATTGTCTTCCTATGGTGATACACACTATCATTAAGTTTGAAGTGAAAATCTCCAGTGGTTCTTGAGATATTATGATAACAATCTCAATGTATGGGATTTCATAAGTTGACCTCTGTGACCCTTGACCTTTGACCTAAGTGCTCCAAAATCTAATCAGATCGTCTTCCTATGGTGATACATACTATCCTTAAGTTTGAAGTTTTTACATCTCCAGTGGTTCTTGAGATATCGCGCTAACAAACTCAATACAAGGAATTTCATAAGTTGACCTCTGTGACCCTTGACCTTTGACATACGTGCTCCAAAATCTAATCAGATCGTCTTCCTATGGTGATACATACTATCCTTAAGTTTGAAGTTTAAATCTCAAATGGTTCTTGAGATATCGCGCTAACAAACTCAATACAAGGAATTTCATAAGTTGACCTCTGTGACCTGTGACCTTTGACCTACGTACTCCAAAATCTAATCAGATCGTCTTCCTATGGTGATAAATACTATTCCCGAGTCTTAAGTTTAAATCTTAAATGGTTCTTGAGATATTGTGATAACGGTCAAACAGGACGGACGTACGGACGGACAACCCGAAAACATGATGCCTCCGGCACCACCTTTGGTGGCGGAGGCATAACAAGTATATTATGCTACATTGAATTGGTATTTAGGAAGTGGTGGAGGTAGGTAGGTAGGTAGGTAGGTAGAGAGAGAGAGAGAGAGAGAGAGAGAGAGAGAGTGTGAGAGAGAGGGGGAGAGTGGGGGGGGGGGGAGAAGTGCAAAAAAGGGAGAGAGTGAAAGAGAGAGGGACAGATAGAAAGAGAGAGAGAGATAGAGATAAAGGGAGAGAGGAGAGAGAAGGAGAGAGAGAGAGAGAGAGAAGGCAGGGGATTACCCTAAAAGGCCTAATACTGATGTCTTGAAATTTATTTAACCATGTCCAATTGAGAACATCAAGTTTAATTCCATGGCAATCAATGACTTACCTAGCAAACATGTCATTTTGGATCTGATCGAGCAGCTCAGTAACCTTGGCAACCGATTGAGCCTCAGGGAATGTTGTCTTGGCTCCAGTGTCTCGTCTGCAAGCGACGAACTCCTGCTTGCTCATGTCACGTGGTCCGATCTCAATACGGATTGGCACTCCCTACATTCAAACAAGGTTAAAGATAAAACAAATTATATATCAATTACATGTAATGGTCAATAGCTAAGTGGCTGGAGCAATGGAATCTTGGGATTAACAGGTACCGGACACAGAACCTGAACTGATGTTACATTGTTTCAGGACACATTCAAATTACCTACTCCCAGTGAAAGCACTTTACATGATACATTCCTGGCTCCTATTGATGGATTCTAGCCAATATGATAATCAAATAAAATGAAGAGACAATCAACACACATTTGAAAATTCTGACTGCAAATTTTTTTGATGGTGACATCCATTGTTGGATGGATTTCATGAGAGATATAGGGTTAGGGTTGCAATGAGTTAAGAATTTGGATAGAGAAGGACATTGACAGGGGTGAACTTATCACCACAGTTTTGCATTGTAGAAACATTTCAACATCACAAGTTTTGATACACAACTCTAATTTACTGCAACTTCCTACATTTACAGTCTTTGCCAATAAACACTGGAGGACACTACAGAAAAAAAATTGACCAGAGAGAAACTTGTTGACTAACCTTGAGTTCCCAATGGTTGAACTTCCACCCAGGAGAGTAGTTATCTCGGAGATCGCTCTGGGCTCTGATTCCACCAGCCTTCAGGATCTTCACATAGTCATGGCACTTGTCTAGGAGTTTGTTCCTCTGCTCATCGGTAGTCTTGGCTGTGATGCCACATGGTATGACGATAGCCTATCGATCCAAACCATAAAGTGAACACAGTAATAAATATATATATATACAGGAGTCTCGCAAGTGCAAAACACCCCTTTGCATATTTAAAGGGGATTTCCACAAATAAGTGCATAGCACCCCTGTTGCATATTACTAAGTATAGGGGATTTCCCAAAATAACTACATACATTTTTTTTTAAAACCCAAAACCTCTTCTGACTGTTTGGAGTCAGTGATCGACTAGATGGACTTTTATACACTTTAAATAGATTTGAACTGTTTTAAACTGGTAAACATCACATGGAGAATGTGTCTCTTATATCTTTCTAATTTGTAGTCATTCAAATAACAATGCTATGTTATAGTCTGCACCAGGAATGAGAAACACCCTGTAAAATGTACACACTATAGTAAATCAGGATAATTTGAAGTAACTTACCTGAACGCAAGCTACTCTCGGTGGTAGCACCAGACCCTGATCATCTCCATGCACCATACACATCACACCAATGGTTCGGGTGGTTATACCCCATGAGTTCTGGAACACATACTTGTGGGCATTCGGCTACGAGAAGGGAGATACATTACTTGGTAATGAGATTTAATTGACATCATATAACCACTTTTCTTTACTTCAATCAGCCTTTTAATACTGAGCTGCAATATTTGTTTAGGCCCCCCCCCCCCCCCCCCCCCTCTCCTTGACCACACCTTCTACTAATGACCAATCGTCTAAAACTTTACTATTTAACTTGGAAGCCTTGTAATTGAAGAAAGAGAATTAATCCATTCATTTATCAATTTTAGTTTGTTACTAATCTGATGCAAGAAAGGAGGGGCCTTGGAGAAGAACTTATATAGAAGTTTTTTCCACAAGACATTTTTTTTAAAATCATATGAATCTCTTTTCAACTCTATTTTTTTCTATATTTCATTGTTCGTAAATTCTGCTATTAAAGATTTTAATCTAAGTAGTATCCATACTCTCAAGCACTTCAGATAATTTTTCAAGAGATTACAACTCTTCTACATCTTAAAGAACAAATGAATTGTTTGTCCTTGACATCCACTGTGCACTATATCCCCTATGATCATACAAGGCATTAAGTCACGACTACTCACCACATCTGGATCCTCAAACTTGATGTCAAACATCTTGGCAAAGTTCTGCCCTAGATGGTGAGATGTTGCACCCTATACACAAAATACATGCAAGATCAAGACAAAAATATTAAAATTAATTGGTTCAATTTTCCGTGATATAAATGCCATCTTCATGGAAGAAGCTGCCACTATTAATGAGAAGCTATAAAGCTCGAAAAATATAGGACCTTGGGATATTTTGTATTTTCACTTTGATGCAAGTGGAATAACTTGTGCTTTGGGAAGAGACCAGGAAAGCACTTGTATGGTATATTGTCACTGCTCATTGTAACTACTTATGCGGGTGGGCATTAAACAATCAATATTCTCAGAAAAAGCAAAGACAATGGAAATTACATAGTAAGGAACATGGCAGTTTACATCATTACATAATAATCCTGGAATAGAAAACTCATTCTCCATCGTGAAAACTAAACTTAAAATGACATGCAGTTGTGTTTTGGACTCTCTCATTTATTTGAATATTAGTTCTCATAGATATATAGATAACTTACCTGAATAGCTCTACCACTGGCCTTGACGAAGGCTTCCACGGTGGTGGTGAAATCACCTCCAGCAAACTTCTCTTTGAGGGTCTTCTCGCCCCTGACCACCGGGATGGCTAGCAGGTGTTCATACACCTGTGCATAGAGCTCTAGAATGGTGTAGACTTCCTCCACGCATTCCTCCCTGTTAGCCCATGCTGTATGGCCCTCCTGCCAAAGGAACTCACGAGTGCGCAGGAATGGCTGCGGATGCTTGAACTCCCATCTCTGTATTAAACACGAGTAATAATCATATTGTTAATGTGCACGGTGAAAGGTAAAGTTGGTCATAAAATTCAAGTCAACCTGTATATCTGTCTATAGAGTGGTGAAGTGTGACATCATAAAAATCTATTTTTAGAATTTCTCAAATTTTTCTTCATTTTCCGAAAGAGCATCAAAAATAACATCATAACATTAGGAACCAGAGCAAAATAACACTGAGCTCCTCCAGGATATCTTTTTATTCATATGGTCATATCTCAGCCAATACTTAACATATGCAATTGGTTTTCGACATTTGGACATTATTTTTGATGCTCTTTTGGAAAATCAAGAAAAATTTGAGAAATTCTAAAAATCGATTTTTATGATGTCACAGCTTCGGTACTCTATTACATGTTATGTATACGGTTTCCATGTATATTACTCTTGATTGCCTACTAGGCCTATAGATATTTGGGAGGAAACTTGAATGCATGCCACTCTTGTAGGAATTTGCCTTGAATTTCGTTCTTTGTGCACACGTTAGCATAACTGGAACGCAATGTCTGGTTTATTTCTTAAGTATTAATTGATGCAAACGTGTTCACATTTAGCCAAAGTAGTTCTTACACTATGTAACTAGTCTAAAGGGCTGTCAAAAATTATCTACTTAGTTATGACAGCGAAAGCATCATGAATCCAGAGACACTTGTTAGCCAATCACATAATTGTGTTGTTCACTTCAGATATATTTACTATAATTTTCATTGTTTGTATCTGGACTACAATCTCCAATGCATCACATAATGGCAGCATGATTGAATCTGCTCACCACAACGTTGCACCACTGGTTGAGTTTGATGGGTAGATCTCTGTGAGACTGCACCCACTTCGAGTACGACGTGTACATCGCTGAAACATAAAACAATTATGTACACATTGAAGGTAAAATGGTTTATATGCTTGTATATCTGCAATTAAAACATTTCAAATAATTATTTCACCCCCAAGCCTTGACATATACACAGAATCCCGTTAGACATGAAGTTGTTTTTGTTATTATTCTTGCTCTTTTCACCCAATAACAAAGTATTTGTAGAGCCAATACAGTAATTAAATTTGTAAAGTGAAATGACATAAATAAAGTTCAGGTTCAAGCACAAAACAAGGGCTGTGCCAAGACCACGTATCAGAGGTATACATGACATGAGTCTATCATTACTATACTCAAGCATAAATAACACACATGTAACACACAGGCATATAAGGGGACAGAAAGTCATACTTCGAACTTGAAAAGAAGAATAGAAGAAAGTAAATTTATTTTCTTACCAGTTTCACTGGTTGGTCGGATGGCAATAGGTTCAGCGAGCTCAGATTGACCACTTCTAGTTACCCAGGCAACCTGCAAAGAACCATGAAATCTCACTTTAATCTCTTAAAGAAGCTAGGCGAAGAAATTTGACATTATCACTCAAAATGGGCAAATTATGCATGTCCGGATAGCGTAAACCAATTTGAACACACACATTCTGCTCTAAAGTCTTGTAAATATAAATGAAATGCGGTAAGAAGCTTTTTCCAAGAACCTCCTCAAACTTCTATTCCTGGCTTGGACAGTTTGTTTGCGCAGTAGGCCGATTATGACGCCACTGGTTGGGCACGATCACAATTCTAGGCCTCGAGCTCGCCTCTCGCACAGCTCGCGTGCGGTATTTTGCATAGGCCTATACGTATTCATTATCCAGACTTTGCATGCTTCATATCCTGACCAGAAAGTGGAATAACAATCTCTAGAAATCATGTAATTACATATAATATTAAGCAAATTTAGGTTATATAATACGAGGGGTGAATCGTGCGATTAGATTTGTCCAAATACCCTTCCGTTCTGTGTAATTTGCTAAGATGTTTTGCATTTGTTCGGTCATCATGCCTTGCCCTTGGCGTGATAGTGATTGCTGTTGATTATATACGGAGACAATAATGATGAGTGAATCGCGAGCTTCCCTTTGCATGTTTATGTCCTGCAGCTGCAGTTCTATTTATGAATGCATGGTGCATATTTGTAATTGATTTTCGCCAAATATAACCTCACATCTGATCGTCTTTGTTTTGTTATCCGTGAAATTTGCTAAAAAGCCCTAAACATCCCGACAAATGCGAAAATGTCTCGCCCAGTCACCCCAGTGACAAGGTGCATGACAGATCGATCGCCAGTTGAGCGGGGCCGGGGGAGCTGAGCGGCAGCCGGCAGCTCAGCCAGCTCGCGCTGATATACTATCACTGGACTTGCACCAGCATCGACGCCGTCTTCTCCGAATTGTTCTCTTTTTTCCATCTCTCCTACACCCTAATCATCATCATTGTCACTATCAGTATACCACTGTCACTAGTTGTGGAGCTGTGCTCATCAAATTCGAATTCTAAATCGAGCAAAACCTCTTCTTCGAGCTCGGACATTTTGATCAGATATTTAGCGTTTGAGTGGCGTTTGTAACGTATAATGCATGCAGGCGAGAGTTGTGTGAGAGCTCTTGGGAGCACTCTCGCGCTCATGTGCCCAACCTCCTACGTCACAAATCGTACGTCACAATAGCGGGCCGATCGAGGGCGGAATAATCGGGTAGTAATTTCACCACTTTTAATAGCAGATAAGTCAATTCTGTAACAATTTTTGATAACTAAATATGAACCATTAGAAAGATTGTAACATTAACTTTGCAATGATACCAACATTATTAAGGTTAAAAGCCTTTTGAAACCTTCGCTCAGCTTCTTTAATAAAATTATGTTTGCGCAATGTTGTTTTACACAATAATCCATGCAAAAACAACTAAAAATTACACCCCCCAAAAAATATTTCTTCCCTTTAACGAATCTAGATAAGATTATACCGGTAGACACACTGCACTCAGTGACGTATTTTGTCAACATTTGGTAGAAGTAATAGACCACATGAACTGCATAAATACAATGAATAAGGTAATAATATATCTACAAAGTGTTCATAGACATTGTTGATGTATGTAAATTCACAATATCATTATCGTTTAGAACTACAATCATGAGAACAGCTCTTTTTACAAGTTACTCTGACAATCTCACAGTGGTAAGAAAAACATGAAACCTGACAGTGTGAACATACCTCTGGTGAGAAGTCAGCGATATGTTCCTTCTCCCGTTCCAGCGCTGCCTGGGATACAAAGATGGGGAAGTAGGTGTTCTCCACGCCAAGCTTCTTGATCCCAGCGTCAAAGAAAGCAACAATCTTCTCCCAGATGGAGTAGGACCAGGGACGAAGCACGTAGCAACCGCTCACATCATAGTACTCAATCATCTCAGACTTGGTGATTACCTAGAAACACAGTTACACACATTTCAAGCATAATTGGGTTGTTTAATGCACAGTTTATATGGTCCTATTGAATTGCATGTTTTGGGAAAATGTCACTGCTGTATTCAGTATCTTGATACAAGTCATTCTGTGGTTATACTTTGCACATATTTATGCTTTTAAAAAAAAAAAAAAAAAAGGAAAATTCTATATCTTAGAGTATATCAATGGAGGGATCTACTTTGTATTATTAAGACTTCCTTTTGTATTATTTCAAGAATCTGTTTGCACATGCAAGCAGAAGAAGCTTACGTAATATGCTAGAACCATCTATGAATATAAAAAGTAAAATATTTCTTATTGATTTTCTTATTGGTTTGCTTGCTCTATACTACTTTGGTATGAATCAGTCATATTTTCAGGACAATGATGTAAACTACAATAGAGTTGCTCAGTATGGAAATTCTTTATAAAAAGCTGGATTTACGGTCAATTTACTGTAAGTTTTGATGATAAAGAGGTGGATAGAGCAAACCTACCTGTGAATACCATTCACTGAGATCTTCTCCTTTCTTTGCTTCTAGTCCTAGTCTAGTCTGCTTCTTAGAGTCTCCCTCAGCTGCTCCTGCACTCTCCTTACTCTCTGCTCCACCTCCTCCTTTCTGCTTGGCTCCACCTGCCTTATTCTGCTTCTCTTTCTTCTCCTTGCTCTTGCCTCTATCGCTGGAGCCGCCTGGAGGCTTGTAGTCTGTGCCAGTCAGACCTTTGTAGTCAGCTTTCAATGCTAGCAGTGCTTTCACTGCGGCATCTATGTCTCCCTGAATGTTTCATGACAATATATAAATATAGAGATTATATTAAATTAAAGCTGAGAGAGTTCAGTACAAGTTGAACAATATTTTTAGAATAAATACGAACTAACATCAAAATAATATTTTGTTCACAAGGGGTCTTTACAAATTATTTATCCTTATCTTAGAAATGTTCTTTCTCTCCTTGGCAGTAATTATGAAAGTATCCAGATCTATTTCATCATCAACTCTCATGTACTTTCTACCAAAAAGTACATTTCTTCTTTTCAGAGTTGCATCTTGGATATATGTTTAATGCATCGCCTACAGGAACTTGGTGATTCCTTTATATAGCCTATGGGAATAACAGAATTTACTGTCCATGAATGAAGTTAATATGCGGTCGCTATCTGCATGCTGCAAGCAGTCTATGTATACAATCTTCCTGGGTTTAACTGACATCATGATCTTCTTGATAAAAACATCTGACCCGTGTCTGACATACCTTGTCAGCTTTACTTGACTTGAGTGTACGGACTTTATCTCCCTGGGTCGTGATCTTTGCAACAATGGCGTCTGCCTCTGGACCCCCTGATGCAGGAGCATTCTCCTTCTTGACAGCAGGAGCGGAGGAGGCAGGAGCTGCTCCTGGTTTGTAGTCTTTGCCAGTCGCTTTCTTGTAGTCTGCCTTGAGAGCTAGCAGAGTCTTCACTGCGACATCTACTTCTCCCTGAATGTTTCACACAAATATATATAAATATGTAAATTAAATCAAATTAAAGCTGAGGGAGATATCAGTACAAGTAGGAAGTAATTACATATTTTGAACAATATCTTTAATACAAACTAGCATCAAAATAAGATTTGTGTTCACAAGGTATCTTTAAGAATTTTCTATCCTTATCTTATGAATATCTCTTATAAATCACTATCACAGCTCATGTATTTTCTAGCAAAAAGTACCGTACAGTTTTTTCTTTTCAGAATTGCATATTGGACATTAGTTAATACATCTCCTATATGAACTTGGTGATTCTTGGCGATACCTTTATATAACCTAGGAAATGAAAGAATTCAATTGCCAATGGATGAAGTAAAAACTTCAATATTTGGTAATATCTGCTACAATATCTGCTACATGCTACAATCTTCCTAGTACTAACTGGCATCCTGATCTTCTTGATAAAGATATTTGACCTTCCTTTGACATACCTTGTCAGCTTTGTTTGACTTGAGTGTACGGACTTTATCTCCCTGGGTCGTGATCTTTGCAACAATGGCGTCTACCTCTGGACCTCCTGATGCAGGAGGAGCATTCTCCTTCTTGACGGCAGGAGCAGAGGAGGCAGGAGCTGCTCCTGGTTTGTAGTCCTTGCCAGTCGCTTTCTTGTAGTCTGCCTTGAGAGCTAGAAGAGTCTTCACTGCAACATCAATCTCAGCCTGTCAGAAAGAGTAAGATGAAGAAATTGTGATTTGAATTATGTAAGAGCATCATGATAACATAGAAACTAGATGGAACTTCAACAGTGCGCAGTCAAAAATGATGCCTCCCCCAAACAGAAGCATCTTTCAAATTCAAGTTTAATTGTAAGCAATTAACATGTTCTCAGGATATCGTGATAACAAGCTATTTTTCATATACATGTATGGCCATTGTATCTTTGACCTCATAACTCTAAAATCTAATCAGTTCATTGGCTTTGCAAGATACATACATGTCTTGAGTTTGATGGTAATTCGTTCATCGGTTCTTGATATAACGCGATCACTAGCTATTTTTGCATACATAATAAGCACTGTGACCTTTAACCTCGTGACCCCAAAATCTATTCAATTCATCAGCTCTGCAAGATACATACATGACCAAAGTTTGGCAGGAATCCATCAATCGATTCTTGATATAATGCTATCACGAGGACGGGACGTACGGACGGACAACCCGAAAACCCAAAATCCGGCTACTTTGTAGCGGAGGCATAACAATATTTGACCTGTGTCTGACATACCTTGTCAGCTTTACTTGACTTGAGTGTACGGACTTTATCTCCCTGGGTCGTGATCTTTGCAACAATGGCGTCTGCCTCTGGACCCCCTGATGCAGGAGGAGCATTCTCCTTCTTGACAGCAGGAGCGGAGGAGGCAGGAGCTGCTCCTGGTTTGTAGTCCTTGCCAGTCGCTTTCTTGTAGTCTGCCTTGAGAGCTAGAAGAGTCTTCACTGCAACATCAATCTCAGCCTGTCAGAAAGAGTAAGATGAAGAAATTGTGATTTGAATTATGTAAGAGCATCATGATAACATAGAAATAAAATAACACAGGTGAAAGAAGACAAAACATGACTCCAGCACCACCTTTGGTGGCAAAGTATAACAAATAGGAGAAACAAGGTCAATAGAGAAGTCCTCTATTGGAATGCCATGTGTCTGTCATCAAACACTGAACCTTGAACTTCATCATAGTTTATATACCCATTCATAAGAACAGGATGGTTACTACATAAGATCAGGAAAGTACAAGAAGAAACAGATTGCGAAGAACTTCATCATAGTTTGATATACCCATCATAAGAACAGGATGGTTACTACATAAGACAAGGCATGTACTAGAGAAACAGATTGTGTAGTTTCTACCTTAGGAGCTTTATTGCTCTTGAGAGTCCTGACTTTGTCCCCTTGCGCAGTGATCTTGCCCTCCAAACCATCTGCACCACCAGTCTCAGTCTTAGGAGTCTCCGCAATCTCGGCCTTGGCTGGGGCTGCTCCTGGTTTATAGTCCTGTCCAGTTTGGTTCTTATAGTCTGCCTTCAGAGCAAGAAGGACCTTAACTACGGCATCTATTTCAGTCTACGAGAGAGTCAAACAGTGGAAATGTTAATTACAATATTTTATACAAATCGGGATGGTCAAATTTGGGAATTAACTTTCATTCAATTTTATGAGGATTCCTGATGATTCAAATCTTGAATACACAAAATTAGCATAACTTATAAATTAAAAGAAAAACAGGTGTTGAAGTTCATTTTTTTAAAATCAAAAAAAGAATAAAACTTATGTAACTTATGAATTAAGGAAAAAGAAGTGTGCTGAGGTCCTTTTGATTTCTATGTATGAATACAATATTTAACAATGGATAAAGAGCTTAAATATGAAACCTGCCAGATTTATAGGAACATTATACTAGATGTCACTTTAAGTTCAAAATTAGAAAGGACTAGAATGAAGTATTTTACCTTTGGGGCCTTGCTTGACTTGAGGGCTCTGACCTTGTCACCTTGAGCTGTGATCTTTGCAACCAAGTCACCGCCATCTCCCGTAGAGGGCTCCACAGCAGCCGCAGCGGGGGCACTCTTCACCGTCTCCTTCTTCACTGTCTCCTTCTTGGTCTGTTTAGGCACTTTCTTAGCCTAACAGATTAAAATAAAAAACATTCTAACCAAGATTAGGGTGCCATTCAAGATTCAAGACACTTCAGAGAAACAGTGAAATTTATTTAGGTTGAGAAATAAAGATGATAAATTAATCATATCATGTGATGTTTGTTCCTCTCATTACTCATTAAGTACCGTAATAAGGTACTACTTCAAGCAAGAACTAAATCAAACTTATCCTGAACAATAACCTACTATATCTTCAAACATTACTAAAAGCATCCATCCAAAGAAGGTAGAATTGCACTCTTTTGACCAGTCATTATTCATAGATTACTGATATACATGAATGAGATAACAAGATCAGGGGAACTCTTGAGTCTCTGACATACGAATGAAAATAAATAATGGTATCAAAGTGCTCAGTATAAAGAGAAACAAACAATACATGGGAGCTCAAGCGAAGACAATTCTCATCAAAGAATGTTACAATGTACAAGGTGAGTAGGTTTGTGATGTACCCTCACCTTATCAGCTGGTGCAGCTGCTGAACCTGAAGAAGTTTGGCTCTTGGTATGACCATCAGGGATGTTGATCAGGATACATGGTGTAGCACGACTTGTGTGTCGACTGAAAAGTGAAACCATGTACAAAGAACCAATGATAGAACGTGCTGAAGCCATTGATACAGATCCTTTTACAACAGAATTTCCTTCTTTCAAGCCTCTGGTTTTTAGCACTTGGATATCTTTAGTACTTCAGGTGCAATTCAACTTTGTTCAAATTCTGACAACTAAATTTTAATGCAATTTTATAGCAAAGTAAAGTGCTCATTGAATATTGTGATAGGCATTTGAAACAATTAAAAACCTGCATTCTTTCAAGCAAAGAGCTTCACTACTCTAGATTTCTCTCAGCTATCAATACATAGGTTCCCAGGATATGAAGAATTATTTTAACTTTGTCACTTCCCCTTTCTTTCTTGTTCCCTCTTTCACATTTTGTATCCTCTAGTCTCCTGCACGTTCTGATAACAGGGACCAGTTTCTTGAAACTGTCACAAGCCTAAGTTTCTGGACATCCCATTTGAAATGCGTAATATATAAATGATACTTCTTTCAACGGTACGTCCACAAACGTAGCCTTTGAATTTAAAGTGCAATACAACAGCACTTTTTAATGTTATGGTAAACAAGGATTGTCTTAGTTTGATCTTTACCTCTGTGGTTCATATGCCTGATCACAAATGAAGAAACCTTTCCTCTGGATCTGGATGATTTCACCTTTCTTGACTGATGCTAGCTCAGGGTCACCAATGATACTAGTATCCTCCTACATTATATAAAATAATAACAATTAAAATTGTGGCTTAAATCACCCACGGTAGCCTTATCAGTATTAAAGCCCGTCTGTACTAGTTTGGCTAGGAGGGATTAGACCACCCAGGGTGGTCACTGACAGGTGGCTATCTCATCAACTCAGCTCTCAATTAACATAAGAAAAAGAGGATCATGGGGGGACCAATGGTATGAAGTAGCTATAGTTTTCAACTTTCCAAGAGTAAAAACACAACTCACATACAATGGTGATCGGGAGACATTAGAAAATTGATGCCACTGAATACATAAATATTATGTAAACACTAAATCTATAAATAAACTAGATGGAACTTCGAATGCGCGCAGTCGAAAATGATGCCTCCGTCATAGAGCAATTTTACAAACCAAAACAGAAGAAAATTTTCAAATTCAAGTTCAATTGTAATCCATTAATAGGTTCACAGAATATCGTGATTACAGGCAATTTCTCATATACATATATGACCCTTTAATCTTTGACCTCATGACCCTAAAATGTACTCGGTTCATTGGCTCTGCAAGATGTCCCGAGTTAAATAGTAATCCATCTGTCAGTTCTAATGAGAATGCGTTCACAAGCTATTTTTGCATACATAATGAGCCCATGGCCTTTGACCTTATAAACCAAGAATCTACTCAGTTCATTGGCTCTGCAGGATACATAAATGATCTAAGTTTGGCAGGAATCCATCAATCGGTTCTTCAGATAACGCGATCACAAGCTGTTTTTGCATACATAATGAGCCCTGTGACCTTTGACCTCGTGACCCCAAAATCTAATCAGTTCATTGGCTCTGTAAGATGCATACATGACCAAAGTTTGGCAGGAATCCATCAATCGGTTCTTCAGATAACGCGATCACAAGAACGGGACGTACGTACGGACGGACGGACGGACAACCCGAAAACATAATGCCTCCGGCTACTTCGTAACGGAGGCATAAAAAACACTATGATTGAATTCCCTGAACTCTTCTTACCCTTGATTTCTTGTTGACATAGTCCTTGAAGTCTTCATCTTTAGCCAGAATGCCCTTAGTGATGATGTTATCATAATGGATCATGACAGCCTCTATGAACGGAGCCTTCTCAGTCTCCCCCAGCCACGTCACTTTGATTGTGTTCTTGAAGTTCTACAAGAAAGAAATGTATAAATAGGATTGAAATCTAAAAATTTACGACATATTTTTGTTAAATAGCAAGCTATGATGTCATCATAGTGGATCATGGAGGCTTCTGATGGCCACCCCAAACCAAATCATATTTTAACATTTCAGAAAATAACATATGGCAACATTACTCTACATGCCATGACAAATAAAATAGCGTACAGATACCATTAGTGACTGGATATGTATAAAAATTGAAAGTCCTATTATCACTGATTTTAATGAGAAACAATAGATTGAGTAAGAGATTGTAAATCAAGGTAGTTTTAATAGATAAACATGGACATACCTTGTTTTCTGCATCAAACTCTGCCTCAACTGACTGGACTTTACCATCTGATGCCCTGAAAATTAAAATATTAAAAAGTTACTTACAAGTATAAAACCTCTACAACCTACAAAATTTTGTCATATATTTCACACAGTATCATTCCTATCTTTCTCAAATGAAGGCAAATTATGTGAAACATGTTTGGTTATATACAGGCGCGTACGCAGGGGGGGGGTTTGGGGGGTTAACCCCCCCCCCCTTTGGTATTTTTTTTTGTGTGTAAACCCCCCCATAACCCCCCTAAAACCCCCCCCCCCCTTTTGGATTTTTTTTTTTTTTTTTAAATATTAAAGAAAAAAAAAAAAAAAAAAAATTCCCACGGCTGACCTAAAAAAGGTGACCTTACCCCCCCCCCCCCAACGGAGCAAAAGTGCCCTCTTACCCCCCCCCCCCCCCCCGCTTATTCAGCGGTCGGCTGAGTCGTTGCGATTTTTTTGGGACCAAAAAAAAAAAAAAGGTGACCTCTTACCCCCCCCCCCCCCCCCCCCGCTTATTCAGCGGCTGGCTGAGTCGTTGCGAAATTTTCGGCCGATTTATAAATGTTAAAACCCCCCCCCTTGAAAAAATCCTGCGTACGCGCCTGGTTATATATATATATAGAAAGAAAGAGAGAGAGAGAGAGAGAGAGAGAGAGAGGGAATGAGGACTTCACAAAAAGAAGAAGTTTGAATAGTTCAGACATTTTTCACCTTAAATATTATATAAGTGCATTAGAAGCTACAAAAGGTTAAATAGACGCCAGGTTTGTATCATAATTTGCTTGATAATTGTACACGTATGAATTGATTTACTTCATAGTCGTTGACGATTATCATTGAGAATACAAAGTACCAACCATACAAAATAAAAAAAATCCGGAAGTAGCCTTCCCCAAAAATTACTTACATAAGTCTCATAATACACATCTTCCTATATCAGAAATCAGTTTCAATTTGACTCTTACTTGACAATCTTCTTGATATTGAGGTTGCCCCAATTGATGAAGGTCACAATTTGACCATCTGAGAAGGTTGCTGCATCTTCCTGGTCAATGAATACCTTCTTACTGATCCACATCTTCTTCATGCCTACATCAGCATTCTGAAAATAATGACAAGACAAGACTAGATTAGAAATCAAGACCACAACGTCTATTCAACTCAATATGCAAATGTGAACGAGCAATGGGAGACATAGGGTGGTATTCTCATAAGTCAAGCCGGGACTAAGTCCAGACTAAACAAGAATTTTAGTTCACACTTCTATGGAATGCTAGGTTTCATCTTCCTCCTTCAATATTCATAACAAAGATTATCTACCAAAGACTTTGTTGAAATTCAGTTCATACTCATATTATCTTTTTCTTCCCATTTCATTGCAAAATTAATTTTTCAGACACTTTTCATTGAAGGATTAAAATAATCTGTACAGGGTAAATTAGTTTGCAACAGGCACTCCATAAAAGTGTGAACTAACTAAGTACGCGCTAACTTAGTACGCGCTACCGGAATACCACCCATGAAGTATACACATCAAATTCATATTTTTTGGATTTCTTTCATCTAAATATAGATATCAACAACATTAGCTTGTCTGTGAGAGCCGAGGATCTGGTCAGTTTATACTACCACCAAGAGTTTGACCCTTAGTAAAGTCTTCAGATGGTGATGATAAAAGTTGCTGTAACATGAATAATTACATCTGATTTGAAACACATTTGTTAAAATCATAACTATACCTCTTCCTCAAAACCATGTCACCTCAATGAAAAAGCAAATAAGTGTCCATACCACTAGTACTTAGGGTTAACATCAAATTTATGTTCCGTCTCATTCATTGCATCATTCATTGTTTTGGATATAACATGTGGTGTCTCTCAAGGCTCCGTTTTTGGACCAACATTATTTTTAATATATATTAATGACCTACCCTACTCCACAACTTTTTCAATTTCAGATTTTTGCTGATGACTCAAATCTATTTCATTCTTTAAATACTAGACAAAAAGGAATTGATTTGGAAATTTTAAGTGAAAATTTAATGAAAGTGCAGGAATAGTGTACTGCAAATGAAGTCACAATTAACCTACAGAAAACAAGCTATATCTATGAGCATTTCATCATCAACCACTCTCAGTATCAAGTGACCCTTATGACCTACCTTTGGATGTTTGGCTACCTCTCTACACTCTTCCGGGGCATTGGATACTGTGACAGGTACGGCTCCATCTTTAACGACACCTGTGAACCTTGGAGCGGTGGGGTCAATGACCTTTCGGTTGAAGCTCCATAGCTTATCCCATTCCATCATCACCACAGATCTTGAGGATCCCTTCATATTGAAGAAAAAAAAAAAATTATTCCAATCAAAATGAGATTTGGGAATTTATTGATTGGATTCATTTGTACTATTACAGTTTTTATTCATAACTTGATTGCTATCATTATACTTCATAGTACTGCACTGAATCAAATAGAAGCAACTAAACTGAGGAGATTGGTATGTGGAGTGCTGAAATAGTACAACAGGATTAAAAAAAATAAATATATATACATGTTTGTCCTGTAGCTTAATGCTGAGAGAAAAAACATGCAAACACTCAAACACTCTCTCTCTCTCTCTCCAATATAACTAACTGAGCAATGATGAACAGTTTACGTCCCTCAATAAACAAACACCCCCTCCATTCCTCCCCTTCCTTTCTTCCCCCTCTTTGAGCCCTCTATTTTGTCCTTCCCATCTCTCTCACTGTCTGTAAATACCATGTGCATACCTGAGCATTGATGAAGAGCTTCAGTCCCTCCACAGTCATGCCTCTCCTCAGGATGCCACGTACAGTTGGGAACCGAGGGTCGTCCCTGAGTGACAAAACACATTTATAAAAAGAGTTTAGACAGTACCTATGCAAGTTGATAATTCATTTTGACCATATATTTTTGTTTACAGATCTTTGTGGAAGCTTTAAATTTGTTAGTTTTACACAACTGCACGAATTGATCCAAATAAGAAGGAATAGAGACATCTTTGCATATGATATACAGAAAACAGTTTGTTCTGTTTATTGTGAAACAGAGAAAAACTGTTCTCTTTAGCAATGTGTATGCCTTTAAAAATCACTAATGCCCTATTTTTGCCCATAAATAGCTCAACATAAACATTGAGAAAACTTAAGGTTGTGCTCTAACAGATTTCTGTTGCACAAATCATGCACATTCCCTAACAGATAGGGTATTAGACTAAAAAAATTTACTCTTAGTGTTTGTTTTTGTTTTTTATACCCCAGTGGATCATTTTAAATAAGAGATTTTGAAAATAAATGCACTTTATGAAACTTATAATGTTTCTATGTTGAGATTTACCCTACCAGTAAACTAAAATGATCACCGTTATCACTTTTCCTTGCACTTACCATCCATCTACCAATCCATTCTCCACAAACCAGGTAAGCTTTCTCTTGGAGAGCAGAGTATATTGTAGGTTGAGTCTGCTATACTCCCATACATGTGGTTTGCGTAGACCTAGCACATCAATGATGAAATCAAACTGTGGATCTCTGTCGTGATATTCAGTGGTACGTAGAGCATGTGTCACCCCCTCCACGCTATCAACGATCGGGCAAGCAAAGTCATAGGTTGGATACACCCTGGCAGAAGAAAGAACAAGAAAAAATAAAATATATATTTGATCAGAATGTATGATATATGCCACGATCTTCCAGAGGTAAGTCATATGTTTTTCTCAACTCACAATACATAATATGAAGATATCAATAATAATAATAATAATTTCAACTTATAAAGCACACATATCCATTCTAAAAGACTGCTCAAGGCACTCAATGGTTCTAAGCTGCTGTGAAGTTTTTTTTCTCTGTAAGTTAAGTATTACACAAAAGAGAGGTGACAAAATTATCTAAATCTCTCCTAATTTCTATATGATTGTATTTCTTCCTTTGGTTTTTTTAAAATCTCCTGTCATATTTTACAAAGCAAATGACTTTATTGGAAGTTGTCCTTATCCAAATGATTCATAAAGGAGATCCAACTTGTGTCCTGAAATTTGAATCCTTATTTTTTTTTTTTAAATGGTACGATGACTGGCTGACTTACTTGTACTTGGTACCAGTGCGTACATGGACTTCATTCTTACAGCGGTACATGGTTGGATCCCTCAGGCAGCCATTGTCTGACTTCATGTCAATCTTGAGCCGAAGACAACATTTCTGACCTGTGGCACTTCCCTTCACCATCTCATTCCACATCTCAAAGTTCTTCTCTACAGCTAGAATTACACATCAAGAAAACATATTAGCAGCGTATAAGCTCACTTTAAAAAGATTTTTCATCTGTTAAAACCTCTATCACAAGACGTAGAGAGTTACTAGAATAGAGATCTTTAGTTATTTCTTGTGAATGATCTTAGATAGTTCCTTTTAATGCCTTATATTAATACATTCCCAACTTCTGTTCAATAAATAAGAATAATTTAGATTATCTTGCTACTACAAAACAATTTACTTCCTGCTTTAATCACACTCAATTCTTTATAAAGGGGAAACTATCAATCATAGTAATAATGCCCCGTGACATAACATTCAACATCATGACATATTGTCTTGTAGACATCGATTGACAGCACTAACAGTCAATAACTGTTTACATTATTTAGATTTGCAACCTTCTAGCTCTGGGCAATTAATATTACTGTAGTGGTAGTGATAAAAGTATACATTTTTACAGCATATCTATAAAGGAATCAATAAAGCTGTTTACAATACTCAGATTTGAATCCTTTTAGTTCAGGGCAGTAAAGGGGACTTACAATTATGCCAGTTCTTTGAGTATACCCTCTGCTCTCGCTCCTTCTTCATGGCCTCGGGTTCAGTGTCGTCAGCATAGGCCTTGCCTTCCTTGATCAGCTTCTCAGCATAGGATTGGATCAGATCAAAGGAATCAGACGTATGGGTGAAGATGTCTGGTTTGATACCAAGCATGGCAACATCTTCAAGGATGACCTGAGAGAAAAGACAACAGAAGAATGATCAGATCGCAAGAGTCTAAGGGTTGGGTGAAGATGTTTGGTTTGATACCAAGCATGGCTACATCTTCAAGGGATAACCTGAGAGAAAAGAACATAAGAATTACCAATTCACAACAGTTCGAATTATGGGTGAATGTATCTGGTTAGATGGCCCGAGAAATGCAAAACGAGAAAGGGCTCAAACCTTTATATTAGTCTCAACTGGAAACCAACTATTGCCCTTTCAAAAATTCTTATTGTATGATCCTCTGATAAATCAATTACTGATCATATTTACATATAGATCTGAATATGAACTATTAGTAATTAAAACCTATACATTTTTGTCCATACAATGAAATATAAAAGCAAGTTTCCTCCATTTTTTATGGGAATTTTCACAGGTCATGGAAATTGAGGAGAAATGAATGGCAGACAACTGACCTTCTCAAATTCCATATTCTCCTTGGCAGGGTTGGTATCATCGAATCTCATGACCAACTTCCCTTCAAAGGCCAGCTGGTAATACTGGTTCAATAAGGCTGCCTTAGCATGACCAATGTGCAGATATCTGATTGAAAGATGATGAAAATAAATTAATATGATAGATGACAGGGATTGGTTCTACATACAAACATTTTATTGAGATTGAATAAAAGAACAAGGTTTCTCTTGCCAAACAATGATTTGGATCAAGAGTGTGCATTGCGCAACCACTTTTTGATTTGTCACAAGAAACTTGCAAATGAAGACTCTTATACAGCAATCTTTATATAAGTTTAAAACTCTCCTTAAAGCATACCTGTTTAAACAGCATTTGATTGAGTTACAGTCAGCATTTACTGCACATATTTCTCCCTTTTATATCTCTCTTATTGAGCACATAGAGATGCTACAGTAGTAATTTGTGCTGTAAAATCACTGTATTATTATTATTATTATTATTGCAAAAATCTTTGTAAATTAGACATACTGTGACCCAGCTTCAGCCTTAAAAATGGTCATGGAAATGTGGCAAAATATTATGTATGGGGTTTTCCTTTTTGATTTTTAAAACAGAGATTAACTAATTAATCTTTGTTAAGTTAAAATAATTCAAGTTCATTTTTATATGACTTCAGTCACCCTGAACTACATATAATGTAAGATTTTATAAATTATGACTCATCGTTTCCACAAACCTCTCACATAAATATTTCACAATTTTGAATTAAAAGTAATCTTCATTCATATAGATTTAGTTTAGCCAATAATAAATGCCTATAGTCCACTGTACCTAGGTGTACCTGAGTAGACCTTTCATGATTTGTACTTACCCACTAGCTTCAGGGGGGAACCTGACGACAACCTTGCCCATCTCGGCTCCTGGAAGCTCTACGTACCCACCTACATCCTTCTTCTTGCTCTGTAAAACAAGAGAGAGACAGATAGGTATATCACTACATGACAGTTTGTGTTCCTCCTGGATTCTTGTACATATTGGGTTTGTGAACTGACGTAGGAATTTATTTCATGACATAAACTTCACAGCTAATTATTGAGTCACTAAGGAAGTGACAAACATTTTACAATATGCAATAACCAATACTAATGGTTAAATTGTACAGCAGATACTGTACAGCCAAAATTCAAATATTTATGTGAAAGCTCCAGACATATACAGTGGACAGCGTTTCACTGAAGCTTGAAAAAGAAGGAAGGTACGGAGGTGGGGAATTTAGGCAAATGAAAGCTTGACAACATACCAATGTGTATGAGCTCAATATTGAAATGAAGAAAAAAAAAGAAAAATGAAAAATGAAAAATTGAGAAAAAAAATGAATTAAAAAATAAATTTGGGGGATACTATTGGAAATATCAGTCTTTCCTGCTGAACTTTAGCATTAATGATTAATGTGAAATGAAAGTAAAAGGTATCTCTGTAACAAGTAATTGGACTAAAATGACTAGCATATTGCATAATCCAGAAGAACAGCTATGAATATACAAGGGCTGATGAACGGCAAACATTTTCAATTAACAAGGGCAGCTCAGGGTTAACACTGAGCTGAACTAAACAAAACTGATTTCATAAAATATTACACAAATGAAGGGAAGATATACATCTTCAATGATGAAATACAAGGAAATTCAAAACAGGAATTACTCGTTAAATGACCATGATACAATCTCACACTGCAACTGGAAAAGTTTTCTTTATAATTTCCATGAAATTCTTTAAATTTCTAATTGGTCTGAAGGACAGTTCTCTTTTATTTTAGTTGCTGGTTGATGGTAATGAAGGAAGCAAAATGCTTAATAAAACGATAATTTTGCACTCTCAATGACTGATTCCATGAATATTCTTAGTTCTGCTAAAAACTAATTGTGGGATTTAAACGTTAAGAAAATAGAATAGTTAAGGGAAACAGAAGCCAAAATTGTGTAATGGCTACTGTAACATTAAAACAAATTTACAAATTGCAAATATTTAAGACTGAATGGCTACCACTTCAAAACTTGAAATTATACAGCAACATTTTCAATTGCATGACAATGGATTTGCTTTACATGCAAGAACATGACTTTCATTTTCTATGATAAGGCATATGCAATACACACTGACAATGTGGTACTCACATCGTCAGATCCCTGTAAAAGACAAAGAAAATCCAAAACAACACCATTTCAGAGTTGGAGAAAAAAACTATAAATGTACAGCTTTGTAGGCTCATACCATTTACTACTCCCTTTCATCTTTTGCTCTCTTTACATTTGTCCTTTTTTACTCTCAAAAGCTTTATTTGAATCCATATTTTTGTCATATATGCCTTTCAACATAATAGTCTTCAAAGTATAGGTAATGAATGTGTTAGTTATTTGCAAGTTTATCATTACCAATGAATTCTTCTTCTTCCTTAGTATAAAATAAAGGCAGAGAACACCCAAGATATTCTTTCCATTCATTTTTAATATCACCCTATGGCTCAATGACTAATAAAAACAGCTGTCACTGATCTACTAACATCATAGGATTTCTATGTAAACAAGACAAGCAATCAGGTTTCATGCCCAACCCATCAACAGATCCTATAAGGAAACATGTTCTTCATCCTTCCAATGTAAACTGGGATATGCTAAGCATTAAAAAAGGCTGCAAAAGGTTTATCTGATATATTTCATGGGAAAGTATTGTGGAGATACAGAAGAGAAAAGGAGAGAGAGAGAGAGAGAAAAAAAGAAAGAAAAAAAAAGGTAAACATAAGGATATGTGAACATACATGTGTCCAAGGGATAGAACAAGAAAGTGCAGGGGAAAAAAAGAAGATAAAGGAAATGAGACAAATGTAGAAGCCAAAATCACAATAATCGGGGAAGAAAACCTTGAATAAACCCAGATATTATAGATATTCACAAGTCACAACCATGCATTCTTTCATCTGTCCTCTTCAGTCTATTTTCCACACCTACATGTATAATGATCAATACTACTGAAAAATGTAATAAAACCAGTGTTATTTCATTCAATACATACACTCAATTCTTGTCTGGCAGACTCAGGTAGGGCATTGATGACCTTCTGGAACTGGTCTTTGGATCCTAAGAAGCTGAACCATCGCATCACGTTGGTAGGGGCTTTCCCTTGAGTCACCATCTTATTCCATGGATTGCTCCCTTTGGAAAGTAGAATAAAAGACAAGAGGACACATGATATAACTGATTTAAGGCTTCTTCTGAAGTACTACATACACTATTCTGCATATATCTCATGATTTTTTTTTTAATTTGACTCTCACTCTACTCAAGCTCAAGTTTATATTACATAAATAAAATGATGCACACTGAACTGGCTATTGTGGAATATTCTAGATATAACCTAGTCCAGCACTTTGTTATTAAGATTGAACAAACAAAAAAAACATATATATTTACGGTAAAAGGCAGCATTGTTATAAAGCCTTCATTACAACATTATTCATACTTCCAATCTCCTTATTTAAAGTGAGGGTGTTGTCAGGCTAGATGATGCTTTTGAAGAACTCAATAGGCAGGGACATGTTGCACATGCCATGTGGGTGCACCATCCAGGTAAAGCATGTTTGCTTCACATAATGATTTGTTAGCATTGCACAAGAACTAACTTAGTTACAATACGGCACTAGTCAACAGGGCCTTAAAAGCACCATTTACAACTTGAGAATGCCATCACTTTAATACTTAAATTCCATATCTGTTCCACTGCATAAAAATAGAAACCTAGTAAAATGTAGATTTAATCACCTTTCAAGGCACCCCACACTGCAAAATCGGCAATTGTCAGCTCATGTCCAACCAGGAAAGTCCTTGGGCCAAGGATCTTGTCCAGATAGACCACAGCCTGGTGGAAGTCCGAGGATGACCCCACGCGGATGTTAGCAAAGTCCAGCCAGTGGTCAACCTGATATATCATAATGAAAGATAATATGTGGTAAATAAAAACAAACAATAAAATATGTGTAAGTTTACTTTGATTTGAAGACTGTAATCTGTTCATGTTATGCAACATCAATGTTTTTAGCTAATTATATTGTTTTCCTTCTGTCAAGTGTTCTGTCCTTCTGTTAATGTTGCACTATATTGAAAACACAAATAACACAAGTATCACTTTTAAATGAACACCTTCCAATGCAGAGCAAAATTAGGACTTGCTGCCTTTTAACTTCAAATCAGACCTAATAGAAACTGACTGTATGATTTGATTTAAAAAAAGACATGTCTTTACAATTGTTTTTTCATGGATAGGAATTGGCTATTGCTCACCTCAGAAGCTTCCAGGCTGGTCTTGCCATAGAGACCACTTTCAGGAGAAGTCCTAGCCAGGTAACGACTGATGGCTGTAGACGATGTCAATGTCACAGCACTGCAATAAAAACAGAACAAATATAAATGAAACAGGATCATAAATAATTGTTATTCAACAATGGAAACTATGTGCTATTCATATACACCAATGAGAATTACGTACATTTACACCAATGAGAATTATGTACATTTAAGTAAAAAATTCCTTTTTGTCTATGGCTTGAAATCATAATATAAGAGTGATGGCCAAGGTGACATTATTGAGGGAAAACCTGTCATCTTTTTAAAACTGTATTAATGCTATTACACTGTATTTGCTCATATTTCACTATGTTTATGAGGGCATTTGTATTACTGGTAATTTCATCTGCAAATATGGCAATTTTGGGACAGACATTCTCAAAGTCTTTGCCTGGTTTTTGAAGAAGCTAAGGATCAAATAGTTGTTTAACACAGGATGGATGCATGGACAAAGGTGGGGCTTCATAAAAACTGTAAATTACAAACAGTTCCTCAATAAGAAGCAACAGAGGGACTGTAACTTCATTGTTATTCCATGTCTGAGCATAATGTCAATTTTTATTTGAAAAAGCAGTCTTAAGGAAAGAACTTACTCAGACAGCTTGAGGGTGTTAGCAGATCCCCATTCAACCTTCACCTTCCCTGTCACGCACTCGGCTGTGAGGAGTGCCGCTGAAAAAAGAAAGAAACATACACTCCTGGTTAGGATTGGCAATTTATCAGGATATACTGGGAGATAGAGGGATATAGCTGAATGTCATAAAATAACACCTAGAGTAAAACCGCCAAACTTCGGACGTTGCCAAACTCCGGACAAAAATTACTTCAACGGCTCGAACGCAAAATATGAGCCTAGCTCAGGCGGGTAACTTGCATGCATTTAATACTACTACTAACCTATATCGTTAGTACAAAAAGTTAGGGCAGGTGGCTGTCTGCAAAACTCACAAAAAACATCGAATTCAGAGACAGATTTCAGGTTACCTAGATTTTTACAGTTCCTTAACAGGGGAGTTAAGGTGTAGAGCCTCCAATATATCGATTAAAAACAAATGCTTGGCATATTTCAGGTGGTTTCTGCCCAAATTATGGGAGCTTATGAGATACTTTTTCACTCTATCGCGAAAATTTTCTAATGGCGGCCGTTACCACGGACCTAGGGGTACTAGATAGATTCCCCTACCAGAAGATGGCGCTCTTCCAATCTTCGGACAGGCAACATTGAGTGTCATTTTGACTACGAAAAAATAGCGCTTTCGTAAGATTTTAGCACCAAAATATTGTACGAGTGTTGTGAAAAACACCTTTCTGATAGTTCTACCTAACTTAAATCTACCCAAAACGAGAAAATAATACTTTTTTTCATGAAATCAACGCAGTCAAACTTACCCCCGTCGTACGTTTTTGATCCGGTTTCCAAACCTCCGATGAATGCGCACTTTAGCGCGCGCGCTTTACGTGCGCTACACATGAACGTCCGAAGCTTGGCAAGTGCGTCCGAAGCTTGGCATGAAAACAGGTTCGGCGGGTAAGTAAATAATTCTAGTTTTCCATTTCCTTTACTAATTTTCTTTTACATGATATACATAAACAGTATTTGCACAATAATAGTATATTTGATCTTTCAATAATTAAAAAAGAATTTAATGTTTTCCCCCGTTTTGTCTTAAGTGTCCGAAGTTTGGTGGTCTTACTCTACAGTTAAGTTAATAGCGTCCGTAATGATGAATTGCTTAGAGTACAGTCGCTAACTGACGCCTGCACCCCACCATCGGCGATGCAAATGTATTGTGTAGCAGTTTGCTGTGAATCCTGCGAGAAAGTGTATATTATAGGTCCTTGTTTTTAAGAAAATTGAGACGAAACAGGTAAGAAACAACGACTTTTAAATCATGACCATTAATTGAACGATTGCTTGGTGAAGATTTAGTCGATTTTTAGTAGGGTATCTTCACTTCGCGCCGGATTTACGGGTCAAAGTCTTGATAGACTTCTGAACTAGCGCCCCAAAGTTTGTATTATCATTCATTCAATCACAATCATCAATTGTATATTTGTTTGTTTGTAGTCACATTACAAAATCGCGACTTACACTACTACTACAGACTCGCCTTACACACACACACAGCTCTGCACTCTGGGAATGCGCTCGGCTCTGTGTCTGACTACACCCGCGCGCGGGCCGGGGAGCCTCCGCGAAGAGCGAGCTAGGACTCAGAGATTGAACAGAAGTAATCAGTCAAAACACACACATACAAATAATTTATAAATAAAATGAACTTACCTATTGGCGGATTTGCAGTGTTTGCAACTAATGCCAACATTTTCCAAAGTATTGCAACTCTGAATAATTAGGAAAAGTGATTAATTCGTCTCTCAGTCTCTGAGACAGAATAAATTCCCGGGAGTCCTCTTACTAGTTGTACACGTGAATAACATTTTTGGAAAAATGTTCACGCCCTCTCTTGATCTAGCGCGAGGAGTTTGGCTTACGCAATCCCACTGCACTTAACACTAAAAATGATCATGTAATCCTTGTGAAATGTTGAAAGTATTTTTATCGCAATACTCATTTTTTTCTAGGTCTTGTCATCCCATATCTTCCATTTGATAGGAAATCACATTCAGAATTTGCCCATTTATATCTATACTAATTTCCATTTAAGATTTTTCCCCAATTATATTTGAACCCCCCCCCCAAAAAAAAATATATATATAAAAAAAATCTGTTCTTGACAATCCCTCCCCTATCATGATATTAATTTTTTACCTAGGTTGAGTGTGAATATTGTAGTGAGGGTTTCAATTTGTTGCATCATCTCTTTCTGTCGAATAATGGAGTTGATTATTTTAAAGATAATTTTAAGTTAACTTTATGTGTGATAAAATCCTTAACAAATTGAAATAAAGAGACAATGACCGTGTTGTGATGGAGGTGGGGATATCTTGCTATAAGATTTGAAGGAAATAGGTTATCTTTCCCCTTTCCATTTTCTTTTCTTTTTAATTGGAGGGATCCCCAGTAAATGAAAACAAAGGAATGAAAAGAGAAGAAAGATGTGGGGATATCTTGCTATAAGATTTGAAGGAAATAGGTTATCTTTCCCCTTTCCATTTTCTTTTCTTTTTAATTGGAGGGATCCCCAGTAAATGAAAACAAAGGAATGAAAAGAGAAGACTTATAAGGAGAAACACACAGGGAGAGAGAGTGAGACAGAGAGACAGAGAGACAGAGAGAGAGTGGGTGAAAGAGACGAGATAAAACAAACAAGAACAAATGTGATGGAGAGAGAGAGAGAGGGGGGGGGGGAGAAAGAGAGATGATAATAAAATGAGAAAGATGCAGAGGAGAATTCAGCCAAATGGAGAGTGAAAAAGAAAAAAAATGGGTGATGGGGGCAGGAGAACAAAATCATTACGGTTTGTAGGTTTGTCTTGAAAGGCTCGTTGTGGATATTGTGTTTTGAAATGTTGGTCACACATATTTATTTGTCATCTTATGGTAGCCCATTCCACTTTTCTAGACTTAGAGGCAATTTGTGAATAACTTCATTGTAACTTGCTCAGTGCATTTTGATGAATAATGTACATGTATAATTTATGATTGTATCAACATGCTTATTTTTAAACTTCATTGTAATGTAATGTACTTTGATGTAGAAGTTTACTTAAAAGAGCTCACACACACTTTGGCCTTTATTCAGAAAAGCACACTAAACCTCAATTTAACCCAATCTATGGTGAATGAGACAACCTCTGTATTCCTATGAAAACAAAATTATGAAAACGAGGAATTTCACCTTCTATTATCTGTAGGATAAAAGAAGGTTGATATTCTTCACTGCATATCGCAAATTAGATGATAAACTTGGTTGTTAACTAAAGCTATAACAGTTTTATTTCATGAACACAAGCCTTTAATTTCTACTACGATGTACCAAAAAAATAATACGCACACCATTTCTTCATGGTAGGAAACATTCTCCAAAATAAATATCCTGATTAAATAACATAACAGAAGAAAAAAGGAGCATGTCCAGTTTTCCTACAATTAATTGCAACACAGAAAGTTATTGTAAATTTACTTTCCCTCATCTTGCCCTCCCCCACGGTTTTGTAGCATAGTATCTGAAATATGATGAAATCAATTATGTAAGCATGCATGCCTGGATTGTACGATGTCGTTTCAGTGCCCAGTTTTCATTTTTGTTGTACATGTAACTTTAGGCGTGCATTCCCCCTCCTTCTCTCTCGCCCTGGTCTTCCTCCCTTAACTTGATCAATCTTTCCCTTCTTCCTCCTCCCCTCTCTATTGTTTCTTCCCATTTCCACCTTTCTTCTCACATGTCTAACAATTATTATCTCAATTGCCTAATTTTGGCTTCCAAAATGCATGAACACATCATGTAGTGTATGCATATAATTTGAACATTGAGGCATTTGTGTAATATTTATTTCTCCATTGTATTGTTTAGCAATAATACTTTATGTATACTTGAGGAAATAGCATCTACTCTCTCTTTATACTTCTCAGCTCTATTTCTCCTCCTTTTATCTTTTCCTTCGTACATGTATGTTCACATGTATTCACATATCTCCCTCTCTTTTTTTGGTCTATCTCCTCTCTCGCTCTCCTCAGCTATCTCCCCTTTCTTATCTCTTTGATATCACATTTAAAGGCTTGCTGATGCAATGTATCATTTTTTGTATCTCATGTTTTGTTTTGTTTATACTACATGTGTATTTCTTTTGTGCATTCTATGTTTATAATATTACTGTATACATCATATTATTCTAGTTGTAAACTGACCCCTTTAGCCAGTGCTGCTGATCAGACCAATAAATAAAGTAAACTAAATTTTGTTTAAACAATATTTACCAGCAATTTTCATAATCCACAACATACTCTCCCTTTCCAGCATTGCCAATGTAAAGAATCTTCCTAGTTCCTACGACTGAAACCTTTCACATAATCCCACAATGCAACCTCTTGAGCAAATATCGTCTCTCTCTCACTCTTGTATCAACATTATTTACACTGAAATGGTCTTGCAACAAAGACTCTGACAATGAAATCACAAAAGTTCAGAATACTTTCATTCCTGTCCCTCAAAATTCACACCAAGGTTCTTAGAATGTGATCGACATTATGATTCGCTGCTTCTATCAAGCTCTCTCAAAATACACGCAAATGGTAAATTTCGTGATTGAAAAGGAGCACATTTCATTAATATTTTTAAGCTTTACAAATAATTGATGAAAAATTTGGTCTGGTCATTACATAGTGATGCCAGAAATTGACTTAAGTCAATTGCTATCTGTGGTTTTCATTTGTGCACAAAATGGAAAAAAATAAGAGAGACCATCAAGAGTCAGTGTCGTACAGGACACACAGCTGTCCTCAACGATACCTCTCATTTCTAGTTCTTTAGGATTACACCCCAAAATATCCCAATTGCTGGAATCAATCTATTGTCGATGTGGCCCCTTTTTAACACAAAATCAAAGATGAACTTGTACACAAAAAGTAAAAGGATGCTATTTTATTTTGTTTTTTTTACTTTTTAATCTTCATTGCATCATCTTCAAATTGACATGTCAAACACCTTTATAGGAAAGGTTCTTCAATGTCATTTCAATAAATCATATTTCAGATCCATTGCTCGATGGAGGTGGTTTTCGGCACTGATGAACTCGATCCAGCCATCATCCAATGCTTGGTGCATCAGACAGATGGAACAGCTATGGATAACCTCTGTAAATTGGTTGAATACAAAAAGGAACTTGAGCCGTTGATGCTAGACGATCACAAAGCAATGCTGCCATGTCCATCTGAAGGTGGTGCAAGAATGACTGATCCCAAGTTAGTCCATCTGATGCAAGAACAAGAATATATACATTGTATTTAGTTGGTATTCAAAGAGTTTACTAGATGCAGTATAAGACTTAACTCAGATAAATTTACTACGCTGGTGTTACTGTACACATTATGGCACTATCAAGATACTCTCTAAATTCATGCAGCAAATATACATGTAAGGCTGATAATGTAAACAACTGCACAATGATAAAGATCGCTGTAGGTTAAACGGACTACTGGTGATGGGCATTGTAAAAAAAAATCCATGTAAACAGTTCATTCTGAAAGGTTGATTATGTTGTAAAAAAGGAAAACAAATTTTATACCATATCTTTGAATCACTAGAATTACAAAAAATTAATAAAATCTTCTAGAAAAGACAATTTAATCACAAACTTAGAAAGGAATTGTACTCAAATACAAGTAGAATGGACTACACAAACATGTAGTATTGAAAATTGGTTCAAAGTTGTAAAATATGTCGTATGTGAGATATAAAAACAGTTACTTCTCCCACATTGGAATAAATATGGGAAAGCTCGCATAATATTTTTAACTCTTATAATAACTTCTTATTAGAATAACATACTATACATACCTTCTCAAATCCAATATCCTTGGCGTATTGCCTGAAGCACTGTCTGCAGATGTTGAGGGCATATTTGCGGATCAGTCCATGCCTGTTGCCACATACACGGCTGAAAGATTAATAGAAGAAAATAAAATTCAGAAGTGTTATGAAGGTTTTCAAAGTTGATTCAAATCATAATGACAATCATCGTCAAAACTTCTATAACTCTAAATAATTACAGGGCAATGCAATAGGAAGGAGTGTATTGTGATGCCATTTTAATTCATAGAATTCAAAGTATGTTTGTTCCAAATGCTCAAGTCTCAAGCAGTTTAAACGGGTCTGGACATGCATAAAACCGATACTTCGGAAGCCAACTTGATATTTACTTTAGTTACGGGTCAAATTTTGGATAGGCGATGAAACTAGCGCTGAAAATTGACATGATGATGAAGATTTAGTTGGTTTTCGGTATGTTTTAGTAGGTATCTCCATCTGAATAACACTCATACAGCGCATATACGGAAGCAGCACATTAACGGGAGTGCCAGTCAGAGGTCAACACCATTATGTAGAGATCGTTAAGTCACACGCTACACATGAAAAGGGAACTGAGCTGTATCGCTAGTATTATTTTTACCTCCGATTTTAAATTTCCAAAGGTAATTAAGAGTAGAAGTGGCATAAAATTCATTGAGGCCACTGTCCAATGTTGGTCAGGTGTGAGAAGGTGTGATTTTGGACACATTTTAGGGTTAGTTTACATGGCTCTCCGCACGCTTGTATGGGATCTGTTTAAGTCCTGGTGGTATCAATATCATAAAAATATTACCACCAAGTGTCCTTAAGGCTACCCAAAGTGAAGTAAATATTCATCAAATGTCCAAATAAAGGTCATGATTTAAGACTAAGAGTCGATGTTTGTTACCTGTTTCGTGTCAATTCTGTTATCTTTATCAGAGTATTTTTCCTGAAAACGAAGACTCATAAGCACTCTTTCACGGGATTCACTGCAAACTGGGCAATCCTATACTTTAGTGTTTTATTATTTTGGGTTTCTAACTTCAGTTAACAGCTCTACTTGCATATCATAGGGTTAGGGTAGGGTTAGGGTAGGGTTAGGGTTAGGTTTAGGGTTAAACTGAAGTTAGAAACCCAAAATAATAAAACACACTAAAGTATAGGATAACCGCAAACTGCAGCACAATATATTCACATACCGTACCGATGCTGGGTGCGGGCACGCGTGTTCAGTTAGCGACAGTAAACTAAGATTACAGTCGCTAACTTAACACAAGCGCGCGCCCGCACCCGACCATCGGGACCAGGTCGGACTTCGGGACAGTATGCAATTGTATTGTGCGCCCAGTTTGCCATGAATCCTGTGACAAAGAGCATAATATAAGTCTTCATTTTTAGGAAAAATATTTCCCAAAAGATAAGAAGATTGACAGGAAACAGGTTGGTAACAAACATATTGACTTTTATTTTTAAATCATGACCTATTTATTTGAACATTTGATGAATATTTACTTCACTTTGGGTATGTTTTAGTAGGATATCTCCACGCCAGAGTTACGTGTCAAATTTTGGATAGACTTCTGAACTAACGCCCAAGTCATAGGGTCTCATCATTCCCAAAATCATTCCCCCACCCGGCATGGACCATTCACTACACACACACATGGGAATGGCAATTTCATGAGCGCGCGTGTAATGCATTCGAGCATTTGCACTGCAATGCATGGTAGCCGCCATTTGTCCGCCACGCACGGCAGCATTGTCGCCCAATTTATCTCCGATTTGTCCCGTCATGATACCCTTTCAAACAAAAATGCCTCACCCAACATATTCACTGTTTTATAATATTCATAATTTTTCATAGTTATGTCATTACCAGCAGCGGGAACCAGGTCCATATTTCCTTGGATGAGAGTACCAAATATTCTGGAAACCCATGATGGCGGATCGCAAGGAGAAAGAGGGCAATTTATTCGAGGGATTAAAATAGTTCGCCCTCTGCGGCCTAGCCGAAATCATCGATCTTGACACATGCATAAAACCTCACCCCAGCCTAGAAGTATCTTTAGTTTTTCTGGAGATTTATTGTATTATTGTCCATTTTCATTTATATACAAGATTCCCCAACGAAGTGTATGAGAGGGGTATAAAGCAAGAATAATGTACATTTTTCAAGCACGACATGGACATCACCATTTTTTTGATAACGTGACGTACTTTGCGCCTCGGCCGCGCCTTATTTTTTTCGGCGGCACAGATTGGGGTTATAGGTGCGTGTTGAGCCTATGGCCCCGGCCCCACCCCCCCCCCCCCCCCCCACTCAGTGTTATTTATGGTACGCATATGCGTGTTCCCAGCACCCCCCGTCCCCCCTTTCAGCAAAAGTCCGATGTGTAAAGTCAATACGGGCAGGGGCGTCGCCAAACGGGGGGGGGGGGGGGGGTGCGACACCCCCCATCTGTCAGGATATTGTCGGTAAAATTGCGCTGCCGTCGGGGAAAAGAGAAAAGGGGGAGGGAAAAAAAGAGAGGGAAAAAAGAGAGGGGAAAAAAGAGAGGGAAAAAAGAGAGGGAAAGGGAAGAAAAGAAAAAAAGAAAAGGAAAAGAAAAGAAAGAAAGGAAAAGAAAGGAAAGAAAGGAAAAGAGAGGAAAGAAAAGAGAGGGAAGAAAGAGAAAAAAGAAAAAGAGTGAGGAGAGGAAAGAAAGGAAAAGAAAGAAAAGAAAGAAAAGTAAAAAAAGAAGAAAAAAGAGTGAAAGGGAAACAATAGAAACGGGGGATGAAAGAGAGGAGAGAGGGGGAGTAAACTGTAAAAGAGAGAAGGACCCGGTTGTTGGGTGGAGTCGTCTCGTCGAGGTAGCAAGAAAGACACGGGTATGTTGCCGTGTCGGGTCAGCTTTGTCGGTATTCTTGCTCGATCTTCGTGTACTATATCAATGCAGAAGTTTGAATTCGGTGAGATGTATAATGTCGGTCGACCGACAATATAAATACATCTAACCCTACGAACGGTGACTTCTTATCCGCTGTGACGACTTCGAGAGTAACTACAACTACAATACTTGTATTTTCTCGAAGTTTCACTTTCCTATAATATCAGCTAAAGAAATCAGATGTTTAACATTTTCGGGGAAACTTTATTCAAACAAGGTTTAAGAGTCAACAACGGTACGACGAATCGTCTTCCTTTCTGTATATTGTGATGAAACGCCAAAAATTCCGCGCTTTGCGCGGAAGGGTAAACCTATTAGACGAGTCAAGAACGGTACAACGAATCATCTGCCTTCTCTCATAATTAAAGGAAACGTCAAAGCTTCCGCGCTTCGCGCGAGAGGGGGAACCTGAATTTAGATGAATAGGGCTTAATAAGAGTCGAAAACGGTACGATGAATCGTCTTCCTTTCTATTGTGATGAAACGCCAAAAATTTCGCGCTTTGCGCGGAAGGGAAAAACTTCATTTAGACGAGTCGAGAACGGTACAACGAATCGTCTTCTTCTCTTATAATTTAAGGAAACGTCAAAGCTTCCGCGCTTCGCGCAGGAGGGGAAAACGGGATTCAGACAAAATTAATAGGGCTTATTTAGAGTCGAAAACGGTACAACGAATCGTGTTCTCTCTCTAATAATATAAGGAAACGTCAAAGCTTTCGCGCTTCGCGCAGTAGGGGGAAGCTTCATACAGATAAGGATTAAGAGTCGAGAACAGTACACCGAATCGTGTGCCTTTTCTCATAATTTAATGAAACGTCAAAGCTTCCGCGCTTCGCGCGAGAATGGGAAAATGAATTCAGACAAATAGGGCTTATTCTTGTCGAAAACGGTACGCGAATCGTGTTCTTTCTCTAATAATTTGAGGAAACGTCAAAGCTTTCGCGCTTTGCGCGGAAGGGGAAAACTTCATTTAGACGAGTCGAGAACGGTACAACGAATCGTCTTTTTTCTCTAATAATTTAAGGAAACGTCAAAGCTTCCGCTTCGCGCGAAAGGAAACTGAATTCAGACAAAATTAATAGGGCTTATTTACAGTCGAAAACGGAACAACGAATCGCGTTCTTTCTCTAATAATTTAAGGAAACGTCAAAGCTTCCGCGCTTCGCGCGAGAGGAGAAAAACCGAATTCAGACAAACTTAATAGGGCTTATAAATTTAGAGTCGAAAACGGTACGACGAATCGTCTTCTTTCTCTAATAATTTAACAAAAACCTCAAAACTTCCGCGGTTTGCGCGGGAGGGCAAAGCCTCATTCAGATAAGGATTAAGAGTCGAGAACAGTACACCGAATCGTCTGCTTTTTCTCATAATTTAATGAAACGTCAAGGGTTCCGCGCGTCGCGCAGGAGGGGGAGAAACTGAATTCAGAAAAAAGGATAAACAGTCAAGAACGGTACAGCAAATCGTCTTTTTTTAATAATAATTTAACGAAACGTCATAGCTTTCGCGCTTCGCGCGGGAGGGGGGGGGGGTAACTTCATTCAGCCAAGAATTAACAGTCGAAAACGGTACAATAATATTAATCGTCTTCTTTTTCTAATTTAAGGAAACGTCTAAGCTTCCACGCTACGCGCGGGAGGCCCATCACCAACACCCCCCTAATGAGCGCGCTTTTAAGTGATTCTCTTGCTCACTACCGCCCCTCCCTAAAATAAGATCCTAGCTCCGCGCCTGCATTAAAATATATAGCTACACTCTTATTTCCACGGAGTCAAATTTCACTCTGAATGGCGTCAGCTGGGAGTCAACTCTATTCCTAGTTAAAGTGACACGGAAAAGGAGTCATCTTGACTCTGAATGGAGTCAATTCTCAGCTGATGCCACACAATCCGAGTCAAATTGATTCGGAATCCGTGTCACTTTAACTAGGAATAGAGTTGACTCCCAGCTGACGCCATTTAGAGTGAAATTTGACTCCGTGGAAATAAGAGTGTATGATGCTGACTAAATTGAAGAAATAATTCGTATATTTATGTCGTCGAGGAAAATGACAATTTTGCGCATATGCCTACTATATAGACCATATAGGAAAAACAATTTAGCCTTCGGCCCAATTTGTAGATATTGGACATTTGATTTTGTCGGTAATTGGTGGCTAGCTTTGTCGGTAATCGTTGGCCTCTACACCCCCCCCCCCCACTGAAAAAGGTCTAGCGACGCCCCTGAATACGGGTAGACCTTTTTCTTTTGTATACGAGACGGAGAGTTTGGGAACACGCATGGTATCCCTCCGTTCACGGACTGGCGGGGGGGGGGGGGACTATGCGAAGTCGTTTATCAAGTAAATTAATGTATTCAAGTTTATGGATGCTTCCTCCATGATGGTAAGGCGCAGTGTGAGGGGATAACATATTTCATTCACCTGCCATTATCCTTATTGCACTACAATTGCCAGAACACACATTGCATAATGTTGGTGCTCAACTGGTGTGTAGTTTACGCGTTAATGAAAAAGATTTGTCAACTAACAATTTTACTCAATAAATTACACTCACAATATTTCAGATCGGAATATGCCTAGTGTATATTGACCTCTAAAAAACATTTTGCAATATAATAGCAGAATAGTATCCAAATAATATATTTAAGGGTTAAAGGCCGCTCAAGGCCCTCATGCGAAATTGTGCCAATATACGTTCCACGTAGGATGTTAATTGTTAAAATAATAATCCTGTTAACGAATTTGCAAGCGTTATTGAATAAACAGAATGAGAATTTCCAACTCTTGACTAAAGTCGGATCATTATCCTCCATCCATCCAGTGGCGGATCCAGGGAAAAAAAAATATGTAAAAACACGTGAATTTTACCTTTTGGGGGGATGGGCCCCCCTGGCGCTCATGTAGGGGGGGGGGGTGCAAATTTTCAAATTTTCGAGGACCAAAAAAAAATTAAAAAAAATTAGTGCTCACTACCCCTTGTGGGGGGAGGGGGAAAGTCACTTCCGTCACATTCACCCCTCTCGTTCACCGTATACTCCCTCGCCCTGGCGTAATGATAGGGGGGGAGGGCTTGGGGGTAGCCTGCCCCTCTAATAAAATTTAAACTTGGTTTATTTCTAACTCGATACCAGTGATTTACAAATGTTGCTGAAATCGCATGGTTTTCCCTGAGCTTCCGGCCGCACCAATGGCCCTATAAGGCGGGCCCCTGGATGCTCATCTGACTACATGCATAAAACACCTGAGCCATGGTCTACGCCCCTTGACCCCCCCGCCGGGGCCTTGCCAATAACCCCACGCCAATTTTACGCTCCACTTGCTTGACTTGCTTTGCTCTACCTGATCGAAAATACGTTTGCCTCCCCCCCCCCCCCCCCCCACTTTGAAAAACGTTCCGCGGGGCAAACATGTACCGTGTAAGAGTGGGGATGCGGATTTTTTTTTCTCCCCCCCCCCCAAAAAAAAAGTTTTTGCTCATTATACGCCACTGCTCCCCCGTCCCTCGCATTTCGTCCCCCAGCCCCCCCCCCCCCCCGGTCATGAAAAGAAATCGCCGCCCCTGCTAGACATAGAAGACAAACATAACACTCTCGGCTTGATTATGAGGAAGCATTTTTTGTAGTAGCAGACTTTGTGAAGTTGTGGAACAGTCTTCATGTATGTTATCTCAGCAGCTTCTGTAAATTGTTTAAGAATAATTTATAGACTTGACAAATACTGGTTTAAAAACCATGCCGGATCTTGTTTATGAGCCTGTTATATAAGCTGTAATAGCTGATATTACAAATTTGCACACATTCTTTTTCCTTTCCCACTTATTTGATTTGAAATGACAAGGATAATGTATTATACCTCTGAAGAAGACATCTTTACGATTGATGAACAGGCATGTAGCGTCGCTGGATTTTGAGAAGGGGAAGTAAAAAGGCTCAATTAAGGGGAAATTATATAAAAGTGGGTGGGGGTAATATATGCCCCTATAGTACCGAAGCTGTGACATCATTAACTAGTTTTTAAAACTTCTCAATTTGAACTTCATTTTCCGAAAGAGTATCAAGAGTACAAATGTTGAACACCAATTGAATATGATGACCATCTGAACAATGAACCAGAGCAAAAAAACACCGAGTTCCTATATAGGAAATCTATTTTAGATGGTCATATCTCAGCCAATATTCAATTAGTTTTCGACATTTGGACATAATTTTTGATGCTCTTTCGGAAAATGAGGTTCAAATTGAGAGTTGTTTAATGACGTCACACTTCACCACTCTTTATGTCCCCGGATATGCCGGCTCCCCCCGGGCTGGACATTCGCCGACTCTAGTCACTTGACTTCGAGCCTCATTGTTTAGCTCACTGATCTATTCAAAAAGTTAGTTTTTTTTAATTAAAAAAAATTAATTAATGTTTTTGTATTTCTCATGAAAAAAGCCCCATTAGTAAGCCAGCGGTTCAAAGTGCGATGCCTATGATGTGGGGATTCCACCCCCATTCCACGGCCCCAGCTCCGCAAAGATTTTACACGCAAGTACGGTGTACGTGTGTGGGCACAACATTATAAAAACTTGCAGTCAAGCGTGCGCGCGCGCGGCCTACGTAAACCAAAGACGTAAACAGCTCTCGCTCAATCTGATCTTTAGTGCAGACCACTGCATAATATGTCATTTTGTCTAGCAATTTTCTACTAGGACCAGAGTCCAATTATTGGAATTGGGTGACGGCGAGACGACCATCGCAATGGCTCCACAACCCTCCCCTCCTCCTCCTTCAACACCTGATGCAAAATTCGTACCAAAGAAGCAAGTTAGCCTGGTAGAGATCAGACGAAGTGCATCGGTACTTTCTCAATTTCCAATTCAAGACGGGACAGAGGCAAATGTTCTCGTTATTTATGTTGGTGGTACAATTGGAATGAAGAAAGTTGATGAAGGTAAGTAAAGTATACTTAGTTGTGTTAGTTCCTGCAGCTACACTGTAATATATTAACTTTATGATCACTTGATTAATGAGGGAAAATTTCACTTTACTTGACAGCTAGCAGCTAGAGCTTAGAGCCTAGCCCTAGACAACATAAATATATTGACACATGCATGTTGGCCGTTTTTCAACCGGAGTGCCGCGGCACACTAGGCTGCGCCGGTCCCGCGAGAGAATTACTAATAACTAGATCTAGATCTAACTTGTTAGACCTAATTAATACAAAATAAAATAAAAATCATAATTTTTGAATAACCTCAATTTCGTCAAAAACAAATATTAGAAACTGCTAGAGTATGGAATTCAATGAGGATATCCATTTTAAAGATAAATTGTCTTTCTTCCTCACTCGCTTGCACTGACTGATGATAATTTCTGGCAGCAAAGTATGAATATTCATATTCATAAACATCTCTATTATTAAAACTAACTTGTTATCAGGGTGGACTTGCCCTTTGATGAATTTTGGGGTGGGGGAGGGGGGGATTGCCTTGGGGGGGGGGGGGGGTTAATGTTTTTTTTTTTTTTTTTTTGGGGGGGGGGGTTAGTTTTCTGTTGGTAATTTTTTTTTCGGGGGACGATTGTAGTTGTCCTGATACTTAAAGGTAAAGACCAGTATTGGTAGAGCCCCAATTTCAAAAAATGAAATGGAAGCTCTCATTACCAATCATGTGAAAGAATATGTTTTGACTAGATCTAATACATGATGATAAAAAAATTGCTGGGAAACCGCCTACTAATTCAAATATTTGGTAAATTTGTTTCTCTCATGGTCGTGTCATGTGTGAGAGATATAGGGTAGTCCCATATACATCTTTCTGTGTATAGTGCTTGTAACTTTATGAAGAATGGGCCAAATTTCTTATCATTTTGATGATTCCAGAACCTTGCAGATGCTAGATGCTAGATGATCGACCTTTTCTGATCGATTCCACAACGTTTCTTTCACAATGCAATCGCATGACCATTACTGGTCTTTACCTTTAATGTAGTCTTGAATTCTGTTAATCAAAAAAAAAAAAAAATTTTCATTGCCAGGTGCATGACACATGTATTGTGTTAATAAGGTCTAAGGCTAATTCTAGGGTGGACCTTTAGGTTTTATAAAAAAATTGAAAAATTTGAAAAAAGGTATCAAATTCACTGGTGATAAGAAAATATCAGTGCCTTGTTTTTTTGTTCTTTTTCCTTGGTCGTTTCCTTGTTTCTCTTGCAGTGCTGTGCACAGTTATGTCATCTCCTTTGGCCCAGACAAAAGAAAGGGGTACTCATGACATCTGAAAATGTGCCCTTGTGTTCATTTCAGGGTTCCTAAACTTTCTTTTCTTTTCTTTGAATGAAAATATTGTTCTGTAACTTCCATAATCGGAAGGTTTTTCTTTTTTAGCCTTTTCCTTTTTGGCTAAAAAAACGTCTAAGAAGTCCAAACTTGAATTTGGTGTAAAAATTATAAGATATAAAAGGGTTCAAAGATCAGAGATATTAGACAGGTTAACCTGTATATGGTATCAAACCGACTTTGATCCTCATTTAGGGTGCTTCTCAGAAAGTGATTTACACTGATGATGTACATTGCTCAATGTGAGTATTACAATATTTGTTACAAAGCTACAAAAAATCTAACTTTGATATTGTATTGATGCTACATGTATATTACCAATCTTTTTTTTGTGTGGATTTTTTTTCTACATTTCATTATTTGGGACATAATGTGATTCCCGAGCAAATAAATATCTGATTTGGTCACATTGATTAGAAAATATAGAACATTAGTTTCAGGTACAATATGAGTACTTTATTGCAGGAAATATGTGCCACAATAAAGCAGTGGCCATACCTGTGTGAGCTAAAACTATGGGGAAAAATTGTACATGAATCAAACAACACCAAGAACAACACATTTTCAAGAGAAAAAAATATGTGATCTTGACGACAACACTTCATTATTTTCTTCAACAATTAATCTTTTAAATCTTAAAATTGATGGAGAGAACTTCAACATTCTTTTAAAACATTTAGCTACATGTATATGACCGTTAATAGTTTGCAGCTTATAAATATAATGATGCCAAGAGCTGTTGACCTTATCTTTCATATCTTTTACAGTTGACAAAAGTTTACCCAAGCTGCAATTTCAGCACCGTGTGTATGTAGGACTTGAGTTATCGTATGCACACTATGGTTGAGGCCTGAGGGCATATGGTGTGCAACTGCCTTCTGGGTAAATGTATACATGTACCTCTCTATATGAGAGCGATGCATATTTGCACAAGATACCATATTCCTAATGTTTGTCTTTCTTTAATAGATATTTCCACAAGAATTTATTGAGCCTCAGATAAGAGAATGATGTAGAGAAAGGAAGTGGGTCAGAGCCAGAAGGGCAAGGTCTAGATATATGTATGTAATGTTTTTATTGCATGAATAAGAATAATCTTAGTCATCCCTTACCTTAAAACATAATTTTCATATGAAACAAGGATTTTGTCTAGGGTTGCTAAGTAGCTGATCTACAATTATGAGTCATTTCACTTGGCTCTTCCATATAATTTTACTTCTGTGGAACATGTTTGTTTCCTAGTGAAATGTAATAACTACCTCTATTGTCTGGTGTGTACAATACATTGTAGTATTTTATAAGGCAATTCTTTCCCTTTCTTTTTCTTCTCTCTGTCTGCAGTTTACATACCTGTCCGGGATTATATGGGTGAGGTGATTCGAACCCTGCCAATGCTGTATGACGCTGAATACGCCAAAGAAATAGGCCTTGATAAAGAAGAGTTAAATTCATTTGTTCTTCCGTAAGTTTTATCATTGGGAGTATTTTAGACTTATTTGAGAAAATTGAGACCAAGCCCAAGTTATTTTGTCCCATATATCATATCAATAACAAGGATATCAAAGAATTTGGTATGTATGTTTATCACCAAAAATTTAAGCATAACTTGCTTGAAAATAATATCAATACTTAATAATGTATGGAACCCAAATTGAAGCTTGACTTGTCTTTTTATGCAAATAGAACCTCTTCAGAAATGATTGGTAATTGTAATATATATGTTAGATGTTTCAAAATCCAGGTGTTGCATATCATATACTGGTACTGGGTTGAATTATTATGCAACTCCTGGTAATTTAATATGAAATGTTGGGCTGTATGCTTTTTAGTAGGGGAATGGTTTTGCTTTTTATAATTTTTATTTTATTTTATTATTTTACTATTATTATGTATTATTATTATTAGTATTCTGCAAAAATGGATCAAGTCTGTTTTTTTTCTTGATCAACTTTTAGTTTAACAAAAAGGAATCTACTGCCCAAGTGTTTTTCTATTGAGTCTTGTTGTGCCCAGTATGACTGCCTTCTGCCTGTTGTAGACGTGTAGATTCTTGGAATTCTTGGTGATGAGAACTTCGATTCCCTTCTTCACCATGGTGGTGTGACCTTGACTGCAGTGTCAATGTCATTAGGGAGGGCCTTTTGGATAATGTTAACTTGACTACCCTCTCTAATGATGATGTCTCGCTTGTTGTTGTTAATGGTTCTGTCTGTCATTATACCACGGTTCAATTATACCACGGGTAGTGGATTGTGGCTGGTGATGCAATGGATGCCTTCAAGTTACATTTTAATGATCTCGCAGTATCTGCCAATGGATATGTTAAGCAATAGCACTTTTATTATTATAATTTATTTTCTTATTTATTTATTTTCATTTATTATTGTTATTATTTTTTTGATCATTATTATTATTATTATTTTTTTTTTTTTGAAGGGGGGGGGGGGCAGATTTAGGTGTCAATATGTTCAGGCCCCTTTTAGTGTCAGGCACTGATATGATGATGATAGCTTCTTGTATCTAGCACAGTTATCTGCCTCTGCTTGGCGCTCATGGCTCTACAATGTCTGACACATTTACATTATGAATTATACTGGGAAGTCAACTACTCAGGTTGATATCTGATTTTTATGTGGCACCTTATTATTGCTGTGTGTCATCATCATCATCATAGTTATCACCATCTTTATTATCACCTTTATCACCAATCTTACCCTTTTCCTTTTTCTCCTTATTGTCGCAATCATCATTGTTTTCATTAAAATATCCAGAGGATTGAATAGTGCAAACCAGGGCTCAAATTAATTTTTTGCCCACAGGGGCTCTTCCAAAAAAAAAAGAGCCCCTGTGAGCCTTCTCACGGGGGCGCTTTTAGTGCTGACGGGGGCTCTTATTTTAATACAAATTTCCATTGAATTGGTAGCCGTGAAACTCCTTGGTATCTTATCATTATCATTTATCTAAGTCGGTATTTTTCATCTCAAAAATTTACTTGTTACATAGCTGTTATTGACTTTTATCCCCGTGAGGACATTTTCTCCATTTCTTCCTGTTCTGCACATAATTTCCTCCTCATTATTCGGAGCAACCTTATTTACATTCTTTCTTTACTTTTAGTCTTTACCATATCCTTCCAAAACACAGGGGCGGATCAAGCTTTTTGCTAAGGGTGGGGGGGGGGGGGGTACCCCAAAAACGATGTGGAGCATCGTCCACTAGCCGCATAGCGGCGAGGCGATTTTTGTTGTTGCTATTTTGAACCCCTGTAAGTGGTGTTTTCCTGGCATCTACTAACATCTACTAATACTGTGTAGATCTGGACACATGATAGCATATTTCTGTGCACATCACATTTTTCCTTGGCAGCCCAAGGGGGAGGGTTAAACCCCCTAAACCGCCTAGATCCACCCCTGCAACATCTTATACCTTCTTCTTCTTCTCAATATTGATTTACTGGTCGGGTTACATTATTTGCTGGTCTTTAAGAATCACCAGATTTCAGAGGATTCAAACTTTCACAACGAAAAACTTCTCCATGTTTCAGTCCTTGCGCGATTGTCGATCTCCAGCTCCAGGAGATATTGGGCGTCAGCGTGCACACCGGTACTACCAGCGCAGTATAGCCACTGTGCTGACGGCCGCTCCGCGAGCTTCCGTTGTTTGTATCGGGAATACTCGTAGAGATGGTAGAGAAAGCGCCATCTAAGTTCCATTTCATTGGTTTAAGGTTTGAAAATTAATACTCAATATTGTGTTAAAGTTATATCAGAAAAGATAATCTTAATTTTATAATTCCACGGGGGCGATTTTCAATTTTGCAATCGCCCCCGTGAGCAACCTGACGGGGGCGATTATGGAGCTCACGGGGGCGAATCGCCCACCGCCCCCGTGTATTTTGAGCGCTGGTGCAAACTGAAAGAAAAGTAAACATGGAATAAAAAGGATGTACGGTAAAAGGAGATCTACCGGTATATAGACAAATGTACAGATATATCAATACTTGCATTTACATGTCATTTTTGAGGATTTCCATCTGAATATATGTTATGTTTGAACTGCTATTTTTTTCCCTTCTATAGAATCTCCAAGGGCCGAAGAGTGTTCTTCTACCTGAAGGAATATGAAACCCTTAAAGACTCGAGCAATGTCAATGTCAATGATTGGTTGGAGATGGTTGAGAACATTAGAGAGAACTATCGTCTCTACGATGGCTTCGTTATCATCCACGGTACAGACACCATGGCATACACTGCATCAGCGCTCTCCTTTGCGCTGGAAAATCTTGGAAAGCCTGTCATCCTGACAGGATCGCAAGTACCACTCTCTGAACTGCGCAGTGATGGAAGGGACAACTTTCTTGGTGCTGTCTATATCGCTGGACATTATGTCATACCAGAGGTATTACAAGTCATTATTTGAACTCATTTAGTGTAATCAGTGCTTATTTGTATTATGGAAAATAATAATTTTCTGTTTTCATTGAGTGAACATAACAGGCATGTTTGTTTTCATTGCCAGGTAACTCTGTACTTCAATAACAAGCTGTATCGTGGTAACAGATGTGTGAAGATATCCAGTGAAAGCTTCAGAGCTTTTGATTCCCCAAATTTAGCTCCACTTCTTACAATGGCAGTTGATATCACAGGTAAACCAAACCTTCTTCTCCACTTCCACTATCTGCTTCTACTATTGATGCTGCTATATTTGTTCTGAAACTATAGTAACTCTTGAGCGGGGTTAAAAGATATACATTAGAAACTTGGTCATTGCTTTCTAATATCCTCATATTAAGATTAATGGAGACAATGTTAAAGGTTTTAAATGTTTCTTTTATTTATTTGATCTTAGTAAATTGGGCAAGTATATTCAGAATGAACACGTTGGCAGCCTTTCGAGTGAACACCAACATGACCAGGAATGTAGGACTTCTCAGGTTATTCCCAAGTATCACAGCTGAAACGGTAAGTCTCTCATATAAATTAAACATGATCTTGGGAGTTGTACAGCATGATAAGCCTTTGTCATGGTATGGTATGGCATCCATTGTATCAGTCTTTTCTTGGTGCCTTTCCTCCAGTTTGTTCACTCTCCATTATCTTTTAAATTTTGTTTAGGGAGATACAGCTAACTAAGATGATGACATGGATCCTAATCAAATGATTGGTTGAAAGCGTACACGTGACCAGGCACTTATTTTGCCTAACACGTAATTTGGAAAATGACTGGTAAATGACCATTATCCAATGGTAATGACCGGTCATTATCAAAATCATGTTTTTAAAAAACTCCATTTTATAAAGCAAATAAAACATAATCTTATAAAACAAATAATACACATCATTTTTCAAAACAGTCCAAACACCCTCAGCTACCACCTCTGGCATGTTAGACTGTTGAAAAGGTACCTTGTGTGGTTAATTCTTTCTAATGCCCTCACTGATGTGTATTATTTGTATACTACAATACATAACGATATGGTCTGGTTCACATGGTATGGCATCTATTATACATCAGTCTCACCTTGTCAGATGAAAACAAATATGGAAAAGCATTTCACAAATTAATTTGTCATTTTTGTTTAAAACTGAAAAACATTTTGCACACAAATATTTTAATAAAAATGAATTTGGAAGCTTGTAAGTTTCTATTTTTGATTTACTATCCATAATGCTAATGGAGGATTCTCATTTTCAAACTTGAATTGGTCTGCATTGATACATTTCTCATTAGTTGAGTTCAGAACATGCTAAAGTGGTCCTCCAACCCCAATAAAGTGTGTTATAATAATAATAACAATAATAATATTCCACTATTATACAGTGCGTCCCAGAAAAAACGAAACCGAGAAGTATCGATGTTTTATCATAACTTAATCACAACTAATCATAATTAATGAATGATACATATTTGGAAAGCTTAGAGTCTCCTCTTTCAGTTGATGCTACTCACGTGATGCATATTTCATGCATGAGTGATTAAAAGCAATTTGAAGGAAGGAAACCAAAAAAGTAATTTGGCGGGCGTTATCTGAATTTCAAAGAAAAATTTATATTTCTAGAAAGTTCATTTTCTGCTCTTTCATATGATACCTCAATCAAGAAAAATGAGCCAGGAATAACAAAGTTCTGTTTGTTTAAAGTAGCCCTTACATTTTCATATTTTTAACAAACGAATTCGTTTTCACTGGGTGCCTGCCGTAGCAAAAAGCAGATTTGACAAAAGACTTAACTCCGTTTCGTTGACAATCAGCCATGCATGAAGACTCTCGTCTACGGCTGATTGTCAACGAAACGGAGTTAGGTCTTTTGTTAATTTCGTTTATTGATACGGCAGGCAGCCAGTGAAAACGAATTCGTTTAATAACATTATGGAAATGCAAGCACTACTTTAAACAAACAGAACTTTGTCATTCCTCGCTCATTTTTCCTGATTGAGGTGTCATATGAAAGGGCAGAAACTCAACTTTCTAGAAATGTGAATTTTTCTTCGAAATTCAGATACCGCCCGCCAAATGTCTTTTTGGTTTCCTTCCTTCAAATCACTTTTAATCACTCATGCGTGAAATATGCATTATCTGAGTAGCATCAAATGAAAGAGGAGACTCTAATCTTTCCAAATATGTATCATTCATTAATTATAGTTGTGATTAAGTTATGATAGAACATCGATACTTCTCGGTTTCGTTTTTTCTGGGACGCACTGTATAGCGCTTAATACATCTATTATGTCTCTATACTTGCCCGCACACACTGTGTGTACAATCTCCACTCCCTGGGGAGCATTCCAGCCAGGCCTAACTTGACGCTCAAAAACTATAGAACGTATTCTGGACAATGTCTCAATGATCTTGTAGCTGACATCCATACACTTATTTCATTATTTTCTTCTTGTTCTAGGTAAGAGCTTTTCTCCAACCTCCAATGGAAGGCATTGTTCTACAGACGTATGGTGCAGGGAACTGTCCAGATGATAGAAGGGATATAATAGCTGAGATCCAGGCTGCTGCAGATAGAGGCATGATCATCCTCAATTGCACCCAGTGTTCTAGTGGAGGTGTATCAGCATCGTATCAAACAGGAAAGGTAAGCGTAGAAACACTCCAAAAACTGGTCAGTCAAACATTTCTGCATTTTATGAGAGGTACACAAACACAGATATATGTTTTGGTTTTTGCTTGGGAATTTTTTACTGCACATTATAGTAAGTGACCAATCAGTTTGGAGAAAGGTCAAGATGATTTCAAGTCCACAGGCTACAGAGAGTTCAACAATTAAGAATTACAGATTTTGTTCAAGTTCAGTGCCCATTATGTTTTCTAGACTTAATTTCTAATGGAGAAGCACTTTAAGCATGACCAATTCATATCTATGATTTTACTTCGTGAATCTTCAATCATTAAATTCTTGTCTGATATTTTTTCCAATTTGAGTCGCATATGACATGTTTGTATCAAGTCAGAGAGTAAAGTACTGCAGTAATTCAAAGGGAAGATTATTGGAAGATTTTTTGTTTGTGGAGAGCTGCGTGGAGTAACTTGTATAATCATCGTTTGAGAACAGAAATACCGGTATCCTTTTCCTGTAGGTGCTGTTAGATGCAGGAGTGATACCAGGATCTGATATAACCCCTGAAGCAGCGCTCAGTAAACTCAGCTACATCCTAGGACAGCCTAACTTCTCACTTGAAGAAAAGAGAAGACAACTCAAACGGAATCTTCGAGGGGAGATATCAGTTTCTATGGCTCCAGGCAGAACATTCACATTTGAGGACAGCGAATTCATCAGAGCTGTGGTAGACACACTGAGGATTGGAAGCAGCAAAGTGAGTCATGTAGTAAAATAAACATACAAATATTGTTTTGGTGTACTTTTTATTGCAAAATATGGATAAGCTAATTCCATGCCACAGTGCCATTAACCAAAGGACAAGGTTTATGTCTGTCTCAGATTTTGATATAAGCAATGCATCCATTTTCAGCTTGTCTTGTATTTGTGATCATGCAATACACTGACATTATGTCATTCTTCATGCTGGCGCAGTAGCATGTATACATTATTATTGTTCATATTATCACATGTTTATTATTGTTCATATTATCACATGTTTATTATTGTTCATATTATCACATGTTTGTCTTTGTTTATATTATCTTATTATGTTTATCGATTTACATGTTATCACATGTTTATCATTGTTATACTATTGTTATATTGATACTATGTTGTAAATATGTTTGTACTCTCATACCCCGAGAGGGGGTCGATAGAGTCAATAAAATCTTACAAATCTTACAAATATATAATCTCTGGAATTTTAAACCGGAGATGTGTCTAAAGAGGTATCTATCCTGAATATTCAACAGGTCATCGGATCTTTTCCCAACCTTTCAGCAATTCCAATTCTAACGTTTTATATTCTAATTGTTTGTCTTAGAAATCATTCATCATGAGCCAAGGAGGAAAGAAAATGAGGTAGAACACTGGTGTGACAGATCTTGCTGGAAATATTTCAGCACCCTTAATGACACTAATACTTTTTAGAATGGTCTTAATAAGTTTGTATACCTATTCTGTCCAGTGTAACTTTTCATCAACCAGACCACCTTTGTAGTTTTATCACTTTCTTAATAACTCCTGTTCAGTGTAACTGAAAAATCTTTTACTAACTATAACTATAATCAATTACTATTAACATTCTTCTTTGATCCAATTACCCATCAATTTACCTATTTAGGTATATTTCCATATGATTACTAACAATGGCAATGCCATTTGGGTGATATATTAGATACCTACATGTATATGGAAAACAAGAGTGGTCCTAAAATTGAACCTTATCATGACTTTCAAGGAGTTATATGTTTTTCCTTTAAAGCCCCTCTAAAGTGTTGGGAGCTCCAAATGTAAGGATGGTGAATAATATAGTAGTCAGTATAGAGATATCAACTGCTTTGAGAAGCCTGGCTGTTTGATATGCTCAAGGGAACGCGCGCAGATCCTGCCATTACCCTGAGGCGCGCCTGGGTGTAATGGCGGGATCTGCTAGTTCCAGAGAGCATATAAAGCAGCCAGATCTCAAATAATAAAGCAGTCGATATGTCTTTTATATGCCGAATTAAAACAAAAAATCTACCAAGAATTCTTACCTTATCTTTTTATTGAGTAAAGATTGGTTAAAACATTACAGAAAATCTGAGACACTATCTGTTAATCTTAACTTGAAAAATTACTAAAATTTTCAATCATTTGGGAATCGCAGACAAACAGCACTGTATGCAGAGATGCCAACCGTTACGGTTTTGCCATATTTGTTACGGTTTTAATGCTCTTGTTACAGCGTTACGGTAAACAATCATAAGGTTACGGGGAAACGATAAATAAAAGTACATTATAGCGAATGCCGCCTTATCACATAGCCTCCGTACACAGCGCTGCATGCCGCACACATTTACTTGTAAGTTCACTGAATTTGACTACACTGGATAGGCACTTTCGCGCACATGGTCCGTCCGCCGCCATCTTGTTTAATTCCGAAACAACACGGCCGCCGTTATTACTGTTTTGATACTAACTAGTATGTTACGGTCGTGCATTTTGGGGGGAGCATGGTGGTAGATGATCGTGCGCGCGGCGCCCGCAATACCCATTCAAAGTATAGTAGCGAAGACTTCGGTGATTCAGCAGGCGCATTGCAAGTGCGGTATACGGTGTGTTGTTGTTCATGAACGCCGGGCCTTACCGGCCTGGGCTTGTGTGTCTGTAGTACTGGAGTGTACGTGTGTGTATGTAGGATACGAGTTCTGCCATTTGACTGTGGATTCGAATTTGATATTCGACGCTTGAACGAGGTGTTTTCTTCCTGAATATTATCATGGATTCACTCAAAAGAGCGAGTACCCGAGGAGGAGATCCTTTGACTGGAAACAGATTTTTTTAAACGTTTTTATGCACATCTTTATTTTGGACTTAAAAATGGTAGGTTCGAAATGCGGTAAGAGTGATTGGGTGTTTGTGTACGTTTTGCGCGAAAATTATGCTGCGGTGTCTTGCGTTCCGGAAAGACCCCCATTTGTTACGGACAAATATGGTAAATGTTACTGACAATCATCCTATAGGGTTGGCATCTCTGTGTATGGTGTCCGCGCTCGCACAAAGACAATTTTAACACGTAAACCAATGGGTATCGCAGCAAAAGTATACTATTTTCATGGTAACCAGAATTTTGAGGGATCTCACTCTTGGACTATTAACCGGTTTTGGCATTTTACGTTTATTTACGGGAGTGGCTAAAATCACAACTCCAATTTTGACCAATCAGATGGCTGGATTTGTAAAGTGAGGTATATAATTCATATTATCATCTGGAAACAGCCCTATTTTGATACATGATTGTACTATCATTATGTTGTTATTTCTGCAGGAAGTGCAAGCTGTGAGTGAGACTCTCTTCCCACCCCTATTGTGTGCTGCAGCCAGAAATGGAGATTTAAACGCAATCAAGTACATGCAGGAGACCGTAAGTTAATACATCCATAGAGATTTAATACTTCATAGTTCATACACCAATGTTATTGCCAAGATCTCTGCTATTTCAAAATGAGAACGAGTTGTTCTACGAATAATTCCAGCTTAGAAGGGCCGACTTTGTGAATTCGATTTAGAAATTGATTAAGGTACACTATGTTGAGAGAATTGGGGATAAGAATGATTCAGTGTAAATATATGTGCTTCCTTCTGTCATTACAGGTATACAAAAAAGATATTTTTTTTAATAGGTCCGGTTCATCACAGTTTTTTTTTTTTAAACTGGGGCCTGATGGCTGAAAACCAGTCTTGTCCTCATGCCCCCAGTAAATTTCTACAAGTAAGACAAAAGTACAGAATTCGTAATGAATTTGTACAAACCCAAGACTTGGCACAAGCAGGTCTGGAAGATGGCTACAAAAATCTGTCACATTTTTTAATAAAAGATATCATTATTCTTTAATTTAAGACTTTCATTTTTCGATTCCTGTTTTGAAAAGTCAATTTTGCATGAAATTTCATCTGGTGTAAAATGTGAATTCTAGCCATCTTTCTAACCTCTATAAGCCAAGTTTTAGGTATACAGTTGTCTCACATGTAGAGTTCAATGCACCAGATGAGAGAAAGTAGATCCAGGCTCTGATGGTCACGATCAGAGCCTGGTTTACCAACTGAAACGACTTGGGGACTAATTTCAAACCATGTCATTACAGGTAGCAGATCATTAAAGTTGAGCATTTAACCACTAAAGGGAGGGTTGATGTAGGATGTTCTGACTGTGTTGTAGATTTTTATGTCTCTGGAAACAGGGAAATGACTATTATGCAATATTTTTCAGTCATATACATTCAGTGGCCATGTTTATGTCTTTATGGTAATTTTCACTGGGAACTGAGCTGTTATGAGTGTCAGTGAAATGAGCAATGCTAAGCACTGTGAGTCCAAGCATGTTGCATGAAGCTGCCCTGGTACATTCTTCCTCCCCTTCTGGAATGGATCCTGCCCCCCCCCCTGTATATCACTCCCTAGATAAGCCAATTGTGTTTATGATTGTGTCATGAGAACACTAGAAGGAAGAGAGACAAGTTGATGTATCTGTGGGTGTCTCCTATAATCCCCCTAGGGTGCTAACTTAGCAGGACATGACTATGATGGTCGCACAGCTCTTCATCTGGCAGCCAGTGAAGGTCATACAGAGGTCGTTCGGTTCCTCCTAGAGAATGGCTGTTCTATCTATGCCAGAGATAGGTTTGGTAATACACCTTTCATGGACAGCATTAGAAATAGGTGAGTGTTTCTTCGATGGGCCTTTAGGCATTGTAGCAAAATTTGTTGGGCATTCTTCCCGTGGCTCTTCAAAGGAATACAGTTGAGTTGACCACTTTTTTTCACTATCCAGGATCTAGTTTGCTATGGTAGACAGGCATGTATCAGAAGTAGTAGTAAGTAAGTGGTAATTTGGATGTTGGTGCATGTCTGCCATACCTAAACTAGATGAATGAATGAATGTATTAATTAGTTTATTATCATTTCTGAAACAACATACATGTATGAAACATTTGTAGGGGAAAAGATGGTGATTAGAGACCATGAAATAGCCGAAATGGCTAATGAAAATGTGGGTCCCTGATATGCGGTTCGTATAAAAAGCCACCAGAATATTTGAAAATTGTCAATCTGAAGCATGAATTCTGTTTGATAGATTTATTTTCTTTTTGTGATATTTTGCAAGATATTGATATACACGCTCACTCTTGTTTCAGATGCTCACTATCTAATTCTGCACTTACTGTTTAATGATGCTTTGTTTTTGCAAATCTTCTGGAACTCGTCCATGGCAAGGCATGATGATTGAGCTAAGAATACAATGACAAAACAAGCAAACATATTCTGAAAACAAGATATTAAAGTAACAAGCGCACTTCCAGAAGCTGCTCTGTTGCATGAATTGTCAATTTTTTCTGTATGTAAAAATAAAAATAAGTTAAAATGGCTGAAGTGTCTAGGGATAGCACTTTGAAGTATTTTCTTGAACTCTGTTCCTTTCTTACTTTCTGTAGAAAACTTGACACCATAGAGATCATCAAGCAGTGTGGTGGTCATCTGATCAATGAGAGTCCCTTTGAACTGGCTGTCCTTCTATGCAGGTAAGATGGATGAACACAAAATCATGTAGGGAACATTTCCATCTAACATAGTACATCATCATCTCACAAAAGCCTTGGCAATTAACCCACTGCTTCCTGGAACCAGGTATTAAGCCTATGGTAAAAGAGAATTTGGTAGTCAACGAGTTAGGCAAGTATCATTCTAGTATGTTAACTTCACTCTTAATAGAGAAGTGGTTCCTGGACTGATAACCGTAAGTTATTTATGTGAAAAGGCTAGTGAGAATGAAATGGCTAATTACTTGCATACTAGATGCTAGTATGAAGCACATAATATCGTCATCATTGATGTGAACCTAACTCATTACGGTAAACACATGTTTGTTTGTTGTTGTTTACAGCGCTGCAGCAACAAATGATGTAACAGGATTACAAGCATACCACATGGCAGGAGTGGATATGATGTGCACAGACTATAGTGGCAATACAGCACTTCATGTGGTATGTAGTAGAATTCAATAATATAGTAGTGGTGTAATTAATAGGTTACTGGACTGTAGATCAAAAGCTGATAACTGAAATCCAATCCATAGGACGTACGTTCTATGTGGGAAATGTAAATCTGTATTTTCCAATCACATCCATGAAGAGAAAGGGTTTCTGGTAGGATGCTGAAAGTTCTTTTGATTTAATTTGCCACTTTACTCCCTTATGCCCAGCATACACTACATGATCCTTCTGGCAATCTGAAGAAATCTAAACAAACATCATCCTGCCAATTCAATTTCTGAGTAATGATAAAAATACTAACAACCAGAAATTTAGTGCATTTAAGCCTTCTAGTCGGAATTAAGGCTGAATAAGCTTCAAATCGTATTAAAAATAGCACAAATGGTCTGATGTTACTGCATTTCTGAGCTGATTTAGCTTTTTCTTCTCCAAAGAAGCTTTAAATTCCTTGAAATTTTGTTTTTATTAAGCGTATAACTATTCAGATCCTTGGATCATTAAGATTTGAAAAATTTGAATTTAAATCGTAGTCAGATCATATAGTGTACTGTGGGCTTTATTAACCAGTAGCCATGGTAAGAATCATTTCCCCATGTACAGGAGATGGTGCACACATTGTTTGTAATCGTGGATCTGATGATAGGATAATGGTTATACTTTATTATGAAGACGGAATACTGTATAAGGATTAGATGTGCTGATAGTGATCAGTAGTTGGACATGTAGCCCGTGTTCAGTATATGACCATGAACTGATTAATTCAATTTATTGGATAATGCTTTCATGGGTAATTTTTAAAAGAACTTGTATTTAAATCTTAGTAATTTGTACAAATTATTTTACTATCAATAATTACCTGTAGTAAAAATATCAAATTGAAGTATTTCCTATTCACTCCTTCTTGGTGCTATATTTATTTTCTATGATGATTATGTTGTTCTATAATCATCTGTTTCTAGCCTTCACCATCAGGACCACTCCCTGGTCTTTGGCTCCTCTCTCCTCTTACCATTTTGTGCAGACTTTATTACTTACCAGAGTCTGAATCAATGCTATTTTCTGTTCTCTTCTTTACCTGTCAGGCTGCAATCAACAACCAAGTTGAAGCAATACAGTACTTACTAGAATCTCATGTCATCCCAGCCAACAAACCTAATGGAGAAGGCTTTACTGCAGCTGAGTTAGCTTCCCAACATGGTCATCAGAAGACTGCTTCACTTATTAAAGAACTCACAGATAAATTAAAGGAGACGATACCTAGCGGTAGTTTCAAGCTTAATGGGGGACCTAATCGATCAACGTAGTCTTACTTTTAAAAGGAGATCATAGATAGCTGAATTCAATATATACTGGACAGTATTTCAAGGGAGGGGGGGGGGGGGTGGGGTTCAAAGTGATCTTCATGATCTTGGCCTGTTCAAGATTAGGATGGCTTCATTTTCAATTAATGTTCATTTTCAAGTGGTTTAGTCCCAGCATTGATAGTTTTACGAGACGGGTTGTTCATGTGAGATATGTGCTTGTATATGTGTGATATCCATCATTCCTCTCATGGAGTAATACATGACAATATTGTAAGCCAAGATATATGGAATTCATGTTTTTGTTGGTAAGCATATTGATAAATGTCTCTTTCAATTCAGTTTGTGAACCGATGTAGAGGAACCCCAAACTTCCATGTACCTCACCACCTAGTCATACAAAACCATCAAAGTTCCAGAAATATATTTATTGGTAAAGTTTTTAAGATAAATGTATTTATTAAGTCTATCCACTCCTTCCAGGGTATGAGAGTACGTACAAAGAAACATATTTGCAAGTATTATACATACATCTTAAGTGTGTACAAAGTAGATGAACGTTGTATGAAAATATATGTACAAGACTCGCCATTCTGGCATTTGACTATTCTACCATTACAAGTAATATATGTCAGTTCTATTTCTCTTAAGTTCTATTCAATGGCATTCTACCCTCTTTTCTTGTGGTGTCTGAGAAAACTGCATCATAGTAGTTTTGGCAAATTCTGCAATTTTTTTAAGGTGGCATATTTGGGAAATTTGTAAGGCTTTTAGTCTACTTTCTAACATTTTTGTTGATAAATACATGTACCCCCCCCCCCTGAAAAATTGGACCTTTGAAAAGGTAGTTTTGACTTTGTGTTAAAAATCAATGGAGTATAGAGCCACAAAATACTACTTTCAATGTTGGCACAGGCCCAAAAGACATGTCTTTGTCTTTTTTGTTGTTGATATTTGCAATAAAATATGATAACGTTGATTGTATTGCATGAATTCTATGAATTCTTATTAGAGCTATACAAGACTAATCTACTGATGCTGCAAATGTTCACCAGTATTGGTATTTGTGTTTACATATTCATCATTATTCAACTTATTCTTTATTATTATGCCTGAATGGCAGCTGGTAAAGGATATTTTGATGTTTGATTTTAAACATTTTAGCTGCACAAAGGTAGTATTTCCTTATGGGTTTTTTAAAAAGTGAACAAAAATGTCACGTCTGTTACGCTACAGTTTTAACTACTGTATTACAAGGAAATTTATGATCCAATTGTTTTACAATGTGTATCTGTGTATGATTACAAGCTTTTGTTAATACCTAAACTAGACTCATTGAACCCGCCCCCAATCACAGACTTTTCAAACTGTTTACAGTGAGTAAACAGAATTCTTGTCCATTTTGTGTCATGTCCTTTACAGTTACAAAAAGTTGATTTTCCCTTTAACTATTCAGTGGAATACTGTGAAATCTGTTATGTATGTGGCTGATTGTCAAATGTGTCTGAATCTCTGACTGAAATATAGTGTAAAACTATCTTAAATAACCAAAAAGTGTTCTGAATGTCATGACCGTTATGATACAGTCACTGTTTGATATTGATTGACATTAATGTACCATATGTAGTCCATGGTCTTTGTCATTTTAAATTTAATCTATTGGACTAAACGATAATGAAACAAGAATTGTACAAATTTGATGATAATACTCTTCAGTATTTCGGATTGTAGTCCAACTATAACATATGAAAGATTGTTTTTAAATTGCAACATTCAATTGTTAATAAAAAGGCTACCATTCTAACCATTGACATGTTTTGTTGATGCTGATGACAGATTTATATGTATGGTGATACAGACCCCTTTTGTAGGCATGTAATGTACGCTGGGTGTCATGTGATGTGTGTAAGTTTTCTATGTATTCACAATGTAGTAACCATAATACTTGAGTCTAAACCTTACCACTATTTACAAAATATGGTGCAACAATGATAATGAACTTAATAATACAATATTAATTCCCTGATTTGTACATGTATTTGATAAGAGAATTGGATTTTGATTATTCAAGTATATTTTTAAAAGTTGAAATTTGTGCATGGAAGTGCCTTCGTGAATAATATTAGTGTATTGATGTTTAATAATTGAGATTTTGGTATAGCAATAATGCTATATGTACAGTATTCATGTAAATTGACAATGTGATTAATATTTGTATGCATGGTTGAATGGCTGCTATCTCATAGGGTGTGAGCATTTTATTTATTATATATATCCCTTTTTTAATCATGGTTTCAGATTAACCCATTATCAATAAGGTATCACATATTGTGGCATGACATGGGTATATTGATGCATCATATTAGTAAACTCAAGCAAAAATCCCAGTGTCAATTTCTACTTCATGCAATGTGACAATCTCGCAGCTTAAATTATAAACATTTTATTAACATTCTTAACATAATATTTATAGCTTGCACTCATTGTTAAGGTGTTTTTGCTAATTTGTGCATATATATATATTCTGATATGTATTCTGGTAATAATTACAACTACTTTGTGAGAATTCAAATGTACTGCTCTCTCACAGTCATTCAACAAAGATGGAGCATGGATTACATATATATTTGTGTAACTTGTGTTTTAAGGCTTTTCAATGCCTGAAGTGCTTCTTAGGTATCTGTTAAACAGAAGACATTTACATTGTAAATATTTCAAGTTTAAGTCTTAAAGGTAATACAAAGTTTTGGTATGGGGTCATGAATTTGGTTCAAATGAACATATTGGAAGCATAATTGATCCTACAATATTCGGTGATCGTTGTCGCGGTTGAAATCGAGTCTAAAGTTATGAAATTGTAAATAATGAACTCTTCATGTTGTATAGCTCTCTCTCAAGGTCAAAATATTGATTAAACCATAAAACAATGTTCTTGACTAAAATCGACCGATTGGCTATTCCCGTTTGGCAATTACATATCACAACTACATATTCTGAGATTTTCATGGTCGCACTTACCATTGTATGGCCGTAAGCGCTATTTGAAATTTATCAAAATTTACCGGAAGTACCAGTAAATTTTTATATTCAATTTTTCTCGAAAGCAGAAGTGTTTTAGAGACTAAATTTTCTTGTGCTTATAATACATCCACAGGGTCATCCAAAAATATCAAAATTGTAAAGAATCACTATCCAGCCAATTTTAAACATTTCCCAAAACTTTGTATTACCTTTAAATTTGTATGTACATGTATATGAATCAATTTATCCAAATTAAATAAAGTCTAATTTAAAGAAAATGTATGTTTATCAAATTTAACCCCCCCCCCCCCCCCAACAACTTGCAAACAATCTATGATTGAATTCTGATCAAGCTTAAACAAAATCATTGAATGAAAGTATTTATTGTGCCAAAGTACATGTGTAAGTATACATTTCATATCACAGAATGCTGAATGAGGAATGGAAAATTGTGTTTTAAAAAGTCAATGTAGTTGACAACAGTCATGTCATATGAATGGAAAGGCGATTAAAAACACATATTGTGTTTCTGAAGCCGCATACATCTTTAAAAAACGTCCCCCTTTACGATGTGGAAACATCTTTGTTAATCTAAGGAATCAAATATTTCTTTTTGATATCTGAGTTGAATTTTTTTCTGACCACATTGATATGTAATTAAGTCATTCTAGGTATTCTCCTGTAGGCATTTTTAATTAGTGACATGCTAAGTTATCTTTGACTTTGTACATTTTTAATTCAAGAGGCTGAATGAAGTTGGAAAAATTGTGGCTTATTTATGAAATCTGTGTTTATGAAGTGCACATTGCAAACAGTCGTTTTATTTGACCATACAAGTGTTATATTTTTATTTGAAGATTTTACCTGGATTTTGTCTTGATGTTAATAAACAGTGGTGGATGATGTTAATGAAGGAAATAATGATATGGTAGTGGTGTCTTATTATTTGGATGTACATGTATATCATATAATTGTTTACCATGACATGAACGTCTACATACCGAAATACTCGTGAAGTAAACCATTTGCTGACAAGATGGACTTTAGATGTTTGATTTCTATTTAAATGTATTTCAGTAATTTACATTATCCTGATCACACACACATACACAAATTACCTAGGTCATTCTCCATTTTCACCTACTTCTCGAATATACTGTTTTTATATTCTGTCACTACTTTTTCATCATTGAGCTAATTTCGTATTTTCTTTTTCTCAATAGTTATTCGAAAGCTTAAGTAAATACTAACATGAATTCAGTTGTATAACACTCCTTTAGATTGTAGACATGGATCATTGGAAAGACGTTAACAAGAATTAAAACCATGAAATTCATGCCAAAGATTAAGAATACAACTATGCCCATCGAAACAAAAATGTTCACCTTTTGTGATTATTTACGACGCGTGGTATATAGCGAAAGGATTTGTGATAGCATATATTATGTCGAGTGATGTTCAAAGGATACGATTGTGTTCAGAATCAATAATTAATACACAAAGTTCGTGGTCTTGATTTGTCAAAAAGTGAAATATCAATTTAAATTTCACTAACCGTCTCCTAAAACTCTTTGGCAATACAAGTTTTGTTCTTTAACTGTTTTCAACTGTTTACAATCTTAAATGAGTTCAATTTTGGTACATGTCGTATGTGCCAAATAATTTCTGACACTAAGCTCTTACTTCGTGTTATGCTCCTGTATTCTTTTAAAATTCCCTTTTCTCTATGCAATTTATTATATTTTCATTGTTCCCTGGTACAAATGTCTTTTTCAGGCGTAACTCACGCAAGCAATCGCCTTCTGTAATATCTGTCTCTGTTTTTCCGTTTGTCAACTCTCTTCCTCTCTCTCTCTCTCTCTCTCTCTCTCTCTCTCTCTCGTTTCTTTATTGTCCATGGTTATTGATTTTATCGTTTTATGAGCGAACAGAGTGGTACAGATGAGAAAAAAATACATGCAAGGATTTCAACAGGTAATAACAAAAAGAGAGAGAAGGATATAGAAAGAGAAAGAAAGAGATTGAGAGAGAGAGAGAGAGAGAGAGAGAGAGAGAGAGAGAGAAAAGGAGAGAGAGCGAGGGGGGGAATTGGTTAGGTAAACGTAAAGGACTTACAGGTGTTGCACATAATCTGTCAACAAGTAAAGGAATATTTTAATGACAAAGTTATGAATAGTTTAAAGAGCAAGCAAATCGGACTGAACATTAATACGGACACAACTTTACAAGATCGTAAGCCCATGGACAAATGACATGACGAGAAGATAATCGTATTCATGTATCGTTTATAGCTTTATTCCTCCGGTCTTGGAGTCATTCTTCTGTAATAATATTAATGTCGAAGTAACAAAGATAAGACAAATATTTGCAACGACATCTGTACTGTACGTCGTGACTTTCTAACAAGTATAACAGAGTCCTTTGCAGGATAGTCAAAAATAAAGGAAAGAAACAAAGTATTGCAACATTAGATTCAAAATATTTTTCTTTCATTGGATTTATCAGACAGATTTTTTTTCTGGAATGCAGCCCTTTGAAATAAAGTTGTCGAATATTTTTTCGTTTTTAAGATTAATGGACGTAACTACGACTCACTGAGCGAGGTATTATTCAACGTGTTTAATATGGTTGTCAATGGCGGATTCGGCAGAGGGCGGGGACACACGTGTCACCTCACGAAACTCAATCTGACATAAACATGATCACAACTTCTTTCGAAAATCAACTTGATCATGTGCAAACATTACAATGACATATTACGTACTTCGAACGTGATTTTTATGGAATATGAAATAATTTGTTGAAATCGCCCTTCATTTAATTCTCATTCACAAAAGTATTTGGGAGGAATGTGTCCCTATTAAATTGTTCCCCTGGCATCAATTTTAGACTTCAAAAGCCACATAAAAAGTTATACCCTATGATATTCTGTAGATGTGATCATAACTATAATGTTATATAACATTATACACTGTATGTACTTTTAATGCTCTGCATTTTCCAGTAAAATGGAATTGTCCTGTATCTTCTCCTTTGTTGTGCAAGTTTGAACAATTAAGTGATGTTTAAAAAAAAAAAAAAAAAAAAAAATAGTCATAGAAATTCTATGACTCTGTACCAACCAAGTAATCTTGTAATTTTGTTTCTAACTAAGAATTACAATAGTCCACTATGATAAGTATCTGTCATTAAAATACAGCTAAGCTTAACAAGTAAAGCTTTCGTCAAATGTCTTCCAATCTAATAACGTACTGTAACATCAAAATCACTGCTACTTAAAATCGTTGATTAAACGAGGCCGAATCCGCCTTTTCTTTTGTGATATATGTATATATAATTATGTCATACATATCATAAGTTCATAAACTTTATCAACAGTAAACATACGTTTTTGATATGCTATCCTAATTTCAGATGGAGGCATTATCTACTATCACTAAATTCAAGGACAAAGCCAAGACTTTTCAAGAACCATTGATTTCTAAGTTGCAATTCTAAATTTAGTTTCATTTAAACAAGTCACATAGTTGTATTCTATTTCGAAATAATCGGCTTTCTATCTATTCGCTACATACTTTGACTGATCTACAGTTCTTTTACCAAATAAAATTATTATGTCCGAGCAAGTTATGATCATCTCGCTGTTTCGTTATCTTCCCCATTCATTTGGAACTTTCTCACAATACAGATCGTCTTCGCAGCTCGAATGAATCTCTTGAGTCCACTACTAGGTTTGTTCTTGTCTGAGTTCGAGACTCCATGACTTACACTCATTCTCTTCAGACTAGATGCCAGCATAGCAATAGGGGCACTAAGACGAGATACTCGTCTACTCATCCTCCTTTTCCTTAGATAATCGGCACCCGCTTTTTCGATTGTGTCTTCAGTAGTTTCTTCGAGCTCGTCAATGACTTCCAGTTCGACTAGCTCATCACCGTCGTCGCTTTCCGCATCGAGTTCTTCTTGAGTTTCTTTCACCATCTGACGGTATTCCTCCTCTGAGTCAAACCCGAGCCACACGTACATTTCATCCGGCTTATTCGATTCCAAGAGCTCTCGAGGTCGATACGTCTCAGGTTTAAAGTCGGCCGTCATGAAAGGATTTTTCTCTGCGTCCTCCTCCTTGAATTTGAGGGCAGCCATGTTCGGAGGTAACTTCACCCACCCACGTTTATTGCTCGGCTTCTGCTGCTGATTGTGTATGGGTTGTAACACAGGACCGCGACCAGAGTTCTGACTCGTGTTCATGTAGAATGTTCTCGCCAAATTGAGATTTTGCGGGGTTCCATCAGATGTCATGCTAGCACTACCGGGCCCGATACCTGGAAGCTTCTGGATTTCACCGCTCGCAATCATCTGACTTAGAGAAACCCTTCTTCCTCCAGGTGTGGGTTTGCTAGGAGTCTTGCTACCTGGTGCAATGTCGGGCAGTGAGATAGTCTGCGTTGATACCCCACCGCTGGTTTTGTCCTTCTCGCTGACACTCGCTACACCTTCTGCGTTAGCCCACACGACCTTGGGCGTCTCCGCAGTACGATCTGCCTCTTCTACAGTTACCTGAACTTTAGGGATCTCCTTCTTCTTTGCATTTCTCATTTCTTGTTTCAAATGTCTCAGTCTCCTTTCGCTCAAACTTTCTTGTGTGCTATGTCGTGTATAAGATTCGCTGAGATACCCCAGCGATCTACTCATGTTTGAATTGCTATTTTGTTTTGTTTGCATGGACTTGACTAAATCTTCGAGATTTCTCCTGGCAGGAATAATCGGCAATGTATGTCGCAAACCATCCTCTTTCCTCTTCCTCTTTTCAGCAATCGTCTCACCAGTTTTATCGCCATCCACACCCTGCTCTTCTATTGTTTTTCGTCTCGCTCTATTTTGCTCTACAAGATTCTTTAAGAAGTTCATACGTGTATGCATCACTTTCTGCTGTCTCTCAAGGGTGGAGCGTGTCAGATGACGCGCGTAATCAAGATGACGAAGTTCGCGTTCAGCTTCCAAATGGAACGCGTGATTTCTCTCGCGTCCTGCAAACGTTAATCGGGCATCCATTTTGATCATAAGTGTTCTGGGATCATCCCGTTTCAAATCTAGACGATAAGAGCTTCGCGCCATTTCACTCTAAAACTGACTTTCTCTCCTGTTATCCAGGACAACGTGGTATGAATGCAACCGTGATAGTTCTTAGATTAACAGGCTATCGACACTATCTCAACATAATTCTTGCTTATATTTTCACTTCCAAGAGATGTGCCAAATAATTATAAGGATTCCAGGTAAAAGTTTGCAGAAAATATAAATGAGTTAATGAGGTAACATCTTAAGATGGTCCACGTTGCTTAGCGGTGTAGTGATGTCCATGATGTAAATGGTGTTGATATGCTGCAAACTCCGCGGCGGAAGCTGTGGTCCTGTGTAAAATGAAAGTAAAGAATAATGCCTAATGAAGAATGGTAACAAACAACGATCCAAAATCAAACCATCTACCGACTTCAGATGTAATTAAACATTGTTGATAATTATAAAGAAAACACCATAAGAATCGGGTTGGCATAGATTAACTTATGATAAACATCTGGTAATATAGAATAAGCATTATCATTGAAACGATAAGAATGTTCCTGGATGACTTTTATTATATACAAAGATATATATTTACATGTTTTTTATGATTATTCCGGGAGCACAAGTTAGCTTTTTGGTGAATCTCTTCTTTCTATTCTTCTTTTATAAAAACAAGTTAATAATATGGGAAGAAAGAGACTGACATTTTTCGTACAGTTGTCGTGATATACTCAAACATGAAACGGATACCCTATACATTTTGACAACATACTGTGTCTATTATGTGAAATCGTTATGACGAAAGTATAACATGAAATAACACTGAAACAACACATCAGCTGAAGACATAGAGGTAGCGATACATTTAGAATAATATCATGATATTACTAATGGCATAACTGCATCACATAATAGATAAAAGAGTAGTTTTTATAAACATAATCAAAATCTATTTGTTAGACAGCGATAAATACAAAACGTATTTGAAAGTGATATCTGGCGCGATAAACGAAGAACTGAAGATATAAAGTTATGAAACTTTCTTGTGCTAAAGTTGAAATGTATAATGGGCTGAGATTAATTACGATTTTTAAAAAAATAAATCACAATGCCTATAAAACGAAATATCAACAAAAGTGGGCAATTATGAACAAAGATCACTTAAATCCAACGCATTATGAATAGTGTCAAAATGCTTCGTGAAATAAAAGTGATGAATCAAACATACCTTTAAAATAGTGAAATATTCACAATAATCTTGATATTTTTGCACAGCGGTATATCCATAAGAACAGATCTACAATGCGGTTAGACAATCTATCACATCTAAAGACGTGTTTAATCCTAGCAACACCCATAACAAGGCATTAGCTGCTTCCCCACCCTTGAGAATTGATTGTACCCTGAAGGGCGGGAAAGTTTAGAGGAGCTACATCAGCGAAAAGAAATCAATTTTTGACTGAAAGCCCCTATTACTCCAAGGCTGATACTACTTGCGTCCATCCCTCATTGTATTATCACAAAATAATGATCAAGTATGAAAAGCGGATCACGATGTAAAGGCATACGTCAGTAAAAGTCGATAATTCTATTGTCATTGGATCGTTACTTCTCGATTCTTATAAAAAGGAACCTCGTGATAATCTGCTTCGAGCTGTTCAGGAGTTGCACAGGAGTAAACCAACTCTTGATGTAGTTTTTTTTTAATACTGCTACTTGGGAGCACTTAACACTAATGATTATTTAATGAAGGAGATCGTAATAGGCGTCATACCTTTTTCGTAGAATTGTGAATGAAATGAAATCGAAGGAATAATCAACGCACATCCTATCTTCTATGATTGTGTCGAAATCATGTTTTGGGCATAAACATAGACATGTCAGTAATTTGATAGTATTTAGGTTATCTGAATGAGCTCAAGCAAAAACATTTTGCTATTTGATCAGTGTAAATAACATAAGAGATGGTCACTATGATGAAGCTTTTTCTGCTCTACCTTTTCCACGTCCTATTATTATATAAATTGGTTGGAGCTCACCAGTTCCTGTACCAAAACCATAACTTATCATTCAAATTTAGATTATGAGCATGCAGTCTGAGTAGGGTCGGACAAAATCAAGAGTGGTTTTCAAGGATAGTGGGTATCAGTGGGACAGGTAAGGAATAACTCAAAAAAGTACGATGATAATGTGTTATTGGTAGATATTTCCAAAGAATTGCACACCCTTTTGTTGTCTGCAACTTCACCTGCTGTCACAACACATCCAATCCCAGTATAGCTTGGAAAAGCTGCTTCAGGGATTACCTCATCAAGTATCAATTATAAATAGTGGCAACTTACCCAATGCAGTCGAGTCCGCATTTATCGTTTCTTACAAAGATTTTAATAAACTATTAACCAGGATCTGCCCTATTATAATGATTAATCCATTCTTGTATGAAATCCTTAACCTTTTTATTTCTGTTTATAGATTCTATGTCTAACTGTGTACAAAAATGAACATCGTCACCCCATTTCTTTTTATGTCATGCCAACCGTGGTTGCAGAGGAAGAGTAAGAATAACACATTTATGAAAGGGAATGGATAATAGAAGTTGTCATTGCAATTGAATTCTAATTATTGTACACATAGAGCTATTAAACAGAATTAATCAATACAACTTTGAGGTCGTTACCTATTGTGGTGTTTCAATAATCGCTTCAAGGTTTGATCCGCGTGCAACAATACGATATGCATAGCCTGTGGGGAAAGTCTTATTGTTTTCTCGAATAGGGGAGCAACGGAGGGGGAGGGGGGTAAAGTGGAAGAGACGATTGCAACAACACAGATATAAAGACATATATAACGAGGTATAGATAGGGAGGGAGACAGAAAAGTACCCTCTTGATTTTAAAATTGTTGATCAATTCCTTTCTTCTTTCGAGTTTCCAGATTATTAATGTATCCCAAAGGGAGCCCCCTGTCTACACCCGAGAGACAGGACGGTGTCTGGACGGTGTCTTAGAACGGACAGGACTACGCGGTAACCTACAGGATACAAAAATCTACATTTTGTCGTATTTTAATTTTATTTTTTTCTCCATCTATTTTCTCTTTCATTTCATTTTAAGGGGGAAAAAAAGAAAAAGAAAAAAAGAGAGAAGCCTATAATTAAATTATATTTTTGATACTCTTATTTTTTTTAAAAAAGAGAAGGAAAGAAATTAATATTAAAAAGAAAGGCGTTGGTGATAATAGTCAGGTCTTGACTGATTGTCATTACAACAAAAAACAACAACAACAACAACGAGATCGTGCGAAGACCTTTAGGGGTTTATCATAATCATACGGATATCAGTATAGAATTTTAGTGAAAGGGCTTAAAAGTCCCAATTTCCTACGTGTAATAAAAAAGAGAAAGAAACATTATATTATTATAAGTGCTTAGCATAATCATGTAATTTTGTTGTTCAATCAAAATTTGTTTGAGTTTAATTCGAATATGATGCGTCTTTTTGAGGTCAAAATAATATAGTGATGAAAAGTAAGTAGAATTCATAACGAGACCTCTATTTGCCACAAGAATATAATGGAAGACTTTAATACACCTCAGGCTCAGACATTCCGGTTTGATAGATGTTTATTGGACTTAAATCATACTTCGAAGATGTCAGTTAAGTAACAAAGGAAATGTAATATATCCATCTATCTAAGTATCTTCTTTCGGTTCGGAGGTTGATTGCAACATCTCTCCATTTCACTCTATATTCTGTCATTCTGGTGCACTCTTGAGTCCACTCTAGTTCTTGACATTCTCTTCCCAGTTTATTCAAGGTCTCCCTCTCGGTCTAGTTCCTTCCACTTTTCCCTCCAACACATTCTTTAAGAGGCTTTGGTGCCTTTTGACATGACCAAATTATTTGACTTTTCTCTCCTTAACTAATCCAACCAGTGAAATTTGTTTGCGCCCTGCCATGTACAAATCTCTTTGTTGGATTTCATTCGTTTCCAGGATATTTTCATCTTTCTTCTGTAAATCCACATTTCAAAAGATGTTATCCTATTTTCCATGGCCTTGGAAGATGAATTTAACGGGGTCCATGGTTAAGTTTTAAAGCGATCATTTATAAATGTGTTCATTCAGGCAATAAATTGAACGTTGAAGAATTAGTGAGGTGCTCTTGTTGGGCACCGTTGCGTTACATTATTTAACGAGTTCTATGATTAAGTTCTATTTATTTTATAAATGTTCATTCAAGCAATAAATTGAGCAACGTAAGACGTGGGGATTCTCTTTCTTATTATCTTACAATTGATGGTGACTTAGCCATCAATATTAACTACCATGGAAATATCACTCAACAGCCAGTGAAATAAAGTTTTTGATGGTAAGTTTGATTGGTAAGGTCTATGGTTCGATACAACGAGACTCAGAAAAGAGAGAATAATGATACTTGTGTCCAATCGCTTGATTGGTATATCCTTGGTCCATGTTTGACAAACTAGCTTGAAGACCTTTACTCAAAATAAAGAGATTTCATGATTTGGCGATTGTGGCCTTTCTCACTATCTCTCTATCTCTCTCTCTCTCTCTCTATCTCACTTTTCTACTTTCAATCTATCTAATTCCCACAATGTGCTTGGTTATTGTTGTTATTTTTTAGATTGACATTTCATTGATTCTTGCATATTATTTTGTTTGCCTTTCTACTGCTGCATTAGCTTTACGTGAATTGTCTCCAATTCATTGAATTTACCGTATCTGTTAATAGCTGTTGTGTCTTTATAAACTTCCACATTTCTTCACGTTTCATACGAGTCATTATGTGCTTTTGCCATACCTTCTTTGTCCCGAGTAGGCTTCAATTTTGATAATACTGTTGTTTTTTCATTGAATAATACTCAACCCCTCTCACTTCATCTTTACCATTATCTCATTCCATGATTTATGTCCACTCAGTTTTCCTTTCTTTCATAATTCTCTCTCTCTCTCCCTCTCTCTCTCACCCCCTCCCCCTTTCAGGGTACACGATCCTCCGTGATACTTCATTTGCGGCTAAGCAAAGGGCATTCTAGATTTTGATACATAATATACCCAAGTTATAATGCCACAGTATCGGATGATATTCTCCTAACTCCTGACCAATTTAATATTAGTAAACTAAATTTTGTCACGGCATTCCTTTCGTTTTTATTTAGTCAACATATAGTGACGTGTCCTTTTTAGCTGCCCGAAGCTACCCTTTCACTTTATCAAAGAGATCTTAAGTAACAAGGACATTATAGTAGTATAAAACATACTTACCAGAGCGCATTTATTATGTTGGTCGGTAGGCGACGATCAAGCTTCACAACAGTCTTGTTATAACTTCTCCTGGAAATCTCTGATGGCCCTTAGCCGGCAAAATTATAGTAAAACATGCAGTTATCCCAAACTGATACATCTACTTCCGTGTAAAGCATATAGGTGTACAGTGTTTAGAACTAAACAAAGGTCCAATTTTAATCTTACACAGTGTATCTCACGTTGTCATACGCGTCCATACCGTTCATAACATGAGCAAACACAGATTATTTTAAAACTCTAATGAATAGGTCTCGATTTTTATACGGGATCTTTGTTCGCAGATTGAATTCTTTGAGCACTCGACTCCCCTATAGACGGCGTGACCACTCGCTTGACAGCATCATAATGAGTTCACAGACCGTAAAAACAGTTTTTTGAAAAGAAAATATAAAAAAGCTAAAAAGGCTTTTAAAATGTGTTGATGATTATAATGTATCCTTGTAGCCTAGTGTCAATTTAAATACTGGCTGTCATTAAGATCATGAATTAGAAAAGACGAAAGCGAGACATAGGCGCCGCTTTTCCGGTGACGACGGCGGTGACGGCGTCAACATCAAAAACTTAACCTAAGGTTAAGTTTTTGAATTTGTGATATAATTTTGAAATTATAAGTTCTTTGTCAATGAAACTTGGACTATAGGGTAATCAAGTCTCCCCAATCATGTGAGTAGAATTTGAGGTCACTAAGTTAAGGTCAAAGGTCATTTTAGGTCAACAAACTTAGACTCTGTGGCATCAACATTAAGATTTTGAATTTTTAGCATATTTTCAAAATTGTTTGTTCAATTCCATGAAACGTGTACCCAAGGGTTATCAAGTATCACAAATCATATGACACAAATTCCAGGTCACAAGTTCAAAGGTCATTTTAGGTCAGTAGAATTTGATTATGTTTTCACAACTTAATATGAACATTAATTAAACTTTTTTTTTTAATGAATTTGTTTATATTTCATTCAAGTTATCGATCGTGGTACAATACTAGTAAATAATTCTTCTGATGATTCTTAGTCAATATTCACTTCAAAATGCTGATTATATTCAGAGGATTTTATTTTGGGGGGCCTGCTAATGGACCACCCTGCCTATAAATAATGTTCCAAACTAAATTATTCATCATATCGAATTGCGTAATGCAGGCGAGACCGCCAAGACCGTTTCCCTTGTTTAATGTTTTCGTCCAAAGTCTGCCAAATGCTTCTCACAGATTGAATGTATCTCAGCCCGATGGCCAGACCTATAGTATTCATAGCTCATATTTATATTTAAGGCCATTACTGTACTTCAGTCCAGAGTTTGTCTATGATCTAGGATGATAACAATGTATAATCCGTGTCGACAATTTCATGTTTTGATTGGGGGGGGGGGGTTGGACGGAAAACTTACATGTTTGAGACGAGTGAGTCGATTATATTAATTTCCTCGGATACTTTAATATTATTAAGTCATTTTTTAAATGAGCAAACAAAACGGTTCTATTTGTAAAAATGCAAAAATAAACTTGGTGCATCAACATCTTGATATAGCTCTACAAATAAGCAGAATAAATCATAAAACGAGAAAAGAAACTTTACAGTTTTTAAGTACATCAAATTTGCCTTAGCTAAGACAAAATAACAAAATTGAACAATGAACAAGTTAATACTTTACTATTTTGTATTGCTTGTGCAAAGGTTAATCTCAAAACGACAAATGGAAAAGACCAACAAAAATCTGGTTGCAGCTAAATGAAGATGTCAGCAAATCTATAACTTCCAATCAATACTAACAATATTAACAAATAATATTAAAAACAAGAAATGGTCACAAAACTATAAAATATCACAAAGCTGGCAAGCGTTTTTTAAGTCGGTCCACAAATCATCGAAATAAGATGCTTGAAGATCTGATGTAAAATTTTATGCAAAATAATCATTCTAAGATATAAACGAAAAACAACTATGAAAATCAGACGTAAATATGTATGCAAAATAATCGTTCTAATAATCATTCTAAGTTAAACACGAAACACAATTCTAAAGTTACTTCAGTTTGCTAATAACAGAGATGGATAAAAGGTTTAAATATTCTAGATCTCTTTCAATCATTTTTAAATTCAATGAACATTCTTCGTTTCTTCTCATTTGTATACAAAACATTGAATAATGTAATTGATTAAATGGCTTTGGTTCTGCAAATAAGGTTCAATATAAATTGTATGAAATACTCAGGTATTAACCAAAGTGTAGAATCCTTTATTCGTAACATTTCGTTCACTATTTTTCTATCAAGAAATCTTACCTAATAACACACGAAAGACATTATTTCAGAAAAGTGCACCGTTAATCCTACTATTCAATTAATTATTGATAGGCGGAATGATTTTTTTATGAACACATATTTCTTTGATCTGAACGACCGTTAATGACTTCTCAAAATAACCTCAACAATCTGATGACTTGTATCTAGCTCAGCTTCTGTGTCGTAGTTGATATAAAAAAGATTATTCCTTTTTAGGCTGGTACACCACTCCATTGAAATGTTTCTGGCATCGCCTTCGTCTGTAGATATCAACAAATAATTATATTTTTAGAATAAGGCTTAGAGAGAAAGAAAAGAGACACATCACCAGTCGAGTCCTAATTACAATTATTATTATTATTATCGTTCTGTCCCACGTAAGGGAAAGATTCTGTTCAACAACAAAAACGAGCTAGATGAAATTAATCGGATTTGAAATGCATTTCTTCAGAATATCAAAATGCTTCATGTGAATGATCATGGTACGATACCAAACTGCGGCACTGTATACTGTCAGTAATTAGGAGGAAAAAAAAGCAATCGAGTTTTATTCCGAGGTTAGGTGTTTTAAATTAGCTTTAGCTCATACGTTGGACAACTTTGATCAAGACTGATTGACAACGAAACGATTAAAGAAAATGCAATTTGAATGAAACAAAAAAAAAACATGTCCTATACGACAATGTATACCTGCGTGGTGGATGAGGGTTCTGTCGTGGCACAGCACGTTCCATTGGTGGTCTCACCCGTCTCTCTAGCTCTGCAGGAGGATGGCCTGACTGAGAAACTGGAGGATTGTCGGCTGTATGGAGAGAAAGATTACATTATAACCACAAAACCTGTAGGTTTTCACCGATTATACATCGAATTTGATATATTTATTCAAGAGAGAAATGACTCACATACTAGAAATAAAAGAACATTTTAAAGTACAAAATATGTACTTTCCTGCAAATATGCTTAGTTATATATGACAAAATAAGTGTATTATTGATGTGCCATTGTTTTGCTAAATTGTTTGTGAAATTATTTTTATTGTTTTAAATATTGAATAAACACCTCATTAGAGGCAAAGAGAACAATTAATAATAGTAGCAAACACAATTAATTATGTACCGTTTTGCTCGGGGAGTGAGTGGCGTTGCCTGACGATGGCCATGACCCTTGACACATAACCTTCCCGGTGACCTGTTCGATGATTCTGCTGCCGAAGCTCTCGTACAATATTGTCTCTGGTACGCTCGATGTCGTTCTGGACGGCTCCAGATTCTCCTGCCAGATAAGGCCTTTGTTGCTGAGGACGCTGCTCCTGCCGTCGATCTCCTCGTTCTGCTTGATTGGGCCGACTTCTTCGTTGGATGTGATACTGATGCAGGGTTCTCTGAATCTGTTCGATGTCACTCAACTGGCGGACTCGATGCTCAGGATGACTTTGTTGGCGACGTTGCTGCGGTAGCTCAAGGTGGAAATGTGGATATGGTTGATGAGGTCGGTGAGCTATAAGATGACGTATCACATGGTCGGTGCCTGAACGTGAAGACTGGTTGTTCTCCCTCTGCCCTTGATTCTGCCGTTGAGAGGAACGGCCACTTTGTTGCATCAGAGACTGGCCTCTAGGAACGGTGGGACGGTGCACTCGAATCCAGTCTCGCATACGTTGTTCCTGGCGATCCTCTTCCAGACGTGCGTGATCCATTACATTATCTTGATCTACCAAAACCCCTGAAGGCGTCTGTTCCTCTGCATTTCCCCCATCTTCAGCACCTTGGTCTGACCATGGACCAGGTCCAGGGTCTGACTGCTGAAGTGCCTGGTGGTCACTGGATGCATTCTGGACACAGGAGGTGTCTTTTTTAGTATTATATAATAGGGATTTTGCCGAAGCTGACGCCGAACATGGTGACACAGCCGGTGGTACAGACGAGACACTGGCTTCTGCGCATCGTTGTTCATTCTCTAAAAACTTCTTGATGCTTGTAGCCTGGTTTACATCTACTTCCTGCTTTTGAGAACTTGAAGGCGCTTCTTTTCCAGACTTGCTCTCCTTTTCTTTTTGTCTCTCTACCTCTTCTGGGAGTGATTCTAATGGTGCTTCCTCGTTTGTTAATGTAGTGTTGGTCAAGACTGATGATATGTTCTGAAGAAAAGACACACGAAGAACGAACTAGCATAACGTAAATAACTGAAAGCTTACAAAAACAATTTTCCGGTATTGTTTGTTCATCGATGATTAATCATTTTGTGTGACTTTCTCATTTAGAATTTCAGTTTGATTTGGAAAAGAAGTTTTCAGAAATGAGCAAAGTGATCTGTTTTTTTATATTTTTCAACTCAACTAAAACATCGAAGAATCATGCAAAATAAAAAAAGAGTGATATCAAAATGGAATCATCTACCTTCTATGTAGTAGTATAAAGTCCATCAGTGTATATTTTCAAGACAAATCTCAAGGATATCTAGATTCTAGATTCTAGATTCAAGTTAAAATTTTGGGCACCCGGGAGAGATGAATTTGACCTCAAAATGCAACCGTTCAGGATCAGTGACTTACCGCATTTTGTCCAACTACAGATCTGTCCTCAGTACCAACGTCGTCAACTCCAACTGTTTGACTCTTAACAATTTCAAGGGCAACGTCGTTTTTATCCTCTGGGAGTTCGGGATTCACCACAGATTTGATAATATCAGACTCCTTCCTCGACAAATCTTCATTTGCAACGACAGAATCAAACGTAAAATCCTCTGCAATCTCTGCGTCCGTTACTGCATGAACGGATCGTTTTCGTGAAAGAAATCTTCTTCTTCGATCACTGCCGTTTCGCTGTTTCGTAGTCGATGCCGATTTCAACCAGTCATACGGATATTCAGCTTCATCAGGAACTGTGTATTCCTGCCATGCGTTCCGTTCCAATTGTTCGATGACCCGTTCTTCATTTCTCCTCGGGTAATACTTTCCTTGCTGTTTAAGCAACGGCCCCAAGCAGCATAATTTGGAAACCATGTTGACAAAAAAGGTTACACACTTAATATGTGTTTTCGACAGTAAAAATGCTGATAATCAAAGGGGACCCATTACAAATATAAGAGCCAATTCGAATTAACCACATGCACGCAGTTGACTAGCTATAGGCTACGTGTGCATAAAGTGACGCAAATGCAAATGCGATGCAACTTGCATTTTGCGCCTTTTGAACGCGCATCTAAAATGAATGCAGCTTGCGCATAATGGCGTTTTAATTTAGACGCCATGAGGCGCATAATAGTAAAGAACAATGAAAAGCGTCACTGATGACGTAAGAATAGATTTTGTTTCTCTTTGTTCATTCAATTATGTGTTAATTGATTTATTTGTGTAAATATTGATAATAATAATTATGTTTTGACATTGTATTGGAGAATAATTACTTTCTCATTATATCTTCTCTCATCTAGTAGGCTTATACCCAGACGTTGTTTGTCCGGACATGTTGTGTATTCGGACAGTTGATTAAAAAAGCATTTTTAAGAAGTTTATAGGCCAAATTTAATATATCTTCTATGACTTAAATTGGAAAAAATTATAAAGATCAAATCTTCATGATGTTCCATGATATTTGATGAATATTTTGTTCGTAAAATCGAAATACAAAAAAAAAAAGACTTTACGTTTGTCAATAAAGTGTCCGGATACCCAACCCCATCATACATTTTTCCTTCTCTCTAATCTGACGACTCCCAATTCTTGCGTTCACCTCTCTATTTCATATAGTTTTCAGTTCGTCTCATTATTTAGACCTTCTTTTTTCATACTTTCTTTTGCTAGCTGTCTCCCTCCCAATATTCGGTTGATGCAGTTTCCTTCTTTCAGTTTTTGCAATATACGCTTCGACAGTCTTTTCATGCGCATCTCCCTTTCTTTGTAAGATTTACACGCTCATCCCTCTCCATTTCTTCTCCCTCGCTTATACCCCTCTCGCTCCCCCTTTACCTAGTTGATAAGTTTCAATTTAAAGACGCCCAATATACACTGTAACTTATTATTTCAATTGGGTAACTTTAATCATCACTTTTTTCATTCACGTAACACAATCTAGTTTATATGACACATTTTCTGCATTATTAATGTCAATTCGTTTATTAACGAGAACAACGACTCAACAACCTTGTTTTACCCTCTTTTTTACGTTTGAATAATCATAATTAATCTTCAGTTTCAGTTTAGTTTCTTTTATTTCACATGAAAAGATACAAAACATTAACAAAACATAGCATATTTACCGAAATTGATATTCGTGAACAATAAAGACATCTACACAGCATAAGTTTGTATGGCATTTACACTAAATAATTTCGAAATTACATGTGAAAAGAAGGAAATTAATAAAAAGCATACAGCTTGTAGAATCTTTGTTACAAGGCAGATGGTACTGAAAATAATGATGCATGTTGAGATGTTTTTCATTCGCTAGATGATATAATACGTATACATGTATTACTTGATAATCCATAATTCACAAATCAGTCTGCATTTGATATCATACGAGTGGATGGTAACATGTTTTCACAACTTGTTCGTCAATAAATTGTCAAGTAGTTTTTTTGTTAAAGGAAGTTTCTTATATTCAATTTCACTACAATTTAAGTTTTTTCAATCAAGACAATATTTCCAATGAAATAGCATTAAGTGGTGCTACCGTGTATGAAAAATGAATATGTAATTTCGATTTATAGTGTATGTAGGCTTGTACGTAATATAATTTATAATCGGTCATTTATAATGTAACGTTGTATGTAAACAAGAATTTTTATATATTTATGAAATTATAACATAGATACTATTTTGTCAAACTGGCAGCATTAGATATTGTACTGTAATTTGTCCAATGATATTTCAGATTAGTGTAACACTATGCCATAAAAAATGATATATTATACCATATTTAATTAGGTATTCATATAGACTTATCAAATAAATAATCATGATGGTACATACTAACAAGAAAAAGAAAACACATTATACAGTATTACAGCTTAGTGACTGACGAAACAAAATTGATATTATATCCTTAAAAAAAATGATCATCCATGTTTATATTCGTCATAAAAAAAAAAAGTAATGTGTAAACACAACATGCAAGCGATATGCAAAGAGGCTGGGCAACAGCAAGAGCAGCGGATAAAAAATAAAGGCAACGCGGTCGACTTTTATCACAATAATAAAGCAATGATTACATTCCACATTGATATACGATCTGCTAGATAATTATATATACTAGATTATGGGCCTACATGAATAATAGGCACATAATATTTATCAACATCAAAGCAAAGCATACAAATATTAAGTATTTTCTCTTCTAGATCATATTATATTTTGTAGCATTTCTCGAGGCCTTGATAGTTGTTCAAAATTTTCAATACCAATTTTCTCCATTTTGACATGTATATCGATACATTAAATTCTAGTTAATCAGTATCTACGATTATCTTAATTTCACAGATCGGTTTGTCGAGCTCTATCGCTCCCTCCATGTCCATGAGGATGATGACTGAACACCTTGGTGAAACGACGTCCTACCCTACCAATGCGTGACTCGGGATGGGGCGGGGGAGGTTCACCCCCCTCCGTGGCCTCTTCGGGCATGGGTGTGGTCAGTCGGCCACATAGGAGGCCGAGAAGCTGGATGATGAACCCACATAGCTCGAAGACAGTGATGAGAGACATACCCGCAAAGAACCCCATGATACCTCCGATACCTCCAAGTAGACTGCCAAACTGAGAACATGAGAGAGGAATGTGCATGCGTTAGGGTTGAAGAGTCGATGCTACAAAGCAATTCCTTTGCAAAAAAGATTCCATTACTAGTTTTAGCGCCTTTGGTGTTTTTGTATTCTAATGATGTGCTATAGGCCTATAAAAGTATGGAACTCGTTAATCATATATCATGCGTGCCGCCGAAAAATGCAAACAAGTTCAAAAGAAATGTCAAATTCTAAGGGTGATGGATGGTCTGTGATTCCATTTCTTCCTTGATAATGGTGAAAATGTGATAAACAGACTAAAAGAGTTGTTTGGGATCTATTAGCATGTTTCTCTTTATTTTTATGAAAAAGTTTCATGGAAATCATACCCGCTTTATGAGCTATTTCTCTTTTCTAAAAGGAAAAACGCTTTGAAAGAAATAAATAAATTCAAAACATTTCTAAAGAACAAAATAAGCAATAGCGTGTGATCAAGGCAGACAAACTATGGACGCAAGGTAACCCAGGCGCGGATCCAGGGGGGGGGCGGAGCGGGCCTTGGCCCCCCCCCCCGCAAAAAAAAAAAAAAAAAAAAAAAAGAGAGAGAAAAAAAGGAAAAGAAGGGAAAGGGAAAGGGGAGAGAAAGGGAAAGAAAGAAGAGGAAGAAGAAAAGAAAAGGGGGAAGAAGGAGATCGGGGGGCCGAAAGGGCCTTGCCTCCAAAGCTGTTGACCCCCCCCCCCCCCTGCCTCCCCCCCCCCCCCAATCAAAAACATAAGAGAGAAGGAAGGAAAGGGAAAGAAAAAAGGAAAAGAGGAGATACTGGCGTACTGATACTGATTGCTCATCTGACCGTGATTAAATGCCTAAAACCCCAAAGCTTTCGGGGGCTCTGCCCCCTGTATTCCACCTAGGGCCCTACGGCGGGCCCTTAGATGCTCATCTGACGGTAATTTAATGCCTAAAACCCCTCTTTTGGAGGGCTCCGCCCCCTGGAACCTACGCCAAATAGTGACCTTCCAGTGTCACAAAATAATAGGTATTTAAAAAAAATGCTCATCTGACCTTAATTAAACGCCTAGAACCCCTGAGTTTCCGGGGCCGGCTCCGCCGCCTCGACCCCACCAGGGGCCCTATAAAGGCGGGCCCCTGAATGCTTATCTGACCGCGGTCCCCACAAATCGGAAGAGGACGTAGGAAGAAAAAGTAGCAGACAAAGAACATCTTTGAAATTCAGACAAGGATTAAGAGTATAGAGAACGGTACAGCGAATCGTCTTCTTTCTCTCATAATCTTATGAAACGTCAAAGCTTCCGCGCTTTGCGCGGGAGGGGGAACCTGAATCCAGACGAGGATTCAGAGGCGAGAACGGTTATACGAACCTTTAATGATTTAATGAAACGTAAAAGCTTCCGCGCTTCGCGCGGGATGGGGGGAAACTAAATTCCGACGAGGATTATTTTCGAGAACGATACAACGAATCGTCTTCTTTCTCTAATGATTTAATGAAAATTAAAAGCTTCCGCGCTTCGCGCGGGAGGGGAGACCTGAATTCAGACGAGGATTAAGAGTCGAGAACTGTACAGCCAATCGTCTTCTTTCACTCATAATCTTATGAAACTTAAAAGCTTCCGCGCTTCGTGTGTGAGGGGGGGGGGGACCTGAATTCAGACGAGGATTAAGAGTCGAGAACTGTACAGCCAATCGTCTTCTTTCTCTCACAATCTTATGAAACTTAGAAGCTTCCGCGCTTCGCACGGGAGGAGAGGGGGGGACCTGAATTCTGACAAGGATTAAGAGTCGAGAACTCTACAACTAATCGTCTTCTTTCTGTAATAGTTTAATGAAACGTCAAAGCTTCCGCGCTTCGCGCAGGAGGGAGAGGGGGTGACTGAATTTAGACGAGGATTAAGAGTCGAGAACTTTACAACGAATCGTCTTCTTTCTATAATAATTTAATAAATCGTAAAATTTTCCGCGCTTCGCGCGGGAGGGGAAAAACTAAATTCATACCAGGATTAAGAGTCGAGAACGGTACAACGAATCGTCTTCTTTCTTCAATAGTTTAATGAAACGTCAAAGCTTCCGTGCTTCTCGCAGGAGGGGGAGGGGGAGGGGGCTGAATTTAGACAGGGATTAAGAGTCGAGAACTCTACAACAAATCGTCTTCTTTCTCTAATAATTTAATAAATCGTAACATTTTCCGCGCTTCGCGCGGGAGGGCAAAAACTAAATTCAGACGAAGATTAATAGTCGAGAACGGTACAACGAATCGTCTTCTTTCTTTAATAGTTTAATGAAACGTCAAAGCTTCCGCGCTTTGCGCAGGAGGGGGAGGGGGCTGAATTTAGACGAGGATTAAGAGTTAAGAACTCTACAACGAATCGTCTTCTTTCTCTAATAATTTCATAAATCGTAAAAGTTTTCGCGCTTCGCGCGGGAGGGCAAAAACTAAATTCAGACGAAGATTAAGAGTCGAGAACGGTACAACGAGTCGTCTTCTATCTCGAATAATTTAATAAAACGTCAAAGCTTCCGCGTTTCGCGTTTGCACCGACACCCCCCCCCCCGCCTCCCGCATTACGTCACTGTTGGTCACTATTACGTACCAATATTTGGCTCGCATAATTTGAAATTTGGGCCCCCCCCCCTTAAGAAATCCTGGATCCGCGCCTGAGGTAACCTTCTTACCGTGTATTTGGGCATCTGAGTGTACGCTTCGTAATTCAACTTCTCGTAGAAGATTTCTACACGAACCAAGTTCTTCCTGTATAAAAAAAAACAAGCGTGTAAATATAAGGTAGAATAGATTCACGCTCAACATGCTAAAGGTTGTGGAAGAGAAAATTTCAAACGAATTGATCTTTCCTAAACGTTCAGTTTATTGGAAAGAGCATAACAAATTCGAAAAACTTAATGTTTTGACGAAGTAAACATTCAGTTCATATTACTCACCACTTTGAAAAAATACTAAATAATACTCCTCGTTGGATATATCTAAATTATGTTTTTTATTTTTTTTATTTGCTCATTTGTTTTTAATTTTGTTTGTTTGTTTGCCTTTTTGGTTAAAATGACGAAATGATTTTAACCAACTTTTCTAAAAGGTGATTACTATTGGACCAATAAATCATACCATGCATGGATCAGAATACATTACCTTATTTATGTGATTTTGGTTTAACCGAGTATTTTTTAGACTGTTTGTTCATTCCTGAGAGTTCATGCACCAAATATATGTAACACTGTTTTAACTAAGAGAGTACACGTGTATATCAGGAATTCAAAAAACCCAAATTGGAAAGTAAGGACAAAGCTAGAAACAAATTTGAGAACGGTTAAAATCAAAGAAACCGTGAGAGAGAGAGATGATAGTCTGCATGGTTACCTTCTAAACGATGCGTCCATGGTCATATTCCCAGCCTTTCTGTTTCGCTTGTTCAGCTTCTTCTTCAGATGAGCCTTCAAATAACAATGAAATATCATAATGAATGAAGCACTTTATAATATCCATATTTTGTATCAAAAATGTTTGATAACGATGTAGTATTGTATACCAAAATGAAACACAATTTATCGCCCCAGTTACTTAGAAGTGTATTTTGATAGCCCGTCTTATTCAGAGTAAACAACTACATCATTCATGGCACTTATTTCATCATTATAGTCTGCATTACTTTCCCCAGAATTTAAAGTCTTATATACTTTGGTTTAATTTTTTTGAGATTTTGTTTAATTTTTGTTCTTCAAAAATATGATGATGAAATAAAGGTAAATATTATCGAGACACGAGTGTATAATATCGTCGCCGTTTTCACGAACCGGCACAGCCCAACGCGCAACGAAATAAGTACATTCTGAGAAAAACGCGTTTTACGTTTAGCCCGTTTTGAATTCGCCAGAAACATGCCTTATGTCAAATTTTATATCACAAAATACATATCAATGAAAGGAAAATATTCTGTATTTTCTATACATTCCATTTGTTAAGCATAATGACAATTACTATTAATATTACGAAGCTTTGGACTCTCGTGCCGGTTCGTGAAAATATTATTTTGCTGTTTACGTAGCAAAAATATTTTCACGAACCGGCACAAGCCACTGTGTCGTTTTTCCTATGTAACTTTACGCGCAAGACAAAAGCGCTCGCGCTGTCTTAGCGCGTATTTTATTTTCACGAACCGGCACAACCGCCTGTGTCGCGTCGTCTAGGTCTTGTAAGCGCAAAGATATTTTCACGAACCGGCACAGCCCATTGACTTATAACGGCGCGTGCCGGTTCGTGAAAATATGAATCGTGCTTTTTGGCTCGTGTGTCGTTTTTGTCATTTGTGTAACCATGGATATCTCAAAAACTAAAGCGTTTTGGATGCTGAAATTTGGTGAGATGAAAGATTGTTGATAACTTATGCTAAAAATGCAAAAAAAATAAAAACTACATTTTGAAGGGATTTCGGTGGCTTGTGCCGGTTCGTGAAAAATATATGCCCGTTTTATTCAAATATCTAGAACATTCTCTTATTTTCATTTCGCAAAAAGGCGAACCTTAAACAAACTCTCTAAAAACAAAAACTTACGTCAGCGCTCTCAGTTGGCCATTTTGAGAATGATGCGAATCTCTCGTAGTCGATCTCGCTGTGGAATAATATGATAGTAAGGTTAGATTGATAAAAAAACGAAAACAAATTATGAGAATCAAGAAAGTTTGTGATATCAGAAAGGCTAACAAGATTCATATCCTCGTTATGCAATATAAACGGAAATTATAACTAACATGCAAATATGAGAAGGATTCAATTATATCTTTGGATATCATCTAACTGATCGCCATTTAATTTATTATGCAGTTGATAATCTAAGCTCATTTGATTAAGAAAAGAGGATATTGGCATGGAATCGTTTAGGTCGGGGAGAAAATCCTTTTCGATACTGTAAAAAAAATTTAAAAAAAATCAAAGGATGAATCTATAAGACCATGCAGTAGAAATGGGGGGTGGGGGAGGGGGAGGGGGACAGTTGGGAGTGGTGTTCGTAACGGGACTATAATCTAGGGAATCCCATCAGCCCACACAAAACCTGCCTTTCTCTCTCACTCATATACCCCGGAATGTCGAAAATTGTGCTGGAAACGGGGGGGGGGGGGGAAGGTGGCTCTTTTCTTAAGTTTTTTCTCCCCAAATGCCAAACATAGGAAAATACATAAAATAAAATACATACATACAATACAATAATAGAACATGTACAGCATATATAAAACGACTCCATAATTATGTGTGTTTTAAAAAGAAAAAAAATCAGCAAATGTAGAAGGAGTATTCAAAAATCAAAAATGATTTGTTGAGGACTACCCGCAAAAATAAAAAGAAATTATACAATTTGCGTATAAAGGAATAATGTTGGAATTCGTTTATAACCTGCAAGGTGAGACGCAGGGACATCCCAACTTGTCATCTATTGCCATCTGGTCTACTCTCCGCTGACATGCCTCTGACAAATAAGATAAAATAGAAACAGTTATAACATTATGATACTTCTCCAACATTGTTGGTCAAACGCAGTGAAGCTATTCAATTAAAAGGATAACAAGCTGGAAGTTAAAAACTATTTTATAACCATCAAAAGTTATTCGATTTGTTCAATAACACTGATTAATAACTCCCATAAAATCTGTAAGGCCCTGCATGAACAAATTATGAAACTTATTAAATATATATGTTTTTAATTTTTATGTGAAATATTCACAATGCTAATGTCTTTTAATTTTGTGTTTGTTTGCATTTTATCAAGATTATACCTGTAATATATAGAAAACTGAAATATAATGATAGAACAGTAGCGGATCCAGGGTAGAGGGTGGGCTGGGTAGCACGGGGGCACATGTCCTTAACCCAATATGGCATACTTAAGGTATATACCCCAAATATGAATTTTACCTCTTGCAATAATATTTTAGACGATAAGAGGTATGCGAAAATGCGATAACCGTTCTCTTTCTTTTCTTTTCTTTTTTCTTTTCATTTACTTATTAAGTAAATCTGGATCATTCTATGATCAAGAAAAATGCTGGAAGATGAGATGTATCATTTACCTTGTCTTCGATCCAGCGTACTACATATTGTAGTATTCCCCATGACGTCATTTACACAGCCGCATTCATACCGTAGCTTCCCCTGGTAGCAAGCGTTCAGACAGGCTCGTAAGGAGTAGTCAAAATCGTGTGTGAACTCGGATGGGTCGGCATAATTCTTCTTGCGACAATCGCTGTAACGTCCACTCAGTCTGGTTATATTCCGCTGAGAAAATGAAATACAAAAGACTAACACGAAAATGTGCAAGTAACATGATAACCACCCTAAATTAATAACACTGGGGTACTTCTCGGTAAAATTAATTTTCATGATAAATGGATAGAAGGAGAAGAGTTGTAATAGAGAATTTAAGAAAAAATCACATTGGCTTATTGAAAGAAAATTTTCATAAAAAATCAAAATGAAAACGCAAAGCAAAATGTAAAGGTATTAAGATAAAGTGGAATTGAGAAGGGATGTATAAAGCAAGGCAAACTAATGATGAAAACTGGTATCTGGGGTGATATATCGACCTGTCAAATATAACGACCATGCAAATATCTAAATTCTAGATAGAAGGAAGAAAAAAGGATTAAAGCATCTAAATTTCTACTTTGCACGATTCTTTCGGACAGAATGCAACAAAAACAAGTTTTAATACATCAATTGATTAATGATTCGGCACAGGATGATATTTTCATGAACATTTCGAATATGCTTTTTCAAGCACTTACAGATTCATAGATAATATTTTAACCGCCACCGTGTTTTACTGTACCAAATTGAATAGCTGGCCTATATACGAGTATATTGGTAATTTAGAAGAAAAAGCCTATAGGCAATAAATAGATTGAGTCATAATTTTGATAAAAAGTCGGAAGAAAGTGAGAGAGAGGGAGTGGAGTCATTTTGTGATTTAATTGATGAGAGTCACGTCCCTATACCAAGCGGAAAGCAATGATTTAACATCCCAGACCAGTAAAGATGGGTTATAAGCACAAATCATGCACTTCATCAAATATGAAGAGAGAGCCAATCAATTTGAGTAGGGGGCATCTTAAGGGTACATCCGATTCGATGTGGGATCATAGCAGTCTGGTATATTGACCTTGAATATTGAAGATTTCGGGTCTTCATCTTACTGCGATTTCCTTAATCTCAATCGTTATCAAAGCCAACAAATGTAATAACTTCTCATCGGTTGCATGAATATTCAGATCAGGAAATATGATGTTTGTAGCTCATTCGTTTTGTTTGTTTTATTCTTTAACTAATTATTCTTGATTTATCGTGTTATCTACATGAAGCCTAAATTATTTCATACTTGAAAAAGAAATGGTTCTCAGGAACTTTTTGAAGAAAAGAATAATAATATAAATGCAATTTGATTTCATAACGCCATTTTTTTTATTTATTTTTTTTTTTTTTTATTTTTTTTGTGTTGTTGTACCTTGCATGCAGCGCTTTAAAAATGCAGTATTTCATTTCTTTGGAGAAGATATGGGCCTTTTAAGATAAGCGAATATTTTCTCGGAAACTGTACATTTTTTTAACTTGCCTCTATTCATTTGCTCTTTTAAGATTTAACGAAATGCTAAAAAGAAAAATGACTCACTAGTCGTAGTCCAATGGATGTTAGCGTGCCTGTAGAAGCCGTGATGCCTTCATCTTCAGGGAAGGGGCGTGCGTTAGGCTCATGAATAGCAACGCGTACACCAGACTGGTGAGACAGGAGACCGATGTATTCTGATTGGTCCGTGAACAGGGTCAGATGGAGTCCTGGCAGGCGACATAAATGAAAAGGATTTTAATCTACGGTATACAAAGTCATGTATACTAGTTTTACTCGTCAGTTAAAAACAGTTGTGTAAATCAATTATGATAATTTTAGATAGAAGCAAAGATATACGATTTTTTTATGAATATCAATATGACCAGACGTACAGGTGAACTTTTAGTTTTTTGTATCATGTTCTTTAGCATTTTTGCGATTAGAAGAAGAAGCAAAGGTTGGTGTAAATTTTGAAAAAGGATTAATACATTGTTTTTTATTTCCTGTGTTTAAAAAATAATTGTGTGATTTCGAAATATCTAGTTATATATAACAATATATAATAATAATATAATATAATAATAATAATATAATAATTATGACCGTATAATACTCCCTAACGCAGTATAATACAAAAATTCTGTCAGATCATTATACAAATATTAAATTATTGATTGATAACTCAAAACTATTTTATTACAGTAATACAAAAAAACATTAAAAAGCAGAGAATATAAAGTGAACAAATGTTTTGATGATGATGACATGAAGTTATATTTTCTTTTCAACTTTGTATTTGTATCATTCTGTCAAAGTCATGAAAGTATCAATATTCTAGAAAGTAACGTATGAGAGGGAGTGCATCCATTAATGACATGACGTACCAAATCTGGAGCCGATCTTTCCTGTTACTAAAACAGAATTGTTTTCAGCTGGCCGATTGAAGGTGAAACAGTTTCCATACTGTGAATTGTGAGTCGTCGTGAAATTCCTAAGATGCAATTCATATTGTAAAACAAAGAAATAAACAAGAGTAAATCTCTATAGTGTGATTTTTAAAAGCAGATTTTATATATACACTGTACTAATCTATACATTTATCTTGATCCAAGGGGACACGAACGAATGAAATAATTATAACTCGACTTTAAAAACGACAACGCTTTAACAATTTGATGTGAAGATTTGAAGGTGTGCTGTGATGTTAAAACACGAAGCATCTTTATTTTTTAAGTTGTCCGGACGTGTTTCTTAAGTATCCATAGGGGTCAATCCCCTCCCCCTTTTGAAAAGAAATATTATTCCTTGGCTCGAAATATAATACATTTTGGAGCAATATTGTTTCTATTTACGTGGTTGTTTGCAAATGGAGGCGCAATGGCTCAGTGGTAGAGTAGTGGTCTCGTACCCGGGAGATGTCGAGTTCGAAACCAAGTCGATGGGCTAGTGCCTTTTGGTAAGTCACAAATCCCCCGGAGAGGACTTTAAGCCGTCGGTCCCCTGGTTGCTTACGTACAATCATACACACGCTTTAAGTTCTTAGCAGTCGGGTAAAATAACCAAACCAACCAACTAAATTCTCAACGAAAATACATCTGAGAATTTCCGAAAGAGAGAAAAAACGGACTAACACTAACAGTGTATTTGTCAATTTCTGTTAAAAAAACAAAAAAAACTGTGGATTTATATCGCTATTGTCTTAGAGAGAGAAACAGAGAAATGTTTTCACTATAAGTTTGAGGCATTTAAAGAGATTTGCAATCATCTTTATCTAATTGATTCTTTTATTTATTCTTCTTATAAAAGCTATTAGACGATTGCAAATGTCATTTTAAACAATTGCTTTTGTATCCCTTCTCTCGATCTAAATATTACAGCACGTTTAAAGACACGCATTTAATCATAATTATAATAAGGCGTGATATTCTCTTGAAAGGTTGGTTTCTCTTACCTGTAATCACAATAATGCTGATTAAATGAACACTGTAGAATAAATTCTTCTGCTTGATGACCTAGTTTACGAAGTTCATCTTTAGATGGATTCACCGATCCTATAAAATCTTGAAAATCATCAGATTCCGACAACTGCAGCAGATATCCCCAGTTTGAATCATCATTCTCCACTGGGGCTCCAATCAATGGAATGGCGGGAGCAGGAAGGTTATTCACTTGACGTAGGGAGGATACACGTTTGTTCATCGTCTGCCAATTAGCACTACGCTTTCGACGACGAACATCAGGGTTATCAACGTCGACGACCACCGGGGTATCTTTAGTCGACGACATTTCCACACCTTCAGCGGTAGTTGAAGACACTAAGTCTTCTTCGTGAGGAGGTACACTCGTACTACTCGTTGTTACGTCTTGAGATGCGGTTGTAGGCGTCATCGTTGACCTGGTGGTTGCTGGTGTTAGTGATGGAGTCGGTTCGGCGTGATCATCCACTTCAATTTCATTATCATCCAGCCCAAGATTCAGAATAGTGACATGTCGGTCCATATCCAAGAGAGGTTCGAACCGCGTACCTACCAGCTTTGATCTTCGTAGCCTGTTCATGTTGCAGACGGTGACGGCGGGGAAGGAGAGCTTGTTATTGGTGACCATCTCGATGGTGGTCGTTGTCGGGTTTCCTCTGTACTCATCGACGAGACGGTATGCCTGCCACATGAGGACGCATAGGAAAGTGAGCACGGTGAGAAGCCAGGCTAAACGGAAGATCGATCTGGTCGAATCAATCACCCGACTCATTCCATGCATCGTCGTTGATTTACAAAAGCTTTGAACAACCGTACGCCATGATTTCACGAGGATGTCGTTAGTCATCTCTCTTACTAGGGCCTTGGGCTTCTCCAGGACTGCCTTGGGTTTCTCTGGTGATGAAGGCTTCTCTGGTGATAAAGGCTTCTCTTCCTCATCAAGTGGAACCTCCATTTTCTGTCAGGCAGTACTGGACCCTTTTCTGTAATGTTCCGAACCCGTATTGCACAAGATTTGATTTATAAAGCAAACAATCAAAATACCAGGGTCTCTTTTTATCGTGAAGACAACAATTGATAAATCTTGAATGTAGGCATCACAAAGGACGTTTTCTTGATAAAAATATCAACAATAATAATGAAATATTTCAGTTTGGTATGTCTCGACGCCTAACAAATTATTGTGATTTCCAGATGTAAATATTGCAGCAAGTCAAATGCCAGTTTTCTCAGCGGCCTTTGGTAAAGTCCTTTTAAGGAGCATTAATATAAGAGAATAGCGACGAAATATTCGTCACACCCCGATTTCAAATGTCCTGCCGGTCTAAGTTGTCTTTTCAAAATAATGATCTAATTTCTATCCAACCGACTCGTCAATCAGGAATATACAACGCTCGGCCTTGAGAAGCGAAGGCTATGGAACGATTAGTCAGTCATTCAAGTGCAGATTGAAATGGTGATGAAAGCGTCGATGATCAGAGAAAACTTCCGGCACTCTGGCCGAGTTGTCGTTGGGATGGCTTATAGTATGCTCAAAATCGAATCCAATAATTGGACGATGATATGAGCGGTCCCTCCTCGTGATGATAAAACGATTTGGAAGTACCGCCTAATGAGAAGATCGTTTGAGCAGTCTGCGCATGTCAAAACCGAAAAGGGACTTGAAATGTCAACGCTAGAAGATAATGATGACCAATCCACAAAGGTCAATAATCCAAGACTCGTTCGTTTCGCTTATTTAACGCTAATTACATCCACGCCCGTGAGCATCGATCTCAGTGATTTTATAGGGAGTGGAGGATCGGGTGGGTTGGGGGAGGCTCAGGGGGCACTTGCCCACCAATCCAATTTGGCATAATATATTCAGTACAAATCGTGTATAATAATAAAAAAGTGTGGTCTGGACTGGGACAGACTGGATGCGGGCACACTACATTTATGTTCATGCATGTGAGACAATTTTCAGATTTGTGCCACCCCCTATCCCGAAAATCTCAGTCCGCCACTGATAGCGTCGCCAACATCAGGATGATACCGCCCGGGACCCTGGATAAGTACGGGAGTAGGTATAGGGAGAATCATGAATCGCTGTAATTAAGTAAAGGAAAAGAGTAGAGTAAATGAAATGAAAGGAGGAAGAGAGAGAGAGAGAGGGAATGAGGGAGGGAGGGAGGGGGGTTTTGCCCATGCAGGGTAGACACACCCACTTCCAGTATCTTTTGTATTACTATTATTATCATTATTCATTTATTGTTGCTGTTGTTGTTGTTGTTGAGGGGAAACATTATTTTAGTGTATAATCTTACGAGCGAACCCCCACCCCACCTCCTTGTTTACTTTGGGTTTGGAAATGTCTCACCCATAAATTATTTTATCCCAAATTTATGAACATTAATTTTGGAGCCCGCCTCTTAACGCGCCATGGTGTGCTAAGGCACAACTACATGTAGTTAAGATTTCTTCAGTGTGTAAGGGGAGCACTCTCATCAACTATTATTTTGCAGTGTTTTATATAAATCATATTCATTTGCGTCTAACTACAAATCTCAAGACCCAGTATCACTTCACCCCCTCTTTTCGCTTCACAAGCGTTTAGCAACGGGTCGGGATGACGGCAATAGTTAAATCAAATTCAAAATTCAAATTTACTGAAATAGAATCCACAACTTGGGTTTATTTAATCCAAGAAAATATAACAAGTTTCAAAGTAATCATTGAAATATAGTAGACTTATGACATTTATATACTTGACGGCCCCTCCTCTTACGAAGCCCTGGACCCGCCTTTGATTTTATCCGGCCACTGTTCGTCATCTTTAGAAGACAGTTATAGTGATCCTCGCTATTGATAGCTCCTATCAGAGGCGGTGGAGCCGGGAAGGCAGGGGGCACAGTGCCTCTACTTTTCAAGTTCAACTAGAATGCCCCTCTTTACATGGGAAAGGTGCCCCCTTTTACTTCAAATAAGTGCCCCTTTTTATCTATAAATGATGCCCGCTCCACATTATTATAAGTATTATAAGTATACTTGACGGCCCCTCCTCTCACGAAGCCCTGGATCCGCCTTTGATTTTATCCGGCCACTGTTCGTCATCTTTAGAAGACAGTATAGTGATCCTCGCTATTGATAGCTCCTATCAGAGGCGGTGGAGCCGGGAAGGCAGGGGGCACAGTGCCTCTACTTTTCAAGTTCCACTAGAATGCCCCTCTTTACATAGGAAAGGTGCCCCCTTTTACTTCAAATAAGTGCCCCTTTTTATCTATAAATGATGCCCGCTCCACATTATTATAAGTATTATAAGTATACTTGACGGCCCCTCCTCTCACGAAGCCCTGGATCCGCCTTTGATTTTATCCGGCCACTGTTCGTCATCTTTAGAAGACAGTATAGTGATCCTCGCTATTGATAGCTCCTATCAGAGGCGGTGGAGCCGGGAAGGCAGGGGGCACAGTGCCTCTACTTTTCAAGTTCCACTAGAATGCCCCTCTTTACATAGGAAAGGTGCCCCCTTTTACTTCAAATAAGTGCCCCTTTTTATTTATAAATGATGCCCGCTCCACATTATTATAAGTGCTTCTTACCGGACTTTGATGAGTGCCCCCTTCTCACATCTGATAAGTGCCCCCTTTTATTTTGTCACGTGTCCCCTTTTTCTTTTCAATAAGTGCCCCTTTTCTTTTTAATAAGATCCACTTCCCCTTCTCATAAAAGCCCTTTCTCACACCTCTGATAAATGGCTATACTAAAATCTCGTAGGTGCCCCTTTTTCTTTGACAAGCATCCATTATTTTCTTCGTAATAAGTGGCCCTTTCAATTCTCACAAGTGCTCTATTTATCTCAGGTGAGTGCCCCTCTTCAGGTACAAGAAGTGCCCCTTTACCTCTCAATAATTCTTTTCGAATCTGAGAAGTGTCCCTTGTATTTTGAAAAGTGCCTCTTTTACTTTATAATTATGCCATCTTTTCGTTCTTATAAATGCCCCTTTCATCTCCGGTGAGTGCCCTAATTCAAATTGAGAGGTGCCCCGTTAACTTTGTGTGGTGGGCCAGTAAATGAGGTGAAGATGACAAGTTCAAACATAAATGAAAACACCAGAAGCTCGGAATTACAGTTGAAGTCCACTTTATTAAATATATATATCAGCCGAAGCTTCAATCGTTGCAAACGAAGAGTATTATTATTATTATAATATGAACATTGGAAATAAACTGCTTCTCTCAGAGGCTGGGCGGCCCTATTGATCGTAACTAGCAGCACATCATACTAAACATGTTAAAGGAATGAAATAAACTCTCAAATAATATACTCTCAAATAATATCAACTAAAAACTCACTTCAAAATCCCGCACCTCGCATTTAAATACCGCGGCACCCGATGAGGCTTAGATATTACATGATATTGCCAGCCAACCAGGAGGACTCTTACGAAGCCAACCAGTTACAAGACGGGATATATCAAATTACCCTTAGGTCATCCGACCAATTAAGAGAGGAGTTATACCTTTAATTAATTATAACCAATGACAAAGCATAATAGAAGAGTGTTATCTGAACTAGTCACCGACAAATATGGGAGGAGTCTATCTCTTCGCGAGAATGTCGCGTCCCCGGCAAAACAGTCTATTGTCTAACTTGTTATTGGAAATGAACACCTGTACATCTTGATGCAGGAATTCATTTCCAACGTGCTTTTCGAAATGAACACTTTAATCTAATGCAAGAATTCAAACCCAGGGGTTGTTTACCCGTTCCCGGCATACTATTGGAAACATAATTGATGCTATTTAACTTTTAGGTGAATACAATTAATCAACCCAGCCCGACTCTTATATGGCTCTAGCGCCCCCTTTAGCCCAAATGAGCGTACCACTACATTTGTAATACGTGCTCCTTTTATTTTGACACGTGCCCCTTTATCCTATCTAATATTAGTGCCGTTTGCCTTCTGATAATTGCCCTTTTTCCTATGTAAAAAGTGCTCCTGATCCCATAAGTGCCCCATTTTTACCTTTGATAATTCCCCTTTACTTTGACACATGTTTCTTTCCTTTTAAAATAAGCGTCTTTTTTTCCTTTGAATATGTGCCCCCTTTTCTTTTCACCATAAAATGTGCTCCTAATTTAAAGCGACTATAAGAGCAAGCTTTTCTTTTATTTCACCCCAAAACTCACTCGCATTTAAAGTTGATATAATTATGTTTCTTTTCGGTTTCTCCAGAAAGTGCCCTTTTTGTTGGTGCCGCCCCCCCTCTCCCCCCACTTTGAAAGAAGCTCCGCCGCAATTGGACCCCAGACTATCATGAAATTCCTCCGCCTTTCCGTTTCTTATTCCCTTCACCTCTTGTGAAAGTATCAATGTTTATCTACCGACATAATTTTGTTGGTCTCATTTCTGTACTTGTGTCTTCAATTGGTAAGGGATTGCACCTAAAATTAAATCCTTTTAACAATTAACCCTTTCAAGCAGACTTCTTTCTCTCCTCTCTTTGTCTTTATAATAAGGTGTTATTCAATATTCAACAATAATATAATTTCACAATTTACCAAAACAATAAAACATCAATAATAAACATAATATTAATTTTGTTTAGATATAACTAAGCAAAATTTGCAAGAAAGTTCATATTTTGTACTTTCAAATATTTATTTATTTTTAGTCTGTGAGTCATTTCTCTCTTAAATAAATATATCAAATTCATAATCAATCGATTTCGGTTTGCAAATTCATTTTGAGTAAGAAAAAAATATCTATCTCTATTTCAAGATCAAAAGCATCTAAAACTATCCATTAAATACCCAAACAAGGTTTTGTTTGCCTTACATGAAATAAAAGCATGAACAACGTCTTCATTTTCTTTGCACTTTAAACAAAAGTCATCATATAGAAGACCCCACTTGAACATATATTTTCCGAACTGGTAGCATATCATATAAAAGCTTGAATCCTAATAAAATTTATGTTAAAAACAGAAGACCAGTTTTCGTCCTTCTGCAAGACATTTTCCCAATACAAACATTTATTCATTTTAATTTGTTAAAAAAATCTTATCATATTATACCACTGTTTACTACTCTAACCCCCCCCCCCCCAAAAAAAAAAAAAAAAAAAAATGTGGGGGATAAAGAAATTAATAAATATGAGGCTTTGAATCCTAAAGGTACCCTATGCTTGTAGAATTAACTATTGTAGCTTTGTATAGATCTAGTCAAAAATCTAAAATTGTTTGCTTCGTCTAGTTTTAAGACGGATATATCGTTAATCTACTGTAACAAAAGTACCATCAATACAATTTTTATACTATTCTTCATAAAATAAATTTTTCTTTTCAAAAACAATATTTTGATTGTACTATCAAAATGTTGTGATCTGTTCATGACATTAAACTGATGTGTTATTTTTTAATGAGGTACCATGCATGTAATATTTCAATGTAAAAGTGTGGCACATTTCTAAGTTTCAAAAGATGTAATGTATCATAAGTATAATTGCAATTAAATAAAAGAAGTAAATATAGGAAGGACATTTGATTCGGCGCGCCGACGCCTCAAACCACAAGATAAGGAGGTGTGTCGGGGGCACGTTGATCAATGACCAATGACATGCACGCTCTCTTGTACGAGCGTCCGCTCCACATCACCGGTCACCGCCAATAGCCACCGCTATGTCACCGGTCACCGCCTCCGCTCCGCCCTAGCGCCTCGGCTAGGCATCGTTCTCATGATGCAATGCGCGAGCGGTTTCCTGTTTTACAGTCGCAGATGTCGTGACCACAAAGTGTGCCGATACGTATTATAATATACGCCTAGAGTCTAATAGATATTTCTTTAGATGCTGAAAAGCAACGACATGGCATGAGCTGAGACACATGATATAAACTGTACGAGACTATAGAGTGAATCGCATTGACAAAAACGCATCTAGTAGCTACGTGTGATAAATGTGAGTGCTTAATCCATATTCATTTACACTTATTTTAGTTGATGGTAGTTTCTAGTGCAGTGGTATGATGCATGCAGGTCATTTGTGATAAACAATCATCGCATCGTCAGCTGTACTCGCCATAGGCTGTACACTGTGCAGTATAGATCTGTGCATGTGTGTTATCGGCAGGCAAACATTATAAAGTAGACTCATATAGATTCTATGTATACTTTGTTACTTGCTATGATTTAATTGTATGTTACATCAACAATTAAAAGTGCTAGTGTGCTAGATGATGTGTTGGGGCCCCTCCATTGATGATGGTGGACCTGAGCTGTGTGTAGACCGAATTTTTCGTCTCTTTCGTTCTTATTGGGGTAGGGTCGGCGGCTCTCTCTTTAGAGACCGAAACAGACCATCCCGCGAAGTGTGTAGGGTTATGTGGGCAAATCAGTACACAACACTTGCAAAACTTATCCCCGAATTACTTACTCCTTTCACAGGATGCATATCCGATGCATTTATAGCCCTAAATTAGCCATATGCTTAACTACTTCGGTTCCACTTACCAACTGGATTGAAATATTCCTTTTTAATGGTCCATTTTTAGGAAATTATGAGTCAAAATCGAAATCCATGATAAAAATCTTGCAGCGGTGGTTTAATTACTCTCACTGCGCATAAGGTCATCTAAATCTCATCCCTTAGTCTACGCCGAAGGCAAAATGATTATAACAGAAAAACTGTGCATGTCATTACGAACTCGTAGCTCGTGCACAGTTTTTTCCGTTATAATCATTTTGCCTTCGGCGTAGACTAGAAGGGATGAGATTTAGAGTAGCATATATTGGCACGAGCTTTAGTGGAGTCATGAATATTCATTATTCCCTACGTCGCCGCACGTCTGTGACGTAGGGAATAATGAATATTCATGACTCCACTAAAGCTCGTGCCAATATTATGCTACCGAGATTTAGATGACCTTATGCGCAGTGAGAGTTTAAACCACCGCTGCAAGATTTTTATCATGGATTTCGATTTTGACCCATAATTTCCTAAAAATAGACCATTAAACGGAATATTTCAATCAAGTTGGTAAGTGGAACCGAAGTAGTTAAGCATATAGCTAATTTAGAGCTATAAATGCATCGGATATGCTAGCCTTAAGGGCTCCCTTGAAATGTTTTTTTATGATATTATTCAAGGGAGCCTTAACTGGCTCCCATACCCCTGCACGGAGAGGCATGTAAACAAAACCCAAAAGTGGTCCAAAATCACACTTTCGCGCACTCGACCAATATTGGACAGTGGCTTTGATAAATTTTGTCGTAATTTTGGTCTTAATTACCGCCTTAATTTCAAAATCGGATCTAAAAATAACAAAATAAGAGCAATTTTCTTACCAGACCGATACAGCTCAGCTCCCTTTTCACGTGTACCGTGTGAATTCACGATGTCTACACAATGGTGATGACCTCTGACTGGCACTTCATAAATGTGCTGCTTCCGTATAATGCGCTGAATTACACTCATACAGCGCATTATACGGAAGCAGCACAATTTACCCACAATTACGGAAGTGCCAGTCAGAGGTCATCACCATTGTGTAGACATCGTGAATTCACACGGTACACGTGAAAAGGGAGCTGAGCTGTATCGGTCTGGTAAGAAAATTGCTCTTATTTTGTTATTTTTAGATCCGATTTTGAAATTAAGGCGGTAATTAAGACCAAAATTACGACAAAATTTATCAAAGCCACTGTCCAATATTGGTCGAGTGCGCGAAAGTGTGATTTTGGACCACTTTTGGGTTTTGTTTACATGCCTCTCCGTGCAGGGGTATGGGAGCCAGTTAAGGCTCCCTTGAATAATATCATAAAAAAACATTTCAAGGGAGCCCTTAAGGCTAGGATATGCATCCTGTGAAAGGAGTAATTCGGGGATAAGTTTTGCAAGTGTTGTGTACTGACATAACCCTACACACTTCGCGGGATGGTCTGTTTCGGTCTCTAAAGAGAGAGCCGCCGACCCTACCCCAATAAGAGGCTAACGAACGAAAGAGACGAAAAATTCGGTCTAAGCTGTGTGCAGCTGTTTGTAATTATTATTTTACTGGAATTTATAATGTTGATGTACTGTAAGTAACATAAAAGCAGAAAAGGTGTACCGCTACTACCGGTACTGATTCACTTGTATGCTTATCTAAGAAAACTTTGTAGATCTAGACTGATTTAGCTAAACCAGCAGACTTATGATTGTAATTTAAAGATGAAGTTGAGTTCTGGTCATGCGATTGCATTGTGAAAGAAACGGTGTGGAACCGACCAGAAAAGGTTGATCATCTAGCATAGATCTATAAGAATTTGTGTGTATTGCAAGGTTCTGGAATCATCAAAATGATAAGAAATTTGGCCAAGTCTTGGTCAAGTTACAAACACTGTACACAGAAAGATGTATATGGGACTACACGGACACGTGGCGTAAAAAGCCGGCCCCCCGATTTTTACGATATTACATGCATATTTAGAATATGAAGGCATTTGAAGAGCCATGCTTTTCAGGGAACATGTCTTATCTGATGTTCTTCCACACTTGCATAATAAGAATGAGTAATGCTCACAAATTATTTTTCACCTCTTCCCAGAACTCAACCTTCTCTTTAAAGTAAAAAATCATACTGAATTTGTTACTCGCTAGTTTCAAGTATAGTGTTATGATTTTGTAACTTGCAACTACCGTACCATTGTATTTTTCACAGGTACCGCTGGATGTTTTGATAATCGTACAAGATGGCTTTGAATATTACCCAGTGTTGCTCCCGACTAGTATCTAGTTGGATGAGAAGAACATCTTCTGGTTGTCATAAAGCAGTTCGTCATGCAAGTATGGCATCAAGACTTCAAAGTATTGGAGTGTTAGGAGTACCAATCAATAAGGGCCAGGTAAATATACTCTCTATTTAATTGAATAACTGCTGTTATAAATATTGATTAAAATGAAGGAAAAACAACAAAACAATGGAGGAGGAAGGGAATAAAGAGGTGGAAAAAAAAGAGAAAGGAAGAGTTAAAAGGAGGTAAAAGTTAAGAAGGAGGAGGAGATGAAAATGAAAATGGAGAGGAGGAGAAGATGGAGGAGGGGGGGAGATGAAGAAGGAGGGAGGGAGAAAGAAGCATTTAATTTAGGGATATGTTCCGCTGACTGTCTGGCTTCACAGATGCCAAAAGTACAAATATGTTAAAAACTGCTGCATGCATACAGATTTTTCAGTCGAGAGAAGTACATACATGAAGTTGAAGAAGGGGGTATGAAAAGGCATGAGATGAGGGCTATTTGGATGCTTAGACCATAACAAAAAAAAATAATGAATGCATGCCGTCCACATCAGACTTCATTGGCTCATAATTATTATTTTCTTCACTAGGACAAAGATGGTGTTGTATATGGACCTACAGTGTTAAGAGATGCTGGGCTGATATCATCCATTCAAGATCTAGGTAAGATATCAAAATAAGATGCTACAAATTCTAAATTCCAACATTGATGTCTTTCCCCTTTTCAAAATCATTTTGTTTCTTCTCATCTGCATATATTTGTATTGACAAGATTCACATTGATTCAGAACACAGTGAATGTGTAAGCTTAAAATCAATTTTACAGGGAGTATAGATCTTTACAAAGGAAACAAAGTGTGACTGTAATAGACCTTTGCTTGGGAATTGAATTGTTCATCACTTCATTATTGCTTACACTACAGTAAATATTCCACTTGATTTTATGTCAAATTGATAGAATTGAATTCTGTGTGGTGCTTCTTATTAATTTGAAGAAAAGTAATCTAAAAATTGATTATTGGGGTTTGCCACAGCTGTATATCTATGAGGATTGGAAACCATGTGATGTGAGACCAAGATCATGTGATTGGCAAGTCTTATGTTGAAGGCTCTACATGTGGATCTTGGACTAAAGTTCATTGTAATATATGTTTACTCTAAGAGTTGTTCAAACAAACCCAAGACCAATGCAAATACTCTTGAGATTGTCAAATTGTGGCACGTAAATAATTCACTATTTGTTAATGTTTAATCTTCATTTCCCCTGTCCCTTTTTAATATACCTTTCAAGTTTTATATGGAAATATATGGAAATATGCACACAAGCCCTGGCTGATGAAAACAAAATTATGTTTATTCACATGATTTAGAGAATGAAGTATTCCCAAAGGCCCTAGCTTGAATACAGATCTCTACTCTAAAGCCCCAGTCCCATATAAAGCCGGACCAGCACGGACGAGCACGGACCACTCCGGACCATCCCGGACCATCCCGGACCATGGTCTGGGGTGATCCGGGATGGTCCGGGATGTTTTGTTCAAAAAATCGCAACCGCCGACCGTCTCCCCGGACCCAACAAGGTACCACTACGGACCGCCCCGGACCGTCCGGGCATAGCCCCGGCAGCAGTACAGATCATTCCAGACCCAGCACGGAGCCGCCACGGACCGTCCCGGACCACCCCGGTGCCAACACGGTGCCAACACGGATGACACCGGACCATCCCGGTGCCAACACGGATCATCCCGTGCTGGTCCAGGGTGATCCGTGTTGCCACCGTGCTGGGTCCGGGATCATCCGTAGGGGCGCCGGGGTGATCCGGGGTCAATAACTCACTCCCGGACTGCCACGGATCAACACGGACCGCCCCGGCGCCACTACGGATGACCCCGGACCCAGCACGGTGGCTACACGGATCACCCCGGATCAAACTATTGTCCCGGACCGTCCCGGACCACCCCGGCAGTTTTTGACCGTCAAAAACATCCGGGGTCGACTCCCGGACCGCCCAGGACCATCCAGGACCATCCAGGACCACCCCGGTGCCAACACGGTGTCAACACGGACCGAATCTCGGATCACCCCGGATGGGGTCCGGGATGGTCCGGGACGGTCCGGGACGTATATGGGACTGTAGCTTAAGGGAATGGTATAATACCAGCAGATATGACACAATGCTAACAAAAAGCATGTCAACAAGGCAACTGAATTCTCTTTTTTTCAATAGGCTTTACCCAGGGACCCCTAGTGTCCCTAGGCGATAGGTTAATACGTCAACTTGTGCATGCTCATTTGATTAGAGTTCTCTATTAGCGATCTTAAGCCTTTTCTTTCTCTTTCCAGGTCATACGGTTATTGATCATGGAGACCTTGTCTTCCCTGCAGGGGATGAGGAGACAGCTACAGTCAACGGTGTCAAGAATGCTGCATTCCTTGGTAAAGCACTCAAAAAGGTACACCTGCCTTGTAGATATATCAGTATTTTACTTTCTTTAAAACTGCCATTTCCCCCCTTTATAATTGCTTCTCATCAAAATCTGTTTTGTAGAGAATCGAACGAAATAGACCACTCCTGTTATTTTGTTTCCCCTTTAGTATTACAGTTTTGCTGTATTTAAAAAAAGTAATTTGAAAATTTTGAATACATGTTAATATTTCTGCATATCATACCATCATACATTGTTGAGTTGTGTCTTGTGGAGAGGCGAGCCCCGGATGCCTGAATCATCATTGAAATTCTTGTAGAAATGCTTAACATACTGATTATCTTGATCCCTAGATTTCTAAAGGAGTTGAAGACATCACCAAACAGGACCAGCTTTGTGTAACTCTTGGTGGAGATCATGGCATCACCATTGGTTCCCTCCATGGCCACACCCGCTCAAGACCGGACCTGTGCGTCCTGTGGGTCGACGCCCATGCTGACATTAACGTTCCTCAGGCATCTCCTTCCGGGCACATACACGGCATGGTGCTCTCCTTTGTGTGTCATGAACTGCGCCATTACTTGCCTAAGCTTCCAAACTTTGATTGGTTGGATTCCTGTATCTCGTGTAAAGATATTGCCTACATTGGTCTGAGGGATGTGGATGTAGGAGAGAGGTAAGTGACCATTTCTCCGTCTCTCTCTTTCACCCACTCATTATCTCTACAGTTCAGAATTAAGGAATATTTCTAAATTAATTTAAAAAAAGATGAATGTCACAATGTTTTTAAAATCTTTATTCTTTCTTTTCAACAAATTCTATTCAACAATTTTTGAAAACTGAATAATACCATGAAATATTTTTGCTGTATTAGCATACTTTTTATGTATTATGTTTATTCAGGGCCCCATGGAAGACTACTACTTTTTGGTGAATGGGCTCCCCTGACAAAAGATTAGTATATATAGATAAATAAATAAATATAATACAAAATTTAGATCAATAGGACAGACAGGCCTATATCTGTAGTTCATGAACTCTTTGCATATAAGCAGTTCATAATTACTGAATTATTATCTGAAATATAACTTGTATCATACTACAAATATTTTATTGACTACAAAATATCTAAATTTTGTGAATGAAAGTTTTTTGAGACGTGCGTCTCAAAAAATTATATTCTCTTTCATATTAAATTGAGTCCCCTTTAACTTTTTTTTGGGGGGATGGGGATTTGAGGAGTTTTATCCCATATAATTAGTCTTCATCTTTAAATCTTTCATCCACTATCCAGATATATGTTAGAGAAGCATGGAATCAAAATATTTTCCATTCATGATGTTCAGAAGTATGGTGTTGCAGAGGTTTATGCTCGGGCTATGGACATGATTAACCCAAGGTAAGATAAATAGTGATATAGATAGATCTGTCAAGATTATGAACTTCTGTAGGTATAAGGCTATAGGCACACAAACAATGCCCCTGGTAATACTGATATGAAATTCGAGTTGTTAGCTGTTTTTATGCTTCGTCTCCAAAGATGGTACCTGAAGCTTTGTATTTTGAGATTACCCCCTCGCCCATTCCAAGATATCTCTAGTCATGATATAAAGACTGGTTTAAGGAAAACATGTTTAGCGGGTCATCAGTGTACATGTAAGTCACTTTGGAGAGATAAACAGAATCTTGATTGGTTTATTATCTTAAATGCCACCAAGGTAACTGAAGAATGAATTGTTTTTGACGTTGACAGATTTAACGTATCTACTCTTTCCCTAAAATGTGATACCTGTATATGCACTTTATATTAGAAAAAAACATTTGCTGGTTAGGCATCTAAAGGTCAAGTACTTCTGTCAATTCATTATCATATTCTGACTCCATTTATTCATATTTGTAGAATTGCAACTCGATGCATCTGATGCAGTGGTGATCTATAATTGTGTTTTGGTCAATTTTTTAAAGGGAATCAGTAAAATGAATAGTGCCAAGTCATGTTTACATTTTAAATGTATGATACTATTGTTATATGTGGAATTCAATGTAAGTAGCCATGTGTGGTGTTTTGCTGTCAGTATGGTACTAATATCATATCTTTAGATGGTAGTGTCACATGGACGCAGGTCAATACAATTAGTTACCACCGGGGCTCAAATTAAATTTTTGTCCACGGGGGCTCTTCCAACAAAAAAAAAGAGCCCCTGTGAGACTTCTCACATGGGCTCTTTTAGTGCTGACCGGGGCTCTTATTCTAATACAAATTTCCATTGGATTGGTACCCATGAAACTCCTAAATTCCTTTGTATTTTATCATTATCATTTATTTAAGTCGGCATTTTCCCTCTTAGAAATGTAATTGTTACATAGCTGTATACTTTTATCCCCGTGATCAGTGGCGGATCCAGGGGGGGGGGGGGGAGGCCGGGGGGCCGCCCCCCCCCCCCCCCTTGGGAAAAAAGAAGGGAAGAAGAAAAAAGGGGAAAGATTATTATTTTTGTTGTTGAAAAAAAAGTGTTCCTTTCCTACTCGTATCACAGAGAAACAACAGTTTCAGTTAAGTCTAACGTTAACGTTAATTTGTTATTAAAATGTAGAGTACAGCCCTTGGCCTTAGGCCTAGTTTGAAAATCTGTTTGAAAATCTAAAGTAAAATTAGACGGTTTTCATGGTAACACCAAGTATTTGAGAAAAAAACAGTTTCCTCGTCACTGAGACCAGGTCAATCAATCTTCTAGATCCATTATTAGGGTCTAACGTTAGTAGATCTAGCGGGGTGAGCGGGCCTTGCCCCCCCCCCCCTTCCGCAAAAGAGAGAGAGAGAGAGAGAAGGAAAAGAGGGAAAGGGAAAGAGGAGAGAAAGGGAAAGAAAGAAGAGGAAGAAGATAGAAAAGGGGGAAGAAGGAGATCGGGGGGGCTAAAGGGCCTTGCCTCCCCCCAATAAAACAAAATAGGAGAGAAGGAAGGAAGGAAATGGAAAGAAAAAAGGAAAAAGAGGAGATAAAGGGAAGGCAAATTGAGGAAGAAGTAAAGAAAAGAAGGGGGATATCAGTTGTAATTTTCCCGCCAACAAGTTGCGGATGGGGGTGGGGCAAAAGGCCTTTGCCTCCCCCGCCCCCACTAAAAAAAAAAAAAGAAAGAGAGAAGGAAGGAAAAGGCAAAAAGAAGAGCTAAAAGGGACCAAAAAAGAGGAAGAAGAAAAATAAGGGTGAAAGGAATTTTGATGTGTTCGAGTAGAATTCTGTGAGATGATGATATACCTTCTCCTAGCTTGATGTGACGAAGTGTCTCTATCCATATATCTGTTGATAGTATTATAGAATATAGAAGCCTGAAATGACCTTCTGCTCGTAACCGACAAGACACCGCATTAAAATCAAATTGCAAATAGTGTTCAACAACACGATGGTGGATGAAACTTTCTAATATTCGAAGATATATGACCCTAAGACCATATTGTTTCATTTTTTTTATTCAATAAATCAACATCAAAGAATTGATTTATCATCGCTCTTCAATTTATTATTTCACCTTTTAATGTACTTTCATTCTTATACATTAACACAAAAGAACACTAAATTTGATTTTTCCCTGTTTTGATTAATTTCCTCCCTTTTCCTTCTCCCTGTTTAATACCGATACAACTTTCAATTTTTCTTAATCAAGGCAAAATATTAATTTCATATTTTCTTTATGCAAGACAGGGAGAGAGAGAGAGAGAGCGCGCATATGTTAAGTGAGAATTATCGAGTACAACTATGAATTGCATCCTTTTCAAAATTATTCAATTCGCTGAAAATATTCAGAATATAAATATGATAAATCCACATAATACACCAACGCTGTTCATCGCATCCAACGCTCAAACCATATAGCCCATATGCCAATGCACCATATTTATCAAATATGATAGGATTTTTTAATGAAATTTGAAGAAAAATCAACTTTAAAATGCACTGACAGGCATCAGTTGAAATCATGAATTCTCTGTGACTGGCTTAGCACTATTTTTTGAGGGACCAGTCACTGAAGAGGAGATAAAAGGAAGGAAAATTGAGGAAGAAGTAAAGAAAAGAAGGGGGATATCAGTTGCAATTTTCCCGCCAACAAGTTGTGGATGGGGGTGGGGCAAAAGGCTTTTGCCTCCCCCGCTCCCGCTAAAAAAAAAGAGAGAAACGTGGTTTATTTCTAATTCCATAACGGTGGTTTACTCATAAAGCTGAAATGACATAATTTTCCGATCCTTGCGCGATCGTCTCTAGCTCCAGCAGATATTGGGGCGATTATGGAGCTCACGGGGGCGAATCGCCCATCGCCCCCGTGTATTTTGAGCGCTGGTTACCACAAAGATAAGATTGCATTCAATGGGGACAATGTCTGTGACATGTGGTTTTATTGTATTTCTTAGATAATTTTGTTTGAGGGGTTGTACATGGGATGTTTATTTTATATTCTTATCGGTATTAATATTTGTATTTTGTATTTTGTAGAGGAACGCGTCCAGTCCACATGAGCTTTGACATAGACTCAATGGACCCTGGTGTATCGGCCAGTACAGGGACACCAGGTAACCATCTCATTATTTTGCCGTCTTCAGCTCAAATTAATTTGTGAAAATTTCAGAATATGACAGTGACAAGAATGTTTAATATTGTGATATTGTCTGACTGTTTGGAGCCAAAAGGGTTTTTAAGTTGTATACTTTAACAAAGAGATTTTGCCCTTTTGGAACTCAACAAATTATCTATGATTTTATATTATAGTAATTCAAGAAAGACATACCGGTATATTCTTTACTAAAATATTTGACTTTCATTAAATTGTGAAAAATAAAACATAAAACATAAAACATAAAGCTCTTTTCGGAAGCCAAAATATTGAGTTTATTGTAGGTAAATTTAAATCAAGAAAGTTTCAAGATATTCTTTATTCTTCTCTCCTACTGGCATTTGATTAGATCCATGATGATGATACTAATAACATCTTGAGTGGGTATTGTTCGTAATTGTAGCCCTCTTTAAACAAAAACTGTTATAACCCTATCTTGTTAAGATAATGATCCGCATTAGGATAAATGAATCAGCTGTAAAGGAATTTACTCAGCAAATATTTTGTTAGCTATGCCAGCTATTCACAGATTACATATCTATAAAAAATAGTCTTATTCTACTATAATTTATTTGTTCTAGGTCATATCTCTTTGTTAATGTGTTTTATCAGCCGCCAATTGTAACATGTGTATTTGTATTCCGGAGGGTGTGTGATGACACAAGGAGATATGACTACCGCTGTGCCAAGTTGCAAACAAACCATAAATATATGTGGATCCATTTGAGTATTGTGCAAAATGAATATAATACATCAGATTTGCAATCCATTCTTTTATCTTATGGCCTCATTCATTCTCTTCAAAAAATGCAAATTTTTACTTTTTTTGGTAATTTTTTTCACTTCCATCTCTTCAGAATGCTATAGCATTGACCCAGCATCAATTATATTAATTGAATGTAAATGATTTCTCTTATTTTTATGACAAAGCTTATTCTTGTGAAGTGTGTATCATCAATAAGAATTTTAGAAGAATTTCTCTTGACATAAAACCACTGATAAAGACAATTTGTTGACATGTAATTCTCCTCTTTCCCGGCATCACTGGAGTTTTGGTCTAAATAATTGTACAAACACTTGCTGCAGTGTGATGAATGTTGGTTGTGACAAGTAGTTCTTATATATGTTTCATGCCCCAGTACTTATAATAATTAAGATTTTTTTTTTTTTTTTACTTTCATCTTTCTCTAGTACTTGGAGGTCTGACGTATAGAGAAGGCATCTACATTGCAGAAGAAATCGCTGAAACAGGTAAAGACCGAGCTGCATTGAATATTTCCATCTCAGTTTTCAAGACTAACTCTCATATTTCTATCATAGTAATAGCAAGTATTGACAAAGTGGGGCAGTATATATAAATGATGTCCTGTTATATCTGGATATGTAAATTACAGTGACAAGTTTAAAGAAATATGGCAAGGTATTTAAATTTCTGTTTTCTGTATCCATTTAAAGTTCTCAAGGTTAGTATACATGTACTTATAATAACATATGAATTAAATTATTCTGAAAATGTATTGATATCCGTATGTTTCATTTTTTGGGAAAATTTGTACACACATGAAGGAAGATAATAATAGTTTGTTTTTATATAGCGCTTTTCAGGACCGCAGATATATATTACAGATAAATATAAGATACATGGCATTTTTCTGGTTGGTGCTTTGTTCCACATCTCTTCACTGTATATACACATATATATATATATATATATATATATATATATATATAAAGATTTATTGAAAATAATGTGACAATGTCATCCATTTTTCAGGTATGCTGAGCTCTATGGACTTGGTAGAAGTGAACCCGCAGCTTGGAACCCCATCCCAGCAGGAATCTACCATCAATGCTGGTGTAGATGTCATCTTGGCAGCTATGGGCAAGCGGAAACAGGGCAACATACCCGTGGGCTACGAGGTCCCCATACCCTGGGACGAGAGCAATCGATTCGCCCCTCAGAAGTCAGAGGAGGCAGAGAGACTGAGGAGAGAAAGGAATGTGCAACGATGAAAGAAAATGAACAGTTGAAGCAGCCTGTGTATTTTGTGAAAACTCATCATTAGCAGCATTTGTTTTCCTTGAATGAATTGTATGTACAATTAAAGGCATTTTGTTGTTGTAAATCAGATGATAATGTTAGTTACATTAACTAAATGATCAAATATTGAATGAAAGATTGAGAAAGGTGTACAGTCAGTGTAGTTTCGGAATGTTAATCATGAGTGAAATGATTGTGTTTAACACTTGTACATTTTCTTTATTTAATATTTAGTTGTAAGGAGCTATACCTATAACTGACATGCACTTTGCATGTTAGTAAAATATGGTTTGGTTATGCGTAGTATGTGTATGTAATGGATATCGATAAAGATTTCTTTGTTTTTATTTTTCACATTCATTTAAATGTTCCTGTTGAAATATTATAAACTCTATCAAAGCAACTATGTAGTACTGAACTGTAGAACAAAATACTATTCAAAATATTTTTGAGATCATGTTTACTAGAATACTGTAATTTAAGTTATCACACAGTAGTTAATATCCTTGTTTTTGTGAGTCTATCCAATTCCTGTTTCACTTCAAATTCTGTGATTTTGTAAGTGATATGGTACTTTTTGTTTTTAGCATTCTGAAATAATAAATATTATTATTGTTATCATTCATGTTTACAGCAGCTTACAAGTGTCCAAATGTTTTTCAAGGATTACGATGTAACAATGTACATGCACTATTTGTTCCAATACAGCATGATGGGGGACTCAAGGGAGCACTATCATTTGTAATGAACCCCTATCTCACTGTACCATCAAGTTTATTATATATGAGTTAAATTTTTAATAATAATGTTTTGTGTATGAAATAGTTCATTCAGTGTATTTCATTGAGTATTATCATGGTAGCGAACCTTACATTTGGATTTAATACCTGTTTATATTTAATCATTCTTAATCCAAAGATACAGAAGACTATTGAAATGGGCAGACTATTTGGCCACTGTGCAGATGAGATGCTGACCAATTTCATCCACCTCTAAATCAGTTAAATGTCCCCAGAAAAATCAAACTGTACATTTTACACAGTAAGTCCATTTCATGCATAGGTTTTCATTTCTTCAAAAAGAAAGAAAAGAAAAAGAAAAGGAAACCCTGTAAATTGTTTTAATGTTATTTTATATACATGATAGATGTCACTAATTGTGTCTCATCTGATGACTGTCGTGTTATGTGAAAGAGTTAGTATAATATTTTTGTCCTTGTCTGTTTTAGGGCTAGTTGCTTCTAAGGCAGCTTTTTTAGCACATGAATGTATTAGATTATATTAGATTAATCGTATATTTAATTTTATTCACTCTGTATAATGTTTGTATTCCATCCAATAGGTGATTCCACTTTCATTCATTTCTATTCAATTATTATTGTACTAAAACATTTGTCCAACTTATTGTTATACAGTAGTCTACTTACAAGCCCTGGTCTAGTATCTATTTTTTGTCTGCCTTGACTTCCATTATACCACAACTTTACATGGTGTTACAGTATTGGGTATCTAAGTATTAACAAAAAAAAAGTTGTATAATTCAGATTGAGAACAATTGTGAAAATGATCTGCTGAATTAAAGTAGAGTTCATCTATAAATCATGATATTTATGTATGACACCTTAATGTACCAATAGCTTGTAAGGATATATTTTGTGGTAAATCGGCGTCTTGTTAGTTTAATAACAGATCCATTGTGTCATGTCGGACACAAAAGACAAGATTATTACATCTTTGTGGGGGAAAAATGTTTTGCTCATGGCTTTTATTTTTTATTATACAGTTTTAATGAACTTTTGTTGTAGCAAAAAAATTAATAATAGATAGAATAGAATGAAATGATGCAATGTAAACGAAAGCGAAAGAAGAAGAATGCGTGTATATTGCTACATTGCTCACTAATAACAACCTATATATTTATCATTTTATTCCATATTAAAAAGATAGGGATTCAGCAAATTAGCATTAACTCCATGCTTATGTCAAATGTACCACAATGTTTGTGGTAAACCATATCGCACAAAAATTAATAAATTAGCCATTATTTTTTTCATCTGAAACAATGTACAGTTCTATTTTTTGGTCGGGAAAGTAATGTATGTATTGCTTCATAATTTCTGGCACATCTTGTTCTTCATGAGTGATCTTACTGAAGGCATAAATCTTGTTTTAGTAAGAAAAGAAATTAAGTGTGACATCTTCTTGTTATTTTCATTCAACATCAGTGAGTGAGAGAATAAGGATATGTGAACAAAGTCATCTAGTGAGGAAGATGTTGCTGAAATAAAAGTGTTGTACAGTCAAACCTGCTTTAGTGACCACCTGTCTACAACAAGCACATTTTTTGTTTCCCTTGGGCAGTCGCTGTAGACAGGTTTGACTGTACCAAAGAGAACAGACATGTATCGGGTCCCCTTGTTATTTTGCTGCATCGCTTCATTTCTCATTATGAAACCTAGTCTAGATTACACCTTACATTAATTGTCACATACAAACAGTGTGGTACCTTGATAGAAACACAGAGAGAGAGGGGGAGGGAGGTTGAGAAAGAGTGAGTGTGTGTGTGCGTGGGTGTGTGTGTGAGGGAGAGAGAAAGAGAGTGGATGGAAGAGAGAATATTACTTTTCTTGAGGTCTGTAAAACTGTCATTTCATAATCACTCCCACACTTCACATCACAAAGACATACAGATATAGATGATAATCCATCTATCCTCAAATATTCAATATCCAGTTGCAGATTTATTAATTACATTTTCCTCGAAACCTATAGATATTCTATAACTTGTATGATTTATGAATAATGGAATTGATGCGAAGGACAAGTTTTATTTGTCAATGATGTTTGGTTCATTTTGTAACTTTCGCAACTCAGTGTACATTGAAAAATCATGTTGGAGTACAGGCTTTTTTTTTCTCTGTGCATTTAGTGACAAGAGACACAAGAAAGTTATAAAAAACGAATGATGAGCTCTCATTTGCAATATTCAATTCCTTTATTCTCAACAGCAATATTAATGATAAACCTCAATTGTAATTTAATATACATGCCTTTAAATTCAGCACTCTTTATGTCGCCATCAATCTTAATCACCATTTACATGATTGTTAATCCTGTAATATTTAATGACATCATTAAATTTCGTTGATATCAAATAATGGGCCGGAACAATAAAATGCTACACAAGGTTAAATTTGACCAATACTGCATTTCGTTATGTTGACCTGTTTTTTCTAATGCCTTACATTGCAACTGTATTCGTTTACAGAGTTTTTCGTCATGCACATTTTTTCCACATCTAAATTCCAGTTCATAATTATAATAGACAAGAAAGCACATAGATCATTTTAAATACGTACTTTGTCACGGCAGGCTACAGTCTATGTTTACGCTCTAATGCGCTATTCCTTTTCTAGTTGCAAATTCCAGGAATGTCACTTTTTTTATATATAAATCCCCACTTTTCATTGTACGGTCATCCCTATTTTTTTTAATCGCCCAAACATATCTGCTTGACTGCTTGTATTTGCTGTTTGGCTAGAGAAACTTTTCAAAAAGTAGGTTACCCTCATTGGTTGCACAATGACTTTTAATGAGTTTTGGCAGCATTGCTCTATTTATTTCACGGCATATATAGCGATTTTATTGCAATCAACTATTATTTACAATGCTTGGTTAAAGTTTCATAACAAATATGACTTGTATTTGAATGGCAATTTTTTGCATCATTTTACGATTTCATTATAATTTTGCTCTTATATAGTGATATGTATATGTATTGTCAATTTATAGATTCGAGAAGCATGCAATAGGAAAAGTTGCTGTAATTTATTCTGAAGTATCATTACATAATTATATCAAGCTATAATGACCATCTAAACCTTTTTATCAGCTTGAAATTAGACACCCGGCACATGGGACACAGAAGTGCCCTTCCAATATTAATGAAGCTATTTCCATTAACTTTTGTGGTCCATATGCAATCATGCATATTATTTTTAGAATAATGGTATTATATTGTATGATAATGCACACTCTAACGAAAAAATAATATCATCATGGCTTATCCATCCTTGGTCGATTGAGTGCTGCACAAACGTTTATGGCGAGGAGAATTGCTCGTTCTGCGATACAAAGATATATAACATTAAATAATTAATATCATATCACCCAATACAATCCATGCACATGAGCTGATTCATCAACTGTTCGTTTGTTCGTTCGTTTACGCATCATTTAATCCATTAATTCGTTCGTTCATTCATTAATTCATTAACTAAATACATTAAATACACACAAGTAGTAAAAAAAAAAAAGCTGAAATGGTGGGATACTCTTTCAAAGCGATGTACTAGTGAGCGGGGAAAGAACTGGAAATGAATTTTTAAACAAAAATTACAATCTACAAATAAAAGAAAAACACCATGATAAACCAAACATAAGTTTCAACTTAAATCTTGTATGAATGTTTAACTTACCTTGACGCAGCTGCCCTGGGCATCAAAGATAAACAAAGAAAAAAGGAAATTAAGCTCGTAAATAGTCAATATTTCCTGACACTTCTCTCATCTAAAACCCCTCCCTTAATTGGGTAGATCATACTCAGAGCCATACATGAAGAATATATTAAATACGTATAGCAACTATGAAATTCGTTTGAAGAAAACATTGATTACTTGGATGAGGGTGCTTATCAAATAAAACCAGTATCATCAACATCGACGACAGTGACTTTGCTCACCTTGATATAAAATGTATGTAGGCCTATGTGCACTTGGGTTAATACTATTTAATGTTTGGTAGCCCAGAGGTGCTGATGGGGGAGGCAGGGGCAGTTACCCTCCATAGTTCTGAGATTTTTTCTACATGTATATTTTTTTGTATTCATTGACTTTATTTCTCAGAAATCCAATTTTGTTACGTTATTAGTTTATAAAAAACTGCAATATAATTATAACAAAGCTTTTTTTATCATTTGATAAACGAACATTAATACAACATAATTCATTGTTCATATTGATTTCACAATGTATAGGACTAAAATATGTCACAATCACATAACAGGAAAATCTTACCGCACTACACTCTTATTTCCACGGAGTCAAATTTCACTCTGAATGGCGTCAGCTGGGAGTCAACTCTATTCCTAGTTAAAGTGACACGGATTCCGAATCAATTTGACTCGGATTGTGTGGCATCAGCTGAGAATTGACTCAATTCAGAGTCAAGATGACTCCTTTTCCGTGTCACTTTAACTAGGAATAGAGTTGACTCCCAGCTGACGCCATTCAGAGTGAAATTTGACTCCGTGGAAATAAGAGTGTACACAGTTATTTCCTCCCAAAAACTGGAACAAGCATTGCTTTTTTTTCTTCAGAACAAGAATGAATAGGCCTACTTAACAAAAAATAATAGCTTAATATTTCTCAACATACTATTACACAGAATTGAAATTATGATTTGTTCTTTTATTAAAACACAACCTACCCCCAAACCCTCTCCCTTCCTTTCCTCCTCTCTAACTCCTTGGACTTATCCCCCTCACTCTCCCCTCTTCCCCCCCCCTCTCCCCTTCCCCTCCTACTCCCTTCTACTTGTGTGGATAGGAAATACATTCTGTCAGAACCGGAAATTATTCTTTGTTGTAAACATCATTTCGAAAATAATAGGGCTATTTGGATCAACGAAAATAAATACTTACTTCAAGACAGAAGCTGCAAATTCGAAAGAGAAAAAAAGGAAAGATATAATGAGTAAAACAAATTAATTTTCTTCTAAACAAATGAAATGAAAAGAAAAACAAAAACATAACAATCCCGGTATCTAATGGCAATAAAATGCTTCACATCTTTTACTGATTAGTCCAAAATTCCCATCAATGAATCCCTGTATGCACAAATGATTTAATTTTAAAGTACCGTAATCACTAAGCAATAGACCTGCTCTAATATTACATGGCAATTTTAAAGGGCGGACAGAAACAGAATTGATAAATGATTTTGATATGGGTATGGATAGGAAAGACAAATGTAAAGGAGCGTAACATTCAAAACGACTAAAACTGGATTCAGATTGTACTAACAAAATTATCAATTCATTTCCTTCATTATTTTATTTATCATATCTATAACCGATACTAAAACTGAAATGAGAGAGAAAAAACATTACTTACCCTTTCTTTATTCTGCTGCAGTCACCCTGCAAAAAAATCAAAAAAATAATTATGAGTTGGTGTTTAAACAAAAAAAAAACAGCATCTCGCTAAATCTATCCACCATTGGAGAATATAATATTATTTGATAAAACACATTAGATTAAAGGTTTACTAGTCGTGAGAGCATGTTGCGTGAGAGTATAGTTGAATTGTTTATTAATCTTTTCTATATAATTAAAAAGGTCATCCCCTATATAGTTTTAAGCAAACGACCAACGTTCAGAAATATGAATGTTTACTTTAAATAATAAAAAAAAACATAAATATATTCACACGACGGTTAAAATAACATGAAATCATTCCTATGATATTAAAGGAATTTTTTGAAATAAATTCTCTGTCATCGTTATTATACTCTTGCTTTTTATTACATTGACCGATTTCGCAAAACTGCACGTATTTTAGTATGTTAAAAAAATAGGATTGGGGCAAGAGTTTATGGAGGAACCACGGAACATAGATTATTATTCACTTTATCATACTTGAAACCGTTGCCTAAAGGATTTACATTTTCTCACTTTCTCTACACGCATGACTGTATTCGTTCAGAAATAAAATTAAACCTATCTTAATTCTGATTTCCATAGATTCTACTTACATTCGGGCATTGCCTGTACATTGAGGAAGAAAAAGAAGAAGAAGAAAAGAAGACGATGAGTAAAATAATAATTCGTTAGAAAATAAATAATGCAAATATCAGGGATCCTAACAGCCCGGTTTATTAAAAAATAATGAGAGCACAAGAATAACTGTACATGCGTGTAAACTGAAAAACAATCACATGTCTGCTCAAATGAAGAAAATTATCATTGTTATGAAAATATAAAGTTATGAAGAGATCTAAAGTATTAAGAGGGAAAACAGAGAGAAAGAAAAGAGAGAGAGAGAGGGGGAGAGAGAGAGGGGAGAGAGAGAGAGAGAGAGAGAGGGGGGGGGGAGGGGGCTGGGCAGGGAGAAAAAGGGAGAATGGGGTACATTTCGCATGAGGGTAGAGCGGAGATAAGACGGTAAGAGGGGACAAAGGACGGAAATTCAAAGACACTATAAAAATTAAAAAAAATATTACCCGCTAGCTAGCATCCTCAGCATCTGGACATTATCATTGTTATCATTGACGCAGACAGAGGATTCGAAGCCTGACAGGGTCATCTTGTAGTCAGTCACGAAGGAGTTCATCTTGGTGGTTATTGCCTGGAGAGTACCTGTATTAAAAATGAAATCAGGTTACTTTATTTTTGGAAAAATATAAATCATTTACCAGAATACTGAATATGTTGGTCTTTATATAATTCTCAATGATAATGACAGAGGACCATGTAACAAGACGGTGCCGTTTACATACACGTAAAGGGTCAACATCATTCCAATTTACAACACACTAAAAATAACGAAACGAACATAATAGGCCTAAAAGTATACCAAGAAATTAAAACAGGGAATGACTGTAGAGTAATCATTTCTAGGATCCATTTATGTGCCAAGATAAACAAAACAAATAGATCTATTTTATTACAGACAAATTAATAAACTAACAAATTATGAAATCAAGTTATTAATGAAAAAACAGGTAAGAATATCAATATATACCTTGTTGGATTTGGTCAGTAGCGACGAGTTGAGAAACGAATTGAAGAGCATTTGCGATGAGAGTGGCGTTCTCCACCTGGTTGCCGATTTCATGCTCTTTGTCCACCAGATGTTTCAGAAGATTTGTGTATTTAGGAACAGATCTTGCTCGGCATGCTAAAATGTCCTGTGTGTTCACTTGAAAAAACAGAAATATACATTGATTCAAACATATATGTAAAATATACATTTAATATATATTTGTTTGTTTTGTTGTGTGAACAGTTTCTCACCTCACCCATTCCCCCCCCCCCCCCCCCTCTCTCTCTCTTGCTGTACTCTTTCCCAACCTCTTTGACTAACTCATGATTTATCTTTAATGCATTTTTCTGAAAAGGGGGAAAATCATTGTAATGGATGTAACCAGGTATGTTGATGATTCCCTCGTCAATTGGATTCGAATACACCTGCTGTCGTTGGTACTATCATTTATCTTCTATCTTCCTTGCACTTCCATGTAAATTAGATTTATTGCCAGGAAAACCCTGATTACTCTTCCCCTCCCCTCCCCCCTCTCTCTCTCTCTCTCTCTCTCTCCCCCTTCTCTCTCCCTCTCTCTCTCTCCCTCTCTCTCTCTCTCCCTCTCTCTCTCTCTCTTTCATCTCTCTCCATGCATATTTTTACATCACATCTAACGAATAATTACATCAATTCTAGACGAAAATCAAATGTAATGCATAAATCAAGCTGATTAGCTTACCTGTAGGTGCAGTGATGGATACAAAATTTAGCTTCTTCTGGTTAGCAGTAGCCTCAAGTTTCAACCACTGTGTAGGCAAAAATTATTATTTCCCTTGAGTAAAAAACTAGTATCGACATTCTACTGTAACTATCATTGTCTTGAATTCTTTATTTCAATTTATTATAATGTTTCTTCCAACATTTAGCATGTTATTGTTAACTCCATGCAGTTAGTGTTACCAAGTTTTAATGTCTAAGATCATGCTTGGAAAAACAACACTCTAATCGTTCTCATCTCTGTCTCTCTATAAACTCTTTCACTGAAGTCGTCTCTTTTCTGAAAATTCTCTCTCTCTCTCTATCTTTCTTCCGCCTTTTCTTCAATAGAGATGTCTGTTTCTAACGTTGTTCCTCATGTTTCTATCTAATTAAAATCACTATGAATATTTCAGCAATGATAAAGGCCAATACTTTTATCAGAAACAAAAATCGCACGCATTGGTCTTTAAATAAACAAATTGTGTCAACTCTTTTATTCAGGGGCGGCGATTTCTTTTCATGACTGGGGGGGGGGACGAAATGCGAGGAACGAGGGAGGAGTGACGTAGTGAGCAAAAACTTTTTTTTGGGGGGGGGGAGAAAAAAAATCCGCATCATCACCGCTCTTACATGTAACTTGCAGGCCCCGCGGAACGTTGTTCAAAGTGGGAGTGGGGGGGGGGCTAAAGTATTTGCGGTCAGATGCGGCAAAGCCAGGGGTCCAGGAGAAAAGCTCCGGTGGGGGTCAAGGGGCGGATCGAGCCCCGTGAAGCTCAGAGTTTTTAGGCATTTAATATTTTGATACCTTATTTGTGACACTTGCATTCAGGTCACTAATCGGAGTGGGGTCCAGGGGGCGAAGCCCCCAGAAGCTTAGCAGTTTTAGGCATTAAATTACGATCAGATGAGCATCCAGGGGCCGCCTTAGGGCCCTTGGTGGGGATACAGGGGGCAGAGCACCCGGAAGCTCAGGGAAAATCATGCCATTTCAGCAACATTTGTTAAATTAGTCACTGGTATCGAATTAGAAATAAACCACGTTTGAATTCTATCGGGAGGGGGGGGGGGGGAGCGTGGGAACTGCCCCAAGCCCGAGTGAGTGAGAATAGTGAATGAGAGGGGTGATGGTAACGAAAGTGACTACCCCCTCACAGGTTTTGAAGTTTTGTTGTATATCAAAATTATATTCCTTAGCAAAACTATAGTATGAAAACAAACAATGTACTTTTTTCACACTTCACTTTTCTACAATATTTACTTATACCTTTTGAAGGATATTATGCGAGGGAGCATAGCTCCCGAGCCAGAAGATTTTTGCATTTTTATTTGCCTAAACGCTGCACTTTTGGGCCCTCCAGAGTGGTGCAGTCTTTAGTCATTATTTGCTGTACATTATTTTTGTGCACTTTTTCAAATTTTCCGGGGGGAGGATCCCCCCTTCAAAAATCGAGGGGGGACGTGTGCCCCCGCCCCCCCCGGGATCGCCGCCCCTGCTTTGATTTATCAGTATAATATTGTAGCGTCACCGCCCGCTTCCTTTTTGCGGGCCGTCTCCTTTTTTTTTTCTTTCTTTTTTTAAAGAAAAAAAAACTTTAAAACACTGCTAAAAATGATCTATTTCTGATTTTAAAAATAATAAATAAAATGCCGGCGGCCATCTTAAAAAAATAGCCCGACTGTCAGGGAAAATGTACCGAGCGGCCATTTTGAAGAAAAAAAAAGGGCCTCCTCCTTCCTATTTTTCAAAAAGGCAGGACGCTAAACATGTTTGTTTTCATTGGCCTCATTTATAAGCCTATCAATTACAGTGTCGCAATGGCAATTACCTTAAACTTCAAGATCTTATTCCGAAAAGATTGTGATAACCAACGATGCAAAAATAAAGTTAGATGGACCTTACCTGAGACTCAAGCAGGGAGAGTGCCGTCTGAAGAGGAGACAGAGCATCCACCACAGCAATGTGAGCTAGATCTTGAATAGATTTAGCTGATTCCACCAAACCCATCGTCTGCTGCTGGCCTTTCATCTCATCAACGAACACCAGCATCACCCAGACAACTCCCGCCAAAAACTTGAGAGAGGCATCCCTCTTCATCCTCATTTCAGTCACACTTTCTTTCTTCGAAAGGAGAATTGCTAACACTAGAACAAGTTACTTAAGAATCATATGACAAGAATAATCCTTATTGCCATGCTTATATAGAGTTAGTGGCCACCTTCGCCCTACTTGGTTCTGAAAGTGCATTCTCCGGTGCTTGCATTTTAATATCATTTGTGTTTTATCGAACACGTTTATCAATTCAATTATAATTAGGAAAACCTTGTCCTTAACACTTATCAGTTGTTGCACAGGTGTTGATCTTGGAACTAGTGCATGTCAGTATGATTGGGAAGTTGAAAGCTTTTCGTAAAAATACAAAGAAAATTACCCTAATCTACATTGACTGTGTCCATAGTTTCCTGGACTTGAAGATAATGCTTAAGGGAGATTGACGATCTTCTTACTTCGTATATTTTTCCAGGTAATCTTTTTTTAAATAGATTCATATCATAGACTTCCTATTTTGAAGAAAAAAAGTGATCAAAAGAAGATTGAACTCATTTTCAACTTCTGGAAACCCATGTCAAGGGAGTTTTGTTATCTATCTAATCTGGTTTTCCTATGCAAACTTCCCTTTTGAAATATAAAACAATGGACTTTTGATTTTAATGTAATTTTAACATAACGCTGAAATGTACTTAAATATTTCCTAAATTATCACAATAAGTATTCTAAATAAAAAGAAAGAATCAAAATTGAACCAAACTTTATTGGAATAGAAAAAGAGTCATAACAGAAGAAGAAGTTACCAAGTGAAAAATACAAACTGGAACCCCAAGTTTTCGAACTTACCAACAGGTTTTATGAGGGTTGTGCGTGTATGGCAAGAAGATATGTCACAATTGTCTTTGTATTGCCTGATGGGTACATTATGCCCGTTTCATAATATGCGGAATGCAATGCAGAGTAGTCCTAGAACGCTTGCACTGTGTTCTTTTTTTACCATATTCAAAACAAAACATTAGCTCAATCTATTTGATCAATAAAATTCACTTTTGGTGCTCTCATCAGTTTCTTGACAGGTTTTCATTGAAATTGACTAGAACTTATCGAATCATTTAATTACCTTTCCCTCCCTCCAGGGGCGGCCGAGCGACTTCCAAAGTGGGGGGGGGGGGGGAGGGGGCACCAAGAAAAAAAGGGCACCTACAAAGGGAAATCTCAAAGCAAAAATATACAATTTTGTAGACAATGGTATATACCCCTACATTGTGATTACAATTATCAGGGATCATTTCAATATTTGTTTCACGTTATACACCATACAAGGTATTGCTTTGCAGTTGGGTTTGATTGTCTAAAAGAAATTTTGCGAGCGAGGAGCCCCCATCAGATTTTGATGGGGGCATTAATAAGATATTATTATATATTGTTAACAGGGACATTATCAGAGGTAAAAAGAGGCACTTATCGAACCTGAAAAGGGGCAATGACCAGATATGAAAAGGGACACTTATGTGAAAGAAAAAGGGGCACTTTTACTAAGGAAAATGTGCATTAGTTAAAAGAAACTGGGCACCGGTCATATTTTAAAGGGGCATTTATCGGAGATGAAGGGGGCACTTATCTGAAGTGAAAAGGAGTAACTTCTCGTAACTGAAAAGGGGCATTTACCAGAGAAGGGGCACTAATGAGAAGGGGAAGGTGCTCTTTTTTAATGGGGCACTTATCATTAGGATAAAGGGCACGTATTAGAAAGGAAGAAGGGCACATGACTTGTGCAAATAGAAGGTGCGCTTATCCGAGTTAAAATAGGGATAGTCATTAAAAGGGGAAGGGGCACCTCTTACATAGGAAAAGGGGCACTTGTCAAAGTAAAAGAGGCACCTCTCAGATTTAAATAGGACCATTATCAGAGGTGAAGGGGGAACTTATCAAAAGTGAAAAGAGGCACTTCTCGTACCTAACTAGGGGCACTTACTAGAGAATGGAAAATGGACACCTTTTGCAAAGGAAAATGAGGACTCGTTGAAGGAAAGGGCACGTGTCCAAATAAAAGGGGCACTTATCAGAGTTGAAAAGAGGAAGGAGCACTTTTACAAATGAAGAGGGGCACTTTTCAAATTAAAAGGGGCACTTTTCCTAGGTAAAAAGGGGCACTTCTTAAAAAGTTAAAGGGGCACTTTTCCTAGGTAAAAAGGGGGACTTTTCGGGTGGTAGAATTAGTGGGGGCACTGTGTCCCGTCTGACCCCCCCCCCCGGAGGGCCGCCTCTGCCTCCCTCCTTTCCTTCCTCCCCTTCTCTGTCTGTCTGTCTCTGTCTCTCTCTGTCTCTCTCTATCTCTCTCTCTAACTCTCACACTCACACTATAGTTATTCTTCTCCCCCTCCCTCCCTCAAAACCACGCGCTCTCGCTCCCTCCCTCTCCCTCTTTCTCTCTCTCTCTCTCTCTCTCATCTTTTTTTTTCTCTGTAGTCTCAAGCTCTCAAGAATTTAGGGGGTCGTTCTGGGGATGTGTGTCACCACCCTGCCACCCCTTCCTGTCCGCTCCAGTCACCCTATATATCTTGCTCCTTTCCCCATCCCCGTTATCGACGCCCTGATTTCGACCCTTACGTCTATTTGGCCGAACTAAGTTTGGGCATGTTTACTATAATTGGTATTTAGACGACTTATTCAATGTGCGTAATTTGCTAGCTACTCTATTTATTTCTGCTAGCTCGAGGTCGGTCGCGCCGCGCTCCCTAGCTTCGCTGCATGCATACGGTATGCACCACTAGCACTGCAGCTGATCTTGCTCGACAGTGTTGTTATGTTATGTTGATCTCGATTCCGCGGAGATCCCCGGAGTCTGCTGCTAGCTAGCTACACATAACATAGTTCAAGTCTTTGAACTTCTTGATGACAAGTCATTTGGACGTTGGCATGTTTGCCTGCATTGTTTTGTGTTAATTTTTAGATACTGAGACAAAACCATGGCGGCTACGGAAGATGGAGGATTTTCCTCCCCTAGCTCAACAAACTTTCTGCCCGGTGGCAATGATCCAATACAGGAGGAAATGTACACACCTGTTCGAGTGCTTGGAAAGGGAGCTTTTGGTGAAGCAGTTCTGTACAGGAAAACAGAGGTGAGAGAGGTCTATACTCAGCATCAAATTTGATAACATGTCGTGTTTAATATTGAAGAAGGGGCGGGCCTAGCCCTAGAGGATGAAGCCAGAATGGATGGTGGTAGTTGTCATGCCAGTGTCAGTGAGCTAACAGTAACAAAACTAAAAGTTAATGTGAGACACTTAGATCTAGTCTTAGAGAGAAACTTGAGATGAAGATGCCTTGAGTTACAATACTGGTAGGCCAATTTACATTGCAGAAAAAACAGTTTAAAAACATTATCTTTTTACATACCATTTACCTACAAAAAATAATGGCAACGCCCATTAAAATATGTTGGTGTTTGCTAATTCTGTTTTTTTGTCGCTTGTCGCTGCTCTGCAAGTGATCGCGAGGAGTGTCATGTCAGCACCTGAACAATTCATTAGTGTTTTGAGAGTGAGCATTTACACTGCTAAAACCGGTGGAGTTTCGGCCAGTATTAAAAAGAAACGCAATCCAGAAGTGGATTTTTTGATCCGGGTTTTTCTTTGTATTAATGAGTAGTATCCTAGCGCTAGCTACCTAGCAACTAGACCAAATTTTCCGTCTCTGTTCGTTAAGCCCCCCTCTTATTTGGGTAGGGTCGGCTCTCTCTTTAGAGCCGACCCTACCCAAATAAGAGGCTTAACGAACGAAAGAGACGGAAAATTCGGTCTACCTATCAACTTCTGACAAAACTCTTGAATGTGAGAAAAACGGATTGTATTTGCTTGCAGTGTAAATGCCTCTAGTCTAGTGCTGTAGTTCTGAAGTGTTCACGGTATACACTGAAGGTGGTAATAACCCACCAATTAGGAGGTAACCTGAGAATAATGGCTTTCTTACTAACTGATCAGATGAGATTTATGTTATGTTATGTTTTGTCTTCTGTTTCATTTTCTGATTTCATTGCATTACCATTGATAGATGCAACAGTGAGAAAAAAAATATTAAGGAAAAACATAATAATCCTTAGTAACTAGGGTCTATATAACTTTTGAAAAATGGAAAAATCATTCAAAAGGATGATGAAATGATTATTAATGGGATGATAACACTACAGCTCTGGATGATAATGGTAGGGATTTTCACACATGCACTTATACATCTGCAAGAATCTTCAGCAGTGAAGGAGGCAGATTATCCTGAAGAAGAAGAAGAAGATATTTTAGAGTTATCATAATGTATTACTAATAATAGATATAATTGTTTGTCAAAATTAGCAAAATTTGCCTGCTTTGCATTTGAGAAAATTAGCATATTTTCTTTTCATTAATAGAGGTGTATTATTTGTATTTTTAATTGAAAGCAAAGATTTTAGGAAATAAATAAATCCAGTGATACACCTGTTTTTGAGGGATGAACTTATCATCAATTTTGTATGATACACAAATCGGTCATGACATATAGTCAAGTAACTTATCTGTAATTACCACCACCCCATGTTGGTCATGGTCACTTTGATTATTAAAGTCACCAAAGTTATGTTCTCAAGCAAATAAGATTGATATAGTATTCTCAATCAAACATTGTAGGAAATTTTTACAATTTTAGCTTTGTGTCATGTAATTTAAGAAAATAGAAATAAGAAAGGTAATTTCTGTGCATTTTTCATCCACAGGACAACTCATTGGTTGTATGGAAGGAGGTCAATTTGACACGTTGCTCCGAGAGAGTGATGTATGATGCTCAGAACGAGATAGAGATCCTCTCCATGCTCAATCATGCAAATATAATCTCCTACTTCAACCATTTCTTAGATGATCAATCTCTCTTCATTGAAATGGAGTATGCAAATGGTAAGCTAAATGCTTTCAAAGCGAATCTTTTAACTTATTTAATTGTAGAAAAAAGTGTCAGTTTCATGTATTCCATGCAATAGAAGTGTCGTAGTCAAGTGGTTTAAGCGCTTGACTTGAAATTCAAAGGTTGTGGTTCGATCCCTGACACAGCACTAATGTCCTTTGGCAAAGCATTAATCTACATTTGCCACTCAATACCTAAGAGAGAAATGGGGACCCGGTAGGATGACGCAAGCATTTGTGTTAGTAATTGCCTATGCCCTCACGGTGACCATACATGTACAGGGGTGTATGGTAGGAATACTCCCCAGGGAGTGGAGATGGTGCACATTGTATGCGAATGAATCCAATGACCGGGGTAATAATATCTGTTAAGCGCTTAGAGACGGTATTCCGTATTAAGCGCTATATAAATCCACATTATTATTATTATTTTTTCCAATGGGTTGGAAGTTGATTTCTAGTTTCAGTCTCTATTTTCAACAGTTACAGGTACTGTACATGTAATACACAGCTACTGTCATGGTCATTGACTTTGAGAAAATGTGTTTTCCTTGGTGCTTCTAGGTGGTCAAAGACAAACTCAACAATCAGTTATCTATCATTATTAATTGAAAGATCATATCAAACAGATCAAACTAAGATTTAAGAGAATAGAGTGGATGGGCACTGTGAAGCTGATGGTGGGTATTTGACTATTTGTACAAATGATGTTGTTACTGTATTGTAGTTTATTACTGGCAGCATAGTGACTTTCTTTTGAAAGTGGAGTAATTCAGTCAAATCAATTTGAATAAAAGTTATATCGCCTAAATCACTAGGCCACCATTTATCATAGGTTTTATTTCCCAGTATTTCTAAACAGTATATCAGCTCTATTACAAAGTGCATTTCTTTAAAGCTATTTTTATTTTTCAACTTACACGTGTACCTGAATTTATTGACATTTGCCATTATAATTTAACGATCTCTAATATCGTCTCTTATAACATTGTGTAATTGAGTACATGTGTGTACTTCTCATCCCTTATTATCACTTTCAGTAAAGAGCAAACTGGTTAAAAATATCATTCTGTACATACATGTACATGCCATGGTAATGAATATTTATGTTTCTGGAAACGATTATGAATTAAGTATTACAGATTGAAAATTATCTTATTCGTTTTCAGGGGGTACTCTGTATGAGAAAATTGTTCATCAAGATGGCACACTGTTTGAAGAAGAGGTAACAATTTCCATCACTTTGTATTGATCACATTTAGTTCATACAGTGTAGCTCGATTTCTTCTACTAAGAAAAATATGAATCGGTTTGCAAGTTTTAATTAAGTTTGCACTTCTGTTTGAAATGTTTTGTACTTCACATGTCACTTTATACCATTATTCAAGTGCAACTGTAACAAGCAAGGTTTTTAAAGGAAAGTGTCTTGTTATGATAAAGCTGTCTCAGTGTACGATTGTATTGTGTTCCATTTTAACAGTAAAGAATCATCTTGTAGAAGTGACCTTGATAACCTCAAAACTTCATTGTCATGAGGCAACACCTCTCAACAAGTGTCGGTGTGTCATACAGTACATGGGTGTATGCTGCCTTCCACCATTGCAAAGGTGTTGGTTAGTGTTGTGTGGGTCTGTCATGTACCTTATATTTCTGTTAAATAAATGCTTGTTTTATATAAAAAAAAATAAAGGCCCAATTACTATATATTTCTTATTCTGCTCCTTTTCAGGAACCAATGTTCTGTATCAATGAATTTAAATTTAATTGGATTCTTAGGTAATCGGGACGAAAGTTTATTCAGATTTTGAGGATGAATATACATACATGTATACAGTGTACATGTAGATGTAAGTTTGATTTATTGAACAAATGTAATGTAAGGATAAAACCTCTTGCATGAAGAAATGTGTGAACTATTATAATCTTGGAACATTTGTATTTTAAAACAACCAATGCCTTAATTTGTGTGTGTGCTTTGTACATATTAATTGAAAGCATCCCTATATATATTTTTATCAGAAGCAATTAAAACACTGTGTTAATATTACATTCAACTTGCAGTTGGTGTTATGGTATCTTTTCCAAACGGTGTCTGCTGTGGCCTATATCCATCAAATAGATGTTCTTCACAGGTAAACTATATTTGGACATTTATTATTGGGTGATGCAGGATACAAACTTAAAAATACTATGCATTGACTGCTGTGTGCACAGAGCTGTTAACAATCATGAAAACGTAAAGAATTTAAATTCAAATCTTTCTGATGCCATTCTCTATTATTTTCATCTGTGCAACATAAACTTTTACATTTGTGGGGCTGCCACCGGAGGTTATGTACAGCATGTCTAAATTGACTTTTGCTTGTGTATAATTGATTATTATTTTTTAACCCCTTCTTATCGATTTCAGAGATATCAAGACACTCAATATATTCATGACCAAATCTGGATTGATAAAAGTGGGTGACTTTGGCATCTCAAAGGTTTTAGGGGATGATAAGATGGCAGAATCGGTAAGCAGACTTTTGTTCAAACCAGTGGACTGTGTGTTTTCTTCACTTTGCTACATGTAGAATTTTCAAATTATGAATGATAAGAACGATTGAAATGTACATCTTGAATTTCCCTACAGTTTTTTCCATTTGTATTCGACTTTAGACTTTGTATGATGTCTCTAATGTAGATAATTATATGGAAAACTGTTCCAAATTCCATTACAGTGAAATAGCTAATTTGACTTCTTGAATTGTCTGTATACTGTACATTTGTTGAGTGATTTATTATTATATTATTGTATCTCCAATTTTTTTATGATCTGTTTTAGATGCTTTTCTATTAAATGCTCTCAAGCTTGGAGTTTCCTTAAAGACTGATATCAATCCTGGTTTAAATCATCAAAAGAACCAGTGTTGACTGTACATCACTTTATTTTTATTGGTTCGATTTAGATCAAAACTTGTTTTGGTTCAGACTTGAACATAAAGTCACCAACCCTGTCCTTTATGAAAATAAATTGTCCATGTAGATACATTGACTTAATATTTTGTATGCTTTGTGTTTATAACAGGTGGTTGGAACCCCTTTGTACATGTCACCTGAGTTAGTCAAAGGGCAGCAGTAAGTAATAAGGAAGACCTAAATTTTGTCATCAACTTTCAAATGTAAATTTAATGGGGGAGGGGGGGGGGGAATGGAAATAAAAAAAATTCAGATTGATTATAAGATCTCTTACACTAGGAATACAGCAAAGTATGTTTTGTTTCTCTAGGATAAGATGTTTACATTTTCATGCAATTCAAATGCAATGTATGACATTCTACACTGTACAGGATAAGTAGGCCCAACAATATCTGTTAAAAAGCAAGATTTAGATTATGGAAGTACAATAGTCAACTCAGACAATATTTTTTGACAAAATTGTAGCTGCATATTTAAAATGTTCATTTAACACACACAAATTATCTTAATAACTGCATATAATTTCCCATGATATTTATTACGATAGTAAAGTAAAGAAATCTGTATTTGTCACATACTTTGTCATATTCTTAATTTTTGGAAAACTAATGCAGTAAATTATTTTAATAACAAAGATGTAAAAAAGGATATTATTCTTAAGCTTATTCAATCGAATATGTTATTTTTGCTTTCAGATACAATGCTAAGAGTGATGTATGGGCCATAGGATGTGTGCTATATGAACTTCTCACTCTCAGGAGAGTATTCGAGGCTTCGGTAGGAGAAGTTCTTTTATTTCAACCTTTTAAAAACCTATCTGGGTGATACATTCATAGAGGCTTTAAATTGTGTTTAAATTTTTCATTGTTCTGGAGTGGGCTAAATCAAATAGAAAGACTTGAGTGTAATATTTTAATGCTGTTTTACAGCTGTGCATTTAAAACAGATTAATAAGCTTGTTAGAAATCATGATGTAACATGTACATTGTAAATTATACATTAAGCTTTACATGTAAGACTATTAGTGCAGTAATGAAAATAAGAATGAATGTTGGATGTAATTAAAAGTTATTTCTGATTTATATTTGAAAAATGATTGTGTGAGTGGTCGAGAATAGACCTACTCTTGTAGGATTGTAAATCAAACTTAGATCATTGTTCAATGAAATAATTTCTTGATCACAAAATAACGATAATATCTCATAGCTAGGAGGGCGTTAAAGTCATATCATGTACCACAGCAGTAATGCCCTTCTGTCTCTCAACAGATGATGGGATAAGAGAGAGAGAGAGAGAGACATGGGAGCATTTTAAGATTTCTTTTTTTTTTGCTTTACAGAATCAGCTGAAGGTTGTATGGGGCATTGTACAGAAAGAACATGAAGACATTGATGAACGATACAGCAAAGAGATGCACAGCCTAGTTACACAACTCCTTGCCAAGGTACCATTTTTAATTATTGGCGATTGGGATTCAGTCAAGGGATTTCTAAAACAAATGTGTGGAGCAAAGAAAAAGAAAGGGGGAAAAAAAAGAGAAAAATATGCTTTTATCTGTGATATGTGATGATTTGTAGGATTGTTTGTTCATATGTTTCTGTTTATTGTTTAGCTTGGACCCCTTTGAAGTACAGCTATTAGCAATCCACTCCATATTTTGTCACTGTTAAATTTTAAAATATTCTGTCAGTACAGTGTGGTATTATTCTGTCAAGCCATGTACAGTTTTCCTTTATCAGGGATTTAGATTGTCCTAGTGCACTCATACCAATGGATGGGCGTTAAATGATTAATTGTGAAATTCAAGTGTCTGAGAGTAAATCAAGTAATTCCAGACTACTGTAATGTAGCTTGTGTATAAATCATTTATATTTTCAAGTCCTGACAGGTTGGTTTTAAAACCTAGGATGTACAGTCATTACTTGTGGGAAAGAAACTCTTGAACGCAAGAGAAGTAGAATAGAAATCACTATTGATAGACCACACATGAGAGTGAAATGACCTCGTGACAAATCTAGTGTGGGCTGACAAGGGGGAAACAAAACACCCTCGACTCTTAATTGGTGCTGACATACGGGCAGCGTTGGCATAGCAACACTGCCATATCAATATGTTTCAACTTTCAAGTATTTAGTCATATTCCTCAGTTTTTCTTGTTTGTTTTCTGTTTATAAAGATTCATTGAGCTTCTGTTGTATCTGAACTTTTTTTGAAGGAATGTTGATTGTGTTGATTTCTTTTTTTGGCTTTGCACTGCTCACTGTCTGCTGACTAAGCCAGTATTATTGACAATCTGTTCAGATACAGTAGTAAACAGTTAAACTATTCTGAATCTTTTCCTGCTTAGGACCCAGAAAACAGACCAAGTGCAGCTGAAATAATGGAAAATCCGTTACTAAGTGACAAGAAAAAGTAAGCTTCATATTTTTTCTACATTTCTTTTAATTTTCCTGTTATATTTACTTCTTTTTTTTATAAATACTTTTTAAATCATTTTTATTATTATTATTTTGTTGTTGTTGATTTGTTTGCTTTTGTTTTTGTTTGCTAGAGATAAGGGGTAGGAGGGGAAGTATTGTGAGTGATGTACTTGTCATTCTGAATGAAATAAAATTTTAGATGTAAATATACACTGGCTTTTGTATTCTTACAGCTATTAGAACAGGAATGCATAAGATTAGCAAATGTTAATAAACATTTTTAAAGTGATTTCATTTTTTTTTCTTCTTATGAGAATATGTATGACTTACAATCTGTACTACTATATCAAGATACAGTGATAACTGTGTTCTTTGATCTTTGATTAATATAGAGAAAGAAATAGAAAGGTTTGGGAGCTGAATGGCATCGTGAGGAGAGCTAAAAGTCAGAGCAGCTTTCAAGCAGAAACAGTTCCTGTTGTTACCTTCACAAACAGTGAGGTATGTATGTCATAGAACTCATTGCCTGGTCAGATCACACCTCCTTCTTCTGTCATCCCCACTTTTGCATTATTTTATTTCGGCCTTATTTACCGGTACCTCAAACACTCTTTGGGTAGATGAGAAAAAGGGGTCGAACTGTTTTAGTAATTATGATGACTGTTGTTGTTCTTATCATCATCATCATCATCATCATCATTAGTAGTAGTAGTAGTAGTAGTAGTAGTAGTAGTAGAAGTATCATCATATTCATCAACATCATCATCATCATCATCATCATCATCATCAGTAGTAGTAGTAGTAGTAGTAGAAGTATCATCATATTCATCAACATCATCATCATCATCATCATCATCATCACCATTAGTAGTAGTAGTAGTAGTAGTAGTAGTAGTAGTAGTAGTAGTAGTAGTAGTAGTAGTAGTAGAAGTATCATCATATTCATCAACATCATCATCATCATCATCATCGTCATTAGTAGTAGCAATTCTCTTATCATTATTATTATTAGTAGTAGTAGTAGTCAAAGTATTATCATCTTTATCATCATATTCATCATCATCATCACAGTCATCATCATCTTCAGTATTTGTTTTCTTTTTCTTGAGTATAGAATGCACATAAGCTCTCAAGTTTATGCTATTTTGACCTTTCCCAGACCTCATTATTATTTACTAATACACTTTCTGACCCATTTCTACTTAGCACGTAGATCTAATTGATTGATCCTAGTTGCACATACAGAGTACAAAATATGATGGATGTTTTCATGATTAATTAGATTACTTTCTATTACCCCAAAGATGCAGCTGTGTTCTGCCATTGTTGAAGCACTAATGATGCACTGCCTTTTAATTGTTTTATCATTATTTTTTTTTTTTAAATTGTCATTGTCTACAACTCTACATGTATATTCATGTACCGGGTACACATAAGTAGCTGATATTTGATAGATATTAGGCTGACATGCACAAGAGAATGATTGACAAATACAGAATGGTACGTTCCTTTCAGTGTGTCATTGAGTCATGACAAATCTGATTAATAAAGTCATTGCCTCATGCTGTGTATTAGCCTACATATATAGATATATAAATAGCAATGATACATTTGATAGTCAATTGCCTGCATGCATCCTTTGCTAAAAATATGTGTGCAATGTAAAAGCTGCTCTAGTTTTGTCTTACATGTAACTCATAATGTACAATCACATGGCTAGGCTTGTCAGTAAGCTGTGGTGATAGTATTCAATGCTTCTAGTTTTCAAATGTCTTTTAATTGATGATTGATGAGTACTTATGATGATATATAATATGTACAGTAGATGACCTGAGGGCTTTTTTGTTGTTGTTTCTGTTAGGTATACTCCCATGGGAATTAATTGCAGTATCAGTTAAAGTTCAATCAGTTAAAGGCAAATGGAACTATAGATATAAAACTATTATCACATTATTCCCAGTTCCATATATTTGCTACATACTGTACCTATGTGTTTATGAAGTTTAGGTATAGGGTATTAGGTATATTTATTTTGTAATCTACTAAATCTACCTTGAATTAGGTATTCTACTGGGGAGGAGGTCGCCTAACTCCGCTGAAGCTGGAAGCATTCAAAGGTGGAAACCGTGCCTTACAGGTAGCAGCAGGCCACTCTCACTTTGCTTCTGTCACAGTAGAAAAAGAGATCTTTACCTGGGCTGTAAGTATAAGATTAAGATGGAGGAGGTCTCGTATTAGACCTAGCACATCATTGTGCCAAAAAACTCTTGCTTCATTCAACAATGTCAGGGCAGGTCCCATTTGACTGATAACAATGATAATAACTGAAGGTCATTTGCAAGTCAATGTCCTAAAATATATATATATATATATATAATATAGGTCCCTTTTAACTAATTCATCATAATGAGACTTCTTCAGCATCAATATTTCTTGGATTGGTTGCATGACAATACTGAATGCAGAACCTTATCCACATTACATAGGAGACTGATTTACAGTTCTTCTTATCCGTCAAATAAGACTGGCTCTTTATGTGTTTTATTGTACTAGTGATATATAATATGTGACCCGGCACCACAAAACCACCAAAAAGTCGCAAAAAATTATTTTCCTGATTTCATCTGATTATGAAAGAAGAAGTTCTCCTCATTAAAATGGTATATTACTTGTCCAAATTGAAGCTTCCTAACCCTTTCAATTTAGTGAATGAAAAGAGCTGGTGAGGGAGGTTACTGGTATTAAATTGTGAGAAAGAGAGCTTTAAAGTTTGGGGCTATTCAAGCATGCGGAGCAAGCAAACCACAGGGAAATCAATAGAAGGGTGAATCAAAAGGCCATAGCAACCACTATGAAGAGATTTTCAGATTAGGCTGAAATTTGGCCTGATGGTCAAACATAGTCTGTTCATTATGTTTCTGAGGTTTTAATGTGTGGACTTAAGTCTTTCATAAGTTATTATGTTGTAAATGTATAGAGTTGTAATTGGACAGATTAAGTGAACTGCAACATAGTGCCGAGACACCTGCACTAGACAATGCCTATTCATGGTGGACCCGGAGTCTTTTTGTTCCCCCTTACATAACACTGCTTGTCACCTATCTTGTTTTGTATACATCTGGGCAATTATTTGTAACCACATTATCAGGAATTCTCTCGTCGCTGTCTTGCCCGAAGTGTTCAGTAAGCAAAGCTGTAAGGTTGGCCTGATCCCCCGCAGCTAGCCCACGCATCATCGCTTCGTTGACCGCCCGAGCTACCCGGGCATCTGCGTTGGTGCACCCCGCTACCATCCCACGGCTCTGCTCACGTACAAAACCTGGCATTGTAACGACGTTGTAGACTTTTTCGCAACTTGTCACTCTCAAATGTATAACATATAATAATGTTCTTACTCTTGATCAACAAATTCTGGATATGTGATGTACAATCAAGCTACTCAAAGTCGTTAACGGAGAATATAAGATGAACGCAAATCTGGAACTCGGATGTGAAAGCGGATACAAACAAAATGGCGCGCCGCACTGATTGCTATAACGGACCAATCACAGCCCGCGTAGCACGACCCGTTAGCAACGACCGACCATTTCCGGACTACGATAATTTCGCTCGGGAAAAGTGATCAAATTTTGGAAGAGACCGAAGGCTGTGCGAAAAAAACTGGTCTAGAAAAACCGTTTAAAACACATCTTCTACTATGTTTTAGACTTCCAAATTTTGATACTAGGTACAGAAAAGACCACTCTTTCAGAAAATGCAAAAAAACAAAAATCTATTTTTTTCACCTAAATTGACATTTTAGCTGATTACGGAGAATCGCTGGTTGCGACTTTTTGTTGGTTTTGTGGTGCCGGGTCACATATATAGTTAGTTCATTGAAGTTCTTTCTTTGTTTTATTAAAGCCACACTGTACTACTTGTAGATACTTGCTCCCTCTATATAGAAAAGAATGCCTAATCGGTGACCATTGGTCCCCCATGATCCTCTTTTTCTTATGTTAATCGAGAGCTGAGTTGATGAGATGCTTCTTTGACAATCAGGCTTACATGAAATTACCAAGTCCCGAAAAGTCATCTGAGTTAAGTCTTTGCAAGATGATTTTAAAAACATATTTTGTTTGTGCCACATATTACTATCTTTCGTAAAAGAATCAGATCGTTTCATTTCAGGATTAACATTTCAACCCACTTGACCTTATTGTTTAGAATGTCCATGGTGGTCAAGCATTGGTTGGTCAGCTTGGACATGGAGATACAGCTTGTTACAAAGCTCCTAAGAGAGTTGAGAAGCTACAGGGAATCCCTATAAAGGCTGTTGCATGCGGAGAAGAGTTCACTGCATGTGTTACAGGTTAGTCTGATCTATTACAGTCATCAAACTGATAAATCAAACATATATATTTGTTATGTTTATAGGAGGTTTGCAGTGCTGTTAAGGCCTGCAATATTTGTACTTCTTATTATCCCCTCGCCGACGAAGTCGGAGGGGATATAGTAACGCTGCCGTCCATCCTATCGTGCGTGCGTGCGTCTGTCCATGCGTCCGTTCGTAACAAATTTGGTTTACGATCGATAACTTCAGTAATGTTTGACAAATCTTAATGAAATTCGATATGAAGGTACATGATATCAAAATACAGGCTAAGTTCGATTTCGGGGTATGTAGGTCAAAGGTCATAGCTCATTAAATATGCGAAAAAATACACATCTTGTTTCCGATCGATAACTTTAGTAATATACAGTAGGCTTGCGGGTGCACCATGTGAGAGAGAGAGAGAGGATTGAGGAGTCCTGAAAAGGACTCTGACTCTGTAATCTTTCTTGGGGGTGTGTAGTCCTGAAAAGCCGACCATCCATGTCCACTCCCCGATGACTCAAGCCCACACGGTCACCTATTTTTCCCCAACGTCCGCACCCCGTTGACTTAAAGGCACACTGTCCTACTTGTAGCTACTTGCTCCCTCTATATAGAAAACTTCCCAAATTGGTGCCTGTTGGTCCCCCATGATCCTCTTTTTCTTATGTTAAATGAGAGCTGAGTTAATGAGATAACCACCTGTCACAGTAACCTTGATGGCTCGTTGTGTGGTCTAATCCCTTCTGGCTGAAGTAGTAAAGCCTACCTTTAAGCTCATGCACGCCAGCTATTCTCCACTCCTGGCGACGGATAGTCAACCTGTTCAAAACGTCGAGCCACTCATCCTCTCCAAGCGCTATAGTTCTCCTTAGAACTATAAGCTAAGAAAGATAACAAACAGTCATTTTCAGGACTCCTCAATCCTCTCTCTCTCTCTCACATGGTGCACCCGCAAGCCTACTGTATATCTACATCACCATGCAAGCCGACACTTACAAGCAGTATCTAACTTTAGTAATGTTTGACGGATTTTAATGAAATTTGATATTACTGAGAGTATCCAAGTCACCCGTGGGCTTGTAATAAGGATCCCCTGAAATCGTCATTCATGAAAAGAGACATATTATGTGACAGGCTGTTTCCCCATTCCTTTCCTCTGCAGATGAAGGACAAGTCTACACATTTGGCTCTGACTACTATGGTTGCTTGGGGAGAGGTGAGGACTACGAACCTGAGGATGATGATGATGATGATGAGGAAGAAGTGAAAAGTCCCATCCTGGTATCCTTCTTTAACGAGAGACCAGTGAATAAGATCTCCTGCGGTGATAACCACATTCTAGCTTTAACCAAAGACAAGCAGGTCTACTCCTGGGGGTGCGGAGAGTTTGGTAAGTCTTGGGTTTTATGTGTCACTGCATGTATTATACTTTTGTATAAAGCCTAACGAGGTATATATAAAACTAGAAGTGATTGGCCCTTTTTCCCATTTGTCTTATGTCCCATAAGAGTAATCTCTTTGGATCTATGTGATTTTTGTTTACATTTTAGTTCCATTGGCTCAGCATACTGTTTAAGGTTTAAGGGTTAAGGTTCAGTGGTGGGGTAAGGATTAGTTTATGGTTGGAATCAATTGCCATGCAGTTATAGAAGCATAACACATAATGTGTCCACTGCTCCCTCTCAACATTGGATAGAAGAGTGTAAAATGTTTTTGTTTTTTTTTGGGGTGGGGGCAAAGTGTTCTTGCTAATCCAATTTAGCATGAAAATGAATGTTATGTGAATATTTGTTTCTGAGCCTGTTCCATTGGCTCAGCATACCGTTTAAGGTTTAAGGGTTGGAATAAATTATCATGCAGTTATACAAGCAAAGTACATGATATTTTGGTTTTTAGATGTACCCTCCATAAATGCTTACCCGCATGTACTGTGTCCACTGCACCCTCACAAAATCGGATAGAAAAGTTTGAAATAATTTTTTCTGTTTTCCAAAATGTTCTTTCTAATCAAATTAAGCATGAAAACGTATGTTCTGTGAATATTTGTTTGCCTCTTCAAGGAAGTATGGACAATGTTGAGTTAAGGATACATGTATATTTGCAACACAGATGTATATATATTATTAATATTTGACTTGATTTGACTTGATTTAAACAGGCCGACTTGGACTTGGCAATGAGGATGATTATAAGCTGCCCCAAAAGGTAGGATTTCATGTTATGTTATGGAAGCTCATTTTACCTCGCTTAGCTGCTAGTGATATATTTTAATAAAATGGAGACTTTGTTTTTCATGTTGTATCTAGAAGTATATTTGCAGGATAGTGATATAGTTAGGGTTTACGTTATTGTAATCTGTATAAATGGATTTGTCTGTTAAGAGAGTGATCTCCTTTTTATTATAGGTAACGAGAATGAATAATAGCCAGCGGGTGATAATTATCAATGGGTATTGGCACTCTGTATGCATGTTGTGTGCTCCACTGGTTATTAATAAGATTAATGGAACACATGCCTTGCACTCATTACAGCCGGAAGCCTGGGACTAAGCCAGGAAAGAAAATGTAGCTATTCTAATATATTATCTTTCTTGAAAATATATTAAGGTTCTTTAAAAAACAGCAGTGTTTTTTAGATCTTTAATTGGAGAATAGATACTGAAACAGCATGAATGAAGTTAGATTAACCTAGTGAAAGGCCATGTATTACAGCTGTCACAGAAATATAGAAATGCTCATTGTTTTTGTAGAGACATCTAAAAAGCAATTACATTTTTTCTTCTTCATTTCTATAAGTAGTTTGAAGGAAGTTCTATTGTTACAGGATAATATAGCACATGAGTAGTTAAAGATTTGCTATTCTCTTTGAATAAGTACATGTGTATCACTTGAGATATTACAAGTTGATTTAAAAAGTACAACACCAGTACATCACAGTAATGGGGAGAAAGATTTTATTTTATATAGAAACTATGCTGTTATATTGATATTCTATTCTTTATCTTCCTCTTGCTTTCTCTTTCTATCTTTCATCTTTTCTCCCCTTCCCTTCCCTCTTACTTCCTTTCTCCCCAATCTCCCTCCCTCTGCTGTCTCTCTTTCTGTCTCCCCAGGTCACATTTCAAGGCAAGAAAGAGATCAAGACAGTGAGTGCTGGTTCTGAAGGATCCTTCTTCTTGACCACGGATGGCAAGGTGTATGCTTGTGGTAGCAATGAGCATAATAGATTAGGATTCAACACAGTCACAGCTGGTCTCAGGAAGAGAATAGTCAAGGTGAGATAAACAAACGCATTCAAGTTAGAATAATAGTATAAACAATCACAAAAGCTATACCAGCAGATAGAATAGATTAGTTTACCTAAGTCTTCAAAGTTTCTTCTGAAAGCCCTGTGGTGATAAGGTGCTTCTTTCCAGAATTCTGTGATGACTTAATAACTTTACTGGTTGTGTATAAAGCATTTCTCTAGATTGAATCCATGATGCTTTCATCAGATGTTGCTAGGCTGAGCAAACCTTGGCTACAGTGTTGAGGTCATGTCCATATCTTCAATTTTAAGAAGCATACATAACAGTAATGGTAAACCTCTGGGATCAATAATGACTGAACGGGTAGCAGTATTGAAATGATAGAAAAGATTCATTGTGTAAAATGTAAATTCAGATTATTGATTCAATTGTGTGAGACATAGTATAAATGGTATAGATGCAGTGATTCAGTGATGCCGAAATGTTAGTTGGTACAAAATCTTGTTTCAATGAATAAAAGATAACTATTATTAGAATAGAGAGATAATGTAATTGTTTTTCCTTGTTTTGTTTGCAGGAATGCTATGATATCCCATACAAGGATATTCCTACGTTGGTGAAACCTCTGAACAGATATAACATCAAGGCTGTATCAGCAGGACATACACACTCGGCTACTATTGACAGTAAGTAACATTGTGTAGAACTAGAAAACAAGATCATATACTTGCTGAAATATCCCTTCATAATCACTGAGGATGGAACATTTCAGGCTAACATGAGGTCACAAAAGGTCAAGTGACTCAATAAACAACTAACCTTTATCTTAAAAACTTGGTGTCAAAAGATGTGCAAGAATAGAGAAAGGAAATCTTCATGAATTGTGGTAGTTCAAAATACCTGACACAAATTTATTTCTCATTCTAAGGCACAACTTGTAAATAATTGATGGTAATTGCAGTTGCTTTTCTGTTTTGTGTTTAGATTTTGGTCGTCTGATCATGTTTGGTTCCAATCAGTATGGTCAGCTTGGTGTAGGAGACTGCAAGGGAAGATCAGGCATATGTGAAGTCAAAGGATTCCTCACCGGTAAACATGTAGTGACTGCTAGCTGTGGAGATGGCTTCACTATCATTGCTACGACAGGTATGCTATGTATCTCTTCACAGCTTCATCAGTTTCTGTTTTTCAAAGTCATGTAGATGTTAGCTCAAAGCATTTGTCAAGAGTGAACTCATGAAGTTGCATGCACGTTTGGAATATTTCAGTTTTTTCTTTCTCTTTGTTTCGGTATAGAATGCTAACTGTTGGTATGCACCGAAAGAGAAAAGCCTAACAAACCTGCCTAAAAATAGGAGTGCAACAAATTTACATTTTGTAGCTGAGATTGAATAATATAACCATACAGTGTTTGGGCAGTATTTTGTGTGTATACAATAAAATGTGCTGAAGAGAGGCATTTCAGAATTTAAATATGGGAGATTACATGTACTTGTATATTGATAATCCACTAACTTAATATATGAGCTATCTGATTTTTGTAGGTAATGGGTTGGTACCTAGAAACACATGTCTAATCTTAACCCATAATCTTTCTCTACCATTTTATTGATCCTTGATCGATGTTACTTCTGATTAATTTTACCCTTGCAGACAACCAGATCTTCTCGTTTGGCCATGTTGACAGCGGTCGTCTAGGACACGGTGATGATCTCACTGGGAGTCATAAGAAAAAACAATCCGTCTCTACACCTAAACCTGTCTTTGGATCGCTACATATGGTCTCTGGTCTCTCATGTAGACATTGGCATACGATCATCATTGCTGGTAAAAATCACTTAAACATCTTGAATATTGGAATCTAGAGATTGCATTGCTTTTAGATATTGGCATGATATAAATGCAGTGTAGCCAAGGGCTAGTTCAGCTCTGCAGTTGAAATAAAACATATGTGTAAATCACAATCATAAAGTCAGAAACTCTGAACCATTCCACGTGTTGTGAGAATTCATAGGGCGCGTTCATGCTTGATTTTGAAGGTAGAATGAGCGATCTGAAACGCTCATCGTAAACGCTCATCGTGATCGCAGTTCCACGGTGTAGCTGTTCATGCTTACTTCTCTGGCTCATCCAGGCAATTCTCCTTGTGTGGCATTGTGTGACCTTCACTGTGCATGCTACGTAGACCCACTAGAGGTCAGTGCGTTGACCCCATTTAAACGCGTTTACAATTGTAAACGCATCTTTTTGTGAGTTTACGATCGGCGTTCGTGATCGCCGTTTTTCGGTGATTCTACAAAAGTGAGCATGAACGCAAGCGTGTTTTAAACTAAACACGTAACAGATGCCTGATTCTGGCCGTCAAAATCAAGCATGAACGCGGCCATAGCCATGTGGGAATATTATCAGTAGTAGTAAATGATCTTCTGTGGTTCTATACTTGTGCTTTAATCTATCATAGGATTTGCGGGTTACAGGAAATACAAGTTTCATATGTGCCTAAACTTTTTACTTTATAGCAGATTTTATGAATGTGCCTAATTCATTAATATACCAAAACAATCGATGTTTATATTTCTTATCATTAACAGAAAAAGTGATGTCCAAACCGAAGACCCTCCGCAGCACACCACGGATGGATAGTAATTCAAGCAAAGGTAAAAACCCTCTCATATGCACTTTTCAAAATATATTATTAATTCATGGATTCTGTGTGTTGTTAATGTGGGTATAATTTCAAAACTAATTTTTCCTTGAGTTATGTTATAAGGTTATGCACACAGTGTGGAATTATCTGAATGGCAAGTGTGTTTTGCATTTCCTTGAAAACTAATCTGAGTGTGCTGAACTTTCCTTCCCTATGGGTGCTACTAAAAACACTAAGAGCATCCAAGAGCATCCAAGAGACTGTGAACAGTCTACTGACAGACAGCCGCAAATATCTGCCAAGGGCCGAGAATGAGTCTAATATATTAAACGCTGCCAAGAGCTACGTAGGTCATCATGACTTCTCATCAACATAAGTTCTATCAGCCTTGGCCATCTCAAAGGAGGAGTCTCTTAGCAGTCCTTGGATGTGCTGTTTGCTTGTGTTTGGCTCTGGTCTTGATGGCTCCTGGCTTTTCATGGCTGCTCTTGAAGGCTTTTAGCAGGATGGCTAGCTCTTTATGTACTACAAACTGTATATTGTGTGATAAGGCGGGTTTTAAAGATACTTTGTCCCTTTTGCAGCCAACATCTAATTCTGTAGAACTTTGCAGGAACTATGAATATGTCATGTATGTCCTATCTGTGAAATTTAAACATAAGCAGTGTCCTAGTATTCAAATTATGCAAGGAAACCTGTTTATCTTCTAGACTTCACTGTCAGACACTATTGAGTGACTGACATCTTTTTTCTTATGTAATAACATACCTAAAATGAGCTGTAACAGGTACATGAGCATTTGTCTACATCAATAACCCCTATACTTGTAATGGCCAAAATTAAATTGATTGAATCTTTGTGCAGCACCACAAAACATACGACCATTCAGTAAAAGGGTCTGAAAATCAGACTATTGCTTAAGCGATTGCAATCACTTAAGTCGATTCAACAATTAATGGTCGTTATATTCTCACTAAAAGCCAATTCCAAGCCCTGTCGTTTTGAGGGAAGTTCTAAATTAGTATTGTCTTTCAAATGCCGTTGGAATTGTTTAACCTTTTCATTTATTTGGCCTGCAAATGGGACATAGTACCTTTAAAGGAAGTGTATCTCTTATGTAGTGTTTTTTCAGCCTGGTGTAACTCTATCATGGTTCAGTGTATTTCCATATCATAACAATAATAAGTATGAAATTTTATTCCTAGTACAATCTTCCATCTAGAGTCTGTATAAGGACAAGAAATTATGACAATTTGCTACATGTGCATGCAGAATTGGATTAACCTAACATCATATACATTGTGTGCAGTGAAGTTGCAGTTTTCCTTTGATCTTTGTTTTGTTTAGTGAGTTCCCAACTCAGCCACGATAGTGTCTTTACAGCAGCCGTTGTTCAGGACGGTGAGAAAAACTCTCCCAACCAGACTCCGGAAAGAAGCTCAGCGAGTGTTGAATCACGGCCACAGGAGTCGTTAAAGCAAGAGCCATCAACCAATCACACGTCAGAAAACGTGTCACATAATGAAGGGTTGCACACAGGGGACTCTGGACAAGAGACTGGTGGGACTGGTAGCATGAGCCAACAAGAGGAGACCAATGGAAGAGGAAAGGATGATGATGAGAATGGTGAAGACAGCGCCATGCCACCATGGCTCAAAAATGTGAGTAAACCAAGAGTCTTATGAGTTGTATGTGACTGGAGTCGAGAAACAAGGCAGTATGGATAAACGTAGAACTATTAATCTAATGAGATGGATAACATTTAGGCGATATTAATTTTGTTGCCTTTGGCATACACTTTGAAGTGGGAATTGTCATGTTTTCTTAAATGTAAAACAAATAGGTTAACAAATTTGTTTGCTCGTGTGCATGTGTATAAGGTCATTAGTGTTAGTAGATGTTTAGTTATCATAAGTTGCTTTGAATGGTTTTTCGTTAAACAGAATTTGGGGGAGGGGGGTAGTTTCTTAAATTTATCTCATTAAGTTTTAAGTTGGCAAATCATTTGTTTAATTTTAATTTGTAGGAGCTGGAGAAAGCCGAGTTCATCCCCATGCCAACAATAGAGTCCATGAACAACGTGAGCACAAACTCCACCACACCCAATGCTGCTGCTCGGCCTCAGTACAACTCCACAGCAGCCAAACCACCATCGGGCAAACCTGAGTTGGACGGTTCGAGTTGTTCTGACAGTGGGTTCCAGCGTCCTCACTTTGTACCTCCTTTGAGCTTTGCAGCGCTATCACAGACTGAGGATAACTTTAAGATGGGCTTGGCTCAGGGCGTAGAGGTGGAGGCTCTCAGAGACAGGGTCACGCATCTAGAGAATGAGAACAAGAAGGTGAGTGCCTGCATGATATTCACACATTTTGAAGTGTTAAAAAACATAGTATGCATTACTGTTGACCCCTTTACTCACAACTGTGACCTTTTATGATTTCTCATTTCTTTGTTGATAATCAAGAAAAGATGCTTAGTTCAAGGAGATTTTTTGTCTTCAACTGAGCACTTGTCAGAGCTTAAAATAAGCTCATGGAATGTTATAATCTACTGATATGTTTAATTACATGTATGGATTTGAAACACAGTCTTCTAAAACGTTTGTGCAATAAATCCAACCATTTTTAGTTTATTTCTAGGAAAATGAGACTGCTTTGCTGTGAAACTCTTATTGTGTATGAATAAGTTCTTCATCAAATTCTCATTTCCTCTCATAATTTTGATACAAGTAAAATTGTCACATGTACTCATTTTGTCATTTTGGGAAAGAAGATTCATCTTAGAACGTTTTGGAGGAAAGTTTAAATGAATCCACCTTAGCTTCAGAAAAAGTAATATCATGATTTTGACTGTGTTTCTCTTCAGCTGATTACCATGGTATCTGACCAGCATGTGCGTCTGCTGGAGATGGAGAAACGATTGAGTCAGATAGAGGGAACTGGAGTATGATCTGTCTGTCTACAACTCTAGCTTAGTATATGACTCTAGCTTCATATAAGACACTCGCTGCGTTGTGCTTCATAAAACCTAATCATGAATCATGACAGAATGCAAGACTGCTCAGAGGATGCTCATCAATTGCAAGAAGTGACCTTGAATCACGTCCAGGGGTCACCTATCCTAGGTGGATATGTTTCACCATTGCCTTCATGGATAAACCTTCAAGACAATTTATAGATGTTTGAGATGATGTCTGTCTGCAAATCTGTAAATAACGATATCATGATGTCATCCAAATTCAGGCTTTTAAGCATAAGCCACTTTATCTATATGCCTTTCAGGAAGGAAGTTCATAGCAGATTTTGATTACATTGCCTTCAGCTGATGCTAGACCAGTCTCTGCAGAGCATTCATGACAGAAATAGTGCCTGATATTTCTTGCAACCCTGAAAAATTTACAATTCCAAGAAATTTTTATGAAGTCTGTGCATTATTTATATTTTTAACTTAATGATGCAATCCCAAAATGGAGAGATTTGTACTGCAATGCATTTTTTTTTTATTTTATTCTACATGACAGCTTCCAATGCACTTCACCCCACAGCTTGTTTGCATAGAGGATGTACCCGATAGGCCTACAGAAGTGCCCATCACTATTCAACTGATATTGATATTGACCACCTTGGTGGTTATGTGCGCTACAAAAATAACCGTTATCATTATTATTATTATTATTATAACTTTTATTCCTTATTCAAAATTGAATCTTGTAATGGGAAATTAAGTATCATGGAATTATTATAAAATTAGAATAGATTGTGAAAAGTGAATTGCAAAAGTGCTTTCATGAAGCAAGTAAGAAAACTGTTTAGTTTCAACAATATTTTAGACTATCTTTATTGTAAAACTGATATTGGTGGTATGTTGTACGCTAGTTTGAGAACACCATTCTATTTTGGATTTGCAAGATGTCTTTACTGATATCTACTTCAGTAAAAAAAATTAATGTTATGCAATTTTTGATTATTTGTTATATCATTGAATGGTCTAAGAAAAATATTTTTCTGATATATGCAATTTTTGTTCACAATATATGCCCTCTGTCTTTCATTTGAGCAGCATTTCATACCAATCACATCTTTCTTCATATCTCGCTTTCTTTTCTTTCTGTAATCGATTCTCAGGCTATCTGAATGCAAAAAGAGTCATTAAACTTTGATTCTAATTACTACTTACATGATAAAAGTACATGATCAGAATGCTGACTACCTTATGCTGTATTTACTTCATTGTACATACAGTTCATTTTTGTAAAAGAAATATGTTTTGTTATTTGGTGTTCATTGTACATACAGTTCATTTTTGGCGTTAACCTCATAGAGATGTAGATGATATCTTATTGTTGTGTGCAAAAGGAAAGAAAAATGCTGCTTGCTGTGTCTAGAGGTTTGTAGTCTTGCCTTCCTACGTAGTCTTTATGTAAAGCATTTCATCAATTGGTATCAGGGTTATTTATCACACTTTCATCCATTAAACAGAAAATGTGCAATGCTGTAATTATCCGTAACTGACAAATAACAGTAAAAAGTAACACAAAATATTTTTGTTATGATACATGTATGCATATAGGAGCTGTATGTAGAAGAGAACCTTTTATCCTGATTAACAAAAATAGAAGAGGAACTTTACTCATTGCTTCTATTGCCATGTTTATCTAGTGGATACGGTATGATATAATTCACTTTATATATATATTGTTTCTGAAGCTGATCATAATAATAGTTATATATAAACTTTGGAAAAGTAGATGTACTTTTTCCCCTGGGATAGACATTGGACAATGTATTATTCATTTGAATAGAATGTTGGTACAGTATTATAGACTAATAAAGTCAACTAGTTTGCTGTTTGAGAAATGTAATACATGAGAGTTTGAGTTTCAATTATGTTATATCTTAAATCATTTCTATTTATAGTTGACTTAAATGTGTATTCAGGCTGTTCAGATGATGAGCAATGCATGCAACTTTACACTGCTAGCATTGGTCAATGGTATGTTTATTATATTGTATGAATGTGTTTCAAGCTATTAAAGATAGACTTGTTCTATAGGGTTATTTTAATTTAAAATAGCCCCATGACATAACATGAAAGAAGTTAAGGCTGTATTTGATAGAATGCAAGCGTTCTTGTGAATAATGCATTGTCACTAAAATAAGTGCTCCCTTTTCCTTTCATAAAATCGTATGTAAATATTGTAAACAGTAAATGATAATTTTTTTTTCTTTTTTTTCCCTGAAATATATAAGAGAAGTGCTGTGCATGATGTTACAAAAAAAAAAAAAAATTTTAGAATGAATTAGTAAATCATGTACAGTATACGGTAAGTTTTTACTAAAAAAGAGTGTTCTGTTTTTGTGTCAAATGTATTTTTCTGAAATAATGGTCTCATTTGTCTACACTTTCACTTTGTTATTCTTTTCATTAGCACAAGTCGTGGGCATTTTACAAATAACAGTAGTCAGTACTCCTTGATTTAAAGGTTTTTTCACATTATTTAAAGCTAACCTTGAGTTTTGGTAAGTAGTAAAGGAGCAGCATTTCAAGAGAAACTGAATTTAAATATTTTGGATATTTAAAAGTCTCTGCAAATGTGTTAAGCTTAAAGGTAAACTTGAGTTCTGGTAATGCGATTGCATTGTGAAAGAAAAGGTGTGGAATGGATCAGAAAAGTTGATCATATAGCATGTAAGTAGTGGTGTGTAATGCAAGGTTCTGGAGTCATCAAAATCATCATAAATTTGGCAGAGTCTTGGTAAAGTAACAATCACTTACACAAAAATATGTATATGGGACAACACACATGGTGTCGGGGCTAGTACTACCCTGATTTCCTTATCTTTCTATGCTCATTACTCAGCCAGTATACATTTCCTTCCAAAATTGTTTGGCACATGACATTTATTTGTAATCTTGAACATTCAGTGCAAGTTTCGTTAGATTCTGTGAGAATTCATTTTCTTTTTTTACCAGAACTCAAGTTTATCTTTAATTTCTCTTATCACTGACCTGTTAAAGACATTTTGACTGAAATCATCAGAAGATACCGTTACATTTGTTTTCTTGAACATTCAGTGTAGGTTATATTGGAATGTTTGTTCCTGTATTACCAGAACTCAAACGTTGCTTTTATTGGAGCTTAGATTGTAAACAACTAAAACTATCGAAAATAATATCGCTAGTGATATTCGTTTGTCTCGCAATGTGGTCAATAAGGAATCTAAAAGATCACGACGTTTCGTATGCTACTGCAATACTTCGTCAGGTGATAAAAACTGTTGTAAGCAAGGGTCTTTTATACTTTACGGGAGAACCGTAAAGCGGTCTAAAATTCGATCGATAATTGGAACAATAACGTGATAGATCCTACATCGGTGAAACTGCCCGTCCGATAAAAGAAAGAATCACTGAGCATAAGAGGGACGTCAGACTCCGTCGAACTGACAACTCAGCCGTAGCCGAACATGCTTGGGACAACCAGCATCAACCAGACTGGGACGGGGTTCAGTGCCTTTCCCAAGAACGGCATTGGTATACACGGAGGGTAAAAGAAGCTATCAATATCCGTCTCAATCCTAATAATTTCAACAGAGACAACGGGTTCGATATCCCCGATTTTTGGATGCGGACGATACGCCGCCATGACACTCGCCGTCCTGCCAGCCAACAACGGTCGATTCCATTCAGCAGACGGCCCGAGCCAGCGGCCCGTTGATTGGTCGAGTACCATATGCGTCGGCCAATAGGCCTGGTGCATCAGCCGAACCAGCGGCCGAACCAGCGGCCTTGGTGATTGGTCGATCACCGTGTGCGTCGACCAATAGGCATTGGGCGTTATTGTTCCAATTATCGATCGAATTTTAGACCGCTTTACGGTTCTCCCGTAAAGTATAAAAGACCCTTGCTTACAACAGTTTTTATCACCTGACGAAGTATTGCAGTAGCATACGAAACGTCGTGATCTTTTAGATTCCTTATTGACCACATTGCGAGACAAACGAATATCACTAGCGATATTATTTTCGATACTATATCCGCAATGAGTAATATATTTAACTAAAACTATGCTTCTTTATTTTCATATTTCTATGTAATTACTATGACTACTCTGGAAAAAAAAGAGATTAAATGTTTGAATTTCATGTTATTAATATGACTACTTTTACAGAAATACTGAATGACTTTGTACTGGCAGTGGAAGGAATCAAGAAATAGTAATTTGCATCACACTTGTCTTTCATTTAATGTTGAACGGTATAACATGCATTGATGTATTCCAAGTGAAGAGTTAGATCATTAATCAAATCTTTTGTTTCATAACTACATTTGTAATTTGCTTGAAATGTATTAATATGGATGTGATAACTGCTAAATGACACATTATTCCTCATGCCCTTAGACTAGATGAGAATATTTTTTGAAAATGTTATTTTCATTTAATGTAAAAGAACAGTGTGCCCATTTGTATGCCTTAATATTTCCTTACATTGTGTAACTGTGGTCCATTCTATTTGATAAAATGTGATGTTTAATCTTAGCAATGTAAACAATAATTTGTTTGTTTTTACTCTTTTGTAGTGCCATATTTATCTTTTTCTTTTAAATCTTCCAGACTAAAATTTATTTCACTTACAATTCCAGAAGAGGATATTTATTTTCACATTCCAGTCCAGAAATTCTAGAAAGTTAAATACCAACTCGTTTTCATGTCAAAAGTAATTTTTATCTTAATAATGATTACAAGATATAAGCAAATCAGGGCGGTTGTATCAGCTAAGGTGAAGACCAGAATGAGATGCACTAAATGTTAATGTTATCCTTATATTTTGTAAAATAAAAACATTATGTCTATGAAATGTGTGTACCTGATAATTTGTATGTCGTCAAATTGAGCTCAGTTAAGAAACAAGTGTTAGCATCAACAGTTGTGATTAGTTGGACCACTGGTTCTACATTCCAGTTGTATCAAAATACATCCCCAAATATTAGTCATTCTCAGAAGGTTTTATAACAAAATTCCTGCTCCATCCCATCTCCCCTTCCCTCTTCCCCCTTTCTCTCTCTCTCCATCTCTTTCTCTCTCTCCCCCTCTTTCTCTCTCCCCCTCTCTCTCTCTTCATCCCCCTCTCTCTCTTTCTCTCTCTCAACTCCCTATGTCTCCCTCTTTCTTATATTAACACACCGACACTACTCATGGTGCCGTTTCATGCTTCCAATCAAATTTAAGCTATTCATTTTTAAGTAAGATTTTAAAATATGAGTCCGTGTGTGTTTTTTTAATATTGAAAGACTCTTTTGATACCCCGAGACTTTATTCATGACTTTGTAATTATTTTAGAAGGAAAATCAACTATCCTAAGCTTGCTTTGGGCAAAAGCAGAACACAAAAAGAAAAAAATATCAGGAAAGGGGAATATAAACAAATATGGATTGTTGAAGGATTTGCTGCGATTTTTTTAGGTTGCCTATAATCATTGGCTTGGTTTGGGGGTTCTTTTTATATTTTTATACTTCGGTTTGCGTGATATACGGACTTTGCATAGGCAGATTAGGACATACCTATCAACCGAAAAAAGAAACAATACTGTATCTTTCAATGTGTGATTTTATTCTCGCAGACTGTTGTAGTGTAATAGCTCCATCTCATGTCAGATGTCATTGTAGAAGGCTTGGGGAAATGTGAAAATCATTGTCGGGTATCATGAACGTTGATGAGTTAGGAAAGATAATTTCCCTTCATTGGTAGAGAAAGGTCGCCCTCAAACGTCAAACGTAATGTGAGTATGTGTGTGAGGTTGCATGTTTTATGAGGCGCGATGGCTCAGTGGTAGAGCAGTGGTCTCGTAACCGGAGGTCCCAGGTTCGAAACAAAGTCGACGCGCTATAGTGCCCTTCGGTATAAGGCATTAATCTTCATTACCAAGTCCCTTAGAGAGGTCTTAAAGCCGTCGATCCCCTGGTTGCTTACTTACAAGCATACACATGCTTTCTTAGCAGTCAAATAAAACGAACAAACAAACAATAACTGATTGATAGGATACTATAACAAAATGGAGACGGAGATGATTCATAATATGGAACATGGAAAAACGTTATTTTCTTTTATTAAAACACATTTATGTGTAACTTGAAAGAAGCGCTTGGTAATCCTTTTATTTGAAATTTATATTGAGATACAATTTCACCCGTATGGCCATTTCATGTCAATGACACACTATGATATAAATAAGGGACGTATACCACATATATTTTGCCCTAATCTGATACACAATCAACATGTAACTTTACTATTGAGCATTTCCTGGTTCTTTAAAAATAAATCACAATGTGATACAATGAACTATAATGTTGATTACTTGAACTTACTTATTGAACAAAATCATTGAGGAACATAAAATGTTAGTTTTATGAAAACATAATTTACTAAATTTTCTTGTTGATGAAAGTCCAACAAATAAAGCAACTTCATTCTGAAAGTCACGTTGTATTCGCAGGGGCGTCGCTAGACCTTTTTCAGTGGGGGGGTGTAGAGGCCAACGATTACCGACAAAACTAGCCACCAATTACCGACAAAATTAAATGTCCAATATCTACACATTTAACCCTATAAACCCAGGGCCGAAGGCTAAATTGTTTTTCCTATGGACTATCTGTAGTACTTGCGTATGCGAAAATGGTCATTTCCACGACGACACAAATATACGAATTATTTCGTCAACTTAGTCAGCATTCATAGCTATATATTTTAATGAAGGCGCGTATCTTATTTTAGGGAGGGGCTGTAGTGAGCAAGCGAATCGCGCTCATCGGGGGGGGGTGTGGGTGAAATGCATTCCGCGCGAAGCGCGGAACCTTAGACGTTTCCTTAAATTATTAGGAAAAGAAGACAATTTATTGTACCGTTCTCGACTGTTAATCCTTACCTGAATGAAGTTGCCCCCCCCCCTCCCGCGCGAAGCGCGAAAGCTTTGACGTTTCATTATAAGATTGTTAATCCTTGTCTAAATTCAGTTTCTTCAGTTTGGCGTTTAATTAAATTATTAGAGAAAGTAGATTCTTTGAACCGTGCTCCACTCTTAATCCTTGTCTGAATGCAGTTTCTCCCCCTCCCCCTGCGCGAAGAGCGGAAGATTTGACGTTTCATTCAATTATGAGAAAAAGCAGACGATTCGGTGCAATGTTCTCGACTCTTAATCCTTATCTGAATTCAGTTCTCCCCCTCCGCGCGAAGCGCGGAAGTTTTTGACGTTTAATTTAATTATTAGAGAAAGTAGACGATTCGTTGAACCGTGCTCGACTCTTAATCTTTGTCTGAATGAAGCTTCCCCCTCCCACGCGAAGCGCGGAAGTTTTGTTTGAAATATTAGAGAAAGAAGACGATTCGTTGTACCGTTTTCGGACTCTTAATAAGCCCTAATTGTCTGAATTCAGTTCCCCCCTTTAGCGCGAAGCGCGCAAAATTTTGTGAAGTTTCCTTAAATTTTTAGAGAAAGAAGACGATTCGTTGTACCGTTTTCGACTCTTAATAATCCCTATTTGTCTAAATTCAGTTTCCCCCTCTCGCGCGAAGCGCGGAAGCTTCGACGTTTCCTTAAATTATTAGAGAAAGAAAATTACGATTCGTTGTACCGTTCTCGACTCGTCTAAGTTTTCCCTTCGCGCGAAGCGCGGAATTTTCGGCGTTTCATCACAATATAGAGAAAGGAAGACGATTCGTCGTACCGTTTTCGACTCTTACAAAGCCCTATTCATTTGAATTCAGTTTCCCTCTCTCGCGCGAAGCGCAGAAGCTCTGACGTTTCCTTTAATTATTAGAGAAAGAAGAGGATTCGTTGTACCGTTTTCAACTCTTAATAAGCCCTATTTGTCTGAATTCAGTTTCCCCCTCTCGCTCGAAGCGCGCAAGCTTTGACGTTTCCTTAAATTATTAGAGAAAGAAGACGATTCGTTGTACCGTTCTCAACTCGTCTAAATTAATTTTTCCCCTTCCGCGCGAAGCGCGGAATTTTGGCGTTTCATCACAATATAGAGAAAGGAAGACGATTCGTCGTACCGTTGTTGACTCTTAAACCTTGTTTGAATTTAGTTTCCCCGAAAATTTTAAACCTCTGATTTCTTTAGCTGATATTATAGGAAAGTGAAACTTCGAGAAAATACAAGTATTGTAGTTGTAGTCACTCTTGAAGTCGTCACAGCGGATAAAAAGTCACAGTTCGTAGGGAAAAAATCTTGTCGGCCGACCGACAATATACATCTCACCGACTTCAAACTTCTGCATTGATATAGTACACGAGTACCGACACAGCTGACCCGACATGGCAACATATTTACCCGTGTCTTTCTTGCTTCCTCGACGAGACGACTCCACCCGACAACCCCCTTCTCTCTTTTACTCCCACTCCTCCTCTCTCAGGCTCTTACCTCCCCCTCTCTCCTCCTTTTCACCCACGTTTTCTTTTCTTTCCCTTTTACTCTTTTTTTTCTTCTTTTTTTTTCTTTTTTTTTCTTTTTTTTTCTTTTTTTTTCTTTCCTCTCCTCCCTCTTTTTCTTTTTCTTTCTTCTCTTTTCTTTCCTTTCTTTTCCTTTCTTTCCTTTTTTTTCCTTTCTTTCTTTTCTTTTCCTTTTCTTTTTTTCTTTTCTTTCCCTTTCCCTCTTTTTTTTCCCCTCCCCTTTTTCTCTTTTTTTCCCGACGGCAGCGCAATTTTACCGACAATATACTGACAAGTGGGGGGGTGTCGCACCCCCCACACCCCCCCTTTGGCGACGCCCCTGTGTATTCGCCTTACAGCCATTCATAACATTCTTCATACCGAAATTATTTGCAGTTTTGTAAATAACATTCTATTGTTCGTTTATCTGAATAAATGAGTTTCGAGGCCATAACAGGTGAGCTTGTCGATTGCTTTCAGTTTTAGTTTCGATTTCTGCTGGAATTTACGATGATAAATGAAACTTGTTTGCATTCATTTTGCATCATTGCATGCTCTTTATTCCTGCCTCAAAGGTTAAATTTTCCATCAGTTTCTTTTTACATAATAAGCCAATTATTCCAACTGTATAATACACACTATAATAAGTAGTAGGGATTGGAGGGAGTGTTATTATCTAAAGAAATGTATAACATCACGGAATACATGATAATTTTTATAATTTCATTATGAGAAGAAAACGGTCTCCTAATTTCGGTAGGCGTGTGTCTTTTTCTCCGCATACTTGATCACGCCCGTGCATTTTCGCTAATTCCATACACTTAATGTAGAGTGTGGAAGAAATCGTACGAGGTATGCATTTCCATCCAGTATCTTATCCCTATCACGTAAACGGAAATCTTCCAAAGCTACATGGGCTCACCTGTATTACATGTTAATTTGAACGTAGGTTGTGCATATGAGGATTGGGGGGGGGGGGGGGCGAACTCTTATCAAGAGAGACAGATAAAAAAAATGTACTTGAATTCAGTGCTTTGGGGTATTTAAACAAAGCTGGCATATTTGACTTAGGGAATGCTTGCTTGTCGTGAAAAGGCACTTGGTAATTTGAGAGCTTTGTCTTTTTTGCTCCTACTCTATAACGAAAATACCCCCTCTACCCCCCCCCCCCCCTCTCTCTCTCTCTTTCTCTCTCTCTCTCTCTCTCTCCCTATCTCCCCCTCCCTCTCTCTCTCTCTCTCTCTCCCTCTCTTCCTCTCTCTCTCTCTCTCTCACTCTCTCTCCCTATCTCCCCTCTCTCTCTCTCTCTCTCTCTCTCTCTCTGTCTTTACATTTACCTTTACCCCAGATTCTGGAAGAATGCTGTAGCCGAAATGTGTGTACCTGATAATTTTTATGTCGTCAACTTGAGCTCAGTTAAGAAACGAACGTTTACATCAACAGTTGAGACTAGTTGGACCACTGATTCTGCATTCCAGTTGTATCAAATACATCCCAAAATATGTTAGTCATTCTCAGTACGTATTTATAAAATGTCCTGCCCCATCCCATCTCCCCTTCCCTCTTCCCCCTTTCTCTCTCTCTCTCTCTCTCCCCCTCCCCTCTTTCTCTCTCCTCCTCTCTCTCTCTCTCTCTCTTTCCCCCTCTCTCTCTCTCTCTCTTTCCCCCTCTCTCTCTCCATCCCCTCTCTCTCTTTCTCTCTCACTCTCAACTCCCTATGTCTCCCTCTTTCTTATATTAACACACCAACACTACTAATGGTGCCGTTTCATGGTTCTAATCAAATTTAAGCTACTCAGTTTTAAGTAAGATTTTAAAATATGAGTCTGGTGTGTTTTTGATTTTTTGTTTTTGAAATTTTAGGGAAATTACTCTTTTGATACCCTGAGAATTTATCCATGACTTTGTAATTATTTTAGAAGGAAAATCAACTATCCTACGCTTGCTTTGGGAAAAAGCAGAACACAAAAAGAAAAAAATATCAGGAAAATTATTTGGGGGCTACGAGGCAACACCCCCGCCCCACGCCGTTATATGATATTTTTGTCGGGGGCTCCTACCCTAAAATAATTCAGTAGGTTCTAAGGATGCCCTGTACCAAAAATGGCATTTGTACAATAACAAATCGATGTTATATAATTATTGGGGGGCTCCAAAAAACGCCCCCGCCCCCACACCCTTAAATTGAAATTTTTGCCGGGGGCTCCTATCCTAATATCGTTTAGTAGGTCCTAAGGGAGCTCTGTACCAAAAATGGAGCTTTTATCCGGCAAGTAACGATAATTTCACTAAGCCACCTGACTATGTAGAAGGCTTGGGGAAATGTGAAAATCATTGTCGGGTATCATGAACGTTGATGCGTTTGGAAAGATAATTTTCCTTCATTGGTAGAGAAAGGTCGCCCTCAAACGTCAAACGTATGCGAGTATGTGTGTGAGTACATGTTTTATGAGGAGCGATAGCTCAGTGGTAGAGCAGTGGTCTCGTAGCCGGGAGGTCCCGGGTTCGAAACAAAGTCGACGCGCTATAGTGCCATTTGGTAAGGTATTAATCGTCATTACCAAGTCCCTTGGAGAAGTCTTAAAGCCGTCGGTCCCCTGGTTGCATACACATGCTTTCTTAGCAGTCAAGTAAAACAAACAAACAAGCAAACAAGCAAACGAGCGAACAAATAAACAATAATTACTGATTGATATGAAACTATCTTTAAAAGGAGATTGTTCATATATGGAACTTGGGAAAACATTATTTTCTTTAATTAAAACACACCAACGTGTAACTTGAAAAAAGGAGTTTGGTTATCCTTTTAATTGAAATATATTATATTGAGATACAATATCACCCGTATGGCCATTTCATGTCAATGAAGCACTATGATATCAACATGAGACGTACACCACATATATTTTGCCCTAATCCCATACACAATGAACATGTAACTTTACTATTGGGCATTTCCTGGTTCTTTAAAAATAAATCACAATGTGATACAATGAACTATAATGTTGATTTCTTGGACTATTTTAATAAACAAAATTATGATTGAGAAACATAAAATGCTAGCTTTTAAGAAAATATAATTTACCTAATTTTCTTGACGCAAGTTGATGATAGTCTAACAAGTAAAGCAACGTCATTCTGATAGCCACGTTGTATTCGCCCTATAAGCCATTCATAACATTCTTCATACCGAAATTATATAAATTATTTGCAGTTTTGTAAATAACATTCTATTGTTCGTTTATCTGAATAAATGAGTTTAGAGGCCGTAACAGATGAGCTTGTCGATTGCTTTCAGTTTTAGTTTCGATTTCTGCTGGAATGTACAACCATTACAAATGAAACTTTTCTGGTATTTGCATGCTCTTTATTTCTGCCTCAAAGGCTAAATTTTCGATCAGTTTCTTTGTACATACTAGGCCAATTGAATAAATCACACTATGATAAGTAGTATTGGAGGGAGTTTTATTATCTAAAGAAATGTATAACATCACGCAGTACATACGGTTTATACTCATTTTACTCATTTCATTGTGAGAACAACATTGTCTCCTAATTTTGATAGGCGTGTGTCTTGCTCTTATTCACCTCCATCCAAGATGCTCCGAAGACTTGATCACGCCCATGTATTCTCGCTAATTCCATACACTTAATGTAGAGTGTGGAAGGAATCGTACTATATGTATTCATTTCCATCAGGTATCTTATCCCTACATCACGTAAACGGAAATCTTTCCAAAGCTACATGAGCTCAACTGCATTTCATGTTAATTGAACGTAGGTTGTGCATAGGAGGAGGGGGGGGGGGGGCGAACTCTTATCAAGAGAGAGAGAGAAATAAAAAAACTGTACTTGGATACTGTGCTTTGGGCATATTTGACTTAGGGGATGCTTGCTTGTCCTGAAAAGGCACTTGGTAACGGAGCTTTGTCTTTTTTGCTCCTACTCTATAACAAAATACCCCCCTCTACCCCTCCCTCTCTCTCTCTCTCTACTTCCCCCCTCCACCCTCTCTCTCTCTCTCTCTCTCTCTCTCTCTCCCTCCCTCTCTCAATACTTTGAATGTTTCCCTTTACCGGTTATTATTATTTCTGCGTATAATCTAGGCTCCCTGATAGATTTTGTTGACCTAAAACTAACTCCATTTCTCTAATTGTTTTCGTATGAACATTGCATCCCTACCTTCCTCGTGAAAAAAGGAGATTCTAGAAAGATGTTTTTTTTATATAAAAGCATCAGTATAATATATGAAATCCTTATATAGCGAAGCACATGTTTAGGGTCATACAAACATGTTCATGTCGTCATTAAAACCATTCGACCTTGTTATTATTCTCAGTAATGACAAGGGACGGTTGCCTCGGACTTGCCGACATTTTGAAGCTCAGTGGATGTTGCTCAGTCGCCATCTACCTAAGATCGTGCACTGTAGCAGGTTCCCGGTTGGAAGTACAACTCTGTTCAAAAACTTCCTTAAAGAAACATGTTATTTCTTCAGAGCAATAAATTCATAAAATATCTGTTTCTATACTAGGATCCACACGTTCAAGAATGCTTTCTAGGCTTGAGTGTAACCTAGTTTTGTAAAAACAGCCACACTATCCCACCGAGAATGTTTGCTTTTAAGATTCCGTATAATTCGAACTGATATGTGCTTTACGGTTCATTTACTCTTTACAACTACATGCCCTGGAGAGGTGCTATTTTAATCTTAATAAATGCATTATAAAACATGATCAGCATACCCTTGCCTGATTTTCGGATCAAAATATGTATCATGGTTCGTTTGCAACATCTTGTTTCGAAGAATTAGCCTACTTTTTATTAAAAAAGTAGCTAATTGAATCGCTATCCTCCATTTTTAAGATGTGGCCATTCAGACGAATACTTCATGGTTATAATTTCTACCTGCTGTGCTGTTGACCTTTTCTATATTCTAGTCCAGTATGTATGTGGGTCAGTGCAATGTAAATGGGCTTAACCCTGCCCTCATTACCGTGGCTCATATATATAGCCATGAGGGACGTGATTATATCGCCCTCGTTGACCATTATCGTATGCATCATGCGGGTTGGACGTCCAATCGAGCGTGATTGTGGACGAACGTATTTTATTCCAAGGTCAAAAGAAAATATGCTGTGAGAATTATTCCGATTTTTTGATACTATTATAATTTAAGATAGGTTTCCATATTGTAGGCATACTGATATGAAAATCAGCGCTTGCCACAGGCCGTTGTATAATATTAAGAAGTGAGATTTAAAAAAAAGAAAAGATTTTGCGCGTTCTCTCTCTCTCTTTCTCTCTCTCTCTATCTCCCCCTCCCTCTCTCTCTCTCTCTTTCTTCCTCTCTTTTTGTCTCTCACTCTCTCTCCCTATCTCCCCCTCTCTCTCTTTCTCTCTCTCTCTCTGTCTTTACATTTACCTTTACCCCAGATTCTGGAAGAATGCTGTAGCCTCAGCCGTCAAGCTTCTAGTTCTCTCTCACAATACCGTAATAATATTAGACGTCCATTGTGATATTTTTCATTTGCAAAAATGTCTCAGCATTGGCAATATTATGACACAATTTTGTCAATATCGCATGCAATTTCTCATTCCCCCCTCCTTCTATGTGTCTATTCACTCTTATTTTACATCAAACCAATATTGCCATAAAAAGACCTTGATCCAGATTTTAGTATTTGCGTTTGAGTGTACATGTACATTTAAACCTCCTGATTTACAACTGACTGGACACATTTCGTGGTTTGCAGATTATCTAATATTGAGCGTCTATTGTTTCTGCATGCCTCAGTCACCAGCAAACCAATAATATTCACAAAGTATAACCAAACGAAGCATTATCATCTAGAAATAATAAGTATTGACGTCAAGTCAGAGAAAAGCTGGTCATAAAATAAGAAAATTATATTTTTTAAAATTGTATTTAAGAATAAACTCGACGACTTCTTTGTCACCTTGTCATCACAAAAAATAAACTTAATTCACTAAAGGAATAAAAAGGCACGTCACTCTCGCTCCAATAACCTTCATTACGTTGATTTAAACTCACTTAAATGCCGTTTTCATGGTAACCTGGATAAAAGACTCTTTCTTGTCGACATTGCCTTTTCTTTATGTCCGGTATCGCATATTCTTTATTTTAGAACATAATCTCATTAGAAATTGCAATAGAAATTATCGGTTGTGTCCAATGCAACTTGAACTAGTTTTTACTTGCGTGACCCAGCTTTTTCCCAATTCTTGACCTTATCTGATTATCAAGATGGATGCAGAATTGAGTTTGTCAATCATAATTACACGACCAAGCTTGAATGATATCACGGCCTCGTTGCATAAAACTTACCATTGATGGTAACTTTGCCACCGATATTAACTACCATGGCAACATCACTCAACAGCCAATCAAATTAAGGTTTCAACGAAAGTTACCATTATAAATGGTAAGTTTTATTCAATGGGCCCAAGGCCTGCATTTTGTGAGTCAAGATTGTCTACAGAGCGTGTACTCTAAATTGTTTCATATTATCCATTTTTGCTATTGTGATTGTCTTGAGATACAACTTTCCTTTCCTTTCTTTTCATCTTTGTCCGTATACTGAATTTAATTTACTTCGAGGGTTTAGTGGTTGGCATTCTTTCTTACATTTCTGCATGAAAATAATATACATCATCAGAGGTGTTGTAATATAATGAATAAGTCACCTGACTGTAGATCACAAGGTACGGGGTTCAAATCCCAGCCTGACATTAACGTCTTTTGAAAGACGTTAATCTACATGTGCCACTCTCCACTCAAGGACCAGAATAACATTTCCCTAAAAATTAAAAAACAAAAAACAAATTATTATAGGCCTACATTACCTTTTTCCCCCATGTGAGCATATACACGCAGAAAACAAACGAATTCAAAATTAAGAATGCAAAATCTTTTTTTAAAGGAAATTTAATAATTATTTGATTGGACTGTATGACATAAAGATCTATTCACAATAAAACCACTTTCAATTTTCATTATTTCATCAGATATACAAGTGTTTCATTGCCATTTACTGAATTAGAACGTTTTGTTAGCTAAATTTCTTTTAAGTGTTTGAATTTTATTTATTTATTTATTTATCTACTTATTTATTTATCATTTTTATTATTATTATTATTAATTTTTTTTTTTTTTTTTTTGGGGGGGGGGGGGGTGGGGCTTTCTGCTGTTTTATTTTGGATGAAAAAAAAACTACTTTAAGCATTGCATTTTACGTTTAAGCAATTTATTATCATAGCTAATAGGCTTACGTTCTTTCTCTATTCTTCGAAATCTCCTCATCTCTCATGACTTCCATAACTCATGTTCATCTGTTATCTTTCCATCTCATTTGGCCCTACCTGTCCCACTTACCTTGGAATGGTGAACCCCCTCCCAATATTCTCCCACTTAGCCCCAGGTAGGAATCCTCCCTGTCCATGCCTTATTCAAAGTGTGAAATAGGTCGACCGTGATTTCATCGCGACGGGGAAGAAATATTTCTCGTAGACGAGCTTCCGCACTCTTGTCATTTCTCTCGATGCTCAGGGCCTATTTTCCTGCTGTCTTATTTTTCTCCACCGTGTGCTGTCGTCATTTTCTCATTCGTTTCCTCGGCTTGTATAAAGGAAGGGAAGAGGCGTGCCCCATGCCGAGTCCTCACGAACAATAATTGGACGTCAAGAGGAACAACAGTTTGAAAAGCTTATATGGAGCTTTATCCCGCACGCTTTGCTCATTATGCATTGAAGATGGTATAAGCGGATAGAGAAAGCCAAAGCGAGAAAAAAGAGATGGTAATGAGAGAGATGGTAATGAAAGAGATGGATGGTGAGAGAGAGAGAGAGAGAGAGAGAGAGAGAGAGAGAGAGAGAAAAGGAGAGAGAGAGAAAAGGAGAGAGAGAGAGAGGGGGATGTAGGGAGGGGCGGGTGAATGCATGGGGACGTGTGGGGTGGGGTATGGAAGGATGGAAGGGATTGTGTCTCCATGGAGAGAGAGAGAGAGAGATATCTATTTAGAAGGGAGATGGAGAAGAAGGACGGGAGTCACGGCAAGAAGGATAAAATAATTGCCAACTGACCGGGAAAAAAAAGAAGAATACGCCCAATTTCTTTTAGCAATAATTGCATTATTCATATTCTCCACTCTGAGTAAAGAATCAGGGCAAGTCCAATATAGGCCCTACGTACTATACGCAAACAAAAAACAAGGACAAGGGGGAAAAGGTAAAATGAAGAAGAAAGATGAGACAAAAAGAGGGCGAATATAGACAGAGAGTTTAGATAGGGAGAGATTGGGAGAGGGGGGTTACAGAGAGGTGAGAGAGAGAGGGAGAAGGAGGAATGACTAGGGGGGGGGTAAGATAGAGTGAGAGAGGAGCAAGAAAAATATCAAGAGAGAGAGGACGAAGGATGGAGAGAGGGAGGGAGGGAGGGGGAGGGAGGGGTGGCGGATGAAGAAGAGGGGAGTTGGATGCCATCATGGAATGGCATCTTTTGATGTCTGACGGCCGCGATCTATTATTATGGAAGTTGGTCCTTACTTGGCCTATATAGATACTGATCTGAACTGAATGCATCTTCAATTACCACAGCAGACATCAATGTATACGGTCAAAGAAGACATAGCAAACAATAAAGATGAGAGTTTGATTACAGAAAACAATGTCGCACTTGTAAATTTTTTATTGTCACACAAATACTTTATTTTGGATTTCATGACAGATAAGGCAAGTGGAACCGATGGGAAAGCAAAAATGGGTAAAATGGAAGCAAAATCACTCGGGATAAAATCAACGAGTATAAGTAGGCCTTATGTAAGAAAGAAACTAACGGAACACTTCACAAAAGAAAGAAAGAAAACAAAACAGAAACAGGTAATAAAAGTGTCAGATGGGCGCGATATAAAAAGAGAAATACAAGCAAAGGGAAAGAAAAGTAAAGGTATCAATATTTCAGAAACAACATAATGGATACATCATTATATTTGTAACTCGAACGTAATATTTCAAAGAGGTTATAAATTTCACAATTCATGTGTGCTGGTGGTTATTTTGTGTAACCTATTTTACTTTGTTTTGTTCTTGCATCTCAGTGTGGACCCGTGAGCGATGACATCCAATATGATAATAGAAGTAGGTCAATTGTAAGGGGAGTCTGGCGAGAATCTTCTTCCCTTGTTGTGCATGCCTGGAAAGAGATCTCCTTCATTAAAGAACGATCAAAAAACGTAAATCATCGCTCAACACTTGATGATTGTGGCGTAGCTGCCATAATGAAATCACTATATGGCACGGATTGCGAATAATAAGTGGAGTATTTTTTGTCGACAATCCCACTCAACGTTTTCAATGATGAAGATTTAATACTCTTCTCTGATAATCGTTCCCGTTGAGTACCTCTCAGGAAATTGGTATATGAAAAACAGAAGCTGTGCTAAACTATGGTATTGAGCAAATTATGTTGGAAAATAATTAATGTAGTTTTGACAACTGTTTTGTATCAATCGTTTATCTCTTTGAAATCTATTTCTCTGAATCATGAATAAAACAAACCGAACAATAGAGCTTTATTTTAGAGAAAAAAAAAGAAAAAAATATTATTATTATTATTATTATTATTATTATCATCATTACTATTATTACCATTATTATAATTAGTACCATTTTTCGCGCTTGCTTGCGAAAATCAGAAAATAATAGTGTTGCAGTTACATCGACCCGATAGATTTAGATGGAATTTCTCCAGGCAATGTATACTTAAATAGTAAAGTATAGGCCTTCAGTGTTACTATATATCTCTTATCAGAAGGCATCGTAATCAAGAATTAATTCGTCATCGCAATCAATATTCCCGCTGTTCTATTGGCACGGACTCATTTTGACATGTCATTGTTTTAAATATTGTCAGCCAGTTAGTTGGTTTGTAATTGCCATTAAACTATGATTGACGTCGAGTCACAGGTGTTCGCCATTGCATCTTAGCATGATGGCTACGCACACTCAGCAGTCCACCCAGCAGGACTGCTATGAGAAAACATTGCATGTCAAAATGTTATCATATCATGCGAAGAAATAACTCTAATTCTCTCTCTCTCTCTCTCTCTCTCTCTGTCTTTCCATTTCTGTCTAAGCCCATCACTTTCTTGACCCGGTTTATACCTTGAACTAGATCCTCAACTCGTTCTCTCGTTTATTTTCTTCTACTCTTATTAATTATTGCCATGATTGCCTCGTATAAAATGCGGCATCTGAAATTTACGAGCTATATAGCGAAGCAAAATGTGAGGTGACGGCTGCGCAAAAACTTCTAGGGGCCACATCTCCCACCCCCTGCCTGCCCTGTATGCCTACATGCATATGAAAGTTGAATGGTTGCTAAATGAAAATACATCCAGTTTACACGCAGAAGTCACGTGACTTTTGATGGGTTGGCATGTCAATCATCGCCAATGTTTATTTATTGTATCATCTACAATTAAAATAAATAAGAAGCATAATAATCGTGTAACTGTAATTATTGTCATGATGGTAGATCTTTAAAACAGGTATTTTTTACTCCAATCAGACACACTCAATTATCAAAAAAGAGGTGCGACATAATTATCTAGAAGGATCGCACATGATAAGTATATTTATAGACCACCCTACAGTCAATATAATACTTCCTCATCAAGAGAAGAGGGTTTTAAAAATCCAATCAAACCGCAAGTAGGCCGCTCATGGATAGTTAATGATCACCATTTTATTATCCTAAAACTTGTAAAAGCAGGAATTATTTAATACATTCAGAACATACGCCTCATTATTCTACTTTATCCATTATTCAAAATTCAATTTCGCTTTCATATTCGGAGAGATAATCGTGTTTCTTCTATTACCTCTTCCAGATGACTGGTTTTTATTGTGTTTAGGGAACATGATAAAAACCAAGTTCAATACCTCGAATATTATGTCAAACACAATACCCTTTAGTAAAAACATCAATATCGAAAAGTGCATAGTCGGTCATTGGCACTTATCATTCTTTTTTTCCCGTAAAGTACCTATTTTCCCCCATGGCCCGGCTCCAGTGATTGCGAGGTGTTCTATAACACTGGCTAATTATAATTTGGGGCAAACTGGAGGCGCTTCCTAGCTCGATCCTATTCCTCGCCCTATTCAAAGCGATGGTGCTGGAGATATGGGGTCATTCTACTTTCATTTCATTTGAATACCATTATTACGAGTCTCATCACGGCTACTAGTTTTGTCTCTTGCTTTTCGGTCTGTCGCTCTCACTCAATCTCCGTTTTCGCTGCCATGCACGCATATAAGGGTCCTTTCACACTGGAGGACGAGAATTCATTGCTCAGAGCTATTCTCTTTCCTCCTCATTCCATCCTGCCATACCCCCTCGTGCTTTCCTGCCATGCCCCCTGATTATATCCTGCATGATTGTGATAGACATGTTGGTCCCATTTCATCATTAGGTTAGGTCATTAGATTTGAGGTAGACCACGATAAATCACTTTCCATTTTTGACTATCTCTTCCGCATTTGCTTATTTTGTATATACATTGATATAATTTATGTTTTCCTTTTATTTTATCCATTTATTTTCACTGTATATTATATATATATATTATTTATAAATTCCGCATTTGTGGATACATAGCCTTTCAATTTTCACTCAGAGTACTTTGGCGAAATGGTGTCAATGATAATATACTAGGTGCAAGATATCGCAATATCTCACTCCTGACATACCAAACTTGTGGAGTTGATGTGGTGAAGAGTGTATCTTGCCACATCATCTTTATTCGACGAATTCATAAGGAATAGATGTGACAGTTATGTTACCTCTTCTTGTGAGGTGTATGAGGGTGAAAAGATATATGGAGTATTATCATTTTAACCACTACCTGTAGATCGAATTGTTAAGGAATGGGCGTGACAGGCAGATCACCCCTGTCATCCCCATGCTTTTGTAGCTGCGGTGGGGCAGGGGCATCTCGAAATTGGGTTGATAGGTGAGGTTCCAAACTGTCTACTTTCATGCGTATTCAAGACACTTACAATTATTACAGACACAGATTGCTCCCGTCTCTATGATTGTTAGTAAACACAAGATAACGAAATGAAAATAAATCACTTGGAATTAATACATTATAAGTTAAATTAATTCATCTGTAGTTTGAGGAAGTGATGTACCAGCGTCCATATCCTACTTTTTAAAATGCATGTTTGACCAAAGCTTTAATCGGTATAATTAGATTTCAGTCAATCACAAATTTTGCAAACTGTAAGTTAGGAGGAAAAATGAGATGCTTACTGATGCGGCACAACTGTGCTTGAACTTATTTATGTATTCATTTCTTATAGTTTTATTTCAACTTATGTTGTGTACACCAGAATATGGCGCCAAAAAGAAATACTGAATCATCAATATCATTACGATTTTTTCTAAATTGTCCTCTACAGAGCAGCTGATTACGACGGGCGTTATCGCATATGAGTAACTATGTTAGGTATATGAGTTAACACCCTCCTGGCCCCAAACAGTAGACGACTCATTTCTTTAAAAATTGCATTTAAAGGTTCTTGCGTGATACCAGGGGATTTCAGAATGATGATCAAGTTACAGACCTTAAATGAGAGACCATCTAATGCTCATCAGGGCAGAGTCAAATGTATTTTTAATGAATAATTCATACCACTCCGTCATCACGACTCTCTTGCCTGTGCAGCCATGACTCAGCTCGGCAGTGTGAACGTTCTCGATTTAGACAATCGCCAAACGAGGTTAATGTATTCCATGTCTGGATATCTATATCATGATATCTCACATCGACTGATCGAATGAACTCAGCAACTTGACAGAGTGGCCAATATTTATAATAACGACACTTATCATCATCATACTCACAATTCCGGGATTGCTGTTTCCACAATTCTATACTAACTTATATTAATCACCCATTGTCAATTTTATGACAACCTTGCTCTTTTATCCCATACATTTTTAAAGGTACAATCGGTCGTTATAAAGCGTTAAAGACAGGAGAAATAATTAACTAAATAAATAACAACACCACGTTAAATTTGCCTTTAAAAATTAAAAAGTGTCGGAAGAGTCATTCACTTTTCTGCTACATAATGTGTTACAAAACAAAGAAGCCCCCCCCCCCAAAAAAAAAAAAATTAAAAAAAATCGAATTCTCGTGGCCTCTGTCTATTTACTTTTGTTTTTCCCTCTTTTTTTTCTCTCTCTCTCTATCCTTTCCTCCTTCTCGTTATTTTCTCTTTTCTGCATCCCTTTGTCACTCTCATCCCCTCTTTATTTCTCTCTCAATTTCTTCCGATTTTTTTTCTTTCTCCCTTCCCCTTTCTTTCGCTCTCTCTCGTCTTCCTTCTCAATTTATACATCTTTTCTTCGTCTGTGCAGGTTTTCACCATTAATTGCATCAATGCCATCAGGTCTGTTTTTCTACCACAATTTCCTGGCACCAATATGTCGCTTCTATTTTGATAAGTGACACATTATTCTGCTTTTCATGTCCAAGTGGAAAGAGAAACACTGCGGGGAAAATTCATTTATCTGGCCAGATTATAATCACATTAAACGGAAATGAAAGGGGCTGTCACATTGGGTTGCATTTTTGCACTGATTATGTTTCCCTAAATCATCTGTCTAAAGGGATGCTGTGAACGAAAATGAGAATACGACTTGTTTGTTTTGTTTAGGACTATTTCATTAAATGTCAAAGGACATACAGAAACGGAATGTTTCTGAAATATTACACCTGGAATCTATACCACTATAGGTAAGTCTACGGATGCACATCTTTCCTTTAAAGAAAGCAAACGACAGTTTTATTGCCCATTTTCTGGAAAAATCTTGCTTTGATAATACACACAAATCAACTGGAATGGGTGATTATGAATAAATTTCTTTCACTGACTATCGTTTAGGCTAAGAGTGTTAGATCATAATAAGGCAATACCATGACCGTTTATAAGAAACAGTGACAATAATTGCGTCGAAGTCAATTTTTAACACTAACCAAAATCCCAAACTTCAACCATAAACGGACCCAGTTAACACTACACCTTTAATAACCTAACCCAACTCCAATCCTAACCTTAAACCTAAACCTAACGTAAAATTAAATCGCAACCCATTAACAACCCACGCTCTAACCCTATACATCTTTGACGAAGGATAAAGTCCGGAGCCATTATGGTGCTGAAGTAATTTCGGATCTCCGTACTGGCCAAACAATACTAGAGGAACATTCAGCTTAATGAGGTATGATCCGGATTTAACTTAATGCTTTTAATAGTTAATGCTCTTATTCCACTCCACTTAGCCTATTACTATTGAATAGTGTTCCATAACATTTCAGTACAATAAATCTCGTACAGTAAGTCTGAATTATACGATCATAATAATAGAAATGCATACATTTCACGGTTGAAATTACTATGATGTTGATGCTAGATTCAACGTAGAATATTCATTATGCTTCTTTCATGTTATTATAAGAGTTCTAAAGGTTACTTGCCTTTATGTCAGTTTTTTCTCTCTTATCCTCAAGCGAGGGTTTTATTTCCATAATTTCAATACATATTTACATCAATTACTCAATGATCGAGTGAAACATAACATAGGTTAAATAGGATAAAAGGCCTTCATGTTACAATCAATGTTTTTTTTTCTTTAAAACAAAAGTTGAAGTGTGAATGTAAAAACGACCCCAATATCTTATGTGAAAGGAAAACAAACTTCACGGAAATCCTAGGCTTATAATCTTCCCGTTAAGCATTTTTCCCAGATTTTTTGATCCGGCGACTAAATACCAAACTATATCCCCAAGCTCCTTTCCTGTTTCCTTGATAACAACAATATAGAACTCGTCTCACTCTTACGTATTTTGTTCATTATGGGAATTTATGGAGAATTCGGTTAATTTCCTAATGGGACTCTGTCTTCCGTTTCACCATCGATGCAACTTTGACGCTTCTTTCAAATGAGTTTTTTTCTTCGGCTCTCTCTCCAACAGATTGGTGCATCCTGATTCTAGGTCAACAAATTTCGGAATCGCTTTCAATAATCACCCCAGGCAGTGACAGGAATCGGCTTTTCTTTGTACGCAATAAAGGAGCTCTAGTATTTTCATATCTTTTAATGATATTGTTTAATGTCAATGTATTGGATTGATGGAGGGAGATGGCGAGAGCGAGGTACTGGCAGAATCTTAAATTGAGAGGGGAAGAGCGGGTGTAATATCTTAAGAAGTTGAAAAGGAAAGAGAGAGAGAGAGATAGTGAGAGAGAAAGAGAGAGAGAGAGAGAGAGAGAGAGAGAGAGAAAGTTGGGTGTTATCCTTGAAGAAAAATAATATTAAACATTATTCTTTTTATAGAATGCAACACCCAAAACTTTGTGGTGAGAAAAGGTAACAAATGAAACGTTTCGATCACGAAACTATTGGGAAGGCGCAGGTTGCTGATGACTTTTATAATACATGAATAATTGTGTTTGCATTTAAATGAAAGAGAGTGGAATTCAATGAGGTTATGAATTACGTAAATTTAAACAAAACCAAACAAAATCAGACTCTCCAAGAAATAACATATTCATCGTCTGCTTGGAGTCAGAGGGGTACTAACTCATATTGTATCTTTAAATTGATTTAATGCCCTTCTGGCGATAGGGGCTGATATTAGTGTGAAGGATAGAGCGAGGAGGCAGAGAGGTTGAGAGATAGAGAGAGAGAGAGAGAGAGAGAGAGAGAGAAACAAAACAGTACTAGAGGTATTGAGGCAGACACAAACTGTACCAGAGAGAGAGAGAGAGAGAGAAGGGTGAAAATGAGAAGGATCTGCGTGAACTAGTTCACGTCTCAGCTTTTAGGAGCCAATAGATGCATATTTCTTCGAGGCCTAATCTTGTAGGCTCCCATCGCATCGAGGGATAAAAAATGCTATTAGGTCACAAATAATAGATTGCCATAGATTAGAGAAGGTATAATGCGATCAAATCCGTCGATATTGGTGATGTTAGAGATATACAGAAGAGAATCCAAATTAGATTAGTGAGTCAAATTTTGGGACATCCATGCGGCACAAGTCGTAAACTCATTATTGATGCAGCTATGTGTCTCATTCAATGTCTCTCGATCGTTCTATTTCTCTCTCTCCCCCTCTCCGTCATATTATACTTTCGATTATAAGGAGTATCTGGATGCACTTGCATGGTGAACTTTACACAGAAACTGTTAGCATTTTTATTCAAATGATTATTGTCGCACCGAATCAATTCATCTTGTTTTATTTGGCAGTACCCATCTGTCGAAACTGATAAAAAATAATCCCCACAAATTTGAGGTAAAAATTACTTTAGCGAAACGAAACTGAACAGAGTATCAGATTAAAAGGAAAGAGTGTGTTTGAGTGAATGTGAATATTTGGTACATCAGTATTTCTAAGCACTAATGATGTAATTGGTAGTATTGGTACACAAAAGTATATCATCGGACCTTTAAAAAAGTTTTTCTTAATCAGTCAGAAATTGTCATCAATCCCTACCAGATATTACTAAAAACAGGGAAAGGAGCGAAACTTTATCAAATAACCAACAGTTTTAAGATAATGTAGTCATAATAGTCTATTATTTTGTAATTTTCGTAGAAATGTTAGGTAGCTCTTACCTTTTTTGTTAATGTGTGCCCTATTTTTACCCTCATCTTTCAAAAGATGCCAACCTGGCGTCTTTAATCCCCCAAAGCTTTAAACATAATTCCTACATGGCCATTAGAGAACGACCTTAAGGATGTAAAGTAAAGTGCTTTTAGAAGTGAATCCTCAACTTAACTCTTACACATCTGATGCTTGTGGAAGCACGGTGGTATATTGGTTAAGGCTCTTAGCTCTCATGCTAGAGGCCCCGGGTTCGATCCTACTTGCTAGGCGCTTACAGTCATCCTAGGACAAGGTGTTTTGCCAACAATATTATTGCTCTTCTTTACGAAGGTATGGGTACCTGCAAGGAGTTGGTACCTGGTAGTTGCATAGATAATAACTATTGAATAACAATTGCAGGGCTAGCAGGTAGGTAGTATCAATACTGATGTAGCTACCCTAATTAAATAAAACTACATTTTTAAAATCATTATAAAAAGTAGTAGTAGAAGCGGAAGAGGTGAAGGAGGAGAAGAAGAAGGAGATGGAGGATGAGGAAGAGGGGGGAGGAGGAGGAGGAGGAGGAGGGGAGAGGAGGAGGAGGAGGGGGAGGGGAGGAGGGGGAGGAGAGGAGGAGGAGGAAGAGGGGGAGAGGAGGAAGAGGAGGAGGAGAGGAGGAGGAGGAGAAGGAGGAGGAGGAGGAGGGGAGAGGAGGAGGAGGAGGAGGGGAGAGGAGGAGGAGGAGAGGGAGGGGAGAAGGATGGGAGGAGGAGGGGAGAAGGATGGGAGGAGGAGGAGGAGGAGGAAGAGGGAGAGAGGAAGAGGAAAGGAGGAGGAGGAGGAGGAGGAGGGGGAGGAGGAGGAGGAGGCAATCACTTACTCAGCTTGTATCTTGCATTCATGACGAAGAACCAATGATGTAAGATTGAGCTGAATCAGTGATGTAAGATTGAACTCTGAGCCGCTAGGTTACCAGTAAGTGTGTCAGTCACGCGCGGCGTCGATCATGGCGCCCCGTGCTATGATCCCCTTCATGAACATTTAATGAGCATGACGTCTGGCTTAACCGAGGTCTGAACCCGTACCCTTGTGATGAACTGCCCTATATCCATAAACAAAAGACAATTTCTGACAGAGGTATGAAAACAATTATTTACTGTATACTATATTCAACTTTTGACAAGACGATAAATCGTTCGTGTAAAAGAGATTTAGACTGATTATAGCATCTAATCACACCCTCTGGGGCTGGACGTACAACTGGAGACAGGAGTCATGACTGTCTTGAAACACCTACGTGCTCTTTCTTCTTTCTTCTTTAAGTCATTACTGAAATTTCAGATTTAATCCATTTTTCCCTTTCTATTTGTTTTCTTTCTTTACTATTAAAAAAAAAAATTATAGTCATTTCTTACGCGATCATTGTACCATCGCGCTCCCGTAGTTCATTATATCTTTACAAAATTACTACTAACAGCAATAACAACAGCAAACAAAGAAGACGGAAAAGGTGGTTTAGAGGGGATTTCCCATATTGTTATGATTCCAGACGCGTAATTAGCCTAGGTTGGCATTTGAAGTTATTTCATACATGGGCGTACATGCAAAATGTCACAAAAGGGCTAACTTCTTTAAAGCCGAAATATCAACTTTCCCCTTTTCTGAAATTTAGTTGTGAGCGAGCAAAGCGGACGAGCAAGTTTTGACACACAACAGTGAACACGATTGCAATTAGACCACCTAGTTGCCCGAATAAAGAGGTGAAGGTTGCAGAAATACAATGGTGTATTAACCCTCCCCCTCCCCCGTCCCCTCGTACACATAATGGCATTTGTTATGAAACGTATTAAAGGATGTTCACATAATAATATATCTATGCAATTTTATTAAAGAGAAGAAAAGGACAATGTAAAAGTTTTCTTAAATGGAAATGCATTTTCGACCTGAATGATAAGAGTTGGGAAACATATTGTTCTATTGGATTTAATTGTACCATTGATGTGGGCTTACGATGGTTTCAGTTTAAAATCTTGCAACGCATATTATATACGAACGATCTACTGTTTAAAATGAATTTAGTCCCAAGAAAAGAATGTACATTTTGTAATGAACAGATTGAAACAGTTATACATCTGCTATGTGATTGTACGCATGTTAAAAATATTTGGGGTAGGTTAGAACACTGGATTAATACTGGAACCGGAAATAAATTAACATTTTCATTACAAGATAAATTATTTGGTTTAAAAGGTTCAAATAATTATGCATTGAATTGTATACTGATTGTGGTGCGACAGATGGTGTATACTTGCAAAATAAAGAAACAATTGCCCGACTTTGATAATATTAGAGTTTCGATTATAAATTACTTCAAAAACGAAAAGTATATTGCAAATTCGAATTGTAGAAATAATAAATTCACAAGAAAATGGTTTCAATTCAAAATGATATTTTTTTCTGTATTTGTTTTCCTTTCCATGAGTGTTAGAAATGAATTATTGATTTGTTATTTTGTGTTAACTCAACAGTTCATCAATACTTGTATCTTGAAAAGCCAATTTTATTTTATTTATGTTATTATGTAAATTACCTTGAATATATATTTTTGTATGTGTTTCAAATGAAAATCAATAAAATCCCTGTGGAGGGAAAAATATGAAAAAAAAAAAAAATAATGGTGTGGGTTTTATAGGTCTTTTCCCCCAGACGGTTGAGTAGATCTATTGTGGGGCTTCTCGGCTATTTGCCTATAATTATACTTGGTATGTGTCTAAACTCTAAAGTGTATGGGTGATATCTCGCCGGGATTTGAACCTTTGACTGCTTGAAATCACGTCGCCGGGATTTGAGAATACACACGAGAATGCTGGTCTAGAGGAAAACAACATCTGTTTTCATTACTATGGTGATTAAAAAGAGATTCGACCGAAAATAGTCCTGAATCGTTAGAGGAGGCGAGTCATATCATAACCCATATTTCACCTCATGACCGCTACATCACCGGTTCTCGTCTTCGCTCTGGGGCTCATTAAGATCTATGTAGCATGACTAGTGAAATCTGATAGGATAATGACCTTAGCGAGCTTACTACGCAAGATAACAACATTATCAATCTCTGGAGGTGTGTTGACTACATGAAGTCAAGGGCTCTCGCTTCACTGATCTTTCACGTCTACTTGCTAAATGAGATCACTATGTTTTGTGTTTTGGGCACATATAATCTGCCCCATATGCGTTCTATCAAGCGTTTTATCAAGATGACGTGTATCACATTTCCACGGACCATTCAATTTATTGCACTCAGTTCATCTTGGGGACAAAATGGTGTTGAAAACAAAATCTAAACAAAATGTAATGTAGCCCTATACATCTCCAGCTATCAGAGGCGTAGCTTCAAGGGGACAGATGAAGCGTGCCCTCACACAGTCCCTTCAATGGAACTCTGTGAAAAAAAGGAGGGACAGAAAAATAGAGTGGAAAAGAAGGCAAAAGGGAGATGACATAGGACACCTTCCATACATACCCTTAATTCCGTAGCCTTGAATATTCACAATTCATCTTCCTGGTAAGGCTCATCACCCCCCTCCCACCCCACATGACAGTGCTTCCTCAATGCATGGGCCCACGCTTTACTATTGTCTGCAATACAAAAACGGTCTACTGCATGCACAAAAAGCTAAGACGTTTAACTTTATATACACATTGATTGGATTAATGAATCAAAAAATGTGGGAGCATATTTAGATTTTAAAATTTTCTTCACGTTGTTTTTAATCTACTCAACCTTAAACAAAATTTGAGAACGTTTTGAGTCTAGCTGTATACAGTTAACTGTATTCATTTTGTTTATTTGTATTGCTTTATTAATTTCTTTATAATCTTCTTTTTCTTCTTCTTTTGTTTTGGCTTAATGGCGATAAATCAGTTGTAAGTATTGTCGCCAAAATACTTTATGTCACGTGATTATATCTCTCGTTACCATTAAAACAAAAATTGTGGATATTATTTATCTATCTTTTAAAATAATTTCGAAAAATGACATCGAAACAGTTTTGTGCGACTCACCATAAGTATGGTATTCGTAATTATACACATTTGAAACGAAGTCAATCAAAACAAAGCAATATCATTCGAAAAAAATATTTTAAAAAGGGAGACAGAGGTAAAAGAGTCGTTAGCATTAAAATGATAAGTTTTCAATATTTATTCATTGTAATTATAGGAAAACGAATTCGGGTGAAAAAAAGTTCCTCAGAGGGATTGATGGAAAAAAACACGTCTCGATCTATTCGAGTTTCGAAGGAGCAACGAACCTGGCAATTAGTCCACCTGGAGCTCTGCAAATTCCAAAGAGCAGATACCGTTCAAGTAAAGTTGATGTTGATTTCTGAATTCATATCCATTACCTTCAATCACTACCATATTTTCTGTAAGTTGTTTCGAAAGTACCCGATGAACGATCATCTTTTTGACCAATACCTGCCAGCGAACCTTTAAACAATGTCATATCTATTCGACGTCGGGACATCATGACAACCTACCCCCGCGGCGTTGTCAAGGGGCTGAATGTATCGGTATACTACTCACCTATGAACAAGGTGGGTTCATAAGAACATAGTGAACTCGCTTTGACTTTCCATACTCAGCCCATGATATGATTAAATGTGACCACCTGTGTGTTTCTTAATGTCACATAGTCATACTCGTTCAAAGACCTTTATGGTGAGTTTTTTATTTTCCTCGGTTTGACAAAGTGGCCTGTGTCTTGTCTGTAAGAAGAAATTAATTGATGTTGTGTCAACAGTCGATTATTTTATGAAAACGGCGAAACATTGTTAGCTACACTATAGTACTCAGATCAATTTTAAGATGATTTAGCTTTTGGAAAAAGTATTTGGACCCTATTTGCCTGTAGAGAGATTATTAGCTAGAACTTATAGTAGTGATACAAATCTGAATTGTGTAGTCATTAACACTTACTTGTTATGACGGTATCCCTCTTTATTTATCATTTTAGCACATAACCTTAAAGAGAGGTAATTACTGGCTTGCGACTTGTATAATATTTCGTCCCCTCTTTTAGTATAGAATGTTTCATTATCTCATTCTGGTCTATTTATTTGGGCTTATTGCAATAAAGATGAAAACCTAGTCACACTGTATTTTAAGTAATATTCAGTAATTGTAGTAACAGTCCTGTGAAATGCGTAGTTAATTTTTTATACGAAAAAAATCTAATATTCATCTTTATGATTATAATATTGGGAACACTATCAAATAAGAAAATATGATAAATGCTCATGGCTATTTCTCAAGAGATATTAAAATCCTAATGTAGAGAAAATGTCTTATATGGATATTTAATGTAGGCCTACCCAAACCTTATCACTTAATGAGAGTAGCGACATGGTCAGATGGTTCATGCATTAACTTTCACCAATCCAAAAATGGCGTCATATTTTGCACGCCGCGCTGGAGTTATACCCGTTGTGTCGTTCCGATTAAAAACTAATCTTTCAGTCCGTAAATGATGGCTCTGCCCTGTGAAAATTGGCAATTACGGCAAATGTAGAGCAAGTAGAGCATGGAAGTATTGCTAGCTGATCGAAGCTAGGATGTTTGTTTTTCATATCGAGGTGTTTTATTTGCATTATAAAGTAAGACATAGTTCGTTGACTGCTGCCATGTGGTATGGGTTATAATTCTCAATGCATCTTTTTGCATAAAAAGGTTCAGTACAGGGTACAGAGAGCACTCGGGTCTCGTGAATACTCAGGAGAGTTGTCAGAAGGCTTGCGAGACCGACTTGTCATTCTCTTAGGTTTTCGGTCTCGTGAAACATCCGGTAACTTTTCAAAAATCCTTCAGACCGACATTGTCGTTCTCATGGGTGGCCAGTCTCGTAAGTACTGATGTAGCCACTACACAGTTATAAATGATGAAATAAAGAAGAAGAAAAATACTGCTGTTGTTAACTTTGTCTTCTAAACAATTATCCTTGAACAGACCTATAGTATCTTGAATTGAATTGAGAAAGTATATGTACGTATAAGTCTAAGACTTCAAGTACCTTGCTTGTATCGTAAAGTCTTTCATATACTTCATTAGCCTAATGAATTGAATGATCTATGAAGAATGTCCCGAGACAGTATGAAAGGTTATTAACCTTTGCATTCTTTTAGAATGTGTAGGCGTGTGGAGACCTTGATACCTCTTATGGTCAGAAACACCTGTCTCCTATCTAAGCATTCATAGCTTCCAACAAGATTGATGTCATCAACCGTGCGACCTTTCCATCCTGACTCACCCCTTACCAATCTATCCCCTGAGAGCAAAAAGGATGTACTAATACCTTTATAAAGAGCCTGCACCCTTCTGGCTCTGAACAGACGGGTTATCTTCCATAGATATGAACATCGGGCAAGCTATTCCTGGTCATCAAACCGACATGTTTTTTTGCAGAAAGAAATATGCGTTGAACAGAGTAATAAATAATAATGCATCAGTATAAAAACAGACCATAAAAATGTACATTGGTTCTATTTCGGTCACACTGTCTTTGCTGATATTACTATTTGGAGATGCTATACCTCTATCGGTTATGAAATATAGAGCAACAGAGGGTTAGGAGCCGATATTGCAACGATGATGAGACATTAAGAAGGAGGTCGGAGTCGTGGCATTTCTCCGATAACCCCAAAGAAGATGGATTGGAGAGGGTCATTGACATGTCCTCAGTTGGACGATGGTTCATCGAGCTAGCCAAACACCACCTGCAGTGCTAGGCATACCATGTCAATGAGGATACAACAAGATGAATTAATGACCCCATGCTGGTCAGAAAATGCACAGTCCTCCACATGCAACGTTTCTCTCTCTCTCTCTCTCTCTGTCTCTCATTCTCCATCTCTCTCTCTCCTTCTCCTTCTCTCTCTCTCTCTCCCTCTCTCTCTCTCTCTCTTTCTCTCTCTCTTTCTTTCCCTCGCGTTCATCGCTCTCCTCTTTGTTCAATATTGACCTTTTCCACACTCCGCGAAAGTGACAAAGTCGCACCTATTTACACTTTACCTTTTCTCTCCGTGCTGTTAGTTTTTTTTAATCTCTCCCCTGATATCCTTCAATCTATCACCATAATCACCATCATAATCATAATCTCTATATCATTCCTATCCCAGAATAAGTTACAATGTGATTTCCGTTTTGATTATTACTATCAGATTTACTCATATAATTATGATTTGCCATAATATTAATGCATACACAAGTAGGTAAATTATCAACGCAAAAGATTTTATATAAATTACCGTTGGTGATTTCCTAAAACGATTTTATCTGATTATACTTATCTTTCGATTTTATATTTCCATATATTATGTGTAATGTTTATTATGCCTATGTTTTGCCAAATAAAATATTCATGTACACATGTGAATTTAGTTTTCTGATAAATACAAATACATTCTATTTCTGGAATCACTCCCCCTCTAAAGTTCTTTCTAGAGATACAGTATTGTGATGATTAAAGAAAAGGTTTATCAGGTCCTTCACTCGTCATACGTTTACTCATCATACAGGTACCATCTTCATCCTATTTGCCAGAGATCCTCTTAATAGATGAGATTGACTATAATTCCATCGGGTATTGTCTGTACTCAGCCAATGTCAGTGAACTATGTCGTCTCGGATGACCTACGGACTTGGAATAGGAAAAGAATGTTGCTGTATCCAAATGATACTGATTAATCCATGTACCTTGTCAAATATATATAATCAAGCCCAATGATTAAAATGACTCTCGTCTCATATTCAAGCCAGCGACTGACTTTCTGATGAGAAAAGGAGGTAAGTTATGTAATTATAAATGCTGGAAATGTTTGACTATGTCGTAGCCTTCGCCCAACCTCGATATTTCAGGAATTATCAGCGTTTCTCCCTCCCCATTCTGCAGATATGAATGGATGCCCCGGACCAGTGCAGAAGAATTTCTCACTGTTTGGGCTTTACTGTCTTCGAAACCTTTCATTGACGATCTCAAGAATCTCATAAAATATTTTTGTGTGTAAAAACATAGACAAATCATCTCGAATTCCATCAGCTGTACGTAAGTTGAACGACCTTCATCATCCATCAGCTTGATGAATGCTCTCTGCATGTAAGATGGACGTGATCGGATGAAGGCATTTGAGAAAGCAATTAAAAGGCGTTTAGAGAGGAATCCTGCAGCAATGCCGTGTGACCGCCTTTTGTCTCACCTCACAACAAGGGCTGCTCCGACATACTTTCTCCGGCGACAATTGCTCCGGGGTTTATTTCGTCAAAAGATTTACCGTTCTAACAGGGTTTTCGTTGAGGTTTAGGAATATTGTCCAGGGTTGAAGTTAAGAATCCGGTTAGTGTAGGATATTATCGACGGCTAGAAGAAATTGTCGTCGGAACAAGTGTCGTATAACCGAAGAAGTGAAGACGGTGAGGAATTCCATCGGTGGGGGTCACCTACCACCAAAGGGTGCATGCATCCCACGCGACGACACAGTGATCGAGTTGTTTGTTCGTGTGCCAGCCTTGAGTTGGTTGACCTCAGATCTCCAAAGTTCACGGTTTGTACCTGAACTTTGTGAGGGTATATTAGCCCGCAGCTTCGTTCCAATGAATCCTAATCACTTGTAAGGCCAATGAAATCTTGAGCATGCCGAGATCCTTTAAGTAGATTTAAGTGGACGGATTTTGACTCTCTAGGAAGATGGACAATATTGTCTGATCCGTCTCCAAAATGAAAATTAAATTGAGAATTCTAAAATTCAATCAGGTTATTCAATAATACTTTCTCATAAACCTTCGCTGTATTATAAACGTATACCCCAGTTATTTAGGAGAATATGAGAACCGAGTATTAACTTTTGTATTTATTAGTACGAGTATTTTCGTTGAATTATTATGATGGTTGAAATTGTTTTAATTTGTATTTCATATTTTTTTCGTTTAAACTTGCATCATAGCGTTATCACTCATGAACAGAACCCAGGTGGTTATTTGTATTTTAGCTTCATAATCTTATATAATATTCATCCCATAATATCAATCATCGCAGTGGTAATAATTCAATTTCTTTGCTTACGTCAAGGATAAGACGTCGTTATAGCTATTAATATTGCAAGTTTTTAGCTCTGACTTCCAATGATTCTTTAGCTGTCGGATGCGAGATTGGCTTTGATGATGAATGAAGAAGCGTTAAGCTACGTGATGGAGAGGCGCAGGTGATGTGTTGTTCAAGCAGCACAAACAAGAGACAAGAGACCATAATTCATCTATGATTCGACAGCAGCTGCTGCGGAATGTTCATCGGGGGCTTTGAGATGTTCCAGCCACACTGTCAAGTCTCCAACACCACTATACTTCTATAGGAGTATGGTAGTTTACGTCGCCCTCAAATTAGGGCTGAGGTGATTGTTTTTCATCATTATCAAGAGAAAGAAGATGGAAGAAATCTACGAAATAATGTGACTTTATAATATGAATCAAAGAATACTCTCCAAATGTAAAAAAGTTATCATCCACTCTTAAAACACTATGCTTTGGAGTTGATTCCACTATAATGTGGGATATTGCATGTATTATCATTAAAGTTACCCCTGTCATCATCGGTTTCATGGACAAAATGTTTAAGTCGTATTCACTCCCTGTGTAGCCTATAATCTAGGCGGAGTGCCGAGCTTTTTTCTTTGCTGCTAGACTAACCCTAAGCAGAACGTCTGATACGGCGAGACTACGAACCGTGAGTCTCGCCGTATCAGACGTTCTGCTTAAGGTTAGTCTAGCAGCAAAGAAAAAAGCTCGGCACTCCGCCTAGATTATAGGCTACTCCCTGTGTAGTATAAACCAATTTTTGTGTGATTGGGCCGGGGGAGCAGCAACAACCGATGTGCTAACAATTATTATGTAAAAATGTTGAAAGTGCCGACAAATCCTCCCTTGGCTACCATCAATATTTTAACATTATGATCCCTTTGAAGGTATTGGAAAATTGATATCGTTATAATGCTCATGGCATTAGCTATAACGTATTTTAAAATTGTTTTCACCACCTATAGCTAATAGAGATTCTCCTTATCAAACACTGTATAAGAAGAGGCTATGAAGTGAGAGAAAATAAACATGATTAAGAAATCACGATGATTCCTCTCCTACGTAAATTTAATTATGCCTTTGAGAATTGTAATGATGAAAACACCCGGCTGCATACTAATACCCGCAATGTTAAAGGTATTACAAAGTTTTGGGAAATTTTGAAAATGGATGGATAGTGAATCTTTACAATTTTGATATATTTTGATGCCCCTGTGGATGTATTAAAAGCACCAGAAATGTCAGCCCCTAAAACACTTCTGCTTTCGAGAAAAATTGAATATAAAGATTTACCGGTGCTCCCGGTAAATTTTGATAAATTTCAAAAAAAGCTCCTACGGCCGTACAATGGTAGCTGCGACCATGAAAATCTCAGAATATGTAGTTGTGGTATATAATTTCCGAACGGGAATATCATTGGTCGATTTTAGTCAATAAACATTGTTTTATGTGTGTGTGTGTGTGTAATTGGGTTTTTACAGACGTGTATCAATCAGATATGATTATTTACGCCTGGGACCGACCTTTAACGTCACCATCCGAAAGACGTGACTCAGTTTCGAACCTGCGTCCTCGGCTGAATCAGTTTGTAACTTCCACTGTTAGCTGGATTACAGGCGCACGCCACAACGCCTAGTTTTATGGCTTAATTAATATCTTGACCTTGAGAGGGAGCTATTCAACATAAAGTGTTTATTATTTACAATTTCATAACTTTAGAGTCGATTTCGACCGCGACAACGATCACTGAATATTATAGGATCGCATATGCTTCCAATATTTTCATTTGAACCAAATTCATGACCCCATACCAAAACTTTGTATTACCTTTAATATTGCAGTTGAATTCCTTTTCAACTATGAAAAACCTATAGCGAAGCCTGGATAGGATGATGAGAGAGTGTGTGTGCGTGTGTGTGTGAGAGGGAGGGGGGGGGGGGGGTGAATAATTTTCTCATCATGCATGCTCACGTTGCTTTCTCCGTCTCCATCCCTCGCTCTCACCCTTCGTCTCTCTCTCTCTCTCTCTCTCTTCTCTTTTCCCTTTTGATTTGCCATTTGATCGGGGCCCTTAATGCTAGATTTCTTTCTCTCTGTTTTTTTTCTTTCTTTCTTTTCTTCTCTCTCCTCCTCATCTCGTGTATGCCCCCAAATGCAGCACGTGCTGTTTTCTGTATCCATCCCTTTCCTCTTCCATCTCGTGAGATTTTAATTTCTTTAAATTTTCAAACTGCTTCCGCATGCGAAGTCTTTTTAAGATGCTTTCATCTAAAATTCTGTAAAGCAGTTTGATTAAGTCAGATTTCTTTGGTCATTTAAAAAAATTAAGCATACACGTCATACGATGTCACTCAGGAAAGTTGAATGAAAGCTGGGGCAAATATAGGTGAGCATTTTATCCCTGAATTATCGATTCCTTATGCCAATACAATGAGTTACAAACTGCCTTTATGTAAATGTCTTACTTCCAGGGGGTAGGATAACGCTGTTTCCTATTAGTTTACATTACATCCAATTTAGCTGGGCGATTTTCCAGTTCAAGTTTCACAGGATCTGAAATTCATAATGCCAATGCCTTGAGAGAAAATCGATGAGAAAGCCATAACAATTTCTGTAAGTTATTTTTTTCGCAACTATGAGCAATCGGAACGAAATAGTAGGTGCACTCTAACGGCGACCACCTGATTTGATTTCATCGATGAATTATAGATTCTCTAGGGCTAACCTCAAAAATTAATGCGGAAAAAAATAGAACGAAAGTAATGATTTTGCTTTCACAACAAACAATGGTTGCGGAAAGCCTAGCAAGGTATTCTTTTTATTGCTCGCCGCTTGTTCAAGTCTCCCAGTGGTTTATCGTTATACTATGTTGTTGAAGAGATCATGGCTATTGACGTTGCTCTCATTTGGTATATCGCAATATAATAGTTGTTATGCTGGATTATATCCGTTTCTATAAAAGCACAAACGTAGTCAGATCCTAATGAGTCCTTAGAATCACTCTGTAATCGGTACGGAACACTGCGGAAATACCACAAGGCTTGACGTCACAAACAACTTACCCAACCTTATATCTCCCTTAGAAGCTATACTTTCCCGTCGATGCTGCTTGACCTAGATGTATCTTATAAAACATCAATTGCATTACTTCCTCTAAGATGTTTTCGTCTACCAGAAAGATATTTCAGTCAATTTCACTCAATTCAATTCAATTCAATCTTTATATTTTGAGTACACTTAAGGAAAAAAAAACAGGCTCAATGTACTTGGATGGCTGGCATTTTGCCATAGGCTTCTTGTAATAATATAGCATGGATGTAAAATTATAGTAAATTAATAATATGACGTACTGCATTGAAACTTCTGGCGCTGCGTTAAGATACATTGTATTTAACTTCATAAAGTCATCTAAACATGTTAAGGTATCAGTATAATTCCTTCTCTCTCTCTCTCTCTCTCTCTCTCTCACACACACACACACACACAATTTGGGGTTGATGTTATTTTCATGTAGATAGAAACAGCCACCTGAAAATGACAGACTATGAAACAAGTATTTGTATTCGTTGTGTAATGTTGTCACCACTTCACTGCTACAAATTAACCATTTAAGAGGCATGCTGTAATCATATTATTCTAAATATAGGTTTATTATGAAAGACGTTCACATTACTTGCATCTATCTGCATCGTGATTCTATTGATACAAAATTTTATCCACTAACAATGATGATCCTCATCGAAGTCACGTCGCGTTATGGCGTCTTTGTGATGTCTTTGAGAGGTCATATCGCATCTCATCATTCGCAAAACTTGGTATTGACATCAGCCAGGAAGTGACCTTGCGCATTCAGAAGAAAATCGGCCGTTCATTTCATCATCAGGCAACCAATCGATACCCTAGGCACACAATCTCGGTCGATACATGGCAGGCCATATCAAATACATGACACGCGATCCTGACCGATCGATGGATCGTGATTGATCTTCATCAACATTTCATTATCGAAATGAAAATTGATAGCGCTGAAGTAATTTGAAATAAATATGCGATCGATACCAAGGACCCTTTCTATACCCTCCACGATATGTCGTCTGCCTAACGTCATCGTTACGCATATTTTGTGAAATATTGATCATTTTAAATAAATAAAAGATTTTTCGGAGATATAATGGAGAGACTTTTAGTTTATTCTGAATACTTTGATTCCTCAAATGTTATAACAGGTCTAAACATGAAATGCTACTTTTTCAGTAGTAAAAGCATCCTTTTGGTTGACTTCACCGGTAATGAATGGGGGAGGGGGGGGGGGGGGGGGCTCATGTAATGTAAATTTGATATTACCTAAACATATACCATGCATATTAACGATTTATGTAAGATACCCTTGAATATATATTCACTGGATGCTTTCTAAAATGATTAATACATTTTATTTCACATCGTATATTTCTTTATACAACACTGCGATTTACACGTAATAACCGGGTCAACTACAGAATACACAGTTGGCTCGCATGCAAGAACTGAGGGCAAGATATAGGCATACCGTGCAAGCTGGCTATGTTGCGTGACATAATCCTCCTACTACAAAAACACTAATGTTTATACAGGTTGCCACATATGTGTACTCAGATGTCATATTCTGAGAAAGAGTGCCATTTAACATCTAACACCCAACATCCAAAAGAAACATAATGAAGGGTGTGTTTTCTTTACACCATTTCGGATTAATAAACACTGGGGTGAGTTAAGTCATGAGATGAAAGTAAGCTCAAAACGCACGTACGCTACATTTTATTCTCATTACTCATTCATAATCAAAATTATGAAAGACTTCCACAAGGCTGAATCAGTTATGTATTACTCAATTTTATGGGCGTTTTAAACTATACTGAATAAAATATATTTTAGTCCATTAATGGTGGTTAATGGGCGGTCGACGTCAGCAAAGAGTATTCGTTCGTTTATGAGCTCTAAAATGGTTATTAATTTGACGATTGTACAGTAATCACAATGAGTGTTGAAAGTCATGGTCATGCTGCTGCTTTTGTGATTGAAATATTTATAATTAATTAAAACAAACTTTGTTATAAGAGCGGTTCCATCCTATGCTTTTGGCACCTGTTCACAAAAATAGTAGCAGTATGTGTAAGATACAGTGTGTATCAGCTATGAAATTCTGAAAAATGTGTTCAATTTTACAAAACAAAATGATCTGATAATGTGTGTTTAAAGTAGTAAAGACACATTGTCTTGATTTTGGACTTGTTTAAGTAAAGTGCTGAAGTCGAGATATCTTGAGGGTTCGTATTACTGTTCCCCTCCCCCTTCATATCTTTCATCCTCAGTGTCTTCATACGTCATGCAGAAAACTGAAAAGCATATTAATTATGTGTGTGAGTAGCTGAATTAAATTCAAATTATATTTGTATAACATTCAAGTGATGAGTCATTATGCTATGTGTCTTTATTATATTATCAATTAGAAAGGAGAGAGGAATAAATTGAGATACAAGTTCAGCTTAACGTGTCATTCTCTCCATGACTGACAGGTTCCTACACTTGAAAGCTTTTAATTTTTCATTCCATGGTTTATAATATTTTTACTGGAAATGCAAACTAGATGAATTAACACTCAAGGTTTGCAGGGCTGGGAGGTTGCCATGTTTGTTTGATAGTATTGTATGTATAGAGACAAGACTTGTATACGTGATGCATGCAGATCTACTCATGCAGAATATCATTGTACGTGTTTTGTTCAGCAAAGTCAAGAGTATAATTGATTATTCACGAGATTCGAAAATGGCTTACGTTGAAATTAAAGTAGGGTAATTGCCAGTGTCACTATGATGAATACGATTTTCGAATTAAGGCAATTAAACAAAATGCTATTGCGAATTGAAAAGGTTTGGTTTTAAGTGATTCGTACGCTCTGAAGCAATACAAATCTCTTTTATTTAGAGGCAAAGTGTAATATAATTCAATAGTTTCAACATAGTTGTTTGAAAAAACTGTGGTTTTGATCTCTGTATATTATTAAGAGGATTTCAATATAATAATAATAATATTAATAATCTTTAAAGTCCACTTCAAATTGTATTAAACCGAAAATGGAATGTTGACTCTTAAAGGGGGAGCGGGGGGGGGGGGGGGGGGGGGTAGTGACAGGTGAGCAACCCCTAACAATTCTCTGTGAAGAATATAGTTAAACTTACGATTGATGATTTGGCCCCTGTCTCTCTTTCCATTATCACCTCTAAATTAATGGCCATGTTTGCTTTCTGCAAAGCTTATATAATTAATTATTAGTTAACAATTTCGGGCACCCTTATGTTAGAAGTATTAAAAAAGATTGGAGTATATTTGAAAAGTCATACCCTGTAAAGACTGTCTTCTCGTTTCATATCACAAATATAAATTATTGCATTTGTGATATGAATTTACAAATCACACGGGGATGCATTACAGGTGCGAGTTCTGCCAAAGGTTTTAAATACCAGTAGGGAACTATGCAAAGACGTTGTACCAAGAAACAAAACAGCCCTACGAAGGGATCTACCTTCTTACGGTAAGCTAATATGATATTGGAAAATAACACCGCTATCATATCCTGTCCTTTACTTCTTTTTGTTTCCCCTTTTCCATTTGTGCAGTCCAGAAACACTTTTTATCAGTATCAAAATATCATATTTATCATCTAGAAATGAGATAATTAGTCTGATTAATTTTTACTACATTACATCCCCTGTTGTAATTTATTATAGTATTTTAATTTTCGTTTCCAATAATCTTTTTTTTAAAGACAAATCGGTAATTCCTTAATAAACACTGAATAATATATACATATTTAGCTTTGATTTATTTTTATACTATATACTAAACTGACACTAATAACAACTCAATGTGAGAAATGTTGAGAAATGAAAACAAAATGCTGTATTTTGTTTTAGCTCATGCTTTGTGCTTGTTAACCTTTAGAGAATTCGACCTTTATCGACTGTTGACTTTACATAATTTGACGTACAAAATGAATGGGGCCTACAGGCTTATGGACATTTGGTAAATTATAATCAAATGATTGCCGTTCAATTTAGTGTGCAGAATAGTAGACTGTGATCGATTGTGCATCTCAGATTGACCTCGTATACCACGGATACTTAGAAATACAGCGATCTGTCTTGTATTAGATGAACACAGTATATTCAAAGATGCACCGTTGTCAGTGGATGGTTGTTTGCGTCTTTTGAATATATTTTACTCAGCAATGAATCTCTATGCCAACACGAGGAGGAAATGATATAATCCAGATGCCTTATAGCATAGGTGCGGCGATCCATTTTTGCCTTCAGGATTAGAGGGGAGGGGGTGGGGGTAGCCCTGAGTTTATGTTTGTATTTGTAATTACTCTCAAATTTCACGGACACGAATATTTTTGTTTGATAAAGGAATGAAGAAAACGACAAATGTTAAATCACACACTACAAAGTAGTATAAATAGCAACGACAGTCCTATGGGGGCGGGGAACACCCCGTAACTCACACGGGCCGACCCCCTGTATGTCCATACTTGTTTTTAGTTCTCATCTAAACAAGATAAGTTTAGCTCATGAAACTTGAAAAAATATGTAGTAAAATGTTTCCCCAATTTTGAAAAACTGGTCGCTCGCTAATAAAAAAAAAACACATAAACATTTACTTCTCAGCAGCTCCTGAATCCTTTGCCAAGTTGAAGAAAATATATTGGTTACATCACATTCCATTATTAATATACATGCCCTAATGATAAAGACTGTTCGAGCAAAACAAAACATGCCATGATTTTTCGAAATGTTTATGTTAAACCTCTTTCTGTCATCTCTTTACTTGGGATATTGATATGTTAAATGTTTTTTACTAAGAGGAAAATAAACCAATCTCAAGATCTTGCAAATTCCTAGAAACGAAGGCACTTTTTCCTCTTCTGTACTGTATTTTTTTCTTTTGCCAATTTCATTTTCCCCTCTTTCTTTGTGGTTGAAATGGAAATGTATATCTTAACGTGAAAGATGTTATACGATCCCTCATCTTGTTTACTCTGTCCTTTCTTTTTCGTTGAAATAGAGAGCCCTTGCAATTTTAACAAGAGACAGAGAGGCTGCACAAAATTAGAGTGAAGTTGAATAAAAATGTGACACAGTTATCCAATATATGAATATTTCGAGAAAAAAACAATCTTTACATAATAAATAGTTTCCCGTTTGACCCATTTCACAAACTGACTAAAATTTCAATTTTCACAATCTAGTGACCGAATTGCCAATTTGTGATTTGCATAGATTTAATGATCTCATATCTCAAACAATCAATCATTTCTTATTATTGGCCCGATTTATTTCAAACTTTCGCCATTCTGTTTCTCTTATTTTCTGCTTCCATCCGAGTCGACTTATTACAAGGGTCGGATTTCCCTTTAAAGATGTGTTCTGTATCCCGTGTATCAGATTGCTCGCCTGGCATTAAGTGATGCTTGAAGGCTAGAATTCCAAACGCTACGTCAATATCTACTCAAGATAGGAGGAAACCATTTTGGAAATACCAATGTCATAGCTCACTCAATAACAAAAGGTTTCGGGTATAATAAACCCGTTTAAGGACATCGCCATGGTTTAATAGGCCTATCATTTTGTTTGGACAGTATTTTCATAATTTCCGGGTTTCCGCTACCTGTTCAAGTTCCACTCCAGGCGTTCCAGTACGCTTTGTTTGTTTTGATACTCCAACATAATTATATAGGACGCAGGTTGACATTTTAATTGGCAATTCTAATCCTTGGGAACAATACTACGACATACCTGCATGGCCTTGATGGTTGTGCATCAAAAATAGCCTCCTTTTGAAACGTCTTTTGTGAGAATAAGGCCAACATATGGCAGACACCTGAAAAATAAAATGCAATTGCATTATGCGGACAAAGAAAACTCCATTAGCGAGACATGACCTTCCTCGTGTAAACGTTAACGTATACGTGCTACTCTAATCACCTGCCTCAAACCACCCCATCAACCAATGTAATCAGGTCAAGTTTAACCCCCAGGTCAGCCCTAATCGAAATATCCAGGGCAGTGTCAATGCGATACCCAGGTCAGTCTCTCGTAATGTTGTCCCAGGGTTTAATGTTTCATTAAAGACTGCGGGGGGTTTGGGAGATAAAGCGCGCTCCTATGCGTGACAAATGACTCGATACAAGCACGGAACCGTTCGCCTGCTAACCCGTTTCGGGTTTCAATTAAACTTGAATGGTTGACACAATCTCCATGTGGCGTCGATTTTTCGACTCTTACTTACCTGTATCAATTAAAGACCTGGCAAACATTGGACAATTATTCCCATAATAGAGGTTCATGAGTAACTAAAACAGAGTTGGTATATATAGATGATGATGATCGGCCTTGCAAATTTGAGAGTGCATTGGCATTTTCAAGTAATGTATCTTGTGTCTCATTTTCTTAACAGAGATACCGGAAAAAATTAACCACGAGCAGAGAAATGTACCTGTCTTCTTCTTTTTTTAAAGATAAAAAGATATAAAGTTTTCGCAAATATTAACAACCTATAATTTTAGTTATTCCTTTCATTTTTGACTGGTATACCATTTTTCTTTAAATACATGCTTACCACGCCTATTCTTCTCTCCATTCCAAACGTTTCTTTACTCGATGATGACATTATCTAATCATTTCATATGGGCTGCAGAGTTAATGATATCGACCCGTCCAATAATCCCTAGCCCCAGAGCTCACGGGGGAAGTTCTCATTTCCTTTAACCAATTCTTTTGCATCTATTCCTACAGTTCTCCCGACCTGGATGTAATCGAATGAAACTGGAGAAGTCCAGGGGACATTTTAATCAGTATAATATGGTGTTAAATTTAATCAGCGCAAGTAAGGAGCCAGCACTTTCTACCAGAGCTATTTTCAATAAGACGTGGTTGCCATGGAAACGCTCATGTCATTTGACGCAGGGAAGAGGAGGACGATAAGGAAAAGGTAGAACTTTGTCAGTTGTGGATGACGGAGGGCCATAGGGTTTGTCTCCGTGTCTTCTAATTTCTGACAGTGGCATCCATAGTGCTCCCAGCATGCAACCTCGTTCCAGTCTGCTTGTCCGATCTTCATTTTGTTATTGTACAAGAATATTAAACTGAAGGCTCGTGCGAATACAATCCAGAATGAATTTAGTTGTTTTTTTGCCACTGACATGGGACATTACTGCAGCTCAACTGGCGCTGTTTTCAGACGAGGGCCCAATTTATTCATCGGTAAATTACATTTGAGTAACAATTACATTTGTCAAAGATGCCATGCTCCCCTTGAATGTGGTATTATCTTTGAAAGAATTGCTATTGGCAGTATTTTTAAAGCAATCCAGCACGCAAGACCTTTAAAGATTCGTTTTCACGCGCTAAATATAGCGAACATATTTGTATAAATTCCTGCAAACTAACAATCTTGAGAACTAATGTACACACCAATACCATTGCTGCAATAATATTATCGTAGGCCTATAAGCCACCACGTCAGAAGAGAACGATGTATTTTAATCCATGTCTTTTCCCAGGTCACTGAAACTCTCGGGTGACGTGGCACCCTTTCACTTGAGTTACTAATAATATATTATACGTTTAAGTTGATTCACGGACTAAACCAGTCGCACAACATTAAAACTGATCAGAATTTTGTTGTGTGTACATTATTGTTGTTGAGGTTTGGTGTGTCCTTTAACGTACGCTTGAAGCAAGGTTAGTGGTTGAAATTCGCATTCTTTAGAAAGAAAGTGATCAGCTTCAAGTAGCAAAAGTATACCATATACAGCGTGTCCACACACAAAACAATTTATCCCGAAACTCTATAACGATACGTCGTATAAAGAATCATCATATAAATTCCAGGATGTCCACACACAAGAAACATCGTCACTAAAGAATCATCGTATAAATTCCAGGGTGTCCACACACACAAAAAAGTTATCCCGAAACTCTATAACGAAACGTCGTATAGGTGCGCAGTTTGCTACTGCGCAACTGTGCCACTGGAACAATGCATGCAGTATATTTATGTATAATCAGCTGGCTGCGCAGCGGTCAGCTGGAAGCAGAAATGAGAGCTCATAATCTCCTTTCGCTCGAGGTCCATTAAGCCCCGCCCAGTTAGACTAGTTCCGTCCACACACAAAATGTCCGTGATTCTTTATCGAGTTTCAGTTCGAAACGATGCCCAAACCTGCGTTTCGTTAGACTAGTTTCGTTATACGACGTATCGTTAGTGAGCGTCCACACCTACAATTTTGGTCGTAAAACTATCGCGAAACGGTATCACTATCGCGAAACGGTATAGCTAATCATGACTAGTCACTGAAAATGTTGTGTGTGGACAGGGGGATAGATGATACCCGTGTAAGCTTGAACGAGCAATGTGTGCGGTGGGAAGGGGCTTGTTTTAGTTATCGAATCATTCAGGGTCCTCTGTATTTTAGGCAATTGTTTCTGTTTTCTTTTTCAATCTTTGGCACTTATAATAGGCAAATCCAGGGCGAGGTAAAGGGGCGACGCCGCCTGCCCACCATCCCCTTGCAAGAACATGATAAATAATTTCTTACCCATCCCGTATTGAGGCGGTATTGAGGAAGAAATAAATAAAGAAAAGTGGATTATGCATCAACTGTGAAGAAAAACTGAATAGATTGCGAGAGCATCTCAGTTTCAGTTTCTTTACCTTCATCTAGTTAATATTGGTTGCCACTAATGGCGGCCCGTTTTAATATTGATCACTAATCATTTGCAAACAAACAAATTTAATATACCTATTTATCAGGATGCCCAACAGTTATTTATTGATGTTCAATCAACTAAGTGATCATTTTATATTTACATCCTATACCTCGGTGAATTGCTTTGTTCGCACGGCAGCCTTTCATCATCAGTAGATATTGAAGTAGTATCGCATTCTCATGTCCAAATCATGCATCGCTCGCCATTTAATGAATTCCTCACTTAAACAGCAATATTATAATCACCTAAGTACGTGTAGGCCATACGGGACATGCATATTATGTATATATATACCAGCTAAGAGGTTTAGCATTGTTCCCTGTAACTACCACTGCACTTCTCTGCTTTCAACTTAAAGCCTCAAATCCCGTGCTTTAGCTCGTCGGCTTCGCATTAACGGTTGATCCCGTTACTCGCAAGGCAGGCGCCACGGGGTCTAAATAGTGGCAATGCTGCATAGTGCAGTAGTTAACGTGTTTGTGTTGGGGAGTTGATGAAGAGATGCACGGCGGGTATGAAGAAGCCCGTCGCCCAATCCCTGCTGCTCTTAATTGTTACTAAGTCATGTTGAAAGGATACTAAAGGGATACGATGTCGATGTTATCATGTGTGAGTTCATTAAAAAGCCCATGGGTGGTATTTCCCTCACAAGGACGCACTGCTGTCCTTCTAAGAATCCTTAATCTGAAATCTCATTTCCGTCTTTAGAATAATAAAGGGACAGCATTGATATTTCGCGAATCTTCCCTGAAGCGATTGAAAAAATCCAGTCGTTCAGTTTGATAAAACAAATTAGCATGCATAATATGATGGTATATACAGTAGCATCAAATTTCCTCTTTAAAGGAAATGCGTTGGTAAGGGTGAAAATATATTTTTCCTGCATCATTCTAGTACCAAATTGATTACCACTTTTTATTATGACTGTTTTCCTGTAATAGTTTTGAATTATCCTAATTTTAAGATCTGTAGAATATCCCGAGCTGTAAATTTCAAACTTAAAAACAATTTTATTTGTGTGAGATGCTCTTGATAACATTACATCCCCCCCCCCCTATCTAAGAAAGAAAACAATTATATAAAAAATGCATGCGTTGCAATGCAAAATTCTTCGGCATTGAGTATCAAGAAAACAAATGGAGAAATAAGGACATTTTGTAACTCGGTCGACTTTTATCAATCCTGTGTATTATCTTTAGCCCGATATACTGGGCACCATTGAGTGTAATATATCACGAAATCGTAAAAATCAACTTACATTTCCGTTTATAACAGATGAAAAGCGACCATTACATTTTGTAGTCGCTCTTATTGAAAAGAATCATTGCCGGAATGGGCATTGTGAGTTTTCCTCAATATACACTTCCGTCATAGATGATGCTCTTACCTATAAAATGCGTACGGTTTAATGACGTGTTTGTATTTTATAATCTCAGTTCCTACAAAAACAGGTAGCAATATGAGCGGAAGAGGAAATCACTGTCATTTTCCTCCCAACCAGGACGAATTTAATAACAGGAGATAATGAAATAGAAACCGCATGCGTCACGTAGTTCACAATAGTTATATATTTTAGTTTTTAGCTTCTTTATGATAATTATTTTCTTTGTCACTCATTATCTTTCATTTAAGTGTCGTATAGCTGAAGAAAAATATGACCATTCCTTTGATGAAAACGGATTTGGAAGAAACGGTGGCTTCTTCTCAGTGCATTGACCGCTATGTCAGCATATTAAAAAAAAATTAACATTCATTTAACCAATTCTTGTAAAAGCTACTTTGTACATATTCAAAATGAGACAAGTCGATTTCACATTTCAAAGTTTCTTGTAAATTTGCTGTACATATTTTATAAAAACACTCCATTGGCACGTTTGGCCATTAATAATCGATCAGAGACTCTCGAGTTTAAATTACCAATCCTTTTGCCTTTTGTAGAGAATCACTAAATTCCTTTAAGCAGTTAATCTCGCTCCACTCCACTTGACTAATCCAACGTATATGCCTCGAAATCTTACATTGCTGAATGGGGGGGGGGGGGAGGGGGTTATAGAGAATGAACGCTGGATGGGTTTGGAGCGTTATTTGTTCTAGTGAGGCAAGGGGGCCTCATGAGAAAACCTGTGGTCAACTCAAGAGTGTCATAATCAATATGGAATGAATAACACAATGTACCAGAGCTCCCAAGCAAGAAATTCATATACCATAAAGTGACATCGCAAGACTGGTTGAGATGTTTGTAAAATCGTTAAAGGCGAATAGGACATGACAGCAACTGGCGACCCTCTTATCATTATTGGTATTCAGTATATCGACTTTAAACCCTGTCATAGCTGCGAGAGCAATGGGATATACTTTCCACTCTACAAAATAATGAAAAGAAGGTAAAAAAATGAAGAACAGAATAAAAGAAGAAAACTAAAGGAAAAGGAGGAAAAGAACTTGAAACCATGGTACGACCCCTCTCACACCTTTCCCAATCCAGCTTGCCCGGTGCCCTTTCTATCTCGTAATTCATTCACACTTTTACACGATATAATACCGGTGCCCCCCCCCCCCCCCTCCGCGCCCTCGCCATGACATCAAGGCCCCCTTAGTAGTTAGATCCGTGCTATGCCGCTGATACTACGAGCTCTGGCGCCACTGAGTGTGATGTGGTTTGATCTGATGCTTTAACGATGCACTCATCCTCGAGTTATGTGCGTATAAAATTGCGCGACTTTGATTTTATTCAGTATTGGCACATTAATAGAATATATAACCATCAAGTCGCGACGCCATAATATTTCAGCGGGTTGCAAATATATTGTCAGCACATAATTGGGAGAAAAAAAGCCTTGAAGGGAACAGAATCCATAGACTTGCCGGTACAAGGGACATTCTAGTCGCATAATTAAAATGGTGTATATAATATTATAACGAATTTAATGGAGTACTTCAAAGGGATGGCGATATTACATAAGATTTTAGATCTTTAATTTTTACTTCCATCGACATTTGCATTCTATGTTATACTGCGGGATCCTCAGATGATGCCGACTTTTATTTTATTGCAACTAGTAATGAATCTGTAATACAATACGACACCCTACTTTAACGACGCTTCGATCTGATTCTTAAGTATTTTTTTCGGGGCAACATTTCTCTTAATCATTCATCTTATCCATGATTTCATGTGAACTTTTATGACTTCAGAGATTAAAAAATATGAAATTTAAACATTGTATGCACTTCTCTCACAATCCGACTCCACATCAATGAACTTAGTGTATTCATCAAACATTACAGATTGGTGTCGCCTTTCAAACTATTCATGATTCAAAGGATGCATGCACAGACAGTCTGACTTGGTTGATCCAGCAGAATCAATGAGACGTGATGATACCAATTCCCCAAAGACTTACAATTTTCCAAGAATCGTATATCTTCTCATCTCCATTGCATCCTTTACCATTAATTTCCCCGTTAATATTATGATCCTACCTTCATCTATAAAGTTGTATCTTCCTTCATACATTCTTTGATCTATTGGAGATGATTGCGGAAATAGAGAGATTAACATTAACGGAAAAAGAAAATATTACTTGTAAGAGATAGTCACGGAGATTATTAAGAACGCCCTCGAAAGCTACTATAATGTCGGTCACTATCATCAGAAATAGAAAGTCAGAAAGGGATGAATAAATAAACGACCGTGTTTTCTCCTTAGCTGTCAACCTGTCAGTGCTTTTCTTTTGCGTACTAAGAAATGCGACACAAATATCCTTTTAGCTGTAACATTAGAAAGCAATCTCCGACTGTATTCCTATTTTACCTTTCGGAAATCATTTTGCTCTATTTCATCTATACTTCGAGAAGCCAGCTCGACAGCAGCGAGAAGTTTCCTGTCTTTGATTTTGAAAGCAGAGTTGGATTTCCTTTCGCTTGTTATAGAAGTAGATCCAGAAGACTGGAGGCAATCCTTTCCCTGGAGTGAGATGTTGTGATTAGTTACCATTGTTGTCGACCAGAAGTGGCATGTTACCTCACCTCATCAGAAGATCGACAGCTGAATTTCCCTAGGAATTATTTCTTTCCAAGAATTAAAGGTGAATTCAGCAAAGCTTGATCGAAAGCAAAGCCAATTATGTTTTTTAAATCTCCGCAAAATATGGTAATCCTATATGATTGGTACCTGCAAGATAAGACGAATCCATGAATTAAAGACAAGATAGAAAACTCTGATTAATAATAGAGTAAAATTGCAGTTTTCAAACCATTTTCTTGATTTGAAGAATACAACGGTTTTCATCGGTTTTTAAATATAGTGATAGACCTTGCGCAAACATTTCTGTGCACTAATGTTTAATACCTAAGGTTTATTGTTTGTATCTTATTACTGATGCTGATTCGAAATCTAACAAACGTCTGTAAAACATTATCACTTACATTTGAAACGGAAGAAAATAACGGTCTTATATCATGAAATGATACAAATTATGCATGAATAAATGGATAGAAAGTGCTAATGAAGGTTATTACGCTTCATGTTGATTAAACAAGCAAACAATAATACAAATATAATTATAGGCGTAACCCGTCTACGAAAATAATGTTTACAGCAAGCCTATTCTAAAACCGTTTTTATATTTGAAAGCTGTTTGTATTTAATTGGTTTGTCGGTTGGTTGGTTCTATTTAATATCATTAAATATGAAATACAAACATCATAACACCTAAAGTAACAAAACACTAACATTTTTTACATGGTCCCTTTTTAGAAAAAAATAAAATATTAACATTAAAATGAAGATCGAGGGATCACCCGCTTCAAATCAACCGACATAGTTGATTTGCTCTTTCTCGGGGTGCCAACATAACTACAATGAATATAATTAATCAATTATTTAATGATAATAATGATATAAACAAAAAACATTAAACAGAATGCGTACATAATTATTTTCATTATCATAATATACCCAGAAACTACACCACCCACGCTTCCCACCCCACCTAAAGCTAATTTTTATTTCACTTTTAATGAAGGGTCTATTCTCAGAAGAAGAAAAATACTTATAATATAGATTACAGTTAACATTGAGTGGTAGTCATTTTACATTTTACCACCACGACACAGAAAAGTATATTATTCAGCTTTTTTTTTTGGGGGGGGCAAGGTTATAGTCACCTGGTTGCAATTTAAAAAAAAAAAAAGTATTCTGATAGTTTACAAATACATAATTCTCCTGTAAATGATGATGATGATGAACAGCATTTTGTATGGCGCCATAGGCCTATATCTGTTTCAAAAAACATTCAAAGGCGCGAGCTCCTCCAATAAAGATAGCATTTAAATGTCTGAAGGAAGAATGTGGAGCCTATAATGCAACATTTTTAACTTAAAAAAACAAATGTGATGGAATTGGTGATTGTGTAAAGTCTCCCAGTCTAGAATATCATGATTTTTATGCACAGACTTGCGTTCTAAAACAGTTGTTTTCAATATCATTCTTCCAGTCCGATTTTGCTATTTCTGTAACATATTCAATTGTGTTTTGTTGGCGGAGGGCCATACTACATCAGCATAATCAAAGTGTGGTTACTGATGTACAAAAGCGTCAGACTGGATTCATTAAAAAAGAACTTAGCCTTCCAAGAAAACTAATCATCTTACTACTTTTGATGGCTTACATTTACAATATGAGCATTCAACTTTAATTTGGAGTCACACCGTAACACCAAGGTATTTTAAATAATTGACGTGGTCAATACGATTATTATGAATATCCAAGTTTGATATACTGTGTCCGCGAAACATCCGTTTGCTTGCTTCCTATCAACATGCACACTCTCTGGTAATGCATTTCGGAGGCAGTACAGCTTTGAGAACTTCCCATGTATCTGATCGACCTTTGCAATGGTTTATCATTTCTGAGTAATATATAACATGTTTTTTTCAATTTTGATTACACATGTAACTTTATTTCATAATTGTATACTTCTTCACAGTTTTCTTCTAATTTACTTAATTTTGATTTGCTCTTCATTTTATCCCTATATTTCATTAGACCGAAAATCTATTAAGTGAGCCATGGAGAGCACTTTTACTAACCTTTCGAGTTCGTTATGGCATTACGAACTCCTCAAATTTACCAACGGCTTCATCAAAATCATTACATTTGTCTAACTCTGACTTTGAAGTCTCATATCTTCTCTGAAGGCTTCTACGTCGAGGCCTTTGATCTTCCTATAAGCAATATTAAGTTACAAGTATTTTTTGTATTGCTGTGATGACCTACTTTCAAAGAAACGTGGCTCAATGAATGATCGCTGAACCAAACATCAATTTCGTGCCATGCAGTTACTATATCAAGGTTATTACATAACATGTGATCAAGTAGGTGAACTCATTGTAACTCGAGTAAATTTTGTCGTATTAAAGGTAAAGACCAGTTATGGTCATGCGATTGCATTGTGCAAGAAACGTTGTGGAATCGATCAGAAAAGGTTGATCATCTAACATCTAGCATCTGCAAGGTTCTGGAATCATCAAAATGATAAGAAATTTGGCCCATTCTTCGTAAAGTTACAAGCACTATACACAGAAAGATGTATATGGGACTACCCTATATCTCTCACAGACCATGAGAGAAACAAATGTACCAAATATATGAATTAGTAGGCGGTTTCCCGGCAATTTTTTTATCATCATGTATTAGTCAAAACATATTCTTTCACATGATTGGTAATGAGAGCTTCCATTTCATCTTTTGAAATTGGGGCGTTTCCAATACTGGTCTTTACCTTTAACATACGTGTAGTGTAAGTTACTTACCATACTTACTTGGGTATATATACTTGGGTGTAGAGACTGGAAGCTTAGCTTATTTGTCCCTCTTTACGTTTGCATCCCGTCTCAAGTATGGTTCATACTTCATTGGATTGTTGCTCCAATACCTTCCTAGGGATGACTTGAATAGGTTAATGGTGACAGCATTGACGTCTTCCTTAGGCAGGGTATTCCAATTATTTACACTCCTTATTGAGAAAGTTAAGTATACATGTATCATTAATTTGATTATAGTTTTTACATTCTCCATTTTTTGAAATTTTGAAAATGATGAAATGTGTATATCCCATTAGGAGGAATATTTGCATTCGTCTTTCAACTGAAGATCGCATGCTTTCATACAAACCCTAAAGTCTCACACGTTTATTAGGAGGTCCATACCAGTTGATAAAATACAGTCAATTATCTCTTGTAAAATCAATCTTCAGAATTATTGCTTCTAATGATTAGCAGAAGAAGCTTCTATCTGAATAAAGATCAAATTCTCATGAATATAGATAGTCACTCCCCCACCGTGTCTATTACGATCTTTTCCAATCACACGATAAGCATCAAATTTGATCTATTCTCTTGAACTTTCTTTCTTGATTTGATTTTGTTTGGCAATCAGTCACAGATGACTATTTTTGCCACACATTATTTTATGAATTATTTATATATATATACAGTACAATTACATGTCATTAATGACTATTTTTAGGATTCTCTTTCTTTCCATCCCCTTCCCTTCTGCTACCATCAAGCCTAGTCTCATTCAAAGCTATATATGAATATCATTTCTGGACGATATATTTCTTACCTCACCAAATTGTTTTAATAAATATACAACATTTAGTTAGGTGAAAAAAAGGCTATCGTTTCCAAGGCATTTTAAATCAACTGACACACTATTTGCATTACTATCCCTATAGACTTCTTCTGGTAAACAAATATACAATTATTTTTCATAATAAACATTTTCAACAAGCCCAACCCATAAAATATTCCGAAGGGTGGTTGTTTTGTTTATCTGTGACATCAAAACAAGCAGTATGAATCCATTTATTACACATTGTCCATTTCAGCCCTTTATGTTTACACAAATGAAATGATTAAATAGAGTGCCATGGCTACTGATGAGTGCTATATAATGGGTTTATATCTTCGTTAGACCGTGCAGAGCATAATACTGCGCGCTAAATAGGCTTTACCGTCCATAATTATATATTTTTAAATCCTTTTCCGTTTCATTATTTCCATTATTGGTTCTTTTAATGGTGAGTCAGAAGTTAAGCTCAGACTGATTTCATGACTTTGAAACTAAAATGTGAATTGAAAAGGGCAAATTTACTCTTCTCTTTCTCTAATATTCGAAACCATAGTGGCATTGTCAAATGAACTGATGTGAATTGTAATGAGTTTTACAGTAAAAGTATATGATGAATAAACGGTATATATTTTTGGTGAAACAATATACTGTGGTGTTTGCTTTCAGTATGCCTTTGTTTTTATAGATGGGGAAAAACAATGCTTCCGCTTTCTGCAATTGGTTTTCTTCAAGATGGTGACTTTGATTTGACTTTAATCAACCAATTACCCAAGATAGACAAGATACAAATAGCGAATCGTAAACACACCCAAAACCACCCTGTCGACAACATTAATAATAAAATACTGAACACTAGTTTACTGACTACCCATCACTCTCTAATTATTACTTCCATATATCACATCACATGTGGATGCCGTCAAGCACAGGGGTTGAATTCATTTAGAGGATGAGGAGCCCCCGAGGTGTAAGGCGTGTAAGTGCACACAGACACATGTGTCTCAACAAAAGAAATATCTGTCCCCCTGGTGTATATGGCACGGCTCCAGGCAGTTACTCAGAATTTATGATGCCGCTTTAATTTCGGAACGACAGCCCAACTCGTGCCATCTGCCCAGCGTGAAGAAATATTGATGCTCGGCAGATAGATACAGAATTAATCTAGAAGGGGAAATAAAGCTAGCATGCCTGTTTGCAGCATACTAGCACGTAAGACATGCCAGTGTCGTTGACTTGTAAGATGTCAAATAAACGGCTCTTGCTTAGAAAGAAAGCTTCGGAGAATAGGATGATAATGGTGCATTAGCGGGAGAGATGTTTTCTTTGTTTTAATTATTGATCGTATCACGTTTATTAATAACCAATTTTGAGGAATGTAGGTTGATTTTATGAGCAGGGTGCATTTGTATTGGAGAATTTGCTTGATCTGAAACATTTTTTGTAAGAATTTTAAAAAGATATTACCAGTTGTTCTGAACATTATTGGCGATGTGATATTAACAGTTAGAATGAAATAGAATTAGAAAGAAGTGATGGAGATGGTCAAATCAGAATCGTTCATCTACTGTTAAAAAAGTTCAGTTTGATAAAAGTAAATTCTGCCATCCCCTTTCCTCCCTTCTAAAAAAACTGCTGTCAAGTAGGTTTGCTTACTTAATAGCCAGTTTGGAAAATTCTTTATATCATTATTTTGTTGGTGCTTATAAAATGTATGGTGCTTATGATCGTTAATGTGATTATCAACATTCCTTATCTAGCCTGTAAAAGACAAATAGAGACGTTGGTTAATTTAGAAATTAAACCGTTCAATTTGATGGATGAAAATTCGTTCATTACCCTTTCCTCCCCGTTTCGAAGAGAGCTGCCATTGGTATCAAAATTCTGATCATCATGCACGTTTATCTTGACGTCGCCTCGTTCAAATCCGTTTTGTCAGTAGATTCTTCTTGTGCGTGTCAAATAACGAAACACTATCTGTCACGCGCACACCACTTCTATGTAAGGCAATCCATAAGAGAAGCAGTAACACAATATTGACATTTAATTTTCTAGAATCAACCCGATGGTGGTTTGGATGAAGATGAAGATTGGGAGAGAAAGAGACGGTTGTTATGACAGCATCCTCCAGCCCTGTCAGCACACTTAGTAGTACTTAAGGATCTTACATCGCGTGCTGTTACACCAATCATTAAAAGCCCTCTTTGATTGTCGGTTCAGCCTCTTCACATATCATCAAAGACTGCTTAATTTATTAAGTGCACCAGGAAGTGAATTGGAGCACAAAGACCACAATGAACAGTAGCACTGGAGCCTCTCATATTTACAAAGAAAGAAGAAAATAGTAATCGAACCAAATATCCAAATCACGCAATCAGGGCTTCCTTCCGCAGTATTATAAGCGTTGATACTTTAATCAAGTAAATTTGTTCCATTTGTTATACATTGTATTATGTAAATATGACACAATAACTGGGTTATATGGTCAGGGAAACAAAAGACACACACAAATTATTATAAACTCAATAATATGATTTATTATTATCAAGCAAGGTATAATCTTTTTAAAAATGACTGAAGTATAGTTTTAAAAAGGTATTAAGAAGTCATTCGGTGACATTTAGGTACTAAATACACGGATCTACCTCATGATAGTGGATAACCTTCGGGTCTGATATTTAAATCAGTCATAGTTGTTACTTATAGAGAGAAATAAAAACTTTTACTAACAAAATATCTCCAATTTACAAATTCAAATTATGAAATGCATTTTGAAAATGAAACAAAATATAAAATCAAAGTCATAGTTCTTTACAGGATTCATGTATACAAAAAAAGGTGTTAAATTGAGCATCTCACAAATCTATTTTAATTGTTAGAATTTATGAACGGGCTATTTGAAATTGTTTATTTTGATATCAATCTGGACTAAATTAAACGTCACTTCCTCGTTTTTACAGGTTAAATTACCCAAGTTCACCAACATTTTATCACTGTTTTTTTTTAAATTAAAAGAAGACAAAATATATGGCATGGTAATATGATAACGGATTCGTATTGTTGTGATTGAATAAATATTAGAATACCAACAGACTCATACATTATGGTTAAAACTTCCAACTTAATATGCACAAACATAACAGGTGAGCATTTGTTAATGCTAATCTTTCTGAATCCCATTGATTTTTATGAAATTATGCATTAATTGCGTGTGTAAATATTGGTTTATATTTCTTTAAAATACAGGGCATACTTTGTCCTCCGTTTGGCTCTTTAAAAATCTGTAAAAGTGTAGTCAATTATCGTGTATAATTCAGCCATGCAACAAATCTCATGGGTATGCACGCTCATGTCAGTATATTGTGTGCGCTCCAAAGAGCTTTCCAAAGCAATTTTCTTCGAAATTCATTCGTGGCCGAACGAGATCCATTGACCGTGTGATGAATTCATTGCCACAAATATGTCAAGACGGTACAAACGTTCAGTGGATGATATAGAGTGAGTTTACTGGATGAAGTTCTAAGGGAGATGCACACCTTCATTCAATAGTAAGCAGAATGGTGTACATTTAGATAGATGTGAGTTGGTTTATAGCTGTACAGTCAACTCTCTGTCTTCGCCTATAACCTGACTCTGGCGTACCCCGGTTCGAAATTGAGTCCCGTCTCTCGGATTGTGAAGTTAAAAGTCGAACCTAAGAAAATAAGTTAGTATACAATCATATCTTATTGATACACGTATGTTAGAAGTAAATCCCCACCCCCATACAGTCCTTGATATTAGCCCGCAACTTATTCTTTAAGCTTATAGCTGCGACCATATTGAGACAATAGTTAAGTATGTTGATCAAGTTGATCCATACTAAACATGAGTTGCTCAGTTCATAGAATCTTGATTAAAAACGTTTCTTTTAATTATATGTTGATTGTTATTATCAACATGCCTATCTGAGTTGGAATGCGATAAATAAATCCGAAATTACAAATAAACACACAAGCTCGCGTTCTTCGAAATACTTTGTGCAGGTCATCTTTGTTTAGCTTTGTGGAATAACTATATAATTATATAACATGATAAGATTACGTATTTGTCAACTCAATATTGAATCTCTGTACAAAGTTATGAAAAAATACATGAAAAAACAACCAGACTTTTCATCAATACATTTAGCTCTGAAGCAGAACAGGATTCTTTCCGATTACGCTATATCTTCAGCGCAAATATTCTTTGCTTTGTAATTATTGTTTTCGTTATTCCATTTTTTATGATGGGTGTGCACATCGCTATCATGATCTCTACAAATATTGGACAGTGAACAAATCACCCTTTTCAGTTGATCAGGTAATGAATTTACAGCATAAAGTAATCACGGTTTCACTTGATTAAATAATATTCCATAACTCGGCATCACACTCAATTACTGCAAGGCATCATCATCATTATAATAGCGCCAACAAAAACCCATCCATCTGTCCCTCGCCCCGTCTAGATAGATTGCCCGCATCATCGAGGGGTGTTTTAGCAAGGACATGGGTGAGTTCTAGAGATAGAAGAGAGTGAGAGAGAGAGAGAGAGAGAGAGAGAGAGAGAGAGAAAGAGAGAAAGAGAAAGAGAGAAAAGACCATCACAAGGGGCCCTGCTTGACCGCCAGCATCCTCGTAATCGAGTCCACTCGTGTTTTGTGCAACACACGGCATGCCGCTGACGCCACTATGTCGCTCCATGCCGCTCACCGCATCACTCACTTACGGTTAAATATGCTTACAAACCTAATATAGACTGTTATTCAGACCCCCTACCGGGTGAGAAATAATTTGAAAAATTACAGTTACACTGATTTAGTTGTTATTGATACAACTCAGATATTCGACTGTGTATCTGCTGCCATCAAGAACGTTTCTATTAAAAAAAAACATATTTGGAGTAAACTATAAAAAGCTGAATAGGCCTATGTACAATGTTGACCAAATATAAACGATTTAAGATAAATATACATAGAAGAGAAATAGCATATTTGAAACTATAATGATAATAATTAAGAGTAAATAGAATGATTATTATCACAAAATCTACTCAATCGCAGAACTTTTTTTTTTTCGTTAATGATAATTTCAAACATATTGGCCCGAATTCACAAAGCAAGGTTTGAGCTCAGACCAAGGTTTGAGCTCAAACCTCCTTTTGTTTCGCCAAACCTCCTTTTGTTCTTTACAAACCAGGTTTGTAAAAAACGCGTAAAACGCGTCGTATGACGCACATAAACCTCGGTTTGTCGACAAACCTCCTTTGTGAATTCGGGCCATTTTGTTTTGAACTAAATTGTGATAATCCAACCTATTTTATTTATACAAGATGACAATTTTGATAATGAGCACTGTGGGTATGCATTTGCCTTCTACAATTTATCAGGTATAAAAAGTAGGGTTACATGAAGATTAAACAGAAAATATATCAATTAATTCAACTTTTTTTTTTAGAAGAGTTGGATATAAAATCGGTATTTATTGAAAAGAAAAATGAAAATCAAACCTACACACCCCTTAAAAGATAAACAGGAGAAAACGATTATGAATGTTTCATATTACGCATGCAGATATTCATTTCACCTAAAAGCTGGCTAGGCAGGGTGTGTTGAAGGAGACTGTATAATCCTTCTCTCTTTCCAAGTACAGCTTGAAATCCTCGCATTTCATAGTCCCTGCATGCATGCTAGAGCCTGACGCCACTTGTTTAACCTTCGATTTATTTGAATATTACCCTCGCTTCTCGGCTTACTCCAGCATGCACGCGAACTTAAAGTTACAGGCATGACTGCTGATAATGTACGAAAGGATATAATGGATGCTATAAATCCTCAAAGGGCTCACAATTCTATTTTGTCTTCTTTATTTTGCATTCAGAAAGGTATCAGTACCTGATGAACCGTTTATTATAAATGCTGTTTAAACTTGTTCTTTCAATGTCCAATTTATAATTTTTTAAATTAAAATGTACGACGAAAAAAATATTGAATTTCTCATCATTTACAAGTGAATGTGTTTTATTTATATATTTTGCTAGTGTGTGTTTACCGAAAAGCTCTTTGTTAAAAGAAAGTGACCTCCTTCTTGCCTTTTCGAGATCTTATATTATATTCAAGAAAGAGTTTATTTTGTGTCTCAATATTTACGACTCCCTGAATTACCCAAAGTAATTTAAGAATATTGATTAGGCGTCTTTGGAATTCATGTACCGTATCCGATGAAAAGAGTATTCAACCTAATGCAATTAAAATATATATTCATTTTGTTGAGCTCTACTGGCTCATCAAGGAGATCCCGGAAGGATATAATATCCCCAAGAAGATTATTTGCCTACAAAATGCACACGCGTGAAATAATGTGCATTGGAATGTAAATATGCATGTATATAGCAGCTTGATTTATATTGCCTTTCAAATTTCCTGTAACAAATTTATATAAATGTAATTTGTGTTTTAGTGATGACCTTTATGAAGTAACTAAAAGGCTAATTTGATATCCATAGATAGCATTTGGTGAAGCATACGTTCTGTAAATATTTCAAATCAATCAACTGCATATTTTGGCTTCGTGAGGCATTTCCAACATTCTTTATATACAGCGAAAGTTTATGATTTTGATAATCATGCACATCTTCTGTTTAAAATATGAATTTGATAATTTAACTTATAGTTATACGAATCCCTTTAGGCGTTTTCAGTTAATGGTTTTGACAAAGTGCACCATGTCAGTGACACTTTAATACATTAAGTGATAAGATATAAACACCATAATAATCTGCGCAGCTGAGCTAAAGCTAAGCTGGGAGGAGAAAATGACTCCACCCACATGTTCTCTGAATTTGGCGCACAATCCAGGGTCGAGAGCTTCATACCATCCCCATACAATGCAAAATGTATGTATTGATTGTAATTATGTGACTATACCAGCTGACGTGCACTATAGTGCTCTGCCCTTACATTCGGGAGCATGATAAAGTCGAGCTGGGAAGACCAACCGAAGCGTTAAACCTCTCGAACAAAGACCGAAACAACATCGCGGTAATAAGTTCCTGGGACCCGACAACCAGGCTTTGAAAAAAGCTAGAGGCTATAAAACAACTCGTTTAAAGCCGTCTGGTAGAGCGTGTGTAAAGCCTTTCGCGTTGGGAGACCGAGGGGGGAAGGCTTGCTGTTGACTTTAAGCCCCCCTGATTGTAGAGACATAACAAAGCGAACCGTGCTCGTTGCTTGAGTGAGCGATAGCGCTGATCTATGGTAGACGTAAACCTATTCCTCTCTCTTTACAGTCTTTACCGCCACAATCCCCTCGGGCTTATATTTGACGAAACTTCCCGATAAATAAGCACTCTGTCAACCCTTATTATCTTCCAAAGCCCCGCTGATAAATGAACTCGGGAAATGAGATTTGGGGCCTACTTTCACCCGATAGCAATTTAACATGGACGATGAAGAAAGGACGTGTTTGTCTCTCATATCTCTTGCCCCGGCTTTAGCAGCAATATTATTGATGCAAATTCACGTGCTTAACAGCATTTGGTGGACAGTGGAAAAACCAGATGCAAGCCTGCCTCTCGTAGTAATATGATGATTTTTTTTCTTCTTCAAATCTAATAAAGAATCCCTTGGTATGTTAAATCATTCCAGGTCTGTGTTTGAACAATGTCCGAGCCAACATCGTTCTGTGTTCACATGGAAATACTAGACGAGTTCACATCGAGGTGCCTTGATGCCGAGGTCAAAGGTGGTCATTATGCCAGAATGATTCAGGTACGACAAGGGTAAAAGAAAAAGTGTGCTTATATTATATACTGCTGTACTTGAGGGTTCTGGCAAGCTTGTGTTTTTTAACAAACCCGCTGAATGTTTCAGTTTACCCGAATACTGTATGTGAATGACCTGAATGACCATCTACGTTAGACCTGAAAATAAAGGAGAGAGAGAGAGAGAGAGAGAGAGTGTGAGAGACATAGACAGAGAGACGATGGAAGAGAGACGATGGAACACTGACAATGTAAAATCGTTAAATCATTGAATAGTCTCACTTTTGAACACGTGATACCAAGGATCAAAGAAGATGATGAGACCTTTCCATTTACAGTTTAACAGAAGCAAAGGATTATTGGCCAATATGTTCACGTGTTCGTACATGCACAATCAATAATCTATAGTTAAAGATCTTTCACGTTTACAGACGGTTGCGTCTTCTTATCGCCAATTAAGTTTTCTTTGTCTACAAATGCAATCATAGGAAGTCTTCATAATTATAGTGGATAAGTCAGCGGACTGTGGATCACAGGGTACTTGGTTGGGAATCTCTATCATGGCGCAAGACATTTATTGACCCAGGTGAGAAAGTGGGAAACCGAAGAAATTCTGCTTCGTGTTTCATCGAGTCAATGTTTCAAGTTATCCAATGTCTCTAGGCTTTCACAGAACCTCTTTTAAATTTTAGTAACCTCAATATTTGTATTAATTCAAGAAAGGACACTTTTTGGAAATTACCAAAGATATTGACAGTACACTTCCATGAAAGAAGATAGTACCCCAAGTAAATTTTGTCCATTTCGACTGACTCAATGATAAGGCTCATCTTAAACATGGGATATGAGAGAAGTCAAGATTGTGTCATCATAACAAAGAGAATGTCATATATTTTGATTTCTTGAGTCTGAGTTGCCATTGTCAACTTTCCCCCAAAATAAGTCAGCAGTTGTTTAAAGACAGAAATAAAAACACGTAAGGGCTTTGGACCCACATTCATTGCTTCAGCAAGAACTTGGTACACGAAAATATTGACAATACTTTTAGTATAGTGCAATAATTCCTTATTAAATCTATGAGCGTTCATCAGTTCTGTATCAAAAGATTATTCATGGTATTAATATGTCGTATTTATATGACGCTGTGTATCTAGAACTTTTTTTTCAAGGCATACAGGGGAAAGAGGTGAAACAAAGAGGCCAAAATAGTGCTTTACCAAAGTGTCGAGCAATATTGAGAAGGAATTGTTTTTAAATTGAATATGAAACTAGAAATTCTGCAGCTTGTAGCGATGGAAATTGCCGTTATTGAATGACTAAAATGCATTACAAAATCTTCTCTGCAGATGTAATAATATCAAGATGGGACGCAAATCGATGAGAAATAATCTTTTCCATTACACGTGCAATGTGATGCTAAATGTCGCCAACCCTGAATACTATTTTCCATTTTTCGAAAAATCGATTAAAAGATATTTGATCATACTAATTCTGGTCTCCTTTGTGATTAATCAATATCATGTTGTAGTTTAGATACTCACACTTTTGATCATTACAAAGTTTAACCAATCGTCTATATGTTTATAAAGATATAAGGCTCAGAAGACCCAAATCAAATATAGGCCTTTAGTATTTCAGTGCACCTCCATGTTATCGTAAACTCTTATAAACTTTAAAAACATTTTTCTTACTGTATATGATTTAGAGGATGCTCAATGCTGATATTTTTGTTTGATAGATCAGTGTTATTGTTGGAATAATCACATTATTTTGTAATCAGTCCACTCAATTGATCAACAAATCTTGAATGTGGATGCGGAAAAGTCGATCAAGTTTATAAGATGCAAATCAGTTATCAGGCAGAGTCTTTTCAATATTCTCTATCTCTATGCATTATACCGTGAAATGTTGTCAAGCTGGAGTGCCGATTTATTGGCTTCTTATTCTCTGAAGCAAACGATCAAAGAATGGTGCATTCGGGTCTGTTATGTGATAAATCAATAAAATGTGATTAATACCGCTGCACCGCGCACACATACGCTCCCAGGGTAAGGTGAATGAACGCAAGAACAGAGGGAGAGGGAGAGTGTGTGTGGTTTCTCGATTAAATCGAAAAGCCATGGGAGATTGGATGCGCTGTAGCTGTCCACCATAAGATGTATGGATGACAATCATGCATTCGCCACAGTGTTCGGAATTCTCTATAGTCCCACATTTGGCGTTACATTATTATCGAACGAGTAATAGAATATCATAATCAGTGGTAAGTGGTATATGGTGACATGATGCATTATGAGTATTGTTGGTGCGAGTAGGAAACTGGTTATCATGATTTACTTTGCTTTTGCCCACTTTCAAAAGAGCATACATATTTTCTAAAATGAATGTATAAATGTACCTTTTTAATATACATTACAACACTAAAGCCCAAAACGTTGGAAACCATAATAATTTCATTTAAACAGAAGATTATATGCTCTTTGTTAAATAATAAATTATTTTTCTAGTTAGGATCATAAAAGCATAAACAGACATCACGGCTTATATTGTTTGTTGATTACCTACACCAAAAGTATTAAACGGCTAAAATTCTAAATTGCATTTCTATACCGTGCATGTATAAAGCCTCACTAGAATAGTAAATAATTGTGAGATAAAGCCGAGCGGGCTATCAAGCCATGTACTATTGTGTTTAAAATGTTTTATGTTGTGATCTGGGAAATAAATACAATATACAATACGATATAATACAATACAACAATGCAATACAGTACAATTCAATAGAGTACAATACAATACAACTATGCTATACTGTTACAGTAGTAAAATACTATACAATGCAATTCAACTATATAAACTTCCATTGCATGATATCAAAGTAATCGCACGGTACTTCTTTAAAAAAAAATCAAAACTTAACTGATGAATTCCACTATAGAATTCATAAAACATTGCGTATAACATATTCCTGGTACAATTTCGTCAGAAATGATAATTTCTAATCGTCCTTTGAATACCAAATATCGATGATGGAGTATAGGACATCGTCCTTGCGTGTTTAATGAAGCATTCTGTTTTCCTTCTGATTTACTCGAGCGATGAATGATTCTCCAGAACTTTGCACAAAATCGATCCTTTGCCTTAAGGTGAATACGCACAAGAAGGTGAGAGAAACGTGATTCAAAAAGGCAATTGATAAAAAAGCTTCTCACAGCTTTCAGAGAAAAGGTTGAGCGTTGATCAGATATCTAGGGCATTATTTTTCAACTGACTTTGTGTTCACTAGATTGCATCACTTCCATTTATTTCCATTGCTAGGCCTGCATCATTTTTCCTGCCATTCTTCTGTCCTATACACTGTATTTTAAACAGATCAATTTCAACCCCGAGTCCAAATGCTGAATGATTTACTTACGACAATATCTTAATTTATTATGATTGATATAATACATTTTGCAAGTTAGTGCTTTAATTTATTCCGCTTTCTCATTATAGACACGTTACTGTATTTCGCTAGGTGTGTGCTAAAAGCAATACTTTCCACCAATAAATAAAGTATTTAAGACAATGACCCTTTGAAAGGTCGTTCCGTGCATTTCACCACCCCACTGGGCATGCGCATACACTATCTATCACACACACACACACGCACACACACTCTCTCTCCATCAAAAACCTGACATAAAGTGAATGCGGTGAGTGGAGCAATAAATACATGTGGCATCATTATAATACCTGCAAACGAGCTCAATATGGCTTGAAATGGAAATACAAAGTCACAACACCGACTCAAGGTCTCTCATGATGCATAATTCATTGGTAAAAACCTCTAAGAGGGCTCTGAATAGTACGGGTAAAATAAACTTTGTAGCAGAGTGAAGCAATGATTCTGAATCATGACCTTGGGGAGAGATAGAACACGAAGGAGGAAAACACATTCTACTTTTTTAATTAGATTGTAATGTTTACCTGAAAAAGTCTTCCAGGCAAGCGAAAGATCGCACTCAAGGCAATCTTCTCATTGAAAGCATTCGTTTCATGTCATTGACATCATTCTGTTTGAAATGTCGATCTCATGAGACCAAGCTATACAATGTTGAAGCTACGATCGAAGTGCAAGGAAATTGTCAACTCTCGGGGAAATAGATACATTGTGAAATAGAGATGAGAAAATGATAATTGCAAAACTTATTCAAAGTTCTCCATTGCTGTCATCGATGTGAAATTGAGCGAAAACTAAATTAAACATTTGGATTTTAAGTATACATGCAATAATTCGATGAATTTGCCTACATTACTTAGTACGGCCATCATTACTCTATCAAAAATATTTACAATAACAGGGTTTACTAAACCGCGCATTAGATCGATAACTGAACAATATAAATGCAGTCTGCATACACTACTCGCCCCCTTAATGAAGGACAGATCATTATGAATAAGTCGTCTTTCATAGATTCTTCAGCTCAGCTTATACCAAACAAATTAAATAAGTTTAATAAGTTATAGTTATACCATAGATTTATCCTTATTTTGAAACATTTGAAAATCGTCATAGCCGATAATTGCAAAATTTTTGTGATGTAAATAAAGGGGCTATTTAAAACTTTCCTCTACTTGTTGCACACAATTTTGTGCCGTAATATTCTCATCCAATAGATTGAAGACACAACATAAAACATAAATTATAGAAACATTAATTGACGAAAGCCCGTGTGTCACTTTACCATTCAATAAAAAAAAAACGAGTACACGTGAATACACGTGAATATGATATACAGTTTAGTAAAAATACAAGTATTATACACTATTTTGCAAAATTTGTATCATTTTTTGAATATCTCTCTGTCTATCTGTATCTGTCTATCTTTCTCTCTCTCTTCTCAATTTCTACCTCTCTCTTTGTCACACATGTACCTCCTCGCTCCCTCCCCACTCTAACCATCTACTTCTCCTTTCTCTTCCTCTTCAGTTGCATCTGACCTTTCTTCTATGAACATCTATACCTATAGTTACTCAAACATAAAGCGAGATGAGTGGAAATGTGTAGCATTGACACACCCAAAATCAATCACCAATGCCCTGTTACACATTGTGATTAATGGTATACGCTTGCCTATTTCTACTTCTAAAAAGTCCTCATTAATTATGCTCTAATTCCATTGTGGTTATAAAAATGATTTTGGTTACCAGGAGATCAATACTAAATGATGAAAACGTGACTTGATGAAACATGTAGGTCAAAGGAAAGAGAATGTTACAGTATTCGTTTTTTAGGTTTATCAATTCAAGTCGATTTCAATTATGTGCGATGAGATATGACTCATGCATTATGAATTGATTTGGTTTTGTCTAGAATTCGAAATCTGTTTTCCCCATCAATACTTGTTCTGATTTTCTTATCCAGTTTAAAGATAATCGAATCAAATCACATCGTAAAGAAATGTTTGATATGAAAAGAGAAACATTAGATATGAACATTGTGCAAGAAATTGTGTTGTAAAGTTACTGCTTCTGATTATGTTTGATGTTAACTCCCTTGTCAGACAGGCTTCAACACAATACATTTTAAAAATCTACTGATTTTTTTAATGATTAATGTCACTGGGCTAAAAAAGCACAACATGGGAGAAGGGGAGGGGAGAGAGAGAGAGGGAGAGACAGAAGAGAGAATAGAGGGGATGCGAGCAGACTGACAGATAGAGGCAGAGACAGAGAAAGGGAGAAGGCAACAATGTACAAGAAGCAAAATACGTTCTCCTTTCCTATTTGGTTCTGTATCTTGTTGACCAGGTCCACTTAACCCTGCCTTCTATTTTCCCGTTTTTTGTGCTTTTATCATTATTCAATTTGTTCATGGAAGTGGTCATGCATTTTACAAGAAGCCCTACAATATCTCCCTGAATTTACAGAAATACAGTGATTATTATCCCCATTAAATTACTTAAGGGAACATCCAATCATAACATGAAATATATCCTTGAAGTCTGCAGATGATATCCTTAAAAGAACTCAGTAACATGTGATATATTTGACCTACATAATGTTATTAATGCAATACGTGACTGAGTGTTATTTGCGAACGTGCGATTCCGTGGCGCCTCGGTGAAGGATGAGTCATGCTGCATTCGGAGGGCATTGGTTGGTATGGTACTGTACGCCCGGCGCGGCGCCGCGTGTGTGTGTGTTGTGTGTGCATAGCTCTATACGTATACAGTATTGTATACACACACGCGCGACCGAAACAAATACACACAGAGTCATGCGCGACACGTGGAAGGGGCTTCCCCGGGCTGTCATGTGACCTTGCTCGCCCACTCATTTTGGGATGTTGCTATTCATTAATGGAGCCTTACGCATTAAAGGTGATATCAGCGTTAATAAACAACCGCGCAACCAATGCAAGAAAAATTGGTCTATTATTTATCATAGCTGCGCCTATTCAATTAAACTCATCATAAGATTACTGTTTACGAATGATTGTGGGAAATCTTTTGAGGGTATCCCATAATTAATGAATGCCTTATATGGTAGGCCCTTTACATTTTTACACAACTCATCTGGAAAGCCTAATGGAGAAAGTCTAAACGATGATGAAAAGTTGCTTATCGATATGGCAAACAAATTTTATGCGATGTGTCTAACTTGTTATTTTTGCAACTTTCTGTTTAAATAATGTATGTTTTGCACCAAGTTATATGAAAATATAATATAACCACTGTAAAGACAATTCGTGAATAGATTCGAAAATAGAGAACATAACGGTGTCAGTACTTTTTTAAAGAAATGTCAATTTTTAGGAGATCGATGAATCATCCACAAGTAATCTGTTTGTTTTCCTTCAAATTAGAGCTTTGTCCATGGCGATTTAAAATGTTATTGTTTTGACAATAGACAGTAAATCTATTGTATTTCATTACAGCAGAATAGCACGCAGCTGGTAATCCGGTTTCCACCTTTTTCTTGAGCTCAACATGAAAAAAGTAACTATGTTGCTAACATTCAGAAAATATAATACAAGCAAATAAGAATGTGTCGTCACGTACTGGGAAAGAGTGATTATACTACGAGAGAATGTTGAACTCGTATCGACGGTGCCTGGTAACTCCTTGGCTTGATGAAGTACGATGACCTCTTGTGACGCAGGTCTGTCCGGTCCCTCGGAGTCACTGCACGATTGAATATCATTTAAATATCAGGCCAAGCCATTCACAGCAAGTACAGTAGATTGGAGATTGCAATGTCATTTATCACATTTAGGAGATCATCCACTCTGAGAGGTCTGCTCTGTGTTGTACGGACTGAACAAGCAATGTCGCAGCTAATTCATTATACAAGGTCCCTCGATCCTGAAAGAGGGATTTACAGCTGTATTAGTCCCACGGTCAGCTAGTCTGATATGGATGAAATGAGATTGTTTGTATATTCATGATAATGTAACAAATTAGATGCGCCTGTATGCAGCCGGTTTCATAATTGGGATCTCGAATACAGAACTGTCCATTTCGCACGAAATCGACTGGTATTTTTGTAATGAAATTTGATATTCATTAAGCATTGACAAGAAATTGAGAAAATAATTACAAGCATCAAGTAAAGGGAAAGGGGTAAAAATTCTTGCATAATGAAATGAAAATTACGAGACTCATAATATATTGCAATGTAGATCAATAGGTTCTCTTCTTATATTAAAACGATCGTGATTACTTAAATTCACTGGTTTTGTGACCTATCTAGCAAATGTATAAAGACGTAGGTATTAACTAACCCCAGACTGGGATAGGTGGTGTGCACTGGCCCCGGCTATAATACTAAATGTGTATGTTGTCTGAGTTTGATAGAATGCACAAACACAGAACGTAATTTAAAATGAAAAAGAGTGACGGGGCGACATTAGCATGGAGTATAATAGCCTGGACAGAGAGAAAGGGGTATAAATCTATGGAGAGATTGAGCGAAAAGTAGTTCGAGTGAATGACAGATCATTGCAAATAAAGAAGGAGACAGAAAGAATAGGAGAATGACAGATAGAGAGAATGAAATAAAGAAGAAACCGACAGTACAAAACCCATCTCATTTTTAAAACAAGCTGCAATCCTCTTCCCACCGGGCCGGGTGGCCGAAATAAAAAGTACAAGTAGGCGGTCGAACAAAAGACTGAAATGCATTTTCGTTGATCATGGAATAAATTGCATGTCGTCAAAGGACGGCATTATTGTTCGATTCCTTCCCAAATCAAGAATGCTTGAGGTCCTATGTGTATCAGGAAATGTAAAGGCATACCGGATATGAACAATCATGATGATAATCATGAAAAAAGAATGATACAATCACATGAAATCGGTTATGGTCAATTATAATGAAATAAAGATAATAATTACGATAACGATAATAATGATAAAAGTAACGATAACAAAGAATATCAAAATGTTGACTAGTTGTAATTACTTGAACATCCCTCCTAGTTGATTTTATCAGCTAAAGACCGCTTTAATAGGTCTATCCTACCTATAGCAGCTGGAAATTAAATTGACTACCCTGTTTACTTAGAAGAAATGAACTATCATTGTTTTATCATATAGGTTTTTTTTACATCCATTTAAATTTCGTAATGTTAATATATATTTTCTTTGCAAAGGAAGATATTTCCATTATTTAAGTGAGGTTTGATGATAAAATACACAGCAAACTGGATAAAGTGATAATAAGGTTATATTTAGTTTTAGAGGAAGGTTGCCAGTCGGGGTTGCTATAATGTCGTATGCTAGTCAGCAGTCCTACAAAAACAGGTTTCAGTTGTCGAGGACATTTCAATACAGAGTGTATTATTGATTTCCTTTGTGTTTGCATTGCGACTGAACCTTGGTATTTCTAAGAGAGAAAAGGCCCGCTCTGAATAATTCCCTTTGCAATACTGTAACGAGGGGTAAAAATCCATCTTGGTTGACCCCCTGCCACCCGTACCCCAATCTCTGTGTGTAGTAGTAGATTCGCCCTCTCATCGCATCGACGGCATTCGCACGCACGTGTCATGAAGCCACGCCCCTCGCGTGTCGAGAGGTCATTATCATGACGCAATTAGTAACTCCACCAATGGCTACACGTGTTTCATGGGCCTGCTCCGAAACTTACACGACGTTTCAGTGGTTTGTTGCGTACGGGAGTGAATGTTTTCATTGCGATACGCACTCTGCATGTACTAGGCGAGCCTAGCCACCGCAGTGCTCTACTATAGATCTTTGCTATTGCTATTTACTAAACAAAGAACTCCGAAACAGACTGGACATGGAACTGTTGTAGGCTGTCGAAAACTGTGAAACTTGTTGCCAGTGAAACTCAAGGCAACCCATGCCAGGAATGTCCAGCACTTGACAGCGACTGTTCTGTTGCAAGGCTATACGACGGAACATGAATGATATTGGTATCGTTTCCTTGCAATAAATTGCTCATTCATTTCGCTCCTTAGCTGTTTTTATTGCAGCTAATCTGTCTTGGAATTATTATCTATTTTGAAGTCTGGAGTTATGATTCCTGCTTGGTCACCCAAGGATTTTAGCGTTGATTTTGTCGAGATCCTGCAACAGAATTCATCATTGCTCAGGTTGATGATTCAAGAATCCATTCCAGAAATGATGCTCAGCCTAAGGTTTCTAACGTCGAAATTCCGCGCACAGACACTGAATGAAGTTCAGCCATTTGATCCTGTATTATGCAAGGTGAGTTTTTAAAAGAAATGGTCTTAGAGGTCTATGTCTATAATTGTTTTAGAAATTAAATTGACAGTAAATACTGAATATTATTATACAATACATTATCCAGTTAATATGGATAAGTCTAGACTCTATGCAGAGTTTAAACCATATAGAATTACGAACGTGTATGCAATTTGTTCATAATCATAACATCAATCAAGACAAAACAAATAAAAAGTGATAATTAAAAAAAAACTTTTGTTAGAATACGGTCAGGGTCAGATGCAAGTGATCTACAGTACTGGCATGTCATTAAAAACGAAAAGTTTGTAATATCTGAATATGTTTTAATGTGCACAGGAAATGGTCAAGGTAGTACCAAGGTTTTTTAGAATTACAGTCTACCGGTACTACTGTAGATCTCTTTAGCGTTATAAATAGTTTGATAAATTGTGTATTAACGACACAAAAATTAACGATATTGTTAAATGTTCATGATTTGTATTACAGATTTCAGGAGAAGAAATTGAGAACACAGATTCGGAAGAGGAAAATCTAGAAGTAGAACAGTTGTTTCGAGGTAAATCTTCCTTACAACATGTAGTTTATAGCCTTAACAAGAAAATGTCAGATAGGCAGCTATGTAGGTACTGCTACTTGCACGAAGGAAACACTCCCCTTGATGTGTTTGTTCATGTCAAGTAAGACTGCAGGGACATGTCTCTTCAACACCTTCCAGGCCTAGCAGGCCAAATCAAATAGATTGCATTGTAGAAATGGCTACCCGTTTCATAGTATTGCACAATAAACATGCAGACTGCCAGCTGCACAGCTGAGGTACAGCATAGTGTTAAAGTTTGATGTTTAGTTGTATAAATTTACATTTCATAGTAACAATTTTATGTTCAATTTTAGAAAATCAAATTTGTAGTAGTGCAGTGGGCTCTAAATATTTTCATGTGATGCATAACCAAATGATATCAATGATATAGTTTTTTAGAAAAATCTTTTCATTTTTATAATTATACATTGTTCATTTTGTATTTCAGAAAGAAGACTGTGTAACGGAACAATGGGTCAGGTTCCAGGTCCTCTTCACATTCAGTTCCCATCTCTTGCCACAAAACCAAGACCCCTGGAAGATACATGTAACTCCTCGGAGAACATTCTCTTGTCAACGTCAGAAAGGAATAGCTCAGAAGAAGAACTTGCTTGTATGGACAGACCAGTGCCTGAGAAGAGAAAGTGGTCACAGATGAACCAGTGGAATAGGAACAGCGATGTTTCAAGTTCAAGTGATGAGGAAGTCAAAGATCTCTTCACAAAGACTGCAGCATCACCTTTGCAATTCAGCACCTCACCTCCAAAGCATCTCTATAAACTATCTCCAAAGAGGATAGACAGTAAAACTCGTTTCATGGCCAATGTCATCAGTCCATCGTCTGGGGACTCTTGCTCACCGAGGAAAAGACACAGACATAGTCATCATGATACCACATTGCAGAGTGGCAGAAGGATAGACTTTGAAAAAATGCAACAGGTAAGATTAAAATCATTCCTTTTTTCATTCATGTGTTTGGCTGTCATTTTCATATTTTTCTTCTACAAATGCGTTAGTTCATACAGTGTACATTAATATATTTTAACATGTACACTCTAATATTTGTTTTCTTCTGATTGGAGGATACTTGTATAATCTTACTATCTCTCTCTCCTCTATTTATTCATACTTTAATACTATTACAGCGCTTTTAAATGGGACAATAACAACAATGGCCCCAAATCTTTTATCCTTCGATTCTCCACTCCAAATGCCATTTTCCCCTAGGTTAAGAAATTCACACTTACCCACAAGACCCTCTGAACTTCATTCTTCAGGAACAAAAGAAATCTTAAGCTTGTGCCTGTGACTTGAGGAGCTGTGTATGAAATGAGACAGGCAGGAAGTTCTTATTGGCCTCTCACGTACGTGTGATGTGGGCTACATAACCTAGTGCTATAAAATTGTACTTGAAGCAGGTGTACTTAGAGTCTATTTTGAGTAATGGAATGAACTTATAAATATGTTTGAAGTTTGAAGAAATTATTATGAGGGACATTTTAAATTTTAATATTATTAAAATGGCCATGGGTCACTTTAATGAGTTTTTAAGGCTTTCATTTAGCCATAACCTTGAATTGCTCCTTGTTTTGGATGCTATTCCCATATTTACTCCGCAAGTAAATATATCTATGCAAGTGAATTTCAGACACGCTAAAAATGTGATAACAATGTTAAGTCTGTTTCTTTGAACATCCTTTTCCAGCATAATAATAAGAGTTGTAAGACAATTCCTAAACAAACTTACATGTCTAGTCTCCATTCGAGTATGTCGGCACTCACTACTACAGTCACTACACACAAAGCTTTTAGGCCTACATGTACATAAAGTTAACAAAGGGTGTGGTTTATAAAATTTGTTATTGCATTGAAGAAAAAAAGAGTAGAAAGCAGCTATCAAATCAATCATTCAATACATTGTCAATTCTATTTGGAAGAAAAATTATGAAGAAGGTCTATGTTCAAGACACCTGTAATAACATTGGCCTGCATGTCAGATTGTATGCTGCAAACACTAGTGCATTATCAAACTTGTATTTGTTTTTTCAATGATAAGAAAAGAAAATGTTTTTTAGTAATAGGCACAATTGTTTTTACGATGTCTAACTGTTTAATAAGGCTTGCAACATCGGTTTTCAACATCGGTTTTCATAATCTGCTGAAAAACTAAATAACTTTTTGATGGCTCCCAAACAGTGCCACTTCCTGCAAATCATATATGGCTTTTCCTCTGGCTGTATTGACAACACCAGGAGGCAGGCTCTTTGTCTGCCTGCTTTCGACAATGGCCTTGGATGACAGACACTTTGCAACAAAATAAACTGTAGGCTTCCAAACCCAGGCGAATGACAAGTCACAGTTTGGATATCAATTAGAGACTTGTGACAGTCAACTAGCTGAAAATATTGCTAGAGGAATTTAGACAATTCTTTTTAAAGGGAATGTGTCTAAGAAATGTTTGCCTTGAAAATGGAGTCTGAAAGCCAAGGCTATTATCAACCTAGGGTTGGGAAAATAGGTCCCTTATTATAGCAGCTTGCTGCAAAGTGGATGTAATCACCATCCATGCATTACTGTGCACTCAATGGTGGACTTTTATCCCATGGGATTTTGCTGCTTGTTTATTCTATCATCTCCCTCACAAATAGAGCTCTGTTGAGGCTGGGCATGCAATGTCAAAATCAATTCCACTTATCTCTCCTTGTTAGCTTGCATCTCTCTCATATCATTAGTGGGAAGGGGGGTTTTCTCATCACACACACAAAGCAAGGTCTTTTTGGATTCCTAAGTTGTATGGCTTCATATATGGTAGGCTCAGCCCAGGGATGGGTTATCAAGGTGTGAAGGCCATATTCTGTGATAGTGCTTAAATATTAAACTTTTATTGATATGTGGGTAGACACAATTTTGGGATGCTACAAATTACTTTAAAACAAGGCGTTCCATTAAATTCTATATACAATTTAGAAAAAAGAATCAGTCATGATATTGACAGAAATGATAGATAATGAAACTTGATAGCAATCCTGAATGAGTCATAGTGGCATACATGTACAGTATACATATTTTTTTGTCATTTTTGTCGAAGGTAAATATCCATATGCCTGTATGATTGACTATTTTAATTATTAATGTTCTAAGTATATATATACATGTACCGGTACATGTATAGGGCAGAGTCTACTGATCCATGCCTGCACGTGTATAGCACACATATTTAGTTCACTTGTATGGACATTGGCGAAATTTACTAAATTATTTGCAAAGTGCAAACATAAATGATATATTTCAAAGAATGATTTTGATTGAACAGATATATACAACCCTGTATGACATTACAAATACTAAAATGATCAGTATTGGGTGTCTTAGTTGTGCTACATGCATAGTTATTTAAAAAAAAAACAGGTTACTTCTTAGAAAATACATTTTTGTTGTAGGCAGTTGTGGCATGAACATGAATTTATGTGCAGGACTTTCTACATACCAAACTATGGTGATTCAATTCAAAGGGCAACATAACAAAGTCGTTCATGTGCATGCACAAATGTATTGTACACGTGTAGGGTGGCCTTTGAATTATGTGAATGCAACATGGCTGAGCTGAGTGAGTAGTAGATCCTGTTTGCATGTGCTGTAGTACATGTTCTAACATGTTGCCAATTTCCCTTGACCTCATGATTCTCTCATATAATGAAATGAAAATTGATTTTGATTTTCTTCCTGGTCATTGCCTGTCAAGATCAATGGGCTGATTATTCAATAGGAAACAGGCTGCCTGGAATTTTAATATTGAATTAGCCAAGTTTCTATTACTGCTATAAGTTCTCTATGCCAATGCACAAACCTTTGCCAAGACTTTTATCTCATCTGCATGAAGCTTAATGGAGAGAGAGATAGGGATAGATTAATTTAAAACTAGAAGGGTTAGAAACCAATGTTCATCTTGATTCAGGGTCTGGATTACCTTGATGTAGACTACAAAAACACTAGATCAATGTCTTGTTCTGTATACTGTCTGGAGGCTCTTTCTGATATCATGCATCCATTATATATGTGACCCAACCTACATGTATGAACCTGGCTTTGTCAAACTAAATTCCATAACATCAAAATAGAGCCTTTACTCACAGACTAATAAGAGATAAAAGAAGTGCATGAGGTGTGTTTTGATGTCAAATTGGCATGGTTCCAGGCTGGCTGCCTTGTTATGTTATAGTAGTTATCCATTCCATGAAATTGTCTAGTAACTGTTTTTATAGCTCAGCGGGAAATGGTGTTTTTAGTTTTATCTGAATTGAGGGGGGGGGGGGGGGGGGGCTTGGAAGCTACAGGATATTATTCTGTAGCATAAGGTAAAGGCTATACATACTGTATGTAAGTACACAATGTATAATTTTCCTGAAATGTTCATACTGTACATTTTTTTAATGTACTGTTGAATGTTGGTTCCTTTTCAGATTAATAAATAGATTGTGGCAGCATTGCTAGATCAGCTGTTAATTGCCATGATTCATGTGAGAGTTAAACAAAGAACAGATTAGCCAAGGGATGTATCATAATCAAAGCAAAAAGCACACCATGTGCCATAACTATCACCATTCATACCAGCAGGATCAAACAATGGAGTATGGACTATGGAGTACTAAAAAAAAATTATGATTGAAATCGTTCTATCCTCTTATTTTACTGATTGATTGTGTGATTAAAATGCTCATATTGATTACTTTTACCTTTCTCTTTATTTTACAGAAAATGTTCACAAAGAGACACACGCTTCATGGGCATGGATTAAAATCAGCAAAGCTAGTTCGTATTAAGGTATGTATCTCAATTACATTCTTTCACCAGCCCACATGAATTCCTCTCAGTCATTTATTTGTCATTTCATACTTAAAAATAAATAGGTGAAGGTAAAGTCATTATTGATGTAACAGAGAATACAGCTTAGCATTACACTCAAACATAATTATATGTACATGTACATCTAGGCCTACGTTGAGGCATATGAGATAGACTTGTGTCCAGGCGACATTGCTTTAGGCCTACAAGTCTACTTTTACTGCAGATGAATTATGTTGAAAATTCTCTTCTTGCTATATCCAAAATGACATCAAAGGAAATCACGGGAAAAATATGTCCAGTTAGTCTTATCTCCAGTCCAGTGATGTGTTATTCTTGCCAGGATACTGACTATGAAGTGTACATTATGATGATTTTACCACTAATTGAGTACAATCTCCTTATATGAATACATGTAGTACTGGTATCTGGCTTAAAGATTTGGCATGCTTGTCACAAGACGTGTGCCACTTTTTACCCAATTTAGTTTTACATACCGGTAGGTACTACATGTATGCTTTCCTTGATTAAAAAAACAAAAACACAACAACAAAACAAAAAAATCCACCGAAAATATGAAATTGAAAATCAGTTTGAATAAAGTAAATTTATATTTCTGATTGAAACTGTGTGTATCAAGCCTGCGTTTGTATGCCTAGTCTCTTGGGAAATTAATAGGCAGATGACATTAACAAAAAACCTCCCCAGATGCCTTGAAGACAGGCTAGATAGAAGGTTGAGTGATTTCCCCTCTCTCTAGATCTCAGCAAGAGATTCCAATTCTTTCTGTGCTGGGAGAAGTTTAAAGGTACACATGCATCAACATACTGTGCATCAGCTTTTTGTACTACATGTAAGCGTGTGTACTAAATATGCCCTCCTGTAAAGACCTATCAAAACTAAATTTGAGAAAAATTATACAGAACATCCGGGCAAATTACACATGTATACAGCAAAACATGCTAAAAAGAATGTGTTGTATAGTGTGCATAATGTTTATGGAGAGAGAAAGAAAGGAAAGATGAAACACAAATTATTATGAAAGCTTATACATATACATGTATACAAATTATACATTGAAGGCCTTACATACACATTACTACTTATGTATTGCATAACAATGAATAGGTAATGAACAAAAAAAGGAATAAATGAAAGTTACCAAATTTGTGTATGCACATACATGTACATGTAAGCCTCATGTATACACTTTGTAAGTGTGCTCTTATACATGTATATATTTGTACAAAGGCCCATTGCATAAGTGTCATGCATTGTGATTTGTAGCGATTCTAGCGAAGGTAACTCACAAAAAGTTCCATTATTTATGTTGATGCCCCATTGAACAGGCAACCATGTGAAACCCAATCCTGACATTCCGCCAGCTGGAGTGGAAACCACAGAATAGTCCTTGACCTGAAATGAGGTCACTCCAATGACCCTTGTAGCCAGGCCGATGGATGGGGGTAGTCCCTAGTCTGTTTTGGAACTCCCAGCCTACCTCTCTGGGTCCCCCTTCATCTATGAAATCATATACCCCTCTAACAGAATGCAGATGCTATCTAGCCCCAGGTAATCCCACCAACTGGCAAACAAAATATTAAAGGCAATGTGTGGTGTGACATTTAAAGTTCTCTCACACAATATTTCATGAAGATATTTTACAAAGTTTACAAATTGGTTTTTGGGTCATTTCACGTTAAGTGTACACTTTTTTTCTCACTGGGGGTCAAAAATGAAAATTGTTGTTAGAGCAAAAGATGCACAGATTCTGAAAGTTTGGGGTATATGTCAGAAATGTGTAAAATTATAGAGCGTCAAGTCCATGTTTACATATAGAAATATTCGATTGAAATACAGTAACAAAAATAGGCGTTTGGAGAGGACATTTTGTTTAACAAAGAACACATCAGCTTTATTATACCTGTAAATGGTATACACATAGTTTTCTGTACTTTTATATGCCTTTTTATACTTATCAGATGTTGATGCACTTATTTCCTATTCACTTAAGCCATATTTTGCCATAAAATTAGTGTATTTTATAGGAAACTGAATTATGGGGAGGTTGAATTTATTTAATGACATGAGAATTTCTTGTCCTTCTTCTTATATAGACTTCAAATTTGGTATACAGTGTTGCATTTATGTCTAAATTATTTGATGCTGTGTAAAAAAAAACAAGTGAATGCAAGTTTTAATCAAATATGAGCTTCCAAACTTAATTCATTGACGTGTTTTGGAGAGGACATTTGTTTAACAACAAAACTTAGCAATATGAACTCTTATTATATTAGTTGATATGTAAATTGCTATGCATCATTCATTTCTAACATTTCTGTAAGAACATGGCAATCGATTATTGGAACATTATATGAGCCAAGTGACATATATTGGAGAGGATAAACTTCAAATTATTCACCATCATTACAACTCCAACTTTATCTCAGAATATATGGCGTGAAAGTTTTGTTATTCATACATTGTTTCATGTTATTTAAACAGTATTTTACAATAAAAACAATACTGATATTGTCTATTGATACACCAGTTTTTATATACAAGTCTTATTATTTATTTTTTCTATAATCCAAACTCTCAAAGAGTGACTCGTTGATATACATTGTATGTTATGGAGAGGACACTTTGTTTAACAGTGACATCTGAATGTTTAAATGCAATTTACTTTTTTTGTAATCAATACATTCACCAGTCTTTATTTTTGATTTTCATATACCAAGTTAGATAACGCAATATAAGGTAGGAAATGTCCCGATACCATGCATATTGTCAATTAAACTAGTATTTATAGTGAGTAATAAGCAAAAAAAACCATCTTACTTTAAATTCCTGCAAAAACAATATGAGAATATAGGTTTCCATAATTGTTGGTATAACTGATCAGAAAGTCCTAACTGATAAATGAATAACAGGTACTGTAACAAGTTACTTGCTTGTCTTTAAAACCGTTCTATTTCTCAACAGTAACAAGACACTTCTTGTCTTTAACAACTTTTTTTTTCTTAACAGATAACAAGGCACTTGCTTGTCTTTAACACAGTTCTTTTTTAAACAGATAACAAAACAATTGTCTTTAACAACTTTTTTTTCTTCACAGATAACAAGGCACTTGCTTGCAGCAAGTGAAAACGATTTCGTTTAATAACATTATGGAAATGCAAGCATTTAATTAAACAAACAGAACTTTTTTTTTATTCCTGGCTCATTTTTCCTGATTAAGGTTTCATATAAAGAGGTAGAAAATGAAATTTCTAGAAATGTGATTTTCTCTTTGAAATTCAGATACAGTTCGCCAAATGATTTTTTTTTTGGTAACCTTTCTTCAAATTGTTTTAAAGCGCTCGTGTGTTAAATTTGCAACATGTGAATCAAATGAAAGAAGGGGATCTCAGCTTTACAAATATGTGTCATTTATTAATTATAATTGAGATTAAGATATGATAAAACATCGACAATTCAAAGTTTCGTTTTTTCTCGAACGCACTTTATTTGTAAAGGTTGAGAACTGTTGAGAACTGATTTTTCTATAAACAATTGTTCGTGATGCGAAACGGTTACCATGCGAAACGGTGCGAAGCTCTACACACAGACAGCGTATTGCTCTGATTGGCTGTATGCAAATGAGTGCATACTGTACTGGGATCTGGGACTCTCGATCGTGGACCTGGGAAAACAAATTACTGTAGTTGTAGTTTGATAATTCCAATCAGAATAGTGAGACGTATAAATAGTCCTCTCCCACATTCACCTAAAATTACTTTTCGCCTCAAATCTAAATCGGTCCTTGTGAATTAATATTAGTACTCAAGGACAACAAGACGGTACTTCAACGGGGGAATGAAATTCAAAATCATCATTCCGTTCACGATTTCATTTGATATTTCTTCCTTTTATTAATGCCGCAGTGCAGTTCGAGGGGCAAGGCAGGTGCGCTAGTAGGTTAGTAGACCCTATCGAAGCTAGCGCAGAGGTGCAACAAGAGGGCCGGCAATAAGCCCTATCGGACCCAGGCGCAGGTGCGATAAGTGCAATAAGTGCAATAAGCCCTATCGGACCCAGGCGCAGCTATCGCACCTGTGTGCGATAAGTGCAATAATGGGCCTTTTAACGCGCACCTGCGTTTACTGCGCTAAACGTTACAGCGAACGTATGGTTTATTTTGATGGATACTGTATATGGGGCAAAGGTCAGAGGATTTGTTTTCCCTACTTGAAGTGCCTGGTTAAAAAAATGTGTCCTCTCCTTAACAACCTAATGGCATACATTATATTGCTACCAGGGTGGTAAATGATTGCAATGATCAGTAGATTTTGTCAGTTACACACTTACAAATATTGCACTTTAAAATGTATTTAATATCAGACTATGTTGTGAGAATATTTCTGTCTTTGCATTCAGAAATTACCCAATTACATAGAGGAATTAATGAAAATCAATACCAAAATAAAATTATAGCTGTTGACATGATATTTAATGAATTCTTATACTGAGTGGAACAACATATCAATGTTTTCTTACATGAAGGAAGTGATTATACTATACAAAAATAATTGTTTCTGTACATTGTTAACAATGGGTAACTCTGTTATGGAGAGGACATTCAGTTTAACATTGCATTAGTGTGAGATACTGACCATCTATAGATATGTAGATGGAAAATCACATTTCATGATATTAAATGGAGGCATATTATTATTGTATACCAGTGCCATAGATAGTGCAAGCCTCAGTGCTTTAATATATGAAGAAAATACCTGTTATGGAGAGGACACACTTTTAACGGAAAATAAAGTCATCAAATTAACCAAGCAATAAAATATATATCACATATGTTGTTCATTGATTTGAGACATGTCCTCATTTTCAAACATTCTGAAGATTATTTAAATAGAGTTTAGGCCCATATATATCATTTTAAGTCACTGCTGCTGGCCTCAATGTTATGGAGAGGACATGTTTTTTAATTTTAACGGAAAAGATGCCTTTTACAAAAATATTCATCATTTTCACATTTATTGGTCAAATTTGGTCAAATAAGTTTTATGATGTTACATAGTGGCTGTGCTGACACTAAAACATTAAAATTTTACACAACTCTCAATAGATTCATGTAAGATATCAATGAACATTATCAAAATTATGAAATGAGAATCCCTTTTCCGTTAAAAATGCACTAAAAATGCTGAAATTAACAGAAATAATGTTTGCAGTGTTATGAAAATTGAACTGTAGGTTGCTGTTGATAAGGTCCATCAAATAAAATGGCCAACATAAAATAATAATTGTTTAAAAGATGCCAAAATGGGGAAAACCCCATTTTTCAAAAAGTGTACACTTAACGTGAAATGACCCTTTTCTTGTGTGAATATTTAGTTATTCTTCAGAGTCTACTTTTTAATGTCGATTTTGAAGAAAACAAATTTTACAGGATCTACATGTACATAATATGTATACATGTACATGAAGAAAGGAGCTTTGGACATTGAATGAACAAAATGAGAATAAGCAGGATAATATGAAAAAGACATGTTGTTCATACAGAATAGGTGAACACACAACAAAAAAGAGATTTACATGTGAACACAATGATCCAATAAAAACAAAACTCCAAGAAGTTCATCATATTAAAAACATGAACCCACTTATAATAGGCCTACATAATGAAAACAAATACACAATGTGCTATATAAACAAGGCCTGGATATTGTCAACTAATGTAATATGATACTGCATTAATTGGATACAGCTGACTCACAGAATTAAGATCAGTTTCTATGAATTGTCATTTTGTTTGCTTTGTTTTATAGTAAAACATTCCTTTCATTCACTGCAAATGATGTCCTAGTCATTTGATACGTTGGTGCATGTTGCACATGTTTTCATGGCATCTGAACCCAGCCTAGTTTGTTATGATGTGATCTGATATGATTGGTCACAGTAGGCATGTTTTCACTATCTCAAGATTGCCAAATATCCAGCTATTTGAACTATCCCGATCGCACACTATCCAGCTAATTTGCGTCTTCATCAGACCGAAGTAGCAATTAGCGGGATATTTGGTCGGGATTATTATCCCAAGATATCTTTGGATAGTTTGCAAAATATCCCACTATTTGGCAAAATATCCAGCTATTTGTCCAGTGCTAATTTCTCAAGGTCGAGTTTCAAGTTTTGAGGTCGAATCTCGAGATGATGAAGACGCGATTATTTCTCAAAACACAAATAGCGGGCTATTTGGCAATCTCGAGATGATGAAGACGCGCCTAGTGTACACAAGGTAGCACGCAATGATATCACAAATACCATGGATTCGCTTAGATCTATCGCCAGGCACAAACAAAGACCCAGCTTCAAAGTTTCATTTCGTTAGAGAACCTCGCAGCTGCCGCCCACATGCTATGATACATATTACCTAATGAGAATGTCCATCCACGTCTATGTCTACTATGCACGCAATTCTTTGGCTGGAAGTCAACTCTGATCTACAGTAGGTGTACTGGAGCTACAGTTTGCTACATTAGGATTGCTTGTCTTGTATTTATACTGGCATCATTTTCTTTCATCACCACAAATACATGTATGCAAACCCATTCATTCATTCTGAAAGGAATTTTGTGGGGCAAAATCTTTTAGCTGGCAAATATGAGCTCAATACTCTTTGAGTACTGTCTTCTCAGAAAATGTTTATTCTTCATGTTAATTTACGAACTAAGCAAACATTGATGATATGGCCTTAGCTGATGCCTACATGCAGGCCTGCGTGTCTGTGGTTTTAGAGGTCTACCGGTATATCTATATGTATCATCTTGAAGTTGAAGAATTATGTAAGGACATTTCAATGCGGTTGAATTTTAATCAGCAAGTTCATACAGGGCAGGGGTGCATCCCAATTATGATTTAATGGTGTTTGTTTTTCACAGGAGAGAAAGATAAAGGGGAGGGTTTTTAACATAACAGCGAGCTCAATCTCCATGGCGTAGGGATTTCAGCTAATTATGATTTGATCATGTTTGTTTGGTTGGGGAAGGCCAATAGAATCGTGGGGGAGGTTTTTTTTATATAATACTAAGTAACATGAAGCTCAGTTCATATGTAATTAGATTAACCCATTAGCAACTAGACATTTTGTAAAAATTGCCTATTACTCACTGGAAGAACTTGCAATATTTCTCTCTTTTTGACATTTTTCTGAAGAATATGAAACGTGCGCTATTTTTCTATGCTAAATCCTACTGTAGACATCGTAAGGATTACGCACGTATAACATTATAACGGTAGACCCTACAACGGATACTATAGCGCGTTGAAAACGGACGAAAACGGACGGGCGGTTTCGGGCGGTTCAGTGAGTAAAAGGTGGGGCGGTTTCGGGCGGTTTAGTTGCTATTGGGTTAATGAGATACTGACGCAGGGATATGTCAAAGTGGTCACGTTTATTGTGAAAATAATTTGGTCATGGTCATGTACCAGCCATCATGCTACATAATGCAATCTATGATCATTTTGAAAGTAAAGGCCTACACGCCCTACAACTACGTAGCTAAATGTTTTTCATTTTCAACTGACTTTTCTATAAGGAGATGAGTACATGATATAGAGACATGAATGTTTTCAAGCAGTGATAGGTATGCAGACTACTGCAGAGTGTTTTGTCACTTTTGTATTAAGTGTGAACACCACCCCCTCCCCTAGTGCAAGGAAAGGCCTTGGCATTCAGGAAAGTGGAATGGTAGAGATAGCTGGTTGTGTCAATCACTCCCCAGGGTGTGAGCCATCCTTTTGGTATGACCAGAGGTGTTTAGAAGACATGTCTACAATAACCAATCAAGAACCACTGCAACCCCAAACAATTCTTCCAAATTATCCCCCTCCTCTGCCCCCTCTGATTCCATCACATTGAATGACAGGGATGTCGTAGAATATGGATAAAGATTTTAGAAGATATGACTGCAACTCATTGTTATTTTGACATACGTGCAGGTTTACATGAACATAATCAAAAATCCTTTGTGCTGTTTGCACAACATTGACATTGGAACAGTGCCAGTTCTGGGATATTTTGATGAAAGGTACATGTAATGTATAAGGAACTTGAGTCAATAATACAATATAGTCAAGTCAAGTCAACCATACAAAAGAGTGAGTGGGCCTGTATTTGAAAGCTCTTTTGTCATCATTTGTCAAACGTCATGTGAAGTTCTATTAACTTTGTTAGTTTCGATATTGAAAGGTGGGATGACAGTCATTGTTAATCTGAAATGGCTGATCAAAGGATTAATGAAGTACATGTAGGCCTCCATTATTGCAAATCTATCTTGGTATGATTGAGTTGGTCCAGGTCAGATGTGTTTTTTTCTATCATGCTCTAGATGTGTTATCAATTATCATCACAATAACACCTCTCCTCCTTGAAAAAATATTTTGCTGTCTCCAGCGAATATGCATCAGTGCGTTCCTCTAGTGTGTATCTTTATCATATGGCAAATGAGTTAGGGAGCAGCAGCCTCTGAAAGCAAAACAACCTCTGACAAGAGACGATTCCTCTCCAGTGCTGAAATATTTATCAATTTGGCCTGGTATGTGTGTATGGGAGCTGTCACCTCAAGTATATACAAAACTTCAGAAGTATAGAAAGCCCACATCTTGAAATGACACCGGAGGCAGATCATTGTAACAAAATCAAATCAGTGTTCGTGGATGATGCTGTTATTCACATGCTCAAGCATCCTCTTGAATTTCATCTGAGAAGGCCTTACATAAACTTGGGTAGCCTGCTCTGCAGACTTTTGTGTAATTCTAAAAAATGAAATTTCAGTTTTAAAAATGCTATGGTATAGCAAACACAACGATAGAATTATACTGAAGTTCGATTGACATTCAGGAACCAGAGAATATTGTAATTTAGTGTAGTACTTATGTGGGAGGAAGGGGTATAGATTTGTGAGCGGCAAGATGTTATATAAGAATAATATCATGAGTCTTGAAGCAGGCCGATTGGCGGGAGGGCTGTGAACTATCAGGCTTGACTTACTATTAATCATCCCTGACATGTTGACAACAAGATGAGCACCTAATGATATATCCTCCTGCTCCCAAACAACATGACTCCTTCAGAAGATATGTCTAAATTCACAAATACTATTGCCAACCCCGCCAACTCACTCACTGCCCTAAATTTGCCAGGCCCGCTCGGCCAATTACAGTCGGTGTGGAAAGTGATTGATGAAGCCTATAATGTGTGAATTGGTGCAATGATGATGCATGGGAAAGAGAACAGGATATCTTGATTCTAGGGTTGCAGTTCTACAGGAAAGTCACGATTAACCCTTTTATTCCCAAGAAGAAAGAGATGCATGCATCAAGGGTATGGGATATTCTCATTATGGGATTCATGGGGTAAAGCCATAGTTCCATTGTCCATTGTAAGTCTCAGTGTATGTTCAGTGTATGCTGTGAAACTCCTCATGCTGCTAATCACATGCAATTACAAATGCAAAGATGGATGACTAGATTTGTTCAACCTGAAATCTACTTCAGATTACTTCACTGGTGAAAATAAAGAAAAATATAACCTCATTGAAAGCACTCAGCGTGACATAAAGTAAATATATCTTGATGAATGCGGTCATGTACCGGTAGTCTTGAATGTTTAGCGTGATACGATGCAAGCGCCAAACAATTGATTAATCTGCCCTTTCTCTAAGGAAGTTATTTGTTCTTGTATGATAATTCTAAGCCATTCTTTCTTAGGGCTAGGGGACCATGCAACCATGACAACAAATTACACCGGACACAATAGTGTCATATTACGTATATTGATTATAAATTATGACATTGTCATAAATTGCTTACCAGTACCCAGTATTCCATGCAATGCATGCAAAAAACCCATCCAGCTCTTTCCGCCCAGGGGAGTGTTTGGGAATTGTAAACAACTACCATTGAAATGATAATAATGGCTTTGTTCACACGATACTGTACTGTCGTAAGTATAAACTTCAAGTTTGCAGAATCTTGACATTAAAGGCACACTGTCCTACTTGTAGCTACTTGCTCCCTCTATATAGAAAACTTCCCAAATCGGTGCCTGTTGGTCCCCCATGATCCTCTCTTTCTTATGTTAAATGAGAGCTGAGTTAATGAGATAGCCACCTGCCACAGTGACCTCGATGGCTCGCTGTGTGGTCTAATCCCTTCTAGCTGCAGTAGTAACGCCTACCTTTAAAACAATGATCCACTAACCAAGAAGAGGGTTGACCAGGACAAATGTTCATCAAGAAGTATTCAAACTTAAATACAGGCTGTGGAAAGCATTCATTTTAACTACAAGCTGGCATAACCTTGAAGTTAATTGCGTCCGCACAGCACATATCTTTGTGTAAGGAACCCCGCTGCTTTTAGTGATCGTGCTAACCTTAAGATCTGATATGGTTTATAACTTCAAGTTAACTTAAAGTTTCGTAACCATGAGTGTGTCCACATGGTCCCTTTCTACAAGATAATTTTGAAGTTTACAACCATGACCTTAACTTCAAGTTAAAAGGCTGTTGTGTGAACCTTCCTAATGTTTATGAACCAGGCAAGCTACTTATAGACCATTGTAATGATGATTGGGAGTTGAGTTGTTACTGAGTATGAAAACAAGTCTAAAGTTCAATGACTGATGTGATTTATAAAGGGGTTCTATTCTGGGTACATTATGAACTTCACAAACTCATTCCGAAAACCAGATGGAAGGATAACAATTGTAGCCCTACACATGTTCTCTGTCAATGATTGGAGTGCTGGAAAAACAAAATTATGCGTTGTGATTGAATCAGGTCCACCGCTGAATCAAATTACCAGATCAGCTTTAAACAGAGTTCCATGAGGTCCCATTCCACCTTCCTCCCCGGCCATTTTGAGAGAATTTGAGTTTGCATATCAAGTCGATTTTTGAGTGACCTGACATATGAAAGTGTAATACTTCACAATGACCCATGCAAAAACTCTCTAAAAATACAAAGTTCTCTACATCCAGACTTCCATTGATATTGTTATACTAATAGAGATGTCATATCTCTCAAATAAGAGTTGTTATAAAACATCAGTATAGGGAACGTTAATTGTAAGGAGACACAAGTCAGTTGCGTACGATAATCTTCTTTTGTCCTAAGCTCCATGTTTGACACAATTGTCACTTTCCTGATTATTTAATGCTTTCTTGAAGGGACATTTGGGATGTACATTTTGTATTTTTTGGTGCAATCTGCTTCCGCATTCAACATCTGATGAATGTGGTGAGAGTCAAATGTGTGCTTACCATGTCTTTTTACATAAAAAAGTCTTTTAAAGTTAATAATTATAACCCCCCCCCCCATCTGTCTTTCATGTTTCAACAGACAATAAATTATGACATAACAAAACCTGTCCACATTGTTTGTTTTGGAATGGTGAGTTTTGATCATGGGTATTGATTAATTTTGCTCTTAACTGTCAAGTGCAGTCTTGTGAATCATGTCTTTCTTCTTTCTAGATGATGTTTGTTTCTCAGTTAACAGAGCATGAATTTCCCTTTGTATCTGTTTGAGTCATACCATTCATGAGTACTTTTAGAGTTCAGCTTGTTATCTCTATGGTAATTCTAGTTTAGAGACTTATTTAAAGGTATACTCTGATATTCAACATTTTAGCGGTTTTCCTCAAATATCATTAATAAAAATATGACATTATGCAGCAGTCCCTCTTCCAAAATTTCACCCTTAAAATCTTATTTATGATATGACGGTACCCATAAGAGATTTTGATTTCTTGCAAATGTGTAGGTAATAAAAATGTTTGAAAATGTTGAACTCAATGATGCTTTTTGACAGAGAATTTAACAGGAAATTTCCAATGTCCTAAGGGTGATTTACACAAAGGGCTACATCTACATGTACAGTATGTATGTAACTCTTTTACTCGGCATATAGTGCTTGTGGAAAAACACAATTTCCCTGAAATTCATTTACCTTGACAGCTTTAAAGTTTTTAAAGATCCTGTATCTCTAATTTCTTTGTTTATCCTAGAGTTGTTGCCCTGTTGTGTTGCATCAGGTAAGCTTCTTACAAAAGCTTAACTAGAGCATACACCCTTGTACATGTACATTCTACAAATAATTTCCTTGAGCCTTGAGGCAATGTACTTTTTCTTATGCCTTAGTGTAGATTTCCATTTCAATCAATAACAAATTAAAATTCTTTAATTGAAGGATATTTGTTCTGAAGAAAAATAGACAGTATATTATTGAGCCTCTCCACAAATTCATATTTCAACATGAATCATATTATAATAATGAGAAAATTTGCTTTCTGTATTTAATTTTAAAAGTACATTATGATCTACAGATACAGTACTTAGACATGTATATATGACAAGAGAGCTCTGTTTTTGTCTCGCCTGCGTAGCAAAAAGCGAGACATAGGCGCCGCTTTTCCGGTGACGGCGGCGACGGCGTCAACATCAAAAACTTAACCTAAGGTTAAGTTTTTGAATTTTTGATATAATTTTTAAAGTATAAGTTCTTAGTCAATGAAACTTGGACTATAGGGTAATCAAGTATCCCCAATCATGTGAGTAGAATTTCAGATCACAAAGTCAAGGTCAAAGGTCATTTCAGGTCAACAGACTTGGACTATGTTGTAGCATCATCATCGAAAACTTAACCTAAGGTTAAGTTTTTGAATTTTTGATATAATTTTGAAAGTATAAGTTCTTAGTCAATGAAACTTGGACTATAGGGTTATCAAGTCTCCCCAATCATGTGAGTAGAATTTCAGGTCACTAAGTTAAGGTCAAAGGTCATTTAAGGTCAACAAACTTAGACTTTGTGGCATCAACATCAAGATTTTCAAAATGCTTCTTCTTCGTTATTTTTCAACCGATTTTGATTCTGATTGTTTCATATGGTAGGGCTAGGAGGGGGATTTAAAATTTCTACACAGAATCGTGAAATTCATTATCTATGCTAATTTATGCAAATTTATTCGAAATCACAAAAAAGGCTTCTTCTCCTTCATTTCTCGACCGATTTTGATTTGGTTTGCTTTATATCGTAGAGCTAAGTTTGGTACACTAAACCTCTACACAGAATTTTGAAATTGTTCTCCATTAATTAATTATGGTAATTTATGCAAATTTATTCCAAAAATAACAAAAATTGCTTCTTTTCCCTCATTTCTTGACCGATTTTGATTTGGTTTGCCTTATCTGGTAGAGCTAAATTTGGAACACTAAACTTCTACACAGAATTGTGAGATTTTGCTCCATGATTATTTATGGTACTTTATGCAAATGAAATGAAATTATGTCCCTTCCAGGGCATCAAATTTTTATTTTTTGACCAGTTCAAAAGTGTACCACATAAAATTTACGATATTTGTTGTTGCGAGATGCGGATGAGAGCTACGTCATTGACGTTCTGGTTTATTGAATTGCGTTATGCAGGCGAGACCGCCGAGAGCGTTTCCCTTGTTAAATTTCCCATTAAAATATTACATTTCTGACTACAGAATCAGGGTGTAACTTCTTTCAATTTGGTTTGAGCAGGCCTCTATCATGCCTGGGCAGGAGGATATAGAGTGTGAACACTACGGTCTGGACAGCTCTCTGTGTCAAGCAAACCTCATTTGCATACAGGTGGATCTCGTGTGCAGGGTCACCAAGTCTATGCTTCTAAACCCTGTATTCGTAGTACAGCCTATGCATGCAGGAGGGCCTATAGGAGAGACATGTAGGCCTAGCTACTATGATATGTTATTAAACTAATGATTATTTGCATTATAAAAGAACTCCAGTTATGGTTTCATGTATGGTGTGTAGTAGGAAGAAGGACCAATTAGTAGATAGATAATACGTCTTAATGAAGATAAAGGAGAGTGAATGTTGCAGTTCATTTGCTGTATTACATTAGAGCTTACGTCATAATAGAAGGAAGAACTATTATCTTATATGTGAAATAAGTGGTCAAAACAACTGATAATGATGGGTAATAAACAGGAAAGAGTGCAGTGTGACCACTGTCATACCATTGACCTACATGTACTACATACTCATGGTCACTTCATTTCAACTTTATCATGAGTGGCAAGGAGTCAGGGTCTGCTTGACCAGTCTATGGCCTAATAGCCTGCTGTCGGCTGGACAGGCTTGATAAAATGTTGATAGGCTCTAGCTAGAAAGGCACCGCAGGAAAGCACTAGGGGTTCACCTCCTCACAAAAGATTCAACTCAAATTTACAAAAGGGTTCCCCTCAAATGCCACGTGGAGCTATGAATGACTTCATAAATTCTATTAACCTCTCATTGCTCTTGTTAAGGAATATTTTATTCAAGAAACTCTGTCTGAAACCCATCAGTGGTTAAGTGGTACTAATATGTTTTTGTGGTGCGTGTAATATCGGGCAGCTGCTGGTTCTTTCTTTTTTTGCGCATAAAGAGGACATTTAAATTTGGTGGACAATGTAATTGAGATTGAGTTCCCATATGTTCCTTTGTTGTTCATCCACACGGGCTGGCAGGGAAGCCAATGTGGAAGTATGCCCATTTAGAAGTTTTTGTTAATGTGAAAGCTCTGTTAGAAATTTTAATTGCATTTTGATCCATTTTCGCTTAACTGCAAATCATATTTTCTAGTTTTTTTTTTACAGCATTGTAATTTTTTTTGTTCTGTATAAAGAGGCTTACTCGATCCTAACTAGAAAACTACATTATAGTTAACATTTATTTTAATGAGAATACAAAGTGCATGTTAACTATCTGAAATGTTGTTCATGATTTTAGAGAGTACCGGTATGTAGGCTTATCAGGTACATACCCATGCTCTTAAAGTAAACCTATGTTTTTATGAGGAAATAATGTGCATACATGTAGCCTGTCAAAGCCCCATTTGATAAATGAAAATAAGAAAATGGATCTGTCTTTCAAATCAGACCTATATTATTTTTGAGAGAGAAGAGCAAGAAGGACATTAAACTTTAATAATGGTTATAATGCCATTTTGGATCTCAGGAGACAAATATGTATATCTTTACTGCTAGTGCTATGTAGTATGTCTATCTTTTAGTATTATCACCTTGTATATTCTGTTTTTAATTGATCTCTGTCCATGCTTGATCAATGCTCACCAGGGTGATCTCCAAGGCACGTCACTCGCTTGTCTACTATCTCTTTGTTCCTTTGCAATTGGCATGGAGCCCCCATCTTTCCGTGCCAAGAGACAATGTGTGACAAGGATATGTTCACACTGGGTAACAATATACTGGCAGTCTCGTGTGATTTCAGCATTGTAAATGTAGTGCGATGAGAACGTGTTCACATTGACTAATCATAGCCTTGCCCAAAGACTCCATTAGAAGGATGCGTTCAACTTTGCAAACTTTTATAAGCATGCGTTCAGACTCTAATGAATCATAGCCACACCTCAACTCACATTGATTGTGTTTACCGTGCACATACTACGTGACATGCTTCAATGTCATGCAAATATTTCTTCAACTGAATCTATATGATCTTGAATGTGTTGATCTGGGAGTTATGTGCCTATCATTAGGGCTGTCGGTGGTTTAATTAGGGAATAGAATGTCCTCTTGTTGCCTAATAGTCCAACATATTTATCAGATTATGAATTGTTTACTAAGTATTCAAAGAAGGTCTGTTAGCTTTCCTCACATATCGGTCAGACTTAATCTTGTGAACTACATGTTCAGGGGGCATTTCACAAAACTTGTCATCAGTGACAAATGACAGTTTTTGCTATAAGCTACTGAAATCCTTGCTTCTGATTGGCTATCAGCAGATTTGTCACTGATTTGTCACTGATTTTTGTCATTTGTCATTGAAAAAAAGGCTTTGAGAAACAGGCCCCAGGTCTTAATCTGAAATCACATTTTCAGTTTGCCACTTTAATTCCAAGTGCTAGATGTGAACATATGACAAGTATCCTGTAAACTCGTGCTGAGGGAATGACTTATTTGTTTGGCTAGCAGGGAGTAAAGTTCCTTGGATGTGATTAACCTGTTTCAGCGCCAAGAATTAATCTCCAGGTTTCAGCTAGTTTTTTCCCTCCCTGGTAATCTTGTGTGCTTCAAATGATCTCTTCTTGGTACTTAGCTCTAGAGTAAAAATACACACTTATGTATTTCAAGGTTTTACCAGGAGTTTAATTGAAATTGCCCCATTTCCTTGTGTTTGTATACTGAATCTGGCTGAAGGTAAAAGAAAAAAAAGTTTGATTCAAAGACTCCACTTCACTATACTACTTGAAAGAAAGTGTGTTTTCTGCTTTGTTGTGTTGTGTGCTTACACTGTAGCTTGTATTGATGAACATGAATAATCCTAGGATTTGCTCAACAAGCTGTAGGCAGGCCCCCTTCTTTGATCTGAAAACTGTCGATGAAGCCCCTAGAGTGAGATATTGGTTTCCGTAAGGTTTTCTTAGCAAGATTTTCCCAACATGAAGCCATTTGATGAACAATATGTCTCTGAGATACAAATACTTGTTATAACTACCACATTTCATCTGACTAGTCAACACAATCCCACTCTCATTGTGTTCATGTAATACCAGAGTATGATGTTTGTGCCTTCATTTTTTTGTTGGACAAATTATTTTCCAATATTTTCCATACGAATCGATTCCCAAGGCATTTTTCAGAAGTTCTAAAAAAGAAAAATAAAGATTATCTTGAACACAGAGAAGAGAAACGAGCAATATCACTTTAATGAAGAAGAACGTGATGACTGATACAATAGGGGTACCTTGTTATCCATTAGAACTTAGAAGTGCCTGGTTGGTGAGTGATATTGCATGGAAGATGATCTTCACTCAAGTACATGAACTGTAAACATGTCTATAAACCAAGGTTTTATATCTCTCCAGTCTTCATACCAAGCTAACATACCTTACAAAAGGTTGATACACTCCACGAACATCTTTCTATAGCCACCAGCTAAAAGGAAATAATTAAATAATTATGGCCTATTGTCTTGAAGGTGTGCCAAGAACACTTGTGCATTTATCTTTCAAACATGATACACTGAAAAATAATTTGTTTTTTATTTTTATCTCTTATGAAATTTGATCGTCTCAAGCACTATACAGCTGCAGGTAATATTAGCAGCAATCTTGAGTTGAGATGAGATGAGATAAATTATCCCATTCAAAGCCATATTACTACGAAAAAGGATTCCTTTTAATGCTTAAAGGAAAATCCTATCTTTATAGGAAACTACTCTAGAGAGGAATGCAGAAAAATCCGAAAATTAGATTGGTGAAAGTTTTAATGAAATCGGACAAAAAAATCTGAATGTTATGAATTGTAAAAAGTTTTAATCACTACAGGTATGGGCTCTTCAAAGTAACTGAATCTGTAATGTCTATATATGATGTAGTGGTGGACAACTTTCCCATTCGTTCCAATACACACAATGTCAAAAATGTCAAGCTTTCAGAAATATATGACTCAGAAAGGTCTTTGCTCTATAATAATATACTACCCATAGTATGTTTTGAGAAAAAAAAGAAAATTAATTATATGTTTGTACACAATAAAACATAGACTTAGTGATCTCATATTAATTTTGAAACATTCATAACTTCCTTATGAGTGGTCCAATTTATTTCAAACTTTCGCCATTCTGTTTATCTTATATTGTTGCTTTCATACAAATGTACTTATTAACAGTGTTTGATTGCCCTTTAAACTCCATGGTTTTATGCTGTGTTGGAGCCTTAGAGGGGTATGTTGACAGATGTGTACTTCAAGGAATGATATTTCATCTTGTTTTTAACTGCTGCTGTAATAGGATACATGTTTCATTATAAAAGATAAGCATTGACAAACCTGACAGCTTGCATCCTTTGAGTTCAACTAGGTGACCTATATTTAGGTCTGCCGATGCCTTCATGTGCCGTTTTGGTTTCAGTGTGATGCACACAAAGCATTTTGCTGTACTCCAGAGCCCAGGGTTTGTGGGCACGCTGCCAATTTGAAAGGTGCTGTTGGGATTACGATGAGACCTGGTTATTTCTGCACACTATGGTACTAAACCTCTTTATTTCACTATTTCTAATGGAATCAACGACATTGAGTGAAATGAATTGAAACACTTGTGTATTCAAAGGGTCATGTTGCTTGCTTGTTGTTCTTGATATTGTTGTCTAAGGGGTACTACTACCATAGAGCTATCAATGATTTAACAGATTGCATCAAGATTTATCATAACATTTAATATAACACATAACAATGAAGTTGCAATTAGGCCTACCTATGATATATACCTGTCATTGCAACACCTGGACACCCAAAGAATGCTACATGTACATGTACCTTGATTCATTTACTAAACATCCTGTAGTGTATTATGATCTGCTTGACAGCCTGGCGGCCCCACAATGCCGAGACTGAGACTGACAGCCCCCAAGACCAATGGCCCTTTAAAAGAATGACATGGTCTTGTGGTCCTAAATCTGAATACCACTTTCCTTCAGGTTCATGTCTGTCTCCCATGCCATTAATCTCATAGGCCATCAGTCAACTGGTCTATATTTTCATACTCTATTAAAAAAAAAATTAAAAGGTGGATAGAGAGAGAGAGAGAGAGAGAAAGAAAACGTATGAATAAAGGAGAAATCCCAGTAGATTTTGTTAACCCTACAATGACATATGTGTAGGCCTACCAGCTCAAACCTAGCTACCAGGTTTCTTTGTTCCAAGTGAGGTGGTTCTATGGTGGTTCTATGGTAACGGATGAACAGGCAGGTGAGAGCTCCAGGGGTGCAATCAAAGTTAAGAGAGCAATGTAAATATTATCTGCCTGGCGAGGCGTATTGCAATGAAACTAGGGATCAAAGTTTTGTTACTGCTGTTTGTGAATCCTTCAAAGTTTTGCAGCATTTAAAGAGAAGATCTAGTTTGGAGGGGGGGGGGGGATTCTTTTTGTACAAAACTTTTCTGGAACTAAAACTAACTACATGTACTTGTAAGCTTCCTTATATATGTATATCTAGATATTTAGCAGGCTACACAGCAAAGACCTCTGCTGCAGTTGTTTTATTTTTGTTCATTAGTTCATTGTAAATATTAAGTCCAACTATTGATTATTTGATATAATACATTTTGTCCAATAAATAAACGTACATGTATAGGCCAATATGTTTGAGCTTTGCAGGATAATTTGCGTTTATCCTCAATTTAAAAAAAAATATCTGGTTCAAAATGAGCCTGTAGTCCTAGAGGGTTTCCACGCATTTCCTACAGGATAACGGCTTGACCTTTTTACACAGTTACACAAGTCAGATGCAAGATCAAGTAAACAAAAACAACAACAACATCAGCAGCAGGATATGTAGGACTGATTGGTAGGTCAAAAATGATTTACAGATTAGTTATGATTCTTTTGAATTACAATAAAATGGTTTACGATGTAAGCACGGAACATGCAGTGTACATGCAAGTATACAATGCACCATGTACAGTGTAGGATATCTTTGGTTCTTTGCCCATTCATTACTCTCTGTCTGGAACCCTGTTCTAATCACTAAGCAGAGGAGTAGGTCAATATATGAGGAGCAGAAGGGATTAAATCCACATATATGCATAACACCCTTCTCGTTGTAAGACCTTCGGGGGAGGGGGGGGGGGGACATGGTGTGTAGTTATATATCCCTGAAAAACTGCCAAGGAACATTAGGTAGAGAGAACTTTTCTTTTCATTTTAATAGAACCTTTAGTTGGCCTAAATGAAAACAGAAAGCAGTGGAGAAAGCTTGAAGAGAAGGGAGACAAACAGCACTTGAAGTGAATCTCTCTTTGCATAGAGTCTAACTAATAGCCCTTGAAAAGCATATTATTTATCAGGACCATACTTGAGGTGGTATTCTTTGAAGGGAATGAAATGGACTTGTTTGCTCTGGTGGAGCATACAAAGAAACAACGATTACATCTATGCCACCAAGAATTATTGTCGCCTACAATTGTTCGGTCTCCACGGCAGAGGCAGTACAATATATTGCATTGCTTGTCTCTCCAGTTTGCTTGCTCTAGCTTGTAAGCTGAAAATGTAAACACCTTTTGTCTCAGTTGTACATGTAGTTGTTTTTCTGTTTTTCTTTTAAAGGTGAAGGTATGAGAGATGGAAGGAGGTATTATGTAATAGCTTCATCAGACCACTTATTTTCTGGTTTATTTTGTAGGCCAATCTAGGGCTCTGACTCAGTTTGGTCAGTCATGTGGTGATGAACTCGATCATTCAAGAAAATAATATATTTTCTACAAATAATATTTGTTTTCCCTGTGTATTTTGAAATTTATTCAAATTATTCCATGGATAATGACTAGCTTAAAATTTACAATGGTATAGCAAAAACAATGCATATAAACAAAATAGAAAAATAGGGGCCTAGAAACACCCAGCACACATGTACAATATACACATGTGCAGTATATACATTTAGATTTGTTTAGAACGGTGGTACATCTAGCCCCCATTCATCAGTAATTCAGAGACATTGCAATCCTCTGCCATATTGGATTCCATTTCCTTGATTTCACACATACAAAGTACAAGACTAAGCCAGAGTTGAATTGTGACTGTATGCTTGAATTACACATCTACTTTACACACATTTCCACAAGACCTGAAGGGAAGGATGTAATTAATATTCAGCATCCTGTTTCCTTAGATCGAGATTCTTCAATTCAAAGATATAGAAGTGATCAGGCTCTCTCTTAATCTCTCTCCCCCTCTCCCCTCTCCTTTCCTATCTTTCCCTTTATCTCTCTATCTTTCAAATCTCTCCTTTTTTTCTTCTGAATCTGTCACATTTCTGTAGGGTCCTTGACACACAGCGCAATTCATGAAATCAGAAAATACTTTCAGAGTCTCACCCTTTTCCCCTGTAAAATTCCATTGGTTAGTGAGCTTTGGATTGCAATTAAAATTGCAATATAGTGAGTTTTATGTGAATAACCGTGATTAGTTATTTTCTGTGCACTCTCTGTGTGTATAATATAGGTCAATGGATTTAAGATAACCAAATCTCTTTTATATCCCATGTCTGAGAAGGGCAAAATGGGTTTTAAATGCAGCTTAAATCTGGCTTTTGGTTGTGTGTGAATGAGCCCATGGACGTGTTTACCAAAAATAGCAAGTGTCATGATCTATGCATGTCCTTGTACAATCATGAAGCTTATGTGTTTGAATCCATATAAACTACAACCACATTAGTTCATATGGCCTTGCAAATGCTCGTCTAACATAGGGCCTTAATTTACTCTGATTACCTATTGCCACCCTTGCCCCCCCCCCCTGTTTTCTATGTTCAGCCAAATGTATGTGTAGGGTTGACCTCCGAACACAGAAAATATACTGCGATGAAAAGTGCGCTGACTGTCTTTTAAAAAACTGTATCAGCCTTAGCTCTCTGTCGATTTATCACATGTACATGTATCTCGATACACATTGTAATTACCTAGCAAAGACATTCATTTGACACGCCCATTTAATGCTATCCTGCTTGGCAAGGAAAATTAATATGTGCATGATATACTTGAATAACACCTGGCCCACCTTGAACCTATCATATGAAGGTAAAACCTTGACTAAAAGGCTGGCATCAGGTGTTGGGTGATCAGAATGTAGGCCGAGGATGAGTTATAGCTACATTTACAATCATATGGCATAGCTGGGAATGTAAAAGGAAAATATGGTGAGGATATGGTAGGACGCCCCCTTCCAGACACTCATCAATTCCCCTATCCTGCCTCCTTGCTCAAAAGCTATTTGTATTCATATTACATGTTCTACAATGCCATATTTATTTAACACGTTAAAGTGTTATTGCATATATTTAGAGCTTATTTACTAGTGGAACATTGCAATATGTATTGTGATAATGTTAATATTTATTTAGCACAACAATAATGTGAAGTATGATAATAACAGTTAAAGTTATAAAGCATTTGGAATTGTCATCACAATCTTTCATGTTTGATTTTATGATTTTATTTTGCCTTGAATTCTAATTTCATTATTTCCTTTTCTTCTCTTTTCATCTCTCTTCAGACCATTGCACTAAACAACAGAGTACCACCTAGGCTGCTGAGCGATCCAAACATCTGCTCTTTCCGCTCAATCTGTATCAATCCAATGACACCCGTCGAGGATCCATCACTAGCTGCTTACTGAGATGTATTAACAGTCCTAGAACTCTCCTAGAGATTGGCGTTATGGTGTTACCTTATGGTGTTTAATCTAACACCAACTGTGAACAGATGAAGTAAAAGCAGTGCTAACAGTTGGATAGTTTTTGAGGCAAGACCATTAGATTTGGAGAACTATACCTAGTGGAAGGAGGTAGTTATTCTTCTTTCTTGGTACTCCCGATTGGGTGTCGGCCTCACCAACGCTAGCACTTGAATCGAACTAGAAAGTACCCAACCTATTGACTTGTACGAACGCAGAGCGGCAATGAGATTGTTGGGCCATGGTATGATGGACGGGCAAACTAACCTTGTAGCTTTCACTAACAAGTGCACTCACACGACATCGGCAGAACCTGACATGATGACAACATTCTACTAAACCACACTTAGAGGGCGCTGTTTGATCACTTATGCGTATCTACCTGGAGATGCTGTAGCAAGCTTGAGAAAACACCACAGAAGGAAAGCTTTCAATGGCAGCTTACAGAAAGGACACTGGATGGGTATCTAATGCCAGTAGCTTACAAGGATGGCTTGATGGAGGGATTTTCTACCGGGATGATTTGCAAAGGACGTCATCATCCGGGAGATGAAAGGATCTTATGCCAGAGGCCTTGTCATGAAGGATGTTGTCTCTTTGGAGATCAACCCTGTAGATAATCCTTGGGACTGATTGCTTGTGAAGCCAGAGAAGGAAGGCTATGTTGAGAGCTCAGTGATTGCAGCTGACATCACAGGATTAAGCTGTACACTCCTTTCTTGAGCACTCATCAAACCATAACATGCTTAGACGCCTTGGATCTCTCAGCCAAACAAGCTTTCTAGGTACAGGTGCGTCTCTTTTTCTTAGCAGAGAAGGAATGTAGTAGACATACTCGATGTCGAATCTTGAACTACCTCTTTTTATCTGTCTAACAAATTCATGTATTCTTAATGGGTGGTGCACGCAGCATGGAAAAGCGATATTAGATGAACTTTTTTTTTTAAATGCTAGTGTTTACACTTATTTGACTTTGTTAGATTTCTCTTTGTGTCAGTAACAGAACTTTCACAGAGACTCTCAGGTACTAAATTTGATTCTTCTGCTTAAGTCCAGTAGGGTGTTAATTCTTTCCGTAAAGTGAAATATGTTAGCACCGTACTGGCTCTTAGCAGATGATTCATGGTTAAACAGAGTTAGCAGTTCTTCCATTGTATTGATACACACGAACAATAACCGCAACACAGCAAATGGAACTGATATAACTATGTTTAGATAAGATGGAAGATGTTCAAGCATGTATGATTCATGATGCTTCAGTTGGAAGGACTGTTAAATGCACATCAACCTCCACTTTTGGAAAAGAGTACATATTTTGGTATTTGGGGTTGTATTTGCAAAACAAATCTTTTTATTAACCCTTGGTCTATGGATGAATAACCATGCCAAGTTGGTAATAAGTACACAGTAACAGTATGTGTATGATACATTTTTACTCTCCAAAGAATTGACACAAACAGGGATGCAGTGCACCCAAAATTAGATTCTGGACCCATAAGCTTTACAGATGTTAACAGTGCTTGTGTCCAGGCAATGTACTGTACATCAGCATAATAATATGCAAATCATCTTGAAGCTGCGGTTTAAATCGGACCTGGATTGGCAGGGGAAGGTACATTTGCTATTAACAAAAACGATGTTATTCAGTTCCATTTGCTGTACACAGTAATCTGAATTGTACTTTTTCTAAGGCTATGATGGTATTTTTACTAATAAATTTTTGGTTTCAAATTCATAAATATTGGATAAGAACAAAATTTGAGATAACTGAATTTGACAAACTTCTTTTTCCAGTTTGGGTTATATTTTAAAAGGGTTTCACTTCTTTTCATATTTTATTTTGCCATTGTGCAGCCTAACACAAAATAATTATACAATTGTGTGTCGAAATGATATAATCCACTCCTGAAAATGTTATGTCAGGTGTGCATTATCAGTGCCATAGGAGTCATTTTGGTTTGTTTGGAGTGAAGCAGTGTGAAAATGGAAGGGTACTTGCAACATTATGCTCACTCTTATTTTTTTAATCCTCTCCAGAGTTACTTTTCATTTCCATTATTTTTTACAATTGATTGCAAAGATATGAATTGCAATGAGGCTGATAAAACTCTTTATATGCAGATGCAAGTTTTATGATAGTGCAAGTTCAGGACCAACTTTGATTTGTTGAAATTCAGTAGCATTTTTTTCTATTCCTTCTCGTATGTTTTTCTTTTTCTATAATTTAGTCAAAGAGACAATATTTGAAACATTCATTTGACTATTTATGCATTCACAGTGCATCGGAAATATGATATTTTATCAACTTTAATTTGTTAAAATACCACTATTGGTCATTTGATTATGTTTGTGTTTTAATGAAGACTGGCATGGTTTATTAATCCATGTATCTCACGAGAGATTGGTGATACACATGTATTGCCCTAGCAACCTATGATGTGTTTAGTATGTATTGCAGTATTCCTTCTGTATGTGTCTATTGTTCTTATTTCAAATGAACATGTTAACATGTTGTGCAGCTGTTAGGGATAATATCTGTTCAAGGATTGTACATTTTAATGACTTCATAGTTCCATATAGTAAAGAATTACGATGTGGGTTAAGTATTACTTTGCATACATCTACAATTCATGTATTTGCATTTTTTTTCAGAAAGTAAATTTCACTTATCTTGAATTTATTGTTTTTTTAATTCAGGATTTATTGCGATATCTGTTACGAACGTATAATGTGAGAAGAGTATATACTTTGATGATTCAATGCATTTATATATATTATAAAGATATTTCAAACAAATTCATATATATTGATTCATTACAAAGTGTTTGTTTTTAACATGTTGTACAAATACGTTTCTTCTTAACAGAATCACTCTGCATATTCTATATCTAAACTCCATTTTAGCATCAAAGAAACTAATTGGATTCAGAGTTTGCCGTGCTTGTACAAAAGTTCGAATAATTCATTTTTTATTTTATTTATAAATAAATACCTGGAGCAAAGTTAGGTACTTACACATGTATAGCTTAAGAGCTTAAGAGGTCTGTTGATGAAAACACTGTGCAGGCAATATTTTATTTGCCATATACTCCTAGAGATTATAAATCTTCTGCCAAAGACAATTCTTAGTGAGCTCTTCTCCAATAAATCAGATTGTCGTAATTGACTTGCAGAACTTAGCAGTATGACTTGATATCGATTTGCATACTCAAAGTTGCAAAAGATAACGTGATTATTATATATTATGATGTTGATTTAAAGAAGACATATATTGAGCTGGTATGAAATGGTGTTAGCCATATTTTTTGCTCGTTTATGATATATCAGTGACAAAATGAAAGTATATATTTTATTTGTATTTCCTTCATGCTGTTTGCTATGTATGAATACAATGTGGGTGAATCTACTCTCGGCGTACGTACGGCAAAGGAGGTGGCTTTCTAAAACATTTTTTTTATTGGAAAGATCTTGATGTAATTTTTTTCCTTCTTCAGAATTGTTCCTTTCTTTTTACAAGATGAAAATATTTCATGATTGATATTGTTGACAGAGGATTAGTGAACAAAACAATTTATAGTGCCTGGTTTTGTGACGAAGAGAAAGAGAGCATGTGCGTAAGAGATTTGAAGGAAATGAGTGAGTGAGAGAGAAAGGAGAAAAATGTAATGTCGAAAACGGTCATGGTTTTATTGGCGAAGATGACTTGGATGATTGATACTTGCTTCATATGTATTTCAGGTATAAAAAAAAGTTTTATATGGTACTGTGATGTAATTTGTAGTCATTTTAGTGATGGTCACTGGTATTTTGGGTACAGTGATCCATCATTATATCTACCTATTTTTCCAGATATGCTTTGAACTGTGACAAATGTCACTAATAAAGACAAAAGTATTTAAAGAAATTGATCATGTTTATTATGTTTTTCAATTGTGTCCGATTTTGAGATCGTTTTCATGCTGTCACTGCTCTGTGTCGAGTATTTTTGTTCCAGTGTGTGTACTTATGATATGGGTTTTTCTAGGTGTGTCATAGAATTCTTTTATGACGCCATTTTTTGTTCGGTTGTCTATGATTTTGCGCATGAGAAGATGTGAGTAAAATGAGCATGTGCATTGGGCCTACATTGATTAATTAAAAAAAAAACTTATCAATGATTGGTTATTTATATGAGTTAATGAATATGAGTGTGTAATTGTTAAGTCAACATAAGAACCATTGGGTGCCATTATTATTGCTCTTATTGCCAATTTGAATTAATTTAACAAAAATAAACCAATCACATGAATACTTAGGGATTTACATGTTTATATTGGTAAACTTTACTGAAGATAACTTTTCAACCAAATTGCAAGGAATTCAACTTGCACAGTAATATAGTCATTAGGTACTGTGTTAATGACACATTCTTTATTGAGACCAATGGGGAGCATTAGGCAAAACAAAAAAAATCATTTGGTTGTCCTCGACCGCCCTCTCGTCATTTTCGGGCCGCTCGTATTATTTTTTTTTTAATTCATTTTTTTTTTTTTTCTTTTTTTTATTCAATTTTTTTTGGGGGGAGCAATCTTAAATGCCAAACATACCATTTTATGCATTTGCAAGGATCAAAATGCGTCCCATTGCCAGTTTGGTCTTTTCAGTACGCAATTAGGTATTTATTGAACTTGCCATTTTTATTTTTCTATGTCAAAATGTCGTTCATTCAAATCAGGTTCTGAGCATTCTTAAACTCATTTTAAAGCCCATCTGTACTACAGGAGGGATTAGACCACCCTGCAAGGTCACTGGACAGGTGGTTATCTTATCAAATCATCTCTCAGTTAATATAAGGTAAAGAGGATAATGGGGGACCAATGGTCACCGATTAAGCATTGTTTGCTAAATAGAGGGCGCAAGTAGCGATAAGTAGTACAATGGAGATTTAAAAGGTGCTGTATTTCAAAGCCCAAAATACTTTCTGTGTTGGTCTTGATATTCATTGTACATTAAACTAGCCTTTTACCATATTAAAATGTTTCATAGACTTTGTTTGTTTAAATGCTTGACAATCCCAATGATTTTTTTTTTTTTATGGAAAAAAAATTATTAACAAAATACAAAAAAAAAAAAAAAAAAAAGACACAAAAAAAATTAGGTTAAAAAAAAAAAAAAAAAAAAAAAAAAAATCCACCCGCCCGCCCCTACTCCAGAATAGCAATCGAGGACAACCAAACAATTTCTTTTGGGGGGCCTTATTTAAAGCCACTGGGGGGGGGGGGGGGGCTTTGTCTTACTAGATGGATGAAATGTGAATTATTAAACAAAGCCATCAATAGGAGGAGGATGTGGCTTTGGGGTCCTGCATCTTCATTTAATCTATTTTTTTCCTGAAGCTTTCCGCTGTCTTTCTTTTCTTCCTCCCCCTTTTTTATATTCCCAATCGATTTGGGGAGGGGGGGGGGGGGGGGTGGGGCGTGCCTGTGCTACCCCTACGGTCTCGCCTCTGAAAAAATTTCAAATTTTGCATTTCAAGAAAAAAGTGCCGGTGTGCACAAGCTAGCTATGAAATCATTAATTCGATTTAAAAAAAGGGAAATTATATGGAACGCAGATATTTAGTTTGAAACTGCCATGCAGGGCTATCACTGTCAGTGAGATTGACTTTTGATGAAACTATTCTTTGAGGGGAATTGGCGGGGAATTGGGAGGGCGGGAGTAGGCTCTCATTTTGTTGATCGAATTCCTTGGAACAAAAGCTAGTGGAGTATGAAACTGGGTATCCTTTCAACTCCAGTACGTTTGGATTTTGAATAAACAAATCAAACTAACAAACAGATTCCTTCGGTTATACAAGGAAACTGAAAGTCTAATCTGACCTGTAAAGAGATAGGCAGAGGTTTAATTTTCTGTACGAATAGGATGTAAAGGTTTTACATATACTAAGGTAATTAAACTTAATTCTGCAAACGAATAACAACTTACTGTAAAGTAAAAGATCCTTGAAATGGGAAGGAAGATAAAGGAAGAATGGAAGAAAAAAGTAAGAAAAAGAATTCAATGTTGACGAGGACTTTACGTAATGTCACTCGATTGTATTTTGCTCTTGTATAATGATAAATCTTAGCAGTGGCGTAGCCTGGCCCCAGCCATTGACGGGCGTGATGTCGGGGTGAGGGGAGAGATTCTTCAAACGTTGCCTTCCTATTCTACCATTCTCTCCCTTCTCTCTCTCTCTCTCTCTCTCCCTTCTCTCTCTCTCTCTCTCTGTCGTCTCTCTCTCTCTGTCGTCTCTCTCTCTCTCTCTTCGACATTTTTGTTGGCCATCTGATTGGGGGGGGGGGGCGTTTCCCCCTTTTGTTCCCCTATAGCTACGCCACTGCATCAGCCTAGGATAGTTCCTGTTTTCCTGATTATTGAAGAGTATGCATCCTTACGGAGGCCACTCGTCGAACAAAATAAAGGCATAATACACCTGGAACTGTATAATTGCTTCTTGTTAATGTTGAATGTAGGGCAAGTACATTTTTGTTGTCAATTTAATAATACTACTTGAAATACTTGTACATAATCAATACAGTTGCGATTACGGCCGTTTAACAAGAAATGTGTATCGGTTTTATATTTTTAATCTAAGTTGATAATAACACAATAATGATAAACAGCTGCATTTTGCTTCAGTCTTTAGTAGATTATTTAAAAAAAATCATCTAAATGAGCGTTGAAAATACATTGACTATATCTCATGTCAGGGGTTCATAATACTTTTTTCCTCTGATTTAGAATGCCACGTCTGTTTAAACAATGAATTTCAATCGTAACATTTTCTTTAGAAAGTGATTATATTTGTAATATGAATGTTATATGATCGTTGCGAATATCTACTACTTCCTTTATGATTGTGGTAATTGCCTTCCGTGCTTAAGGCTTACAGTACTCCGAATAATCAAAACGAGATAAAGCAGGAAGGGCAGTATAATCTTATCATGTTGCAGTACAATAACTCGCCCATTGACACATTTATTTTTTAGTACAGATGAAATTCGAGATATCGGCAATGTAAAAAGTCTGCAAAAGGATATTTACTGTGGAAGACAAATTAATGGTCGCCCAATAAGATAGGAATTTATCAAGTTAATAGTTTCGGAAACCTTTTAATCTCTTTAAACATTATTTATAATTAGGATATAGCATAATAGCACTACACGTTTCTCTTTATAAAACAAATGATATTTTCAACCGCGTTTTTGATGTAATCATTAGTGACGAATAGACTCGGGAAGAAACCGATACAACTTCTGATGTGCCCGCACCACCCAGGGCTACACACGTTCACCCCTCTTCCAAACTGTGGAGGATATCCCGCCCTCCTTTCTATATTTTTAAATAAAAATCTTGAAATGTCTACTGCTATTAGTATGCCTGCATGAGACTAGAGGGAAGGCAAATGAATTATAAATGTATGGGAAAAGACTAGTGTTAGACGAGATTACGACGTATACGTGTATTTGCATTGTTTCCTTTTAATCAATATGATTATGCCTATACCGTACATTGTTTTACACTGTCTTTTCTCCCTCTTTCGATTTTTGTATTATCTTTGTCCTGTCTTCTTCTTCCCGTGCTGTCACGCAACCCTTTTACTTCGTCTCTTTACACGACTGTATATCCAAATATTTCATTTTACGTTTGCTTATTTCTCCACTGCTTTTAATATGCCGTTCTTTCATTTCCTATTTACTGCAGCTGAATTGCCCAGCATGCGTGTTTGCATCGATGATTTATGAAATGGAGCGAGATTCATGGCGGAAAATAGCAATATACTCTCAGAATAATAAAATCGAAAGGTTAGATTGTAAATAAGTTCAAAGCCTTATTAAGATTGTCACATTCGTTGGCGTAGGTCCAATGAAATGACTTACGGCAAAGAGAAACGAGTGTGATAATTTCCCACTTGTATACACACATAGGGTGCTATAATGGGGATAATTAGGGTACAGTCGTGTCAGGCTGGCGTCATAATAATGATAACAATCAAAGAAGGCCCTAACCCAACTTAATGATTTGTTTGCCCAGCATTACACTCTATATACTAACTAAGGTATTTGCACAGAGCCTGTGTTTCTTTTAATAGATTATTTACACGAAGGCATCTTATTTTTCTTTCCAACGGTGATCCTTATTTATTGGTTTGACCTGGTACAATGCAATCATTTAATCTATATTGAGCTTTGTAGCATCACTCATTATAAAGCTTGCTCTAAATGACGTATTTTAATGCCACCTAATCTTATCAGCCTTTCAATAAGCCCTGTAAAAATCATCAAATCTAAGCTAGGCAACAGACCCCTTTCATGCGCACAGCGCAAATTAAAGTCGTTGATTTATGTTATTTGTCTTTCAATTTGAACGTTCATTAGACGAATTGCCGCAAAGGCAAGCTGGTTTATGATATTCATCTCGGCCTCATATACAGTATCCGGCCGACCCTGTTATGTCACCTCAACACTTACCAGAAATATACTGGTGGTGTATACAATTAAGTCAATATGAGGCATAATATCAAAAGAGGGGCTTAGGGGGTCGACTGCGTCATAATACATTTTGATGGACACGCATCGAATGTGAAATCCCATCAATGTAATAAGAAAATAAATTATTAGCCATTTCTTCAATTAACTCCCGTAACAGGAGATGGAGAAAGTTCATATTTAATCACTTTGATATCATAATATATTTTGCTGTTTAAAAAAGCCTTAATCAGTTTAATTATAATGGTTTTTACCACTCATTAGTATGATTGTATTTGATCACATCATTGTTTATTGTTTATGTTGTTGTTGTTACTAGAAGTTATTTTTGTTGGTGAAAGATTGTTGTTATAACTATCAAAATTTATATTCAAATACAATCATGATCATGAATTTTTACAAGAGATTTGTTAATTACAGAGCTTTCTCTATTGAAAAGCGGTTCAAATTGTAACACGATATTCCAATTATTATGATCTCAAATTAAAACCAGACGACAACCTTGCATGATATAACCACTATTTTTGCGCTCATTGTCAATCTAGATTGGTCAATAACCCAGCCATTATGAGAAGGTTTTGAAAGCTGTTTTCATCAAGCATGATATCATGAAAGAAGCTCCAGTTTCGATTCGGTTGTCGAGGGACCAGGCGATGACATATTTCACATTACATGCCGATCTCAATGGATTGAATTACCAAAAAGGAGCATAAGGAAGGGAGATGGAAGGGGGGGGGGGGTCGGTCCTGATCAAATTATATTTCTCTGGTGAATTGACGGTGCCTTTCTGATGCGAGGATGAAATATGAATCGTTTAATTCTATAGAGTGAAACAAAAAACTATAACAATCGCCATTCTCCATTCCCACGACGATGCAATTTTATACTCGTATCGTTCATCATGAAATGTTTTCCTAAATGTCCAAAATGAATTTCGTATGGTAAAACCAGCCATGACATGAATACGTTAATATATGGTAAAAGTGTATTGTTTTTTGTGTAGTTTGTATATATGTTAAATATCTGTTCTGATGTACATAATACGGACTAGAATAAGCGAGGTTTATGAGGATACTGCAATATTAATGTTATTCAATAGTCAATACAGTATAATGTAATGCACAAAATCCATGAATTAATAAAAAATTAAAAGTGAAAACAAAGTCATGAAAACAATTTATTACTCATCTTATACTTCGGATTAAAGTCAGTGTGTGCCATCGATTTCCTCTCAAAAAAATAATTAGAAAATAGCATTGTGACGTCATTTACTCAATTTGTACTTTGAGCCTATTTTGTTTCATTAATGCTCTATACACTCTGATGTTTCCTCATTATGAATATAATAGCCAATGTCGACATGATCTGTAAAGTTAGAACTCTAACATGTTGAGGTTACGCTTCAAGAGGAATGGAATGTTGAACCAACAAAGCAAAATGAGGAGCAGGAAGCGGAGGAGGGAGGAAGACGAGGAGAATAAAATATTTAGAGAAAGGAAGAGAAAGAAAGAAAGAGAAGAAAGAGAGGGGGAGAGGGAGAGGGAGGAGAGAAAGAGAGAGAGAGAGAGAGAGAGAGAGAGAGAGAGAGAGAGAGAAACAAATAATTTGCGCGAAGTAATTCGGTATCTAATTAATTAGTTTGATTATCATATCCGATATTCCTCGGAGAACACATGTCATTCAAAATGAGGTTTAGAGCTATACCTGAAGTCAGAGATTACTATCATATAGCTAATTATAGATAGAATACAACGAACCAAAGAAAATGAATAACAATTTTACATCTTCATCAGATAGCGTGGACTAGCTTTGTGGTTTGGGTATATGGCATAACCTGCTGTGCAACCTTGTTAAAATTCCATACCGATTTTTATCAATGTAGATTGACGCCTACACATTCCCACACGGTTTTCATTTATGGAATATATAGATAGACATCAAGCTTTCCCATATCTTTAATTTATGTTATCAAAATTAGTGATTATTATCATCATGGCCATATGAAAGTATTACACTGAAGTTAATAAATATACACCGAATCATAAAAATCATCATAATACAACAAGACTGTCTAGCAAGAATAATTAGAAATATATATTTGTTTTCAACTTTCTATTTATACAACCATTGACGTGAATCTACGATAATCTACGATTCTGGAAGGAAGCATAAAAGCTGAATATTTTTTTCTCATGGGCCTCCTCAATCAACGAAAATAATACTTGATATGTATCTTGAAATATATACACAAGATATACACATTTAACATCACTGAAAACAAAGAGTCCGAACACATATACGGTTGCTTTTCAAAATTGGGCATATAAAGAAAACACACGTTATGTTAGATTAATATTTTGCAGTCTTTACTAATTCGTGAAGGTGCTTCTATCTGTGTGCTTGTTTCATGGTGTTCTTGACTATTGCAGGGATGGCGATGTCATGTCTTGTCTCTGTGTGTGTGTGTGTGTGTGGGGGGGGGGGTGCAACTGAGGAAATTTGCGACCGAGTATTTAGTATTTATTTTTTATGTTCATTGTGAAATTTTGCATTATCGAGTACTTCAGAGCCTAAAAAGTGTGTTGTAGCCTTACATTAATCATTAGTTGCGATACATTTTTTAAATTACCGATGAAGGGATGTGTCACTCGTCCCTCCCCAAATCGCCGCCCCTGCAAATATGCCCACGAACATGGTAGTACTAACTATATGAAACTAAAAGGTAATCCGACACAAGCGAGTTCTTAAATTAAGACTAATGCAAACGTGAACTTGATTCGATGAATCGAGCCTACATACACGCAAGCAAGTTAGCACGCGAGGTCAGTGTACTAGGATAAGATCAAAACAACTCATCATTACCAGATTCCATTCCTAATTCAATAGTGGCTCATGTGACAGTACCCCTGTTGATTAGGGATCGAAGGTGGGGCGTAACCAGATGTGGTCACGGTGGGTGGAAGGGGGGGGGGGGGGGGGGTGCTCATATATGCAGTCTATAATGTTGCCAAGATTTTGATACCCCAGGGAGAAATTCACCCGTCATAGAAAATAAACCTAACGGGAAGCGGAAACAGCAGGGTATACATTATAGTAAATTTGAGAAAAATCAAAATAAGGAAGTTTAGTATTCAAAGGAAAAGGAAAATTCTGATATTGTTTAGTTTACAGGTAGCACCCCATATTTCTACACAAATTGTTCTAAATACCACTCTCGAGAATATTTATATTTTACATGCCCTCCCATAAAAAAGGGGGAACAAATGATTTTCTGCCTTCACTTATGACTTAGGCCAAAACGTTAATCACCATTTACGGATAGCAATGCACGATAATTACCTTAATTAGTTTCCTGGAGAGTCGAAGCACAATTTAATTTGAGCGACAAGACATAGTGGAATACCGTGTTTTTTCCAAAGAAATGTAACGGAAATTAACTTTACTGACTGAAAATCCCAAGAAAGCCGCCGTCTTCCCAATTTTCTTGTTCGACAAATCATATTCCCGAATCCTTTTTGTCCTTACGTAAACGGACTCTTCTAATCTGCCAATCTTGTAAACAAAACGCATATTTTTATTCCAGATGTTTGTTTGTCTCGATTTCATTTTCATATTGCCAATCGTAAAGGATGATTTGATAGTATTGAGAAAATATCAGGATTTGCTCTTTTAAAGCAAACATTTCCAAGAAATCAACCAAACGGCAATTCGATTATGAATCCCACGTTCTGATTTGGTAATACTTTCTTGTAATGTTTGAACACATTTCATTATGATGGGCAAGGCTATACCGTAATTGCCTTAGGTAGATTATTCGAAAGCCTGTGCGATTGTGTTTTTAGAAAACAAGGACGTCGTTTAAGCTCGGGTATTAATCATACTGCTTTTTGACACGGCGATACGTTAGGAATGATTGATGTATCCGGTCGCAAAGACTTCTGAAAAATCCATTTCAAAAGCTCTGTCCACCATCTTTGAAAATATTAATGAGCGTACATTACCAAGAACGTGTTACGTATTCCGAACGTGATTTGAACAGGTGACAATTATGTACGAGTAAAGGGTATTGAACTATCCCTTGAGTGATTACTTGAAAGCCTTAGCTGTCATGTTATTATTCTACGTCGGGTGGATCCGCAGTGCAATGTCAAATGTACTGATTAATTGCCCTATTAAGGTAAATATCATCATCTTTTTCCGAGGTTGGGTGAATCTGCATGTGCAGACGGTATTTTTATTTTCCGCCCATCCTATTAAGCTCACACATAATTATGGACTCCCCCACGCGACCTCCACTCATCACGTACAAATATTTTCTTTGTCATCTAAACACGATGATGAGCTTGATCTTTGCACACAATTTTTCTGCTTCTTCTTCTCCTTCTTTTTCTACTTATTTTGTATTGATAATATCATTATTATTATTATTATTGTTATTGATAAGATTATTACTGTTGTTCCTCTTCTTTTTATCATTCTTATTATTACTGCGTGTAATATCATTCATCATCATTCTACTATTTTACTTTAAGAGCATCTATATGAACAGTAGGTTAATGCTATCAACGCTGTAAAATGCTTTACGCCTACGTCACCCTTGGCGTACGATCGGTTGACGACCATTAAAAGCTGCCATCGTCGACAGCCCATCAGCAAGAATATAGTGGGTGCTCAGTTGCCGAGTGGTTGCCGAATGTCGTACAAAAGTTGTCCCATCATCGAAGACTTTCGTAAAATAATTTGCGACCTCTCGGAGATTGATCGGTAATAATAAACTACTACATGGAATTATTTACACAAATCATCAATTTTGTATCAATTTGGAATTGCCCGAACTAATTTGTGTTGCTTCTGCATAAAGTAAGAGGAGACTTATCGTCATTTGTTTTTTTAATATGAAAAAGATATGGAACGACTGTAATAATGTATTTGACTTTATATCCATACCTTATCTAAGTTGCGAGGAGATATTCGTTGGAATAACATTAACTGATCAAGGAAAGGAGCAATTGGTAAATCACTTTTTAATTCTGGTAAAGTATTTGATTTTCATGGGACGAGAACGGGGTTCATTTATAACCATGGGTGAAATTAAACGCAGTATAAAGAATTTGGCATCGATGAGAAATACAGTTCCCCTGCATCTAAGAACATGGAAAAACTGGAAAGTTTTAGGGAGAGCGAGTTAGATGTGGAACGAAGTCAACAACTTAAGTAATTTGGTTATAGTAAATAAACCTGTCCAACACACTAAGAAAAAATGGTGCAACTATGCACCTTTAGGGGTTCAAACCGATGCAACAATAGCAGCACCTTTAGGGGTTAAATCCTGCACCCTTTTTAAAGGTGCAATCCTGCACCCTTTAAAAGGGTGCCAGATTGAACCTTTTAGGGGACATGTTAGTACTCTTTATGGTTCAATCCTGCACCTTTATGGGTGCAAACCGATGCAACAATAGCAGCACCTTTAGGGGTTAAATCCTGCACCCTTTAAGGGGGGTGCCAGATTGCACCTTTTAGGAGACATGTTAGTACCCTTAATGGTTCAATCCTGCTCCTTTAGGGGTGTAAATCGATGCAAGAGCAGCACCTTTAGGGGTTCCGTCCTGCACCCTTTAAAAGGTGCAATCCTTTTTCCATACTCGAAGAATACTCGTGATATTTGCTCGTACACAAATACATATTAAAGGTACTATGTCCCTTTTGCAGCCAACCTCAAATTCTGTAGAACTTTGCAGGAATTATGAATATGTCATGTATGTCCTATCTGTGAAATTTAAACATTAGCAGTGTCCTCATATTCAAATTATGCAAGGAAACCCGTTTACTTGCTAGACTTCACTGTCAGACACTATTTAGTGACTGACTGCCTTTTTTCTTCTTTGGTAATAACATACATGAAAAGAGTTGCAAAGGGTACATGATCATTTGTCTACATCAATAACCCACTTCTTGTGATGGCCAAGATTAAACTGATTGAATCTTTGCGCAGCATAAAACGTATGACCATTCGGTACAATTGTCTGAAAATCAAGACTATTACTTTTGGGCTCTATAGCCCTAAAGTCGATTTGACAACTAATAGTCGTTATTTTCCCGCTTGAAGACATTTTCAAGCCCCACATTTTTTAGGGAAGTTTTGAATTAGTATTATCTTTCAAATGCAGTTGGAATTTAACTTTTTCATTTTTTGGCCTGCAAATGGGACATAGTACCTTTAAACATGCATGTTGTTTATTGGTTAGTAATCATATAATCAATGTATCTATTGCTAAAAGGTGAATGTAATTGTAACATGATCAGACAAAATAATCTATTTGTTTAATGATTACCGAAGGAAAATTCAAATCACAAAATAATTGATGTGCATTGTCATAATTTGTTTAACAAATCATGATAATTGTATTTTTTATGTGAACACGTGTAAAGTAATCATGAATATGCATGCAATATGCAAACTTTTATGTTGCACCCTTTTTTTCGATAGGGTTCATTTTTGTGAGACGGGTGCAAAATCTTATTTTGCACCCTTTTTTGAACCCCTTTTCCTTCAAAAGGGTTCATTTTTATGTAAAGGGTGCAAACTCTTATTTTGCACCCTTTTTGCACCCTTTTTTCTTAGAGTGAAGAATGCGTTCCGTATCCACACAAGTAAAAGGGAGGAGGGGGGGGGGGGATTGGGGAAGAGAAAGGGGGAAGGGGAGAGGGGGAGGAGGTGGGGGTAAGTCCAAGGAGTTAGCGAGGAGGACATGAAGGGAAAGAGTTTTGGGGTAGATTGTGTTTTAATAAAAGAAAAACTCATAATTTCAATTCTGTATAATAATATGTTGAGACATATGAAACTCATTTTTTAAAATTTTTAAGTATCAAATTTTATTCTGATGAAAGTTTTGGGGATTAAATAACTGTATATAGTGCGGTAATAATTTCCTATTATGTAATTGTGATATATTATTTTAGCCCTATACATTGTGAAATCATGAAAAATGGATTATGTTGTATTTATGTTCATTTATCAAATGAGAAAAACCTTTGTTATGATTATGTCAAACTTTGTACAAACTAGGACTATATGGAAAATGCTTTGTTTCTTATCGGAAAATAATTGAAGATTTTGAGAATGGAAAACAATGCATACAACAAAAAATCGGACGGAAATCAATATCCGACAATCGGTCAGCTTTATAATCTGGGGAGAGGGTATAAATCAATGGCGCAAACACGCACAACAAGAATTTCTTCCTCATTATTAGCGAACGTATTTATTTAAATCTTGTTTACACCTTACTCTCTGTGATGTTTTAACTTACTCTTAAATATAAAAACTAGGTTCCACTGAAGCCGATTATTATAATAAAATGATAACCATCGGCGTGAAAACATAGAAAGAGGAATAGACATGACAGAGAGAAAATCGTTCAAATGGAAGTTAGAAAGATGATGCTAAAGCTGTAAATAACAGAGAGAAAGCAATAAGGAATGGAAAATGGAAGTGAAATGAATGGGGAGTACACTATGAAAGGGGAGATGATTTTTTTTTTCGTCACAAAAAAGAACAATGTTGTTTTCTATTTTTCAACTGACTGCCTAGAAAAAATAAAGTGGGATATGTGATTAAACAGCATCCTGACTATAAACTCAGCAATAGATCTGATAATGATGATCACGATTCACAGTATTGATGACGTACAATGCGAATACAAAATATAGACAAAAACAACTGGCGATCAAACTGCAAGGCAGCAGTAGAAGCAACAAGAAGAATTCCAAAGTGTCTACACTAAAATTCCTTGATGGTTGTCAGTGTTCGGCAAACATTTGGAGAATTATCGGCGACTGATCATTTATCATTCGTCAATCAGCTGCCGACCTTTTCTCAATCAAATGCCGCCTGGTAATAGTCGGCAAGCACTGGGATAGGTCGGCGATCAGTCGGCAATCATTCTGAGAACACCGTACTGGTCAGACCAGTGGTTGTCTGGCGTCGGCGACCGGTCGTACCTCTAGTGTGACTTTATATAGGCTTATATAAGTGGACCAAAGACACAAACGTACAAACAACACGTACGTTCTCGAATGACGCAATCATTTCCAAGGAAAGGGCGACGTGGAGATGCTTCTGAGCTTCAGGGATACCATAATTATGGGCAGGACACGGATGTGAAATCCACTGCCACTGGTTATGCCTTCAGTTTGTGGTCTAAAGATAGAATTCTTATCTTGATATCACATTTTGATCAATGCAGTAGGTGGAGAAAATGGGGTTATAATAAAATAACAAGCAACATGATTGATGTCGAGATTGCGAAATTATGTTTCTGCGGTTTAGTTAAGGGTGAAGAGAGTAGCACAGGACCCCCTCCCCACCCAAATATGTTTTTATAGTTTTAATATTTCGGTTTGGAAAAGAAATGGAAGACAATTAATTTTTAATACCTTGAATTTCAGCTTGAAAAGATGATACTAGTAGAAAATGAAACTGAATTAAAGTACTAATTGTGTGTTTCAGTCACTGTTAATCATCTCTGTTTTTCTATTTGACCGGTGACCAAGAGAAAACAGTGAAATAAATATTTGTTGAAAGAATTGCATGTGACGAGCATTAAGCTTTTGCCACAGGAATGTAGAAAATACTTGAATAAAAGACGCATGTTCTAAAATACAATAAAACATTGCCCGAAACTTACAGTTTTCATACATTCGGAGAAAGGTTCATTCAAAAGCAGTGTATTTCATTTTCAATTCCCCCCCCCCCCTCAATTTCTCTATAATAGAGAGAATATTGAAAGCCGAATGCATTTTTTACATATTTTTCCAGGCATCAGCAGCCAGAAAATAGAACGAATTACACTTCGTAAGCTAGGTTTCGATTTCGAATAGAATTATTGATTCTATTCCACAGTACTGTTCACCTTCCCGAATTGTATTTTACCAAAATTTGAGGGGCAATAATTTTAGTTTGTCCGTTTATGATTTAAGATACATCAAGCCTCTATTTCACCCTCTCTCTTTTTCAGTCTCCTTCCTGCTCTATATCTTCTATTAATCTTCTCCTTCACATCTCTCCCCTTCCCCTTCTGACCACCTCTCTCCGTCTCTCTCCTTCTATACCCGTTTCTCTGATATTTTCACGATCTAGTCCATCATCATTAATCAATGGATAATAAAAATACAAAAAATGTATGGTGTGCACGTGCATTTTCTCACATTCTAAATGGCGGCTTTTTGTTACCATTTCGTAATAAGTGGGAAATATCATACCGGAGAAAAACTAAGCAGTTCATGCATGCCTGCCTCTAGTGACGCATATGATAACATATTCGAGTTGTTGTTGATCTAGAAAACGATATTTTGGCTGAATTCCAACAGACCTGCATGTTACAATGGTTTATAGCAAATAATAAGACATTCATTTTTGTCAATCTACCGGAATAAAGGTGAATTGACAACTACCAGAAGAAAACAAGTGAAGTAGCGACACAACTTGGTGAAGAGAAGTTAAAAACTCATTTAATATATCATTGTACCATGAGGTGAAAATTAAGTGCAAACAAAATAAACAGAAGAAACGCTGCTGTACTTGTGGTTGATTGCTATACAAATGTATCATTACATGCAGTAGACCTTTACATCAAAAATGCATTTCACTGGAAGAACCAGTGTAGATGCAGCTATCATTATCCCCCCCCCCCTCCTTTCTGGGAAATTGTTGAATCTGAATGTACCACTGATCATTTGTTAGAGTGATATGTTTACCTGTAAAAAATCACGCATAACAAGAATCAAAGACAAATAAATAAAATAAAATAAAGGGAGCTAGTTGGGAATATGGAAAGAGACTACGGGTAGGCCTATGTTTCTTTGTAAAATTGTGATTGCTTTTATATGCAGTCATGCTGAAGAACAGCCATATGGCTGAAGTATGCCAACGCGCTAGAATGAAATAAACAAAACGAAACTAAACTTTATTGTACATGTTCTTGATACTAGTGTGTTTTTTCATTCTATTCTGACATAAACTGATAAGGCTAACTTTAAATAACCAATCCATGAAAAAATTCACTGCCATTAGCAAACACCCAGTACTAAGACAAACTCTGTGTTGACTGTAAGGTAGTAAATACAGCACCCTGAGCACATTATGCCACTAGATCTATTGTGTCGATATATTGACTAACAAAAACGCATATCATAACATCAAATATTGAAAGACAAAGCTAACACTTTATTGAACTTTGCTAATAAACCATCTTAATGAGTGAGCAATCAATTGTTCACCCATGGATTTTACAGCCCCCCTCGCAACAGTATTGTTGCTGCAATCAATATTTACTGTATCACGCTTCAGTTCTCCTAGATATGAGCTTTTTTCATGATATTATTTTTTCCTTTGTTGAATTGTAAGGATGGGCACAATGGATGTGTTCAACTGTTAGTAATGATTGAAAAACGGGGGTGACAAGCAATTATAATGGTCATATTCAATTCTAAATAGGAGCCTACCCAAAATCAACAGCTGTGGGAGCTCAAAATAATAAATTCTTTCAATTCAAAGAAATTATTAAAAAAGACAGCTGATAACATAAAGTTGTTACTGTGAATGGGCTAACTAAACAAAAACATGCAGGACAAAAACCTTTATAAACACAAGTACACTCTCCTTAATCACTAAGTTACTGCACTTGCTATTAGATATGTACAGTACACAACGTACATGACATAAAGCATGTTTAGAAGAGAATATCGTCTCTTTGGAGCCATAAGGGCGCTAACTCATATAATTTAACACAGAGTTAGTAATGCCTTTCTGTCTCTGAACAGGCAATGTGCGAATATGATATGAGCATGGGGAAGATATAAGTAAACTCAGAGAAAATGAACTGAATTTTAATTGAACCAACTGCAGCAGTACATGCCACACAAACTGGGGAGGGATGCCATGGCACAACATGTTTCTATATTGGTATGATGACATCATATTACCAGGGTATAGGAATGAAACTGACTAAAGGTTGTCTCAATATTTAGATTTGACAATTAACAGAGATTCACGTTAGCTTGGGAAAAGAGCTTAGAGATAAAAGCTAAAAGCCATCATATTTATGATTTCCCTCCAGATTAATTTGTATCAAAACCCCCAATAAATGTTAATTAGGCTACATGGTACTATGAAGCAACTTTTCTCAATCCTTGTAGATGATGATAAGCAGAAATATGTGAATAATAAATACACACATGCACATATGGATAGCGATACAACCTTGATCTGAACTGGTTTTCATTAAAAGACTTTAATTCAGCAAGCCTCTTTGTTCGTGAAAACAGTGATACCATATACATCAGTAAATTTTGGTTTAATACAGATGATTAAAATTGAACAAAAATTGCATTCTGAAAATCCCTCATTATTGAGCATGCCTCTTTAATTAAGGGCTTCTTAAGAGGAATTACAATTTCTGCTTTTATTTTAAAGATGTGTTTAATTAGCCCTTTGAGGCTTTGACTGTATTCAAAGATCAAATTGAATACTGCAGTGGCATTTGAAGGAAGCGGTCAAGAAGTTATTCTGAATGGTTGAGAAAGTTTTAATTTGGAAAAATTGTTGTATATATAGAGAGGTTTTGGGATCATCAAATTATAACATATTGACTAAATCTTGCTTGAAATCACAAGCCATTAGAAACATTGGGCACAGTAATGGGTAAATGAGTCTTCTTTTTAACATGTAGCATTACAATTTGAGAATTCAAAGTAAAAAACAATAAAATATTGGTTAAAAAAAACCCCACTTCTTTGAAGGCCCATCTGAGCAAATATTTTGTAGAGAGCATTGCCAAATCTGACACTGTCGAGAGATACTTTTGTTTAAATCATAGCTCAATGCTCAGTAGAGCTTGACTGGAACAATCAGCACTGAAGGTTCTATCTCTGTTCAGTCATGTGATCTTCACTCCTACGAAACAAATCTACTTTCAATTTATACTTCAGTGCCTGATACAAACTATTTCATTCACCTGTTTACGAATAATTGTATTTCAATAGTCAGAATGCAAATTGCATATATATTATGCGTTGTTTAGGTAGAACAAGCCATAACGTTTGTTCTACCTAGCAAAAAGGAGAGGGGGGGGGGGGCATGATGTGGCCTTACTCACGTTTTTGATGAAATTGTCTATTTTATTGAAAATTCTTGTACCTTGTATTCATCAAAATATATTTGTATTGATAACTGATGAAAGTAAGCTTGATGAAAGTGACTTCCCGTGCAGAACGATTTGTATAAACCTGCTACAGGTAAAATACCAGTTTTGCCATATTTATGTAGAAATACCTATATCATGTTTTTTGCAATTTAAACACAAAAGGAATCATATACCTTTCTAACTATAATAAAAAAAGAATGAGTTCATCAAGGAAAAACAAAATTGAAAGAAAATAATTAAAAAATTAAGAAAAGGAAGAAGAAAAGAAAACTAAAGAGTACAAATGCATTAAGTGTGCAGAGCTGATATACCCCTTATGATGACCTTCTATGATTATTAAAGATATACCTTGATGTAAATCTTACAAACATTGTTGATCCCACGTGAGCTAGCTAAACTGGCACAGACAGGCCCTAGTGTAAATAAGGCTTTTACTTGAGCAGTGCTGAAATACCACCCTTGATCAAGTTCTTGAATCTCTCTGATCTGGTGGGTGAGCCGCTGGTGGGTGGAGGAATGGTGGTGATGGCAGCAGGGTTGCGGGAGGAGTAGGCATCGCCATGGCGAGGTGTGGGGGGAGCTCCGGCAGCATCCAGCCGACAAACCCAGTACATCATCTCACGGTCATCTTTAGCTGCAAACAAACACTGGTGGCCATTGGGAAGTCTACGATAGGTCAGACAAGGATGATGTGAAAGAAAGAAAAATAATGGGAAAGATATTAGTACAATGACTTCATTTCTGTGATCATGAATATGATAGTACCGGCAGGCCTTTCAATTAGGTCTTGCATAGAAAATAGTTAGATGGGGCATCAGTTTCAAAGCAGGAAGTTCATTGGCAGAGTGCATATTTTCTTTCAATCATAGTTTAAGGATCTTTCATTCTTATGCCCACTCATATATTACAATCAAATGCAAACAGACTATCCATGTTCATGGGACGGTCCTCTCTGTTTCTTTAACCATTAAAAAAATAAAGCCAACTGAATAGTTATCAACATGTTACAGCATAATTGATGAAACTGATACATGGAGTAACCATGTACATATACCTACACACAGAAAACAGAGGGGAAATAAGCCAGCTGGCAGACTCACGGTAGGTTTCGAAAGATCTCATTATTGAACTATTGCTTACATTAACCCTAAAGTAAATGTGGTTAATGTGCTACTTAGAAACCACATGATCAGCTTGAGCAAACCACACTTTCGACTGGTTAATACACTTCCCCATCTCTGCGAGCTAGGCTCATCCACACAGTCCAAGGTCACTCCACGGTGAACTCACACGCGGTCCTGTATAACAATTAACCCAAAGAAGAAATCCCAAGTCCTTGTCATACAACTCTTTAGCCTCTGCATTCGATGTCATTGGTGAACTTTGTAATTGATTGGTGAAGTCAGTGAAAGTGGTCAATACAAAGAATAGAATATGTGTGAACGATTGATTGCAGTTTTCTTAATTTGACCACTCCGTTTTAAAATAACTTGGTAACATTTTACGAGTCATGTTAGTTCACCATCAAATTCTTCATAGCTTTATGTGCTATATGCGACTGCATGTGAGTTTGCGGAGTGACCATTGACCATACAGAGGAGCCTAGCTCACAAAGACGGAGAAATTTAAAAGCAGGAAAGAATTTCTTGTAAAATATATTAAAAGTAAAACAAAAATGAAACTCACTTGAAAATACAATTAAAACATCATTAAAATATGTTATGTTTATATAGAAATTAAATTAATGGGGCTCTTTGATAATATAACGACATATCTTCTTTTATATCCCTTATTGTAAGATTGGTGCATTAGGAGTGTACACGACAAGAAAAAGAATAGTTTTACTATAAAAGACGTTTTCTTCCGAATACATCAGAATAGTTCATTTTTTATTGCTGACGTCATGAATAGTTCACCTTTTCCCGGTAAATGTGAACGATTCTTTTTCCCGGCCCCTCCAATCTGGCAAAATTCAGCGAGCGTACGGGATTTCAAATGCCTCCGCACGGGCAACTCCCGCAGTGTCAGAGCGCTCAAGCCATGCGATCTACGCTATGCAGTAACTGCATACTGCAGTACCTGTATAGCGCCAGTTAAACATATTTCCTTCAATGTTTCATTTGAGCGTGTAATTTTTTTAAATTCAATTTCTGAATGTGAGTACAGTATATGTTATTACAAGTGTACAAGGAATGATACAGATGGAAGGGATATAAAACAAATATACAATGATGACTCATTCTCGAAACAAGGTAAAACTATTCGCACTCAGGAACATCATAAGTACTATTCTCCCGAGGGCCATCTTCCTTGATGCTAATAGTTTCAGCTAGATCCTTGAGTGTCATTTTTGTATACTATTGACTTTATTGCTTTTTTCCAAGAACACAAGGAGAAGTACAGACAATCAAGGTCCTCCATAAAATTACAGGTTAAGAGATAATATTGACACGATTAAACTATAAAGGGTGTCGAACAAACTAATGGATTTGTTTGCACACTATAAATGTTGATGTGGTTGTGGGGTTTTAAAAAAATCACCTTGCCTTAGTTTTGGAATTCACAAGTGAACAGGAAAAAATAAATCAACTAGGGTAAATGAAATATTTGGAAGGAGAGGGGAGGGTGAAAGAGGGGAGGGTGAAAGAGGGGAAGGAGGAAGAGGGGAGGGAGGAAGAGGGGAGGAAGAGGGGAGGGAGGAATAGGGGAGGGAGAAAGAGGGAAGAGAGATATAGTGGGAAGAGAGAGGAAGGAAAGAAGGAAAGAATGAGAGAATGAGAGAGAGAGAGAGAGAGAGAGAGAGAGAGAGAAAGGTGGGAGAAAGAGTTGGGATAATAAAGAAAGAAGGAAAACAGAAAGACAAAATCAGAGCAAGAGAGAGAGAGAGAGAGAGAGAGAGAGAGAGAGAGCAAGAAATGTTTATCTATCCCAATCAATCTATAACTGCATTAAATCACTCATCTCACTCCATGATTGCTTCTAAAAAATTATCTTCCTGCCCCAGCTCCCAACTGCCAGCAAATTGTTGGCTGTGAGCTGGAAATACATTTGTGCCAGGCATGCCAGGGAAGTATCAAGAGACCTGGGGACACTCCCAAGTAGGCTTATTCTTTACGTCATACCTCGCTTCGGTCAATATTTATCCAATAAAGTAGACAGCTGAAATTCACCATCTCAATGCCAGTAATTTCTTATTTCTCTTCATAAAACAGGAGCATCTTGAGCAATGCTTTGTCATCATTTGGGGTATAAGAGTATGTTTATCAGTCCATTCTGAACAGCTGAAGCTATTGCTTCATCAAATAAAGATTTACAACAAAAATCCTAATCATTTCATGGAGCGGAATCAGTCTCCATTTATACTGTAAAGAAATCTGGCATGCTACATGAGCTCTTACCGGCATAGCAAAGCAGTAACATGACTCTCAGAACGTATACTGAAGTTAACCTACAAGTAACTACATAGCCCCCACCCAACCAAAATTTCTGGGATTATGGTATATTTTGTATTCACAATAAATAGAAATGACAAATGAATTTTAAAATGTTGATCTGCTGTCACTGAAAATCATCCAAATTATCTTTTGAGTGACAATGTTCAACAATGTTTAAACATAACTTAATGTTCTTTTTTCTTTGTTTTATAGGTGTATTCATATATTTCATTGAGGGTGGCAAAAATCTTTTACACTAACAAGCAGTTTTCAAAAGGAACATAAATATACCAATCTTTCATTACAAAATAAAGAGAATGACAAGAAATGTTCTAGACCACTAGTCTCTTTCGACTGATTGTGTATCATATCATATGTGCACAGAGTTAAAAAGTATAGTTCTATAGGTGTATATCATATTAGTGACATGTATAGACCACAAGGTATCAGTCACTGTAACCACACACCTAGCACACCTGCCTCTAAGGGTCTAGCGTCCATCCGGACTTGGTGAATCCATACCAAGGTATGGTGTTGTCTGACAGCATTTAGACCCTGAGAAATGGTATCCAGGTATTTCTTCTATATTTTCATTTCCTCTACAAGACAATGCTATGGGCACAGCATTCGCAATTAGACAAGTTTGGCTGATAATCACTTACAAGATCAAATGATTAAGGCAGAAGCTCAGATGTGTCATTCCTTAGAATAATTTTTAAAAAAGTATAGAAGTAGGTAATTGACATTGGCTGGACATTGGCTGGACATCGGCTGGACATTTTTGGAGATACATTTCTTCGGACAAAAATATTAAGAATCACCTCGTTTCCTTTTGAAGCATTTAGCATACTGGTATCAACTTTGATCATGATATAATTAAAGTGGTGAAGTGTTCATATTACATAAAATGCTATAACATTATTCCTCAGACATGATCAAATTTTCAGTAGATAAACATACAAATGGATAACCTGAGAAACGATGCCACCAGCACCACTTTCAGCGAGGTTGGTGGGAAGGGGAAGGCCATCAAAATATTGAATGATCCCAAGGCTGTATGTAATAAAATTTGTCCTATGCACAAACATAGTTTGAAATCCCAATGGTGTGAGATTTGACATTCATGCACGTCACCCATATCAAAGGGTGAATGGTGATTTGTTGTGCCAGGAAGTATATGTCTGACAAGTATCCATTTTGAAGACTCCACGACTGCAATCATAACATACTTTGTCTTGAGCTGAATCCCTTAAAGGCCATGTCAATGACCAACTAACAAAGACACATTAAAATAATGGATAAGTGACTTATTTATCTCTCTAATGCTGACATGGGAAGAAAGAGCTTTGAAGATCTTCTGGATGGGTTAAGATTTGAATGAATTGTATACTTTATATAATTACAGTAGTACTACGCACTTGATACATGTACTTGATCAGTCCGACCAGTCTAGTATATGATGATGACGACTATATCAAGCATGGTTAATTCATATGATTGCTAAATCAAATTACAAACAGACATATCATTAAAACCTGTATTGCATTTGCATCCATCACACTCCATTTTATGAATACAATAAATGCAAGCAAAATTAAAAGCAAATGTTATCTTTTAGATGCAGCAAATACATCATCTTTAAAATATGGCAGCAGAGTGAACCTGCCATGATAGATCATGCTTGTCAAAATAACATCCCTTTCAATCTTAGGAATTACAGACAACCAAGACACAATGAAATGAGATGTTTAAAGGGACCTTACTTCAAGTTACTTGTTATATGTCTTGATGTCTGCTCATAGTGTACATTATGTATTACTCCTGATATTTGGCCTTTGATATCTTGCAGTATCAAGAAGGAAATTCAAATCTGGTCTTTGGCTACTGTATATAATCGACAAGGTATTTCAGCCTGCACCAAAACACAAGTTTACAAACAACAAACCAGGGAGATATGACTTTAAAGCCACATCTCCCTGAACAAACTAACAAAAACAAACCAATAAAAAGAAGAAAAAAAAAGTGACAAACTCTTCTTGGAATTATTTGGAATGTAATGCTACGGTCACGAAGGTTCGTACGAACGATAATTTTGTATGAATCTCCCTGTTTGTCCATTGTCTTCCCGAATTTTCATTGTCTGAAAATCGTTCGTACAGCGTTCGTAGCAGTTCGTAATGGCATTTGTGACCGCGGTTTTAGTAAAAGTATGAACAGTTACTTTTAAAATAAAAGACAAATTTATGGGCAGGTTGTTAGTTTACTTGCCACAACATGGACAGGACTGTATGCTATTTAATACATTAATATCTTCAGAATGCGAAAGTTGAGAACATACAGCATAGCTCGAGTTATCATGGAAATTTGACATGTGTGGCAAACCATAAGATATTCCCCTCGGGGGAAATACTTGAGCATGGCGCCTCCTTAAATTACAGAATTTGAGTACTTACAATTCTGCTCCAAGATATAATATCACCAACATCATCTTCTAAGAAAAAAAAACACCCTAGAATATACTTTATCAATATTGACGGCAATCTTGTTTTATTCAACTGAGTATCTCACATTTCCCAGGGACCGAAACAGATTTCTAATAAGAGAAAATGTTAAACCAATTGCAATGAACAAAAAGGCATTGTTTGAGGAATTGTTTTTGACATTAGCGAGGAGAAATTCATTTTTTCTTTATCACATGACAATGTTGATACAAGTATCTCTGATCAATATATTGTACTACAGCCAATATTGAAGAGCATTGTGTAAAGCCCCATAAATCAACATAATAGTAAAATATATAATGAATAAATTCAAGAGATACCTTATGTTTATTTTTTCTGGCCATCAGCCATCAGCCTTCTAAATAAGTGAGATGCACAAATATTTTTTTTCCCCTATCATTTTGATGTTGTGGTACATTTCACTCAACTCTAGAACACCTTGGCATTCAGCCACAATCGTGGTCTAACCATGTGTGAATTATTGTGAGTTTCACTTTGTCATCTTAAAGTGAAAGATTTTTTAAAATTTTGGCAAAGGATGAGAAATGTATATACTAATTGCATCAATGTTATTTTTTGCAAGCTCTAAGGCTTCTTGATGTGTCATGTACACACTCTCTCTCTTTCTCCATCAATTGTCTATTCAGTAATCTAAGAGGAATTGGATAGGGATAGCATACATTGTTTAAACCTGCTGCTTGGCCTACTTGCCTGCCTGCCTGCAACTCTACAATCTCGGCCGTGTAATTAATGGAATCATTCTTGGGGGCATTTGAGGGCTCTTCCCTGCCGGTCCAATTTCCATGATGAATGATCAGTATAATTGACAGAAACATATCCCTTCTCTAAATCAACACTGTCTCCCGGTTATATGTTTTCACGTCTTGCACTGATAAGAGCTGCTTTGACACCAATCTCCTTTTCTTGGTAAGCGGCTTTGGGTTACTTCATGGAAAGAGATTTGCTCTGAGCGGACATGGATGATCACTCAGATCATAAAAGTACACCAAGTTAAACATTAACCCATACCCTTTTCAAACTATGTCTCAGTTCTTCTCCTTCTCACTTGCTTACCTCCTGCTTCAACTCAATCCTTTCCTTTTCATTCTCAGTCTTCTTTTGTCTTCATCCATGTGTGTCAGGTTTCTGCTCTTTCTACTCTTCCTTCTCTCCCCTTCATTTTTTTGTAAATTCAATTTTTCCCCCTTTCTCTCTTTCAACTCTGTTTTATTTCCCTCTTTTACTTGTAATTTTCTTCTTTTTTTACCTAATTTATGTTGCTTTTTTCAAATCTACACTGTATGCCAATATACAAACTCTACTGATATGACTAACATGACAATTTTGTTAAATCCCCAAAACAAGTGCACTTTGAGCATAGAAACTGCAATGCCAAATGACTTAATGGGATGTATTATACCTGTTCACAATAAATATATTTAAAAAACCAACAAACAGACAAACAATATAACATGTAAAATTAGAACATTTGATGGGGATTTCTATCAGTATACATGTACAAGGGATGAATGTATACTGTTTCACTACTTGTATGCACTTGATATCGAAACTACCTCTATGCAATCAACCCTTTACAAAACAAACACACACACCAACATATACAGGGCAAATAAATAAAATTCCATTGTCAATATACGATAATTCCACCGAGATATCTTTCAAATAATCTAGATGACAGGATAAATTGAAAGCTATTTTCCTATCAATGATAAACAACCTTGTATCAAAACGAAAGGTTAAAAGTTATCTAGTGTTCTGGGTAACGGTGCTGCATGTCAACAGAAAATGACTAAAAGTCATCTCTTGGTTAAAGTGAATGGATTGTTTAGACTGTAATATGTCTAGATATAACACGAACCAGCAAAATACACAAACTAGCACAAATTTAGAATGAAAAGCACTATAATGGCAAACCATCTCTTAATTTTTGACAATATTTCTTGGGGAATGAAACAAGCCAACTTATGGCAAGAAGGATTTACAATAAAATAAACAGAAATCATGAGATGACCAGCAACGAGACAAGAAAAAGCAAACAGAGATACCGAAAGGAGGGGAGAAAAAGAGAATAAGATTTTTTTTAAATAGAAATAAAGAAGGAAGAAACTTACTGGACTCTAAAGGCGTGTTTCCTTATGAAGTAATCCTTAGCAACTGATATGATAGCATTGGTTAATACAAGGGGCTCTTCTATGTGAGCACCTAGCTCCTTGCCCATTCTGTCTTTGTAGAACACCAATCTTGGGCCGTCCTGCTTCATGTACACATAGTGCCAGGCTCTAAGTGAGGTACAGAGAAATAAAGACAGAAATATGCAGATTACATCAAGTGTAAATATATATTTCAGAACATTATAAAAGCTACTCTTTTGAACTTTTTAAAAATACAATTAAAACAAAGTATCGGTTCTCATGGTGGGGGAGGCCAGATTATATGACTGGCAACACCAGTATGGAATTCCTATAGAATTAATCCTATACCGATATGATGTACAGTCAAAGTTGTCTTTAGTAGTGGACACCTCTCTATAAGGTCACCTGTCTATAGTGGTCATGTATTTTGTTTCCCTCAAGAAAGAAATGTCTGTTGTAGAACCTGTCTAGAAAGGCCACCTGCCTACAGCAGTCAATTTCTTTATTTTCCATTGGTAGGTCTAAATAGACAGGTTTGACTATACATGATTTTAAGGTTATCACTGCTATGATATAGATAGAATTCTTGTTATTCTTTATTTAAAAAACACATATTGATTTCCCCTTCTAAAACACAAATGATGTTTGCAGGAATGCTTTCTGTTCACTTTTCTTTACAAAAATATGTTTGTATGCATCAATACCAAACAACTTGGAATGATACTCTGAAAAACATGTTTTTTAAAATTGTATTTATTGGCACATTAAGTGACATCTGTATAATATCATCCAACAAATTACTCATTGCTATTGTATATCTATTATTCCATTCAATTCAATTCAATTTAGTTCATTTATTTTGTCTTAAAGTTTGTATGAACAATAAACTAGTGGCATAGTATAAATCCAACAATAAAAGAGGCACTGGCATCATTAATAGAGTACCTGTCTCACTCAGAAAATGATTTTTTAGTTTTACAAATCCTCTCATTGATTTATAGGGGATGGGTGAAGGAGGAAGTCCCTTTGACTAATTTTTTCATCCTTTTCCTATTTCTCACTTTCCTGTTCTCTCTCTCTCTCTAAAAAAAAATATTTAAAAAAATAAAAAATAAAAAATAAAATCAATGGGGGGGGGGGGGGGGGGGGGCACATGCCCCCTGTGCCCTCATGTAGCTACACCACTACCTAAATATACTTGTGTGATTTTAATATATTGAGCTTATTAAGTATACCCAATATTAGACCTGTATACATTTGGCATAGCCCATGGCACATTAAGGTATGAATTAGCATTCACTGTAAATTTTCAAGCTTTTGCATACTTTTATAAAAAAATTAATGAGACATGCATTAACAATTCCAGCTACTAAATGCATGTACCAAATTAAGGTCATGATATGGGCAACTTGAACAAACACAATTTCATATAACAATGAATGAACACAATAAAACAGTAGCTTAAGTTTCCAATTCAGTGATAAAATGATTACTGGATCTGCCCTTCAAGCCGTACAAGCACACATCAGACGTGAATCATAGCCTTTGGTTTTGAAATCCTGTTCTTCAACGATGTGGTTAAAATATTGGATTACTTTTTATTGCTCTCTCATTTGTTTTTCTCCAAATAAACTTAGACTAGGAAAAAAAAACAATACCAAGAACAGGAAATGAGAGTAATTGGAAGCTGTAGAAGGTGAAGAAACACTCCAGAGTACTCTCATACTCGAATGATAAATCTTCGCCGGTAGAAAGGAAGGATAGACAAGAATCGAAATGAGAAAACCACAAGAATATCCAAGCTACAGAACAAGGGAAGTTTACTCATACAATGAACCCTTATTCGAGAATATCATCAAATGACATCAAAATCAAGCCTGTCAATGTCGTGCTAAAAAAACCACAATTTTGTCACTAACTTCCAAGGCTACCTATTATACATGAACTTGGTATGAACTTTTTCTCAACTAAGAGGGTCAAAAATTTACTGGTCATATGAAATTACGTTTCCTGTCACTACGTGCAGGATATCAAAATATTTCAGGGAAAAGCACACACTTTACACTTCATTCTGGAACTCAGCTTGTCATATCAACATTTTTTATGAAGAATACTAAACATTTTCAATTTCAAAGAGGGATGGAAAGTGAGAAACTTTTCAAAGCAGCATACTTTAAATGGATGTCGCCCTGACTGTGCGTTAGCCTTTAAAGCTGCGTGTATCATAGGCATAACTGTAATGGGTATGCAAGAAGTAAAAGATTGAGATAAAAATGAAAAATAAAATATGAGATAAAAAGTGGTCTCAGAATAACAATTATTCAAAAAAGATAAAACAAAATATTTAAGATACAAAATCAGAATACCACCCCAGGTTTTTTTTCTTCGGTTTACTAATTTGGTTAAATTGGGCTTTCTTGGTACAATTGATTTTGTAAACTGCAGCTAGTCTTTCAATGGGATTGAATAATTCAACATTTTCAATTTGACATTCTTTCTCCTTCAGAATGGAGAAATCATCGACTGTGTTTGAGATTTAGATAATTAAGCATTAAAATGCCTGAGACATTCATATTAAAATACCAACAAAATATTTTCACTGCAGGCATTTCAGGAGGTTATTATCTGAACCACAAAAATTAAAATAGGAAATTGAAAGAAGGATTCAGAAAGCCTTCAAGAACACAGTATCTTAAATGGAAATGAAAGCATTTCTTAAAAAATGTGGGTTTCTGTTTGAAACATGCAGAATCCATTGCATGCTCTTTAGTTTTGGTAAAATGAAAACAAACACATACAGGTTGACAACTAGACATACATACAGACAACCAAGAGAGAAGTTTGTTTCATATTGTTGGCTAGAATATTGCTGATTGAGTCGCAAATATGTCAAACAAAAACAATCGATTATATACAGAAGCATTCTGTGTCATTAGTGCTATAACATCTATATGATAATAACATATTCCTTCACAGTTGAGTTCATTGACGTTGAGTGGCTATTGATTATCAAATATAACTCAGCGGTGGTGGTCCTATCGATTAAAATCATTTCAAACGATTTCTTTTTTTAGATGCAATAGAGTACTTTGCCTATTGTGCTTTCTTTTTACCTCCCCTAAGTATGTAAACAGTATCATGTGTATATTGAAAAAGGACAATTATTATGCATTAATTTTCAAGGTTAGGTAGACTGGTGCTACACTTTTTCAGAACCTTTTGTTAACAAATCTAGTAATCTTCATACATGTATCAATTTTTTTCTTCCATTTAGGATATGTGAGAAATGATAAGAACCATTGGTATTAGATGTGATGGTCAAAATGATTGTATTCTCTGGGATTATTGGACTTTCAAATCACTGTCAAACATCAGGGGTGATAGTGAGCACTAAAAACAAAATAATTTTTTTCTTTCTCTTAACCCTGCCCCCCTTGAGTAAAAGAAGAAAGCAAATACTTCAAAGGAAATCTTTCTTTCCTGTGCAAACAATAAAAGGAAATTGTAAATACTACATATTACGATACAAAGGAGAGCTAACAGTAGCCCATACTTTGAACTGATTTAAAGTGGTGTTGTTCAACTATGATGGTAATTGGCCCCTTGATGATCATTACTGTGCATTTTTCATTTTGTATTATTGCCATGGTAACTGGTTAATGGAAAAACATCTGGGGTTTTCCCTTTTTTGACCCTACAAATAATACCATCATCGTAACTCAGTATCTGCTAACAAGATGGTAATAACACAGGAATATTAAATTACATGGCAGTAATTCAATCTACACAAGTTCCTGTCTTACATTACCTCAACTACCAGGGGTAATGCAAACAGGACAGGGCTTTTTGTCTTCTAGTTTGTACCAAACCAAGACGCCTTAGTCAACAAAATACAGCATATGGATTGGACCAAAGAATATCATGTGCATGTATCACATCAAAGATATGTTTTGGCCCTTTACCCGCCAGACATGTTCGGATAGTAATGTACATATAACCTATGACCTTTCCCTCCTATGTCCTTTTAAGATTGAATTAGTTGCGTTATGATCTTCCTGGGTAATTTGACTCATGTACAGTCAGTACACAAAAATGAAGAGCGTACAGCTTCAACAATTTCTCAATAGAGCTTTGCAATAAATTTATGAGCTCGCTATACATGTACATGAAAAATACAATTCTTTTCTTTCTGTGAATGGAAAAATAAATTGTCACACCGTAGCAGCACAAGGACATTTAATCTTTTCACTTTTGAGCAATTTCCAAGCTTGTGAATAACTACATGTCAAGAATAACTACATGTCAAGCATCACTGGGTGGTGATTTTGATTCATTGTGGAATAACATGATATCGTTTCAAAGTTCTTTGGGGTCAAACCTGCTTTTAGCAACCTTAGGTATAAAGATCACATGTATGCTAATATCAATACCACAATAGGAGGGGGGGGGGGGGGGTTTGCCCTTTGACAAGTGCTTTACGTTGAAGACAGTATTTAAGATTAACCAGATGCAAAGATGACCAGTCTATAAAGACTGCTTTTCTTGTTCGAGCAATATTTATGATAAAAATTTGATTTATTTATTTTTAATTTTTTAATTTTTTAATTTTTTTTATTGATGCAGCATGAAGTGAAATGGTGAAAGAACTGATGAAGAAGATCTTACCTGTCATTAGCTCTGGTAGCATAATTCTCCATGACCTGTTTGCGTAATATGAGCCCCTCGGCTGGTGATGCCTCTCTAGAACTATCACAAGAACTCTCAGACTCCTCAGTGTTACCAGTCTTACTCAGATCATAGATGTCTTCAAGATGGAGATCATCACTGTCTTCCGGAGAGATGTACCTTCCATGTAGAGAATGACGGACAGAGAAGGGACCTGACGAGTCTTCAAGGGTCTTCCCACGAAAGTTAATAACACCATTGTCCATGTCTTTCCTTCCAGAGGCGATGCGATTGCATGTCTGCCTTCCAGAGTCTACTGGATCTAGGCTGCTGTGCTTCATGAATCTGTTGGCGATTTCCTTCTTGATCCTGACAGAATTGGGAGACTGTCTCTGGCCTGTAGACCTACTGGGGTGTCGTCCACTTTGAAACATTTTGTTTCTGATCTGTAAGCCTTCAGTGTCCTGTTTGACCTTCTTTTGATGCATATATTCGTCATAGAGATCAAAGTCCCTTTCATTCCAAGGACATGTAGGTTCTTCTTCATGGTAATCAAGTAATGGGACGGTTTCTTCTCCTCGATTCTGACATTTTCCATCCTGTTCCCCGACATCATACTCTTCATCTGTAACACAGAACTCAAGATCGTCTTCCTGCAAGTCATCTCCACAATGGTTAGGAGAGATTCTATGTGATCTGCTCACGTCACCTTTCCTCATCTCTTCCACTCGCTGCGGTGATTCCCAAGAGAGAAGGTCATCTGTAGTCTCACTTCCAAGTTCCGGATCAGTGGTTTCATCTACCTGATTCTGATTGGTTCCTTTGACTGTGGCAAAGCTGTCTGGTAATTTACGAGGTTCTACAGTTTGTGCATTACTCCCCTTGACATAATCAGAGTCATTGGAGTTGTTGGAAGATAAGTGATCTCGCTTTTTATAGAACTTTAGGTCATAATCATCATCATCATCAGAAGTGTCTTCATAATCCTCCTCCTCCATAGAGGCTATCACCTTTCTTGAACCTGCAGTCTTGTCGGCTGCAGGCTGCATGTTCGCCCTACTCTTAGTAACAGTGTCTAGAAAGTCATCAGAACTACTGTCAAGCGATGTAGGGAGAGAATCAAGAGATGCCCTCCAACCTGTTGGTTTAAGTTGGTCATCTCTGTCGTTTGAGGGAGCATCCTCCAAGCTGGTGCAGTCTTTGCCATCAGTTCCTGAACAGGGTTCCCCTGGAGCATCCTTAGTGGCGGTAGTCGCAGTGGTCATTTTAGCAGCAGCATTCTTGCAGCTAAGCTCGTTCATGACATCACTGTAAAGATTGTGGCAGGATGAGGTCACCTCGTCCTTCTCCTTCTCCTCGTCATCGTCCTCCAACCCATCCAGGACAGTGAGGTCACCATGATGACTGGATCTATGGAAGACACCTGAAGCTTTGACCTCTTGACCATCCGAATCCCTCGTGGATCCCTTCTTCATATTCTTCGTCTTGACATCCTTACTCACCATATACATGTACACTGTCTTTTCAAGCTTCTTTCTTCTTTCTAGCTCTCTGGTCTTGCCTGTTGGTAGTTGGCTATCACTGTTCAGGTCAGTGCAAGTAATTCTTTCATGCCGAAAGCTCTCATGCCTTTCAAATTCACCTTTCTCTTCCCTGGCAGATGGTAAACTCTCATCCTCCAATTCTGAGTCAAGAGTATCATACGTTGAAACAGATTCTTGGCTGATACTGCATGCACTGGTCTTCTTTACGATCAGTGAGTTTTCTCTGGTTACCAGAATGGGCTCCTTGACAGAGCGTGCTGTATAGCTCTCCTTGTCATCATCTCCAGTGGTGTGTTTCTTTGGTTGAACTTTAAGTGATTTTTCTCTATCAGCCTCGTCTCCTTTCAGCTGAGGATAGGTGGACTTGCTAGAGCTTGTTGAAAACTTGAAAGCAATCTCTCTGATGGCATTTAGAAGTTCAGCTTTTGCCTACAAATGGATACAATAGCAGCAAAATTTTAAATTAGTTCACTGCTTTACATATTTCCATTGAGGCATTAACTTTACAGGACAATCTATCACACACACTAAAGTAAGCTCTCCTTATAATACCACGATCTATTACATAAAACATGCAAAAGTATCCCCTTTCACCCCTTAAATGACCAAGCACAATTGTTTACATGTACATTGTTATTACATCTGTCTCAACTTCTAATGTTTCATTTCCCCCTCAAATACGTTCACACCCTATAAAAGGAATAATACTTCAGCACACATATAGTCAAACATTAGTTTGCACTATGCTGCTTAAAAACTGCTTCGTCATGGTGCATAGCATACTCTATATAGTCGGCAGATCAATCTACAAATACAAGGAAAAGTTGTCATTACTTTATAATCAGCAAGAGACACTACAGACAGCGCTGACCAAATAGTCAAAGCTTTGGATTTCAGAGAGAAACTTCCATAAATGATACTTGGTTCCCGTTTTATAAAACTTGTTTTCAATAACAAGTTACAAGCTACTGTTATAAGCTACTGAAATCATGGCATCTGATTGGCTGAAAGCAAATTTTGTCATAGAAATTTAGCAGTTGTTATAGATAACAAGTTTTATGAAACAGGCCCCAGATTTGTGTAGTTTTTGTGTATTTAGGTATACATGTATGACAATGTGATGATATCTACTTTGTTCTACAGCTAGTAGGCCATAAAATGGCACTGTATTATAACTTTCAGAACAAGTTTTCAACAGACATGGAGCGCAGGAAGGGGATGCACAGGTTGGATGCAAAATTTGAATTAAGAAGAAAAAAATATTTTTGGATTAACCCTTCTTGTTAATGAATTTCATGAAAGCATGTTTCATTTATTGGATATATTATCCTAGCCCAAGACTGACTCCTGTAATTCTTCTTCTAACAAATAACATGCACATAGCACATACAGGTCATTAAGTACAGGTATATTGGATCTTAAAGGAAACCTCATCCCAAGAGAGATTTATTGTATTTTTGCCCATTAACCTACAAGATTCCTCACCAAAGTGTATGAGAAAGGTACAAAGCAAGATATTCTTAGCATAACGTAAAAGATTCTTTACACGACATGGGCATTGCCATTTTCTTGATTACGTGACGTACTATGCAAAGATGTTTATCAAGTACATGTATTTAAATTTGTGGATGCTCCCTTTCCACGTGTGTGGCGAGAAAGTAGTTCATTCACCTGCTATTATCCTTTGTACTACAATTGTCAGAACGCAAATTGAATAAATAAATACTATCTTTCAGCATACCTACACATATTCTTTGGGGTGAGGTTTACTTTAAACATGTAACAAACAATAGGCCTACAGGTTCAACATCCTGTTTTTCATTAAATTCTTCTTGTGCAATTTAATTAAAGAGGCGCCACTATTACACCCACGCATTCTGTCTGTTCTGAAAAGAAATGTTATTTATGTTACCCATTGTGTTTAGATCATGTTTAACAAGAAGGCAGGTATGTTTGTAGTCAAGGATACTGTGTACATAATACACCTACTATGGTATGTTGTAGTACATGTGCATTACATAAACAATGATTTACATAGCTCACCTGTAGTTCAACTTCTCTCTCATCAGTTGCTTTCTTTGTGGGCTGAGGAACCTTGACCTGTCAAATGTTATTAAAAGAAAGAGGAAATACAATGTAAAAATATGATATCAAGCTGCGCCTATTTATTAAAAGTTTAAAACATGGTTTTACATCACTCTTTGTTGACAGTTGCATGTTTGCTCATTAATTACTGCACTAAAGAGTATATTGCATGGTTGCTACCATTCAAAAAACATTGTGGAGACATGTTCATCTTCATATGTATATACCCATGTAAATATAAAATGATTCAATATGGCATTCTAGTTTTTACTTCTGTATCTACTGTCACTCAGAAATAACCACAAAAAACATTGTGCATTAAAATGTGAGGGGAAAGTCAATTAAACCAGATCAGTTTCATTGATTTTTTTTCAAGATTGAAAGGAAAGGAAGGATTTAGCATGGCATAATCACCCCCAAATAATGAAACAAAGCAGCTATTTATGTGTAGCATGCTCATGATCAAGCAGTGGAGTTCCTAGGTCCATTTCCAAGTAAATTTAGGACAAGCACTAATGATTAAAAGACTAATCCTTTTTCACTAGACCGGGACATTGCTAAACAAAGAATTGCAAACATCCCACTTGCATTACCCATCAGCCTCTATTGAAAGTAACTTAATTACTTAATCCTGCTGAATACACCCTTTCAGGGTAACAAAAGTGCGCATGTGCTGACATGGGCGCATTTTTGAATTACGAGTAAACAAGCTGGAATATGATGTGAGCGCGCAGTGCAGGCAGTGACGCAACAATACATATGCACATCTGAAAACATTGATGGCAAAGTTTACTCCAAATTAAAATGGCGACCTTAACCGTGAAGGGGTGTATTAATGAACAAAGGAGGCCAGCTCTTCATCATAAGCCTTTGCTGTAACAGCACCCTGAACATTTCCTTTCATATGATGTTAAAGAAGTAATCTGCACAATAAAATGCCATATCTATGTTACCCAAACATTTTAGTGGTGAATAACATTAAGCCATTTGCAACCATCCTAAATGAAAATTTCAAATTTCATATACAAATTTATGTCATCAACTTCAGAAAGGTAGTGACTAAATTTATGAGAAATATATAGTGATCAAAGCAGGTCACAGCCAATATATAATGACGGTCACTACACCATTCTTAATCGTGCCCTTCAAATATAAGTCAGTTAGTAATACTCAAATGCTCTCAATCAACAAAATCTGTTCTAATTCTCTCTCTAATTCTTTCAAAGAAACATTTCACCATGAGATTACATCCTTATTTTTCTTCCTTCTAAATAAAGTTAGACTCCTAGGCCCGAATTCACAAAGGAGGTTTGTCGACAAACCTTGATTTTCGTACGTCATATGACGCGTTTTACGCGTTTTTACAAACCTGGTTTGTAAAGAACAAAAGGAGGTTTGGTGAAACAAAAGGAGGTTTGAGCTCAAACCTTGCTTTGTGAATTCGGGCCCTAGTGTTTCAATACCCCTTTCATGGTTTGCACTGACCCTATCAAGAATTTTGCGGTATAATTTGGAAGTACAATCTGAAAACGACACCTAAACAACAACTAATGGATGAGAAGCGAACTTTGCAAGCGCAAAGGGATGTTATATCATAATATATGATATATTTATTATAATTTCTTTATTATAATTATTGTCGGTGTAGTTTACCTGTTGTCTTGGGGACTGGTGTTTACTGGCCTTCTTCACGCACTTGCGAAGTTTCTTCCTCTCTGAAGCCAAGTCCCCGATGTCATCCTGAAAGCCGCACACCATCCCCTGCAGCTCCTTCTCTTTGTACTCAAACTCGGCAACCCGGCGCTCCAAATCATACTGAAAATGTAAACATTAATTACAAGTGAATTTGATGACCTTCTCCCTTCAGAATCATTCTTTTACTATGTAAATTTCTGCATATTCTTTTTAATCTTCAGGTATAACAAATATAATTGTCACATTTAACTGATCAAAACAGAGTTGCAGCTTAAGCCTTAGAGCTGTTTCATAAAAATTTGTTATCAATAATGAGTTACAATGACTGTTGCAAGCTACTACAATCACTGCATTTGATTGGCTGAGAGCAAATTTTTCAAATTATGTTAGCATTTGTTACTGATACCAAGTTTTATGAAACAGGACCCCAGCTATATGAAATGAGCTAGTGATTTTTCTTTGGATTATAACATGGCACTGATACAGTCTCATTAGACAGGTGGAACTAGCAATGCTGATTTGTCCCCAAAACTTACAGACGACGGAAAGGCAAAATAATGTTAATGTTATCATAATGTAAACATTTTAAAATGCTAATGATATACATAACTTGATTCAAGATTCAAGATTCAAGATTATTTTATTGATTGGTCCATGCATGCAAACATTAAATCTTTGAATCAATGAAAAGTTCACTGAAGATATTCTTAGTTATCTGTACCATCCTAACCCAAGGCATAGTCTGGTGGATACCTTTGCCTCTTGTAGCCTACGGATCTCTCTGTCTTTCTCCCTCAGCACAGAGTCACATGACTGGATCAGATGATCACATGACTTGATTTCTTCTCTCAGCTGCTCTACAGTCTCCTCCAAACAAACTGTAAAACCAATGATTTACAAGAAAATTAAAAGCACTTGGGTGATTAGAATACTTTCCTTAGATTCTACACAGACAGTATTTTAATTCCTTAATTTTAAGAGTCAACAAATGACAGGTGAAGTTAAAGAAAATAGCTGCATATTCACACACACAAGGCTAAATTTGTTTTGCTAGCTAGCACAGTCCTAGTTTTAGGCAGTTATTGTGTGATGTCAGTAATGTCATCATGTGCAGACAACACTTTAAAAATCAACTACAGAGAGCATACATTTGAAGCAAGATAACGGCAAAATCTGAAGTTGAATCAAATGTGAAGTATTTGATTTGATAGGTACCTTTCTCTGACTGGAGCAGTGTGTTAAGGCGGATGTGTCCTCCCAGCTTATCCTTTACACACTTCAAATCTTCATCTTTCTCTCTGCATTGTGCACTAAGATTCTTCAACTGAAAAAGATAACAACAAACTTGTTAACATAATTCTAAGCCAATCCTAAAAATGCTTCCACTACAATACACTCTGTAACATAAACTAATCATATCACTATGATTTTTGAACCCAGAGGCAACACGGCCCAATTTATTTCAGAAGGCTACCACATAACTCATGACCAGACAGCATAGTAACTTATATAGATCTTGGAATAGATTTGACAATCTAAAAGTGCAAGTTCTTTGTGATCGAAGTGCAAAATGGTCTTAAAATTATACAATCAAACTAGTGGGCTATTAAATGCAATCCAGTTGAACATGCGACTTATCAACTTTAAGAACAAAGTATGCACTTTAGATTTATTATCATCATTATCGTGTCCTATAAATCAACTCTTTCCTTAAATTATCTTACCAACCTGAGGATCTCAGGGATGTTAACCCCTAGTTCTACCAGAGACTCTTTTTTTATAAAAAGTACATCAAATTACTTTAACAGAAGATTATATTGGTATTCTCACCTGTACTTCCAGATTCTTCTGATTTTCCTTATACTCTTCCAAGAGATGAGAGAGATAGAAGCCATATCTAGGTATCTCTGTAGCTGAGATCAAAATCAAAATGCATGTTAAGTTGTTTTGATTAATAGAAACTTTGAGTATAACCCAACTTCAGAATTGTTCATCAATAGCTACCATATTTTCTTTATTTTTGTTAGAGAATTAATTAAAGTTTCATTTGATGTCAACTCTATTTTGAAGGAAAATATTCTAACAGCACATCTTCTTTACATCTTACTATGGGGGGGGGGGGGGGGGGTAGTAGCTGAAAAAGAGTGTACATTAATCATTTGTTTGTTTGAAAATTTACAATGGCACTCAAAACATTCAATATAGTAAGCAGTGATGCAGTGCAAAAATCATTCTAAATCTAATTCTAAATCAATGAAAAAGCAACTGCTGACTTATATTACAATTCAAAATTAAGATATCTAATGTTGCTATTATATCATGCAAAGCCTATCTCTCTTCTAGGGTAAATTCTGTCTTCGTATTAGTTAAGAAATGGCTGTGTTCAGATTAGAAAGAAAAACAAAATCACTTTCCTATCTTTCTACTGTAAATGCTTTCATAAATGACAATTACATTGAGAGTAGGACATACTGCCTTGTGTTGGAAGCAAGTTCCCTGGCCCTGGCCCTGAGGACACCTACAAGTGAAAACAGAACATAAGTTGAAAGAAGTCACCATCCCACTGCAAACAATACTCACCCCCACCCCGACTTCACTATACAAAGTGAATGAGTAGTTATGCTGTGTGTAATCAAAAAAATAAATACTGTATGTTTCTTATACACATATTAATGATATCCTCTACCTTCACTTCAGAAAAATACCCCCCCCCCAAAAAAAAAAAAAAAAAAAAAAAAAAAAACACAAAAACACAAAACCACCCCAAAATCAGTAGAGACAGAGGGAAAATAAATTAGGCAGTTTAAATTAGGGGGATAAAAAAAAAGTATTGGTCAATCTACTCAAGACATTCACAATGCTTACAAGTGACATATTGTATGGAAAGGCTAGTAATAGTATTGGTGATCGGGTGTACAAATCTTGCAATACAATTGTGGGAAGCAAGACTGCACAATATGGTTATCATGATGATGATGATGATTGGCAACAAGTTTCCAATTCATTTTCAAAGTTTCAGCAATATTGCCAAACTGAATGTGAATCTGACTTTATCGAATTCATATTCATAACATATAGGGCACACTCACACAAACAATCAAAATCAAGGTAGGCGGGTGTATCAAAACTCGGATATAAAATTGTGTGAGGAGTAATTCTGTCTCGAGATTCGAGGGACAATCAACTACAAACACCAAAAAGATAAGGTGGGGCAGCTACACTTCTACGGCACACAAACAATAGCAACACTCTCTTACAATAAACAGATATTCGTATTAAAAATAAACAATTCCACACACTGAATTAGTTTTAATCATTAAAATGCTTACATTTTCTTTGTTTTTGAAGCTATAAGGTGGATTTTGGTCAACTTTTTGATTGAAATAGTCGACACGTTCAACGTCTGTTTGGACTGCAGCATCCGACAGAGAAAATTTCAGTACATTTGGCGAGAGATGGCGCTCGACTTCTGAAATTTCTCTACCACGACATTTTGTTCTTTCTTGAAGGAGATCTTCATACAGCTCACAGCAAAGTTTTCTGGATGCTTCTAATCTGCAAGTGCAAACAAAACTGTTGGAACAAAATCTTTCTTCCGGACCTTTTCATCTGCATTTTAGCCTTGCTAAGACATAATTAGTGGTGTAGACAGCTAATATGCAAAAAATACTGATCCTCCTCCTCCTCTTCCTCCTCCTCCTCCTCCTTCTCATATCTCTTCTTTTTTTCTTCTCTTTCTTCTTCTTCATCTTCTTCTTTTTCTATCCTTTTTCTTCTTCTTCTCCTTCTTCTATTTCTTCTTCTTTGGCTTTCGTTTCGTTACTATTTTTAAAAAGTTTCGACCTAACCTGTATGTAAACGTAGTTCATTTTCTGCTCAATCGGTCATGCCTGGCTACTAAAAATACAACTAATAATTATTATCCGATCACACTTAACCGCAAGAACGATAATAGATTTTAATTTGTTTTTCTTTATAAAGGGTTCAGGCTAATATTTTATTATGCCTCTTATGATTGACCTAGTACATACTTTTATTATATTATTTTATAACGCCCATGGCGCACTTTGAAGAATTCCTCAAAGACTGGATTCAATCGACTATAGAGAGACAACTAAAATTTTGACCTGAAGCGGAGTTGAGTCCCCTTGGATTTCTTAAAGTAGATATTCATTGATTTTAAAAACTAACTTTATTTTCATTATTGCAAAGTTGAAACTTTGATTCGACAAGGTTATCAAATTCAATGCTTGGAAACATTCGAAGTAATGATTATTATAAGTTTAAATACAGCCCCGGCATAGCACCTGAAGAGCTCTCCGAACGCTGCTGAGATGTATGAGATCACAGTATGGACATGATTTGCACAAGCAGACGATGTCCCATGACATCTCACACATTTTCTAGTGCCTGTGTTTTCATCTTCTCTTACTAATTCAATACCGTCAGGCTAAATGTATAATCTATTGCCTCACTCTAAACCCCGCGCATGGTTTTATTTTGATGACAAACTTGCAGCTATACAAAAATAAAGGAATCTGTCGCTTGTAAACAAAATAAGACGCCATTGTATATTCAGCTGCACACACCGGGGTATGTTCGGCGTTTCAAGATGTAACAAATGCCGTCCTTAATATCATATCGGGGTTTTTTCAATTTGAAAGTCTGGTTTCTTTGATTGTTAATTAACCCCTGTCCTGTGTATTTACAAGCAAAATATTTTAGTTAACAGAATCCGGTCATATTACCTTATGAATGGTTTGACATTACATTTATATACACTAAACTCATTATAATTTGAAAAATAATAGCTTTGCAATTGTGTTCATTCTTTATGGAATGTCGTCTGCTTGGGCAGTATTGGTCCATATTGTGACGTCATTAAAGGCACACTGTCCTACTTGTAGCTACTTGCTCCCTCTATATAGAAAACTTCCCAAATCGGTGCCTGTTGGTCCCCCATGATCCTCTTTTTCTTATGTTAAATGAGAGCTGAGTTAATGAGATAGCCACCTGTCACAGTGACCTCGATGGCTCTCTGGGTGGTCTAATCCCTTCTAGCTGCAGTAGTAAAGCCTCCCTTTAAAACATCGTTATTTTTCTGGCGAATCTCTCGTATATCCCAGCTGCTATGGAGGTGGTTGTATTTGTATTTTTATAAATCACCCGATATGTAGTTGGCCTAAAACTTGTATGATAGCCATCTATAGCTTACCAGTTTCTAGTGATACATTAGTTGACATAATTATTTGTGATTTTCTTTGAATTTCACCTTTGAACAAACAAAGACAGAATTCTGATATGGCGCATAATAATGCTTACCCTTCATGTAAAGCTCGTCTTGTTTCAGATTCATCTTCGAGAGTTTTTGTCAAGTTGGTAATCTCATCCTGTAAAGAAAGGCAACTTTGTTTTTAACTTAAACAAAACTAATGATAGAGATAAGCCATTTTCGTAAACCACGGTACATAACATTATGATGGTGGGAGCATTTTTTGTTTTACATTTTTGTTACTTGTAATTTTTCACCATAGGCAGGTTGCTGACGAGGGCCTTTTGAATTCATAATTCTCTGAGAGCATGCATCCTTCAATCCCCAATCATCCCAGCTCCCTGATCCATGGTAAGAATTAATTTGCAACGTTTGCAAACAGCATTTAAGTTATCCAAGCATATCAATTATATCAAATCTCAATCTCAAACCAACTTACTTGATACCCCATGTTGGCTTTGTGTAACATCTTCGTAGTTGCTTGAGATTTTGTGAGTTTATCTTCCTGCATATAAGATATATTTCATATATTTCAAAGTAATGCTCATATTTTGTTGATGGGCATAATGTAAAGAAATACAAAGAAGAACACTAATGACTGATTTTTTTAGTACATTTTTTTTGTTTGATATGCATTTGCCAGGTTTCCATTATAATCACCAATCCTCATCTTGATAATCATCCACAAAATAATCCTTTCCCTCCCACTCCCACCCCTTCTCTCTCTCTCTATCTCTCCCTCTCTCTCTCTCTCACTCTCTCTGTACTTCTCTCTGTCTCTGTCTGCCTGCATGTCTGTCTCCCTCTCTCCCTCACCCCCCTCTCTCTCTCTCTCTATCTCTGCTTACGTTTCTGTTCCTATTTATAACACTTTAGAAAAAATGAGAAAATGAGTAGCCCTTTTATTTTACGTGACATCATGCTTTTAGAATTTAATCTTAGACTAGGCCTACTTATTACATTTTCTTTTTTCTTTTTAATTTGACTTCACCCCGACTTTATGTTGATAAACCATATGTTTCACAATACACTTTACTATTGGTTAAATGCCTCTGACACGGTTGATGATGTCAATTTATAATTATAGTTAGTTAAACAAGAAAGAATTATAGGTCAATTTTGAAGAAGTTACATTTTAAAAATTAGAAACATATACTTTTTAAATAGTCTATGATACATACCATTTGATGTAGCTTCTTAAAGTCACATGTATGACCATCTTGCTTTTTCCCGTTCTGTTCACTCTTATTCTCCTCTCCTCCTCCTACCTCGGCACTCTTCCGGAGAGCATCGTCTTGTTCCTGAGGTCCTTCTCTATGATCGTCGGAACCGATAGAAGAAACGCTGTGTGCTTCAATACCATTTTTAATTACCTCATCTCCGAAACCTTTCAACTTACTCTCCAGATTCCCTCTCTCTACGCCCTCCTCCTCCGTGGCCGTAACCGGAATCACCTCAAACTCAAAGGTCACCAATTCCTTGTCCAAGGCGGCCTCGATGTCAATCAGACTCACCGACTTGCGAAGAACTACGTTTCGCTCCTCATCATTCACCACTTCGTCTTGGTGATCATCACTGACATCGTCACGTGTGTTCTCTGCTGCGGCTCCCTTGTCTGTTCTACTGCTGCTAGGTTTGGTGGTCTTGATAGTGAAGAGCTGGAGTGAGGAAGTGCTCTGACTGGTTCGCATCTTCTTCTTGTTGACGTTGGTAGCCGCGGCCTGATCAGTTATCCAGTACCAACCACCTGTCGGGTTCGGGTTTGGCGTTGCTCCATCTGAATTGCCCTTGATCAATAAATAAGATGATTCCCTTAGTTCTCTAGATCTTTTTATGCTTTTTAAACTTTAAAACTTCTCCTTTTTCTCCTCCTCCTCCCCCTTTTTTCCTTTCCCTTCTTTTTCTCCTTCTTCCCACACACAGCCTGTCGATCCTTAGTACGTATATTGTTCAGGGGGGGATGAATGAATAGATCACCCCCCCCCCTGAACAATAGGTATCAATGACAGATCGACACCCATGCACACAGCATCTCTTCTTCTTTTCCTTCTTCTTCTTCTTCTTCTTCTTCTTCTTCTTCTTCTTCTTCTTCCTTTTCTTCTTCTTCTTTAACTAAGTTTAAATGAGGTTTTCAACGGCATCTCAATCGACAATCAAACCAAGCAGTCGTTTTAGTAGATAATTATAATCACTTACTTTTCCATCTTCCACGTTATCCCCGCAGCCCGTTGAGACAGGATTCATGATTCAAAGATCCGTTTTCCTCTTCTTCAAATTTTGGTTTCTCTGTGTGTATGATAATGATTTCTTTTCATCCTCTATCATAATTTTAACGTCACGTCATGACGTTTAAATGACAAAATCACAAATTCAGCGCCTCATCAGCGCGTATAGGCGCGTAGTAAGTCCTCCAAAACTAAACTTCGCGCAATGTGACGCGCAAGGCCAAGCGCTGAACGCGATCGATGTCTCATCGATGTCTCATCAAATTGACCTTGATTAGCTCCTCCTTCTTGGTCAGGTCCTCAATCTTGACAGTGGAAGGTTTGAATCACGGACTTTTCTAGCAGCTATCGCGGTGAATGCTCCTTCCATCCTAGCACTCCGATGTATACTGCAGAGATATGATCTTCCTGATCTTGAGAGTCTGATGTTCAATCCATTTTCATATCTTGAATGGAAGCGGTTGATTAAGTTCAAGATTAAAGACGCTGTTCATGCCAAGACTGCTGTTGGTGTACTCTCCAAGTCGTCCCTTCAGTATTGGTCAGGCAAGATACCTCTTGATCCGCATCTGCTCTATCCACAACATTCTCCGTCTTACATCATACGGCAAGCTCTTTCGCTGAGGGCTCAACACGTATTTGATTCAGACAAGATTGTGCAAAATCCAGAAAGCAGCTGATCCGCTATGCCTCCTGTGCAAAGGTGTTGATGAGACAGTTGAACACTTTATAGCATGTCCGAATCATCTTCAGATACGCCATGACTTTGTCTCCAAAGTAAATAAATGTCTCCAGGATTACCCATTGTGTGCGTCACAATATGATGACCGTGATCCGTCTTTATTTACCAATGCTTCTCTTCTCCCATTTGATCCTGTACTGCCACTTACTTTTTTTATTATAGAAGTTTACTGGCTATTACTTTACTCTTTGTCCATAAAATGCACCTATCGCGATCGACTGCTATCAGTCCATTACCTTGATGTTTACCTTGTGCTCCTGTTTAGTATTATGTCTTGCGGCCCATGGGATGGCTGATCTCCGAAAAAGCGGAGGAAGAACAAGAAGAAGAAGATTGCTTAATTTGTAGAGCTAGAGGCTGGCCAAATCAAATGAACGAAGCTGGACGAGGAGCTAGGAACTGAAGAGAGAAGAAAGAGGAAGCAGAAAAAGAAAAGGAATAAAGGAAGAGGATGGCGGATCGAAGAAGGAGAGGAATAAAAAAGAGAGCTAGAAAAGAGAATAATAATAAGAACAAACACAAGGAAAACAAGACGGAGAAGGACGAGAAGTGTAGGAGGAGGATGAGATGGAGAAGAAGACGACGACGAATAAGAAGAAAAAGGAGAAGAAGGTGGAGAATGAGAAGGAATATGGGGGGGGGGGTAGTGAGCACATTTTTTGTTTTGGGCCGTCGAAAATTAAAAAAAATTGCACACCTCCCCCCCCCCCCCTTGAGCGCTAGGGGGGGGGGGGGCCCAACCCCCCCAAAAGGTAAAAATCACGTGTTTTTACACGTTTTTTTACCCCAAGGGGGAGGGGGGCGGGCCCCCCGGCCCCCCTTTCCTGGATCCGCCACTGATTGCTACGATCGACGTCCTTTTAATGCACTGCCTTGAATGGATGTGTCAGTCCACGCAAATCTAAAAGTCCCTATTGGGAGGAGGAGGAGGACAATGTTTAAAGTTAGAAGGAGGAGGAGTAGAACAACTATAGAAGAAGAAAATAAGAAGAAAAAATTATGATGGAGACCGCAGAAGCAAAAGAAGAAGAACTTCAAGTCTAGAATAAGAAGGAGATTCAGTCAAATTTAGAAGTAAAGCTCCGAAAATATAAAAAATAAAAAAGTCTTTAACCGATTCGCAACCCTAAACATACACATGAAATCAGATAAGAATTAGTTTGTTATTATTGTCAAGATTAACCAAATGAAACAATTATTATTTTGTATTATAGCCGTGTTAAGACTGAAAAATTATTTTATTTGAGGGGTGTTTTTTTTATCATGATCTATTAGGGACTTGGAAAACACTTTATTTAATGTTAAATTTTAATAAACACATACTTTTTGGCTCTCTATTCATTCTTTAGGCAACCATTTTTTTCCTCTTTTCTACAATAATGATTCTTGCATTAAGAACTGTTGTGAGAAAAAAAAACGGATTATATTCATGGAATTTGAAAGTGGAGGTCAGCAATGCAGTCATAACATGTGTTATATACATGTACATGGAAACTCTCGGATTTGTTGAGTATGCAAATAATTCAGCTATCTATCCTCTTAATTCTCAAACTCATTATTTTTCTTTTGCAGGCGGACATTTTACACAAAAAAGTATGTTCTCTTGCCATAATAGAAGAGGAAAAACAACTTTTTGTACACAACGAATGGTAGTTATACCCCAATCACATAATAATAACCAAATCGCCAAGAAGAGATCCTCCATAATTAAAGTACTTGCAGCTTCTACGTTCCGTAGCGTGTCCATTGTTTATTCGAATTTATTTTTTAGATTTTCTATGCTCAGGTTTTTGTCTGTTCACTTATACTATTTTCTGTTATGAAAGATTAATCCCTTGCACCTGAAACCCACCCTCACTCTCTCCCTCTCTCTCCTCCTTCACCTGTCTCCCTCTTGCTGTTTATGTCCGTCTGTCTTTATTTCTTTGTCTGCCCGTCACACATTCTTTCTTTCTCTCTCGCTCTCCCTTTCCCTTTCTCTCTCTCTCTCCTCTTTCCTTTCTCCCTCTTGCTGTTTATGTCCGTCTGTCTTTATTTCTTTGTCTGCCCGTCACACATTCTCTCTCTCTCTCTCTCTCTCTTTCTCTCATTATTGACAGTTACAGTTGTATGATACACACAAAAAAAAGATACAAAGAACGAAAATGGTACAACTATCAGGGTCTGATAAATGGGCTGCAATATATTCAATATAACTCACACATCACATCACTCTATTGGCAAGACTGTATAAAAATATATCACATGATACAGCATATTTCAGAAACATACACAGCATTCCACAACACAGTGCATTGAACTTAAATACAGCGTTTGTTTCAATATGTTATTAATTAAACCTGAAAACCTTGTAATAAATTTGGCATTTTTGCGTTGTTCATGAAAACAGCTATTATGTGTTTTCCCCTTCAAACCATTTCTCTTTGTGAAGAGTAGATTTTTTACAATTTGATCGGAACAGGAATTGATTCGTCTATCAAATCAAATCAAATCAATAAAGTCTAAAGAAAAATCAAGTAGAAAAACCCCCACCTACTTTGAATCACGGGAATTTTACAGACTGGCCATAACATTTGTTTAGTATACAATATATCATATTCTGGGAATGGAAATACCGGTATACAAAAAATACTACACCTCAAAGATAGCACTGCATTAATAATATTTTTTTTAAAAAATTGGATTCGGATAGGCCTAATATGCCATAGAATATGTAAGACTGTACTAATAAACTATAAAATCTTTTCTGTTGGCTAACATCAAACAATGCACACTAACAAACTAGTTACATGATGTCATATTCAGGAAGACGTGTACATTCTATTAATAAAATATATAGTGATTATGACAACAAGTGAGCTTGACTAGTTATATAATTTACATATGAAAGCACACTTGCATTGAATTCTAATTCCTCTTTGAGTATTTTGAAGAAAAATAGAAATTAGAATGATTCATAAGCCCTTCATATTCTGTCAAGGTGGACAACAATTACAATCCCTGCATGCATATATTCATTCTCCTGGCCAACACACTTCTGTCTGTCTAGACATTGAGTTTTCTCTGCTTACTAAACTTACACTTGTAAAGAATTTGATACTGCCTTATTGAAAGTGAACAATACAAAAGCAACTCAAGTTACAAATGCACTGTACATTCATGTATTCATTTGACAAAAGACAGCAAGTGAAAATGGATATCCGATGGTGTGGAGTTAAAGCAAGAGAGAAAATAATTCCGATGGTGTGGGGTTAAAGCAAGAGAGAAAATAATTTCGATTTATAAAGAGCAACAACATCTTATAATCTAGAAGCAAGTTTGAACTGGTTGAAATATACGTGCCCTATTTTTTCTGTCACAATGAACTTGTAAATTGTTATTTATAATACACCATTAAAAGCACATTTTTTGTAATAAATGTCTGAACTAATATACAACAGAGTATATAATTTGCTTTAAATAATCACAGGGAGGTATTGGTCAAAGGGCATACAACTTGAAAAGTACCAGTAAGATACTACCTTCTAGATCCTCAGAATATATCACATGGGGCACAATGTTGCACATCAATATAAGAACAATGTATACAATAACATTACCACGCAATGTTCTCTATTGTTCATCACTTACACCAGATATTTGTTTACTGGGTTTCTTTTAAGCAATTCAATATTGTTTGAAATAATGAATATACTAGAGATACATTATGTTGAAGCAAAGAAAAAATTTATAAAAACGATTAAAACAAAAAATCATTAGTAAGAATATAAATGTTGAAGAAAAACAAACACTAAAATGATACTTAGTTATATAAAAAGATGCTTAAACTTATCCAAACTGACACCAATTTAGGTCAAGTACAGGACCTTTCAGAATATATACAAAATAATATTGGAAAAGACCATGAGCTACCAGCGTAGGCGTAAATCCCTTGGAGACAAGCAAGACACAAGAAGTCTTTCATAATCCTCCTCTTTCAAGATATATATATATAGCTACTTACAGGAGCAGGTGTATCATAGCACTGATTGTTTACAGTGGTTGATATGGTAACCAGGGAGAGTGCTTGGTTGGTAATAGTGTTGAGAGGGTTTAATGGAGGAAGGAAAGCACTGTGTGGGGGATGTTTGCATGGTATCAATCAAGCGTAGCCTAGCAACTGATTGGTTGGTTAATGATGAGCTAACACAATACAATCATTGCATGAACAATAGTGCAATCAGCCTGAAATGAATCCATCCTTGCTTTTGTCATGCTACAATTGTATATTAACATATTTAATACATTTTCCATTTGCAGTACTCCCCTCTCACTTAACTGTATCCTCTTAACTTCTTCTTTTAATGAGGCCTTTTGTGTTTTGTGTTGTCACACTAAATTGGCTAAAAGTAGAAGTATAACTTCTTCCTAAATGGAGAGCTATAAAGGCTTATTTTGATATGACTTGGGAAAACTGCAGCATTTTTTATGATGATGTAAAGTGTAATATGCTTCACATTTCTGTATCTTATAACACAGAACTAATCTTCTTTGGTGGAAAAAAAGAAGCTTTACAATAAAGACAATAAAAAAGCAACTGCACTTGGCATATACTGCAGTGAAGTAATCCAAAGCAATATCAAGAGTACAACAAATAGTAAGTTTTAGGATTGGAATGTCTCAATTAAAATCAATTTAAAGTTATTCCTACCATAACATGACGCAAGAAGAAATATGTACTTTTAAAAATGTCAATATTTCTTCATATATAAAATAATTCTGCATAAAGCATAAATGATGAATTTCAAGGAAACGTTCTTTTTCTTATATTAAATTAGGATTTTTGGAATACAAATTAAATATAAAAAGAATAAAAAATATGATTAGAATCACAGGAAATATTATTAATACAAGTACAGGTTTTCAGAGAGGAACAGCTACCTTAATTAATAGTCATAAATTATATTTCATTTCAAGACATACCGTACTCTTGAAAAATTGTGCAATTCCATAAATTGTATTTGCGAACAAATCTTGTTAGGAACTGCCTACTACATGTACATGTACATGTAGTGTGCTTCATATCTGCACTCTCAGCAGGCTCAACCAAAACCACACTATCACTAATTGACAGCCATTTCTTGATTGCTGCCAATTAGATTAATGCACAGTCTCTCTCTTTGTTTGTTTATCCAATATGATTGATTATGTCATGCGTAACCCAATCTTGCACGATAATGCGTACTTGCCCTAATCTTTTGACAGGTACGCATGAACATGTAGGCAATAATCAAATACACAGAGCTGGCAATGGGAGGGGGGGGGGGGGAGTAAGGGGATTACATGTATATCTACAGCGGCACTACAAGATGGAAGGAAAGACTTGTATGAGTTCTGATTCAACCCAAGCATGATTACAATCTGATTTCTTCTCATTTTGAAAAGCTGAAAGTGAAACCATCATCTCCTCAAACAGCAGATGAAAAGAAAGAAAATGATACAAAAACAATCAAAATATATAAAAGAAAATCAAGATATAATACATGTACAGTGTGTAATAGGCCGAATCTAGAATGAGAAATGTTAGCAAATGATTGACACAGAGACAGGTCGGCTTGCTTTTTGTCATGAACCATTGACCCATCAATGTATCTAAAAAGCTTACTTTTACTCATCCCCAATGTCGTATCATTTCTTGCGGGGAGGTGGCTTGGGCCTATTCTTGGTATCCTTGCAGTGAGGAATATGCCTTTCAGCTGTGGTTGGATTAAACTTCCGCTTACAGTAGGGGCACTGTTTATAGTCTGGGTTCTCTGACGGGGGAGGGGGAGGGAGATCAGATAGCTTGCCTCCCTTAGCAACGTATGCCTGTGTCTCACGAGCATCTCGTATTGATCGTACAAACTCTTGATGCTTACGTTTCCAGGTTGATGGCTTCGCCTGTAGCATAGAATCAAAATAAAATTAGTTGAGAGGTCAGTGATAAGAAAAATAAATAACACACTTCAAACTTTGCAATGAGCAAGTTAGTCTGAAAATAAATAAATCTAGGGTGATTGATAGAGCAAAATATATTATTGCCCCTAAAACTTATCTGACTAAACCTAAAAACATGGATATCTGAAAGTCAGATTGCATTAAAAAAAAAATTGTATTTATTAATTAATATTAATTTATTAATTAATATGTGTTTTGAGAAATAACTGAACCCAAAATCTTACAGTAGCCTAATTGGAGAACAAAATTAAATATCAATAAAATGACTGATTAGCCTGTATGTAAAACACTTTCTATTTAAGGTAAAACATTACAATATTTTAAACACATATTTTATCTGTTGAGAGCTAGAAGGGCATTATCAGTCTACGTTGTATGTAATGTGTTAAAGGTTATGAGTTAATGCCCTTCTGGGTCTCAGCAGATGATATGATCCAATCCTGTAAACAACATTCATATACATATATATATATATATATATATATATATATGATATACCGGTATACACTAATTTACTACTCACCGGTGGATCTTTTTTCAGATGCTGGCCTCTCCTGACATATTGAGCAAGATCTGTGCCCTCAGTCCGATGCTTGGTAGTGTCAAAAACCTTCCTTTTCTTCTGAGATGTATTCTTACATATTGATTTATGCTTGGAAAGTCTGTCAGCTGCAAACCTTCTCCCACATATTGAGCATGCAACTAGATCCAGATCCATAGCTTCTCCTTCATCATCAAAAGCTTGATCATATAGAGTGGTATCATGACGAACGGGTGCAGGAGGTGGAGGGAATGGTTCAGGGTCTGGGTCCCGTGGTGGTGCTTTGCGTTTGGGCTTTGGTTTTGGTTTGGACTCTTGTCTCTGTCTAGATTTAAATTCGCCTGCTCTGCTCTCGTAATCATCATCATCATCATGGTAAGGAAATGAATCTGTATCCTCGTAATGAGGAGTGGGTTTAGACTGTGGTTTTGACTGCTTTTTCACAGGATGCCTGCTCTTTTGGGCTGGGAAGGAGTCCATTTCGTCATCACTATCATTATCCATTGACATTTTGGCAAGATCTTGCTTGTGTTTGGCAATCATTGCTTCCAGCTCATGTTCCTTAGCCATCATATCATCATACTCATTCTGTCTCCTGGTCTTGGCAGACTCCATTTCATTTTCCAGCTCCCTGTCATAGTCAACAGTATACTCATTGTTTGGTTGAGAGTGATTTTCAGTTTTGTTTTTCTCACCATGTCTGTTTAAGCGTTCCTGCCTCTCCAAGTCCTGTTCTTCCTGCCATTTCTGAAAATCATTTTTCTTGTCTTTCTTTGCTCTCATTGGGGGTTTATTCTTTGAGATAGGAGGAGCAATCTTCTTGCGATTCAATTGTTTAGCTGGCTGTGGTGTCAAATCATGCGTGGTGTTCAGCTTGTTTGGTGGAGGAGTTTCATGATCAATTTTTTGCTTTGAACGATGAGAGACCTTCTGAGGCTTGGATAGTGGTTTCATTGGATAATCTTCTTCATCATCATATCCTAGATTGCCCGATGTTTCGTAGAGATCATAGCTGGGTGATGGAGGGCCATACGCCTTCGTCTTTACAGAATCACGTTTAATGGGAGCAAGGGGGTTTGATCTCATCATACCTTTGCCAGGTTTCGGTTGCTGTTGCATTTGATTCTGTTGCTTATAATTGAGCATTTCCTGTTGTTTCCTTTCTTCATGCCGCTTTTGCTCCTGAAGATCAGAAATTTTCTGTGTTTGTCTATTTTGAATATGGCTTGCATCATATGTGCTTGAGAGATCACTTTTCCTCTCTAGAAGTTTCTTTTGAAAATGTGTATCTCTAGGCATGATTTCAGCCGAATGTTTTGATTGTTCCATCTGTTTACGCTCCCTGAAGAAATCCCTCACAATACCCTGCCCTCCATCTGTACCAGCTTTACTTCCATGACGGGTCACTTTCTGAAGAGCCTGATCTTGCTGCCTGTTGTACATGGCTGACATTTTCTCTTCCTTTTCTTTTATCTGCTTCTTCTGGTAGGCATCCTGCATGGCAAGGAGCCTTGATCGATGTGGAGCACTCACATGGCGGTTGGCATCAGCTCTCTGAGCCTGCGCCACAGGTATGCGAGAATGAGCGGCAGGAGCTGTCCTACGCATGCTGTCTGGATATCCACCTGGATACCTGACTGATCCAGAACTGGCCATCACTGTGTAGCAGATCTGAAAAACAAAGATAATTTTACATTTTAGGTGCATTACCGGCTACTGTTATGCAAAAGGAATTCTGCTATAAATAACTTGGCAAACAAAAGTCAAGTTTTTCTTAGTTTTTTTTTCTAACACAAATTTTCTTTTTTAAAGGTGAACATATTAGACGAGATTCACCATAACCATTTGTCATGCCCCCTTCATATTTTGAAGACAAGTCAATTCAATCGTTGTTCAATAACATCATTGGGTTACAATGAAAGAATTCTTCTAATCTCAAAATGTGTACATGACGTAGATCTAGACCCTACATGCATTACATGACATTCATGGGGGCAGGGGGGGGGGGGGGGGCGGAGTAATCTTTTAACAAATAACATCTTAGAATCAGAGTTTGATGCTCTCCTTGGGGCCTCAAAAGTACTTCAATTTCAAAGCCAGGCTATAAAAAGGATAGGCTAATTCACTACTGCCCAGCGCCCATAATCATTCATTGTCATCGACATTGTTTCTTAATCTTTCTCAACTAGACTAGACTAGGTCTAGGATAAACAATTTTTGTTTAAACTTAAGTTAAGTCTTAAGACAAGCTAAATGTTTGGACAACACAAGTCAGCATGGCCAATTAAATACATAGCCTAATGATATCATTATCAGGCTTCTCCATCAAACAGTACGGTACAATTAAGTTAGACGAATATCTACCTAGCTCTGCTCGGCCTCAGCTGCTCAGTTAATGCCAAGCGGGTGGTCATGCAAGGTCATGCAGTGTACCGTGACTAGGCCGCCAGGCCAGCGGAGTCGTCAGCTAGCATCGACGGGTAATGTCGACCGGATCGTGCTAGCTGCACTGCTGCTGGTCGTTGATCATCAGTTTGCAGTTCCCACACAGTCAAAGACCAAGAACAAACACTTTAAAGAGCATTTATGTATTCCTAAGTAAACACTCTCAAATAAGATCAGTCTTTTAGTATGAAATATAACGAGAAAATTGATAAATTCCAAAAAGAGACGCAACGAAAATCCCACCGTTGCTATAGAGATTGTAAACTATGCGGATCGATATGACGACCGGACGTGCTGCACGACTCTCGCACATACTACACGTAATTCGTGAACGTAAATGCACGCGCGTACATTGTCCACAGAATGATACCTATTTCTCGGAAAATGGGAAGAAGAAAACAAAAAAACTGACAGTAACCAACCAATTTTTAACCCACTGCACTGGGCAACATAGGCAACTGACTTGAATATTGGTTGGATAAAATGTACCCTACTGACGTTGGGCAATTTAAAGCCCCACTGTCCTACTTGTAGCTAACTTGCTCCCTCTGTACTATAGAAAACTTCCCAATCGGTGCCTGTTGGTTCCCCATGATCCTCTTTTTCTTATGTTAGTTAATGAGATAGGCAGATAGCCACCTGTCGGTATAATCCCTTCTGGCCCAGTAGTATTGAAGGTCTTTAAATGCTGTTTAGTTGGGCAAATTTAATTACCAATCACATTTGACCAAACTGAGAGTTTGCTCAATTATTTTAGTCGGTTAATCTTACCCAATGAGAGTATTATTAACCAATAATTAGTAGTTTACCAATTTGCCTACCAAAAGTACTATTTTTACTCACACTCTTTTACTCAAAATATTTTACTCAACATTTCCAACCAAGTCGGTGGCAAGAGGGGGGGGGGGCCAATTTTGAGAAAATATTTAGCGGCGAACGGCGAATAAGCGGGGGGCCGGGGGGGGGGGGGGGTAAGAGCACTTGTTTTTTTAACAGTGATTCATCCAGCCAGTGAATAGGCGGGGGGGATGCTTTCTTTGGGGAAGAAAAATTATACAAATAAATTATTATATATGTTTTAGTGGGGTCAGGGGGCCGGGGGCGCCGCTTTTTTAAAACCGTTTTGGGGGGCTAAGGTGGGGGGGGGGGGGGGCGGTAGTATCGGCCCGTGGATAGTAACCGCCAATGAACCCCTGCAAGGTAAATAAGTATAGATGCTACTTCTTTCCAAACCGATATTGAAAAATCCAAATTCAATGGTTCTCGGGAAAATTTTGCTCAAGAACCATATGATCTGGGTCATTATATAGTAGACGGTAGACCAGTTTTCTATCACTTATCCATTCAAATCTTCTCTCTTCCTAATGAGCCCTTATATTACGAAGCCTTCCTATATCGTATAGACACCCAGTTGTTGGTTTTATTTTGGGTGTTCAGTCAAATTTGACTTTTTACGCCTAGTCTGGTTCTTTAGTTAAATCACACAGTAGAGTTAATTGTCGAATTGTAATAGTTCTCAGTCATACGAAAGGCAGTGGTGTAATGAGCAAAAACATTTTTTTTTTTTTTTTTTTTTTGGGGGGGGGGCTGACAAAAATGCAGGCCCCGCTGAACGTTTTTCAAAGTGGGGTCTAGGGGCAAAGCCCCGGTGTTGGTCAAGGGGCGGAGCCCCCGATCGAAGCTAAAGGGGTGGGCATCAGTGGCGGATCCAGGAATTTCTTACCGGGGGACACAAAATGGTATGGGGTAAAATATATGTAAAACGAAGAAGCGACAGAGCGAGGCTTTAGCAGCGATTTGCAATTTTAGAACCACATTAGACGCATTTTCAGGCACTTCCTGGAGTAATATGACGTAAAAATCTCATAATTATATACCCCCTCTAAGAGTAAGGATCTTTTGCAATTTGAGAACCACCACCAGTACTTCCTGGAAAAAAAAACACAAGGCCTTCTGATTGGTTAGAAGTTAGAGTAAAGTGGTCTGTCACGTCGTGAGACGTTGTGTATGCTTCGTTGCTATACACAATGCAAAAAGACGGTGGTCTAGTAATTTACCACAGGCGCGGATCCAGGGGGGGGGGGCCGAGCGTGCCTTGGCCCCCCCCCCCCCCCCCCCGCAAAAAAAAAAAAAAAAAAAAAAGAGAGAGAAAGAAGGAAAAGAAGGGAAAGAGGAGAGAAAGGGAAAAAAGAAGAGGAAGAAGAAAAGAAAAGAGGGAAAAGAAGGATATCGGGGGGGAGGACTTGCCTCCCCCTTCCCCCCCCCCCCAATAAAAAAATAAAAGAGAAGGAAGAAAAGGGAAAGAAAAAAGATAAAGAGGAGATAAAGGGAAGGACAAAATAGGAAGAAGAAAAGAAAAGAAGGGGGATATCAGTTGCAATTTTCCCGCCAACAGGTTGTGGATCGAGGGGGGCAAAAGACCCTAGCCTCCCCCCCCCCCCACCCCCCGTCCCCGCTAAAAAAAGAGAGAAGGAAGGAAAAGGAAAAGAGGAGAGCTACAAGGGAACAAAACGAGGAAGAAAAAAAAGAAAAGGGAGAAAAGAAGCGGAGATCAGTTGCGGTTAATCCCGCCAACAATGTGTGGAGCTGGTTGGGGACCAAAATGACCGTGCCCCCCCCCCCCCCAGCAAACCTTAAAGAGAGATAAGGAAGGGAAGGGAAAGTGAAAGAGGAGAGAAAGGGAAAGGAAACAAAAGATAATGAAGAAAGGTAAGGGATATCAGTTGCAATTTTCCCGCCAACAAGGTGTAGATCGGAGGGGGGGGGGGGGGGCACTGGCATACTGATAGGGGAGGGGGGTTGGAGAAATAGAATTCAAACGTGGTTTATTTATAATTCCCTAACGGTGGTTAACAAATAATGCTGAAATGAGATAATTTTCCTCATTTCATGCGTTTGTTGGAAAATGACAAATTCCTAAATTTACAGCCAGGCAAGAAAAAGCTTCTTAAGATGCCTACATATCAGGGCTCACGGAACGGCGGGGATCGGGATCCTCGAGCCCCTCCCCCACACTTTCTTTGAAAAGGTATATTAACGAGAAATAGAAAGAAAGAGAGCGAGAAAGAAAAAAAATAGTTAACTGCCAGTGACTGCCAGTGACTGCCAGTGTCAAAATATGCTCATCTGACCATGATTAAAACTAATGCCTAAAATCCTAAGGGCTCTGTCCCCTGGATTCCACCTAGGGCCCTAAGGTGGGCCCTTAGATGCTCATATGACGGTCATTTAATGCCTAAAACCCCTGATTTCTGGGGGCTCTGCCCCCTGGACCCCACGCCAAATAGTGTCCTGCTAGTGTCACAAATAATAAGGTTACAAAAATGCTCATCTGACCGTAATTAAACGTCTAAAACCTCTGAGCTTCTGGGGGCTCTGCCCCCTGGACCCAACCAAGAGCCCTTAGGCGGGCCCCTCGATACTCATCTGACCGTAATTGAGTGCCTAAAACCCTTGAGATTCCGGGGCTCCGCCCCCTGAACCCCAAGCCAATTAGTGACCTGCCATTGTAACAATTAGGTATCAAAATAATGCTCATCTGACCGTAATTAAATGCCTAAACTCCTGAACTTCCGGGGCTCTGCCCCCTGGACCCCGTCTAGGGCGCTATGGCGGACCCCTGAATGTTAATCTGACCGTAAATTAAAACCTTAAACCCCTGAGCTTCCGGGGCGGACAAGTTATCAACATATGTTCATCTGACAGCAGGCGCGTAGCCAGGGGGGCGGTGGGGTGGTCCCCAATAAACGCCGGCCAAAAAAGAGAGGAGTGTAAAGGAAGAGGACGTAGGAAGAAAAGGGAATAGACAAAGAACATATTTGAAATTCAGACAAGGATTAAGAGTCGAGAACGGTACAACGAATCGTCTTCTTTCTTTAATGATTTAATGAAACGTAAAAGCTTCCGCGCTTCGCGTGGGAGGGGGGAAACTGAATTTAGACAAGGATTAAAAGTCATAACGGAACAAAAAATCGTCTTATTTCGCTAATGATTTAATGAAACGTAAAAGCTGTATTCAGACGAGGATTATTTTCGAGAACGGTACAACGAATCGTCTTTTTTCTCTAATGATTTAATGAAACGTACAAGCTTCCGCGCTTCGCGCGGGAGGGAGGAGGGGAAAACTGAATTCAGATGAGGATTAAGAGTCGAGAACGGTACAACGAATCGTCTTCTTTCTCTAATAATTTAATGAAACGGAAGGGGGGGGGAATTGATTTAGACAAGGATTAAGAGTCGAGAACGGTACAACGAATCGTTTTCTTTCTTTAATGATTTAATGAAACGTAAAAGCTTCCGCGCTTCGCGTGGGAGGGGGGAAACTGAATTTAGACAAGGATTAAAAGTCATAACGGAACAACGAATCGTCTTATTTCGCTAATTATTTAATGAAACGTAAAAGCTGTATTCAGACGAGGATTATTTTCGAGAACGGTACAACGAATCGTCTTCTTTCTCTAATGATTTAATGAAACGTACAAGCTTCCGCGCTTCGCGCGGGAGGGAGGGGGGGAAAACTGAATTCAGATGAGGATTAAGAGTCGAGAACGGTACAACGAATCGTCTTCTTTCTCTAATAATATAATGAAACGGAAGGGGGCGGAATTGATTTAGACAAGGATTAAGAGTCGAGAACGGTACAACGAATCGTTTTCTTTCTTTAATGATTTAATGAAACGTAAAAGCTTCCGCGCTTCGCGTGGGAGGGGGGAAACTGAATTTAGACAAGGATTAAAAGTCATAACGGAACAACGAATCGTCTTATTTCGCTAATGATTTAATGAAACGTAAAAGCTGTATTCAGACGAGGATTATTTTCGAGAACGGTACAACGAATCGTCTTCTTTCTCTAATGATTTAATGAAACGTACAAGCTTCCGCGCTTCGCGCGGGAGGGAGGAGGGGAAAACTGAATTCAGATGAGGATTAAGAGTCGAGAACGGTACAACGAATCGTCTTCTTTCTCTAATAATTTAATGAAACGGAAGGGGGGGGGGGGAATTGATTTAGACAAGGATTAAGAGTCGAGAACGGTACAACGAATCGTTTTCTTTCTTTAATGATTTAATGAAACGTAAAAGCTTCCGCGCTTCGCGTGGGAGGGGGGAAACTGAATTTAGACAAGGATTAAAAGTCATAACGGAACAACGAATCGTCTTATTTCGCTAATGATTTAATGAAACGTAAAAGCTGTATTCAGACGAGGATTATTTTCGAGAACGGTACAACGAATCGTCTTCTTTCTCTAATGATTTAATGAAACGTACAAGCTTCCGAGCTTTGCGCGGGAGAGGGGGATGAATTAAGACGAGGATTAAGAGTAAAAAACTGTACAACGAATCGTCTTCTTTTTCTAATGATTTAATGAAACGTAAAAGCTTCCGCGCTTCGCGCGGGAGGGGAAAAACTATTTTCAGACGAGTAGGCACGTACGGAAGGGGGAGGGGGTTTTCTGTGATTTTTTTTTTTTTTTTTTTTTAATTTAAAAAAAAAAAAAAAAAATATGCCAATGGCTGACCTAAAAAAGGTGACCTCACCCCCCCCAACGGAACAAAATGTCAATTTTTCAAATTTCGAGACCCCCCCCCCAAAAAAAAGTGTCCTCCCCCCCCCCCCCCCGCTTATTTAGCGGCTGGCTGAGTCGTTACGATTTTTTTTTCGGACCCCAAAACAAAAAGTGGGCCCCCCCCCCCTAAGAAATCCTGGATCCGCGCCTGATTTACCAGTAGTACTTGCAAAAATTATCTCGAGTGTATAAACTGTGTTGTTATCAGGGGCGTACCTAGACCTTTTTCGGTGGGGGGGGGGGGGGGTGTAGAGGCCACCGATTAACGACAAAACTATATTAATGCCAATGTCCCAATGCCTACAAATTTAACCCTATATAAACCCGGGGCCATGAACTACATCATTTTTCAGTTTTCCCCCCTCCCGCGCGAAGCGCGCAAGCTTTGACACTTCATTTGATTATTAAAGAGAGAAGGCGATCCGTTGTTAGTACCGTTCTCGACTCTTAATCCTTGTCTTAATTTATTTTCGCCCATTTCCTTTTATCAAATTATTAGAGAAAGAAGACGATTCGTTGTATCGTCTCCTTGTCTGAATTTGCGCGGAAGCTTTGACGTTTCATTTAATTATTACTCTTTGTCCTTGTCTGGAATCATTTTCGCGCGTAGCGCGGAAGCTTTCACGTTTCAATAAATTATAAGGGAGCGTTTCGTTGTCCTTGTATCAAGTCCTTGTCTGAATTCAGTTCCCCCCCCCCCCCCCTCTCGCGAGAAGCGCGGAAGGTTTGACGTTTCATTTAATTATTACTCTAATTACTCCACGACCTTGTCTGCATGACTGGAATCATTTTCGCCCATCACGCGCAAAGCGCGGAAGCTCTTCACTTACATTAAATTATAAGAGAAAGAAGACGATTCGTTGTATCGTGTCCTTGTCTGAATTCAGTTCCATCCCCCCTCCCGCGCGAAAGCTTTGACGTTTCATTAAATTGTTACTCTTAATCCTTGTCTGAATTCATTTTCGCCTATCCCGCGCAAGCTTTCATGTTTCATTAAATTATTAGAGAAAGAAGACGATTCGTTGTAACGTTCTCGACTTTTAATTAATCCTAGTCTGAATTCAGTTGCCCCCATCCCGCGCGAAGCGCGGAAGCTTTTCCGCCTTCATTAAATTATTAGGGAAAGAAGACGATTTGTTGTACAGTTCCCCCACTGGGCCCCTTAACGGGACAGTGTTACATGATATAAAACATAATTGTTCCTGGCTATTTGGGAATGTGTCAGTTTGCAACAGAAATATAGAAACGCGCATTTTGTTGAAAGTCATGTGATATCACGAACATTAATAAATCACTTGTATGGAATTGAAAATAAGTCATGGTTTAATTTTATTTTGGGGGGCTGGCCCCCCCCCCCCAAGCCCCCCCACCAGTACGCCAGTGACGAAAGGCACACAGTTAAACGAAATACAAGCTCTTATATTCCCTTTAGAATTTATGATGTGTTTTGTGATAAACAAAATCATAAGTATTTGTATTTCCGTTCGCCAACTCTGCACTAAATTTTACCAAACTATCTGAAGTACCTTAATTTTGTACCCATTTTTCTTCTTTTAATACTTGAAGAAAATGATAAATTTCTGAAGAAAAGAAATGCTTAACTTTAATTTATCATGCATCGTCCCCCCCCCCCAATATGATGGCTACACGGTATGGGATGATAACCTAAATGTTGGGGGAAATTTGACCAACATTGATTTACCCAATAAAACATTGAGCAATATGCATATTGCGGCTAAACTTTGTTAGACCCATGCTAAACAATAACCACTGATCATTTCATGTTCGACCGACCGACCTCTAATATCTTTATCTTTATCTTTATCCCAGACCCTACTTTATCAAGTAGGCTATACTCTGTTGGTAAATATATGCCCATTTCTAAGGTGAAGATATTAAGTCTTCAGCTGAATTGGTTAAAATAGCTTAGAAAATTGTAAATTTTTAACCAACCAGTGTTAATTTACCCTATTATATTTTAAGAGTTTATAATTATGTATGGGATCTCTATGTACAGCTCTTTATCTTGATCCCTATTTCCTTAAAAAGAATAATATAGAAGATCGATCTATAGTCAGGCACCTGAGGCTTATATTTTTTAGATTTGGGGACACATTGGAAAAAAGAAGAAGGAGGAGGAAGAGGAGGAGAAGGAGGAGGAGGAGGAGGAGCTAGCCTGGAGGAGCTATAATATATAGGAGGAGGAAGAAAATGACCCGGAAGAAGAAAACGACATCATTCTAGTGGACCATAATACCAACTGCGCGATTCTGATGAAACGAAACAAGTCTCGAAGACCTACGTCTTGCCTCACAGATCCTTTTCAAAATGTAAAATGTCAAGTTTGCTCCACCATGCATGCAGTGTCGAGGGGGCCTAGATCAGTGGGCCTAGCCTGTGCCTGGGAACCCCCTCCAGATTCACACTTGCACTGCGCATGCGCGGCACTTGTCGACAACTTTAGAGTTTAGCTGAGCTGATAAAAGTAGAAGAAAGTGAAAGTTTGCCTCGATTATTCGGGTTATATACCTCAAAACCGAAAAGATTATAGAAAGCAGAAGTATGGCAGAAGGCGAAGAGGATGATTACATGTCAGATAGCTTTCTTGTAGAAAGGTGAGCATATTATTGTTACCCGGATTTTAGTAGTAAATGCCCCACACGTTTACATTTGTGTAAGCAAAACATTCTTATCTTGCAGAATGTAGATCTAGTAATAATAATAATAATAACACACATGGCTGTGTAGTAAAAGCTTTGCTTTTGATTCTCAACATTTCAAACACCACTGTACAAAACTCAACTGATTTCACTCAAAATTGGTACTTTAGGTGACAATTGATGACACCTAAATAGCAGTAGGTCTAGGCCTAGACCGAAAGCTTCAGTCTCTCTAATCGTCGGTTGTTCCACTGAGACTACGTCTGGCTCCACTAGACCTCCGATTATAGAGACTGAAGTCTGGGGACCTCTTTCTGTGAGGCACTGTACGGAACAAATGGTTCGGTTCGACCGGACCGCGATGAATGAGATATGCAACGAGATTTTCACTCTTTACATCCTCATAACTGCTGGAATTACAACACAAATTAAAAATAACATATATATAGCTTATTTGGCTTACGATATCTTGCTCATTTAGATCCTAAATTAATGATTAATCCGAGAAAGTCTCGTCGTCAACATTATCCGTCTTGGTTTTAGTTGATGAATATTCATTTTTTCTTTTCGAACGTCCAATAGCTACCGTAGCTACGTACGAGTCGGCCCAGCTTGACCAACGAACTCCCACGAAACGAGTGCTCTGATTGGCCATTTGGCTATGTTTTGGTAGGTGGACCCGGAAATATATCGGCCGCCGGGTAATATTTCGAATGCATGAACGTACCGTTTCACAGTTCGGAAATACAAATTGGATAATTCATATAAGTAAGTCCGTAAATCATACATTTAATATTAAGTTATCAAATTTTGATAACTGTAATTAGGACAAATGACATACCGACCTAATTTACATCTGATTTAGAAATCAGAAAATTAGATCTAAATAAAGAAAATCGGGGAGAAAATGTTTTGACACAAAAAGCTGCCATTGTTGGCTATAGCTACCCCCACGGTACGAGATCTCTGGGTTGCCATCTGTATTGGGGAATGACAACAAATGTCAGTTTTATTAAAGAAATGACCCAAATCAGATGGTTATTGCTGTCTAGTCTAGGCCTAGATTAGGGAGGCCAATGCCCAAATCTAACTTTTTAATTACGAATTTGTTTAAAATAAAACAAAGATTAAAAGAAAGCATTTACTTTCACTAAGAAAACTCACCCATCTGCCGACTCCAGAAGTTCCATAAAATAGGAGATATCCAGCTTTTAAGCACTCCCTTCCTTCTACGCTTGGCCGTACGCAAGAGCCTTGAAACAATCAATTTCATGGTCCCAAAAATTATGTCGAGAATTAGACAGGCCCGAGGGAATGGGCGTGTCATCATGGTCATTGCCCGGACAACAAGTTCAAAACTTCGCGCGAAAGTACATTCATCATCACCGGCTAGCCTTGAATTAGTCGCACACACCGACACAGTACTACAGGCCGTCCAGGTACGGTAATTGCATGCAAGCCGCAATCGAGCCATGCTAGCCATGCCATAATGAGAGAAAGCTCGAAAACCACTCATTGTAAATTAAGAAAATGATTGAAATAAATAAATAGGCCTACCTTAGTTTTGATATGTATTCCAATTATTTCCTCATGAGTAAAGATCAATCTGACACTGCAAAATCCAACAGTTGCAGCGAACACAATACGATCGATAAATCCAACAGTTGCAGCGAACACAATACGGAATCAAACATAGTCAATAGGAATGCACGCATTGATAGACGTGTACTGATGGAGATACTTCTCTCCCTCTCTCTCTCTCTCTCTCTCACTAACCATGATGATATCATACACTAAAACACACACGTTCAAATCATGGCATTCATTACACTTCTCAATTGGAGTATAGACTGCTCACGTAGACTTTTTTTTTTTACACTTCTCATACATTACTGCACGACACTGGTGTCTAGTGCTGAGAAAAAGGTACTATGTGTGAGACTACGTCAAATTTGTTTTGCGCGCGATGAGACCGGACCTCATACATATTCATATTATGATGTCGCAAGACTTCTATTTTGGGCTGGAACAATGACGTCTTTGTTCACAGTTTTGCTCCCCAATTTGAGATGGCTATAGCTATGGGGCTCAAACCAACGCAAGATTGACAAAAACATCATACTCTATCTACCTTTGATTGTGCAGTTTGTAAAAATCTGCAATTAAAAAGATATAATCCTTTTTCGTTATATTTTCTAGTTGTTAAAAGTGACATTTGTGCACAACTGATATGTTAATCTCTATCAAAAGTTCTTTGATATTAAATTGATTCCATATTTTTAGGCGCTACCTTCAGTCATTGAGAAGGATTTTAGTGAGCTAACCTCATCGCCCTCTAGGACCCGTCTAGTTTCTCTTGTGCGTCCGTTATTTTCGTCTGCTAGCGCAATTATTGGATCAAAATACATCAAAATCTGCAAGATCGTCAACAAATGGTGAAAGACCATTACAGATCCGTGATTATAGGTATGTTGTGGAGTGTGTAATTGTGTATTTGTTATACATTTTATTCCATAGATATTTGTTTTCTTTTTTTTCCCCTTTTTTTTTCTTCTGGTAATTTTCTGACTTGGACGACGAGCGCACAAATCGTAGGCGTAGAAGCCTTACGCCCGGGCATTGGCCTCCCTACCTAGATCTAAAATACTTTTTTTTTAAAACTTACTTGCGTGCAGTCTATGCAATATTGTGTGGTGTGTATATTTGTGTATAGACCTAGGTCTAATAATACCTGCCTCACAGCAAGTATGCAGTGCTAGAGGTCAATACGCATTATCATTGACTCTCTATGCTTTGCTGGAGTGAGATAATAACATGTAATAGAGACTAGAGTAAAGGAGGGGGTAATCGACCATCACCAGTTTTCGGCCGATCCGTTGGATGCATGGATGGTAAAATCCCTTTAAAATACATCGCATAACAGCATATCACATATCCCATACATACCATATCATGCCAGAGTCGTTGAAGAACCACATTTGCAATGGAAAATATATCCTAAAATATCACATTTTAGCGATGTAATCGGCTGTCCCGCTACCCGAATCTGAAAAATCGAGTATCTTACGCGTGTCTGTAAGAAATATGGGTACCATAAAATGAGCTTTATTTCAAGTATTTTTCAGATTTAGAGCCCGATTTTGTGTTAGTCGCAAGCTTAAAAGTATCTCACCGCATGTATTAAATCAATGCAGCCAGACACCGCAACGCACACACGATATCTCTGTCTAATTCAGATTCCAATTTCCGATCACCGCAGTACTAGTTGGCCGAAAACCCCCTCCTTTACTCTAGACCTCTATGTAAGTCAGAAAGTGGGGTCTAATATAGAAAGAGACTTCATTTCACATTTCACTTAGCATACGTTTCATGAATTCATCATTATCATTAGTATTATTTGTGCATATCAAGAAGAGACAAGACATCAATAATATAGTGTAGGTAACTAGACTTGAACATCCCCTGGGATGGGCATACATGTTAAATATATGAGCAGTAAGATTGTAAGATTTTATTGACTCTATCGACCCCCTCTCGGGGTATGAGAGTACAAACATATTTACAACATAGTATCAATATAACAATAGTTTAACAATGATAAACATGTGATAACATGTAAATCGATAAACATAAGATAATATAAACAAAGACAAACATGTGATAATAAAGAAGCTATGTGATAATAATGAAGCTATTGCTTCTTCTTATTCTTCCTTGTCACATTCTTGTTAAATTACAGCAAGGAAACAAAACCACGACAGCTAGCATGGGGGAAGGCGGCTCGTCTAAATAAAATGCATGCCAAGATCAAGGCAACTACCGAAAAGAACAAATCAAAATTTATACCAATGAAGGTGCGTGAAGAAGAGCAGAGGCAGAAAGGTCTTAGTAGTGCAATATCAACACAGAGCAAAGGGTTTGCTATGCTGCAGAAGATGGGCTACAAACAAGGCACAGGACTTGGAAAGACAGGTTAGTTCTGTATCATGTCAGTATGTTACAAACTTAAAACAGAGAAATATTTTGCTTTGTTCACGTTGTTATTTTTTTTGTTAGTATGTGACTGTGTGTAAATTATTTACCACTCAAAGTACCAGCTGGATCATGACATGACAAGTCAAATTATAGGATATTTTCAGATGTACTGATATTGTTTGCCTGTTCATATTATCTGAAGCATATGCATGAAGAATTAGCAAAGTTGTTTTGGATATTTTATGCCCTTTTTATCAAGATGTTTATTATTGTTATAATTTTGCAGGTAGTGGAAGAGCAGAACCAGTGGGCATTGAAATAAAGACAGGTAAGATGATGATTCACCTCAGAAATTAAGTTCTAAAAGGCTTCAAATATGTTATTAATCATTTATTTGTCGCAACATTGGTTGGATTTCATTAACATTTTTGTGCAGATTCTGGCACTTATAATCTTATGTATTGTCTTGTAAAATGTCCCAATTCCAGTTACTGCTGATTTGATATACTTTAATTCAAAGAGTTTTGGATGAAGCTTTTTGATGGAAAAGAGTAAAGAATTTCTTATTTTTAAAAGTTTGAATGAAGAGACCCTGTCAGATCAATATTGGGTCAAATTTGTCAAAAGCACTACATGTACATAAATCAATCTGGTTTTTGAAAAAGTCATGTTACTGGGATATGAAAAATGTCTCCTTTTTTTGCCCTTTAAATGTAACCTTTTAGGCAGGGGAGGACTTGGCCAGGAAAAAGAGCTTAAGAGGAAACAAGAAGAGATGGCAAAAATGAGAGAAGTAATGGCCCACAAGAGAGCTAAGATGGCGGTTCAACGCAAGGGAAACTTCCTCCAACAGATGAGCGAGAGATTCTCAGAGAAGGAGGTGCAGAAGGATCTATACAACAGTCAAAAGACCTGTGCACATCTTGATCATGAACAGGTAGAATACACAATGCTTTGTTTAATTGACTAATTGTGTTTGTATGACAAACTTTTTAAACAAATTAAGGCTGTTTAGGCATTTTCCCATTCAGTTACTAACACTTATATTATTTTTTAAGTAGCAGTACGAGTATATGACAGAGTTTGAGTAATTAGATTCAACTAATTTGATCTTGACTAATAATTTGTCTGCCTAGAATTTTCTTTTCATTCGTTCATACCATAAAACCAGTTTTTCATTATCATGCACAACTCGGCATGCTTGTAGTAGAAAGATTCCTCCTTTTGGATCGTTTGTGTATGTGACTCACTCATTAGATCAACTTATTATATTGTTATTTTATCATTCATTACAGGGTTTAAGTGAACCAGAGGTTATTTGGTACTGGCCAAAAAAGATGCTACCAGAAGATGAAGTGGAGAATGAAGAAGAGGAAGAAGAAGAAGAAGAAGAGAAAGAGGAAGAAGAGGAAGAGGAAGAAAAGGAGGAAGAAGCAGATGAATTATCAGTGAGTTTTGTTTTTCTTGTAAACAAATGATATCTTCTCTCATGTTGTATGGATCGCTTAACATTATTGATGAATGACAGTAAATTTATCCATACAATCATTTTTTTCTCCAAATTCCAATATTCCTAGTAATTGAACTCATATACTCAACATCCACACTGTTATTATCCCCTCGCCGACAAAGGGATAACGCTGCCGGCCTTCCGTAACAAATCTGGTTTCTGTTCGATAACTTTAGTAATGTTTGACTGATTCCAATGAAATTTTATATGAAGGTACAAGGTATCAAAATACCGGCCATTTGTACCCGGCGAGGGGATGCTATGCTTTGCGTTAGACTTGTTATTACTTATTTCTACCTTTACCAATATTCAAAGTCATGAGATTCATACTTTCACTGACATCAGTATTATCAGCATCACCAACATCATTTCAGCCATTTTATCATCACCACCATTTCCATTAGTTATATTCAGGATATCATCAGCTTCATCATCATTTACTGTAGGCATGATTTTGACATCAGCAACATCATTATCATCTTGTTACCAGTTATTTATTAACTACAATTATCATTATAAGCTCCTCTGTCATTTCAGTCATGATTTCATCATCACTACAATTTCATGATTATAATTTTTTTGAAGCAACTTTCTTTCCAGCTGCAGTGTACTACTCTTATATCTTCAGTCTTTCTTGTATGTCCAATTTTGATTGAAAATTTTTTTTCCCCCCTTGTTTTGAAATTTGTTTAGAATTTAGATAAACTGTGCGAGCTAACCCAATACTTGAGGACACATCATCAATACTGTGTTTGGTGTGGCACTGCATTCAATGGTAAGTGATGTTATTTTTCTTTTGCAATCGTAGCATGCAAGACAAAATGTTATGCTTTGTACAAAATAAACACTCTTTATTATATGACTGCTCATTTGGAAAAGTTCACAGCACATGTAAATTTCTTTCTTTTTTCCCTATTTTAAGAATTGTGTACATGTATTTGAGAAATCATGAGTTTGATTTCATACAAGACTTGGTCATTACAATAAATAAATGTCACATAAAAGGCTTTCTTAAATAACAAATTAAACAAATTTAAAAGATTTATTATCTACTAAATTTGCTCAGGTAATGATTGTACAACTTTTCTCGTTGGGATAGTAAAAACGTTTTTTTGACCAGTCATTATTTTGATGTAGAATTAATTGGGAAAGAAATAGTTAATATACAACTTCCAGACATTAATATTCACCCTCACATTTTCTTTAGTTTTATATTCCTTTGTGTGTCATTACATTCAAGTAACAAGTCTTTGAACACATGCAATATTGTATCTTATATTTATCTTATATTTTAATTATGTACACAGCACATCTCTTGTTCTTAACCTCTCATCAACAGATGACAAAGATTTGGAAGAGAACTGCCCAGGAAACAATGCTGATGTACACAGATAACACAGAATGGACACCATCCATCAATTCTATTTATTACGTATGCCCTGGTCCAGTGTTTGCTTATTTCTACTGTCACTGCACTTTTACAACCAGTGATAGAATATTGACAGCTGTTGGAAGCTTCTGAAAGACAAACATGTGGCAGATGATTGGGATGCTGACTTGAATGAAGCCAGTAGGATAATTTATGCATGTATGTACATGCCTAGACAATATACAGTCAAATCTGCTTTCGTGACCAACTGTCTACAAAGACAACCTGTCTACAAAGGCCACATTTGTTGTTTCCCTTGAAAATGATTTCTCATTGAATCATGTACTAAAGGAACCTGTCTACAAAGACCACCTGTCTACAAAGGCTACTTTTTGTGTTTCCCTTGGGCGATTGCTATAGATCGGTTTGACTGTATTACCAAGGCTAAACACAATCTGGGGTTTGGTATGTGATTGACCCCTGATATTTCTTCTGGAACTTCTGAAATGTTAAAAAGTGCCTGGTGATAATTCTGCTCGGGATTCCAAGAGTGCAACTTTCTGTGAAGCCCTCAATGTATAGAACCAAAGCAAGGAATCAATTGTAAAATTATATGCATGATTGATGTAGGTAGTTTGATGCATAATGGTCATTGAACACAGATGAAGAAAAAAAAAACAAGTACCGGTATATGTAAATTGACAGGAAAGATTTAATCTTTTCACAAAATTATTTATATATCTTTTCTTTTTTACAAAATATTTGGGGTAAACATTGTAAGCATGTAAAAGCAGACCATTTTCTAGATACTTAACAAAAATGTAATAGCAATACATAATTTTCAATTTACATGCAGGGTATCATGGTATGGTTATCTCGTGTACTTTGAAGGGGAGTATCCCTTTTGCCTGCCTAAATAGTCCCCACCTGAATTATGGAGGGATCAAGAAAATTACATAGGTACTAAACACCATAGATAAACAACAACTGACTAGCAAAATTACATTGTTGATTACAAGTTATAACAGTGTTCTTTACAATGGGGTCCAACCATGTGGTGATATTTGTATTGATTCAATGTCATATGTACCCTCAGAATACATGCCACATATATCGTGGCTCCTTAACCCTATTTAGCCCGGGCTATTTTGAAACTGCATAGCCCGGGGGGGGGGGGCTTCTCAGGCCCCCCCCCCTATGATCTCGGCCGTGAAACGCCCGATCGCCGCGAAAATTTGCATACATGTCAAGTGAAGTGTATAGAATACTATGGTAATTTCAATTTTTTTGAAAAATTCACTCATTTGCATATTTATGGTAATTTATGCAAATAAGGTCATTAAATTCACATTTTTGCCCATAAATCAGACATTATTCATATTTAAGCATTCTTTCTCACTACATATATTTGTTAGACCATTTGGAATAATAATACAACACAAAAATTTGAAAAACCAGGGTTATTCCTTATGTTATCTATTGTTTTGATAATTTCTTATGTATTTCTTTGTTTTTTTAACTTATGTATTTCATTGTTTTTGTTGTTTTATTTCATTTCCAACTATAATTCAACTATTTTGACCCCAAAATAAACACCTAAAATCTAAACAAGACCAAATAACCAATGTTTTACCTCTTTATTTGAAAAATGAGATTTCCATATGTTTTGTACACAAATCACAAAAATTAGCGATTTTCGGGCTGACATGCGAAGACAAAAGGACACGTGACTTTGTAATGGTAGGTCCGATTTTCGAAAAAATTCTTTCAAAAGTTGCGCAAGACTCGAAAGAAAAAAGTCACAAAATTTCAGTGCAAGATTTTCTTGCGTTAAAATATTATCGCGAAAAATGTCGCTAAATAGGGTTAAGTAAAACGGGCTGACCAACAGAGTTCAATAATTGATGTTAGGTATCAAAATCATAGATTGTGTAACAAAAGCAATCAGACCACTTTTTGAAGAAAACATGATTCCAGCACTTAGTTTGACCTAATGACCTTTCTGTTTTCAAACGTGCATTAATTAACATAATTCACCTCATACATGTCATGAAATTTGTAAATTGTCTCATGATTGCCAAACATGGCTTAAATTCATATATACCGGTACATGTATATGTTCATGTACACACATGACAATGGGCTGACATCATCTCTCTGGTGTATACTGATTTGAAACTTCCCTTGGTTCAAGTCCTTGAAGCTCTCGAAACCTTCGCTGCTGGATCGTCATTTTCGCACGGTTATATCTGCAGTAGGTGCTGAAAAATATGAAAAAAGTAACCTACCTTAATGTTGGAGAGAACTCAAATAAATGATTTTAATTGTATTGAATTTTATTTGGAAATTAGTTTGATTGTCTTTCTTTGTGCTTTAAAAAAATAATCAACATTGTACACTGTACAGGATATACAAATGTATAATATATTGTGTATTTATAGAAGTAGGCAGTTTAGATCGGTTCTTAGAGTCACTGAGACCAGCACTATGGATATTGCACGTCCTGATATAAAAATATGTTTAGATACATACAATAGAGCCATTATATGCATTTATTTATCTTTGTGGGGAATTTTGAACTCACCTTCCTGCCTGTAATAATTTGGACAAATCATCTGTCATTTTATTTGAAATATTGAATAGTACCTATAATTATAAATGTTATTTTGGATAACCTCATCATCATTATCCATAAAATAAGAACACTGTATACCGGTATGTACATGTAGGCCTTTACATCCATACATATACGTGTCCCAGATTTTCAGTAAACAGCTGTCCATTGAATAAGATTTTGATTGATATGGTTTATTGATTAAAAAACATTCAAATAGCAGACAGAGGCTGAAACAAATTGAATTTACAAAAGATACATACAAAAGCATAACATATAAATATAAATGGCAATTCACAATAAATAATCAAGGATATGATCAAAGAAAAGAAAGAGAAACAAGAGAAGGGATTGAAACGGATGACTAGCAGACCTGCCAACCAGTACGATTTAGTCGTATTTAGTACGATTTTTAGAAGCAAATACGACCGTACGATTTTCTTTAATAAAATACGATTTTCAAAAAAAAAAAAAAAAAAACGATTTTTTTTTTTTTTTTTTTTTTTTAATTTTTTTAAATTGATATTTTGTGGGTGCGTCCGCCATTTTCAATGGCAAAATGTCCATTCTGTCCTGTAAAGTATCTTACAAGCATCTCACATCGGCAATTTGGGGATGTTCATTGGTTTATCGAACACATGCATATTCAACCAATGATCAATAAAAAAAATTCTTCCTGTAGGTGAAAACTGTAAGAGGCATTGATCCGCGTAACAATCCGTGTTTATTTTCAAGAATACAACTTTTGTCAGTAAAATACAACTTTTGTCAGTAAAATACAACTTTTGGGACTAAAGAATACAGTTTTTGAACTCCAGAGGTTGGCAGGTCTGGACTAGAGGATAATTGAAGGAGAACGATCACGTAACAGAAGGCAATAAGGTAATGTAATAGAAGATTAGAAGGACTGGTAAGACAATAACAGAGAAAGAGAGAGAGAGAGAGAGCGTAGAGAAATGAGAAAGAGAAGCTGGAGAGGAGACTACACAATAAAAGGGACAGATAAATAGGCTGAAAAGGAGAACTAGAAAAATAATCGGATAAAGTGTTAATAAACTATGAGACTTAAAAATTACAAATATAATACCGTAAATGCAGCATAATTTTTGAGACCAACTACAACCGACTATAAAATGGAACAATGAATTCCAGAGCACAAACAGCAATGTCATTGATATATTCATTATAGATATTTTAATATAAAAAAGCTTTCACAGATACAATACAATTTTTCTTAATGTTACTAAAATGTCGAGCATAGGAAACGGGTGAAAACTTACAAAGAACTCAAGGTGACGGCCACCAAGGAAAGGATACCCATATCTGTTGAGCGCTTCACTCGACCTATATTCATGAAATTACAAAAATAAGTAATCATACCAACCAGTGGGAAAAAGGAATTAATAACAAGCTTAAGGAACTATCCTTGCTAGGCACTTTAAAAGTTGTCAGTGCACAAATAAGGATAGCAGCAAATGATTAAAGAAGTAATTTTGGTGATATCTACAAGTACGTGTACAAAAGGTCCCCACACTGATGATAGAATTAGAACCTTCTGTTGGCTGGATATGTAAAATGGCAGTTCATTACCCAAAAAGATAAACATAGGCAAAGTCTCATGAATGACAAAAGGATTAATAGCTGCCTAACTACTAAGGGTCTTTCAGATATTTTGTCCACTATTTGCAAGCATTAACAGTGATAACACTAATTTTGGGAGAACCATCACTAGAATAAAATCTTATCTCTCCAATCATGATATTGAGATCTGAAATTTCAGTCAAATTGAATTTATAAATTCACATTTTTCACATTATATGCATATTGAAAGGGCTTGTGAGACATAAAATACAAACATTTTGAAAGTATTGCAATTAAAAAATATTGTTATCATGATGGAAAAATAAGATTACAATTACTGCAAGTTCTGAAATACGTTTCCTAAAGCTAGTTGGTTCTTTGTAAAAAGATACTTTTCTTTGATAAAAATGAGTGATCTAAATCCAAGCCTATTTATTTTTAACCTTATAACTTACTTGTAAGGAGAAATGTAACCAGTCCAACACTAAAGCCTCCTCCTACGCCATACAGGAGGGCAGTCCTCATGCAAGGTACTCCGTGGATCTCTCCAGTTACACGAGACAACAAAGATTCCTGAAGAAAAAAATAATAAGTAGGGGTAACTTAGTAAAATTGCTCACAGTAACATCAACTTAAATGATGATGATGGATGATGGCTTCTTGTATATTGTATAGCAACAGTGCCCACCTCTGATGGGAGCTCATGGCGTTTGCTCTACAATATCTCATAAACTCAACATTCTTGGTCCATGCTTAAAATTAAGATTATTTGTCATTGGTCTTTGTTAGCATTAGTATTATTCTTGAGATGATGTCTTAGCTGGGAAAAGGAATGTCTGTAGGGCTGACATAATAATGTTAACATAGATTCAAGGCTCCTGATGGATGGCCGAATGCATTTCCACAGCTTAGGTCCAGAGAAGGTTCTGTCATCCCAAGTTGTGCAACTGTGAGTATCTGTCAGGATGGACAATGCTTCATCACGAGCTCCGAGATGAAACCAATATTGACCCAGTCCCACATAAGGATAGCTCCGTGCACCATGAAAACAAGCACAGGAACTTCAATATGTATAGATATAGATCTGTGTTAAAGGGATTGGGTAACTTTGTCTCAGATTCTGAAACAAAATCCTGGATTTAGCTCATGCTGCAATGATAGTTATAAACCACAGGTGGTCACAGCTAATGATTGGCACACACACACACATGCAATACATAAACACCTGCAATTTTGCAAAAACAAACAAGCAAACAACAAAATCAGTAGAAAAAAAAAATCAGGTTTACTTTTTTAGTACCATTTCTAGGGCTTGCATTTTTCTGCTATGTTGCTAACCTTCATTACATACTCTAGTGACAAATGAGGCAAAGTGGTTTACCTTTCTCTTCTTTGAAGAATTACAGTGTAGTTCAGAGACCAATCTGATTTAAAGTTTCTGCCTTCATCAAAAACTTTTTTTTCTTTTCGCAGGTCTTGAAGTCGATGCCATGTTGGTTGTTATTAAAAACAAAATCAAGGACACAGCATAAAGAATATCCAAACTTTATTAGTTGTACACTGTACATCTCATTGAACGTGGTGTAAAGGGAAGGGGACTATCCAGCTTATGATTAAGATTCATGAAGAAAAAATTCAATGGCCAGAGAAAAGGGTTGTAATTGTTTCAAGACAAGTATTTCATAACACTACAGAGTATTGGGGAAAACGAGTATGGCAAAACTGGTCACTCAAAGATTTTTACTACATTTTTGAGGCACTTCTTGATCACTTTGAAGTTCAATTTTTTAGGGCTTCAATGTTCAATATTACACCATATCACAGACACTGATAACAGCCGTGCATCTCAGATTTAACATTGTTAAACAATGCCTTTAATATCAGCTACAGTCAACCACTTTTCTTCAGTTGCACAAATTTAGCATATTGTCTGGCGTAGTCTAGATCGAGCTGGTAGATCCAACTACCTCTAAACTTGTGAACCAAGAATAAAAAGAGGTCAACTACAAAATTCACACAGGACCACATACTCGGACGTTTCTTTAATGATTAGGCTTGCAAGTGAAATTAACCCTTGATCAATTGTTGCTGGAGTACGTGTCGTAGAATTGGTGACTAAACATTATTAACTTACCAATGCTTAATAATTAAGTCAAGAAGAAGTAATTGAGCTCCTGATACTGATCTAGATCTCTCACACTCGCTCACATGACTCAGTCACAGACACAGACAGAGGTGTGAAAACAATAATCAAATCTAGACCTAGCCTACTTTAAATAAAAGTCTGGTGTATGACACTGAAAATGACCTCTTACTTGTGCGTACTGCGAGAGACAAAAACAAACACAAACACAAAATTAGGACCTCAGCTCCGTCCCCCCCCCCCCCTCCCCCCAAAAAAAATACCTTGACTGGAATTAAAAGTCTAACATAAAAATACATTGATGGGACCAGGTACAAAATAGAATTTTAATCGAGTTGAGCTCTCCGTGTTATCCCGGTTTACTAACAATATAATGTTCATAATTTGATACTCACATTTTTGCTTTCGTCCTCATCGATTCCAGCCATGATGCAAAGATACAATTTCTTAAACAAAGTAAGAATTGGGACGCTTTTAAGGACTGAAATGTAGCCGAAAAGTTGCGTAATCTGACTACATAGAGTGTCGCAAAACAAACAAATTGAAAAACAAATGTTACATAATTCACAACTTTGTCATCATCAAGCTGTGCTCCCAATGGGGGTGCGGGGGGGGGGGGGGGGGTCGGGAGCTAGGCCATGGGGACACTGTGCCCCACTTTTTAAGTGCCCCAAAGTGCTCCTTTTCCTTGTGATAATTACCCATTTAGTATTTTGTTAAGAGCGCCGACCGGTCTCCCCCTTCTGATAAATGCCCCCATCAAAATATGATAGGTGCCTCTTTTTCGACAAAATACCCCTTTTCCTTTATACTAATGCAATTTTCCATTTTTAAAAGTGCCTTTGTTCATCGCTGGTGAGTGCCCTATTCACCTCTGATAATTGCCCTTTTTACTTTGACACGTTTTTTTCTATGCTAATAAGTGCCCTTTTCCATTCTGATAAGGGCCCCCTTTTCCTTTCTCTATAACATATTTCCCTAATTCAAAGGGACTTTTATCTTTTTTGGGAGATGCCCACCCCCCCCCCCCCTGGCGCTCAAGGGAGGGGGGGGGGGTGCCATTTTTCAAATTTTCGAGGGCAAAAAAAAAAAAAAAATTTGCTCACTACCCCCCCCCCCCCCGGCCGCCGCGATTTCCAATCTTTTGGAAGCAAAAAGAAAAAATTGGGCCCCCACCCCTAAGAAATCCTGGACCCGCGCCTGAGCACAATGTAGGGTATATATATCAATGTATACAAATATCGCTTTGAGGTTTCCCTTCGTAGTTGCCCCTTTTGGGCCCCGAAAATGCATTTTGTTGTTGTTGTTTTGTTCCCCCACTTTGGAAAACGCTTTCGCCGCCCTTGCTTAAATATATATATTATCCATATTATGCTTACGGTCCGGAGAGTTTTTTTTAAACAGTTTTTTATAATATTTTAATGCAATATTTCACTAATCTTTTAAGAGTTATAGTTAGACATATTGTTAGCCACATTTCTATAATGGTGGTTAGTGCTTTTTGATGCATACTTCTCATACAATTCAAAGGCAAAAGAGAAGGCTTCAGTCTTTTTAAGCGTCCGGTCACAAACTCCCCATCATATATTATATACAAATTCAAAAAGATACACAAAATATATGGTTTTAATTTCACAAGCGTTCGATTTATTCTCATCACGGTGGATTGAGCGTTTCACGGATTTACAATGTTATATAATAGAGGCCTACAAAATAGTAGGCCGGTTGGATTCAAATGAGCATCAGGATTAGTAAGGTGTCCTATGGTTTTTGTAGGCTAGTATTAAGAAAACCCCACGCTTAACATTGGAAAATCAACTACGTTTAAAAAACAATACACGAAGGCTTTCATTGAAATAAAATAAAATAATAATTATTCAGCGTTTGACTATTTTTTAGCATACTAATTGTTGAACGTCGTTAATTAGTGCTAGAAAAGTAGTATTTAATGGAAACTATTATGTTTACAGATAAACGTAATTCTTGAGTGACCGTGCGTGTCTCTCTGCTAAAAAATCGATCTCGTGATTAACATGAATTTGTTATGCCTGGTGGATGTAAATAGATTCAATCATTATAACAATTATATTCACATAATGATATTTACATAATAATGATATGCACAATTGAAATTAATTGAATGGCCATTATTCATTATGAAGTGGTGACTTTCCTATTTGATAAGCAACCCCCCCCCCCCCTGCATACTCGTTATCATCATGAAGGGGTGTACTGAACGAGAGAGAAAAAACACTAATTCATTTCGACACTCACCTCTCTCTTCTTGTTTGTTCTCTAGCTGTCTCTCTTTATTTCTAAATACTCTCTCTTTCTCTTTCCATACTACTTCTCTCTATGTATGAGACTGCTGCCTTTCCAAGGGTAAAGGACGTGCTTCATGAATCGTGACCATCAGTTTTGATTGTCTATTTTTTCTTATATTAAAAAATATTCATGAACGCTTTCATCAGACAATTATATTCAAAAAACATCTTGACTGCACCAGATCTACATGACGGGTATTCAGATTATGAGAAATTATATCTCTCACGTATTGATTCTGGGCAGCCATTGGCAATTTCTTCTATCGAATAGGAACTAAAGATTAGTTTTATACTTTGAAGCAAAGAATTGTAGCATAAAATTATTAACTACGCTGATAATGCACGGAGAAGTGTATAGAAAGGAGCTTATATCAAAAATTCACATATCCGCTCCTATAATTATGATGAAAAATTCGCATATTTACTGTAGTCATAAGCGTACGACGAGGGCAATTCCGGCTGCCCCCCCCCCGAAAATGTTGACAGTTCCAGTTTTCGAGCAACTATCACCTGATATTCGACCAGTGACATGCCCGAGTATCATTTGCGGCCAGCAAGATGCCTGAATAAACTATCTTTTGATTTCTTTCTAAATGTTATCTAAATTCACTATCTTAGATATTTAAGCTAGTGAATTTAGAAAGAAATCAAATCGTACATTTTGCCTGCTCGCTACGTTCGCTCGCGATATCTAAAAATAGGATGATTCTTGGCAGCCTGGTGCTCGAAAATTCTCATTTCGGGCAGCGAGTATTGTGATTACAAACTACTTTGAATATGTCTTTTTGTTTTCCCTCGCTCGTTTCTCTCACTTGTAGTTATGAAGACATTTTTGGGCGGGGGAGGGGGGGGGGGGGGGGGATGCGCAAATCATTGCTTGACCGAAATACGCCACTATTCACAGGAGTTTGTGTTTTTAGTAGCTTGGCTTGAATATGTTGTGTATAATATTACCCCCACCCTCATTTTGCTTTCCATTATACCAATCGTGTGCGATGCAAGCACAGGCATACATGTGTGTCTTTACATTTGTATAGTATAGTATAGTTTCAAACCCCTTTCCATGCTCTTCATCGGCTCAGTCATTATTTTCATTCTTAGCCCTAGTCACGTATATTGCCAACCAAATCCCCCCTTTTCGGCATTTTCTACGTATCATAAAATAAACAATTTCCTATTATTCTGGAGTCATGTAACCAAAGAGAAATTTATCTGCGACATAGCGTTTTGAGAATCGTTCAATTTGGGAGAGGCTGAGCTGGGAAAGATAGTGCTTCATAACGTTGACATTGACGTCGACATCAGAATCATCCAGTTGAACTTCTTTCAGATTTCCATCCAAGCCATATTTCCTCATGATAAGTTTGGCATCTTCATGGAATGTTTCATACTTTCCAACAAAGTCATAGTCGACTCCACAAAGATGACAAAGACGATACATCTCTCTCCAACTGTCCTCACCCTTCCCTAACAACTTGTTCAAAGAACTAGAAACATAGTCTATAAATTCTGGGAAAGAAACGGAATGGTTTGAAGATCCATTTGCTAAATCAAGTTTTTCTCGTCTGATTTTCGAAGTGTAGAGCCGTCGTATTTCTTTCAACAATCTATCATCCACTGAGGATTGCCCTCTTTCTTCAAAAATTGTCATAAACGCGGAAAGCAGCCTGTAGTATGGGTTCCTTGTGAATATAAAAGATGAATATTCCTGTAATATCAATCTTACATCCTCTGTTGAATATTGGCTCAATAGACGAGGTCTTCCCGAATCCTTCTTACGTAGATTCTCCACCACAGAGTAGTTGTGGGTGCTACCTTCGTGCGATCCGATGACACTTTTCAGTGTGTTGCAGCCAGCGTGTGGTATGCAACAATAAAACAACTTCTGCTTTTCCATCACGATGAAATGGTCGAGGGTGGACACTTGTTGACGAGTGAGATGGTTGTACAAACGATATGTAGGTTGCATCCTCATAGCCTTGCATCCGTGGGTAATAGTCTGCTTTCGATCTTTCTATTAGATTTGAAAGAAGAAAAAAAAAGCCTTAAAAACAACTTCCGAACAAATGAGTGTGTATAGTCAGTAGTGAATTGCGTTTCTTCTGTTCAATCGAAATCTTTTATTGTGTTTCTTTAAGCTATAGAAGTAGGGTTTCTGTTGTATATATAACAATTCATTTCGTTATTTCGTCACTTGTCACTTGTCTCTGATGTTATGAATAAAAGTATACTAAAACCAAATTATAGAAGGGAAAAATGATCGAACTCATAATACCCATGCAGAAAAATTATGTTTATCTTCATGAACATTAATCATGAATACCGCAATAACATACACATAACATAATAACATACAGATTTTGTCGTCAAATGCCGTCAGTTGTTAATGGAAGAGGAAAGTTACAAGTCTTATAGTAACCGACGCCGGTTGAAATAAACAACTAAATGACATATAATAATGGCATATATAACATCATCCCCGCATTAACATTAAACAAAAATGTATTCATTCATAAATCTCACTTCTTTTGCATTGTCACTCTCTATAAGGGACAATACTTTGTTGCTTGATTCCAACTTGGTTTCACGATTCATGTTCCTCATTTCTCCAAAGCGTCCACTCAATATGTGATCTAGTTAAAAGAGGAACATTAGAAAAAATATTTCAGTAAGCCTCACTCAAACAGTAGGGTATCAAGAGATTGATAAACAGGTGTCGAAATCCGTATACGATCACCGGAGGTATATAATGTACCTGGACATTCTTTAGACCCATTGCAAAATGTATTTGTCTTTAGGCTTTAAACGGGGGCGTACGGTGGCTTCCCCCTTGTTGGATGTGCAACTGATGAGAATTAAATTAAGTAAAATGTTGTAAGTATCCGTAATGTGATTCGAATTTGTAAACAACAATAAAGAGAAGCTGTATATACCTGAGTATACATACGAGATAATTATAGCTGTCCCGAGCAACATCAATCCCAAAACGAACAGTGATCGTATTATAGACATGATTTGTATGGAGAAGAGTTTTTACAGCAGAAAGTCCCAATTTAATAAACACACACAATGAATCGTTCAACATCCAACTGCCTATGAAGACTCTTTTTTGCCTTGTTGATAAGAGTGTGCAAAGAGAGAAAATGGGAATATTAACTTAAACGACGATATGGTACAGCTGAACAAACAAAAATGTGGATCTATAAATTTAGCTAGACAAGTTTGCAATGATTTGATTGACATAACCCAGTATACATCAGGGAAGGGCTGATCAAACATTAGAAAGTATTTTCTTTCATACCATGTCCATGACTAAAACAAATCACAATAGATTTCAGAAAATCAAACCATAGGCATATTATGTTCATGTATCTATGTTTTCAACTTTTACTTATACGTTGACTGGCCTTTGTAGACCAGTATATTGCTAAGTGTTTTACTTAAAATTGTAATAGGTCTGAAGGAATGATAAAATACATTACAGAATTATATCGATTAGCTAAAATCCAGACTAAATTATTGTTTACATTGAATACCAACAGGTGTTAATCTACAATGTAAATATGTGCGATGTCACTTACTCAAACTCTAAAAAGTAAAGTCTCGTACGTGATTCGAATGACATTTTGATGAGTATTTTTCTTTAATGAGTATTTTGATTGCCATCATATTCCGAATAAAATTGCCTTCATCAATCAGAATTAAATATCGACCTTTTATTTGCCAGGCGTGTCGCCTGGCACAAGAACCAGGCACTAATTAACAACAAAAAATAATGATTGAATAGTGCATTACAAAATATTTGCTGGACATCCCATTTCTGTCTGCTATCTCTTATAATACCGGTAAAGGTTTTATATGGGTAAGTTTAAAGCATTTGGTAATGCCAGGGAGATGAGACTATGTCTCGCCTCCCTGGGAATACTATTGCTACAATGTGGAACATTAAGGATGTCATCGGATGTCATTGGGGTAAGAACAAAATCAACATCACCACCAAGTAGCATAATGCAGGGGCGGCGAAGCGTCTTCCAAAATAGGGGGCGGAGCACCAACAAAAAGGGGCACCTATAAAGGGAAGCATCGAAAACACAAACATCATTTTTAGACATTAGTATATACCCCTGCATCGTCATGATTGTGATTACACTACCAAGCAGAGATGACATCAATATTTGTTTCTTTCTTTCCGTGGTACAAGATACTGCTTAAGCAACATACTTCGCAGTTCGGTGTGATTGTCTGAATATTAATTTTCGAGTGAGTGAAGCAAGCGAGCAAAAATTCAAAGAATTGTGAGGACCTATAGTTTGGAAAATTACATCTTATAAAAAAAGACAAAAAACAAACCCTGATGAAGAAAGACTGAAAAGTTCTTTTACGAGTAACATAATTATCACATCTATAAAGGCGAGCGAGCTAAAGAAAACTAAAGAAAACGGGGCTCAAATTCGCCTAGAATTAGGTGCATGTTGTGGAGAAATGAAAAGTAAGCACTTACCAGAAGGGAAAAGAAAAGTTAGTAGAAAAGAAAAGGTGCTCGTGTCAATGTAAAAAGGACAATTATCAGAGCTGAAAATGGCACTTCTTGCACCTGAAAATGGACTCTCAACAACGATGAAAAAGGGTCCTTGTGAGAAAGAAAGTAGGAATTTGTTGAAGGAAAAAAGCGCCTATCAGATTTAAATAGGGAATTTATCGATTGATTGATTGATTTTTATTCGACAAGCTTCCAACATAGTTACAACAATATACAATAATAACAGATCAAAAATAAGTCAGCTTGAACAGGATAACCCACGAAAGCTCGAGAGCTTATTTCCAGTGGGGTCCCTTACAGACATGTATAAAATTAATAAGTTAAAATAGTAATATTTACAGACAGATAAGAAAATTAAAAGAACTACTTATTAAAGATAATAATAATAATAACAACATTAAACTGATGATAGAAATGATATTAAGTACAAGAAGAAAAAGAAGAAGGAGAAGGAGAAAAAGAGGAGAAGGAAGAAGAGGAAAATAATGATGAATTTGTAGAATTTCTATAACGTACGAAAACATAAGTATATACAACATGAAAAAGTATGAACCGACAGAAGAATAAAAGTTTCAATCATATAACATGTCATTCACTTCTCTTCTCTGACAGTCAAGTATTAGGTATTCCTTTAATTTCCTCTTAAAATGATCATAGTTTCCTATTTCTTTTACACCATTGGGAAGGGAATTCCAATGTCTTATGGCATTGTAATAAAACGAATTTCCAATACTACCTAATCTTTCTGGTAAGTTAAAGTTGAATCGTCTATTTCTTGTATTATAATCATGTACGTCAGTAACAAGATCGAAGTTGGATCGAATATAATGATTCGACCTAGCGTGATATATTTTATGCACGTGATGCAATACGAGTTGTTTTGATCTTTGGTCGACTTCAAGAAAACCAGCTTTAGAAAGTTCGATGTAGCCAACATGAGTTCTTGGACCAGAACAGTTGATAAATCTCACCATTTTGTTCTGTATAATTTTCAACTTCTTTTGATCTGATTTGTTTATGTTACTATACCATGCAGGGTTAGCATAGTCAAATAAACATTGAATAAGAGCAAAACAGAGTGTACGTCTTGCTTTTAAATCCATACAACTTTGATATCTGTACACAAATTTCAGACGAGAATTTGCTTTTTTTACAACTGATTCTACTAAAGATGAAAATGAAATTGCGCTAGCCAACTCAATATTTCACAGACTCTTTTCTCTTGATTGCTTGATTATTGTGTGTTACTTTGAATTCAAATGACTTTTTAGAACTACTTTAAGAACAAAATAAAATGCTTTCTGTTTTTCCCAAGTGTAACGAAAGCTTATTTTCAGTCATCCAATCGACACACGTAGACAGCTGTTCACTGAGCTTTTCCTCAATATATTTAGGATCAGGATTTGAATAGAGTAGTACGCTGTCATCTGCGTACAATAATAGTTTGAAGTCTTTTATACAAATACACACAGGGGCGTACGCAGGGGGGGGGGGGGGGGGACATGTGGCGTCTTGAGGGGTATCTTTTAGGTGCTTAAAGTAGGCTGAAAATAATGTTAGGGCTGTTTAATAGAAGGGTGAGTTTTCAGCACTGCAGGTGTGAATTTGTGCATGCTGTTTGTCTGGTTTTTTGACCCCCCCCCTTTGGTTTTTTTTATTTTTTTTTTATTTTTTTATTTAAAAACTGAAAAAAAAAAAAAAAAAAAAATTATACCCACGGCTAACCTAAATAAGGTGACCTTACCTCCCCCCCAACGACCAAAAATGTCAAATTATGAAATTTCGAGACCAAAAAAAAAAAAAAAGGTGTGAATTTGTGCATGCTGTTTGTCTGGTTTTTTGACCCCCCCCTTTGGTTTTTTTTTTTTTTTTTTTTTATTTTATTTAAAAACTGAAAAAAAAAAAAAAAAAAAATTATACCCACGGCTAACCTAAATAAGGTGACCTTACCTCCCCCCCAACGACCAAAAATGTCAAATTATGAAATTTCGAGACCAAAAAAAAAAAAAAATGTGTCCGCTTACCCCCCCCCCCCCCCCCCCCCCACTGAGCGACTTTTCGGCTGGCTGAGTCGTTGCGATTTTTTTTGACCTCCAAAAAAAAAAAAAAAAAGTGTCCGCTTACCCCCCCCCCCCCCCCCCCCCCCCCCCCCCCCCCCCCCCCCACTGAGCGACTTCGGCCGGCGCGATTTTCAAATTTTCGGGAGCAAAATATTTTAAAACCCCCCCCCCCTTGAAAAAATCCTGCGTACGCCCCTGAATACACATATCATTTATATAACTTGAAAATAGAATTGGGCCTAAAATGCTTCCCTGAGGAACACCGCATGTTATAGGCATAAGTTTGGAACGAATATCATGAATGGCCATTACTTGGTGCCGATTAGATAAGTAGGATCTGAACCAATCTAAACTTGCCTTATCAAAACCCATTAGTTGTAACTTCTTCAATAAGACGCAATGATTAACTGTATCAAAAGCTTTTTGCAGATAAAAAAAAAAAGCTTTTGATACAGTTAATCATTGCGTCTTATTAAAAGGGACATTTTGAAAAGGGGAGGGGCTCATACAAAAAAAGAATAGGGGCACTTATCCGAAGGAAATAAAGCACTTATTAAAAAGGAAAAGGGGTTTCAAGGTAAAGTAAAAAAAAAAAAGGGGCAAAAATATCAGAGGTGAAAAGGGGAATTTCTCGCACCTGAAAAGAGGTACAAAGAGAGGAAGGACAGTTATTAGGAAGGAAAAGGGGCACTTGTCCTATATAAAGAGGGGCACTTTGGGGTACCTGAAAAAGAAAAAAAAATTGTAAATCACTAGTATCGAATTAGAAATAAACCACGTTTGAATTTGATTTGGGAGTCAACTGCCCCCATCAGTACGCCAGTTTGGGGGGGGGGGGGCGAAGGAGTATAGTGGTCGAGCGTCAGAATATGATTATTTGTTTGTATTCATTGATCAAAACTGCAATTCTTTTACGACATAACATAGTTTAATCAAAACTGCATCATAATTATAACAAAGCTTTTTTATCATTTGATACTGAACGAGCATAAATAATTTCACAATGTATAGGACTAAAATATATCACAATCACATAATAGGAAAATATTACCGCACTACACAGTTATTTTACCCCAAAACTAGAACAAGCGTTGCTTTATTCCAGAATCGGACTGAAAAAAAGAAGCAAAAAGCAACATATTATCATACAGATTTGAAATAATGAGTTTTTCTTTTATTAAAGCACAATCTACCCCAAAACCCTCTCCCTTCCTTTTCTTCTCCCTAACTCCTTGGAATTATCCCCCTCCCCCTCGTCCTCCCCTTCCCGGCTCCTCCTCCCTTCTACTTATAAGTCAACCCATCGATAATGATTTTGATGGATTGAAGAAAAATACAAAAATGAATTCTTCCCTCTTCTTCTTCTTCTTCTTCTTCTTCTTCTTTTTCTTCTTCTTTTTCAAATGGTAAATGTTTGCACTTTTCCTTTTGGTTTTGTCTCATTGAAGAAACAGTAATTACCCTAGTTTTTATTTTTCGCTTTTGATGAGAGACGATTTACAACGATTTTTGTTCGTTTATTCGCAGCAAGATCTGCCCTTAAAATCCATCAAACATGGAGATGGGTAAAGCAATCAGTCAAAAGATCAGGGTGAGTGGGAAACTTCAGGTGTTGTGTACTGGAATGACTTGATTTACTTATAAGTTTTAGCCTCGTTTTTTTGTTGAAAACGGAGAATGTCGCATCACCTTCGGTCCTTTCTATTGATGTTTGTGTTGTTTGTGTGTGCTAGTGTGGCTACATACACAGCTGCAGTGCTAGACCGAATTTTTCTGTCTCTTTCGTTCGTTAGCCTCTGATTTGGGTAAGGTCGGCTCTCTCTTTAGAGACAGAACAGCCCTATACGCTGTAGTGGCCGCGCGTTTGTACTAAGATTAAGAAACGTTACACAAAACTTGGCCAAACTTAATCCCTAATTTTGATATTTTACCGGATGCGTATCCGATGCATTTAAAGTAGTGTAAATCACACAAAAATAAAATTTAGAAGAGTTAATGAAATACAACAAGAAATGTGTAGGTTAGTACATAATGAAGACACAAAGAGTGGTCAAATCGGCTGAATTTGCCGTTTTATACACCAAAAATGACATATTACTTACATTTTGCGTCCCAAGGTCTTCCCATTCCTCAGTGGCGCGCTGAACCGTCGCAAATATGCCTTTACTTATTACGCGCTGCGCTGGTGCAAGCCCAGCGGGCGGCAGTCCGCACACACGTACGCGGTATGTGCGTGAAGACTTAGCCTTCGCTACAGACACTTGCTAAATGTACGCGCACGGACGCACGGACAAGGCAGGGTGGATCACTGACCTCTATTATGTGGACGTACCGTACCATCGCCCATTCCCGCGCCCGTGTTAAAAAACTGAAGCGGGTGCGCACTCGCGGTGGCCATTGGAGTGCCGTATCACTTTTAGAAGTGAAACATGGCCGCGAGAGTACCTCTATACGCCGTGCGCTCATTCAGAAGTGCAACATGGCGGCCGCACAGCGTCACTTCTGTTAGCCAATGAAATGTCCGGTGTAACGTTAGAGGTCGGTGGGGTGGATTGATATTAGGCCCCAACTGTTATACCTACTGGTTTAGTGCTGTGGGTCTATTTGAAAATAAAAATAAAATAAAAGAATTTTTGGAATCTAGATCGAGATTTAAATGGGGTCTAGACTAAACAAATTGGAAGACAAAAAACTTGCCTTTGCCCAGAAGTATTTTTTCATTCTACTTTGTCATTTAATTGCCTGTAATTTAAATATTTTAACATTTTTCTTTATATCTCTCACTTTTCCTTCTTTTACCTTCTTCTTTTTTCTATCCTCAGGTGTCAGAGGTACGGTGTCAGAGGTACGGTGTCAAAAAATAATTAAGCATCCCATAATGCAAGTTGTTTGTAAAGTCATGCCTAACTATAAATGAACTATACATATGATCAATTCTGAATGACTTTTACTTTTGAAAACACTGTAATCTCACTGATGAACACTAGTTCTATAGGCCTATATACAAGTAAAGACAATCATCCCAACTATCTCGCCCCCTGGTGGAGCATATCTGCATGCAAGAAACCAAAGGCTTTGACCTTGCAGGTAGAAGCTGCCTGCAGACACAAAACCCCATAGTGCTCCATTTGCCAAAAATATTTTTGGTGGACAGCAGTGTAATTATGGCATTGAATTTCAATCATAGCTACCCGACCCAAATGTATGCATGCATAAAGTTGCAGGTTTAATGTGTATGATTAATTCTTAAAGAATTTCATATTTGGAAGCATTGTAATATCTCACCAGTTTAATGATAATTAACTATATTTACAGTCTTTTTCTTCTTGTTTAGGCCTGTACACCAAGGGTTTTCACATTGCAGGTAGAAGCTAACTGCAATAACTAACTGCAAACTGAGACTCACCAATATAGATATTGTTGGCTGTCAACTGTTTTAAAGTCTGCTGGACTCCACACATCTAGATGCCTGGGCAATGATAGGCTGCTCACAACTTCACAATGTTGCATACAAATTCTTTGAATTGTTTTCAAGAATAACTTTTTTTTCCAGACTCTTTCCACAATGCTTGTCATAACCAATTTGCGAATAATGCAAATTTCTAAGAATATAACACTAGCAATTACAGGTCTTTACATAGTTTTACCGTTATAATCGTTTTTACTTTTGGGCCTTTCAAGTTACACATAGCAGATATCACCGAGATGAATGTCAGTAAAGAATTCTGCAATCGTCATGTAGAACAATTCATTGTTGCCTTGATAGGAGACCTCAAACTCCCCATCCTTCAAGTTGATTACTGTTGCATTGTACCATTGCTCCTTTTCATCTTTCTCCCACTTCTGCGCGAATTCTCTATTAATAATTTGTCCTGGGTCTTTCACATCTGTCAGAAAGTTCTTGTCTGTAGGTTCCGGAATACTCAGGAGAATGTTCTTCAACTCATCAACAGAGCACTTACTTAGGGCATGTTTCCCAATATCTTGTCCAAGTATTTTGGTCCTAAATTGAATCTGTGCCTTCAGCATCCCTGTAGCTCTGGTCTTGGACATGCCATTGACTTTGGTTTCACATTCATCCCGATGTTCAATCACCCCATCTTGCAAGATACTCTCAATAAGTTCTTCTACTTTGTTTCTGGCCTTCTCTGCTTTTTCAGTTAGCTTCTGCTGTTTTTCCCGGACTCGTCTTTTCACCTTCTCTCTGTATGTCACCTTATTCTCCATTTCTCTCTTGCGTTCTTTTGCACCTGCCTTAATGTTATTGCGAATTAGCTCCTTCCTACTTCCCTGTGGCTTGTTTTGGAGCCAGTGCCGTGTGGCATTGGCCTTGAACATTACTTTTGACTCTATTTTACCTATGCCAATATTGGGTGCATGATGTAGGTGCGAGTCCAATTGCGCAAAGTTACGCTCTCCACTTATATTACTGTTGCAGCATGATGCAGCTTGTTCCTTCAAGACCTCTGAAGACTCCCAAAACTGTCCACCCGGCAGCTGGGACCCGAGTTGACGTCTGATCACATCTAAGATTGATGTCAGAATAGCCTTGAGTGGCCCGACCATATCGTCCTCAAATGGTTGAGACAAAAGTGCAGTTAGGACCTCATCTTTAACAGGTGGAGTACCAAATACGGTGCAGTTGTCCCGAAGCATGGACTGCGGCTCCTCCGACCATTTGGTGAGCATATTGGCAGCACTCTCATACAAATTATTCATCTCGAGGATGTTGCCTCCTTCACTGACCACCTCCATCCAGGGTCTGGCTACTAATGCACCAACAAGGCCAAGGCATCGAAGATGGCGGATGTTGTCAATGTTCCATGCATTTACAAATGCCCTGTGCAAGTCATTTGTCGGCTTGTTGACCAATCTGAAATAATCTACAATGGCCTCCCCAATTAGATGCAACCTCCCAGCCGAATAAAACAAAATGTTGAATCTGTTGCCCACCCATCTGGGGATCTGTTGAGGAAATCCTTTCTCTTTCAAAAAAGACCGCAACTCGGTGCTATCTCCACAGCTGTCACTCGTGAAAAGCTTGCTCGCAACTCGAATGAATGCTTGCGCATTACACTCGCCGCCTTTATTGAAAGGCATTTTGCAAGTGCGTTCTTTGTTGACATCTAGTCGTTTCAATGCCTTGTTGGCATCGCGTGCGAATGAATCCAGCGGATGCATGCTACATCGAAACTTGTTCACCTTGATATTTCTCTGCTCCTCCAGTTGTCTGTCGACGGCATCATTCGTTGAGCAACGATCCGTCATGGTATTAGTTACCTCATTTAGGACATGAGGGGACACAGCATCACAAACTCCCTTGATTGACTCAACATATTCCGCTGCTGTCCCTCCAACCTGTTGGGCGAACCCTATCATGAATGTATTGTCTTTTGTGGCGACTTCGACCTCTGCCAGGTGGCCCAGTCTACCTTTAGTGGTTCCATCATATTTCAAGGTAAGTCCTTTCTCGTTTTCTAATGCTTCCCGTAGCTGACTTCTCGATAATTCTTTCATCTCTGACCCCATGCGATGCTGTGTGCTTGCGGAGGGGAGGGGACCAATCTTTCTCCCATGAAGTGTTTCAGTCACTGTTCTTATAGCCTCACTGGTTTGGTGTTCTGGCACACCAACGTCCTATCATGGAGATAGTAGATATACAGAAAACTTTCTTAAGTGGTCAAAAATAACTAGCAATTAGCCTAAATGTAAGTCTTAGAAACATCAGGTGAACATTGTATCAAGTGCTATATAAATTTTATCAGTTATATATCTTGCCTTCCCTCGTCCCTACCCAACAAAAAGGCCAACACAGAGGCGGATCCAGGATTTGAAAAATGGTATGGGGGGGGGGGGGGGGGGTTGCAATGCAGGTATTAAATTTGAAATTTGAAACAGCCAGAAATTTGCTAATATTAACATACTTGGTTTTCAAAAGATAGGGGGGGGGGGATGCACACCTGACCCGTCCCGCCCCTCCCACCCCCCTATATCCGCTACAGCAACATCATTTTTTATTTCAAACTTAAATTAATAATGTAAATAAATTGATAATTTGTAATGTGAAACAGAAACTAAAGTTCTGGGAGAGGTGAAAAATAAATTTGTAAGCTTCCAAATTCTTTTCAGTTCAGTTCACGCCGAATCAATTTACACTATATATACACTTGTTCTTGTAACTAATCTACCTTTCCCATTTGCTTGTAATTACATATTAAGAACTTGCATGTATCCTTAATAAAGCTCAGTAAAAAGGCTGTAATTGCGAAGAATTCAATCACCTTATCAAACCCAAATTACTATTGATAGCAAATTCTTAATATGCTGGTTGGCGCCAACTTAGTAATTGGACACAAAACAAACCTGCAGGTAAAATGAAGCCTCTCGTATGGCGGTATTAAATTGCTTTCCATCTTTGGTTGATACAGGAGCCTTCAATTCAGCGATTTCATTCTCTAGCACAGCTATCTTATCTATCATATAGATGAAGTCTTCATCCGGGCGAGTAGTACGAGGCTTTCGTGGAACACTTGACCGTTGCTTCCTCAATCTCAGGTATTTTTTCCGGTACCTTTCAGCTTTCTTTTTAGCGCTGTCATTGGCCTGTGAAAGTTTTGTTACCTTAGAGCTTGCCATCTTGAATTCATTTTTGAAATGATTGCATCTTGCACTGGTCCTGAAAACTTTCCTGTTAAGGTCTTTAGTCCTTTTGTTGGTGTTGATGATGGCATGGAGATCTTTAACTCGCCGTCTCGCAGCGGTCAGTTTGTTCTGAAGATCTGCAATAGATCTTTCATGTCTTTCCTTGATTTGCTTGACCTTGGCATCATGGCTGACTGCTTCATTGTCAATTACCTGACGGAGGCGGTTGCAGTTTCCACATCCAGACTCGCGCTGACTTGGACTGCTTGCAGCCGTGCCAGGGATGGAAAATTTGTTTTCGAGGAACTGTTCAAGGTTCTCTCTTGCACCGGGTCTTTTGAAATGTTTCTTGAAAGTTGTGTATTTCGCATACAAACGTTCCAGTTGACGCAACAGAGTTCTCTCGTTGGCACCCCATATTCTTGCTATGGGTGAAATTAGACCACGCTCCTTAGTATAGATCTCGAGCATAAACCCATTTACGATATGGACGATGGAGATGTTCTCGAGAATTGTGTCTGGGGCCAGACCTGCCCGTGCTATAAAGCCACTGGCAGCCATTTCCTGTGAAATAAAATACATAAAGGGGGGGAAAGGCAGGGACAATTTATTTTGATAAGCAGATATTAACAGAAAAATATTGTTAGGGGTGACATGACTGGCGTATAAATGAGCCAATATTTTGGGGGGACTGCGCTATATCTACAGAAATTTGTAAGATTTATTTATTTGAATTTTTTTTAGGGGGGCAGCTGTCCACCCCCCACCAGACAAGTTGTACGCCAATTTTTCTTTGTGTCAAGAGAGGCGTGACCTGAAGCCGAGAGTCAATAAAAATGATCATGAAACTTGAATAAAAGATGGGCTGAAACCTGAGCTAATTCCTGTAATAAAGAGAAAAGGATGTGATTGTGGATACACCCCCCCCCCCCCCCCACACCGATATATATTTCACTGTACTCACTCAGGTCTCTCTCAGTCACTGACTCACACTCACACACAGCCCAGGCCAAAATTGACTTTTTTAATTTATTTTCTTAATCAGTATGCATATATAAAAATTAACAATAAACCTCTGATAATAATAAAAAATAATGTTCCTCGTCACATTCAAACGCCCACCAGATTAATAAAATTAAGTATTGAAGACCAACGAGTATGAAAAGACTAGTATCCATATACACGCACTGTGCAATTGCAATGGCGGTCGTACAACACATAAACTCAATAGCGTCTCCGCGGCAGCAACCGCAGAAATCTTTCGCGCGAAACTGCCGGGGATCACATTTTGGCTGAAATTTGCCCTACTTGGTGCACTCATACTGATATGTGGGCGTACCTGGGCTCGGTAAAACTTTCTTCCAAAAAATCCGAAAACAGTTCAATTTTGAAAAAAACAAACTTTGGAGACTGCCAAATTCTGCGCAATATGGATCTAGGATACATACTGACAAAGTTCACTCCGAAAATAGCGAAAACATCGACTTACCGAGGTGAAAAGTCTACAAACTAACGGCGTTATGGAGGTAGGTAGCAGACACCATCGCAATGATCAGAATCCGTAACTACTTCTCATATAATTTATGTTAATTTTATTTCTACAGGACCCGTTCACTTCAGGAAAGAATAATATCAATCCACCCCTTGTCGAAAGCATATGCAACGGGCGAGCTGCCAAAGCTTGAGCACACCGTATGTACAAAACGATGTACGTGCGCAAGGGCCCCCTCTAGTGCCGAATGACGTCCTCTATTTAAAGTCCTAAATTAGCTAAATGCTTAACTACTTCGGTTCCACTTACCAACTTGACTGAAGTATTCCGTTTAATGGTCCATTTTTAGGAAATTATGGGTCAAGATCGACATCCATGAAGGAAATCTTGCAGCCGGGTCTCATTCTTTCTAGTCTACGCCGAAGGCAAAATGATTATAACGGAAAAACTGTGCATGTCATTACGAACTCGTAGCTCGTGCACAGTTTTTCCGTTATAATCATTTGCAAGATTTTCTTCATGCTTCCCAGAAAAAAAATGAAACCGAGAATTATCAATTTTTTATCATAACTTAATCACAATTATAATTAATAAATGACACATATTTGTAAAGCTTAGATCCTCCTCTTTCATTTGATGCAACTCATATGATGCAGATTTCATGCATGAGTCATTAAAATTAATTTGAAGAGAGGGAACCAAAAAATCATTTGGCGGATGGTTTCTGAATTTCAAAGAGGAAATCACATTTCTAGAAAGATCAGTTTCTGCCCTTTCATATGACACCTCAATCAGGAAAAATGAGCTAGGAATAACAAAGTTCTGTTTGTTCAAAGTAATGCTTACATTTCCATTATTTCATTCAACAAATTCAATTTCACCGGCTGCCTGCTGTAGGCCTTGCAACAAACGGAATTGACAAAAAGACTTAACTCTTGTTTTGTTGAAGCCTGCATTGTGGGTTCATACAAGAGGTTATGTTCAGTGGAAAACACTCTGTCCCTCGGATAGGACGTTAAATGTAGGCCCGTGTAGAAAAGAGTCGCTACCTTTACACGTTAAGAACCCTCTGCACTATTCGTATAAGAGTAGGGGGAAACCCCGGTGTAGTGGTCCACCTGCACACACCCCCCAGTATAGTATGATAACACTCTGTAAAGAGGTCTGTACTCAAAAAAGGAAGAGGAAGAGATGAGACGAAAGACCTCATGCTCCCCGCATGCAATCTGGGCGAATTCCTCCACTGAGGTTTCAGAAAGTGACTTTGCAATACCTGATTGTTTTTAATATACATTCTTTACATTGTCTTCATTTCAGGAAGCTATACGAGCTAAACTGATTGACCTGGGAAATTATGTTGGTAAGTGTGTCATGATAAGTAATAATTTGTGTTTGTTGTTTTTATTGTTTTTGTTTGGAGAGGGATTTACATATGTGGTGGTGGTGGTGGTTATTTTACCTGACTGCTAAGAAAGCATAAATGCTTGTAAGAAAGCAACCAGACGGCCGACGGCTATAGGTCCTCCCCGAGGGACCTGGTAATGAGGGTTAATGCCTTACCAAAGGGCACTAGCGCATCGCCTTGGTTTTGAACCTGGGTCACCGGATCACGAGACCACTGCTCTACCGACTGAGCTATCATGCTCAGTCGTACATACATACGGTACACATATAGTCTGTTACATGTAGGCATATCTGTAATGAATCTTCTTACAATTTTTTCATTTTAGAATTATACTTAAGCATTCTGTTAATAAGTCGAAAGGAAATTGTCTATCCTGATAAGTGTGTACTGTGATCCATTTTAGCCAAGTATTCCATCATATACTGACAAAATAATGATGTGTTACTTATTTGTTCATTTTGAGCAAATAATTGATCTTGGAGTTTTTATGGTTTGTTGACACAGATGAAGAGTTACCAGACTATATTATGGTCATGATCGCTAACAAGAAGACAGAAGAACAGATGGAAGATGATCTGGCTCTCTTCTTGGGTACAAACACAGATAAATTCTGTGGATGGTAAGATTCAATGGCGCCCTTTGACTTGTTCTTGTGGTGGGGTATTTATGTTATGTTTGTTAGAATCATTTAGGAATGGTTTGAATAAAATTGTATTGAGTATTGAATCGTTTTTAATAAATTTTGCAATAACACTAGTAGCCCCATTTAGTACACATCTTGTTTTTGTGCACAAATATCAATGGAAACCCTGATACAATTTTTGATCATGAAATTTAATTTCAAATAAAGAAGTTCATAAAAGGTAGGGCAAACTGATATTTGATATGGCTCATATTCTATCGCAGTCTTATGTATGATCCCTGTAGATTTTTTGTTTTCATTTCTTGCTTTTAGAAGAGGAGGTAAAAAGTAAATATATTTCATTCCAGCGAAGAGATTCTACATTTTGTGCATTTATTTTGAAATACATGTAGTCAGTATCTAACCCAAAGAGGGGGGGGGGGGGGGGATATAGGCTACCACTCAAAAGTGTATAATGTTTCTTGCCACATTATTGCCATTTATAATAATAATAATTATTATTATTATTTCTATTTAGGCTCCAAGGTGTCCTCAAGAAACTCCAGGCAGCAAGGGATGAGCAGAAGGAGAGGAAAGAAAAAGGCAAAGACAAAAAGAAAAAGAGTAAGAAGAAAGATGACAAGAAAGAAAAAAGACACCATACTTCAAGTGAAACCAAAGCAGACGACCAGGGAGAAGGAAGCAAATCATCAGCTGGGATGGACACTGTGAAACAGCCAAATGAGACTACTTCATCAACAGAAGTCACCCATATCAGTGATTTAAACCCTGTTGAAAAAGCAAGTCAGAAACCTGCACAGACTGCTTCAAAAGCTAGCACAGAAACAGCTGCTTCATCAGAGTCCGTACCGACAACTTCCTCTTCCCAGCCTGTAATATCCCTCTTCCAAGATACTGATGACTTTTTTGATGAAGAAATTAAGATGAACGAAGCAGCGAAGAAACCAGCTGCTACTGACTCTGTAAAATCTACACAAGCGAAGAGCAAAGGGAAGATCCAGAGTGTTCTATCACAGTCACAGATCTCACCTAAAGAGAAAGCTAAGGAAGTCAAGAAGGTATCCCCCAAAGCGATGACTAGGGAGCATTCTACTCAATTCACAGTTGCGATGGGTGGAGTGAGCTCCAGGATCCAAGCTAGAGATCGTCCAGAGTCTGTTCCAGTTAGAGGATCAGTCAAGTCACGTCTTGGTGCTCCTGCCGTCAAGAGGAAGGCTGAAGTAGAGGAGAGACCAAGGATCCTCACTACTATGTCCACAGTAGTCAGAGTACCAGTAAGTACTCCAATCATAAACATGAATATCTGATACTAGATCTTAATTTTGAAACATTCTAATAATAATCAAAATAGAGAACCATACTTGCTTCTGAGAATGAGAAAATAATCCCTCTGTACTTTGTTACATGTTATATGAGCTAGTCAGAAAAAGAGGATGAACAGTCCCATACATTGTGAGACCTGGGGTGTTTCACAAGGATCCTAAGCCGAACTTAACTCTAAGTTGGACTTAGACATTATGGAGACCATTTGTAGCCTTAAAATAAAATATATTCAAAAGCAAAAATTCATTTATTTTTTTTTTAATTTTCATAAATTCCACATCAAGAACATGAAATCTCCTTGATAACTGTTACAAAATACTTTCAAAGATGCTAACGGCTTTCCATAATTGTTAAGTTCAACTTAAAGTGAAGTTCAACTGAGGATCTTTGTGAAACACCCCCTCCCCCTGGTCCTTCTAATACTTCACCTTGATAATATATTTGTTTTTGTTTTTTGTAGCCGGTTGCTTGGGGTAGTACTCTGAAAACTATGTTATCTTTTATGGTAACAGAAAGTATGTTAATTGACATAACAATGTCAAATATGACAGGTCTTTGGGTTGTGTTTTGTTTTGCAAAGCTAGTATATGTGTGGTAGCATCAATTTTGAGTGCCTAATCCATGTAATATTCTGCACGGACATAATAGTTAGCATACATGTAGAAACCAGCCCTTGGTACATGACAATATGATTCTCCTGATTATTATGTTTTTTTTTTGTGTCTCTCCTTTGTTAGATTGTAACCATGAAACGCTCAGGCCCAGGCTCTGTCATCGGTCAAGTTATTGAGGGCAACGATGAGGATTCTGATGATGATGAACCAGTTGTGAAGAGATTAGCCAGCACTGTCAAGCCACGGAGGAGGTACAGGCTTGTCTTATCAATACCATGTTTGGGCTATCATTTCTAGATTTACCAGTTATTGGTAGTCTTTCAGGAGTTTGTGTATACATGCAATGCATGACAGGTTTTATGCAATGCAGAAAAAATATTTAAAAGATTCACCACAAGGTTGCTCAGACCAGGTCCCCATTTGACAGAACTTGTCATCAGTGAAAAATGACAATTTTTGTTATAAGCTACTGAAATCCTTCTTCTGATTGGTTATCAGCAGATTTGTCACAGATTTTTTTCACTTGTCATTGAAAAAAGGCTTTGTGAAATGGGTCCCTGATTTTGTTAAGTTCCCAAATAATGCTCGTACAAAGCTCACACTGGGACATCTGGCTATGTGGGATAGCTCAGATATGTGATTCTTTTTTCTTTCTTTTTTTAAAATCCCACTTACTCAATCAGAAGGTAAATTATTGAACAGAATGATACTGGATAGTTATCAGTTGTGGGTTTGAACTGATTTTTTTTCCCCTCTTCAAAATGAAATATTTCATAATTTGATGTAATTGTTCTTGTTTCTGCAGGCAACCCTTACCTAAGACCAAACAGAACAGCATGGCATTGTTGAAGAAAGCTATAACACAAGCACAAGAGTCAACCAGTGTGTTTCCAGCGGCAGGTCAATTCTCAGAGCCAAGGAGAATGATCGTCAGATCTGCAAGTCAGCCAGGGACAATGAAAATTGTGGCTAGGTAAGAACTAGTTTGTAATATGGTCATGACCCAATAGACTTATACTGCTCAAATATTTTGTTAGATTAATTTTGGTGAGACAAGAAATAAATCTTTCTCTCTTTGTGAAATTTAGAATATGGTCATTAACTGTAAAACTTAATGTTTAATATTGTTGTATCAAGGTGAGCAATGAAATAAGTAAATGTAAATAATACGTTGTCCTACAATATTTTATTTGTGATATTAAAATGCTTGTAATCTCTGAGGTTGAATACCAACATGTTCCATTTGGAATTCTACAAAATGAATCAAGAGTGAATTGCACCATGTTTTAAAATGACAGAATGAGAATACATAAAAGAGAGACAAAATAATGGTATTGCACTCATCAAGTTTACCACCAATTGGCCCCTCTCATATTCATTAAGGATGTGATATTTGCTCCTGTATGATTTCACGCTTGCTGTATTTTTCCAAAGATACAGGGTTTATGCATGAGTTGCAGTTCGGTTTTAGGTTAGGGTTAGGATGAGGCATCATCTTGGGTCAAGGGAAGGGGGAAGTAAAGAGTATAAAAGACTAATAACATAAATTTGATTGTGTACCAATTATTACAAGAGTGCTGTATGTCACGCAATCCTCTTATCTACTGCAACTATATTGGATTATTTTCAACTAAAATCTATCCACATATTGTTTGTACTCAAGAAGACGAAGCATCCCAATATTCTCACATTTTAAGTATTAAGTAAAAACATGCCATGAGAGTGTTTATTGAGAAAGGGTAGCAACTGTATATCTCTCTCTCTATCTCTTGCAGATCTATCCCAGCTGACAAAGAGCCTTCCAGCAAGAGACAAGCAGCACCTAAGACAATGTTTACAGCTGCTGTCAGGGCAACAAATCAGGCTGAAGTCACTCCTAGGCCATCAACAAAAGCATCTGTGTCCGTCAGACCCCTTGGTCTCATGTCCAGATCCCGCTTTAAGGAAGCCAATGAGAGAAACTTTGATGCACATACCTATCAGAGAGTTGAGAAAAAGGCTGAAGAGGTAGAGGAGGAGGCGGAGGAGGCGGAGGAGGAGGAGGAGGTGGAGGAGGAGGAGGAGGAGCAGGAAGATGTTGCGGAGAATGTGGAAGAAAAGGAAGAAGATGACGATGTGGAGGAGAGGGAGGTAGAGCTGGAAATATCAGCAGCAGACAGCCCAGGGGAGAGTGTGGAAGACGAGGATGGTGGGTATCAGTTTATGCTTTTTATTTGATGTGGGTGTTTGAGGCATTCATCAGTTAGTTCAAATTAAAATGACAGAAAGCTTTATCTCTGAAAAGAAAAAGGGCTGGAAAGATCAGAAGTAGAGAGCCCAGGGGAGAGTGTGGAAGATGAAGATGGTGGGTGTTTGAGGCGTTCGTTCAAATTAAAACGACAGGAAGCTTATCTCTGAAAAGAATCTCAAAAGATCATTTTGTACTCTTCCAGAATTTAAATTTTAATTCATGATGTGGTGCTATGATTTTTCTTTAACTGAAAACCTTAAGTTCTAAATCTGATAAATTAGCACTTGGTATCTATTGTCTGACTTAATCAAGTTGATTTGTATAACTTTAAATTGCTTGTTCAACAGAATTTCATGCATTGTTTTTGCAGATCAACGTCAGATAATCAAAATCATGGAGGAAGATGAAGCAGAACCAGTAGTTGTTGTGGAGTCTGACGATGGGGATATGAAGGTGGTAGAACTAATAGAAGAGGATGAAAGGGAGATGGAGATACAAGAACCGGTGTATGACACCAGAAATACCACCATAGTTCGACCTCTGCAGTATGATAGGCTTACAACTGTTCAGAAAAGGTAAACAGAAGATTTCTATTGTATTCAAGTATGGTGCATTATGGTGTAGTGCAGGGGTTCTCAAACTTTTTGCTTGATGGTCAAATCTGATCTAAGGGGAATTATTTTGGTACTCTCTCTCATCCAAGGGGAAGGGGGGGGGGGTGAGCTGGGTTGTGCCTCCTTGGAATCTCGGCCATGGAATGAGGAAAACAATTTAAATTTGGAATATTGATAGAGTACCGTAGATTATAAGAAGAATAAGTCCTTTAAGTTTTATATCTACATCTCAAATGGTTTACGAATGAATCCTAATAAACAGTACTATTCACATATCCGCGACATGACAATTCTGCATTGTGAACAGTGGGCCTACACAATAATATTTATGGGGAAATTTTCATTTGGGTTGTGAGCAGCGCTGCAACTTTCGACGTTAAGCAGTACCCTTGATACCCTTTGGTCAAAATTATATGAAACTTGTGTCAAAAGTTAGGTGGTCTGTTGGATTCTGCCCAACCCTTTTAGGGTATAAAAAATAAAAAACACAGCCTCCCGGATTGACACGCCCCTGACTTTGAGAAGCCCTGGTTTGGTGGTTCTGTTTCATCCTTGTAACACTCAGTCACAAAGGTTGTGAGTTTAAAGTTTGACCAGAGATTCAAAGCATTCTGTTACCTCTCTTGGCCCAGGTTTTGTAAATGGGTAGCATGTAAGAAGCAATGTTACAGGGCTTTCTACCTTTACCTCTTGGATTCAAGTAGATTTTTTGATAGGCCCCAGCTGGAGTCTCCTCATCTATAGTATTCAACAGGTTAATGTCAAAAGTAATCAAGAGGTTTTTGATAACTGTCTATTGCCAAGGGCATGTTTGATTGAGATTGTTATTTTGGTTTACCTTTGTACAGAGAACGCCCTTCACAGCCCCAGCCCCAATACCAGTTCTCTCCTCCTGCACCAGAAGATTCCAATCCTCGCTTCATAGTTACCATGGAGGGCAAAAAACGGAAGCCTCCTCTCCGTCAAGATACCAGAGGTGTACGCAACCAAGCACCTGCCATGCCCACCGGTTCTCGGTACAATCCTACACCCATCTCTCGATTGGACCCAAACCAACGGTTCTTACTTTCTCGGTATGAACCAAGCGAAGAGATGGAGATGGACTCCTTGGAGGAGAAGAGCTTTGAGTATGAACCTACCCAACCAATGCAATACCAACAGGTACATATAACCATTATTAGACCAGATGAAGTAGACTATGTAGTGGAAGCAAAATATTCTTTAACTTTAGAAATTGGACTTTAATATATGTATTGCGTTTATGGGTTGAATAAACAAGAAACTCAGTGGAGTTTTATCAGAATGATTTATATGGTTGTGACTTTGAGAATATCTGTGTATTGTAGGAGGTAGTTGTTATTTGTGTAGCAGTACCACCCAGAAAATGATTAAAACCTAGTTATACAAGAGTTGGCTGGAACTGCTTGATATCTTATTGGCTCAAACGAGGCGTCTAACAAACTGTATATCAGCCACTGAACCTACATCCACAGTCTGTACCATAAATATCTATTTAATTAAAAAAAAATACTATTATTATTTTATTTGTAAACAGATATGTTCTTTTGTTATATTTCAGTCTATTTCATTTTGCTGATTAATTAAATTTTGAAGCTACATATTATTCGTGAAAAGCTGATTTACATCAATTCTTGTTTCATATTTCATTTTTTTTTAAAGACAAATCAGATTTTGTGTTAGCTGTGTACCGTTATTAGTATAATGCATTTTTACATATTACTATTGACCTGACTGCCTGTTTTCCGCTTTGCAGGTTGTTTTCAAAGAGAGGTCATCACTGTTTGAGAAGGAGCAGCTTCCTATGAAGCGTGTTGGTCCCACTGAGCATCAGCTGGTGAAAGATTCTCTTTACTCACCACCCCAGCCTCAGGTCGCACCTGTTACATTCACTCTCCAGGAGTCTGATGAAGGTAATTTCTTTCAGTCAAATACTCTCAACCACTGATGGACAATGCCACAACCCTTCAAATAGTCTTTACAAGTTAGGAATTGTTTTTTAAAGTCAATAGAGCCTTTATGAATCTTAAAACGACTTGGTAACATTGTAAAGATGAGAGATAGTGGTGTTAAGGTAGTGACTTCAAAGCTAGATGTACAATTAAAGATAATCTGAAAATTGAGTGAAAACGGACCATTATTAATGATACAAATTGGGAAAAACTGATCTGATCGATTCCTTAATTCTCCCAACTATATTATTACAATTTAATTACATTTTAGATGAATGTAAATCGTTTAAGACATTTAAGTGTTGACAGATTTTTAATAGCCTGTTTTATGTCTTTTTTTCATGAAAAAACGGTTGGGAAAATTCAAAAATGGTTGGGAGAATTTACTGTTAATCACTGTTAGAGAGTGTTGACCAGTGACGCCTTTAAAGAAAACCATAGATATCTCCGTGGTTTGAAAAAATGTTCAGGATTTTTTGCATGTCAGAGGGTTAGTACAGTAGAAGGAACATAATAGGTAACATTTCATACAAAAATTATGCAATTTTTTCATCAACCTTCAACGATGTTACCGAGTCACATTAAGATTGTTGTGGCTAAACTACAGGATAAATATCCCAGCATGCATCAGTACAATGCATCAGGGTTAGTGTTGGAGTTAGGGTCAGGGTCAGGTTTAGAGGTAGGGTTAAGATTAGGTTTATGGTCAGGGTTAATCCCTAGGGTCAGGATTATAGTTACAATTAATTATGCTGTGGAGTATTCTAAAGTAATTTTGTAGTTGATAATTTGCTTGCAAACCAATATGTTTAAAACAGAATTTTTGGCTACGGATTAAAAATTCCAAATGTTGTAGTACTATAGAGATAATCTTTAGTTTAAGAAGTTCATGACTCCTTCAGCTATCAAGATATCTATGACTCGAAACAGAAATTTGAAATCCATACCAGGTTATGCCTGCCAGCCTTGCAGGTGCGCATATATCATACCACACACGAGTCAGTACAGTTATGCATTACATGTTCAGTATTTCAGTGAGCCAACTGGCACAGCTTGCCCTTTGAGCTAAGGCAAGGGCTGCACTATGTGATGCTCATGTTGGTTTCAAATGACCTGTAGTGCTTTCATACAAAGAGCTAAAAAATCCCAATTTTGATCTGGTAAACTCCTGGCATTTCAATTTATCATTTCTAAGAGAACTCTAAAATATTTTCATCCTGATATGTTCTAAGCAGAACAAATGAAGATCATGATTTATCTTGAAATTTTTATTTTTTATTCTTTGACGTGTGATTTATTATATCATACTGATCTGTCTATCCAGAGAACTTCCTTTGTTAAGTTAATATACCAAGTTCAGATATACTTATTTAAATCTGTGTTTTTCATTCCCTTTTTGCATCATGCATTAAGCGTATGGCAGTGCAACAGTATAAATAAGGACACATAGAAATTAGAATTGATTTTATAGATGTTTCATTCTATTTTTTGAACAGCCAGTATAAGAAATGTTCTGAAAACTTCGATGTAAACGACTGAATCTTCATAATTTAATCCAATATTTTCCCTTTCCCTATCCCATCCTGCATAAAGAACATGGCCATGCTGAAATGGAAGAGAAGGTGAATGAGAGATGCAAGTTTTGGCCAGCATGTAAGAGTGGCAGTGAGTGCAACTTCTTTCACCCAAGTACACCATGCAGGTAAGAATCATTCAAACATTTTTTAAATGGAAACTATCAATCTTTAGAAAGAGAAGTGGACATCAGCTGATTTTGTTGGTATTAAACTGGGTTGTTATCTCCTAAGCATCCTTAAGAGGTAGGAAATGTGGTAGAGTTTAAAATTTGAAACCAAGTAATTTACAAAGTAATACTACAGGTAATTAACAACATTCATTAACCGCTAGCACTTTTGTTCAATTTATTCAACCCATTCATGATGCAGAGCTGCCAACTAGTACGGATTTCCCGTAATTGGTACGGAAATTAACGACCAATACGAAATGTTGTCTCAAATTACAGATTAAAAAAAACAAAAAACAATTTGTTAACAATTTTTTTTATTTGTTTTATTTGTTTTATAAAAAAACGTAAATATGATTTATTGTAGCGAGTACTGTGCAGTACGGCGGCCATCTAACACTCGCTGAGAAAGACAGAATAGTATCAAGTATTTTCTTAATAGAAACCAATTTTTCATGGAAAACTGATGTGCTGTGATGACCTGAAAATCAATATTAGGCAAATTTGTGTGAGCAAATCGCCAAAAATTTCAGATAATATGCGTCCGCGCATTGTTGGCATGCTGTTTTTTTAGATTCATAGCGCTGCCTAGGAAATTACTGATTTTGAGTCTTGTGATTACTGATTTTATGTTCTGGAGGTTGGCAGCTCTGATTCTTTCTGGTTGTGATTTCTGTAAAAGGGAGAATTTTGTTTTTTGCAGTCCTATTGCTTTTTATACCGATGAGCCAAAGTTGAAGATTTATCCGTACTGCTATGTTGTATATGCATTACATTAATACTGAGCTCGGTTGGGACTTTCAGAAAGAAATTTGAATTGTGGCAACGAAAGCATATCTCTACATTATTTTCAGAAGTCATTCCAGGAGGACATAGGAAAGAAGTAGATTGTATTTGTGTGTGTGTATGTGTAAGTACCAACTTTAGAAAAGATAAAGAAAAACATTTTTAATCATAGGGATGAGGAAAAGAAAATAGCCATTAGAATGGGAAAGCTGGGATTACATTTTCTAAATTGAGAACAGCTTACCGGTAGTGTTAACTAAGATTTGTTTTCCTCTCCACTGTGAGCTTGTTAAAGTGTAACTCTACTTTGCAGCCTGGTTAATAACATACTTATTTAGTATATTTTTCTTGAGTTGAGAATGTTAGCAGACTTTCAATGAGTGAGTAGTGTGTGTGTGTTTGTGTGAGGGAGGGGGGGGGGGATTTCAAATAATGCTAGTTTGACGTTAGATTGCAATCTGTATGATTGTTCTCCAGTCCCAACACCTTCTAAGTATAATTTGTTAAATTTGCAAGAAAATTCAACAAGTAACAAGCTCTGTGGTATGGCATGCATATTATATATATTTTTTAAATGAATTAAATCACATTTTACGACATTGAATTATCGCTTTTGCGCAAATCAGGTGTTTGTTACAGACAACAGCATGAATTGAGAAATATGATAATACAGTTGTTGTCTAGTTAATCAAAATGCATGAAAGATATATTTTTTCTTACAAAATGTTGAGTTTTGTTTCAAAATACCACACACGTGCCTGTCATGACTGGTCCGATTTGATTAATTAACCAATGTAATAAATTAAGTTTCTTTTATTACATGTCAAAGTCAAACTAATTATTTTACATATATACATGTAGTACATGTACATCTTCACTGAATGCAGTATAAATGACTGCAGTGTGTTTTGTGAGATAAAAGAAACGGAGAGAGAGAGAGAGAGAGAGAGAAAGAAAGAAAGAGAAAGACAAATCTTTTAACCTACAGTACATTAGTTCTAATTTAGCACAACATACCTAGAATATACCATTTTGTGTGAATTTATTGTACAATAAAGTGAACCTAAGTATAGGTTGTGTTTGAAGCAAACCTAAGTATCTTTCTAAACAGAAAAGGAATGGATGCACAAGGTAGTTCACATGGGTCAGAGACTTACTTGAACTCGCATCCACTGTTCATTTCCATCTATTTACATCTAGTAATGTTATTTCCTTGTCTACCAGTTATGATTGATTTTCAAGGAAGCATTAATTGACAAGAAAAGGCAATGGATCATCCATTTTGCCCATTAGCTGATTAATATGTCTTGTTGTTGTCTATCTATTGCCTCCACTCATCCATCATACAAAGGCTTTGAAGCTACACTCATTAATGTAAACAAGGATTTTTGTTGATGCATGTGTTCATGTTATTTTAAAGGGAAAGAGTAAATGAAGCATTTTTTGTAGCCTTGTAGGACTTGATCATTTTTTTTTTCTGTGACAGTTCAGACCAAAACAGTTTTGTTCACAAAGACTTGCACATGTAGGAAACCAACCTTTCCTATACCCGATTGTACGAGTATTCAATAATGTGAGAAATCGTCACGTTGTTGTTTTCATTACGGTACCTTAAAGATAAACTTGAGTTCTGGTAAAAAAAGAAAAAGAATTAGAATCAAACAAAACTTACACTGAATGTTCAAGATTACAAATAAATGTAATTTGCCAACAAAAATTGTAGAAAATGTATACTGGCTGATAGAGTCTTGACGCCCTTCTGGCTTTCAGCACACGACACCATGTTTTTATCTTATGTTTTATGTATTACATGTTATACCAATGGAAAACAAATTTCTGTATTATATTATGGACAATAAAATCTTGAATCTTGAATAATGAGCATAGAAAGATAAGGAAATCAAGGTAAGTAGGCCCAACACCATTTGTGTAGTCCCATAAACATCTTTCTGTGTACAGTGCTTGTTACTTTAAAGACTGGGCCAAATTTATTATGATTTTGATGACTTCAGAACCTTGCAGTACACACCAATACTTACATGCTACATGATCAACTTTTCTGACCCATTCCACACCTTTTCTTTCACAATGCAATCGCATGACCAGAACTCAACTTTATCTTTAATACTGACAAGTGACATGTACATGTACATGTAGCTGCATCAGTGCAGCATTAGTTGCAAGTAGAAATTTTCATCCTCTGTGTAGGAGGAGCCTGTACCCTTCCGACCGACACATGTACAGGTATGTGCCTATTAAAAAATATGTGGGAGGCAGTCTTGTTTACTCTTCGTTGCTCTAAATTAGCTCAGAAAAAACATTTATACCCTTTTATAGTTTGATTATTTCAATCACATTTAAAAGTTTATATCGTCTTATTAGAGCCATATCATTTTTATTCAGAGTTAATAAAAAAATGACCCTCTGGCTCTGAACAGGCAATATGTAGATTGAAACTTGCTGTGTATAGACTGCAAGAAATTGTAAATATTAAACCAATTTAAAATTTGGAAATAATAATAGCATTGTTCAATTCATGACATGGAGTTTGGATGACTGTTAATTCATTGTAGTGTCATCCATACTATATAAGAGTGATCTTCTAGGCGTTGTGGTGTGCGCCTGTAACCCAGCTAACAGTGGAAGTTACAAACTGATTCAGCCGAGGACGCAGGTTCGAAACTGAGTCACGTCTTACGAATGGTGACGTTTAAAGGTCGGTCCCCAGACGAAAATAATCATATCTAATTGATACACGTCTGTAAAAACCCAATACACACACACACACAGGAAGCTATTTGCAGCATCTATGCTTCAAGGTAGAAGACATAATTAGAGAAATGAGACATAACATGTAGATGCTAATTGCTATTACCCCTATTCCCTGATGATGACAAATGTTAGGTGTACATGTATGCAGGAATCTCTTGCCTGTACCAAAGAGTATGCTTCAATGTATCCCATTGGTGCTTGTATTCCTGTCATTATATGAAATTGCGATTGGATATTATCATCCTTATTTTTTCTTTATGTACATTTTCATGCTTTTAAAGGGATCGTTTAACAATGTTAAATCTGAGATACACGGCCCTACTTGTAATATCAGTGCCTGTGATATGGTGTAATATGGAAGCCCTAAAAAAATTGCGCTTCAAAATGATCAAGAAGTGCCTCAAAAAAGTAAAAAAAATTGAGTGATCGGTTTTACCATACCGGTACTCGTTTTCCCAATAGACTGCAGTGTTATGGAAACCGTCAGGCGAACGGTTTTCAAAATTTGTAATTCCAATCATAAATATCTTGATAATCAGACAGGCGATCGGCTTGTAAAAGTCATGGGATTCCTGACTGACCTAAAGGTTTATAATTATCATTGCATCATGAGCTAAATCCAGAATTTTATTTCAGAATCTGAGACAAAGTTACCGGATCCCTTTAAGAAGTGGATGTGAAAGAATTGCATACACGGTATGCAAGGTATTAAACCTTTACTTGCCATATCAGCTTATTAGCTCAAACAAGCAATAATTATGAAATAATCTGCACTGTGTATTACAGAAGCACTAATAAGCATCAAGTTCAACCATTTGCCTACAGAAACCAAGTAGGTCCAGCGTAAAGTCTATGGGATATTGGATTTCAGGAATTCAGTAGTCAAAGGGTTATTGAGGGGAATCTCTAATTAAAAACTCCTTTACTCTAAACTCTTATTAAACTGCCTGGAGCAAAAATAGCAAAGTAATTTCACGATTGGCACATGTTTATTTAAAGACAAAAAGCATCACAGAGAGAGAGAGAGAGAGAGAAAGAAAGAAAGAGAAAGAAAAGGAGAAAGAGAGGGGGGAAAAATAGTTCTGATATTTCTGCTTTAGAGTACACTACAGAAATGCCTATAGTGCTTTGTCAACAGTCACTTCAATGCTTACAAAATCTTCTCTTTTTCCGAGTCAGTTTGAAAAGATCAAAAGCCTTGTTGAAATGTGTATTTTAAGGTACAGTGTACATGTGAATAAAAGAATATACATGTATGTGAGGTCCCGTCCCAAGGTACTTGGTCCGTTTTTGTTCTTAGAAATTTACAATTTGTATCTTGTTCTGTATGAAGAGAAAGAAAATGGCATTATCTTGATGAAAGGGGTTGATCTAACTGTCGGTAACTCCAGGGAAATCTCTAACTCTTGATTTTCTGGAAAACAAATTCCAGCAGTGCCTGTCTAGCTGATGAGTATTTCTGTTTCATATTATGCTTCCCTTGTCGCCGCAGCCTCAAGGCAGATTTCAAGCCTTCACTTGTGTCTTAACTGTAAAAATCTAGTCTCAGACTTCCAACCTTCATTGTATGGCTATACCAAAATCGTGTGATAAGTAATTCATTTTTCTAGTCTGAAAATCATATAAAAAAGTCATATAATGAATATCCTATTACAAAGTGCATGTTTGGGCATTGTCTTTTGGGCATTATCTTTAAAACAATATGCAAGTTTTGTATACATTTTCTATAGTCTGAACAAGTTATTGGTGTAAAGTCACGCTTCTCACCAAACTATAACTTCAGTGACTTTGTTCAGGCGTTCAGCTGGATCAGTTTTTTTTTTTAGCACAAAGTTTTTTTTAATGTTATGGGGTACAGTTTTTAAATATTTGTCTCTTGTTTCTTGAGTCTGGACTACCCTCTTCTACCCAACATATGAATATGGCTGAGAAATCTGCTTTCAGAAATGCCTGGGGAGTGGGGAGTTATGTATTTATAGATCATAATATTTACATGATCAGCGATATTTTTTGTATGACCAATGACCTTGATATTGACCTCTACTACGTCAAATGGACAGTGGTCAGATCCAATAATTTGTATTCAAAATATGGGTACATCTTTGAAAACAGGCTACATGTTCTTACCCTTTATCCGTTATTAAGTTTTCATCCAAGCAGTATATTTAGAGCAGATTGTCTGTGATCATGTGATGAATCCAGTTTTTCTATCCATCTAAGCTCTTTTTGATTGAATGGATCAACTGAATTGTATTATGGCCAGAGGCTTGTAAAAACAGGTTCTCTTATTTTAATCTTGAAAAGAATTAGAAGAAAAAAGAAAATTTATCTGTTTCTTGTTATAAAATGTCATGAAGTAATCTGTTTTTTCTTTATTGACTTTCAAAGTAAAAGTTTGAATTATGCAAGTTGGAATTTGTTCTACAGATCACCTTCTCCTAGGGATTTTCTGTTGTCTCTAAATATACTCTCGTTTATTTTGACCCTTTTTTATATTCCCTTTATCCACAGAACATTTCCAAACTGCAAATTTGGTGACAAGTGCCTGTTTATTCATCCTAATTGTAAGTTTGATGCGACCTGTATGAATCCTACCTGCCCATACACTCACGCTACCCGGACTAAACCAGCTCCTATCATCATCCAGGCACCCCCGATAAGAGCCTTTCCTACATTCAAACAAAGTAAGTCATACATGGTTTCAAAACTTTACTGAATTTACCTGTATGGTGTTGAGATGCTGACAAAGAAATTGTGACACAGTTTGTTTAAATGATTCAGATTTAGGTTTCATGTATTATGCATCTATATATTTGTTTGTCTCTTCTGGATTTTAGTATCTCACTGGGCTAAAACAGGTCGCGACTAGTTTTAGTAACAAAATTGCAAGAAAATATGCAAAGTAGCGACAATTTTCACTCGAAATCGCACTGAATTGGTACTTACAATACATTTGCGAATGTCTCACGATCTTCTGGCAAAATTTGGGCCAAAATTGGTCTGGAGTTCGCATTCAATTTAATCCTATAGTATCTTCATTATGTCAAAATTTGTTCATAATTTATTCTCAATTAATTCAAACTTTTTTCGCAATCCCAGGGCAGTTTGCACCTGTCTTGCGCCCGGAATGTCACTCTCATTTTTGCCTTCCTCGCGAAGGCAAGTGGTCGCCAACAGTCGTAGCCCAGTGAGATAGGGGCTTTAGACTCATGACAGATTATAAATGAAGTAAAAGACATCGTATCTATATACTAGTAGGGAAAAGAAAAAGGTTATATTTGCCAATACCATATTGCCTTAAAAACAGACAAACTATACTTATTGGATGCAGAAGAAGTTTTAAAAATACAAATGAAGATGGTGTTGATAGAGAGTTGAACTTTAAATAGTGCTTCTGAAAACATCTCTTATCAAAAAGGATAGATAAAGCCATAAAGGTCATTAGAAATGATAGATATGACAGATGTAAGCCATTCTATCTCTTTCATCTCTATGTTCCAATTTATTTATAAGGTCTTATTGATTTCACTTTTTGATGTAGGCGATTTGATTAAAAGATTTGCCATCAGATAATGTCTTATGGCAAAAAACGATTAATCTATTTTAAAAGAAGTTTATAATAATAATTGCATCTTATGAATTTCTCATATCTGTCATGCTGTAAGTGATGCTTATGGCGCTCAGACAAGTTAGAACAGATTTTTGAACATGTAAGCCTTCCGTTCAATTATGAAAACCATTTGAGATTTAAGCCACTTCCCCCATTTTGATCTATTCCAGTTTATTTCTAGGGGCAAATATGACAAACAATGATCTTTTTCAAATAGTCAATGTTCCATCTTGGAACATTTGATTGATCTACTTCATGCGATTGTGTTATTAGAACTAGCAATAAATTATTTATCAACCTTAAAGATATGTATACTGTATATTCCAATTTATTTCCAGGGTCACCTAACAGACTCCAACATGTATGTGTGATTTTATGATTGAATCCCTCGTAAATGAACCTTTTCTTCTTTTTTCATCTATTCTATTTCATTTCTGGGGGCACTCTGATAATGATAACTAATTTCTTCTGAGCGATTGTGATTCCATATTGCATTAATATTGATGAAAAGTGATTTAGGTTGTCACTTCTTTGGGGAAGAAGCTTTGAGTAGGTAATAAACGATTACCCACTCAAATCCTGTTGATCACTTATCTTCTAAAATTGTCTCTTTTTATTCAATTGAAACAAAAGAGATCCAATAGGTTTATTATTAGTGAAAAAAAGAATAGTTGATTTATGAGAGCGAGCCATGTTTGTGCACAGACTTAACTCTTAAGCTGCCACCCATACAATGCACCCAGTGCCACAGTGCTAATCTCCTGTGTGCCAAGTTAATTTTAAGGTTGGTTCAAGTGCGTGTTATTTAAATCTTTACAAAAAACAAATCGCTGAATTACTCGAGAAAATCCAATCTGACTGTTGTATACAAAGACGCGTAATCCAAAGCCGATAATCTGATGCACGCGATGGTACTTTCAATAGCGCTGCAAAAGCACTCAGCACGGTGCAATGGGCATGAACAATAACTGTTATTACATATGCGCGCTATCGTGAACAAAGCAGCGTAGCGGTGGCTCGCTCGCATGCACACGGCACTATAACAATAGCGCGCTAGCAGTCTCATGGCAGGATAAGAGTTAAATAGAGGCATTAACGAAGGTAAAAATAAGGCCGGTCGGGGAGAGGAACATTTTAACACTCTTATCTACACTGCCATCATCACCCCCCTCCCCCTCCCCCTCCTCCACAAAGTAGAGTAAAAGAAGTGAAGGATAACACTTTTCTTGTCATATCTTCCCAGGCTCTTGCACTTCAATTTTAATTTATTTCTGCCAATGTAAATGAATTTATTGCCGTTCTTCTTTATTTTTCCAGCAGCTGCAAACAAGACGGTGTGCAAGTTTTATCCTAATTGTAGTAACACAAAGTGTCCATTCGTTCACCCTGCTCCTAAGGTAAGCACATGATTATATTAGATACCAGTGACTTGAAAGGGTGTTGGGGAGAGTGTTATCAATTATGATGGGGCATTGTTATTGAGAAGTGTATTGTACAATGTATGAGAGATCAAAATAGTCATTTTTTTTCTTTTTTAAACCCAAAACTGGATTTAATACTGTAGTATCTAAGCCGATGGATTTGAGTTACATCTGTATTAACATACAGTATTGGTAACAGTATATAGGTTTTTAAAGACAGGTTCTAGAATGGAAGCAATCCGATTCACCGATTGGTCAATTGACATCATGTGGGTGTGCATTATTTTTTCCCACGGTGCCATACATCTCCCATCACGCTCGATACCTGCCGATACCGCTTTCGCGTAATTCAATCTTTTACTTTTGTAGAGTAGCCTAATGTATCTAGATCTAACATTATAATATTCTAGGCCTAGATCTAGTTAGATCTAACTTGGATCTAGATCTAATATCTATCTACATTTATACTCTTGATCTAGACTATATTGTAAGAATGTATTGCCGACCTGTCTTATAAAACAGATAATGCACTGTTTCGCTCGTATGTTAGGGCAGTTCCAGTGCAATTTTGATAACGCACGTGCCCTGTGGACGCGTGCATTATCACTATGGGCACTGACTAATCTTTGTGCACTGGCCCTTCACACACTCGCAACAGTGCATTATTTGTATAATAATTCCCTTCCATTAGGTTGCACATGATATGTGAACAAATATCAATGGATAATATGAACAATAAACCATAATTGTTGACTTCATGTGTATATGAAGTTGTAAAGACTGCAAAGCCTTTAAAAAAAATGTTAACTGACCAATTGCAGCTGTCAGAGGGCTACATTTGCATGATGCCTTTTTTATTTGGTTTAGAACGCAGTTGAGGTATTAACAGAATATTTCATGGTAAATTCAAGGATACAATTTTTCTCAAACTTAAAACACAACAAGCCTCCTCCCTTTAAAAAGAAAGAACAAATGCTGAGGGCAAGTTTTCATATGGTCATTTCACTAGCATTTATAATTTGTGTATCTATGATTTAATTATCTTGGAAGTGCACTCATTCCTGTATTTTTGACCCATTTTTTCTCTTTCTTTATAAAGTTGGACACCTGCAATCCCTAATGAAATTTGTTTACAATTGGGAATTAACAAGAAATTCTCTTTCAACCGTTACCATGCTTTAAACTTTAAACCACCTGAGTTCTAATTTGTATCTTGTTTGTTTTGATAAAGAAAAGCCTTGAGTTTCCATCTTCTTGAAATTCACAATGGGTTCATGAAATATGAGGTTAGATACATTGTACATATGTTTTATCATGTGATAATATAGATATCAATATAGACAATCAAAAAAAGGCCCTGTGATTGAAAAGCTGTTTTCCAAAATGTTATTACTGAATGATGGTTGTAAACTTGTGCCAATGTAAGGTTTAAAAACAAGAGATCCATGTTTTTAGTTTGCTAATATTTATGGAATACTTTGTTTCCTCGGCGTGATTTACTAACTGGTAACGATATCGTTCGTAAAACAAATTTTTCGGGTTGATTTCAATCCCAGCTTAAATCGATTCTACCTGACTGGTTCACTAAATCGCTTTTAGGCTGGGATCAATCCAAACGTGAATAATCTTGCGCGCATAGTTGAATGCATGTACGTGATCAATCCAATTTACCAATCAACAGACTCAAATTTTGGTCACTCTGCATTATTACGTCACCAATCGGCCCACAAGCGCGTAGCTAGGATTTCATTTTAGGGGGGGGGCGGTAGTGAGCACGCAAGGCGTGCGAATAAATTAAAGAGCGTGCGAAGTGCGCTCCCTAGGGGGGTGGGTGCATAGCGCGGAAGCTTTGACGTATTATTAGAGAAAGAAGACGATTTGATGTACCTTTCTTGACTCTTAATCCTTATCTGAATTCAGTCGCCCTACGCGCGGAGGTTTGAGGTTTCATTAAATTATTAGAAAAAGAAGACGATTCGTTGTACCTTTCTTGACTCTTAATCCTTATCTGAGTTCATTCGCCCTACGCGCGGAGGTTTGAGGTTTCATTAAATTATTAGAGAAAGAAGACGATTCGTTGTACCTTTCTCGACTCTTAATCCTTATCTGAATTCAGTCGCCCTACGCGCGGAGGTTTGAGGTTTCATTAAATTATTAGAGAAAGAAGACGATTCGTTGTACCTTTCTCGACTCTTAATCCTTGTCTGAATTCTGTTCCCCCCCCCTCTCGCACAAAGCTTTGACGTTTCATTAAATTATTAGAGAAAGAAGATGATTCATTGTACCTTTCTCGTCTCATAATCCTTGTCTGAATTCAGTCCGCCCCCCCTGTGCATAGCGCAGAAGCTTTGACGTATTATTAGAGAAAGAAGACGATTCGATGTACCTTTCTCGACTCTTAATCGGTATCTGAATTCTGTTCCCCCCCTCTCGCACGAAGTTTTGACGTTTCATTAAATTATAAGAGAAAGAAGACGATTCGTTGTACCTTTCTCGACTCTTAATCCTTGTCTGAATTCTGTTTCCCCCCCTCTCGCACAAAGCTTTGACGTTTCATTAAATTATAAGAGAAAGAAGATGATTCGTTGTACCTTTCTCGACTCTTAATCCTTGTCTGAATTCTGTTTCCCCCCTCTCGCACAAAGCTTTGACGTTTCATTAAATTATAAGAGAAAGAAGATGATTCGTTGTACCTTTCTCGACTCTTAATCCTTGTCTGAATTCTGTTCCCCCCCTCTCGCACGAAGTTTTGATGTTTCATTAAATTATAAGAGAAAGAAGATGATTCGTTGTACCTTTCTCGACTCTTAATCCTTATCTGTATTCAGTCCCCCTTTCGTTTCATTAAATTATTAGAGACAGAAGACGATTCGTTGTACCGTTCTCGACTCTTAATCCTTATCTGTATTCAGTCCCCCTTTCGTTTCATTAAATTATTAGAGAAAGAAGGCGATTCGTTGTACCGTTCTCGACTCTTAATCCTTATCTGTATTCAGTCCCCCTTTCGTTTCATTAAATTATTAGAGAAAGAAGATGATTCGTTGTACCGTTTTCGACTCTTAATCCTTATCTGTATTCAGTCCCCCTTTCGTTTCATTAAATTATTAGAGAAGGAAGACGATTCGTTGTACCGTTCTCGACTCCTTTTCCCTTTTTCTTCCCATGTCCTCTTACTTTTTTGTCTTTGTCTTTTTTTTTTTTTTTGGCCAGCGTTTTTTTTTTTTTGCGGGGCGACTGCCCCCACCGCCCCCCCTGGCTACGCGCCTGTCGGCCCAAGGCCGACATAATTAGGTGCTTAATTTGTCAATGACTTTCATTTCCATGTTGATTTTGTTCTAACATTAGAAGAAAACTTAGTGAAATTTTGATATACCATGAAAACATACAACTCTAGATTTTTGGAATTTTTTGAATTGGAAATTGTCTTTATTAACCCGTTCCTTCCGAAATTATTCAGCCTAATAGCCACCCCACAAACGAGATTAAAAATCGAAAACTCGACTCCTTCGCTGCCGTAGCGTGCGACTGTTCAGCGCGCGGCACAATGCGTGTGCGTTGAAGCGACCTAAAGCCTGGTCAGTCGCTTCGACGAGCAGGAACTTAGCGCATGCGCAGATCATTTGGCAATCTGCCGTGCTCCAACCCCTAAGTTCTTTCAGGTTTTTTTTCTTCGTTATCTTTTCTTCCTCTTCTACCTCCTTATTTTGTTCTTCTTCTTTCTCCTCCGTATCTTTTTTTTTCCTTCTCACTCTTATTCCTCCTCCTTCTTTTTCGTTTTCTTCTCCTTTCTATTCTTCTTATTTATCTCCTTTTATTTTGATACTCGATTTTATGAGAAAATACACAGTTTATAAAAAGTAAAATATTTCAATGTAAGTTTCTGTTGCATCAAATTGAATTGAAATAGTTTATCAGCCAAAGTTGACTGTTATAATTTGCGTCGGACATTCTACTGTAGCGAAAATATATAAACATGATCAAATGAAACTCAAGAAGAAACCAGAACGGGGGGGGGGGGGGGGGGGGGGTGAAAGGAGAGCCAAAATAGCATACTAATAATAACGATGCGCCCAACTTTCTCTCTCTCCCTCTTTCTCTCTGTCTTGTCTCTCTCTCTCTCTCTCTCTCTCACTCTCACTCTCTAAAAACCGTTCATTATACTTCATCTCTTTCATACTGTTTTCTGTTCCGCGATTTCCTAAATTTCGTTTCGACATATAAATAAGAATTGTTAATCATAACGCATAGCCAGATTTTGCCCTATCTAAAATATTGATGCAAATTTATTACAATCATGGAAATATAAAGGAATAAACAAGAGGATGTGATTAAATAAAATGTCACAGACAAAAAGATGATAGGGGAAATGTTTGCTTCTCTCTCTCTTGATCGCTCGCTCTCTCAACGCCAGTTTCCGTCTTTCTTCTGGTACTGCTTTCTGTTCCGCTATTTGTTTTTATACCGAAATTGTTCCTTCCGATTTTGAGAAAAATTATTATACAATATTTTTAAAATGATAAGAAAAAAACGGAACTAATGGCTGATATCGAAATGAGAAGAATATTACTGTACAATAATTAAACAAGTAAGAGTTTGGATATAAAAACATCTCTTTTGCATACAATCAATATATGAAGCAATCTTTTTTGACAGAACTAATATACGTCGGACGAAGGAAAACTCCTTGGTCGGACATTATACTTTAGCGAAAAGATTTTTTTTTTAAAGAACTAAAGAAACATTCAGAACGGGGGGGGGGGGGGGGGGGGGGCTGATCAGATAGACAACTAGCATAATAATAAATACAGTACAGACTACGTCCAACTTTCTATCTCCCTCTCTCTCTCTCTCTCTATCTGTCAATCTTTTCCCGCCATTTGCTTGTATGCCGGCATCATTCCTTCTTTGAGATAAATTATGATAACATATCCATGATGATGAAAACATATATCTCAAATACTAGGGAACAAAAATAGAGAACGAGCGGCTGTTAATGTCAAAATGAATATTACTGAACACAAATTATAGAAAGTAAAAGTTTTGATTTTGAATGTAAATCTCTGTTGCATCAAAATAAAATGAAACGTTCATTATATCGACGGAAAAAATATACATCGGACATTATACTCTAACACAAAAGGGTCATCTAGAAGTAGGTGCGTAATATTATAAGAGAAAGAATAAAAAGAATGAAACTTTCTCTTTCAAAAACAGAAGAATAATGGAGAGGGAGACAAGGAAAAGTACACAATAAATAAATATAAACAAGATAGGATTCTAGAGCGGAAGATGATATTGGGAAACGAAATAGTTTGTAAGTATTGCCTGGAGAGCAAAATAATTATTCTGTTTTATTTACTAATGTAAAGCGCTTTGATCATGTTTTATGTAAAGCGCTATATAATATCAATATGTATGAATATATTGGCAAATGTTGACAATTATAGTTTGTAAGTATGTATTGACAAAGTACATACAAATAAAAATGACACAGAAATGTCTGCAAGTATTTGGGACCTATATAGAATATGTGAAAAGAGCTATGTCTTTGTCTTTGGCCCATGATCTCAGGGCTAAGTTACGTAAGAGGAACAATGAACGTTGTCGAATGTAAAGGTTGTTGTCATGGTTATAAACTCCAACAATAGAAGAACGGAAGTAAGGTAAGGGTATAATTGAATGACAATGAACTGGCTTACAGCATTGATGATCCTACATTATAACCCTGGTTTTTTGGTGTTGTGTTTTGGGGGGAGTGGGGTCTTGTTGTTTTTGCAATCATTCAAAGATAATATCAATCATAAGAGATAAAGGAATGAACAAGAATATGTGATATGCTAAAATGTCACAGACAAAAAGATGATGATGAGAAATGATTGTTTCTCTCTCTTTTTCTCTCTCTTTTTCTCTCTCTTTTTCTCTCTCTTTTTCTCTCTCTTTATGTGTCTCTCTCTCCTTCTTTTTCCTCTCTCTCTCCCCCTCTCCCCCTCTCTCCCTGTCTGTCTCTCTGTCTATCTGCCAATGTTGTTCCGCCATTTGCTTGTATGCCGGCACCATTCCTTCTTTGAGATAAATGATTATAACATAATCCTGATGATGTACAAATATACCTTATAGTTTGAATAGGAAACGAAATAGAAAAGGAGCGGCTGGTAATGTCGAAATGAGAAGAATATTACTGTACAATAATTATACAAAGTAACCCTTTTGAATGTAAATATCTGTTGCATCAAATTGATATTTCAAAAAGAAGTTTATTATGCTATATTGACGGTACTATTATACGTCGGACATTGTACATTCATAAAACTAAAGGAAAACAAATCAAAACTGGAGGGGGGATCGGAGAGACAAATATCATAAAAATGTATACAGTACAGACTATACCGTGACGTCCAACTTTCTCTCTCCCCCCCCCCCTCTTTCTCTCTCCCGCTCTCTGTCTGTCTGTCTGTCTATCTGTCAATGTCGTTCTCCATCTTCATCTTTCATATTGTTTTCTATTCCTTCATTTGCTTGTAGGCCGGCAGCATTCCTTCCGTGAGATTGATTATTATAACATATCCCTGATGATGTACTCATAATACCTTATATTTATTATGGGAAACGAAACAGAAAACGAGCAGCTGATAATGTCGAAATAAGAAGAATATTACTGAATAATAATTATGCAAAGTAAAACTTTTGAATGTAAATCTCTGTTGCATCAAACTGATACAAACATTTAGTATGCTATATTGACGATACTATTATTCGTCGGACATTATACTTTAGCCAAACGATATAAACAAACAAAAAAGAGACAAACTAAATAATATAATTTATCTGATCTAGGAGGGGGGTGGGGTGGTGCGACAAATACTATAAAAATAAATACAGCACAGAGTACGTCCAACTTTCTACCCCCCTCTATCTCTATTTTTTCTCTCTGCTCCCCCCCCCCTCTCTCTCTCTCTCTCTAATCTCTATGCCTGTCTCTCTGTCTATCTGTCAATGTCGTTTTTCCCATTTTCATCTTTCTTATTGTTATCTATTCCTCCATTTGCTTGTACGCCGGCAGCAAATTCCTTGAGATTAATTATTATAACATAAAATTATTCCTGATGATGTATATACCTTATATTTATTATAGGGAGCGAAATAGAAAACGAGCGGCTGATAATGTCAAAATTAGAAGAATATTTCTGTACAATATTTATACAAAATAAAACTTTTGAATGTAAATCTCTGTTGCATCAAACTGATATAAACAAACTTTTATTATGCTATATTGACGGTACTATTATCCGTCGGACATTATGCTCTAGCCAAAAGATATAAACAAACAAAAAAGAGAAAAACTAAAGAAAAAATCTGAGGTGTGGGGGGGGGGGGGGGTAGTCGGTGAGAAAAATATCAACTTACGTCCAACTTTTCTGTCTCTCCTGCCCCCGCCCACCCCCTCTCTCTCTCCCTCTCTCTCTTTCTATGTCGTTTTCCATCTCCATCTTTCATAATGTTGTCTACTATTCCGCCATTTACTTGTATGCCGGTATCATCCCTTCCTTGAGATTAATTATTATAACATATCCCTGATGTTATACGTCAGACATTATACTTTAGCGAAAAGATATAATCAAACAAAAAAGAGACGAACATAAAAGAAACAAAATCAGAGCTGGAGGGGGGGGGGGGGATCGGAGATAACTTTCTATCTCCCCCTCTTTCTCAAATAATTTATATCCCCTGTCACATATACCTCCCCCCCTCACATATACCTTATATTTAGTATAGGGAACGAAATAGGGAACGCTATAGAGAATGAGCGGCTGATAAAGTCGAAATGAGAAGAATATTACTGTCCTATACTTATAAAAAGTAAAACTTTTGAATGTAAATCTCTGTTGCATCAAACTGCTGTACAAAAATGTTTAGTATATATATTGACGTTACTATTATACGTAGGACATCATACTTTAGCCAAAAATATAAACAAAAAAAGAGACAAACTAAATAATAAATCTGAGCTTGTTGTATGGAGGGGGGGGGGGGGTCGGTGATAAAAATATGATAATAATAAATCCAAAATACACCTGATCAAAACTCGTTATCGGAGACTAAATCGAGTACAGCCTCGCGAGCCTTATCAAAGTTGAATAGTACTTTTTTCGCAGTCGCGCCATCTTGCTTTAGACTTATAATACTGCTTGTATTGTTGTTGACAATAGAGAGTTGACCTTTGGCTTTTCTTTTCAAGTGCAGTGAAGTGCATTGTTCCGCGCGTGCCGTTATGCTTTGGTTATAAGCTTTGCGCTGTTCCCAATTGAAATACCAGCAGTATTAGTATTCTGTGCATGGAAGGTATCAGCGAAAGTCAATATCTCTGGGACAGACATCGCGAAACTGCATACGCTGCTGTACGAATTTCATGTGAGAGAAAACTTGACATGCTTATGAAAAAGTACAATTATAATGAATAATATTAAAGTAAACAAAACAGGAGTAATGGATAATGATAGCATATACTTTGGATAAACCCTCAAATACACTAGTTTAGTGAATTAATGGCAGGGAAAGGCAATTTTAGGCTTGTAAAGACGTCATTTACCTGCCTATTATGGGAACCTGGTATACCAGGTTCCCGTCTGTGAGTGGGCTCCACGGGAACCTGGTATACCAGGTTCCCGGAAGGAACGGGTTAAATGATAAACATGAACTTTTTTTCCCCATAATGCTCTTTTGTAACCCTTATCATCACTGCACACTTTAAGCCATTCTCTCATCTAGAAATAGTCACATACTGTACATATCTTGTAGTATTCTGACTCATGAATTGAATGAATGGACAATGACAATTTAAAGGGAAGACACAGAGTTTTCCCCCGTTTTAAACTCCTATATTTTCATCAAAAAATCCCAATGTTAATCGTTAGGTCAAAATTGTAATGTAGAAGTTGTTATTTAACATCCTGTTGGTCAATGTTATGGATGTTATTTATTGTTTGTTTATAGCACAAGGACATTTATAACTCTGTGTTAAACTAAATGAGTTGATGCCCTTCTGTCTCCAAACAGATGATGTGTAGTTTCTCACTTCAGATACACTGTCCTTCTGTGGGGATTCAAAATCAATTTGATATGAGGGATATAGTTTACAAGCTGTAATGTAAGATTTAAAGGGTAATCTAACCCTTGTTATAGGAAAAATAGGAAAAATAAATGAGAAAGTTTGAAATAAATCGGACCAATAATAAGAAAGTTATGAAAGTTTGAAATATGAGATCATTAATGCAAATCTCAAAGTGGCAGTCTTGTCAGTGGATTGTGATGTAGTCGGGGATTACTCTCCCATTTGTTGTTTTCAGAAATATCTTTAATTTCTGATTTTCTTCTGAGTGCCACCTCCCATTGGGCACCACTAAATATATATTATGAATAGCATATTATTATTCAAACATTTTTGAATTTTTTAAATTTTAGTCATTTTTAGTGTGTTGGAACGAATGGGAAAGTTGTCCGCCACTACATCACAGAGGCATTACCAATTCAGCCAATTTGAAATGCCCATAGCTATAGTGATTACAGCTTCACCTGTCTACCTCCCTGATTTTTCTGCTTTCCTCTTGAGTAGTTTGCTGACAAGGTTGGATTTCCCTTTACGAAAATCTAAACCCCCCATGAGATTTCTTGGAAATGCAAGTTTTCTGGATGACAAAATTAGGTAACCTGTTCTTCCCACACAGGGGTATGCAGAAATAATAGTAATTAAAACAACAGCAGAATAACTATAATTTACCCCTTCATCTCTTACTAATGTGCATTATCCATGTCATATCAAGCAGAAACAGAATTTAGTATCCATTTGATATTGAATACTTCATAAAATATAAAAACACAAAATAATGCATTTTATTTTGAAAGTTTGCAACTTCTCTTTACAATGATTGCTTACCATGAGCTCTAATAAAACTTTTGGCAAAAGGTTTATTTCATTCATCTTTCAAAGATCTTATTCTAAAATGAAAAAAGTGGGTAGTTTGCATAAATCGTAATGAAATTACATTCTTTTTTTTATATCTGAGAAATAGAGCAATACACCACATATGTGTTAACGTTCTCGCAAAATATTCAACCAATCAGACCTTTAACAGGAAAGTGAAGTAAGCACCCACCATCCCCCCTCAATAAAAACTTGCTTGAAGAGGGTCGATATGCGATCACTCGGACTCGGTCCATTATACTGTGAAATTACCATTTTACGTGCATTAGCCTTTGCTATTCCGAATCAACAATAAGTGCATTCTGTGCTATGGTAGGAAATTGGAAGTCTCCACTAAAAGGTCACCAGTTGGCAGGCTCCTAGGGAAAATGCATCTGTCTAAAGACCAGAAAAAAGTCTAGAATTGAGATAAATAACCACACTCTTTTGCAACAACAAAAAAGAGAGAAAATAAAGTTAAGGCTGCATATTTAACAATGTCCACAATTCTACATGTATGGAATCATTCTTAAAATATTCATTTTTCAGTTTGATTTGTTTTAATGGCACTAACGTCCTTGGGCAAGACATTTATCTTCATTTGTCCCACTTGACCCAGGTGAGGTAAGTGGGTACCTCGCAGGAATTAATTCCTTGAAATGCTAGAGTGCTGTAATGGCAGCTAGGCTAAAGCTGGGGTAATAATAAATGCGCCTCGGAATAGAATTTCTAGATAGACGGCGCTATAGAATTGCCTATTATTATTATTATTATTATGTAAGTTCAGGGTCCTCACAGTCACAGAATTACTTATCATATGAAGTGGCTTAAAATCCTGCTTGATCTACTGGTCAAATTGAAAATGGATAAATCATAATGCGAAATCGAAAGATTACACTGCACCGCTCCGAGTTGATTACAGATTTTGACATAAGCCCAGATTTTCTCATCAGAAGAACTGACCTGGAAGATTAAGCCCTGTCTTAATGAATAATAATTTTGATGAAAGCAAAAAAGATGGATTTATAACCTTAACTCTTTTTAGGCCTGTCTCGTAATGTAAAATATTTCATCATTCTTATTACCAGTACATATTTTGTTGAAATATATTGTGATATCCAATTTGAACAAACTTTTGTTTTGACACAGCTCCTTGATTTTTGCTAATACTTTGATTTAAGTTTGGAAAAGAAGGAGAAATAGAGGTGAAAATATTGCTCTGTGATGCATGTGATAGATTTCAGTAGAACACACCCTGGAGAGCTGTTGAAGCCGCACTCCAGGAGACAAAGTTCAAGAAATAGCATTCAAGCCAAGAGAATATGATACAGAGGTGTAATTGACCACTCTCTCAGAGTTTGTCAGTAATTATCCTCTGGAGAATGAACTTAATATTAGGAACAAGTAAAAGACAGGCAGATCTGGGCGATTAAGTCTAAATGTCCACACGTTAATCAGACCTTGCTATGCTTGATATTTCATATCTGTGTACCAGCACACTTGGTGTAAGGATGTAATATAAGCAGGTCCATATGTAGATGGGTTCAAATCTTTGAACAAGATAAAGAGTGAGGAATCTTGGGTGGAAAAGTTAGAGAAAGGAAGAAAGAAAGAAAGACTGAGAGACTGAGAGAGAGTGAGAGAGAGAAAGAGAGGGAGAGAGAGAGAGAGAAAAAACAAATGGGGAGGGGAGAGAGAGATGGGGGAGGGGGGGGGAGAGAGAGAGAAATGAGTATATCTGTACAGTAAGTGTAAGATATCATGAAACTGCCTACAGGTCATGTGAAAACGGTGATATGAAAATGTGCACTCTAATGAATCAAAACCAAATCATTAACTTAACATCTAAAGAAGATCGCATTTTTCATATGCATAGTATGTTGGTTTGGGTGGGAAAAAAAGGAAAACGAGTCATTTGAAACATTAAGATTTTCAACAACAAAATCAGATTAATAATCAGAAAGTATTTAAAACTTTGTGAAGTGAAGATCATCATTAGAAGCAGGAGGTAACATTGTCTACTGAGAGCCAGAAGGGAATTAAGTCATACCCTAACATATAGTTAACATTCTTTTGGTTCTTAACAGGGTATATTCAAGTGCATGTTTGTGTGGTGTCTTGCTCTGTAATTTCTATTAAAAAATTATCTTCTCTCAGTTGTATAATGGAGCAGACATATATTTCAATTGGGAGGATGGATATATAACCAAAAAGCCTGTTAAATCATCTGTTTTGAGCCAGAATGGTGATAATTCATTCTGTGTTACAGTGTATGAGTTAATTCCCTTCTGGGTCCAAACCAACAATATTGAAATGGTAAAAAGCTGAAAGTGATATTTTGAATATTTGTTTTTGAATACTTTGTTGGACAAAAGAAATGAGAAAGTGCTACCTGTAGATGACATCAATAATAATAAATAATATAGAGTATTTGTAATGCGCCAACTCCACATGAATAATGTGTTCGAGGCGCATGGGGAAGAAAAGCTATAAGTAAACAAAAATACACACAAAAATGAACAACGACAATGTGAAAGTTAAACTAAATCTACTGGAAAGCCGCTTTGAACAAATGAGTTTTGAGGGCATGTTTAAAGCCCTTATGACCTTGTAGTTCTCTGCAGACAAGTATATGTTTATTTATAATATAATACTGGTTTGTTGGTGACTGTTCAAAGGAATTCCAACTTTTGAAAGAAGATCATTTGTGTGAAATCAGAGATATAAGAAAAACAGTATGGCAAAGATTTTATCTCAATTGGAAAAATAATTAAAAATTGTTATGAATGCTTGATATATGAGATCTCTAAATCTATGTTAATCTGGAATTAGCAATTGGTCAGGGGATTGTAAGGTATTCATATACATTTTCTCTTGATTAAGTTTTTTCCCAAAGCACCTTCTCCCTTTAGGCACTAATCACAATATATTATGGAAAGCATATTATTTCAGGTCCTTCAAAAAGAAAAGATCCTCCTGAGCAAATCAGAGCAATACATTTGAAAAATTGAAATTATAGTTATTTTGTTTATTGAGACAAATGAAGGAGTTGTCCAGTGAAATTACCAATTCAGTCAATTTTAAATTCCCAAATAAAATGTTATGATCACAACTTTAAAAATGAACTATTTTCTTATTCTATGTCTGATTTCATTTAAAATTTCAACAATCTGCTTCTGTAAGTTTTTTCTGCTTTCTTTTAGAGCAAAGTGCTTTCAAGATTAGGTTCTGCTTTTTAGTAAATTTTATTTGTCAAGCACTAATGTTTATGTTCAGAATACACATGCATTTACAGGACTTACTTGTATTTTATGATTTCTAGAATGTCTCTGGCTATGTTCAAATTGTTCATGTGTCAACTACAATTCTGATAAAATGTATTGAACTTTGAAAATCAACCATGCAAGTCTTATCTCATTAGGCGATTACTTCATTTCTCTTACAACCTCAGACAATCCAGGCACGTCCACTGTTGAGAACATATAGCTGTATATTTTAGTGTGCAACCTATATTATGTTGCAGCTGTTCTTCTTACAGCTACCATAATCAGGTCCCTGATAAAACACTATATTCAGTGAAATATAATTGCATAGATTTCCTCTTCTGCTCAATTGAAGATGCACCTGCGTTGCACATGCATTATCCTTAATTGGAGTGACCCCTTTTGCCTGTTTTGCAATACCTGGAAAAACAACTTTTGCCTGTTTTGCAAAACCTGGAAAATCAACTCTCATTTATATAACGATTTAAATGAAATTAAAAACATTGAAAGATTTAAAAAAAAATAGTGAACGTTGCAACCTACTTTTATTTAATACTTTTCTTTCTGATTTTTGTGAACTACAGTTCTATAACTGCTGTAAATATATATTTTATTTTCCCTTTGCATCAGATGTGTAGATACAATAGATCCTGTACTCGCCCTGACTGCAAGTTTCAACACACCCAAGTAGCAGCTAGATCAGCTATGAAATGGACAAAAGATCAACACGTCAGGTCAGTTTAAATCTCCTCCCATCCCTGAGAAAAATTCATATTTATAATAATAATAATGATAATAATAGACCGTACTTATATAGCGCATATCACAATATGTCTCTATGCGCTCTATAGACCAGTTCAGAGATGGCACATGAACAAATAACCCCCAAATATCCACAGATCTCTTTAAAGGGACATTTGAGTTCTTGACTGCAAAAGCCTTCAAAGTGCATGGTTATTGCTCTAGTCTTATTTATGACATTTCTAGTGCTAAAATTTAGACCCCAAAATGTGTGAAATCTAGAATAAATCCAATTCATCTCCATTTTAAACAAAATATGGTGACTGTTAATTTACTAACAATAACAATACATGGGCCAGCTGGAAAACAACAAAAAGTCAACAAAAAGCCAACATTGGCATTGGCTGGAATAAAACGTATAAGGCGCTATCACGTTTTTTCCACAGCTGTTCCAAAATTATCCGATGTTTGTGGGGCCCCTCAAATATTACAAATGGTTTTATTTTTGGATATTTCGGCCGTCTCCGAGCGATTTTGATCAAACAAAAATGATTTTGTCATTTAAATTGCATGCTCTTTCAAATTTGACACTCAATTTTTCATTATCTCACAACAAATATTTTGTGTAGCGCCCTCTATACCCGAACTCAACTATCCTTTTAAACATGAAGAAGTCACAATTTGTGTATTTTAGAATAATCACTGCCAAAGGGATATAAAAGGTGCTTCATGAATACGTTTGTTTGCCCTCTTGAAGAGAATAGTTCCACCTGTGTATCGTAGAATATACGGTTGGTGTATAAATTTATAATGAATTACATAACATTCATGAACATGTATCCAGAATATGTCATGATGGGCTTTACAGTTTTGTACAAGTGACCTTTATCTCCACATGTTCAGATAGTATCTCTGAAGTGTTATTACCTTGGTATTATTTCAATGCTATTTATGATGTGTGTGTAAGTGATGAGTTCAGTCACATTCTATTCTGAGCACCTTCTACTTGTGACCTCTAGATTGCCTCGAGAGGAAATGTAAACAAAAAAAATGCTCATTTAACATTGGATGATGCAATAGACAAATGTTATGGCTTGTCATACCAAACAACATGGAATGTATGCATTTCACATTCTGACTATTGAAATACAATTATTTGTATAACAGGTGAATGTAATAATTTGAATTGAGGCACGTAACACAGATTTGTGCATTAACTTTGATGCTATTTTTTGATATTTGTCACTGAACAAAATGGGTAATCAGAATGCAGATGTATGTGCTCGGTGAAAGAAAGAAAAACAACACACACACACACACACACACAAAATAAAGTATTGCTATTTGCTTTTCAGGTAGTTTAATCCATTTTGCATGTTATCACCAAAGCTTGATCAGTGTTCCAAACATTTATTTATTTATATCTGCTATGAGATGATGTACCGTAATACTATATTTGTGAATGTTTTATCGAGAGCCTTGTGGAAGTAATTTTCTTTATGAAAGAAGTAAAAATCAAAGTGCTGTATTTTTTCAAGTCGGTTGAAAGAATGATAGAGACAGCAATATTGTGAAGATATATTTGTTATCCTCTTGCTTCCCTATCAATTGTTCATATTGTATATGTCTTCAATACAAGTTCAGATGAGCAAGACCAATAGTTCTCAAGGTTCTACCCATTTTTTTTTTTAAATACAGCACTCTGTGTTTTGAGAGCCAAAAGGATGTAGACACTGTGATGTGGTATACGTGTACTCTTTCAGAAACCCTTCTGGATGCTGCCCAAATCATTTGAGATCATGTTATGTCCATTTTCATGGATATATAATGTGTGACACTAGTCACATGTACATCTAGCCCTGTAACCCAGACACTAGTCACATATACTTATAATGCATGTACCTTTCACCCTTTAAGCTAGTCACATGTACATTTAAGCCAGACACTAGTCACATGTACATGTATTTTAACTCAGCCAGACAGCTGGAGTGGAATTTTCACATTGCCCTGGTTTAAAAAAAATTAACCTGCATGGCTTCCAAAATTCACCTGAGAACAAGTGTTTGAAGAAAGGGGCTGTTAAGAAAGGGGCTGTTAAGCAAATAATTACTGTTGATGAAGACGACGGAACAAACTATCACCACTGAGGCAATCTGGATGTACAAGTAGCTATCTTTCGGAAGTGGAACTGAGAAAAGATCTAGCGTATACATTCAGATCGCCGAGGAAGTGATAGTTTGCCATCGCCTGAAACCAAAAGGTGATTATTTGCTTTATATTCCAAATCGAAAACATTTCACTGGTAGGGTCTACAGGAAAGACAACATATAAAATTGAATTTGTAATTCGCGCCACATCACTACGGTGGCCGTGATTGACTGCTGCGTTGAAGATAATACATACCGGTAGTGCAACGTACTTTCACCAAAGATAGTACACAGTGCAACGCACTTTCACAGAAGAAAGTACACAGTGTAACAAACTTTTCTTCGCCCATCAAAACGTGATTTGACCAATCATAGAGCAAGATTCTTAATAGTATTAAAAGTAATATCAGAGGTCATTTATTATGGATTCATGTTGATAGGTGATAGGATCATAGATGATATATGAATGATTAATTACTTGCTTCTGACTGATCAGGATATTACAGAAGAGGAAATAAGATTAGGATGACCATTCTTCTTCATCCATCATACATGTAGCATGAATTTACAGAATTACCTTTCTTTTTATAAGTTGATAGGATCATAGATATGAAGGATCAATAACTTGCTGACTGATCAGGATATTTAATACAGAATAGGAAATAAGATTAGGATGACCATTCTTCTTCATCCATCATAGCATGAATTCACAGAATTACCTTTCTTTTTAAAATTGGGCAGGAAAAAAAATGTTGAAAATACACGTTGCATCTATTATACAAGCCTGAAAAGAGGTGATAGCAAATTCTTTAGTTTCCCTCCTGCATATATATTAACCCTTGATGTGCCTGACTAATAAGTTTCTGATGGGATTATTGTGTATTTATTCTGCAAATTTGAACCTATAGATAAGGAAGGTTTAATTCTCATGTCGCTTTTCTTCACTGTGGGATATTGCAACCCATTTTAATGTTTGTGACTTATGCCCTTTGAAATGTAACCTACCCTATGTGTCATCCAGCTTTTGATATATTATTTCAAAGTGCCACATCTAACAGTAGCTTTTGTTGTCACATTTCTCACTCCAAGTGGACATAATTGGACAAGTCATATTTCATCATCTTTTTGTTTTGTTCTGCAGGAAAGATGGAGGTTCTTCACATTTCTTTTATTCATGACATTTTGTGAAATGTTCTGCATAACTTGGAAGAAAATTACTGTTAAACTTCAAAATTGCACAACGTGAAATTTCCTTCTAAAAATTCAGTGCTCTGTCAACTTTTATTGTATTATGTCACTCCATAGAAATTTGGCATCCAAATCACTCACGACATCAGTGAGTTTCATCAAGGAGATACTTTAAAACTCCTTGGTTTCATGCACTTGACTGTCTGTTTTTACGGTATATCAAAATTACTTGTCAATATTTCCCCTTTTTCACTCTGTTCAGTACCTTTACCCCCCCCCCCCTCAAAAAAAAAAAAAAAAAAAGTAAGAGCAACTTCAAAAATGTTTCTATGCTACCAAATATGATGCACAGTTCACAAAGTGGAGATTTTCCACATCATTGGGTGATGTGTGATGATGTTGTTGTAGATAATCAATTTGATTGATTACATCCATGTAACATGTTTTAAAAACATGTTTTAAAAAAAAATCCCAGGTATGAATATCTTCACCATGAGAGATTACATGCTGACTTTGTTCTTGGAAATTAAACCCAGTTATATGTGAATTCCAATTTAAAAGTAAGATGAGGATGTGACCCACTTAGTAGCTTGTGAGGACCGACATTTTGCTTTGACAGCCTCAGAAGATTTAACGGTACATCCACTGAATATTAAACTGTATTTATAGGATATATCAAGCTGTTTAGATTATGCCACAGATTATAAGAGAACTGCTTTTAAAACAACGTGCAGTTTTCATGAGCTTAAAGTGTGGGCTAAATGCACATATACATAGAGGCATCTTCAATGTGTGTTCAGTTTAACTACAGTTGTGCTTCCGTTCTACTCCTTGCACATACAGGTCAATCAAAAGCTTGTCTCTGTACTTTTATTCCACAAAGTATATCTAGACCTACTTGTACTACATTGCATATCAAGACTCAGTGATACACCATTTGAGTGTTCAATCAGAATTGTGGTATTTCTCATATTTTAACAGTAAACTTTACAACTTCACTTGTTGGTGTTTGACACCTGGGGATTTGTACAAGCTCATGCTTTGATGCTGTTCTCTTTTTCTTTTTGATTGTTACAAAATGTGAACCCTTGGAGAGTTTCCAAAAGAGATGTGAAAATACAGTCAAACGTATCTGTAAAAAGTAGTAAAAACAGAAAAGGGGCACCTGTAGATAGCTGACCTTTCTAGACAGGTTCTACAACACACATTTCTTGTGCAAGGAAGACAAAATAAATAGCCACTAATAGACAGGTGGCCTTTATAGAGAGGTGGCCAGTAAGACAGGTTTTTACTGTATATCACTTGAGACTGAAATACATGTAATACAAAATCTAATGCAGTTGATATTGCAATTCAGACCATTTCCATGTAGCTAGTATTTCAATTACATCTAGGTGCTTTAGGTCTTATGAATTCTTTGAATATTTATGATTTGATTGAAAATAATCATGTAGGAGGGTGTAATCTAATAAAAGATTTAGATTTTGAGGAGGGCAAGGCTCATTGTTGGCTAATGCACACTTTTTCAGCAGAGTAATTTATGTCAAATTTTGTTTTAAGGTGTGTAATTGAGCTGTACAAAATTAAATGGACTTTAATTTGAAAATGAGTAAACCTCACTAAATAGATTGTAGCATGGTTGACTCGTTTTGAATATTCTTTGTCTGTTATTTAATTTTTTTAATTAAAAATTCATTCCTTCCTGATTCAGTAATTACATGACAGTGTGTCCCTTTTCTCATACATGTAAATCATCTATGAATATCTCTTCTCAATCATCCCACTTTGGAGAGGTAATTGATGTACAACTGAAATTCTAATGAATATGGTAATGAAGACAAATTAGTTTAAAGTATTGTTGTCTGCAAGGCAACCAAGAAAAGGAACACTGAATGTACTAAGATATTTGTTACTGTAATGTAGGGGCATTTTTGTATAATAAAGGTCCATATGACATCTTTCATAATGCTAATTTCATGATTGTTTACTGTTGATTTTTTGTTTCTTCTCAAACAGTGAGAGGAAGTTTGCTAGCAAGTCACCAACCTCCTCGAGTGTTCCTTCATGATACAGTGATGTCATCATCATCATTAGCCCGGCCAGGCAAGGCTATCCTTAGCTGCCTTCATGCTGATTGGAACATTAGAGAGCACTCTGATGCAGTACCTGGCACATAATTGCAAACTGACTCTTTTTAAGAGATGCTGGAAACTGGAAGCTGGATACATGTAAAGTCATCCTACTATCATCTCCATGCTACTATCAAGGTTACAATGCTGTTGTATTCTCAAATTGACCATATAAGTGATTTTGAGGACAGGGGCTTAGACGTCAGGAGCAGCTTATTTCTTCAAAATTAATCAGTAAAGGTTCATGTCACAACCTAGATGTGAAATTGAATCAGGGCGTTAACATTCATGTTAAATGGAAATGCATCGATACAATCTTCTTATCATCATACACTGCATTATCTTCTGTCATGAATGAAATTACTGATATCAAGGGACCTTCCATCATTGTTACATTATTTGAAACATGCGAAAGGATTCCATTTAAATATGAACGTCTTTGACTAGAGAGTTTAACTAACAAAGTACCCTACTCACAAGATCAACGCTAAGTGCTCAAGTCAGATTTGTTTCCCTCTAACCTCTCATCAATGATGGAAAGAAAAGTATTTATCATTATTTGAATTATGTTAAAGCTGTGAAGATAATCGTAAGATCTGGTAATGATGAAAACTCAGCTCCCACATAGTCACATGATAGTTACTCTGAATGTTGAAATCTACAAAGAGAAAATGTTTTACATATAATAATGTTGGTTGAAATAACTGAGGAATGAGCAATGATAGAATGAGGTACATGTAGTAGTCCTAACATAATCTCATATGTAGTTCAAATTTGAGTTACATTACTGTTTAATGATTGTGATTTCCCACATGTACATGTGCGAACAACCCATTGACTGCATGATAAGTAATTCCTTTTAGCCAGTTCCTTTAGAAAATGGAATTCCACTGTAAGCTTTATGCACATTTTTGCTAAATTGATTAAAATCTGGGTTCACTTATTGATATATCAACTGAAAAAAGAAGACAACAGATGAGTAAGATTTGTTTTCTTTAATGTGTTAATGATGTTGTTAATATATCAAAATCAAGTGTGCAGTATTTGGCCAATTGAAATCTTGTCGATTCTGAAAATTAGTCTTTAGATCTTGTTTTGACATAAAGACCATGTTTTGTAAAACTATTTATCAATGACAAGTGTCTCAATTCTATAACACATTTTAGTAGCTTAGTTATAACTGCTACTGTAATTTGTTATTGACAAGTTTTATGAAACAGGTCCCAGATTAGAAAATTCTACATGTATTTTTCTGTGTAGTCTTTTGGCAGTATTTTTCCCAGTGTTCTCTTGCTCCAAATAAAGTTGTTTGTCTACGTGTTCAAGTTAAGACAATTAGGATAGAGATCAATTATATTCCAGAAATGTTAATACATTTATTTACCAATTAAGAATTTACCGATCTCTGAATTATTTACTCAAGTATGTAAGGCTAGTAAAGTTCTGTGCCATACCACCATATTTTGTGTTTGCCTCTGGCTGGTGTCACATGCCTGAACAGGTTCTAGCAAACTTGTTTTCTCCATTTTATGAGCTTCTTGTAGATTTCAAATATACCCAGTTTAATTATCAATTCAGAATATTGCCTCTCAATTCTTCGATTATATTTATTGATGCTAAAGAGGCTTTTCATCTTACTTTCAAAATATGCCAACAGCCATAGATGTTTCATTTTCTGTTTATTTCCAAGTCTCATTGATTTTTACCCTGATATTAAGTTGGTTTTAATAGAAGTATAAAACTGAGAGGAAAAGGTCAATGAAAGTTGAACAAAATCCTATTAAAATAAGGATGTTATGCATGTATGAGCTTGCGGTTGATCAAATACAAACTGGCAACTCTGTGACATTTCTTGCAAGATCCCATCCCATTTGTTTTGTACTTCGAAAATTTCTATTTTTGCCCCAAAGAAAATTTTCAATCATACATGTGCCATAAATATAATTGTTGCAAATGTTTATATACAACCCGAGATAAAACAAATCTATTCTATCATCAAAAACTTGGACACTAAGATACATCACATTGTTGCCAAGTTATGTTTCACTGATGACAACTTCAAAACTTTATAACTTTCCTATTTTTAATAAGATATTGCTCAAACTAACACACTCATTTGTCTCTTTTGTTTTTCTGCTCTTATCAGGGTAGACCTCCCCTTTAAAGAAAAAGCCTCTTTGACACTTCCTGTTTTCCTTAAGAAGAAACAAATCAGGTCATCAAATATTGTGATTACATTTTTATTTAAAGTTTAAGAGATATGTAGAGCAGGGTGTGTGGGCACTTAATTTCATTTTGCAAAATTGATGTATTGTTGTCATGGGGTCACACTAATAAATGCGGGTGCTGAGTTTACAAGGAAGTGATTTAGTTTTCCACAAATAGGTTTGACATAATATTACAATAGTCAGTAGATTGTCTGGAAGTGACTTTATTATTCATTGTTTTCCACAATTAGGTTTGACATATTACAATAGAGGTAATTTATCCTCAATCTTGTCAAGAGGAAGAAAAGACAATCTCTAATCTCTTAGTCGCAGACGATATTCTAGATGTCTCCTATCTTTGTATATCAAGTACTTTGAGAATACTGTTCCAGACAAAGCAGTGTACCTCCGCTTCTCCCCCTCCTACAAAGAAAATATAACAAACGATGGGAGATTTTAAGGGGGCGGGCTAGACTTAGCCTGTCAAAGATATTTGGCAGTGTTCATAAGACATATATATATATATATGCAAGAAAACTAAAGTCACAACCCAACCTTACTCTCCAGAACATTTACCAATTGCTTTTTCCATGACTACATTATTTTATCAGGGAAAACCAGGCCACTTGTGATTTAATAAGTCAATAACACTTCAATTAATAATTACTTTTAATTTCTTAAACTCAATTTGTGAATGTGTCTACTTGAATTATGATAAGCATGTCAACATTTTGTGTTTGTTTGCTTCATCTTCTAGCAAAATAACAGATTACAAAACATTTCTTGATGGTGAATAGTATAGCTCAAGGAAGCTGAATATTGTGCATTATCCCAAACAATTAAAGTTCATTTGTGCATAGTATGTGTATTGTTTACCAGTAAACTAGGTCATACCATGTGAGAGAAAAAAGAAAAGTTTAAAGACACACGTTTTTTCTTTTAAATGAGGTTCCTTTTAAAGATGTCTTGATAAACAATTGTTAGATCAATGATTTTGAATGAGTTGTATGTTTTCATTAAAATGTGGCCTGCTTTTAAATTTGTCATATTGATTTTAAGACAAAGAAGTTATTTCAAATTATGTGAATTCTCGATTAATTTATAGTCACACTATGAAGAAATAATGATTGTACTTGTACATTAAATGTATATATAAAATACAAAATTGAGTCTGATGTATTTTTTTCATGTTTATTGTTAGTTTATTGTAAACATAGCTGGGCCCTGTACATGGGTTTAAGTTTACAAGGACCTTAGGGGCCGCAGCTCCCCTAATAATTTTGAAATTACCAATATTCAGACATGAATTGTTTGATATTCTAGCAGCAAGAAGGTCTAGTTGTAATCTTCATATCTTGTCAAGTTTATTTAGATTGATGAATTCCTTCCACCAAAAGAAAAGAACAACTTTATGTGTTAATATAATAAGTATAGAAACAGGAAAGTTGACACTGGGCCTGAAATATCAGCCGTGGAAAACTTGTGCCCATACACTTGGTCTCTGGTATGGCGATTGACGGTCATCAATCCATGATGAAGAAGACTATAAATCAGAAAATACAGGAGTGAGAAAAGAGGATATGAGCGTTATGAGCTATGAAGGGCACACTCCCTGCGGTGAAAGTTAAGCTAGTGCGTGTGTTTATGTGCGTGCGATGTGTGTGGGTGTGCGTAAACGTCGCATGTGTGTGTGTGTGGTTGTAGTAAATACGGGGCTATATTTTGTAGGCCGCCTGGGAATACGCACCTAATACTCCTCTCCACGTTGCTGCCTTTAAAGAAGCAGAGCGAAGGTTTCAAAAGGCTTTTAACCTTAAAAATGTCGGTATCATTGCAAAGTTAATGTTACAATCTTTCTAATGGTTCATATTTAGTTATCAAAAATTGTTACAGAATTGACTTATCTGCTATTAAAAGTGGTGAAATTACTACCCGATTATTCCGCCCTCGATCGGCCTGCTATTGTGACGTACGATTTGTGACGTAGGAGGTTGGGCACATGAGCGCGAGAATGCTCCCAAGAGCTCTCACACAACTCTCGCCTGCATGCATTATACGTATACAAACGCCACTCAAACGCTAAATATCTGATCAAAATTAATGTCCGAGCTCGAAGAAGAGGTTTTACTCAATTTAGAATTCGAAGTTGATGAGCGTAGCTCCATAACTAGTGACAGTGGTACTGATAGTGACGATGATGATGATGGGGGTGTAGGAGAGATGGAAAAAAGAGAACAATTCGGAGAAGACGGCGTCGATGCTGGTGCAAGTCCAGTGATATTATCTGCGCGAGCTGGCTGAGCTGCCAGCTGCCGCTCAGCTCCCCAGACCGCTCAACTGGCGATCGATCTGCCATGCACCTTAATTGTCACTGGGGTGACTGGGCGAGACATTTTCGAATTTGTCGGGATGTGTAGGGCTCTTTAGCAAATTTCGCGGATAATAAAACAAAGACGATCAGATGTGAGGTTATATTTGGCGAAAATCAATTACAAATATGCACCATTCATAAATAGAACTGCAGCTGCAGGACATAAACATGAGGGAAGCTCGCGATTCACTCATCATAATTATGGTCTCCGTATATAATCAACAGCAATCACTATCACGCCAAGGGCAAGGCATGATGACCGAACAAATGCAAAACATCTCAGCAAATTACACAGAACGGAAGGGTATTTGGACAAATCGAATTGCACGATTCACACCTCGTATTATATAACCTAAATTTGCTTAATATTATATGTAATTACATGATTTCTAGAGATTGTTATTCCACTTTCTTGTCAGGATATGAAGCATGCAAAGTCTGGATAATGTTTACGTATATGCCTATGCAAAATACCGCACGCGAGCTGTGCGAGAGGTGAGCTTGGGGCCTATAATTGCGATCGTGCCCAACCAGTGGCGTCATGATCGGCCTACTGCGCGAACAAACTGTTCAAGCCAGGAATAGAAGTTTGAGGAGGTTCTTGGAAAAAGCTTCTTACCGCGTTTCATTTATTTTCACAAGACTTTAGACCAGAATGGGTGTGTTCAAATTGGTCTACGCTATCCGGACATGTGTAATTTGCCCATTTTGAGTGATTATGTGAAATTTCTCCGCCAGAGGGGCGGTGGGGGCGGTACCCAAACAATCACCGCCCCCCCTAAAAAAAAAGAGGAGAGAAAAAAGGCAGCTAAAGATGCTTTTGCAAGAAGCTGTCTTTCTGACGAGACAACAGGGGTTTCAGAAAGTATACGGTTGCGACAGCAAAGTAAAACTTAACTTTCTAAGATGTCGGATAACTTAATTTTCTCCTGTTAAAATAAATGTATTTTGAGAGATTCACACAATCGAAAAGCAAGCTTTGTTGACAAAATGTAAAGGCACGTCGATCGCAAAGACTTCACAAATCAACCTAAGGCAATTCATTCATCAGTTTGACGTATGCTAGCATGAGAATGATATTACGCTAACCGAACATGATTTCTATTGAAAGGCAATATAATAGGGTACTGAATTGCGCTTGGTATTTTGTTAAGCCTTTGCATTCGTGTTCAAAAACGTCTCACAAACAAATTTTCTTTGCCAAGAAATATTTTGTTTACATACACAACAATAGCGATTTTCATGTTGTCATTCGAAAATATTTGATTTACCATCCATCGGTGCATCCTGTTATCTTTAACGTCAATGCAGTCGCTATAACAGTACATCTCTAGCTCAACGGTGCCTGTTTGTTTCCCGAAAGTTAATCCTTCAGATTTTTTTAATTGGTGATTCAAATTGGCGATTCCTCACGAGACAAGATGCAAAATATAACCGTTTATAAAATGGCCGCGGGCAACAATCTTCTTTTGAGGCGATCTCTCTCTCTCTCTCTCTCTCTCTCCTCCTCTCTCTTTCTCCTTTTCTCTATCTGTCTCTCTCTCTCTCTCATTATGTTACGGTCCTTCACAAATCTCACTAGTGTTGCTGGTAAAAATACCAAAGTCATCTTCTATAATTAAGGTCCATTCTCTTAATCTCAGAAAAGACAAGTGTTAAAGAGAGAGAGGTGTTTATATACTAAATTAACTTTTAAGCGTAAAAATGTTTCAACCGGTAAAAAGGAGCATTGTTAAATGGGCGGTGGCATTTTCTTGTAAATGTCCACTTCTACATGTACAGTATGATTCTATTGATTTTGTCATTCGTATAACTAAGATGATGCCAAGGGTACCCAAAATGTAGAAGTACATTTACCAAAAGTCATTCATATGGACAGGGCCAACCAACTGGAATCGGTTATCCGAATCTAAGCGTTTCATGGATAACTTATAGGCCTTCTAATCCAATCTTTAAATCACACCGTATGTAACGCTCTTCAAATTAGATTTCAGTCTCCTTTGGTTAATCACCCGATGCATATCATTCATATCATTTATGACTATCATTTATTCAAGTTTTGTACGTTATTTTTCATGAACATGTATTCTAAATTTTATTTATAATGTAAAGAGAGCCGTATTATCCAGTAATTTACTACCCTGTAATATTTTGTTGTTGTTGTAAATATGAATATATCAATTGCACTCTCAAAGTATATGTTGCCTTTTTTCAAGGTCTAATACTTACCGAATTATGCTAATAGTTACTTTTCATCGGATTTAAAAACTAATTACCGTCTACGCTATAATGTTAAATTAAAATATTATAATTATGCAACAACGTTTTTTTGAACGAAAAAGCAAAGCAAAATAAAAAAAGCAAACCATTATTTGATTAAAGGGATCCGGTAACTTTGTCTCAGATTCTGAAACAAAATTCCGGATTTAGCTCATGATGCAATGATAATTATAAACCTTTAGGTCAGTCAGGAACCCCATGACTTTTACAAGCCGATCGCCTGTCTGATTATCAAGATATTTATGATTGGAATTACAAATTTTGAAAACCGTTCGCCTGACGGTTTTCATAACACTACAGTCTATTGGGGAAAACGAGTATGGTAAAACCGGTCACTCAAAGATTTTTACTTTTTTGAGGCACTTTTTGATCATTTTGAAACGCAATTTTTTTAGGGCTTCAATATTACACCATATCACAGACACTGATAACACGTAGGGCCGTGTATCTCAGATTTAACATTGTTAAACGATCCCTTTAAGAGGATACCAAATAGTTTGTGTATATGTTTATACATGTTCTTACTTGATGTTTATTGCTGTTATGAATTTATGTTCAAGATTTTGTTATTAATATTATTATTATATATATATTTGTTAAACTATAATGTACCTCATTATGTTTAACAGGGCCTCATGGAGACCACCATTATTGGTCATAATGAGTCACCCTGTCTAAATATCAGAAATAAATAAATAAATAGATATTGCGAAAGACCAGCTTTTTTTTTATATGTTTCGTATATTTAAGTTTATTGTAATTCATTGTTTATACTAAACTATTTGTATTATTGTTTGCTAGCTGAACAGGCTACTCTGTGTAAGTATGGAATTTAAATAAGCACATAAATAAAAGTTATAAATTTAATTCTCATGTGTATGTACTTCATTATAGTGTCCTTTAGAAATTCAAATTTGTTAATATTAGTTTGTGTTTGTTCAACTATGTTAGGAATCCTGTGATACACTTTTATGTGATATTTTAGCCAGGAACTTTTATATTAAATCTTTGAGATTTTAGTGAAAACGTGGTTAATGCAGTTTAAAACTAACTTAATGTTAAATACCTAACTTGATATTGCCTTGCCAATCATTCTTATGGGACATGGATAACTGGTTTAGAGCGTTTGTTTTTTAGGATGAAATTAAAAAAAAATAAACTGTAGTTTCGCTATGGGTTTAATACACAAAATCGGGCTGTTTTACGAATATCTATGATACATGTACGTAGCGCAATTTACTAACAATAATATCGGTTTCTGATAAAGCGCTTTACTAGTTAAAACGTACCCGACCTATGCGGTTAAAAAATTAATACCCCGGTCACTGGATTCTGTTACGATTCTAAACTTTACACTCTCCACTCCCTTGGGAGCATTCCAGCCAGTCGACCTTTTATGGGCGCGAACATGCTAATCCATCCACATTGACGTCCACATCCTACCATGGATCGATTTAATACGTGACAAGGGAATTTGTTTGTTGCCTTATCACCCTATGATGGATAATAATTATGGCAACGTTTACCTTTCTGTTTGTAATAAATATTAATTAAATCGGACACTTGATATTTGTTTTAAATAGCTTTTGAATAATTATTGATATCGCTTCCCCCGTCATTGACAAGGTTTGAACGCAATTTAGATCACACAGTCACGCGACTCAAACATATACAACGGATACGTCATGCATTATTCATAGATCACTGCTAAAGGGGGATAACGATGATGTTAAGCAAGGTGGATTTAGACTCAAAACCGTTGAATCGGTAATCAAGTTGAACATCTCTCGGTGTCCTCAGATATTTTTAGACAATTTGTTATTAAAGTCCAAGTTTTTCCTGTTTTTCAAATTTTGTAGAATCCATAAAGATAAAATCAAATAAAGCGTTTGAGATTGTATTTCTGTAATCTGTAAAAGAGTTATTTTGAAAGTAAACAATAATTGCTGGCCATTTTGTTTCGACACGTTTGTCATCATGAATTTTATTGACTTAGAAATTTCACATGGTATTAAATTTATATCATAATCTTCGCAAAATTCATCAATTTCAATTCATATTTATTTCATTTCCAAGATAAAAAAAGGTATTACATTTTTAAAAATAAATAATTCATGTTTCTTGGTAACTATACAAATACACTTTGCACATAATAAAATTATTACAAGAAATTCTTAATTTCTGAGGAAATTGGGGGATCCACTAAGAAGCTTGCAGTTTGTGGATCCCCCATCCATAATGTTTCATAAATTGCATTTGTAGGGTTCATGAATATGATTTTAATAACGTTTCCATGCGGGATTTAGATGCTCTCTTGATAATTAAACGAAGTAATTTGGTCGTAAACTTTTATTATCATTATTATTCAACTTCGATTCTATTTAATCTGAATTTAATTTTTGAAAACATGTCTAGTAATACCAATGCATTGAGGTTACTACCCCCTAAATATAATTTATGTCGCATGGGGCAAGTGTGCCACAGTTCTCAAAACATGGCCTTAATGCCGATCAAAAATTTGACTTAGACATGTATGCTGATATTCATGTGGACATTTCAATTGGCATTCGTTTAATTCACATTCCCGAAAAAATATATCACGAATTGAAATTAAACTAGACATATAATACTTGTTTGGAACAAGTATAGGTGGGCTGGTCAACTAAAATTTGAAAACAAAATAGAGCAAAAATAAGCGAGAAACTGCTTATAAATTTTTAATAAACAATATCATGTAGATTCATTACGTGAACGAAATTCACCTTCTATAGTCATAACACGCAAATTGTGAAATTTCTGACATGAGGCCTTTAATCGAAATTTTCACTCTGATGACGTCATCAAAATAAAATTCCTATTTTTAGTTCGAAGGCCATTATGATGATGTCAAACTATTTTTAATAGCCAAATGAGACATCAAATCATATTTCCGACTCATTCTCTATCAAAATATGAAAAAATATTGGGGGTCCAGTTCCATCCCAAAGAGCTAAAATGGAATTTGTATAGGCATGTTTTTGCCCATATATGCTATGTATTACAAGAGCTCGCGCGCATGGACATTTATCTTGAATGGACGCTCATCTTGTTATTAATGGTCATAAAGAGATAAACATGGTATCAAATTGTTCGAGAAAATATGAGAAACATCATGAAAGGAAAAAAAATGGCGATTCTATGTTGTGTAATGGTGTAACGCGCGAAAACGCGCGCGCATGCGTGTGCGCGATTTTTTATAAAATGCTTAAAATGACCTGAAACGTATGCAAAATAAATTTGAGACGAATTTGGGCATTTGAAATTTTTGCGCGCGTACTGACGCGCGGACGTACGCGCATGCGCGCGTTTTTTGACCTGAAATTAACCGGACTGATATTGACCTTGATCATGATAAATATGAATGAGAAATAACTTTTGGTTATGAAGATATGATCATAAGTTGATTTTCAGAAAAATTCACAAAATGGCGCCTAGATGACGTCATCAGTCAAGGTCAAGGTTGAAAACCTTACCTTGTTTTGTCCATATGCCTATACATAATATGTGTGTCAAATTTCAAGATATTTGGTTGAACCATTTCAAAGTTATCTTGTTCACAAAAAAGTGGTTCAAAATAAAAAATAAAAAAAAATAATAAATAATAATAAAGGCAATTTTAACAAAATTATAAGGTGGTCTGTATTAGATACAGCCCACCTGATAAAATTTCTCATTAAGTATAGTGATATTTGCATGACTTGTTTCAAAGTTTTTTCCAGATTTTTCACTGCTCCCAGGAATCCCTGCACATCGTAATTATACAGTAATCATGGCTTGAGGCATCTAGCAAAATAGACATTGCAATAAAAAAATTCTCGATAAACCACAGCCTTAAATGGTGGCTCAACGATTCTCTATAAATAACTACACCTGAAGATCTCATATCCTAAGCAGATGCTACCATGAAAATGGAAAATAAAAACTGTCAGAATAAAACGTTGGATATACGCATGTATGACGAGCAATGGTCTATAAGACAACCAATAATGATGATGATTTGATATAAATAGCTTGATCATGTCATTTGTTTTTACTTATAAATGGAATATTTTCTCTTCGAAAGAGATTCGAGATAAATTGTATAATTAAATGAAATTGCTATGCATAATAATTATGCATTCATAATCGAACGAATTAATGTTTCATGGTAAGTAACCTACGTCATTCTATATTTCTATTTATCATTATCATCAGATATATTATTATAAGTAGTAGTAGAAGAAGTAGTAGTAGAAGTAAGAGTAGTAATAGTATAGTAGTAAGTGTAAAATTAGTAGTAGTAGGAGTAATAGAAGTAACGTAGTATAGTAGTAGTATTAGTAGAAGTAGCAGCAGTTAGTAGTAGAGTATTATTATCATAATCATTCGTCCTTGCTCATAACCCCATAATAATGACCCGACACGAAATAGACAGACGTCAATGGCTTGAGAGGTGAAAATTCCGACATGAAAGTAAAAATATTCATCACCCACTTCTAAACTGATTCACGCAGCCGTTACACGTGCCTCTTGTTTTCATTTCAGGACTTTTAATTTTGAAGGGATTTCCTTTTCACAAATAAGGTCCATTTATATTCATAGCGCTTAAAGGATGAGCAATATACTCCTACACATTAAACTATATCTTTATAACGTGACATTTATTACCTCAGTTGAGTGGTTCAACCGATTGAAATACAAAGCAATATTGTGTTTTTTTTAAAGTAAATGAGCTTGGTAAATGTCATCCAAGCTGTTACGTTTGTTCTTTTTGTTGAGTAGGTCAACCGATTCAAATACACATCAATATGTTTTGTTTAAGTAAATGAGCTTGGTAAATGTCATCCAAGCTGTAATTATTATTATTTATTTTTGTTACATTCTTTTGAAATGAATGGAGAAAAAGGAATTGCTTCACCTCTTAAAGTTTCTAATACTTTTGGAAGGTTCACCCTCCCAAAAAGAAAAGAAGTCTTTCATTTGTTTTTGTTTGCATCCATTGATTACAAAATAAACAAGGGGAGGCGGGAGGGAGCCAGGAAGAAGGAGTAGACCGAGAACAACAAAACAGAAAATTAGACAATGTTTTATCAAATTCATCAATCATTTGCACGAAAATACAGATTTTTCCACTTTCTTATAGATAGCATACCACAACAAACAAACAAATACAACAAATGCCCGGCGGGACTTGAAGAGGGGGGCAAAATGAAAAAGAGGGAATTCAAACTGAAAGAACTAAAAAGGAATAAAAATTGTGATTTATTTAGGATTGTATTCGCCCTATTACACAGGTTAAATTGTATTAGGAACGAATTTCAGAGCGGTTAACAAGCAAAAAATCTAAATCTCTGTCGCTTTGCCCCTGCGCACATGTTGCTTCAGGATCTAGTGATTTCGCACCCCATTTTAGGATATAGTTTATGAATTGCGCTTTCAGGGGTTCAAAATAATACTACTAACTAGTAGTTATCGTTGCTTGTATCCCTATCTTATAAGTTTCATCAGCATTTTACTAAATATATTGCAGCCTAGTTGGTAGGATAAAGCGTATAAAAGCTTTGCAATGATTCAAAAGTCGAAAGAAATCATTATCTTCGATTGCTTAACTAACATCCACTCGACAAGATTATATCCTGTATTTTCGTTTAATTTGAGGGGCGCAACCGCTTTGATCTTTCTTTGTCTATGTAGATTAGAGTATTGCTTGCACCTTCGAATAAATAAAGAAACAAAGCTGAAGAATTGCCAAAACATTTTCGGGCGTTATTATGAGCAAGATGAGCAGCATATCTTTTACCGAATACTTAATATTTTATCCTTCTCTTTAGTCTACTTCATACATTTCCCCACTGAAACTGATACTAATATTAAACAAGAAAAAGGATCAGATTGAGATAGAGGCCTTTTTGTTAAAGAAAAGAAAAGGTAGAGAAATTGATATCATACTTTCTGAATGCCAATGCCTTTAACTCTTTGCAAACTGATATGGGTTAATTGCCTTGGGTTATACGTGCAGGTTTGGGAGCTGTCCAAAGAAAATTGATATGGCGCACCCATGACGTATCTGGACCTTGGCTCCAGGGTCGTTAGGAGGGGGGGGGGATCGCAAACGATACGAGCTATAAATACTGATCCAGGATTATTTTATCTTCAAATGGCCTCATTTGCGTCGAAGGGGGGGGGGGGGGGGAGGGAGGCATCGGTGTTCTTTTAATCCATGTCTTCATACTTTGCAAGTTAGGATTTTGTTTGCTTTTTTGTTTTGTTTATCGATTGTATTGTCACAAGCAACAGTATGATGAGAAGTAAAAGCTATGGGAGAGCGAGCGAACAAAAATGGCCTTATTCTCTTTTTCTTGAAAGCATTTGGACAGGTTTTATTTTTTTAATAATTAATCTATGAGCTATTATTTATTAGTCTGTTTAAAAATGTTCAAGATTCCATTAAACCTTCAAAATAAAATATAAGTGGTGTTTCAAACTCATGTCAAATATTCGTGCGAGGTCAAGAGAGAGGAGGGGGTTAAATTGCTCCTGCGCACCCGCTTCCTATATGCTGATACCCCCCCCCCCAACCCCCACCTGGGACCCATCATTTCGGAGAAAGCCAAGGATATTTAAACGATTAGCACGCTGTCGGAATAAAGATCACAGAAATCCATGCAAGAGGTTTACGTTTGGGGAATGCTCGATCTAACTGAGATGTGAAACTATATATCAAAGCTTTTAAAATCATCTGAATAATATCACCTGCTCGTCATTTGAATCTTGGAAGGTTTGCATGAAATATATCATCACGTCGTCATTTGCAGACAATATTGCTTCATTTAAATTATTGCAAATAGTAATCATTGCACGATGATAATTGAGAAAACTGATTTTTTTTGTATTCAATCCGAAGGCGGCCACAAGGACTTTTTCCATGCAGACATTAATTATTTGCTCAATGTGCAGTGAAATTCTATCGACATCGTCAAATGAAGACAAATTTCTGTTTGACTTGTTGGTTGGTTTAATGAATAGAATTTCATCATGCTTTAACCTCTCTTGCGACATCATGTTTTCAAAGAGGTGTAGCAGGTTTCAAAGAAAATGAGCATGCACGGGAGCATGCATGTTGAAAAGATTTTTTCCCGCCCGTTTAAATCATGGAAATATAATGTATATCGAACTTTTTTTAAATTAAATTTTCTTTTGAAATTGACCATTATTAAGCATTATGTCGACATGATATTCCCATCTACACATTGCTCTGAAAACCTCTAACTCTCTATCCATCATTTACCCCCCCCCCCCCCCCCTCTCTCTCCCCCTCTCTCTCTCTCTCTCTCTCTCTCTCTATATATATATATCTCTTCTGATTTCTGCGGCTCCCAAGATCTATTCCATCTCAACCGAGACATTCTTGATTAACCGTGATTAGGCCCCCCCAAAAAATTGTTTGGTTGTCCTCGATTGCTATTCTGGAGAAGGGGCGGGCGGGCGGATTTTTTTTTTTTTTTTTTTTTTTTTTTTGTGAATTTTTTACTTTATTTTTTTTAATTTTTTAATAATAATTTTGTTTCCAAAAAAAAAAAAATTGAGATTGTCAAGCATTTAAACAAACAAAGTCTATAAAACACTTTAATATGGTAAAAGACTAGTTTAATGTACAATGAATATCAAAACCAACACAGAAAGTATTTTGGGCTTTGAAATACAGCACCTTTTAAATCTCCATTGAACTACTTATAGCTACTTGCGCCCTCTATGTAGCAAACAGTGCCTAATCGGTGACCATTGGTCCCCCATTATCCTCTTTATCTTATATTAACTGAGAGCTGATTTGATGAGATAACCACCTGTCCAGTGACCTTGCAGGGTGGTCTAATCCCTCCTGTTAACTAGTACAGATGGGCTTTAAAATGAGTTTAAGAATGCTCAGAACCTGATTTGAATGAACGGCATTTTGACATAGAAAAATAAAAATGGCAAGTTTAATAAATACCTAATTGCGTACTGAAAAGACCAAACTGGCAACGGGACGCATTTTGATCCTTGCAAATGCATCAAATGGTTTGTTTGGCATTTAAGATTGCTACCCCCCCCCCCCCCCCCCCCCCCCCCCCGCCCAAAAAAAAAAAAAAAAAAAAAAAAAAATACAAGCGGCCCGAAAATGACGAGCGGGCGGTCGAGGACAACCAAATGATTTTTTTGGGGGCCTTATGGGGCATCCAACAAGGCCACTGAGCAATCGCGGTTGAGGCAAACAGCCAATCACTCACATCCATTTTCTCCAATATAATTTGACATACTATCTTCCTTTAAGATCGAGGGAACAAGAGAAAGAGGGTGAGAGAGTGAGATATATATATATATATAGAAAGAGAGAGAGAAACCGAGAGAGAGTGAGAGATAGTGAGAGAGAGAGGGGAGATATATTTATATATATATATAAAAAGAGAAAGAGAGAGACAGAGAGAGAGAGGGGGGGGGGGCTGTATTCGTGGCTCGACAGCAATCGCACAAGGCAAAACATTAACAAGATTAGCTCCGCGTGCATTTAGTTCAATTGAAATGAAATGGGTGCAAAGTGAGTGTAATTTCGACGTTTTGCCTCAAATCTACAACACGATAGCAACAGATCATTGCAACTCATTTTATATTCATGGCCTCACTCAGTCCATACTTCGTAAGATTGTGGGAGGAGTCACCCGCGCACATCTCTGATTTGTTGATCAGATTCTTTGACCTAAGCCATGGACGGTGTTTGAAAAACATTGATAAAAGTACTTGACTAGATCTTACCCATCCAAAGCTCATCCTGATGCCCGCAGGCTCGTGTTTGTCAGTGGGATTTGTTTAGATGCACTCTTTAAACATGACCTCACACGATGTTGATCCCTGTCTGCTATAAAGTGAAGCTGCATGCGATATGAAAGCTTTCACCATGCAGTAGATCATCACTTTCACTAGCCGTTACTTGCCCAGCTTCGAGGCAGCAGGATCTCCGGCCATTCTTCTTTACTCTACAATCGACATTGTTCCATTCTTGGTAAGTTGCTGAAAGCATTGCTGTCCAGATATGTTCACATCTGCACCTGATAGATAATACCCAAGTCACATCAACCAGAACGATGACAGACCCAACAAAACTTTGCATTACACCGAATTGAATCGAATGGAATCGGTTTGCTGGGTGTGACTCGGGTATAGTTTACACGATTGTGTATGATTATGTTTTCTGCAAGCCCGCATAGTTTTACAAAATAGTTCATGCTGCTGTAAACTTGAGTAAGGTGGAAGCAAAAAGTTTATTGACTCATTTTTGTCTGTGACGCTAGAAATGTTCTTTGTTTTCACTTGTTTCACGTACTGTTTCACAAGTTATAATAGTTAAAGTAATGTTTTTATATCTTATAACACCTTTCGAGGCACATTTTATGTAGAAAAACTATTTTAACTGGCGTTCATAGAGCTAAAAATTTAATCTAGCTTTTAATTATGTTCATATATTTTGTATGTATATATATTATATACACTGTTTGTCATAACATGAAATAATTTGTTTAAACCCCAGTTTATGGAATGGTTTTGACAATGATTTATTCCTAAAAGATCTAGATAATAGTATACATTCTTAGATTGTCTTGAATACTACTTTGCGAGTGTTTGTTTTACGTGACTGCTAAATCATCAACTAGGGGACCTACGGCCTTAAGTCATAACTGATAGTAATGAGGATCAAAGCCTCACAAAAGGGCACTATAATATAGCACAGTATCGACACGGTTTTGATCATGGTGCCTCACAGTAACAAGGCCATTGCTTAGCCAATGAATCATGACTGTACTCAGCAGGGCCTAGGGCACGGGGCTGCCCCACAAATACAAAAAGAAAAAAAGAAAAAAGAAAGAAAGTGCAATTAATTATCAATAATTTATTGCATTTTGCCCCGATCCCCAACAGAAAAAAATTCCTCTATGTGGCCATGGCTTGAACCATAATGCATTGCCCTACAGATGAATTTTTCTGGTCGGGTATCGGGGAAAAATGCAATGAATTCAAAATTCAAATTCATTTTGGAGCAACCAGATTAGTATTTCGTTCATTCAGTTGTGTCCAATTTTCCAATGATTCCCTTTAAAAATATTCAAAGTGTGTTTTGCAAAGAAATGTTATATGTAAAAAAAAATAACGGTATAGTGTCCACTTTCATTCTTTTTAGCTGTGTAAAAATGATTATTTAGTAATATGAAGCATGCAATATTATATATCATAATTTTCATGGTCGTTGTACACTGCAGTGACCATGGGTAATCCATAGTCTTCTCAGAAGAAGCCGCACATCAGAAACGTTGTTCACTGTCATTGAGAGTATGCAAAATACTCACTTCCACAGCTCAGGTGCATGATGCAAACGTATCTAACAAATCAGTACGAAAATGTCTTCAATGGTGTTCGTTATTTATTACACATTCGATAACATTTTGTTATCTTAATCACTTCAGACTGTTAACGACAACATTTATCCACATGTGACATGGCTTCAATCACCTGTGTTGGAGCCTTGTTGATCTTATCACTTAATATCACTGGCGCCATTTTCATCAAAGTTGTTCATTATTGTAATGCAAGTACGAAGTACCAAAATTGGCGATGAAATAAACTCCTCATTCAAAGAACGAAATAAAATATATTCTTACAGAAACAGTGTACTTAATATGTTTCACTGTATATATATTGCATCAATAATAATAATAAAATCAGTAAACACAAGTCGATTGGAAAATGCAACATCCTGTTAATACAAGAAGCCATTCTTTCTGAAAATTGCATTATTTGAAAATTCACAATTTCCTTTTTGTAGGTTGAGTATTGACAAGTCTGGTGAAATCACACCAAAGTCAATACATAAAGAAGGCTTGACATCGATTCAAAGTACAGGTTTCAAAGATACTCGTTCTTACTAAGTGCCTGCCTAAAACGACTTCCTTGTCAAGTAAAAAGCTCAACGAGGCACGAGGTGTATACGACTGTGATAAATATTGACATAATCATTAGGTATTTCTAGGAAAGGTATGATAAAGATTTTTTTTTCTCCCATGATCATCCTTCTCGTATTTGTATCGCTTATATTCTTACTGTTGTGAATATAATAATCTGTATGCTCCACTCTCTATCTTGCTTTTGTTCTTAATGCGCTGTAAATATTTTAGATTTTCACAAGGAAGTATTTTGTTATTGTCACTATAAGCTTTATAAGTAATATCTTTGAGATATGCCATATTTTTAAAAGAAATTGTAACTTAGTAACACTTGAAGTGATTGCATTGGTTAATCGATGAGGGTGATTGAAATAGGAGGGAGGCGATTATTGGATAAAATATATAGGGAAATTAGACGGCGGTACTATAGGATTTCACAATTTCGTCGTGTTTGGCAAGATAGATTTGATTCATTTATCAAATATGAGTATTTGATCCTTACAGCTATTACCCACTTTTTTTTTTTTTTTTTAAATCTGTTTCTGAACTACAGTATATAAATTGGAATGTGATATAACCCCGAAAAGATTTGTGAAAACTGATACTTTTAAAACTATTAGGTTCACATGCAACGATATCATGTCGCGTGTGGTACGTAGATGGGGTTATCCATTTTCATTTTACCTATTTTGTTTACAACAAACGGTAGCAGAACATAAAAGGAATGCAGGCACATAATATTGTCACAGTTTTCTTTAAATACACTTATATCTACGAGCTGTAAATATTGTATAAATACAATAGAAATGCTGGTGGTTGCATGAATTGAGTTTATTGACTACATAAAACATACTGTTCATAATTTGTTTGTAAGTTAGTATCATGTTGCTTTCTTTTACAGATTTCAAAAACAAAAATCAAGGGCTTAATGTGAATGCAACTTGATAACTTAATAAAACAATGAACAGCTCGTAAGACAATACCAGGATCTTCTTATAGAATTTGAAAATATTTTCCCAATTTGATTGCAGTGAAAGTGTATAGAAGCGCCAGTTGTTAGCGCTGTTAAAGGGATAGTTGAGTTCTGTTTTCAGACCGCAAATGCCGCCAGAGTGCATGGTTATTGCTCTTATTCTTATCTATGACATATTTTATAGTGCCATTTTACAACCTAAAATTGCTATGAAGGTAATTTTAGACCCCAAAATGTGTGAAATTTAGCCAATAAGATCATACCATTTCAGCTCAACTTTCAAAAAAACACGGTGACCGTTAATTCATTATTTAATTGAAAATAACAATACATGAGCCTGCTAATTATTGTGGGTAATATAAGCAACACGAAAATTCTAACAAAAAAGCCAACAAGATCATTGGCTGAAATACGACGTAAAAGGTATTATTTCGTTTTTTCAACGGTTTTTTCAAATTTGTCAAAATATCTAATATTTGTGGTGGTACACAAGTATTAGAAATCGTTATATTTCAGCCGTCTCTGAACCGATTTTGATCAAACAAAGATGATTTTGACATTTAAATATTATATTCTTTCAAATTTGACACTCAGTTTTTCATTATCTCACAACAAATTATTTTGTGTAGCGCCCTCTGCAACAAAACTCAACTATCCCTTTAAGCTTATTTATCTACGTTGTATTTGACGGCACTGTCTTCTTCTGTCCTGGATGAGAGCCAGCGGCAATAGCTGCTTAGCCGGGTATCCTAGCCGCAGTCTCTAAAGACCTTATACAATCCATCAAAAAGTCCCAACTGGCATCGTATTTCTAATCCACTTTAATTCATGTCCTTTCTAGCTGCTAACCATCTTAATATTATTCTTATATACAATGAAGTCATTACAATACCTTCGTAGCTACATTTCTGCGTTTATACATTTTTTCACGTTGAGAATTACCGTTTAAACTATGTGGCATTGACCGCACAGTTCTTGATATACAATTCTGAAATTCTGTTTTGTACCATTTTGATTTTAAACTCGGCATGAAGTTGTAAACGAAAAGTAGGACAAAGTTTTAAGAATCAGAGAACATCATATGAACAACTTTATTACGTAATAATATTACGGTTGGATGAGGCTTTGATAAAGTGAATAACGGAGTTTCATCTACATTGTGGTTTTTTTTATCAATATAGTCAATTTATGATGGTGTTTATTACACCAGATAATTACATTATGATAATGTTTCAGCAACGCGAGATGTAATGTTCGACTTTCGAAGTGAGTTCACTCCACCTTATGAATCTAAAGATGTTTTCATAACAACCATGTTCAACAACATTTCTATTCGGGGCACCAATATTTTGAAGGTGACAATGAAACTCCTACGCAAATTTGTTTAAAATTCTGTTTGCTCCCGACAATTCATAATTATTGTTTGTCTCGGAATAAAATCACTTGTTAATCACAGCCTGGTGGCCGAAAGCAAGAAATTTAGTTAGGTTCATGTATAAAAACATATCGACAATGATATCAACCCCCTTTATCATATGTCATGCAAAAAAAAAAGAATAACTCCTAGATTTCTGTTGACGCGGCTTATTTTTTAACTATTTACTGACAAATTGACTGAACGTTAAAAAGGTTTAAAAAAATTAAAGGTGCTACTTAATACTTTTTTAAATGAAAGTAGCAATATCATAATGTAATTTTGTCTTAACTTTGTAATACAAACTATACAGGAGAGATTTAAGGCAAATTATAAGCATTCAGTGAGCGATAATGAGTTTTTACTTTTATTTAGAATAAGAAATATCTTCACACCGCGAATGATTCTAAAACCATAGATATTATCCAAACTTTGAGGAATTGGTTTATATACAAGAATTATTTGCAAACCATTGTCCAAAATAGTATTTTTTAACGATCAAATAGTGTTTTTTCGACATGTCTTTTCCCAAAATTGAAAAAGTTTCCTTTGGGGTAGAATGCGCGAAGTCCATCTCAACTTTGCAGATGAGTCTTTAGATATATCAAAAATATATAGGTATAGCCAACAGGGATTGTCCGTGACTATCACAATGAAAGAATATATGGTTGGTATCAGAACGGCATTGTAATTTAAGATGAATATAGATTCAGGAATCAAAATAGCATACACCTACTTTCTATGTCTTTCCTTATAACAACAAGTTCATCTATATCACAAAAGTGATTTATAAGTTGCCGCATCCGAAAGAGTAAAATGTTTTTAAACCGACTTAATGCGTATTGATAGTAGAAAGTATTTGTATACACATATATTATTTTACATGTACGGTAGGCTATACACAAATGTCCTTGAGCATATCATTGTATCATACCTCTGTCGGTACGTTAAAGGAATTGAAATGAATTGAGTTAGATCAAATTTACTCGTCACATTTAAATTCCCACCAAAGAAAAACATGTACAATCAAAATACATTTTCTACAAAGACATTAAAATATTTCAACTTGAACAAATATCACACAATAATGAAGAGTGGTTAGGTCATCAGGAAGTAATACAGAGATGCTCTGTAAATTAACACAAAATAGATGCATGTCTTGTCAAAGATACTGTATAAGGGACTGTTAAAAACACACACACGAGATTGGGTTATCTGAAATGATTATAGCTGATAGTACTCAATTATATCAATTATAATCTTTCCCCGTGTAGGCCTACATAATCAGTCCTTATGAGTTTGAGACGGTCATTATGCTTGGGGAAAGAAAAGTACGTAATAAAACGCGTGAGATTGACTGATATTCGATATGGGTACATAATAGGTTAACTGAAATAATAAAATGAATATGACGGCTAAGTATTAAGTAAATTGACACAAAATACAAGTACATGCATGCCCTGCCGAATATACTGGTTAAAGGGCAGTAAATAACACACACACACATACACACGCACACACCTACACACGCACGCGAGTAATTACATGATTAGGTTAACTTAAATATACGCTAAATTTTGCGAGCGAACGAAGTGATCGAAGAAAAAACACATTACCATCTCTGAAATGTTATTTTCTCATCAAAATAACCAAAGTGATATATATATTTCGGCATCTTGTGGTTACTGAAAGCTCGTTTCCGTGAAGTTGACGTCATTTCAAAATGTATTTTTTATCATATCAAAAACTCTCTCGCGGCACCCCGGTTGAAAAACGCTTTACTAGATGGTCAAATTTGAGAGGGCAGATTGACTAGGCCTGGAGGGGATACACCCACTTGACCTTTTTGAGTGGGAAAATTTTGCATTTTTAATTGAAACGGACACATACATACTATGTCTGTCTCTTTTCCCGTATGTCATCTTTCTTTCGCTCCTCTCTCCACCCCCCCCCCCACCTATGTTGTACACTACATCAAGGACACAGATCGGATCACAACAACACATTCTCGATAACTGTTTAAAGGCAAAGACCAGTTATGGTCATGCGATTGCATTGTGAAAGAAACGTTGTGGAATCGATCAGAAAAGGTTGATCATCTAGCATCTAGCATCTGCAAGGTTCTGGAATCATCAAAATGATAAGAAATTTGGCCCATTCTTCGTAAAGTTACCAGCACTATACACAGAAAGATGTATATGGGACTACCCTATATCTCTCACATGACCATGAGAGAAACAAATTTACCAAATATATGAATTAGTAGGCGGTTTCCCGGCAAATTTTTTATCATCATGTATTAGTCAAAACATATTCTTTCACATGATTGGTAATGAGAGCTTCCATTTCATTTTTTGAAATTGGGGCGTTTCCAATACTGGTCTTTACCTTTAATGATTTAACTCATTCACTCGGTATACATCAATGCATGTTATACCGTTCAACATTGAATGAAAGACAAGTGTGATGCAAATTACTATTTCTTGATTACTTCCACTACCAGTACTACAAAGTCATTCAGTATTTCTGTAAAAGTAGTCATACTAATAACATGAAATTCAAACATTTAAATTTCTTTTTTTTCCAGAGTAGTCATAGTAATTACATAGAAATATGAAAATAAAGAATCATAGTTTTTATTTGTTTACAATCTAAGCTCCAATCAAAGCAACGTTTGAGTTCTGGTAATGCAGGAACAAACATTCCAATATAACCTTCATTTAAGACTTATCATGTTAATGATTCCCATAATACTATAATCTTTGAAGATTGTTTTCGAGCAATTTATTTTCTTATATTCTTTTCTTTACTTTCTTTCCTTACGTTCTGTTTCCATTCCTTCATCTCTCCCCTCACTCTCACTCCCCCGTTCGATTGGGGGTAGGGGCGCGTTCCCTCTGTGCCCCCTCCGTATCTGCGCCACGGTGTTTAGCGATTAATCCGTATGTGTTTTACAAATGAATTACATTGTATTACATTACAGGCAAAAAATAATAATAAAACGTAAACGTGAAGTAGTGGATTACATGACTAAATACAAGAAATCGGGTTAGGGAAATTACTTCGAATCTCCGAATATTAACATTATATCAATGATATAGAAGCAACGATTAATTGCATGAGGTATGAGAAAATGTAAGTGTTTGGTAATTGTTATCGCGGTTACAAGTCATCGTGAAATCTCTCTTTATAAAAACGATTGATCATTGACATGACTCCTCTGGAAAGTGAAAATGGAGTGAAAATTCGCTCTTTTCTTTCTTTTTAGAGAGCCAAAGAGAATTAAACCGTGTTCGGGTGCATAAAAAGGAATTTTCCCATAGTTTTCCTTGGCGTTGGGAGGTTTTAAATCAGTATTGGATATTTCTTCCTCTCCTACTTCAGCTTCTATAATTCTTATTATGGGGATACACCGCAGGATCCAACTTAAAGTTAGGATGTAATGCTGGGGAGCAATATAATGCTATTGGATTCCGCTCGTATGCTGATATCATAAATATATCTTGATACAAACTTTGATATACAATGAACTACCTCTGTCTTTTTATCGTTTATTCTAAGTTTATTCATTGCGGACTACGCCTGGGTATCTACCAGATATAAATTGAGCGATGCCAATTTTACGGTCAGCAGTTCATTTTTAACCTCTTTTGGGTCTAACTTAATACTTCCCACTTACTTTCCCTTGTAGTGAGCACTATTTTTATTTCATTTTTTTTGTCCTCCAAAATTTGAAAATGTGCACCCCCCCCCTTGAGCGCCAGGTGGGGGGGGGGGGGGGGGGGGGACATCCCCCCAGAAAGCTAAAAATCACGTGTTTTTACATGTTTTTTTCCAGGGGGGGCGGGCTCCCCCTGGATCCGCCACTGATACATGTACAACTTCGCCTGGTATATACTTCATATTTTCAAGAAAGTGGCTGCGCCCATGTCATGCTAAAAGACATTATATCATGTGAAGAGTATCTTGTACAATTTCGTAAGGAATATTGTACATCAAAGGACATTCATACATCTCATTTTTCAGAATACCTTCACTTTTACTAAATTGGCCCAAATACTAAATGTTCTGCATTTTACCTACAATGTATAATTTGTTTAAATCATTGTAGCATCTATTTGATTTTATAATTCCTGGATTTGGTTTCTGTTGTTGTCTCTGTTTCTGTTATTAAAGAAAACACCATAACCATACCATATCCATCTGGCTATGCATTTTCCAACCAAAACATTTATTTGTTTTTAATATCAAAAATGTATTACTATTCATATATTGTATAAGTTAAATATATAATTTTATTGCAAATATGGTAATACAATTCATGTACATGTACCAAGCAATTTGCCAAGGTCGTTGAAGCACAATTATATATCATATGTGCAAAAGAATGGCAATGTTACTTCACCATGCATAATGTTTTACGTGTAATTTTAATTTGTCACTGATGTATACCTTGTAAAAGAAACTGCAATTCGGCTCTCGGGCCGCGAATGTTTTTTTAATGAAATAAACCATTTTAAATAAATAAATAAATAAACTTATTCTTTGGGGCTAGATTTACTTAACCTTTTGCATCTCTTCGTGCTAAGGGAGCGCATGATAATATATTGGACAGTAAGAGTAGAATTAGAAATAGCTCGTATTGCATAATTTATATAAAAATGATTTGTAAGTCTGCGAAAATGGAAGGGTCAGTTTCCTAGGCTCATTGAGTCTTTCGTAACAACCATTAAGGAACTTCAGGCCTATATGACCAATGATTGATCTCTCTAAGCTGATGACGTTGACGATATTTCATTGAAAAGAAACTATCTGAATGATTGAATAAACTAAATCGGATTAGCAGCCAGCACTGAAGAATTTGGTACCACCACTTGGCATTATTACATTATGGTTCATGGGCAACGGACTTTGGCTGGGGATTTGTGCGTATGAAGATTATAAGGGAGGGACGAACGAGAGAGAGAGAGAGAGAGAGAGAGAGGATGGAGGAAGGAGGGGGAGGGGGAGGGAGGGGAGGGAGGGGGAGGGAGGGGTGGAGAAGGAGAGGTGAACAGAGTGGGAGAGGGGGAGGGAGGGGAGGGAGGGGGAGGGAGGGTGGAGAAGGAGGGGTGAAAAGGGTGGGAGAGGGGGAAAGAATAGTGGGAGAGAGAGACAGGGAAAGAGAGAGAGAGAAATGGATATACAGTCCTATAAATAAATTAAATAGATGTTGCAGGATAATGATCAACGACTATAATGATTAAGGTTCATTTATTTATTAAGTAGTACTATAGAAGCATTTATTCCAATATACTCTTTAAAGTGATAGTTTCTGTTATGTATAGGTCCTTAAAAAAATATTCATAAATTCTTCCATAGTTCACCTCACATGAAGAAAATGGTCCATTCAGTGATGATTTGACACATAACTTATGACCCATTTCATTGCGATATTACGAATGAGGTTGGTTGCTTGAACTAATCATAATCAGTAGTGTTCACATGCATAATCATCTCAGTCGGTTGATCTTGTTAAAGCCCCACTGCACTACGTATAGCTACTTCGCCCTCTGTATAGCGAACAATGCCTAATCGGTTACCATTGGTCCCCCATTTCTTATGCTACGTTTACACTTTGTTCCCGGCGGCCACGGCAGCCCCGTTTGCCAGAAACGTAGTGCGCCGTGGGATTTAGACCAATTTTATCTCTGGATTCAAGTTTTGTTACGTCTTGCCAAGTTTTCTCACGGTCTACCACGGTATCCGTGACGGGCCGTGGGGGGAAGGGGATGCTAAGTCCCGGAGGCTCCAAGGCGCACTACGGTTCAGCCCGCGTTCTACCACGGATGCCAGAACGTTCCCTCCCGGCCCGTCACGTTCTGATGGGGTCCCTCATGTTTCCCACGATCTGATCAAGGTCTGACACGTTTTTCACGTTCTGTCAAGGCTTTGTACGGATGAAACGTGGACGCAGGGCAGCTTTGGAGCACGTTTGTGCCGGCGGTATAAAAATAAGGTCTCCCAAGCAATAGCAATCATGGTATTCTGAGACCTCGCGTTGTGTCAGACCGTAGTAGAACGCAACGCGCCGTAGTGTGCCTGGCGCTTAAACCGTCCCACTACGGACCACCCCCAAGTTTTGTTACGGCCTATTACGGACTGTCACGTTTTGTTACGTTCACCCCGGTTTATTACGGCCTACTAGGTTTCTCATCCGCACCGTGACTGCCGTGGCAAATTTTTTGACAGTTTAACAATCTGACACGGTATCCACGGCAATCACGGCCTGTCACGTTTGCCCATACGGTCCCCCGCGTTGTGTCACGTCAATCCCGTTTCGTCCACGGTGGCCTGAAACGTTGTTGCCGTGGCCGCCGGGAACATAGTGTAAACGTAGCATTATGTTGAGAACTGATTTGATGAGATAACCACCTGTCAGTAACCAAAGAAGGCATGCATCTTCGTAACATTTTCAGGAGTGCCGGCTTTTGTCCCTAGTATATTATGCATCCATTCCCTATCCTCTTGCGCAGATTTACCCAATAAAACCAAACTTTATGATTTTGTTTTGTTTTGATACACCGTATGTGTAGATTGACGAGACAGATATGTTATTAGATCCAAATAACCCAGTCAAACATATTCATTGCAGTTGGTTGCTATGAAATGGAAAATGATTGATTTTCCTTTTCCGCACTCACGATCACGGTTACTATGCGGAATGGCGCCACAGACGATCAGCATGAACAAATTTAAATGCGCATTTTCTCCGCATTTTATGATATTCAGAAGTCTCTGTATTCGTTGTTTTCAAGTTTACGTCCAAAGTGTTGGGAGCCCAAAACAATTTGATGGCAAAATTTCACTTCAATTGTATGTATTAATTTTTTGGTGTGTAAAATAACAACTTGATCTAGTCTTCTTTATTTTTCTCATGATATATACATCTTCACATTTCCAACATTTCCCTCCATTTCTGGAGGGATATAGGCCTACATGGTTTTCTACATGAGATATTTTCTTCTATAGATCTGTAAACGATATTGTCACTTCAATTGTATAATTAGGTGAAAGAGGATGATAATTAACACTGAATTCTGCAAGGATTCTCAACAAAAAAAAATTGAAGACGAATATTGATTACTGCGTCCAACTCAAAACCTAAATTCGGTATTCTTTCATCGACATACTGCTTCGAACACGTTTATTTAAAAAATCCTTGCAGAAGTGTGTGTATTATCACATTGAAGTGAAATGTTGTCATCAATTTTTTTTTGCGATTTTCAGGGCCCCCTACACTTTAGGGGGGCTTTAAGATTGACTTTCAGCATCGTCTGATATTGAGAGCACAATATCATGTGAAGAATAAAAGGATAATTTTTGGAAGATAAATGACATAGCCACGGTAAATACACACTACGGCGGAAGCAGTTATACTACTAAGAACCAACACGTATTCGACATTAAGCCAAGGTCGTGGATATCGACGTCATGTTTGACCGAGCACACAGGGATTTTGCTCTCTCATTGCAGTTGGGATATATACACTCATATTCCCTTTCTTAACAATTTCAAACAAAATTAGATTGATAGTTTTCTTCTTTCGATCATGTTTGGGTTGATAGACCTAACACAAGGCAAAGAAAAATAACAAACACAGATAAACAATATAATAGCATGCATGGCGAAGGCGGCACAGTGGGAAATTACCCAAAGTCCGTACGAGGTAAGCTATGAGCTGGTATAATTGTAATAGCTATTTTGTCATGGTGCTTTACAATAACTTTGTTAATGAGTTTAAGACGGTCTCATGGAAAATTTATTAATCTACTAATTTTTTTACATTTAATCGGCTAAGGTTACTGATACAAACTTCATCGAGGTTTTTATATGTAACTAAGGTTGAGAGAGTGTGAAGACGGAAATTATGTCCTTCATGCTAGATAATGTAAACGAGGTGACGGTGATACCTAAGACGTTAATATCCGATAAAAGCAGAAGGAGTAAGTGAAAACGGCGACAGACTTGCTATCTTCATCTTTCTTTATACCTATAGCAGAATATTCCATTGTTTTGAAAGCTTGATAAAGGGCTCTTTGCAAAATCTTTGGATGTAATCGTCGCGACTGTTACTTGATATGAGTGGTATATTCTGATTATCATCCCTTTGGGTAATATTCCTTTTATGATGCCGATAGCTAAAACATGTTGACCACATTTTTAATTTCCCTCATAGAAAATTGAATGTCATCTCATTTCTCTTGTCCTCTTTCTCTATCTCTCTTTCTCTTTCTCTCTCTCTCTCTCTCCTACTCCTTCTCTCTCTCCTACCCTTTTTTTTTCTCTCTCTCTCCCTCTCTCCTTCCTCTCTCCCTCTCTTTCAAAGATTTAAATCTCTTAAAGTTCAGAAAACCAGTACATCTTCTTGTAATTTGAATATATTCCACTTCGTGACCTTTACGGTTCTTCACCGCAGGTGTCCCTTACATAAATCCCAAGACGTAAGTCCATGACACATCTATTCATTTTGCACCTGCGTGCCCGTCATGATGATGAATGGATAGGAGTGGACGATGGCTGTGTGCCATCTCTTATAATGGAGGAAGATGGTATTAATAAAATAATAAATTCGTTTCTCATTAGATGACTGTATTCATATTTACCTCTGTCTGGAGTCATAAGGGCGTTAACTCGGTGTTAAAGTGTATGAGTTAACGCCCTTCTGGCTCCTCATAGGTGTAGTCCTATAAGGTGTCGTTTTCTTGCCCTCCAAAGTTACTTAACAATTTTTGTTAGGGGTGAAGGAAGGGGGCTCCCTAAGACTATCTCTTCCAAGATGTATTGATGTGCCACGCGGTATGATGACACTTCTCTGCAAACAACAACCGTTAAAAGAAGCAGAAGCAGCAGGTTCTATGACATCTACATTATTATGATATTGAGTTGCTTCGATATAAATTGATATTAAATTAACAGCAAAAAGCGCCAATGCTTTTTACTATGGTTTCAATCCATATCGTATATAACAAACATTGAGCTGCTGTATATACGGGTAAGTTAAGTCCCTTGAACGAAATTCAATATGTAAAACATTTATTATCCAAAATCCAAACGCACATGTATGAAACAATACTCATTTCATTGTGTAGCCTTCCGGGGGTTTATGAAAAAATGTTGATTAACATGTAGACTTTAAAACATATCTATTACTATATTATTACGCTTTGATACAAAGGGTTTCCAGAGGCATTTGAAGAATATAAATGCAATTGCAGCAAAAAAAATACAGTCACATGCAGTTTATATAAAATATTGTTATCTTTCCTTTTCACACATCAATTCAGTACCAGGTAGGATGCGAATGTTAATGTAGTTTGCTCAGCACCGTGAGCGTCGGTAAAATGGCGCCTGGCTGGATTGCTCCCCAGGGAGTGGAAAATTTGCATACATTGTGTGAGGGCAAGCCTGAATCCGATGATCGGTGTAATATTATAATCATATAGTCATAAAAACAAATCATCGATGTATTAAGCGCTATATAAAACGCGGAATATTATTATTCTTATAACTCTTCCAAATTAAAATAATTATAAGTATAATTATTTATTATCCATATCAGGTAATTTGGAATTCCTCTGGTTACCAAGTAATACAATACATTGTGAGCATGACACCTTTGAAGTGGTATTTTGTTTCAAACTCCCTTAACATGCTCAAAGTGCTGCCGTCAGACTGACAGCACATTAATCTTGAAAAGCCTACCACTTTCATGCCTGCAAACCATTATTTTTGGACTCAATTGCCATGGTAACAAAGTGTTAATTACAATTTTGTTAACGGATTCGTATCCATTCCACATTAATATAATTTCCATCTCTCATTATAAGAAGCAATTTATCGGAGCATCAAAGTGTGATGTATGGTGTATGGTTATGTTCTTCTCTTCTTGTACTGACCAAAGATGACCGCCGTGTGACCATCGTATCCAAGATAGACATTGAAAAGTTGTGATTGTCTTCAGCAGTTGGGTGAATGGGATGATCAGTGCGAATTAAGGAGCCAACTGTATATGGAATTTGTTCTGCTTTGTCCGGACCATAGTCATCATTCGGTTCATTGTTGAATTCAGTAGAGGAGGTGCACTATGTTTTGTATGGTGATGTTCGTCTCAATCGTTGATCGACAAAATAATTTCTTACTCCTTACACTACATTGGTAATTAGCTTATTCCTAATGTGTTGATGCGAAAACAGGTGCTACGACGTTAAGATGTTATGTATAAGACGGGCATATTGCATGAAAGTACCCATGGTAGATATTTTGATGTTCATGACAATTTGTGTTTTATCATATTCCACGTTATTGATAAATTATCATTTTTTTGAAAGAAGATGTTTACTATTTCATTGCATGAATATTGGTGCATTCGACCGTTCACTTATATTTGATTCGCTTGTAATAAGTGATTTTTATATAACAATTTGTTTCTACCGTAATTTATTACTATATAATTGTCTTTATTATAGTGATAATTTTCTTAAAATTTTGAATAGTGATTAAGTAATATCTTGCAGTGTATTTGTTCATATATTCTGTGTGTGCATATAATGGTTAAAAGGTACCCTAATTATGTTTTATGTCATAGCTCTGTTGTGCACTTAGTGTAATAAGTGGTGTAAGATACTAATCTCTGTTTTGTAAGGACATTTTTTGTTTCAGTTGACGATCGGAGTATGACGTCAGAAGCAATGGTTTTTTGGTTGAATTTTTAGTCTGCCGATTGGGGGCGTAGTAATTTAGCTGCAAATGATTCTCAATTTTGGGAAAAGTCATCTTTCTGATTGCGATCAATATTTAGTATTTCCAGACAAGCCCAATGTTGTTGAACCGCCTTTTGTGAACGGTATCGCATCATGCTTGAAATTGTCGCTATTTATTGAAGTGCAGTCAGTCCGATTGGCAAGTTATACGCTACATTAAGTTCAACAACAACGCTTTAAGTCAACTTGAGCGATATGTCCCATCAAGAGTCCGTCAAGCCCGGGGATTCAGCAAGCCAGACTGGCAAGAGCAGCACGAGCAGTACCTCCAGAGCTAGAGTCAAAGCAATGGTGAAGAGAGCGGCCTTGGCAGCCCAGGCAGCAGCTCTCCATCAACAACAAGCTCTTGAACTGGAGGAGTTTAAGCTGAAGCAAAGAAGGAGTAAGCTTGAGCTACAGACAAGACTCAGCATGGCAAAAGCTGAGGAAGAGGTTTTCTCCCAGCATGGAGAGAGCATGACTGCTGCTGTAGATGAAGATGTCTCCCAACGAAGAGGGGCCTTGACGACGGAGCCCAGCATGGCTACAGATTTAGAGAAGGCTGTCTACCAGCTGAGACAGCCCTCACAGGTGCAACCTAACAGGGTCAGCACTACAGACAAGGACTTCTCCCAGCGTGGAGAGAGCATGACTGCTGCTGCAGATGAAGATGTCTCTCAACGAAGAGGGGCCTTGACGACGGAGCCCAGCATGGCTACAGATTTAGAGAAGGCTGTCTACCAGCTGAGACAGCCCTCACAGGTGCAACCTAACAGGGTCAGCACTACAGACAAGGACTTCTCCCAGCGTGGAGAGAGCATGACTGCTGCTGCAGATGAAGATGTCTCTCAACGAAGAGGGGCCTTGACGACGGAGCCCAGCATGGCTACAGATTTAGAGAAGGCTGTCTAACAGCTGAGACAGCCCTCACAGGTGCAACCTAACAGGGTCAGCACTACAGACAAGGACTTCTCCCAGCGTGGAGAGAGCATGACTGCTGCTGCAGATGAAGATGTCTCTCAACGAAGAGGGGCCTTGACGACGGAGCCCAGCATGGCTACAGATTCAGAGAAGGGTGTCTACCAGCTGAGACAGCCCTCAGAGTTACAACCCAACATGGTCAGCGCTACAGACAAGGACTTCTCCCAGCATGGAGAGCCCTTGAAGTATGATACCACCACTAACCAGAGTGAAACCACAGAACAGAATGGCTCCATACTAACTGGGTCAGAAGCAAGTTATGGAATCGCCATAGGGGCCGGTATGCGATGTGTACTTCCTGTAGGTCCAGTGCATGTTCAGGCAGCAGATGGAGATAGATGTGTTAGTACCTACGCTCTACTGGACTCTGGTTCGACCACTTCCTTCTGCACAGAGAGCCTAGTAAGGAAAGAGTCAGCACAGGGGGAAAAGCGCATACTTTCCATAACAACCTTGGACAATCCTGATGGAAGGATCCAGACTCCAGTTGTCAGTCTTATGGTCGACACAGTTATCATGACAGAAAGAGTGAAGCTTCAGAAGGTTTTCACCAACAGGAAGACAGACATACTGAGCGACCACATGGCCAGTATGCTAGACCTAGAAGGATGGCAGCACTTAAAGGGGCTGGATCTACCATTTGCCTGCAGACAAGAAGTGGGACTCCTGATATGTCAAGATGTGCCATTTGCTCTGATGCCCTTAGAGGTTCGTAGAGGAAAGGGAGAAGATGAACTGTTGTCCTTGCATGGCCCTGCTGCTGCTATTCCAGACAATAAAGGAATGTCGGTGAAGGACAGAAAGGCTCTTGACATACAGAATGAAGGGAAGTGCAAAGAGATGGAACAGTACCAGTTTCACATACCCTTCAAGGAGAAACGACCTAGCTTGACAGACAATCGATTGGTAGCACTAGCAGAACACAAGTTGTGGAGTCTTAGAAGGAAGCTAGGTAGAGATGACGCTCTGCACTACAAGTACACAGAAGGTTATGCAGAGGAGATGGAAGAGCAAGATTGTCAACCAGGTGATGTAACATGTCGATACCTCCCTCATCATCCAGGTTTACGATTTGGTACTGGTGGTCGACGAGCACTCACACCGCAATGTTTGGCCTTTGGGAAGAGTCCTTCAGACATGGCCAGAAGAGAAAGGCTTCGATCGACAGTGTGAAGTGAAGACCTGAACCAGCGTACTGAGGGGAGATCAGTTACAAAGCTCTATTTAAGTTGGAGGCAGATTCTTGGAGACATTTCTGTGTTTCTAATATGAGGGGTCAAGCCTAGCGCTGTCCCGTGCCAATTGTAGAGGTATTTGTGTTTTGTGTTCTTAAAACCAGAAAGTGGAACTGACATCGATCCTTTTTTCGCGTATTAGAGTAACATTGATCAGTCGAGAAATTGAGGAATTTTTGTGCTTCAGCATCATGGACAAGAGTGTCAACATTTGAGCAACTTTCAGAGAATTTTTAGAGACTTTTACAAGAAATTTGAGGAAAGTTCAGCGTTTCAGAAGAAGTTCTAAGCAAGAAAATATGTTGCAAGACAAAGTTGATATTTAGTCATAAGAGGAAATCCATATTATTCTGATCCTCTAATAACCTAGAGAATGTCAAAGAACAAGATTTTTGAAGAAAATGGATTATACCATAATGCAAGACTGACATGGTGTAATTTATGTTAGCATGATATTGGAAAGTAAATGTTTTTGTTTTTCAACCTTCTAAACAAACTCTATATTCATTAGAAATGGTAAATGTGATTTTCCTTTATATTCATATGATGAATGCATTTGCATATATGTATTCTATATTAGGTTCATTTCCAGAGGAGAAAGCTAAAAGTTGCAGAATACATTCCAGTTATACGTGTTGATGATATGTCATTTATTACTGTTTCCATGACAACCAAATTACATGGCATTGGCTATTTGGTAGAATATGTAATACCAGAATCGATAATGTCATATATGCAGATTATGCATAGAAAGATTGAAATGGTATATCTAGATTTATGCATTTGTCTATGTAGGGACTTGGAAGTTTCGACTAGGAAAATTTATATTTTCTAGCAGATAATGTCTTGTGAAGTTATATTCGGGTACAACAACATGACTCTATGTGTACTGGAATTGGTATGTGAATTCAATTCAGTTTTAGACAGTATCTGTGAAATCGTACATAGTGTTGATTACAGAATCAATATTTCCTTTTATTGGGTGACACATAACAAGATTTCTTTTTTAGTTTGTATGGGATTGAAAGAAGTGGTTGTAGTGGTAACAGATGCCAACAGAGATTTTTTAAAGTGAAATTTTTGGTTTTATGATATACGGTTTTCATATTCTAATGTAGGAATTTATAAAGTTAATAATTGTGCATGTTATACATTGATACAGGTAGTACAGCAACCAACTTTGTTGTAAGTTTATTTGAAAGGGAAATTGTAGTCCTTTTGGTGTTGTAACAAGGAAATCTAGACATGAACAACTTTTTTCTTTTTCGTTTGCAAAGAAAGCTGTTTGGTTGCTAAGGTGTTCATGAAAATTAATGTAAATTAGATTATTTGTTAATTGGTGTATGAAGGCATTCAGTATAGATAGCTATGTTTTAAATTTTGGGATTCCTTTGGAATTTGGATAAAGTATATACCTGTAAGTCCAGGTTGAGAATAAGAAGAGATTAGAGAAGTAAATGTTCAGTATAATCTTCACATTTAGGGGCCGGAATGTAAGATACTAATCTCTGTTTTGTAAGGACATTTTTTGTTTCAGTTGACGATCGGAGTATGACGTCAGAAGCAATGGTTTTTTGGTTGAATTTTTAGTCTGCCGATTGGGGGCGTAGTAATTTAGCTGCAAATGATTCTCAATTTTGGGAAAAGTCATCTTTCTGATTGCGATCAATATTTAGTATTTCCAGACAAGCCCAATGTTGTTGAACCGCCTTTTGTGAACGGTATCGCATCATGCTTGAAATTGTCGCTATTTATTGAAGTGCAGTCAGTCCGATTGGCAAGTTATACGCTACAAGTGGATTCAGGTAATCGTGTGCTAGAAGGTCTGTTAATACATTTTATAGGATGGGAATGCCCGAATGTATATGGAGGCGTTTTTCTTGCCACCAAGGATGATCTAGTCGACTATGAAGTTGAATTAAAGTCTGACCGTGAGATTATTGCAACCAAGATCCAGCTCTATGGCCAACAGCAGCTCATTGCAGTGTCTGCCTACCGACCTCCTAAAATGATCTGGTTTATGCTCAGTCTCTGTGCCAAGCAATCCCACAGATTATCGTCAGTGATCCATCTGCAGGAGGCTACTTTAAAGGTCGGGATGAAGTAGCAGTGGACGATCCGGGGTCACCATCAACACCCGAAGCTCCCGGGGACCACATCGTCACCGGTGATGAACTTGATCAGGCTGCTCTCTCATCAACGACATGCTTTGTGAAGAAGGCAAAACCAAGGGGTTTCCGGTCTTACATAATTACTCGATGCGAGAGTAGGCCTACTGGTGTCGCGCCCCTGCTGAAGGACGGTATACAGCGTGACTCCACAAGGCCAACCTACTCAATGATCAGTTCGCCTCAGTTTTTACCAATGCGGATGCATCGCACCTACCAGACCTCGGTGAAAGCCCACACCCATCAGTCCCTGCCTTTTTATTGACAGGGAAGGGGTTAAAGTCGTTCCTGCTGAAGTTCTCTCCCTTCTGTTAAATGCTTTACTAAAGCTGTGAAGAATTCCTCATGCATGGAAAGAAGCCAATGTCGTACCCATTTTTAAGAAGGGTGACAAACACAAAGCGGAGAACTACAGACCCATCTCCCTAACTTCTATCATTTGTAAGGTCGCAGAGCACATCATACACAGCCAAGGCATCCATCCCCTGGACGATCACAAGCTCCTAACAGACTACCGAATTGGCTTTAGAAGGAGACGATCTTGAGAGTCGCAGCTTCTTGTAACGACAGAATTTCTGATTTCATGCAATCAAAATCAGCCTTTCTCCATAGAAAGATTTTCCGACGGACTGGTTTCAGTTTCTTGGCACGTACATCAGATATTATAAGGATCATATCGACATGATCACCGACTCCTGGCAAGGGTACGCATTTGCTAATAAGTGTTTGCCTATTCGTGAGGAACAGATCAAGTATTCTGTTCCCTCGCGCTGGAAAGTCAATAGTCTGTGACAGCCCAACATCATTGAATGCAGACATGAAGCAGTTGTTCAGTGCAGCGGTGTATTGGTGACCATCTACATCCGCAATTTTCCAATTTATGTTGAAGTCCCTGCTAACCCAGAGAGGCTTCAAAGAAAACGTTTTAACATAATGAACTGAACGCAACTAATATTCAACCACTTCAACCTTTCCTTTCTAATTTATTCTTTAAAATAACAAGCTACATAACAACACAGAAAATAACTACTAAAAATCAACTGACATGATTAATTTCATAAACACAACGCCACAGGCTATCGTCGATCCAACATAGCAAAAAAACAAAGAGAGGACGGAAAATTGCCGGGCGACAATCATCCAGTGACGATGGAAAACGCCATAAAAACCAACAACAACTACTACTCGAGAATACCGACACAAAAGACATACTTGCCAAATCCATTGTTGCTGCCATAAAGGACGAGATAACACAGGACATCTACAATGCCATACGTCTGGATCTTGAAGAACGTCAAAAGGAGATTACTACACTGAATAACATTTTCCAGAAAGAACGAGGCGGCATCAATGAAGAAGAGGAACAACAAAGTCGTTGTAACTGCCTTCCCTTCCACGGGATCAATGAAGCAGCAAGTTAAAACACAGATCGGCTGATGATCGGCACCGTTCGAGACAAGCTGAACATCACACTGGATCTATCACACATTGAACGCAGTCGTAGCACCGGGTCGTAGCATAACTCCGAGAAACTGGGATAACGAAAGATCCAAGCCTCGCTCGATCATGACATCATCAAGTTCACTCCCTATAATGCTACGTTTACACTATGTTCCCGGCGGCCACGGCAGCCCCGTTTGCCCGAAACGTAGTACGACGTGGGATTTAGACCAATTTTATCTCTGGATTCAAGTTTTGTTACGTCTTGCCAAGTTTTCTCACGGTCTACCACGGTATCCGTGACGGGCGGTGGGGGGAAGGGGATGCCGAGTCCCGGAGGCTCCAAGGCGCACTACGGTTCGGCCCGCGTTCTACCACGGATGCCAGAACGTTCCCTCCCGGCCCGTCACGTTCTGATGGGGTCCCTCACGTTTCCCACGTTCTGATCAAGGTCTGACACGTTTATCACGTTCTGTCAAGGCTTTGTACGGATGGAACGTGGACGCAGGGCAGCTTTGGAGCACGTTTGTGCCGGCGGTATAAAAAGAAGGTCTCCCAAGCAATAGCAATCATGGTATTCTGAGACCTCGCGTTGTGTCAGACCGTAGTAGCTCGCAACGCGCCGTAGCGTGCCGAGCGCTTAAACCGTCCCACTACGGACCACCCCCAAGTTTTGTTACGGCCTATTACGGACTGTCACGTTTTGTTACGTTCACCCCGGTTTATTACGGCCTACTAGGTTTCTCATCCGCACCGTGACTGCCGTGGCAAATTTTTTGACAGTTTAAAAATCTGACACGGTATCCACGGCAATCACGGCCTGTCACGTTTGCCCATACGGTCCCCCGCGTTGTGTCACGTCAATCCCGTTTCGTCCACGGTGGCCTGAAACGTGGTTGCCGTGGCCGCCGGGAACATAGTGTAAACGTAGCATAACACCAGACAGGAAATCTACAAGGTACGCGATCGACTGAAAGGGACTAATATCTTCATCAATGAAAACCTCACTGCACATCAACTGATTGTCAAGGAATTCCGAAAGAATGACTACGTGAAGAAAGTTTGGAATTTGGACGGCAAAATCACTGCTCTAACTGTAGCTGGCGTGAAAAAGGTCATCAACTCCTCGACAGACATTGATAAACTTGGTTAGTGTCCTGATAATTATAATCCATGCTATTTAATCGTCATAATTATGCTCGATAGTACAATGAATTATTATTTGCTACTTTATATCTATTTGTGTTTAAATCTTACAAGAAATACCTATAGGCCTAACGAAGGTCGAAATAATTTTGAACAAAATGCCTCTACTGCATTGATTAATCTACTTTACCCTTATTATGCAGCCTCTGTGATTCACTCATTGCTGGATGCTTAATATTTGTTTCTATGACCAGTTTAACTTTTATATAATGGTGATATATTTCCTATGTGCTTGTTGTGAAGGGGCAGTAATGAGCGATCAAAGTGCTCTGTGTTGTACGCACTGTAATAATTGGGTTCATATTTCTTGTACAAACATATCTTACCATATCTTACCATATCTTACCATATCTTGCTAAAGCCAGGGTAATAATCGGGAGCGCCAGGAGGGTCAAATCTGACTGACATGAGCGCTATACAAGAACCCACTATTATTATTATTATTATTACCATAAAATTTATGATTCTGAAATACATTTTGTAGATTGGTAATGCCGACGCTGCCTGATAGGGCAGCTACCATTTTATGGACAAGAAGATTTATCATGTGATCCAATTTTAAATGTAAGACTATGATGGTGTACTACCTGAATAGGTGTCAAATGCCAGAGAACATATTTTTGTAAAAGGATTTTCTAAAAAGGGTTTAAAATTAAGCCACCTAATATCCACACGACAATATTATATCCTGTATTTTCGTTTAATTTGAAGGGCGCAGCCGCTTTGATCTTTATTTGTCTATGAAAAAGTATTGCTTGCACCTTCGAAAAATGTAAGTGATGGTGTATTACCGGAAGAGGTGTCCAATGCCAGAGAACATATTTTTTAATTTTTCATCTAAAAAGGATTTGAAATTAAGCCACCTAATATCCACTCGACAAGATTATATCCCGTACTTTCGTCTAATTTGAAGGACGCAGCCGCTTTGATCTTTATTTGTTTATGTATAGGAGAGTATTGCTTGCACCTTCGAATAAATAAAGAAACAAAGCTGAAGAATTGCCAAATTAGTGTCGGATATTATTATGAGCTCGATGAGTAGCATAACTTTTACCGAATACTTAACAGTTTTTGAAACGCCTCCATTTAAAAAAAAATGAAATGGAAGCTCTTATTACCAGTCATGAGAAAGAAAACGGTTTGACTAATATGTGATGATACAAACTTTGCCGGGAAACCGCCTACTAATTGATATATTTGGTAAATTAGTATATCTATCCGGACCGGATAGATATCGCGCACGTGTCGCGTAGTCCCATATACATATTTCTGTGTACAGTGGTTGCAAATTTACCAAGACTGGGCCAAATTTCTTATCATTTTGATGATGCCAGAACCTGCAGTACACATTAATACTTATATGCTAGATGATCAACCTTTTCTGATCGATTGCAAAACGTTTCCTTCACAATTCAATCGCATGACCAGAACCGGTCTATACCCTTAAAGTGCAATAATATTTAATCATTATCTATATAGTCTACGTCATACATTTCCACACTGAAACTGATACTAAAATTAACAAGAAAAAGGATAAGATTGAAATAAAGATAGAGAAATGAATATCATACTTTCTGGATGTCAATGCCTTCAACTCTTTGCAAACTGATATGGGTTAATTGCCTTGGGTTACGGCTCTGCTTATACGTGCAGGTTCGGGAACTGTCCAAAAGAAATAGATATGGCGCACCAATGGCTCCAGGGTCGTTAGAGGAGAGGGGGGGGGGGGGGGGTCGCAAAAGATACGAGCTATGAATACTAAGAAGTTACATAAATAAGAAAGAAGGTATCAAAATATTTTTTACAAAAGTACCCTTATGATATTTTGTCACTATCAGAGACTTGGCCTGATGATTTTTCTTCATTTAAGTTACTTAGCATTCCTTGTTTTGTTTTTGAATGAAAAGATAGGAAATCCGCAGGTGGCGGATGTGGCAAGTTACATTAGAAAAGGTTTAACTTATAAGAGACGATTTGATTTAGAAAGTGAGTATATTGAAGGCCTGTGGATTATACAACCGAATCATTCTCCCAATTTTCTTGGTGTATTTTACAGTAAACCTGCTAGTGGTATAGATTTGTTTTCAGATCTTTGAAGAACGCGTAGACCTTTTTTTTTGCTCCATCAAATAATGTTATAATTATGGGGGATCATAACTGCAATATGCTAACTCGAAATACTTATTCTCTTGAAATTGAAGATCTTTGTCATCTGTATAATGAAGTTTCTCAGGTAATAGCTTCCCCCTATACGCGTGTAACCCCTCACAGTAGTACTTTAATTGATTTGATTTTTGTTTCTAGATGATTGGGAGATATACAATCAGGAGTATATTCTGTATGAGGACCTAATGATCATTCTTTGAAAAAATGAGATTTGCTAAAGCTTCCACAAGGATAAGTACTCTTAGGTCTTTTGAGTCATTTGAACATGATAAATTGATTGATGATTAATTTGTATAAGATTGAATAAAATCAGCTATATGATTACGGCGTTGAACAAATATATGGACCGAAGTTAACTGTTTATATCTTAGTATATGTGATAAACATGCTCCCTTTGTAAATGTTAGGATAAAGTTAAAAGTGCTCCATGGATAACAGATAAATATCTTACCCTGGCTAGGGAACGGGATTATAATTAAAAAACAGTTTGAAAAGATAAATATTACACGAAAATAAAAGAATTACAATTTGTTTAAGAAGCCCAAGATTAGAATATTTGGACAAGTGTACTTTTTTTTCTCGAAATAGAGTAAATACATTTAATAAAAAACATTATAATCATACTTTTAATGAATCAAATAATGATATGGAGAAAATAAGGAGGACAAAGAATTAATTTTATTGCTACCAGATGGTAAAAATGTGATAATTATGGTGTTTTGATTAATTGTGTTATATATAAACATGACAAAGATTTAGCCAACGCCTTTAATAGATCATTTAATGAAGTATGTGATAAATATGACCATCAGAATACGACCGGTACAATGAACAATACGACTATAAAAGAAGTCCCTCGTGTGTTCAAATTGACAGGTATAGAAATTGATTATATGAAAAAAAGAATACAGGAAATATCGCTTGTGCTGGTAAATCTACTGGTATTGTGAATATATATTCTAGACTTTTAAAATTAGCTTCTGAACCTTTGACTGATTAAAACTGAATAATAAATCACTCTATACATCTGAAATATCTTTTGACTTTGACATTGCCAAGATTATACCGATCTATAAAAGTAATGGAAAGAATGATATAATTACAGACCTATATTTGGCCTATTTAATCAAAAATATTTGAAAAAGCCGTTCATACACGATACAATGATGTATCCGTATTTTACCTTGTTAGATCAATGTCAGTCTGGTTTCAGAAAATTCATTCAACATCCACTACTAGTTTATGTGACATACATGAATATTTATTTGAAAATAGAAACTCTGGATTTTGTACTTGAAGTATATTTTTAGACCTACGCAAGACATTTGATCTTATGCCTCCTAAATTAATTATTACAAAACTAAAATATTACGGGGTCTCTTTAGTAGAATCAAATTGGTTTTTGGAGTTTTTGTTTCATAGACAATTATGTATCAATAATTGGTTGTATCGGTGATTTATTAAGAGTTAAGTGTGGAGTACCTCACGGTTCAATGTTGGGGCCTTTATTATTCTGTATATACATTAATGATTCGTGCAATATTGAAATGCCTGATAATGTTTTTTAAAGTATGCTGATGATACTGTATTATTCTGTACTGAAAAGTAGAAATGTTAATGATCTTAGAATGAAAATGCAATATCAATTTGACATAGTTTGTAAATGGTTGAGTATCAATAAGCTCATTTTGAGTGTAGACATGACAAGGGTAACGATGTTTGGTCCACTCATATGAAAAATTGAAATTGAATGTAGTGGCATATAAATGACTTTGTTGAAGCATTTAAATGTCTAGGAGTTTGGATCCAGGTTTAAATTGGTCTTAACATGTCAGTAGTTTTTGTTGTAAAATATCTCGTGTAATTTGGTTAATCCGGAGAATTAAGCCTTATTTAACTCGTAAAACAATTATCAGTCTTTATTTCTCACTCTTCTTGCCACACATTGATTATTGTTGTACTATTTTGGGAATTACCTCACAAACTTATCTCATTAGATTCATAGAATTGAAAATGAATACATTCGAATGATTTTTAATGTAAATTCGTTTACTTCTGTCTTTCAATTTTACAGTATTATTTTGAAGTAACGGTAAAATATCAATTTTGTGTTCTTGTTTTTAAGATTTTGCGTAAACAAATTGCAAACTACTCGTTACTCGACGACCAGTCTTTTATATAACACGGTACGCACTTAACAGTCATTTGTTTGTCCCAGGCACCCACATAATATAGGAAATGTAGCTCTTCCTATACTATGGTCCGCTGTTGTATAACAAACTCCCACTTTCTGTTCAGTCATGCACATAAGTCTTTTTGTGCATTTACTGTGACTCTGTAACCTTTTAGCATATTTATTTATTTCCCCTTACCACTGGTTTTATTTTTTAAACCGATTAATGTGATTGCAAAATTATGTCGTTAACTTTGAAAAGTGGAATATAGGCCTACTCTGACTTTTCTTTATTCCTTCTGTAATTATTTTAGTATTTCTACTTTTTTGGTTTTGTTTTGCTTTAGGCGTGGGTTTGTTATTGTAATACTACATGATTTAAACAAAACATATAATAAATATTGTATTATTCAAATAGAGTTATTTTTTAAAAGATAAATGTTTATTTTGATAGTTTACATGAAGCCTATGTACAATTTTTAATATTTGTATTATTATATATTTTTTTAATACTGTTATTGTATTATGCAGAGCTTTCTTGAAAAGCAGGTCCAAACCGTCCAATGTCCCGTCGAACTAAATGAAACTACCCTGTTAAAAGAAATCATGAATACATAAAAGGTTACTCTCAGTTATTTCATGAGATTATTACATTCATGTGGTTTGGTAAATCTCTTTCAAGAGCGACCTTTAAGGGTTGTAGGTTTGTAACACCCTTTTTGTCTTTGAAAAAAAAGAAATATATTCGACACAAAACTAAGGAGGCATACCCTGGACGAAAATACTATTGTTTCAACTTTCCTCATTTTTTTAAACGAACATTTAAACAAAGCTTGTTTTGCAGAATATGAAGCCTGTCTTAAATTTAAATGTGAAATATGAATGTAAAAAGGAAGGTTCCTATTGATATCTGCTGCTGTGGTCATCTAAACCATGGGGTAAAAATGAAAGGATAATTGTATCAATGTACATGATATGGAAGATATAGTTTAAGCCACATGTGGTGTGTCATTATAGCACTTTTGTCAAAAGTCCCTGCCACTGGTTTGAAAATGCAGCTTAATCCACATGCTATTGACTCTTGATCATCATGATGATTTTGTATCACAAAAAATCGTTCTTCTTCATCCAAATTATTAGATCGAATGTGATGGATTATTCCACCCCAGTTATGACCTCGACGACATCCGTCTCAAGACCATCACCATGGACGTCGACGCTCGAATCCACGGCGATGTCGAATTTGATGACGGACATAGTGACAAACGTCAACGCCTTGAGTGGCATAGGAAACGAGACGCCAACTACGTTAGGACCAAGCAGCCTGGTCGTCCCTGTATCAAGAACAACGTATAACTACCTAACAGTCTATACAGGGTTTCTAACCATCTTCGGTATACTCAACAACGGTATCGTGATGATTCTCTTCGCTCGATTCCCATCGCTACGTCATCCCATCAACAGCTTCCTGTTCAATGTCAGTCTCAGTGACCTCATCATATCATGCCTGGCTTCACCCTTCACCTTCGCATCCAACTTCGCAGGCAGATGGCTGTTTGGAGACCTAGGATGTACCATATATGCCTTCTTAGTGTTTGTTGCTGGTTAGTAAATCGTTTTCTTAATATGTTCTTATTCCCGGCTTCCTCAAGAAAAAGAAAAAGAATGCATGTCACTTCATAATCCTTTGTTGTTAAAAGTATGGTTTATATCTAACTTCATTTACATAAATCATTCCCGAGCCCCAAAAAACATGTAGAGCCATTTTGATTATTATGTCCATGAATATTTCAGATTCTCTTTACTGTGGTAAAAACAAATCTCTTTTGATAAATTGGAATCTCTAAATTCAATATTGAACGCCAATGCTTCATCATAAAATCCAGATATGATAAATAGATAATGGGAAAGATGATCCCTGAAATAAAGGTACCTATCAATCAAATGTTTTTGGTTTAAGGCTGGTGTTGTTGTGTGGGCGTGTGTGTGGGAGAGGTACAGGTTGCATGACTGCAGACGTAAATTCATAAATCAACTGATGGTTCAAATCTATTATTGTCGATACTTTACAGAGCCAATTATTGATACCTGGGCCCCGTCTTATAAGCAGTTAATTAATCGCAACTTATTTGCGATTGATATCAATCGCAGCTATGTACATAAGAGACAGGCGCGTACGCAGGGGGGTGGTTTTGGGGTTAAACCCCCCCCCTCGAGTTTTTGTTATGTGTTTGTTTTATGTATGTTATTTTTAAAAACCCTCCCCTTTTCATTTTTTTTTTTATTAAAAAAAAAAAAAAAATTGCCAATAGCTGATCTTAAAAAGGTGACCTTACCCCCCCCCCCCCCAGCTGGACAAAATGTCAAATTTTCAAATTTCGAGACCAAAAAAACAAAAAATGTCCTCTTACCCCCCCCCCCCCCCCCCCCCCCACTCTTATTCAGCGGCTGGCTGAGTCGTTGCGAAATTTTGGGCCCGATTTGAAAACCCCCCCTTGAAAAAATCCTGCGTACGCCACTGATAAGAGATATAGAAGACTGAAACTTTCGATTGATTAGAAGACTTCCGACCGATTCGTATTAATCGCAATCGCAACTCTTTATAAGAAGGGGCCCTGATGTGCTCGAATTCGAGACTAAAACACTTTTGCGCAAACTAACTTTCGCGAGTTTTTGGAAATTAGCAAGTCCTCACAAAAGCGTAAAATAATTTCAATAATTTTAGTGCCATTTGATGACCCTCACCCATAATTTCAATAGAAAAAAAAACATGCAAATATCGTGTAATGATAATTTTTTGATTAAATTTCGAATTGTGTATATTTTTTGCATATGCCCTGTAGATAAGAGTGGCACTAAACTATAAGGCCCTAGGCGTCAAAACGCGTCATATGACGTACATAAACCTTCTCCTCCTCCTCTGCCACTCCTCCTCCTTTACCCATCATATACTTCGAAGTTTGTTTTGCTTCATACTGAAAGCTATTTGGTTATCTAATATTATCCTACAATTTAATTATCATCACTTTAATTAGTGCACGGTTGATTGACGACAAGAAACAAATTTCGATCAAGTTCCGAATTAACGTTGTGTGTGCTTTCACTGGCCTACCTGAGATGCTTGGGTTCTATGTCCCACAGTGCAGATTAAATATGTAAAGGTGTCTTACTCGAGTGATTTAACTAACACAGGGATACGAAGGTTGTGTGATCGAGATTCAGCACGGAACTCAAGTCCTTTGGCAGGAAATTGATCTATGATTCCCATTCTCTATACCCAGGCGTAGTACTTGGATTCCTGTTAGGATTCCTGCAGGATCTAACGCTTGGACAATAATCACCAAAGCTCTTCGGAAGCATGCACACAGGGACGTTGTATCCAAACGTGACATGCGCTTTAAGGGTGTATTATCAATATTATTGTCATTAAAGAGTCTCCATGCATCGTCTAATCCTTCTTCTCTTAGGCACGGAGCAGATTGTGATCTTAGCTGCTCTCTCAATACAACGATGTATGTTGGTAGTGCGACCATTCACGGCTCAGAAGATGACACATCGGTGGGCTTTATTCTTCATCTCTCTTACATGGATATACTCTCTTATCATCTGTCTGCCTCCTCTCTTCGGATGGAATCGTTACACTTATGAGGGTCCAGGAACAGGTACGTTTCAATATATTTGTTTTTTAGGATATTCATTCAAGTATTTGTGCACCCACGAAACTTTATTAACGGTTATCATAGTCATATCAGAGCATAATAACAGTCTCTATGGTATTTAACGATAGGTTTTTGCAAATTAATGTTTGGGACTGACATTCTACGGTACTGTTCGTCCAAAAGACGCGACTCATATACGAATCTGCCCCGGCTTATAAGAAGTCCAGGTTACTCGGACTAACAAACCTATTCTCGTCTTCATTTGACAATGACTATGAGCGTAAAAGACTTATTATTTAGATCAGTCCTTTCTATGTGGCATCATTGAGCCCTGTGACAGAGCACCCTCTGATACAATCAGTTTACTTTACTCAGTAATGTCCTCGCATTACGATAAATGAATAAGCTCGTCCAATGTTAATCAACATTATATTATGAAGCCAGCTTTTCTATCAAAAATCAAGTTTGTTTAATATAATTTTGTTTTTAATTCATACACATAACAAGGAGGTTTATGGAAGGTAAGTCACAAATAACTGTATTAAAAAGCAATAATCATCGTATTTGTTTTCATCCATCCATTCTCCTCCTCCTCCTCCTTCTCCTCATCACCATTATTACTTTTCTCCTCCTCCTCATTATGTTTCCCATCCTCTTTCTCTTCATCCTCCTTCTCCTTCGTCTTCTTCTCCCCTTTCTTCTCCTCCCTTCCTTCTTCTTCTCCACCTCCTCCGTCTCGTGCATCATCTCTTCATCTTACATCTATTGTCTACACGCACGACACAAACTGTGGGGATTTAACTCCGTGTGTGTCTTTTATCCTCCAGCGTGTTCTGTAGCTTGGAACTCCCCTTCACCTGGCGATACCAGTTACATCATCTTCATCTTCATAATGGTTCTCGTCATCCCTTTCGGCATCATCATCTTTTGTTATGGACTCCTTGTTTACGCAGTCAAAAAAGTAATGTTTTCATGTTGTTATATCCACCCTTTATACCTTTTCACCTTTGATTTTGTTTTAAGCAATGATGAAACATTAAACAAACAAAAACATTTAATGATCAAAATGGTCTTAGAGCATTGTGAACGTGATTGACATCGAGAAATAAAACCCAGGTACATCACCTGGAGGGGGGGGGGGGGGGGAGAGGGGGGGGGGGACCTAATACAATCTAACATTATCTGATGAGTATAAACGAATTCAACCTCTTCGTTTCGATGCAGATATCGCGGACCCAGGCTGCCCTGTCATCAGAAGCTAAAGCAGATCGTAAAGTGAGCAAGATGATCTTCATCATGATTTTTTTTTTCCTCATCGCATGGACGCCTTACACTGTTTTCTCCCTCTACGTCACCTTCGGGAAGAATGTTGTGATTACTCCTCTAGCTGGCACCTTCCCACCATTCTTCGCCAAACTATGTACAATACACAATCCTATTATCTACTTTCTTCTTAATAAACAGGTGTGAACATTTTTATTTGCGGTAGTTATTATGAATATTCATTGACATTGTATATTAATAATTTTTGCGACACATAAGTGCATGGAATATAAACAAGCTATTAAAATTATATTTGTTCATATGCAAACGATATGAATGTGGGATAAATACGCAAATATGCATTATTTCAATTGAAAGCAGGAAGAACATTGTTTTGCATTACTCCAAAAAATGTATATGACCTTGATTTATTCACAAATTACTATTATCTTTCAAGCTTTTAACGAGCCCATAAATAATATATTGAAAGATTCTGTTGGCAACTACCCCATTGGACCCCTAGCTATTATCTATACATCCGCAAACCATCCCTAAAGCTACAGTCCCATATACGTCCCGGACCGTCCCGGACCATCCCGGACCTCATCCGGGGTGATCCGGGATTCGGTCCGTGTGACACCGTGTTGGCACCGGGGTGGTCCTGGATGGTCCTGGATGGTCCTGGATGGTCCTGGATGGTCCTGGGCGGTCCGGGAGTCGACCCCGGATGTTTTTGACGGTCAAAAACTGCCGGGGTGGTCCGGGACGGTCCGGGACAATAGTTTGATCCGGGGTGATCCGTGTAGCCACCGTGCTGGGTCCGGGGTCATTCGTAGTGGCACCGGGGCGGTCCGTGTTGATCCGTGGCAGTCCGGGAGTGAGTTATTGACCCCGGATCACCCCGGCGCCCCTACGGATGATCCCGGACCCAGCACGGTGGCTACACGGATCACCCCGGGGCGATCCGTGTTGGCACCGGGGCGTTCCGGGATGATCCGTGTTGGCACCGGGATGGTCCGGTGTCATCCGTGTTGGCACCGTGTTGGCACCGGGGTGGTCCGGGACGGTCCGTGGCGGCTCCGTGCTGGGTCTGGAATGATCTGTACTGCTGCCGGGGCTATGCCCGGACGGTCCGTAGTGGTACCGTGTTGGGTCCGGGGAGACGGTCGGCGGTTGCGATTTTTTGAACAAAACATCCCGGATCATCCCGGATCACCCCAGACCATGGTCCGGGATGGTCCGGAGTGGTCCGTGCTCGTCCGTGCTGGTCCGGCTTTATATGGGACTGGGGCTTTATGAACATAATCCGTTAGGACAACGATTCTCTAGAATGATAACCCGGACAATCGGACAGCTACTCCTGGAAATTTCTCCCCTGAAAACTGTCTTAGGGTAGTTATCCGTGCTAATTACCCCACGGGTTGTTATCCGATATGGGAGCAGAGTTATTTATACACAGAGTTTGTCAAACTTGGCTCAAGTTGGTAACATCATGGCGCGAATTATTTTGTTTTTTGGTTGCCCAACAAAGCAGCATTCATTCGTCGATATTGTGCCCGACTTGAACCAATTTGGCTAAACTCTCATAAGCAATTGCACTGTATGGGAGATACGGTCACCCAATGCTATGATAGGAAATGCGATTTGTAAGATTGAATCTTCAGTCCAAAATAAAGGATTATTCAGATATTGTCGATGGTGAGGGTCAAAAGAGCTCATTTTGTAATAGGTTTGCAATTGTTATGAACGGTGATATAATGTTACAATATGGAAAATGCAAAAAATCACCGTTCATAACAATTGTTGTAAACCTTTAACAAAATATGCCCTAAAATATCCTTTCTTTTACGATGATGGCATTTCTTTTGCCGTCATTACAACGACGAAAAGCCAATGAAACAATCTTCTCATTGGATTTTAAAATTTGTGTTTTCTTCAGGTCATGCTCGGTCATATTCACGTGTGATCCTAACGTTTCCACGGTTTTACCCAAATCTGTCACAAATGGAATTTGACATACCATTTTCAAAGCATTGTTGCTAAGTGAAGCGTGTGTGTATCGATGTAATCAATGTATCATTATTTTGTAAGCATATTACTTGTACTTTATGATAATCAAGGAATTATATTCATACAGCTTATGGTTTGTTCACAATAAACGTTTGATTTGGGGTTATGTGTTTTTTCCAGGACGCATGGTATAATATTCTACTCTTATATTTGTTTTAGAAGGGACACATAATTATGATCGTGAGTCAACAGTGCATTTGCTATGTCTAGCGGCAATAATGAAGGGGAAAATCAATTGTACTAATGATTGATCCAACCTTGTATTGACGACGCTCTTTTGTTTCTGTTTTCTTTGGCATTAGTTTAAGGACGCTCTCATACAGCTCCTTTGTTGTGGTGAAAACCCATTTGACCGTGATGAATCGGAACACGAAGGGCGCGGTGGACGACATCGAAATCGAACTGCACCATCAGCAACAGCTCACATTGGTGGACGAGGGCGAGCATCAAGCCTGCCGACTGCTACATCCATGCTTGATATCCCACAGGCGGCTTCAACCGCCGCGTCATCATCGGGAAAGACACAGAATAAAGAGAACCCGGAAAAGGGACCTTCCACATCGGAGACAACGAACGATAGGGTGTTTGAACTCTCGTCTAAGATTCAGAAGTTCGAAATATCTGAGAAAACGTCATCCTCGGAACTACCGGGGGCGTCATCATTGTCGGGAGCATTGATGCCTCCGAGGAGAGCAATGAAAAACCAAGTCGGTTGCTTACCGCCTGTAGATAACTGAACTAAGAAGAAACTCAAAATAAGTGAAAGGTGACCGTTGCCTTATGTGTTGAACAATAACAATGTTGCAACAAACACTAATAAGCTAGTGCAGGTTGTTCACTGCCTTATTTATAACTTCATTATGAACGAATCACAAACCATATCTACGCTTCATATTCGCATGTTGGCATATTTGCAGTGTTTCCACTCTTCCTGAAATTCATGAAATTTATGAAAAAAGAAGGAAAATCAAGAAAAGTCAAAAGAATACTAAAGACAGTGAAGAAAAAAATTATATTTTGTCATATGTTGAGCTTTAGTATTTTAGAAATGTATAGTGTTTCCCCATTGGCCTATTAATTAGGTATAATTTGTCTTTGCATGCTTTGTTCGCTGCTAGTTTGAAGTTTTAAAGTTGATACAAAATACGTAACTATGACGTTAGCCTAGCTCTCTTGCCATACTTGAAAGAAAAACAAAAAAATATGGCACGTCTTAGAGGCATTAAAAAAAATCCAAAAAATCCATCAATATCCAGGAAATCTTATTTTGACGAGTGGAAACACTGCATACTTGTAAATAAGTAGAAGGTCCTTCACAAACCCCACACTCTCTACTTCTCTCCCCTATGCTTTCTATGTTCCAAGAACCTTGAGCGAGCCAGGGACGAAGAACGCAAAACTAAACCACGATACAATCATGGTCACCACTTTACCTTGTGGCTTCTCAACATTACAGCTTACGTTATTGGAAATGAGAATTAAATGACGGAACTTGAGTTTTGCGGTGTAAACAGTATGTTGTTGTTAATCCCATAAACTTGTTGGTGACTTAATACATAAAGACAGGATCTCAAACAGAAAAAGCGAATGAAGTCATCATCAAGTTTATGGAATTAACAACAACGCTTCGAAAATGGGTGATATTACTCGATGACATATTCTCGGTATAATAAATATTCAAAATCGATTTAATCAAAAAAATAATATTCTTTTTCTAGGATCTTATAGTGGCGTAGCCGCTTTGAGTGCAGCAATTTCAAGGGCACTTATGTCGGTGGGAGGTATTTGTCTGACTAGTAAGTGGATGAAATGCGACAGAACAAATGAATCGAGTACGTGGAGGTCGTATCACAATCTTATTTCACGTTGCCATGCCATTTCTTTGTTATTTCTTTCTTCATCCTGTGACTACATTATTAAAATATTGCATAAAACGATCAAACTTCCCTTCAGAAATAAACTAGGTTTCGTCTGAAGTGCACTTGGTCTACACTTGAGATAAATTTATGAAATGTTTGTATTGTTATGAAGTCTGTTTCTTCTTTGTTTAGATGTTTTTATATAAATTTGAAGAGCCAATACATAAATATAAGAAAATGAAAAGTAATTGCACCATTCTATATACATTTATTATCTGTTATGTTTATAGAATAATGGTAAGTGATTGAGAAGGGTTTCGAGTGATGCCGATAGTGAATAAAAGCATCGAAAATGCCCATCATGATTTTACAAAGGCGACTCCTATGTCTAGTCTGATATAACGGTAAAGGGTTGATGGCGGACTATTTCAGAAAACTTAATGATCCCAATCGAATCACCAGTGACCCGGCCATTTAAAAACTTGTATACATGCACCTGAATGAAAGTGGGTAGGCCTATAGTTCCGATCTTTTTTTATGACTGGGCAAGCCAATTGTGCTGGCAGGGGATCCAGTCATGCGAAGAATTAAGAAGAAGAAAAAAACAATGGAACAAAATAATTTAGGTAACGTTTTCAGCATGTACATAAATCCTATTCCTACTCATGTCTTATTAAAAAATAATTAAATGAACATCGAAAGGTTTACACTTCATTACAAATTCTATTTCAACGACCTTTAAGATGCTTGGAAGTCAGAGATTACAACAACAAAAGCACACTTTTTATTTGAAAAGGCATTAGAGATTTAGTTTGAAAACAATAATGATTATTCAGTAATTAATTAGTGCCTTGAAAAAAATGAAACTTCAATTTATTTGGTAAGCAATTTCATTTTTGTTTAGATATAAAGCTGCATGTTCACAGTATGTTTCAAAGGAAAAAGGAATGCGTGACCATTTCTTAGGTTCTATACGTTTGGCTATAACACAAGAAGTATATAGCGGAATCCAGAAGGAATTAACCATGAGATTATTATTTCTTGCATAATAACGGTGTTTTTCGTTGGTATACGTTTATCAAACCCAAGTTCAAAACGAAATTAAGGCAAGCATTGAACAAACAAACAAACAACAACAAAAAAGAACAAGAACAAAAACGCAAACAGACAAAGGAGAGAAAAAATCCATTTCGAAAAAAAACTAAAGACAGTACCAGTCATTTCATTGCTTGAAACTGCCCCCCCCCCCCTCCACGCACAAATTAACGGGCAAAAGGCTATGCTTGGTTCGTTTAGAAAGTAACTTTTACGTGTATTGTCAGAATGTAGAGTTACAGACAGAAAGCAATAATTGGGTTGGAATTATATTAATGGAAGCATTGCATAAATTTTCTTTTCTATGTACATACTGTTTAAATTAAAGTAAAATATATATTTTTTACATTTATTATACCGAAATAATAGGTGGCGCCATATTGTCAAAATATCATCAATAACCGTTTAACTCGTTGCACAACATGCATCATTGGGGACTTTTAGATTGAACGTCGACATAGTGGACTGCTACGTGTGACGTCCTTTCAAGCCACTTAAGAGGACGTCACACGTAGCAGTCCACTATGTCGACGTGCAAATCTAAAAGTCCCTATTTGCCTGACGTAGGACAGCGTCAGTAATTGGTGATGTCTTTGACGCACCATGTTATTTTCAATATATCTAACTGGTCTCAGAAATGTTTTTCAACGTCACTCTGTTCAATATCATTTATATGCAGATGACATACTAGTTTTTGTTTCCTTTCCGCCGCATCTAATTCGAGCTTTCCAAACCTTGCAAAATTTGGAAAATTGCATCGCTGATATTGACGCCTGGATGAAGTCACATTCTCTGCTATTAAATCATAGTAAATGCGAATTCATTCTTTTCGGCTCAAAACCTCAGTTGAATAAATTAAATATAGACTCAATTTCTATTTCCGGTAACACCATTCACTTATCAAATTCATGTCGCGATCTTGGCGTCATTCTTGATTCTCAAATGTCTATGTCCAAACAAATCACAAGCATTTCCAGATCAGTTCGCTATCAATTGCGCAATATTGGCTTCATACGGAAATATCTGACTCGTTCGGCAACAGAGAAACTTGTTCACTCACTTATTTCTTCACGTTTGGATTTCGGCAACAGTTTACTCTATAATTTACCAAATTCACAAATTGCACAGTTACAAAAACTACAAAATGCAGCTGCACGCATCATTTCTCTGTCAAGCAAACATAGTCACATTACTCCTATCTTACAAAATCTCCATTGGTTGCCTGTAAAAGAACGTATAATTTTCAAAATCCTTCTTTTAGTTCATCAAATCATGAACAAAACAGCTCCTGAATACAACCAGTCTTTAGTTCACCTCTACCAACCCACACGTACCCTCCGATCTTCCAACTCTGGTCTTCTACACATACCGCTTTCAAAGAAATCTTGGGGGGAACGAGCTTTTGCTCATGCCGGACCAGCCCTGTGGAATTCACTTCCACCGGAGCTGAAGAACTCCGACTCTTCAACATCTTTTAAGAGCAACCTTAAATCCCATTTGTTTAATTTTGCGTTTTGAAGACAGACATTCATTCTTTCCTTCTTTCATTTTTGCATTTTCTTTCTTATGTAAATGTACCGATTCTTTGTCATGATGTAATGTGTTCCTAATATTTTGAAGCGCCTTGAGCATTTAATTAAAATGGATAATGGCGCTATATAAATCTCATGTATTATTATTATTATTATTATGTGAAGTGACATCGTATATAGTTCAGACATTGAGTTCATAAAAGACGTCCCACATTGTGAGGGCCCCCCTAGAGTGTCAATTCATTCATTCTGAACAAAATATTTTTTGTCAGGAAAGCAGGGATGCCCCCAACCCGCCCCCCACCCCTTTGTTGCTCTGTGGAAACGTGGATGGAAAGTAAAAGAAATTTTGAAAGCATTTGCAAGCAGCCTTTTTCGTAATCACATAATAAAGGCATTCCATACTACACTGGTACTTGTTGCTAGTTTGTCTAATTGGTTTGTCTTTAAGCGTTAAATACCCCACCCCTCTCCTTCTAAGGTGCTTCATCAAGAATATTAGCAGATCTTTATCATGTTTATACATGTACTATCATAGAATTGTCAAACTCTCATATTGTGTGTACGCCAAAACATCCCTTTTTATATCGTGGATCTCATTACAGAATTACTTCGGATATTAATTTGAACATTAAAAGTTTGAAATCATGATGGAAGAATTAATCAAACGAGAATTGAAAAAGAACAAAAATTGAACAAAAATGTTGCGGTCTGGTGCTAAGCGGCAGAGAATGTCCTGAAGAAAAAAAAACCTGTTATAACTAGGGTGGGCATACTTCATTGCAACAATTATATCAAGCTGGTTTAATTGAACTATTTCCGGTGACAAAATAATGATACCCGTTTATTGTCAGATTTTCCTTAGGTAAGAACAGTGACATGAGACTCATGCATGTCTTTATTAACATTTAAAATGTTATTTTGTTTGGGTTGATGAATAGGGTGCACAGGAGTTGTACAAAACAAACAATTAAGTAAACAAACTAAAACAAAAATAAAAATCCATCGTTTAATCGTTGTTTCAAAAACGTTGAAGAAAGGATGGATTTTCGATTTTGATCTTTGATTTTAGCATTGTGAAGTTAATTGGTTATTTGACAATGAATTCATGATTATTAATCGTGCGGAGAAAAGGAGACAATCCGTCTTAAAACATATTTATAACGTTTTATATAAAAACTGTATTGTAAATATATCTATGACATGGTGACTGAATTTGATAACATATGCCTTTGTATTGTATACTAGTACTTTGATTATTTATGGGAACTTGTTAAAGATATTTATTGGACAACACTGCCTTTTTATACGAATGATATTCATCACTTTATTGCACATTGTTAATGAGAGGAAATATGAAGAAATTGTATGATTATATCAATAAATAGCCCGATGATTTCAAATGTATTATTCAGTTCGTATTATTTATTTGTGTTTGGGACTAATTTAAATCCCAAATGGAAGGGAACAAAAATAGTGAATGAGAGACAAGAGATAGATAAAGAATAGCAACAAATACAAGCATACTAAACTTTTCGTCTTGCACTCATCGTAGTAAATCGAAAGAATGACAAAAGAACACGGAATGACTAAAAATGTACCCATCATTAAACCCCCTCTCTCTCTATCTCTCTTTACTACTGTCTATTCTATCTCACTATATATCTGTAATGTTCTCTTATCATTTTGCAATTCTCTCTCTCTCTCACTCTCTCTATCTCCCTCTTTCCATTCATTTCGTGATTATGTTTATTGTTTTTTTTGGGAGGGGGGTAATATTTTTCTTTGACGTGCTCAAACATCCCTCGAATGAAATTTAATGATAGTAACAATTTGACACTCTTTTTCCTTTGTAGTGAATATCAATTATTGTAATGATCGAGATTGAGATTCAAGAGGAGTTGAGGGAATATTTTTTGTAAACATACCTAAGATGATTAAAAGACTTCACGAGGGTGAGAACACGAGAGGGAAAGGATGAATAAATAATGATAAGAATCAAAGATGATACTTCACTCGATACATTTTTATTTACAATAAAAAGTGTCAAGTCTTTACATCATATATCCTGAATTAAAAAAAAAACGTTTGCACTTTCATAATCATACAAAGATGAACTCTCATTCTACATTTAAAAAAAAATCACTGCAGTGTGTATAAATGTAAAGCAACCATTGTGAGTTTATATATACAATGCCAAATCAGTGATGAAAATTCGTGAAATAGAATATAAAAAAGGATGTTTCGGTGAGGATTGGCTACCCCCCCCCCCCCCCCCAATCAATTACAATATTATAAGGATACGTTCAGTGAACGCACTCGTACATGTAAATAAAAGGCTTCCTTTTTTCGGCGGTAATGGTGGTGAGGCAACTTCATTTTCCGATTTGGAAAACATTAGGAATTGTGAGTTAAACACAAATAAGGGAAATCAAGAGACAAATACAAATGTAAATCGATAGATAGATAGATAGACATAATATAGATAAATAGATAGGTAGATAGATATGTAGATAGATAGAAAGATACATATTTTATATTCCACATACAAATAATCTTGCGCTACGATTGGTCAGAGTGAATCACGTGATGAAAGATAGTTCGTCCATCATTGATGGGAGTAGAAAAGTTCGTTGCACTGTGTAGATAGTAGTACTATCTACACAGTGCAACGCACTTTCTTGTAACGTTGTAAGTACTGCATGCACTGTTCGTTTCGTACACCGTTTGCTAGCTGTTAATTGATGATTTGTTGCTCTAAAATGACGGAAGAAGTGAAATGTTTCCGATGTGGAATATGAAGCAAATAATCACCTTTTGGTTTCAGGCGATGGCAAACTATGACTTCCTCGGCGATCTGAATGTATACGCTATCTTTCTTAATGGTTACATCCAGATCGCCTCGGAAGTGATAGTTTGTCCCATCACCTTCAACTACGGTAATTATTTGCTTAATAATATAGATAGATAGAGGGGTAGATAGATAGTAAGCAAATAACTACCGTTGGTGTAGGCGATAGGACAAACTATCACTTCCGAGGCGATCTGGATGTAGCTATCTTTCCGAAGCGAAGATTGCCGAGGAAGTGATAGTTTGCCATCGCTTAAAACCAAAAGGTGATTATTTGCTTTATATTCCACATCGGAAACATTTCACTTCTTCCGTCATTTTAAAGCAACAAGTCATCATTTAATTAACAGCTAGCTAGCAAACGGTGTACGATATGTACAGTGCATGCAGTACAATATGGTGGTGTGACCATTTTATAGTTCGCGCGTGACCAAAGTTCGCGTACTAACACTAAAAGCGCTTAAAGAGGAGAGCAATACGCAGCGTATACCATTAAAGTGCGTTGCACTGTGTAGATAGTACTACTATCTACACAGTGCAACGAACTTTTCTTCCCCCATCAATGATGGGCGAACTATCTTTCATCACGCGATTTACTTTTGACCAATCGTAGAGCAAGATTCTTAGTATGTGGAATATAAATAAATAAATATATATATATAGAAAGACAGCGATAAAGATCCAGGGACAAAGGGAGAGCAAGAGAGAGAGAGGGATAAAGACAGGGAGAGAGTGTGTGTGGGAGGGGAGGGGAAGGGGAGAGAGAGAGAGAGGGATAAAGACAGGGAGAGAGTGTGTGTGGGAGAGGAGGGGAAGGAGAGAGAAAGAGAGAGAGAGAGTGTGTGTGTGTGTAAGTGTAAGTGTGTGTGGGAGGGTAAGGGAGAGACAGAAAAGAGAGAGAGAAAGAAAGAGGGGAAGTGGATGGAATAAAAGAAGGACAGCGTTGAGTGAAGGTGATAGATGTGTTTTTTAATTGGTTTTCGAGAGTCATTATCATCATACTTAGTTATGATACCAAAAACCATCAACCATGTTCTATATAGAAGTGAACATCGCAAAAGTTTGTCAGAGGAGGTGAATAATGTCTTGTGAACATCAAGGTATATATTGACTCTACTTTTATCTTTGCGAATAAATTAATGTTTGCACTGAAACAATAAAGTAATCGCTTCTAGTATGATATCAGTTTACTGCGGACCATATTTATAACCTTACTTTACAGCCCTCTGTTTTATACACGCTAAATCATCAATAAAATCATTTTTGTTATGATTACTGAAAATTTCTAACGACGAGAGCAAAATTGTACAGGTTTATGATTAAATTTTATAAAAACAATTCAATGTTCACAAATCTGTTCGTCAAATAGATCAATAATATCGACTGTTTGTTTCACGTTACTGCTAAGGAAGCACCGGTTTGGTTGTAAATAAGCAACCAGTGGACCAACGGCTTTACGTCCTCTCCAAAAATCTTAGAAATGAGGTTTAATGCCTTAACAAAAGGCACTGCTCTACCACTGAAACATCATGTGGGGTTATTTGTCCATAATTTAATCACGGTTGATCAAATTGCTGACACAAAATGAAATTCATCGTCGAATAAAATCAGTCTAAGCAATGAAAATATAGATTGAGTTAGTCCACGTTGATCTAGTTATCAATTTTTAAATATAAAATGCATATGATTTTATTCTTCAATAAGTTCAGTCACAGTCCAATGATTTGGACTTTTGAATACCACCAAGGTCCCTTCTCTTTGCTCCAGCATTCATCGCTGCTTTCATGGTTAGCAGTTCGGATGTTGTTCTTTCCTTCGTAAGATTGCCCATGATTTTTTTCAGTCTGCCGTTAGTTGTCTTTGCGTTTACCCGGGCTTCCAGTCTCGACACAGCTGATGGCATATTAATGCTTCCTGGTGCTGCTTGTATCAAAAGCTGACTCTTCCTTTGCATGATTCTTTCCTGGAGTTCTTCTTCTACTTCCTCTTCAATGTCATCATTTGAACGCTGGTTCAAGTTTCTGTTGTAGAAGGGGCGTGGACTGGATGATGATGCCCGTATATTGCTCTCTCCCGATGCCGAGGCCGCAAAAGCAGCTAACGACCCCATGCAAATAGTGCCCCTTCGATTCCGCAATCTTGACATTCTCCGTGACTCATCGTCGGTGTGGTTGGTGGTCGATGACGTTGACTCCTGCTCGGATGTGACGGAGGCTTTATCACTTAGTGAAATTCCCAAATCCACTGAGCACGAACCGCGCCGCTGAAAGACAGGACTTCCACAAACCAAAGGAGATGCTGCCAGATGTCTTGGAGAAGAAAGTGAGTCACTCTTCCTTGACATGACGTCAGAAGGTGGCGACGATCCCATGTCGATAACATCTCCTACAATTGCATCCAGGCGGGCTGTGTCACCCCCGTCTAACAAACGTATTGTCTGGATTAAGAGAAATCAAAACAAAAAGAAAAGAACTGTTTTCAGTTTGCTTCAATAAACATTCAATAGACATCTTGTGGTCTGCTTGACTCGGAGATCTGCATTATCAGCACTACGGTCCAGTTAATCTATTGTCGTAATCCAAGAAGGACATAGATTGCAATTATTGATTTATGTTTTCTTTGGAAGGAATGAATGAGCACATGACCGTAAGAAGCGGAGCTAATCAATCGTTCTTCCTTAATCAATTATTTTCATTGTGTTTAGAGGTTAAAAGAACATCGACAAAGACATACCATTACTATGCAATTTCACGTACCATGCCTACCGATTCAAGGTCTGATCAGAAATAAAACATTGCCATTACAATTAATACAATCTCTCCACTGGTATCATGATTTAGTGGTTCATCATTAAAGAAAGTATCTTAAATCAGACAATAGCGCTTAAGAGAAGTCACACGTGTCTTGTAATTTATTGACATTGGCCCGAATTCACAAAGGAGGTTTGTAGACAAACCTAGGTTTATGGACGTCATATGACGCGTTTTGATGCGTTTCAGACCAAGACGCGTCATAATGACGTCCGTAAACCTAGGTGCGTCGACAAACCTCCTTTGTGAATTCGGGCCATACTGTTTTTATTAAAGATCAGATCAAAGCTGAGCTAACCACTAGATTTTCTTCTCTAATATAACAGAAACCACCTGAAGATTATCTTTGCTCTATAATTTCCATGATATATCTGTTGCTGGTTTTAGTGGTGGTGCTGCTGCATACGATGGAATTATTTGTTTCCTTCTTCTTCTTTGAAACACAGCTGTAATATAAATATACTCTTTGATGATTTCAGTATGGTTTCCATATACATTTGATATGTGTTTGAATACAATATTTAAATCAATTAAATAAATAGATTAATACATGAATGATAGAATAAATATATAAATAAATAAATTGATGGATAGATAAATAAAGTAAAGAATGAATAGACAAATGAATGTAGGCATTTCTTCATATTTATATTCATTCATTAAATAAATGCCTTCATCTACAGGTTTTTACGTCTTAGCTTAAACTTAACTATATATTAATACATTTCTATTCCAAAATATTGCAAGTAATACATTATAACTTTTCATCACGAAGCAAAACTATATTTCGCGACGTCTGAAGTCTTCGTTGGGAGTAAAGTGTACGAAGATCTTGTGTCACACTTATTTATTTTTTATTTTTTAATCAATAGATATATTTTTCTTTTTCTTTTCTTGGAAATTCGTTCCTCTGGACATTACATGTATTGTTTAAATTCGTTGGAAATGCAAGTAATTAATAAATTGTCAGCGTAAGATTATTTAGACTTATTGATCCTTATTTAGTAAACAAATGAGAAATATCTTCTTCCATAAGTGAATTTCCACTTAGACAGAAATCAGATTGATTTAAATGTAACATTTTGTTATGTTACAAATTTCAATACAAATTGCAAATATGTTTGAATATTAGGTAATTCATCTGGACGAAAGTTGAATAGCAATATGCTTTTGTGTTAATACCTTATATGGGTATGTCGTATCGGTGCGACACGATTGGTACTAAATACAATCAAATGAAATCAAATCAGTGCTTGCACATAAAATACACGGGAATAAAATCTCTGTTGATATCAATAAGTTTCTAAAAACTAAGACCTGTTCTCACTCCTTCTAGCTCAGCATTATTAGATTGGAGAAGGGTAGTAATAACAAATTATGTTATGCAGGGCCCGCTAGAAGAGCAGTTTCATAACTGAAGTGGCTACCTTGGGTAAATAAAACGTTATTATTATTATTATTATTATTATTATTATTTGTATTATTATTATTACTCTATATATGTATGTGTATGTTTCTTTGTAAAATTGTGATTGCTTTTATACATGCATGGCCATGCTGAAGAACAGCCTTTGGCTGAAGTAAACCACCGTGCTAAAATAAAATAAACGAACAAACAAACCTCGAGTGTGTCTGCTTGCGAAGCATCTGACTCAGTTTCAGAGGTAATCGATGATCTCCTGGATAACGATGGTCGAACTAGACTATGATTGGCTCTGATAGGTGCGGGCGACATCCTCGGACTGTTTTGCCTCGACTTCACTGATGATGGTGACGGAGTACTCGCTCTGCTTCCACCGATTGTCAAGTTGGCGATGGCTCTCGATCTCTCCTTCATCAACATTTCGAGCTTGTGTCGATTGGCTTGTAGAGTGCTGGTCACTGATGTTCTCTTGTTTACTTTACTTGGTGAAAATGAATCAGTAGACTTAGCTGGAGAGCTCCTCTGTAGAGATGGCGATGGGGGATGAGGAATGGTAAGTTGAGAACTAGGTGTTATTGGCAAAGAGAAGCGACGTCTAGATAGGGCACGAGCGATTGCAGGATTTCCACCTGTAACATCAATTTTAGGCCTAGATGATGAGGTCTGTGATTCAGTTTCGAGTTCCTGGGATGATGATGATGTGTTCGTCACTTCTAAATTGGATTTTGAAGACGTCTTTTCATTGTTTGCCGGAGGAGCAGGGGAGGTGGGCCTACTTGGCAGTAGTGGAAAGCGGCTTGGAGACAGAGACATTCTTCGTGATCGGTCAAACTTAGGTGGTGCAGGAGTCAAACATCTATGATCTAGAGCTAGACTCGCTCTTCTTCCCATTCTTGCGCCTGCTGGAGGGCAAGCAGCAACAGTTCTTGCAACCACCTTCCATCTGTACCTGCTCTTTATTCCCTTCTCACCTTCTTCTAAATTGTCAGTGTCTCTCCCATCATCGGATTCGCTAATTTTGCTGTTGTCACTTTCATGATTGATTTGTTCTTCACTTTCTTCGCCGTTGACGAACCTGAGGGCCTTCTGCGCTTCGGGACTGGCAAACATGCTTAAAGAAATTTCAGGCACCACTGCTGGTTTCAGAACTGTAGGTTTCACAAGAGTATGCTCCCCAGATTCATTACTTTTAGAAAGACCTCCTTCACCATTTCTGATACCTGCTGTAAAGGTAGGTAGTTCCTTGTTCTCTATAACTCTCATTGTGTCCGATTTGTCAGTAAACTTGATGTAGACTGAAGATGACACGAGTAGATTCTTTTGATGTGTTAACTTGACAAGATTCAGAATTGAAATGAGCAGGTCAATCTCTTCCAAACGTTCCCTATATCCCTGTCCACTCAGGCGTATAATAGGGTCCCCAGCTTCATCGACTTTTGGCCTTGTGCCGAGAACAATCTAGAACTGCATTTGTTGTTTGATGGCGTTTCAATTAAAAACTTTTTACAACAAACCAGAAGTTCAATTGATCGCATGATAAAATCACATTGCTTGTACGAAATAATCTCTCCATATTTAAGATGACTCATCTTAAGAGTTTCTGAACACGGATCACACGAGCGTATTGAAGAGAGGGGAGGGGGTAAAAGGAAAATGTCCACTCCCAAACCAATTTATAATTGATGACAATTCATATGGTTAAAAAAAGAGCCTGTTATTATCAGACTGCCAATGTCATTTAACAGAAATATGTTTTTTTTTCCCGCAAAATATTTTGACAAGTAGGGGCATGTGATCCATTTATCTCCATATTCAGTAAGCCTAATTAAACATGCATTTATCATATACAAAATATAATTTCAGATAATGCTTGGAAGAAAAAAAAGAAAGAAAGAAAAATCATCAAAATCTACACATATGTATTAGCTGAGATAGGCCCGAAGCTACCAAAATAAACAACTTTTTTTTCTCTCCAAAAACATCACAGTTTCATTCAACCATTGATCATGGAAGATTGATTTAAAGAAAAAAAAAAAAGCTTTTAGGGCTATTATGAATATGATGATGATGATGACGACGAATATGACGATGATGATGTAAGAGACGGACACCATTATATAAGGAGTGATTGAAGTAGATGGGGCGCTTGCAGGGGGTTCTACTAGCCCCTTTCTCATCCTTGCTCAGTATTTGAGATGGAAGTTTATGAGTACGGTCGGCAATTTGTCAAGTTTACAATCATTTTAAAATCATACCCATGTCGGTAAAATGTTAACATGGAAAGGTTTTTTTTTTTTATCTTCACGTAGGAATAGAATTTGTACTTATATTATTTTGGAATTCGTACAATAATCACAAAGAAGTCATAATTTTGTTTTCTTTTTAATAATCATTTTTTCGTACAAATGTTGTACTTATTTTCTTCTGTTTTTTTTCTGTTACTGCTATGAATTGATATTCATGATTGTAAGTGCATTTTGTTGTTACCAAACAGGGCTTCATGGAAGACCACCACTATTTGGTGAAAATGTGCTACCCTGTAGTTATATCAGAATTAAATAAATAAGCATATAAATAAATAATACATACTTTTAAATACATAAACAATATACATTTAATAAAAATAAAAAAGCACCCCTAAAAAGAATTAAAACAACAAAATCAACAAAATATGTTTTAATATAAACGCCACGTACACAATAGGATTAACCTTAACCTCTGAAGGGTCAATGGTTTTAACAGTCTTTTTATCGGAGTCCAAACTTGTGTTACATTTAAGTCTTTTTAAGAAACAACGCAAAATATAATTACAATTTAAACAATATAACTCTTAATCACGGAAGAGGTTTACGGTACACCATGTGTAAAGTCCTCGAGGGACTGAGGAAAGTAGATAGAAAATAGAAGTGAGATGGAAAGGTGAGAAAGTGGAGGTTGGAAGGAAGAGTATCTTTCGGAAGTGAGTATAGTCCTGAAAAGGACTGTAAACCAGAAAGTTGTAGGCAGGATGAGAGGTTTGAGTAGAAGACTGGATTGAGTTGGAGAGTTGAGTAGGCGAGTAGAGTTGCAGAGCAGGAGCAAGAGAGTAGACTCGACGTTTCGGACAGGTTGAATATAACTCAAAATTATTTACCTACACATTTTCTTAATAACTACGACGAAGCGATTGCCGGGTGGTGTAACGAATTATAGAAATTTGTGACCATACATAATACATGTATGCTATGAAATCCTGATGAGGGAAGGGAATGAGGAATGGAAACAGATCCCGAACTACTGAACCTTTGTGGTTTTGTATCTTTATTAAAAATATATATTTTTAGCTGAATTGTGTATCATGATTAAAAGTCTAATACTTATTTCTATTATCAATACAAAGTTTGTTTTCGTTTTTTTGTTGTATTTGTTGTAGTTTTTTACTCGTTGTTAATTGTTTTTCATTGAATGGAAATTAGATTGTTTAATAAAGGGTTATCTTGCAAAGTTTTTGTTTTAATGTACGCGAAGATTACCCTGTATATAGACCATAGAATAAATCAATAAGCAGGACAATCAAGAAGACAATAAAACCCAATAAACATTCATGAATATAACACGAATAATAATTAAAAGAAATTATGTAATATGTGAGGCCGATGCATGTGTTATTGCGTGACGGAGAGAAGCAATGATGAAATCCATCTTATAAAACACGTTTGTGACCAGCGACGCGTGCATCAAAGAATAATTGGGACGAGTGGCATCGCGTGACAACGACAATCAATAAACGCTTTCTCTGAAAATTGGGGATTATCACTTGACGAGGCATTTTAAAGAATGGGCGAATATTCCTAGACACAGTCCTGTAATTACGAAAAGGGATTAAATGGTGTTGTGTAGATATGCAATAAAAACCCGCCATTCATTAAATCGATTATGATGGTGATGATGACGATGTTGATTTAGCTGAACTATTTTTATGACGAAAATGTGAAGGTAAGCAAATAGAAGGTATCGGCTTTAAGACTTATCAGTAGGACTTGCTGGTAATTGAATAATTATATACGTATCTTACCAAAGGGCACCAGCCAATCACCTTGATTTGAGAGAGAGAGGGAGAGAGAGAGAGAGAGAGAGCATAGACGTATTACGTCTATGGAGAGAGAGAGCGAGGGAGAGAGAGGTCATGACTGGACAAGCTAGATGAATGATCTAAAAAATCTAAAACAAATACTATTTTGCAAGATTTATAGTATAAGTGTAAATCTCACAGGTGGGACAATGATATAAACATGGACATTATTTTGTTGAACACCTGAAGTAGGTCTTACCGAAAATGATTTGATAACTTTTTGTTAAAGAAATAATTGTCAAAACTAACCTATACTTAAAAAAGATTATGGTTAATAAAGGAGGATTTGATACTTAAACGAAACAAGATTGATACCTTAAAGGTACTATGTCCCTTTTGCAGCCAACCTCAAATGCTGTAGAACTTTGCAGGAATTATGAATATGTCATGTATGTCCTATCTGTGAAATTTAAACGTTAGCAGTGTCCTCATATTCAAATTATGCAAGGAAACCCGTTTACTTGCTAGACTTCACTGTCAGACACTATTGAGTGACTGACTGGCTTTTTTTTCTTCTTTGGTAATAACATACATGAAAAGAGTTGTAAAGGGTACATGAGCATTTGTCTACATCAATAACCCACTTCTTGTGATGGCCAAGATTAAACTGATTGAATCTTTGCGCAGCATAAAACGTACAATTGTCTAAAAATCAAGATTATTACTTTTGGGCTCTATAGCCCTAAAGTTGATTTGACAACTAATAGTCGTTATTTTCCCACTTGAAGACATTTTCAAGCCCCACCTTTTTTAGGGAAGTTCTAAATTAGTATTATCTTTCAAATGCAGTTGGAATTTAACTTTTTCATTTGTTTGGCCTGCAAATGGGACATAGTACCTTTAAGTAATCCGCACGCCCCTCTACAAACAAAATGTATCGACAATAAGTGTCGTGTGAAGGTTGGCCGACCTTTACCAGTCACCATAAAAAAAGGAGCCAAGATCGAACCTGAGTAGTCGTGGAGGGTAACCCCAAAGTCACAACTCACAATACCACATTAACTTGTTTTAAAGCCCATCCCCTATATTATGGAGTCGCTATGTGGCTCTGTTTTGTGTCATGCTCCTGTTATAATCGGTCGTTACCTAGCGACAGTTTTTTACTTTATTTATCAATTTATTATTATCTTCAATAATACATTGGTTATAAATATTGACATGGCCAATATTCTTCAATTGTCAATGGAAGCCCCTGCAACTGTCGTGTGTGTTGTCAGTCCAAAAATAGATGTATGATTGAATAGAGTTAAATAGACGAGATCTTGTTCATTGTCATGACTGGCACGCTAGCTTTACTAATTATCTTTCACGGTGGGGAACACGGATTTTAAAGTTGAAGGGGGTGTCTAAAGGATGAGAGCAATTATTGGAGGGTGAGACCAATTCTTGGAGAGAAAAACGACGACGAATGTGAATACGTGATACATGCATTACAATTAAGTCGGAGCTATTTGAGTCCACGGAGATATTTAAACATTTGTTAAGGGGGAGGGATGTTAGAGTGAATTTGCAGACTAGTTAGCCCCAAATTTTCCCGAACAAGCCTTCCCCAGAAGGGGGGGGGGGGGGGGGGGGTTATCAATCATGTATATAGTTATATGTACATATCAAAACCAAACATTCCCCTTATAGCGACACCCCTGATGTTTGATGAGGATTGATTTATAATTTCTATGTTGTGCGGTTTGACCTAGATTCCCAATATAATTTACATTCATTGTTATCATCTTTCAGTGCGGGGTGTTGTTTAATATCCTGCTTTAGAAAATGTGATCTTCGAGCAGGTATGTACTATTGTCAAGAAAACATGGAACTTAAAAATGACTTTGTACATCAATTTGTGGCGCGCAGTGTACTTATATCGCCTCAATAAGCAAGTTCATGGGTAGTAAATGGAACAGCATGATTTTTTCCCTCTCTTTTCGTTCTTCTCAATGGCACAATATTGTAACTTTATATAACACCACAAAAACGTGTATTAATTCGAAAATACGTTTACCTAATAGCGTCTAAAGCGTCATTGGTTAATTTCGTTCGTTGCTGTTTATAACACTACTGAGCGTGCAGAATCATAGAAACATTTTTATTACTATGTTCAGTTACTATTCAATTCGTAGCTGAAATATCAAATCCTCAATCACCATTTTCCGGTAATCACCAGTCAAGATCAACAAATCCATGCAAATATTGTTAACAAGGCTGACTATCAACAAATCAAAATAAGTATTTCAAATTTGCATCGCAAACTTTTGTGTTCCGTTACGGACTTACGGTCCCCTGGTCAACCTGCTTACATCTCAGTATCTTCTTACTTTTAATATCCTCGTAAAACTATTTTATATCTGAAGTCAACGGCCCGTCTCTCGCTCCATTCAATAACACCCTGCATAATCTGCCCTCTCTTCAAAAGAAAACAAATGTTTATACCCAGGTTATATCTCATCTGAATCTTTACTGTGTTACAATTTTTAAAGTTTCTTGTAAAAATAGGATAAATGCAGTTTTCAGTTTGTCCTTGGAAACTTGCCGTTTTCTTTTCTTTTCAGAAACAATAAATGTACACTTCTATCTTACTGTTATTCAAATGATTATTTCATCAGGATGAGGTATGTATTGATGTTTGACTATGACCCAAGTACGAACTTGCATTTCTTTTTCTAATACAGGATTAAACTGACATGAAATCAATTCGTCAAATCAATCGTTCTTATTGTTATCAAAACACTTGTGCTCAACAATCCTTCAAATGAAATGTAATGATTGTAAATATTTGACACTATATTTCGTTTGTAATGAATATCAATTATTTTAATGATCGAGATTGAGATTCAAGATGAGTTGAGAGAATATTTCTTTGTTAACATATCTAAGATGGTTAACAGACTTCATGAGGGTGAGAACACGAAAGGGAAACGATGATAAGAATGAAAGATTAAACTTCACACGAAAGATTTGTATTCAATTATATAATCAGAATGATATCGATTACATCGTATCCTGAAGAAGTAAAGGAAAAGTTTGCACTTTCATAAGCATAAACTGTCATTCTACATTAAAAAAAGAATAAATCACTGCAATGTGTATCAATTAAAAGCAACCGATTTCCACGATAAGTATATATATATACAGTGCCAAATCAATGAAGAAATCTAACAAAGTTCGGAAAATTCGTGAAATAGTATGTAAACAAATATGTTTCATTGAGGATTGGCTTACCCCTCAATCAATCACCATGCAGGGTGAGATCGCGGTAACATCCGGACGACATCCTGACAAACGGCCAGTTAATGACTGGATTACATTTGACCTGCGATTAGTCTACGGAGCCCGTATCCTGCCCGTACCCCCTTTTCCGTGCGGCCTCCGTGTGGAGGCAGGAGGTGGCCGTGAGATATTCGTACGGATTCACGGGCTCCGCGACCTCTACGATTTTGTTTCGCTGGAAGTTATACAAATTTGAAAAAATCGTAAGCCCGTAGCCTGGAGACATGTCGTATGTTGCATTGCACGACCCCCCCCCCCCCTCCATGGGCATCTTGCGGAGGCCTCCCGCTGATCGTGCAGCAAACGCACGATTTTTTGGTGAACATGGGGACAAAAAAAACGCTCAAAGACGGCAGGGCGTCTGCACGGTCACTGCGCCTTCTCGCCCAACTTCTGCACGGAAGCTGCACGGGCTTCGTACGATTTCCGTGCGGAAGCTGCGGAGACTGCACGGCTACTGCACTGCAGTTGCCTGATTTCCGTTCAATATCAAAGCAGCCTCTGTACAGATTGGCCCCGGCCTGCCCCCCGAAGGTCAATACAAGAAATGGCACGATGCTCGTAGATAATGTAAACACAAACATCGTAGCCCGTAGCCTCCTACGATGCCCTAAAAATCGCACGAAAAATCTTAGACCAATTTATCGTACGGCGCCCGAGCAAATTTAATCCATGCATAAGACGCTCGTGGAACTTGCCCGGGTAGATGACGTCAGGGCCGTGAAAAATGTAAACATCGGTTGCTTAAATGCATGCTGTGAATTGCACGAAACGCAAAGTAATATTATGGCTATCCACCGCAAATCCATGTTCACCAGGGGCGGATCTAGCTTTTTGCTAAGGGGGGGGTTTGACCAAAATAATGACGATGCGGAGCATCGTCCACGAGCCGCGAAGCGGCGATCCGATTTTTTGGGGGGTGTTTATTTGAACCCCGTAAGTGATGTTTTCCTGGCATCTATTAACACAATGGAGACTATAAAAAGCAGTGCATGATAACGTCTTTTTAAATCAAGTAACAGTTTAATACACAGTTATATCCAGAGTTATCATGTGTTTGGTTAAGTTACCAGATGAGTTGAATATCTTCTCACAATATTTGCACTTGAAAGGGTTTCTCTCCAGCGTGTTTTTTTTTTTTTTTTTTTGGGCCGCCCAAGGGGGGGGGGGTTTAAACCCCCTAACCCCCCCCCCCCCCCCGTAGATCCGCGCCTGTTCACTGATTAAGTTCGAAGTCGGATTGAAGATAATAGATTCTAATAAATCAAACGGTACTAATACTATTTTATTACAGCGAAATTAAAGCGTGCATGACTGAATTGCGCTCCCGATTCTGAATTACCGGGAAAAAAATTCCCGCGTTAACGCACACAATAGTGCGCCAGCTGATCACGATGAGGGAGGTGTGGTTGTTATGGTAACCTACCCGAGTGAGGTTTTTGCGGATAGCTGGTTAAGACTGTGTCCATGAGCCTGGCAAAGGCTCACCTCGTGTTTTACGATCAGACCTCCAACTGTTTCTTATCCTCATATCGCTCGGTTGAGATCAAAAAAGTTATATTAAGACGAACTTCCACCGACCAGCGTAACTTACTACGGAAGTGATGGCGCCCGCACTGCTAGTCGACCTCAACCCACCTTCCGCATCTAAACCGTGCGAAATTTAATTTTCATTTTCTATTGTAACAACCCTCGTGAAAGGTCACAGATACTCCCGAGTGTAAGTGAGAGCATCCACACGGTCCACTTACGCTACCCTCTAGTCGTGTTAGTAAATTACTCTTGGATAAATCCAGGAGTAAATAGGTCGGGGTAAAGGTAGGCGTAGCTTACACGACCATCGTTCAGACGGTCACTACTCCGACCTTAACACCTATGCCTACTTCACCATTACCCCGACTAGCTCTTAACACGACATTTACCCTGGGATAAATTGCCTCCGTCTGAACAACACTATAAATAGACAGACAGATAGAAAGCAATACAGAGCCAGTCTATTCTGTGAACATCAAGGTAAAGATTGAGTTTACGTTACACCTATGCAATAAATGAATGTTTGCAAACAATATACTAATCCCTTCTAGTATGATTTCAGTTTATTGTGGAAACTATTAATAACCTTACTTTACAGGTCTCCGTTCAATACATGCTAAATCATCCATAAAATCAGTTTTCATGATAACCGACAGTTTCTGATGACAAGAGCAACATTTTACAAGTTTATAATTAAACTTATTACACAATTTTATAAGAACAACTCAATGTTCACAAGTCTGTTCGTCAGATAGATCAATATTGTTTGATTGTTTGTGTTACCGTACTGCTAAGAAAGCATGTGTATGCTTGTATTAAAGTAAGCAGCCACTGGACCGACGGATTTACGTCCTCTCCGAGGAACTTGGTAATGAGGATTAATGCCTTACCAAAGGGCACTAGCGCATTATTGGTTTCAAGCCCGGGACCTCCCGGACCTGTATAGGGACCGCTGCTCTACTACTAAAACACCATAATGTTTTTTTCTCCATGGTTGATCAAATTGCTGACAAAAATGCGATTCCTGGTTGAAAAAGATCATTATAAGAAATGAAAATGTTGATCTCGTGATCAGTGTTTAAATATAAAATGCATATGGTTTTATTCTTCAATGAGTTCATTCACAGTCCAATGATTTTGATTTTTGAATACCACCAAAGTCCCTTCTCTTTGCTGCGGCATCCATCGCTGCTTTCATGGTTAGCAGTTCGGCTGTTGTTCTTTCCATCGTAAGATTGCTCATGGTTTTCTGCAGTCTGACGTTGGTTGTCTTTGCGATTGCCCGGGCTTTAGTGTTCCCTCCAGCTGGTGGCCTATGAACGCTAACCTGTGCTGCTTGCATCAAAAGCTGACTCTTTCTTTGCATGATTCTTTTCTGGATCTCTTCTTCTACTTCCTCCTCAATGTCAACATTTGAACGTTGGTTCAAGTTTTGGAAGGGGCATGGACTGGATGATGATGACCGTATAATGCTTTGTCCCGGTGTCGAGGCCACAATCGCACTCAACGACCCCATGCAAATAGTGCCCCTTCGAATTTGCAATCTTGACATTCTCCGTGACTCATCGTCGGTTTGGCTGGTGGTCGATGACGTTGACTCTTGCTCGGATGTGACGGAGGCTGTATCAGAGAGTGAAATACTGCTACCTGAATCTAATGAGCATGAGCCACGTCGCTTAAAGACAGGATGTCCACCAACCAAACGAAGATGGGATGATGTCAGATGTCTTGGAGAAGAAGAAGATTCCGTGAGGTCAGCTGGTGGCGACGATCCCATGTCGATAACATGTCGTACCATTGCATCCAGGCGGGCTGCTTCTTCACCGTATAACACTTGACTTATTCTCTGGGTTAAGAGAAATCAAAACAAAAAGAAAATAACTGTTTTCAGTTTGCTTCAATATTTATGTTTTCTTTCGAAGGAATGAATGAGCACATGACCGTAGGCAGTGGCGCTAATCAATCATTCTTCCTTATAACAAATAAATAGGATATATTTTCATTGTGTTATTATTATCGACAAAGATTACAATTACTATGCCATTACCATGTCTACCGATTCAATGCCAGATCAAAATAAAACATGCCCATAACAATTAATGCAATCACTGCTTTTGTATCATGATTGCATGGTTCAACATGTTTTACGACAAATATCTTAAATCAGACAATAGTGCGAGAGAAAAAAATCCTTGACATACTAATTGACTTAATAGACCCTGTTTCTTATCTCCATGGTTAGTGCATAGATGACTGAATATTATATCATTAATGATCATTTTGACCTCAATGAAATTTGATGCAGCTAATAACACCATTAACCAATCAGTTTACGAGCAAAGTGCAGTTGACATTGAAGAATTACCCCATGGGGTCCTACTAAAAATCAAACAATCAACTCAGAAGAATAGCTGAAATTGTTGTAAAGCTTCGCGTCAACTGATTACTATGTGACCATCATTTCAGTCATTAATACATTAATCCTCTCCCCTGGGAAGGGGCGTTATTATATTTTGGCATAAAATATGGATCAACAGCAATTAATGATGCGGAACGAATCTTACTTTATATAGGCGCGAAGATTGATATTTCTTTGACTGTTAAAAAGATTTTAACTTGAAATAGGCCTAGTCCCAATAAAAGATGAAGGTTACAAAGTTGTAAAGCAAAACTCGTATCATCACGGACAGTATCAAAACTGAGAGGTATAAAGGGGAAATGAAATAACGGTTAAAGAAAATCACTGAAGTTGGAATTATTATTAGGGGCATATTGCTTTTCTCCAGCTGCCTCTATTTGCAGATCTCTATGCTTCTTTGTAATGTGTCATGTGATTATCTGACTTTATGTTTATGTGATTGGATCCAAGCTGAGCTTACCACTATATTTTCTTTTCTAGTACAGCAGAAACCACCAGAAGATTATCTTTCCTTGATATATCTGTTGTTGGTTTTGGTGAAGGTGGTGCTGCATACGATGGAAATTTGATTTCCCCCCTTCTTCTCCTTAAATACACAGATGTAATACAAATTTACTCTGCGATGATTTCAGTATGATTTCCATATACCTTTGATATTTGTATGAATGTATGATTTAAATTAATTAAATAAATCTATTAATAAATGAATGATAGAATAAAAAAATAAAAAAATAAATTTATAGATAGATAGATAGATAGATAAATCAAATAAATAATGACTAAACAAATAAAATTGGACACTTATTCACATTAAGTAAATGCCAACATCTCCAGGTTTTTACTTCATAGCTTAATCTAAACTAGATTACAATTCCAAGAGATTGCAAGTAATGAATTATATCATCACGAAGAAAACTCAATTTCACAACGTCTGAAGTATTCTTCGGGAGTTAGTTTATAAGGATCTTGTTTTTTACTTTACAAAAATAGATTAGTATATTGTACAATATTATTTAAGCACTCCTTTTCTTTGGAACTTTGTTCTTCTGAACATTACATGTATTTTAAAATGTATTTTGTTTTGGAAATGCAAGTAAAGCCTCGGTCACAAATGCCATTACGAACTGCTACGAACGCCGTACGAACGATTTTCAGACAATCGAAATTCGGGAAGACAATGGAAAAACTTGGAGATTCGTACGAAATTATCGTTCGTACGAACCTTTGTGATCGTAGCATAATTAATAAAATTGTCGGCGTAAAATTTAGAATTATTTATGCTTATCTAAATTTTCTTTTCTGTTGCAAATTTTAATACAAATTGCAAATATATTTAAATATCATGTAATTCTTGGAACGAAAGATGAATAGAAATATGCTATTTTGCTAGTTCCTTATATGGGTTTGTCGTATCAGTGCGACATGATCTGTGATAAATACAATCAAATGTATCAAATCAATATACTTGCGCATAAAATAAATGGTAATAAAAACTCTGTTGATATCAAGAAATCTCTGTTCTTACCTAAGATGCGTCTGGTTGCGAAGCATCTGACTCAGTTTCAGAGGTAATCGATGATCTCCCGGATAACGATGCTCGAACTAGACTATGATTGGCTTTGATAGGTGCGGGCAACATCCTCGGACGTTTTGCCTCGAATTCCCTGATGATGGTGACGGGATACTCAAGTTGGCGACGGCTATCGATCGCTCCTTCATCAAAGCTTCGAGCCTCTGTCGATTGGATTGTAGAGTGCTGGTCACTGATGTTTTCTTGTTTCCTGTCCAGGGTGGTTGTGAAAATGAATTAGTAGAAGTAGCTAGAGAGCGCCTCCGTGGAGATGTGATGGGGGATGAGGAACGGCAAGTTGAGAACTAGGTGTTATTGGCAAAGAGAAGCGACGTCTAGATGATGAGTTCGGTGATTTAGTTTTAAATTCATAGGATGATGATGTGTTCGTCACTTCTGAATTGGATTTCGAAGAAGAATTTTTTATTTTGTCCAGAGGAGCAGGGGAGATGGACCTCATTGGAAGCGGTGGATAGCGGCTTGGAGACAGAGACATTCTTCGTGGTCAGTCAAACTTTGGTGGTGCAGGACTCAAATGATCCTGACCAAGACTCGCTCTTCTTCCAATTCTTGTCCATCTGCACATGCTCTTTATTACTTTCTCACGCACTTTTAAGTTGTCAGCGTCTCTCCTATCATCGTCTTCGCTGTTGATGTTGTCACTTTCATGATTGTTTTGATCTTCCCTTTCTTCGCCATTCAAGAACCTGAGGGCCTTCTGCGCTTCGGGACTGGCAAACACGCTTAAAGAAGTTTCAGGCACCACTGCCGGTTTCACAAGAGTATGCTCCCTAGATGTATTACTTTTAGAAAAACCTCCTTAATTTACACTTAATGATGTGTTTGTCACTTCCAAATTGGAATTCGAAGAATTCTTTTTCATTTTTTCCAAAGGAGCAGGGGAGATGGACCTACTTGGAAGCGGTGGATAGCGGCTTGTAGACAGAGACATTCGTTGTGGTCGGTCAAACTTTGGTGGTGCAGGAGTCAAATGATCTTGACCAAGACTCGCTCTTCTTCCAACTCTTGTGCGAGCTGGAGGGCAAGCAGCAACGGTTTATTTTGCCAAGCAATACAAAAACATATAGGGTAAAACAAAGCAGTATACAAAGTATCACAACATTACACTCACTAACATCTTAGATAAACACAGAAAAACGCAGAATCAATTTACAAACATGAATAAAATGTTAAAAACACAACGGAAATTACCAAGGCGGTGACCAGCCAGAAAGGAGGAGGGCCTTATTATGCGGCTGACCAAATAATCAAATATAACAAGTTTTATGATTTAATGTCAGCTATATTTTAACAAGTAAAACAAGTAACAATTACAATCATGTACAATATCATAATGAACTCTTTAGCTACATTTAGCATCAATATAGGTCCATCAAATATTTTGTTATATTTACATTTGTATTTTCATTTTGTATTTACATTTTTTGTATTTACAAATTTCAATTCACGTATTTCATATAGTAATCACTTCTAGTATTATTATATGTTACTGCGGACACTGTTCATAACCTTACTTTAGAGACCTAAAGAAGGTTTAAAGAAAATGCATATGATTCTGACCGGTAGAATGCGAACGTAAATGTAGTTTGCTAAACATTGTGAGCATCTGTAAAATGATGCCTGGCTGGAATCCTCCCCAGGGAGTGAAGAATGTGCATATATTGTGTGCGGGCAAGCCTGAATCCGATGACCAGGGTAATAATATGTAAAGCGCTTAAAGGGCCTATCTCACTGAGCGGCGAATGCTTGCGAACGTTGCGAATTTGGGTTCGCCAACTTTTCTGACGAATGTTGGCGAAAATCAGGCTACGCCTTTTTGGATGTTAAAAATTTCTTTGCGACAATGAAAACTGTTTGCGAACTTTCTTGCAACTTGTTTACAAACCTTGGCAACCTTTTACGAATCCTGGCGAAACTCCAAATTCGCTACGTTCGCAAGCATTCGCCGCTCAATGAGATAGGGCCTTAAGAGACATCGTTGATGTATTAAGCCCTTTATAAAAGAGGACCATTATCGTCATTCTGAAATGATTTGGATTTTTGAATACGATCAAACTCCTTTCTTTGCTGCGGCTGTCATTGCTGCTTCCATGATTAGCAGTTCGGATGTTGGTCTTTCCGTTGTAAGAATACTATTGATTTTCTTCAATCTATTGATTGGTGTCCTTAAGATTGCCCGTTCTTCAAGATTCGACACACATCGTGCTGCTTCCTCAAAAAGCTGACTCTTTGTTTGCCGGATTCTGTTCTGGATCTCTTCTTCCACGTCCTTCTTAATGTCACCATTTGATCGCTTGTTCCAATTTTGGAAGGGGCGTGGACTGGACGATAATGACCGTACATTACGTTGTCCCCTTCGACTCCGCGATCTTGATATTCTTGGTGACTCGTCGTCAGTGTCGTTGGCGACAGAAGTTGGCGACGGTCCCAAGTCTAACAAATTTATTGTCTGGATTATAAGAAATCAAAATCAAAAGAAAATTACTGTTTTCAGTTTGCTATGTCAATACACCTTAAACAGAAATCTTCTGGTCTCGTGAGATCTACATTATCAACACAACGGTACAAGTAATCTATTGTCGTAATCCAAGATGGACATATAGATTACAATTATTTATTTGTGTTTTCTTACGAAGGAATGAATGAGCACAATACCATAAGCAGTGTCGCTAATCAATAATTCTTCCTTATTCATTAGGATATATTTTTTATTATTTTATTAGGTTTAAAGGTTAAAAGAACATCGACAAAAAATATACAATTACTATGCAATTACCATGTTTACCGATTCAATGCCAGATCAAAATAAAATATTGTCATAACAATTAATGCAATCAATCCACTGTTATTATGATTGCATGCTTTATCTTTTTTTTACGACAAGTATCTTAAATCAGACAATAGCGTGAGAGTTGTTATCTTTGACAAACTAGTCAACTTAAAGTGACTCGGTAACATTGTTAAAGGTTCAGGGGCGGATCTAGCTTTTTGCTAAGGGGGGGGTTTGACCAAAATAATGACGATGCGGAGCATCGTCCACGAGCCGCGAAGCGGCGAGCCGATTTTTTTGTGGGTGTTTATTTGAACCCCGTAAGTGATGTTTTCCTGGCATCTATTAACACAATGGAGACCATAAAAAGCAGTGCATGATAACGTCTTTTTAAATCAAGTAACAGTTAAATAAAACAATGACGATGCGGAGCATCGTCCACGAGCCGCGAAGCGGCGAGCCGATTTTTTTTGGGGTGTTTATTTGAACCCCGTAAGTGATGTTTTCCTGGCATCTATTAACACAATGGAGACCATAAAAAGCAGTGCACGATAACGTCTTTTTAAATCAAGTAACAGTTAAATACACAGTTATATCCAGAGTTATCATGTGTTTGGTTAAGTTACCAGATGAGTTGAATATCTTCTCACAATATTTGCACTTGAAAGGGTTTCTCTCCAGCGTGCGTTCTTTTTTCTTTCTTTTTTTCTTTTTTTTCTCTTTTTTTCCCTTTTTTTTTTTTTGTTTTTTTTTTGGGCCGCCCAAGGGGGGGGTTTAAACCCCCTAAACCCCCCCCGTAGATCCGCGCCTGAGGTTGATGAAAAAACTGCGTAGTTTTTGTATGAAATGTTACTTATTATATTCCTTTAACTGTACTAACCCTGTAACATGCAACAAATCCTGAAACAATTCTCAACCACAAAGATATTTATGGTTTTCTTTGAAGGTGTCACTGTGCAACACCCTCTAAAAGTAAATTCTCCCAACCATTTTTGAATTTTCCCAACCGTTTTTCCACGAAATAAGACAAAAAGACAGGCTTTACAAAATCTTTTGACACTTAAATGTCTGGAATGGTATATAGAGTCACTTCGTTGCTTTGTGATGTTTTGCATTCACCTAAAATGTAAGTAAATTGTACTAATATATTTAGGAGAATTAAGGAATCGATCAGATTAGTTTTTTCATTTTTTTTCTTCTCATTAATAATGGTCTGTTTTCACTCACACTTTCAGATTATCTTAAATTTTACATCTAGCATTGAAGTCACTACCTTAGCACCATTTTCTCTCATGTGAACAATGTTACCGAGTCCCTTTAATGGACCCTGTTTCTTATTTCCAAGGCTATTACATAGATAACTGAACATTATATCATTCATGATCATTATGATCTAAATGTAATTTGGTGCAGCTGATAACAAGCATTTTACGAGCAAAGTGCGCTTGACATTGAAAACTTCCCCGTGGGGTCCTACTAAAAACCAAACAAACAACACAGAAGAATAGCTGAAATTGTTGTAAAGCTTCGCGTTAACTGATCATCATGTGACCATCATTTCAGTCATTAATAAAATAATCCTCTCCCCTGCCAACATTTAAATGAATTAAACGATCTATATATGAAAGTAAGGGGCGTTATTATAATTGGGCAAAATAGATGGATCAATAGCAATTAATGATGCGAAACGATCTTACTTGATATAGGTGCGAAGATTGATATTTCTATGACTGTCGGTTAGTATTGAGATTACAACAGATTTCAAATTGTAATAGGCCTAGTCCCAATAAAAGTTGATGGTAACAAAGTTGTAAAGCAAAACTCTTATCATCACGGACAGAATCAAAACTGAGAGGTATAAAGGGGAAATGAAATAACGGTTAAAGAAAATCACTGAAATTTGATTTATTATTACGGGCATATAATTCTTCTCCAGCAGCCTCTCTTTGCAGAATTATATTTGTTTCTATGTAATGTGCCATGTAATTCATTTACAGTATGTTTATGCGATCAGATCAAAGCTGAGCTTAATTACCACTAGATTTTTCGTTTCTAGTACAGCAGAAACCACCAGAAGATTATCTTTGCTCTATAATTTCCATTAGTTTGTTGTTGTTGGTTTTAGTGGTGATGGTGCTGCTGCAAACGATGGAAATACGACTGTTTTTCTTTGATACACATATGTATATAATTTTACTCTATTCGATGATTACAGTATATGGTTTTCATATACCTTTGATATTTGTATGAATGTATGGTTTGAATTAATAAATAAATAGACTTATAAATGAATGATAGAATAAATGAATAAATAAATTGATAGATAGATAGATAAATCAAATAAATAATGACTAAAAAAATAAAATTGTACACTAATTAATTTACTTATTCACATTAAGTAAATACCAAGAAAAAGAAAAAAGGAAAAGGGGAAGAAAAAAAAATAGAAAGGAAAGCAAGAGTAAAAGAGAAAGGAAAGAAAAAAGGAAGAAGAAGAGAACAGGAAGAAAAAGGGAAAAGAAAAGGTAAGAAAAAATGGGGAAATTTATTTTAAAAAAGACCATGGCCGTACGCACGGGGGGGGGGGGGCAGTTAACCCTAGATATTTTGAAAACGTACAGTTTTTTTCCTGAAAATGTTTAACAAAGCTCACAAGTAGTGTATGCCTATATCAAATCCTTCAATTTTACTTTTGAAAATGCAGAAGTACCCTCAGACATGACCAGTTCGGTCACTCAAACTCCCTTCACTCCTTTCGCTTTTGAGTTTCTTCGAGAAAAAAATTACGCATCTTTCCCCCTCCCCCACCAGAAAAATATTCCGCATACGGCCCTGAAAAAGACAAATGAAAATAGGAAGATATAAGTAATATAACAAATTCGAAACTCTTCGCTGGCGCGAGCTGCTTGCTAGCCTATTTTGTATTAATTGTTTTCACTTGCTCATCCCCCTGAAAAAAGAAAAGGATTAACATTGCCTAGAATACATCGTGCCTGCCCCGACAGGCCCCGACCTGCAACCATGGCAACAATAACACCCAATTTATGTACCAAATGTTAATAAAAGAGACTAATTCATTTTTTCTCGCTCGCTACGCTCGCTCGCGAATAAATGTAATGAGATTGCTTTGAAAACAATTGTGCCCTACCCTTGACCTGCAAGAATATCATTAAAAATGAAAGTGTTTTTTCGCCCTCTCGCCAAAAAGGAATCGATATCGTGTTAAACGCGATTGCGCCCATCCCGACCTGCAGCAATACAAACAAGTTTATGTACCATTGAGGACAATTGAACCAAGTTTAATTGGCAATTATTAAAAAAAGAAGCGATTTTTATTTTATTGCTCGCTACACTGGCTACGCTCGCTCGCCAAAACGGAATTAACATCGCTAACGTGCCCGTCCCAACCTGCAACAACCAGTTTATAATTATGTACCAAACGTTATTCAAAGAAGTTATGGTGTGCTCGCTCGCCAAAAACGGAATTAACATCACCTTAGACATGATTGTGTAAGCCCGGACCTGCAACCAAAAAAACTGAAATTTATAACCAATTATCATTACAAAAATTTTGCTCGCTCGCTAAAATGGAAAATAACATCGCTTTTAATAATCACGTCCCTGATATGGAGCAATGAAACAAATTTTTATGTACCATGTTCTCACTAAAAGAGAAGTGATTTTTTCGCTCGCTAGCTCGTGGAATTATGTGCCTACCACTGACCTGCTACAATATCATTAAAAAGAGAAATGTTGGATTTTTTTGCCTGCCCGCCAAAATAGGATTGACATTGCCTTAAACACGAGTGTGCCCGCCCCCGACCTGCAACAATGAAAAAAAAATGATATAGCAATTCATTGAGGAAAGGTGTATTTTCGTTCACTAGCTAAAATGGGTATAAAATCACCCTAAACACAATATTGTTCCCGCACCCGGCATGGGACAATTGAACCAAGTTTAAGTGGCAATTATTAAAAAAGAAGTGATTTTTTTCTTGCTCGCTACGCTCACTTGCAAAAATGAAATTAACGTCACTAGCAAATGAATGTGCCCACCCCGACTTACAACAATAACAGTTTATATACCCAACGTTACTTAAAGATATTTTCTTTGCTCGCTCGCTCGCCAGAAGTGAAAATTAGCATCGCCTTTTGTTTTTGTTTCGGTCTTCTGCCCCCCCCCCCCTGACGGAGTACCCCAGATACGCCACTGGTCATAGCTTAATCTTAACTAGATTACAATTCCAAGAGATTGCAAATAATAAATTATATTATCACGAATTTTACAACGTCTGAAGTATTCTTCGGGAGTTAGTTTATAAAGATCTGGTTTTATACTTAAATGTATTTTTTAATTTATTTTTGTTTTGGAAATGCAAGTAATAATAAAATTGTCGGCGTAAAATTTAGAATGATCTATCATTTTTATCTAAATTTTCTTTTCTGTTGCAAATTTTAATACAAATTGCAAATATGTTTGAATATCATGTAATTCTTGGAACGAAAGTTAAATAGCAATATGCTATTTTGTTGGTTCCTTATATGGGTTTGTCGTATCTGTGCGACATGATATGTGATAAATACAATCAAATGTATCAGATCAATATACTTGCGCATAAAATACATGGTAATAAAAACTCTGTTGATGTCAAGAAGTCTCGGTTCTTACCTCTAATGTGTCTGGTTGCGAAGCATCTGACTCAGTTTCAGAGGTAATCGAAGATCTCCTGGGTAACGATGCTCGAACTAGACTATGATTGGCTCTGATAAGTGCGGGCGACATCCTCGGACTGTTTTGCCTCGACTTCACTGATGATGGTGACGGGATACTCTCTCTGCTTCCACCGATCTTCAAGTTGGCGACGGCTTTCGATCGCTCCTTCATCAAAGCTTCGAGCATCTGTCGATTGGCTCGTAGAGTGTTAGTCACTGATGTTCTCTTGTTTCCTGTCCACGGTGGTTGTGAAGTAGCTAGAGACCTCCTCCGTGGAGATTGCGATGGGGGACGAGGAAAGGTAAGTTGGGAACTAGGTGTTATTGGCAAAGAGAGGCGTCTAGATGATGAGTTCTGTGATTTAGTTTTAAATTCATAGGATGATGTGTTCGTCACTTCTGAATTGGAATTCGAAAAAGCCTTTTTTATTTTGTCCAGAGGAGCAGGGGAAATGGACCTTATTGGAAGCGGTGGATAGCGACTTGGAGACAGAGACGTTCTTCGTGATCGGTCAAACTTTGGTAGTGCACGACTCAAATATCTATTATTTGGAGCAAGACTCGCTCTTCTTCCAATTTGTTTATCCTTTTCGAAACTGTCATCGTCTCTCACATCATCGACTTCACTTTGATGATTGTTTTGTTCTTCACTTTCTTCGCCTTTCAAAGACCTGAGGGTCTCCTGTGCTTCGGGACTGGCAAACAAGCTTACAGGAATTTCAGGCACAACTGGCGGTTTCACAACCGTAGGTTTCACAAGAGTGTGCTCCCCAGATTCATTACTTTTAGAAAGACCTCCTTCACTTACATTTAATGATGTTTTTGTCCCTTCTAAATTGGAATTCGAAGAAGTATTTGTTATGCTTTTCAAAGGAGCAGGGGAGATGGACCTACTTGGAAGCAGAGGAACGCGGCTTGGAGACAGAGACATTCTTCGTGATCGGTCAAACTTTGGTGGTGCAGGAGTCAAACATCTATGATCTGGAGCTAGACTCGCTCTTCTTCTCATTCTTGCGCCTGCTGGAGGGCAAGCAGCAACAGTTCTTGCCAGCACCGTCCATCTGTACCTGCTCTTTATTCCCTTCTCACCTTCTTCTAAATTTTCAGCGTCTCTTCCATCATCGACTTCGCTTTTGCTGTTGTCACTTTCATGATTGTTTTGTTCTTTATTTTCTTCGCCATTTAACAACCTGAGGGCCTTCTGCGCTATTGGACTAGCAAACAAACTAAAAGAAATTTCAGGCACTACTGCCGGTTTCACAACCGTAGGTTTCACAAGAGCATGCTCCCCAGATTCATTCCTTTTAGAAAGACCTCCTTCACCATTTCTGATACCTGCTGCAAAGGTAGGTAGTTCCTTGTTCTCTACGACCCTCATTTTCTCCGATCTGTCAGTAAACTTGATGGACACCGAGTAGAGGACACGAGTAGATTCTTTTGATGTGTTAACTTGACAAGATTCAGAATTGAAATGAGCATGTCAATCTCTTCCAAACGTTCCTATATAATTATGTCCACTCAGGCGTATATTCTCTTCGTCAATTTTTGGCCTGGTGCCGAGAAAAATCTAGAACTGATTTTGTTGTCTGAGGACGGGGGGGGGGGGATTAAGATTTACGCACCTCACTGACGGATCATTACAGAAGGTAGGGGCTGCATTAATGAAGCACGTCAAAATCAATGTGGGTATTATTGTCATTTTTGGTTAATGTATGCCATCATGCGTTGATTCTGTGGACAAAAGTATAACAGAGATAAAAACCAACAATCTACGCTACGAGACTATTAAAAAAAAAGGGAAGGGATTAACATTTCTTTGTACATTACTGCGTTGGTAAGATTATTAGAAATGGGTAAATTTAGATTATATTAAGTGGATAAAAGACTTCCCCCATTGTGAGCGGCCCCCTGGGGTGTCCATTCATTCATTCTAAACAAACTATTTTTGGCAGGATAGCAGGGATGCCACCCCCTCCTTTTGTTGCTCTGTGGAAACGTCAATGAAAAGTAAAAGAAATGTTGAAAGAATTTGCAAGGAGTCTTTTTCGTTACACATAATATAGGTCTTCTAAAGAACGATACTACCGGTACTCAGGGGCGTCGCCAAAGGGGGGGGTGTGGGGGGTGCGACACCCCCCCACCTGTCAGGATATTGTCGGTAAAATTGCGCTGCCGTCGGGAAAAAGAGAAAAGGGGGAGGGAAAAAAGAGAGGGGGAAAAAAGAGGGGAAAAAAGAGAGGGAAAAAAGAGAGGAAAAAGGAAAGAAAAGAAAAAAAGAAAAGGAAAAGAAAAGAAAAAAGAGAAAGGAAAAGAAAGGAAAGAAAAGAAAAGAGAAAAAAGAAAGAAAAAAAAGAAGAAAAAAAAAAAAGAGTGAAAGGGAAACAAAAGAAACGGGGGATGAAAGAGAGGAAAGAGAGGGGAAGTAAGAGTCTGAGAGAGGAGGAGTGGGAGTAAAAGAGAGAAGGGGGTTGTTGGGTGGAGTCGTCTCGTCGAGGGAGCAAGAAAGACACGGGTAAATATGTTGCTGTGTCGGGTCAGCTGTGTCGGTATTCTTGCTCGATCCTCGTGTACTATATCAATGCAGAAGTTTGAAGTCGGTGAGATGTATATTGTCGGTCGATCGGCCGACAAGTTTTTTTCCCTACGAACTGTGACTTCTTATCCGCTGTGACGACTTCGAGAGTGACTACAACTACAATACCTGTATTTTCTCGAAGTTTCACTTTCCTATAATATCAGCTAAAGAAATCAGAGGTTTAACATTTTCGGTGAAACTATATTCAAACAAGGTTTAAGAGTCAACAACGGTACGACGAATCGTCTTCCTTTCTTTATATTGTGATGAAACGCCAAAAATTCCGCGCTTCGCGCGGAAGGGGAAACTTCATTTAGACGAGTCGAGAACGGTACAACGAATCGTCTTCCTTCTCTAATAATTTAAGGAAACGTCAAAGCTTCCGCGCTTCGCGCGAGAGGAGAAAACTGAATACAGACAAATAGGGTTTATTAAAAGTCGAAAACGGTACAACGAATCGTGTTCTTTGTCTAATAATTTGAGTAAACGTCAAAGCTTTCGCGCTTCCCGCGAGAGGGGGAAACTGAATTCAGATGAATAGGGCTTAATAAGATTCGAAAACGGTACGAGGAATCGTCTTCCTTTCTGTATATTATAATGAAACGCTAAAATTCCGCGCTTCGCGCGGAAGGGGAAACTTCATTTAGACGAGTCGAGAACGGTACAACGAATCGTCTTCTTTCTCTAATAATTTAAGGAAACGTCAAAGCTTCCGCGCTTCGCGCGAGAGGGGTGAAACTAAATTCAGATGAATAGGGCTAAATAAGAGTCGAAAACGGTACGAATAATCGTCTTCCTTTCTCTATATTGTAATGAAACGCCAAAACGTCAAAGCTTCCGCGCTTCGCGCGAGGAAACTGAATTCAGGCAAAATTAATAGGGCTTATTAAGAGTCGAAAACGGTAAAACGAATCGTGTTCTTTCTCTTATAGTTTGGGGAAACTTCAAAGCTTTCGCGCTTCGCGCGAGAGGGGGAACTGAATTCAGATGAATAGGGCTTAATAAGAGTCGAAAACGGTACGATTAATCGTCTTCCTTTCTTTATATTGTGATGAAACGCCAAAAAATTCGCGCTTCGCGCGGAAGGGGAAACTTATTTTAGACGAATCGAGAACGGTACAACGAATGGTCTTCTTTCTCTAATAATTTAAGGAAACGTCAAAGCTTCCGCGCTTCGCGCGAGAGGGGGAAACTGAATTCAGATGAATAGGGCTTATTAAGAGTCGAAAACGGTGCGACGAATCGTCTTCTTTCTCTAATAATTTAATATAACGTCAAGACTTCCGCGCTTCGCGCGGGAGGGGGAAGCTTCATTTAGATAAGGATTAAGAGTCGAGAACAGTACACCGAATCGTCTGCTTTTTCTCATAATTTAATGAAACGTCAAAACTTTCGCGCTTCGCGCGGGAGGGGGAGAAACTGAATTCAGACAAGGATTAAGAGTCGAGAACAGTACACCTAATCGTCTGCTTTTTCTCATAATTTAATGAAACGTCAAAGCTTCCGCGCTTTGCGCGGGAGGGGGAAAACTGAATTCAGACAAGGATAAACAGTCGAGAACGGTACAGCAAATCGTCTTCTTTTTTATAATAGTTTAATGAAACGTCATAGCTTTCGCGCGGGAGGGGGGGGGGGGAACTACATTCAGCCAAGGATTAACAGTCGAAAACGGTACAATTATTAATCCTCTTCTTTTCCTCATAATTTAAGGAAACGTCTAAGCTTCCGCGCTTCGCGCGGGAGGCCCATCACCCACACCCCCCTAATGAGCCCGCTTTTAAGTGATTCTCTTGCTCACTACCGCCCCTCCCTAAAAAAAAATCCTAGCTCCGCGCCTGCATTAAAATATATAGCTATGATGCTGACTAAATTGAAGAAATAATTCGTATATTTATGTCGTCGAGGAAAATGACAATTTTGCGCGTATGCAAGTACTATAGATATTCCATAGGAAAAATAATTTAGCCTTCGGCCCCAGGTTTATAGGGTTGAATTTGTAGATATTGGACATTTAATTTTGTCGGTAATTGGTGGCTAGTTTTGTCGGTAATCGTTGGCCTCTACACCCCCCCACTGAAAAAGGTCTAGCGACGCCCCTGCCGGTACTTGTTGCTTGTTTGTTTATTTGTTTTGTTTTTGTTTTTACCCCCCATTCTAAGGTTTTTCATCAACCATATTATCAGATCTCTATCAAGTTTAGACTATCGTAGACTTGCCAAAGTCTTATGTTGTGTGTACGCCAAAACATCCCTTTTTATATCGTGGATCTCTTTACAGAATTACTTCGGATATTGATTTGAACGAAATTTTGCGGTCTGCTGCTATTAAAGTGGCAAAGAATGTCATTGCAAAGATTATAAGAAGCTGGTTAAATAATTGAACTTAGCTATTTTCGGTGACAAAATAATGATACCTATCTATTGTCAAATTACCCTTAGGGTAAGAACAGTGACATGATTATTAAAGATGAGGCTCATGCAGGCGCGGATCCATGGTTTTCTTTTTATACACAACATAATTATATTCCTCTCTTCATTGCACATTGGCAATGAGACAGAAAACGAAGAATTGTATGATTATATCAATAAATGGCCCGATGATTTCAAATATATTCAGCTCGTTTTGTCTATTTGTGTTTTGGACTATGGTAAATCTAAAATGCAAGCGAACAAAAATAGCGAATAAGAGACAAGAGACAGTGGCGGATCCAGGGGGGTGGGGGCCCGGGCCCCTCCCCCTTGAGAAAAAAGTAGTGTAAAAACACGTGATTTTGGGGTTGGGCCCCAAATTTTTTTTAAATTTTCGTGGACCAAAAAAAAAAAAAAAAGTGCTCACTACCCCCCCCCCCCCCCCCCCCCCCCCCCCACTGAGCGACTTTTCGGCCGGTAGGATTTTCAAATTTTCGGGAGCAAAAATTTGAAAAAAAAAGTTGGGCCCCCTCCCCTAAGAAATCCTGGATCCGCGCCTGACAAGAGATAGATAAAAAATAGCATTAAATACAAACATACTAAACCTCTTTGTCTTGCAGTTATCGGAGAAAACTAACCAAGTTCAGAAAACTCATGACAAAGTATGTAAAAATTGATGCTTCAGTGAGGATTGGCTACCCCTGAATCAATCACAATATTATAAGGATACGTTCAGTGAACGCACTCGTACATCCAGATTTCCTTCTTTTGGTGGTAGTGGTGGCGAGGCAACTACTTTTTCCGATTTTGAAAACAATAGGAATGGTAAATTAAAAAGAAATAGAAATCAAGAGATAAATACAAAAGTAAATTTATAAATAGATTGATAGACCTTTTTATAGATAAATAGATAAGTAGAAAGTTATTCACGGCTGATAAATGAGGAATCGACAAACTGTTTGAATTTTACTTTTTGCGTGGCTTTATTTAACATTGGTTACTGTCATTTTTACATGTATCATTTAACCATGGCGGTACTTGAGTGTCCAACCCTAATACAGAACTAGTGCTGGAACCTATGCTGAAAATGAGGAAAATCTGCACCCCATACATAAACCTTAAAATCTAAATGTGTGAAATCCAAGCGTGTAGCCAGAGAAGGAGGAACCACGGCTATACATCCTTTTTCGTATAAAAACGAATGTCCGCTCTGACTTGCCACGAGCCCCCCCCCCCCCCCCCCCCCCGCTAGCCGTCAGGAATGCCCAATCAGACGGGGAAGATTTTGATGTAACCCGGGTGCACCACCCATTCCCAGCTCTCATCAACAATTCCAGCAAAAGTGTATACAATAAAAATGATTTCAAGTCTTTACATCATATATCCTGATCCCATGCCTTGAGCCATAATGCATAGCCATCCAGAGGATTTGTTTATGTTGGGGACCGGGGTAGAATGCAATTAATTATTGAGAATTTATTGCATTTTCTGTTTGTTTTTTAATTTATGGAAACTGTCCACTACCCTAGCCCCCGCTGCGTACAGTCATGGTTCAGTGACAGAGCAATGGCCTCGTAACTGTGAGGCCCCAGGATCAAAACCGTGTCGATGTGCTATATTAGTGCCCTTTTGTGGGGCAATAATCCTCATTACTGTCATTTATGACTTAAGGGCGTTGGTCCCCTATTTGATAAGCATAGTAGCATACACATGCTTTAGCAGTCACGCAAAACACGCATTGTCAAATTATTATTCAATAAAATCTGAGAATGTATACTATTATCTAGATCTATTATTTTTAAATTATTTTTTAAATAATTCCATAAATTGGGGTTAAAGGGAAAGTCCACCCCAGGATTTTTTTTAGCTGACGATATAGACCTAATAATACCATGAAGAATGATACAAGTCTCATTAAAATCCATGATCACATAACGAAGATATATCGACTTTTTTATCGAAAATCAGCCGCCCCCCAAATGCAAATGCGTTACATGGGCATGAAACGATCGCATTGTGACGTATGTTGCGAGCTGCCTTCTTATTTCGCAGACATTCACTTTCGCTCGCGGTACACTGTTATCGCACTGACACGACCAATCATGAATGAAAGCGAAAGTGAATGTCTGCGAAATAAGAAGGCAGCTCGCAACATACGTCACAATTTCGATACTATCGGTTATTTTTTGGCGATCGTTTCATGCCCATGTAACGCATTTGCATTTGGGGGGCGGCTGATTTTCGATAAAAAAAGTCGATATATCTTCGTTATGTGATCATGGATTTTAATGAGACTTGTATCATTCTTCATGGTATTATTAGGTCTATATCGTCAGCTAAAAAAAATCCTGGGGTGGACTTTCCCTTTAAACAAAAATATTCCAACTATATGAACGACAGTGTACACAATACATAATACACAGTTATTTACTACTAGATATGTTACAGAACACGTTTTAGTTTGAAAAGACAACCTACATAAAATTCATGTTTGGATTTAAATGAGCCAAATGAAGCAAGGGAATATAATTATATTTATAAATCAAACAAAACAAGTTTACTTAAATTGATATACTTGCACTAGTACGATAAAATCAAACAAAATTTAAAACACAAAAAAAAAAAAAAAATCAAGTCAGACTGAAGAGTTTAAATAAAAGTGTGGCTAAAAAGAAAACGGCAAATTAAAGTGGACTGCACAAAAGAAAGACAATATAAGCACACAATTGATAGTTTAACAAGAATAAAAGATAATTATACAATCGAACAAGCAAAAGAACAAACACAATAATGTCAAACGAAAGACATGCATGAGCACACAGTGGATAGTTTAACGAGACTAAAAGAAAATTATACAATCAAACAAGCACAATAACAAACACAATGTGTCAGCCCTTGTTGAAAGTAGTGAAATCTATTATATATACACCTTGTTTTAAAGAAAAGACTGATAGTGTCGGGTTCGATTTTTGAAAGCTTGCAAAGATGATGATAATTGAATAGAAATTGGTAATTTATTAAACTGTTAACATGCAAAGTAAGAAAACGAGCGTTTTTTTTAAAATCAGTTCGTGGTTTGGGTATGAATAATGGGCTACTCAGGGCGTATCTTGTAGGGTACTGTGCTGGGCGTCTGGATACAAATGTATTTAAGTACAAAGGAGCAAGATTGTTTAAAATTTTGTAAACGTTTACAAAGCATTGGTACGTTACTCTTTCTTCAACATTTTGCCATTTAAGTTTATGCATCAAAGTAACACTCGACGTATAGAAATCAGCATTTAAAACTAATCTTGCATATTTATTTTGACTTCTTTGTAATTTTGATATATATTCTTTTGTACACGTACCCCATACACAACAACAATAGTCTACATGGGGTAAAATAAGTGAAAAGTACAGCTGAATCATTTTCGCCTCGTCAGACATGATTTGATTCTTCGTACGCATGCTACATGCAGTACGCGATATTTTCCGGAAAACTTCATTAATATGCAACGACCAATTAAGACTTTGTTGAGGAACAACCTCCAAATACTTAATGTTAGTAACATACTCTAGATACTGACCTTGTATTTCTAACTTCAACTCACAATTTCGTACTTTTCTTTGAGAGCCAAATAACATAGTTTTAGTTTTGCTAGAATTTATCTTCATTTTGTTTATGGTAAACCATTTTATCAAAGCATCCAGGTTATTTTGTAATGTTGAACATGAGCAAAATTATTCTCTTTTGCAAAGATGGCAGTATCGTCAGCGTGTAGAGATACTTTTGACATGTGTTTGAAATTAAGATAATAAATATCATTGATAAAGATGCTAAATAATAAAGGTCCCAGTATCGACCCCTGGGGCACTCCTGTTTCAACAGGTTAAACAAATCACTCATTACGCCCTGATAGGCTACACACTGCTTCCTATTAAATAAATACGAGGTGAACCAAGATAATTCGGTATCATAAATTCCATAGTACGGTAATTTCGGTAAAAGAATATCATGGGGTATAACATCAAATGCTTTACTGAGGTCTAAGAATATTGCTCCTGTAATTATAGGCCTGAATCCATATTATCTAACAAACAAAAAAAAAAAAAAAAAAAAAAAAAAAAAAAAATCACATTTCTCGGGCAGGCAAGTTGCAGTATAGTGTTTGGGTCGGAAGCCCGATTGGCGTTCAGACAAAAGACGATGTTCGTTCAAATAGTGATACAGTTGTGAGTGAACAGCTTTTTCCAATATTTTAGTAACAGATGACAAAAGTGAAATAGGTCTGAAGTTTGTTATTTGATTTGATCGTTTACCTTTGCTTTTGGCAATTGGAATAATTTTAGCGAGTTTCAGGTCTTTTGGAAAGCAGCCTGTCTGCAAGGATAGGTTTATTAGGTAAGTCAAAGGCTGTGATATGAAAGGAGCACCCAGTTTCAATAATCGAGGATGTAAATCATCTAAGCCAATCGCTTTTGTACAATCAATAGTACTCAGCTCTTTCAGTATAAACTCAGAGTCAATGTTACCAAATTTAAAAGAAAAAGCTGTTTGTGACAAAGTTTCAAATAGATTCGTATCATCATCCGTTGTGTTTAAACTAGAAGCTATGACGCTGCCGACCACTACTAAACATTTCATTGAATTTGTTAACTATAATATTTTTATTAGAAATAACTTCTTGGTTAATAACAATATGCCTTTCTTCCTCAGACTTTTTGCTTGGAAGTAAATCATTCATCACCTTCCAACTTTTCCGAAAATCGTTGCTGCTTTCCGCAAGCTTATTCCTATAATAAAGCCTTTTCAATTTTGTATTCAGGTTGTTCGCTTTGTTTTGAAAGCAAGTGTATTTTCCCCAGTGCAACTTCATGGTTTGGTTATATTGAACAGGTTGCTGGAGATAAGTTTCATAATTTGATTCCGGTATCTTAGCTTTAAATTGGTCGAACTTCTTTTTGTTGAAGTCAGTCTCTCGGGCTAAAGCCAAGTATTAATCGTTAATCCAGGGAGAACCATTCATCTTTCTCCTCACAGTAATGTACGGAGCATGTTTTTCACTAAGCTTAAGCATTAACGACGAAAATAGTTTCCATAATTGGTCGACATCGTCTTCTAAAGAGAAGACTGAATCCCAATCAATGGATGCAAGGTCATTTTGAAAGTCGTTTTCGTTCAAGGACCTGAACGATCTAAAAGAAAAGATTTTGGGCGTTAAGTTTGGATGATGTTGTTTTGCGACTAAGTACACTGAAGAATGGTCGCTTAATCCGACTGATTGAACTCCAGCTTTCAATGGACTAATTGTGTTGGAAACACATATTAAATCTATTAACGAGGTGCTGTTTGGAGTAATGCGAGTAGGTTGTTGAACAAGCTGAGTAAATCGTAAAGTAGTACACAATTCAGTCAGTTTATTTGAAAAGGGATTTGGTGTAAGCATGTTACAATTAAAGTCCCCCGCTAATATAATTCTGTCCGAAAAAGAGAGAACACGTTCTGAAACCCTTTCCAAGTTGGCAAAAAAGGTATAACCACTATCTGGTTTTCTGTAAATAACTCCTAACAGTATAAACAGACTTATTTATTGGCTTAATTTCAAGCCACATCAATTCAATATCATCAGTTTCTAGATCGTGTCTTCTTACATAATTTATATTTTCTTTTAGATAGCACGCAACACCTCCTCCAAACTGATTGCGATCTTTCCTTTCAATCTTAAAACCCTCGATAGAAAGCATGTTACATGTAATATCTTTATCAATCAAAGTTTCAGAAAGTGACATTATATCATATGGATTACACTTTAAAAACTGCTCTAGATCGACTTTTTTAGTTACGAAAACTTCGAACATTTAAAGTGTGCAATTACATCGCACTCTCCCATCATGCACGCAACGAAAACTCTGTAGAATAAGAATACGGCATACAATCATTCTGAGCACCTTGTTAAACCCGGAATGCAATGAAGAATGAACGCAATCAAGTGTGAACGCACTTGAGTGAGAACTTTAAGTACCTGTTCGTTGTATACTAACATTTAATATAGGAGTATAGGTCTACTATTACGTATGCTTACATGATCCGCAAGATCACCGGAGCCGGCCCATGGGAGGAAGGCTACGTTCTGTATGACCAAACTAAGAAAGACTTCCTAACAAAATGGTCGCTAAATTGATGATTTAAGTCACAATTTCGGTATCCCGAGATTCAAAAATTGGTGAATTTGAATATGAATATCACATGAATATCACATGCTTCCAACAAAATGACATTTATAAGCTGTCAGAATTTATCGATTCTTCCTGCAAAAAAGTCTAGCATGGCCTTCTTTCGTGTTTCGTGGTCTGATATTCCTTCGGAAATCGATGATCTCCTGGATAACGATGCTCGAGCTAGACTATGATTGGCTCTGATAGGTGTGGGCGGCATCCTCGGACTGTCTTGCCTCGACTTCACTGATGATGGTGACGGAGTACTCTCTCTGCTTTCACCGATTGTCAAATTGGCGATGGCTTTCGATCTCTCCTTCATCAAAGCTTCGAGCTTGTGTCGATTGGCTCGTAGAGTGCTGGTCACTGATGTTCCCTTGTTTCCTGTCCACGGTGGTTGTGAAGATGAATCAGTAGAAGTAGCTAGAGACCTCCTCCGTGGAGAAGGTGGGGGACGAGGAAAGGTAAGTTGGGAACTAGGTGTTATTGGCAAAGAGAAGCGACGTCTAGATAGGGCACGAGCGATTGCAGGGTTTCCACCTGTCACATCAATTTTAGGCCTAGATAATGAGTCATGTGATTCAGTTTTGAGTTCCTGTGATGATGATGTGTTCGTCACTTCTAAATTGAAATTTGAAAAAGTCTTCTCACCCCTTGCCAGAGGTGCAGGGCAGATGGACCTACTTGGAAGCAGTGGATTGCGGCATGGAGACAGAGATATTCGTCGTGATCGGTCAAACTTTGGTGGTGCACTCAAACATCTATGAGATGAAGCACTACTCGCTCTTCTTCCCATTCCAGTGCGTGATGGAGGGCACGCAGCAACAGTTCTTGCCAGCATCGTCCATCTGTACCTGCTCTTTATTTCCTTCTCACCTTCTTCTAAATTTACGTCTATCCCATCATCAACTTTGCTTTTGCTGCTGTCACTTTCATTATTATTTTGTTCTTCACTTTCTTCGCCGTCGACGAACCTGAGGGCTTTCTGCGCTTCAGGACTGGCAAACAAGCTTAAAGAAATTTCAGGCACCACTGCCGGTTTCACACCTATAGGTTTCACAAGAGTATGCTCCCCAGATTCATTCCGTTTAGAAAAAGCACCTTCACCACGTCTGATGCCTTCTGTAAAGATAGGTAGTTCCTTGTTCTCTATGACTCGCATTGTGTCAGATCTGTGAGTAAACTTGATGTAGACTGAAGACGACACGAGTAGATTCTTTTGATATGTTAACTCGACAAGATTCAGAATTGAAATGAGCAGGTCATTCTCTTCCAAACGTTCCCCCACACCTGTCCACTCACGCGTATAATAGGGTATCTAGCTTCACCGACTTTTGGCCTGGTGCCGAGAAAAATCTAGAACTGATTTTGTTTTCTGAGGACGTAAGTCTTTCACATAAAATGTTTAGCAACAAACCATAAGTTCAATTGATTAATTTGTCCTTATACGGATCGAGTAAAAGTTCCATAACAAAATCTAATTGCTTGCACCAAAGAATCTCTCCATATTATTCACACATTGATTCCGCAGAAAATGTTCTGAGCACATATCACACGACAGGCGCGGATATACGGGGGGGGGGTTTAGGGGGTTTAAACCCCCCCCCCCCCTTGGGCGGCCCAAAAAAAAAAAAAAAAAAAAAAGGAAAAAAAAAGAAAAAAAGAAAGAAAAAAGAACGCACGCTGTAGAGAGAAACCCTTTCAAGTGCAAATATTGTGAGAAGATATTTAACTCATCTGGTAACTTAACCAAACACATGATAACTCTGGATATAACTGTGTATTAAACTGTTACTTGATTTAAAAAGACGTTATCATGCACTGCTTTTTATGGTCTCCATTGTGTTAATAGATGCCAGGAAAACATCATTTACGGGGTTCAAATAAACACCCAAAAAAAATCGGCTCGCCGCTTCGCGGCTCGTGGACGATGCTCCGCATCGTCATTATTTTGGTCAACCCCCCCTTAGCAAAAAGCTAGATCCGCCCCTGCACGAGTGTATTTGAAAGATGGGGGGGTGGGGGGGGGGGGAGGAGTAATTATGATTTACGCACCTAACTGCCGGATCATTACAGAAGGTAGGGGATGCATTAATAAAGCACGTCAAAATTAATGTGGGTATTATTGTCTTTTTCGGTTAATGTGCGCCATCATGCGTTCATTCTGTGGACAAAAGTAACAGAGATAAAAAAAAAAAAAAAACGACAATCTACGCTACGCCTACGAGACGATTAAAAAAGGGATTAACGTTTTCGTCTTTGTACAGTTTACTGCGTTGGTAAGACATAGTATATAAGAAACGGGTAAATTTAGATTATATAAGCCGTCCCCCATTGTGAGCGGCCCCCTGGGGTGTCCATTCATTCATTCTAAACAAACTATTATTTTTGTCAGGATGCCATCCCTCCCTTTGTTGCTCTGTGGAAACGTGAATGAAAAGTACAAGAAATGTTGAAAGAATTTGCAAGGAGTCTTTCGAAATACACATAATATAGATATTCTGAAGAATTATACTTGTTGCTTGTTTTTTTTAATTTTTTTTAAAACTTTACCCCCTCCCCCCCCTATTCTAAGGTGTTTCATCAAGAATATAAGCAGATCTTTATCAAGTTTAGACTATCGTAGAATTGTCAAAGTCTTATGTTGTGTGTACGCCTAAACATCGCTTAATCTCTTTACAGAATTACTTCGGATAATGATTTGAACGAAATTCTGCGATCTGCTGCTATTAAAGTGGCAGAGAATGTCCTGAAGAAAAAGTAAACCCTGTTATATACATTATGTATATATAATGAATGAACTTGGGTAGGCCTACTTCATTGCAAAGATTGTAACAAGCTGGTTGAACTTAACTTAGCTATTTCCGGTGGCAAAATAATGATACCTATCTATTGTCAGATTTTCCTTACGTAAGAACGGTGAAATGATTATTAAAGATGAGGGTGCACAGGAGTTCTAAAAACACACAATTAAGTAAACAAATTATATATATAACAGGGTTTACTTTTTCTTCAGTAAATAATCAAAATCCATTGTTCAATCAGTATATTGTTTCATTTTGAAAGTAGATTGTTGAAGAAAGGATGAATTTTCAAATTTTATCTCGACTTAAGCATTGTGAAATTTATTTTTCATTTGACAATGGATTCATGATTACAAATCATGTGGAGAAAAGGAGATTATCCGTCTTAAAAAATATTTTATAACGTTATGTATACAACCTGTGTTGTAAATATAAAATTATATATGATATGATGACTGAATATGATAACATATGCTTTTGTATATTGCATACTTTGATTATTGTAGGGAACTTGTTAATGATATTTATTGGATAACACAATACACAATATACACATATAATATACGCAATATAATACTCATTTCTTCATTGCACATTGTAAATGAGACGGAATACGAAGAATAAAATTGTATGATTACATCAATAAATGACCCGATGATTTCAAATGTATTCAGCTCGTTTTGTTTATTTGTGTTTTGGACTTTTTTAAATCCCAAATGGAAGTGAACAAAAACAGAGACAAGAGATAAATAAAGAATACCAACGAATATAAACATTATTAAACTTTTCGTCTTGCACTCATCGGAGTAAATCAATAGAATGGCCAACAGAAAAAAACATGGAATGAATAAATTTACCCCTACATTAAACGATCCCTTTCTCTTTCCCTCTCTCTATCTCTCTCTCTTTATGACTGTCTATTCTATCTCACTAGATATCTTGTTATGTTATGATATCATTTTGCAATTCGCTCTCTCAATCACTCTCTCTATTTCTCTATTTCCATTTATCTCGTGATTATATTTATTGTTTTTAGAGGGGTAATTTTTTCATTGACGTGCTCAAAAATCCTTCGAATGAAATTTAATGATAGTAAAGTTTATTTGGTACTCTATATCCGAGAATGAGATTCAAGATGAGTTGAGGGAATATTTCTTTGTGAACATATCTAACATGATTTAAAGACTTCATGAGGGTGAGAACACGAGAGGGAAGGGATGAATAAATAATGATAAGAATGAAAGATGATAGTTCACTCGATACATTTTTATTCAAAATAATACAAATGATTTCAAGTCTTTACATCATATATCCTGAAGAAAGTAAAAACGTTTGCACTTTCATAAGCATAGCAGAGAAATTATCATCCCAAATTTAAAAAATCACTGCAGTTTGTATATCAATTCAAAACAACCGATTTCCACGGTAAGTTTATGTATACAATTCCAAATCAATGAAGAAAACTAACCAAGTTCAGAAAACTCGTGAAAAAGTATGTAAAAAATGATGATTCAGTGAGGATGGGCTACCCCTCAATCAATCACAATATAAGGCTACGTTCAGTGAACGCATTCTTACATAAAAAATGTCCTTATCTTGGTGGTAGTGGTGGCGAGGCTACTACATTTTCCGATTTTGAAAACGATTGGAATTGTGAATTGAAAACAAACAAGAGAAATCAAGAGATAAATACAAAAGTAAATTCATACAGAGATAGTTTGATAGACATTTTATATATAAATAGATAAGAAAATAGATAATATAAAGAGAAAGAAAGATAAGTATATATATATATATATATATTGATATATATATAGAGAGAGAGGGGGTAGATAGTTAAACAGATAGATAGAAAGACAGCGATAAAGATCCATGGGCAGATGGAGAGCAATATAGAGAGAGGGGTAAAAAAGGAGAGATAAAGAGTGGGGAAGTGAGAGAAAGAGAGAGAAAAAGACAGAGACAGTGAGACAGAGAGGGATAGAGAGGAGATGGATGGAATAAATGAAGGTAAGCGTTTAATGTAGGTGAGGGTGTTTTATTGGATTAAAAAGGTCATTATCATCATACTCATTGTTGTAATACACTGTGCTTATTGTTTTTCTTGTGTATCACAAGTCATCAACCGTGTTCTAAATAGAAGTGAATATTGCAAAAGTTTGTTACAAGAGGTGAATAATGTAATGTGAACGTCAAGGTAACGATTGGGTCTAGTTTACATCTTTGCAAACAATGGGTGCGTTTAAGCTTAAATTTTGAAGGCAGAATGAGCGATTTGTAACGCTCATCGTAAACGCTCATCGTAATCGCAGTTCCACGATGTACTGTTTATGCTCACTTCTCTGGCTCCTCCAGGCAATTCTCCTTGGGTGGCCTTAATTGGTCTTCCAGCTGGATTCGCAAACCTTCACTGTGCATGCTACGTAGACCCACAAGCTTTTCTTGTGTATCACAAGCCATCAACCGTGTTCTGGAAATGAATATTGCAAAAGTTTGTCACAGGAGGTGAATAATGTACTGTGAACGTCAAGGTAACGATTGAGTCTAGTTTACATCTTTGCAAACAATAATCACTTCTAGTATAACTTCATGATACTGCGGACAATATTCATAACCTTACTTTAGAGGCCTCGGTCTAACACACGCTAACTCATCAATAAAAACAATATTTATAATCGAAAGCTTCTAATGACAAGAGCAAAATTTAGCAAGTTTATGATTGAAAATAATTAAACAATTTTATAAGAACAGTTAAATGTTCACAAGTCTGTTCGTGTAGTTTTTTATAGTTTATTTGCGTTTGATCAAATTGCTGACAAAGAGTGCAACTCATCGTCGAATATAAGATAAGTATAAGTAAATGTATAAGAAATGAAATTGTAGATTAATATATGCCACGTTGATCTAGTTATCAATGTTTAAATATAAAATGCATATGATTTTATTCTTAAATTAGTTCAGTCACAGTCCAATGATTTGGATTTTTGAATACCACCAAAGTCTCTTCTCATTGCTGCGGCATTCATCGCTGCCTTCATGGTTAGCAGTTCGGATGTTGTTCTTTCCATCGTAAGATTGCCCATGATTTTCTTCAATCTACCGTTAGTTGTCTTTGAGTTTACCCGGGCTTCAAGTCTCGACACAGCTGATGGCATATTAATGCTTCCTGGTGCTGCTTGTATCAAAAGCTGACTCTTCCTTTGCATGATTCTTTCCTGGAGTTCTTCTTCTACTTCCTCTTGGATGTCACCATTTGAACGCTGGTTCAAGTTTTGGGAGTGGCATGGACTGGATAATGATGACCGCATATTGCTTTGTCCCGGTGCCAGGGCCACCAGCGCACTCAACGACCCCATGCAAATAGTGCCCCTTCGATTCCGCAATCTTGACATTGCAGGTAACTCATCGTCGGTTTGGTTGGTGGTCGATGACGTTGACTCCAGCTCGGATGTGACGAAGGCTGTATCAGAGAGTGAAATACCCGAATCCACTGAGCATGAGCCGCGCCGCTTAAAGACAGGACGTCCACCAACCAAACAAAGAGGAGATGCTGCCAGATGTCTTGGAGAAGAAGTAGAATCACTCTTCCTTGACATTACGTCAGAAGGTGGCGACGATCCCATGTCGATAACATCTCCTACCATTGCATCCAGGCGGGCTGCATCACCACCGTCTAACAAACGTATTGTCTGGGTTAAGAGAAATCAGAACAAAAAGAAAAGAACTGTTTTCAGTTTGCATCAATACACCTTCGACAGATATCTTCTGGTCTCGTGAGAGTTGCATTATCAACGCAATGGTCTAGTTAATCTTTTGTCGTATATTCAAGAATGGCATATAAAAGGACATTTAACAGTTACTGTCGGTTGGTTTTGAGAGGTATAAAGGGGGAAATGAAATAACGGTTAAAGAAAATCACTGAATTAGGGGCATATCTCCAGCAGCCTCTACTTGCAGATGTTCATGCTTCTTAGCTTTGTATTGTGTCATGTAATTCATTGACATTATTATGACATGAAGATTAGTTTTGCTCTATAATTTCCATGAAATATTTGTTGCTGGTTTTAGTGGTGGCGGTGCCGCTGCATACGATGGAAATTTGATTTGTTCTTACTTTGATACACAGAAGTATCATAAATTTACTTTTCGATGATTTCAGCATGATTTCCTTATACACTGTACATTTTATATTTGTATGAATATATCTAAATTTATTGAATAAATAAATGAATGATAGATTTAAAAAATATATATACGAACAAAATAAATGGATAGATAGATAAAGAATGAATAAACAAAATAATGTAGGCATTTAATCATTTACTTATTTATCTATTCCTGCAGTTATTTATTCATTTATAATAACTGAATAGTTTTGGAAATGCAAGTAATTAATAAAATTGTCAGCGTAAGATTTAGAATTATTAATCTTTATTTAGTAAACAAATGAGAATTTCTTCCTTCATCGGTGAATTTCCACTTAGACAGAAATCAATTTGATTCAAATGTAACTTCTCTTTCTGTTTCAAATTAAATACAAATTACGAATATGTTTGAATATCAGGTAATTCATCAGAACGAAAGATGAATAGCAATTTGCTATTTCGTCGATTTGGCGCTGCTCAGTGGCTGCCGGGCTCACGATCAATTGGGCAAAAAGAATTTCCGTTTCGGTTTAATACAATTTTGAGTGGACTAGTATTAGGCTATTATTTTTTGAAAATTATTATTATAATATGGGTCTGTCGTATCGGTGTGATAAGGTCAGTGATAAATACAATCAAATTAATTAAATAAATGCTTGTACATAAAATACATGGCAAAAAAAAAACTCTGTTGATGTCAAGAAGTCTCTAAAATCTATGACCTGTTTTTAATTACCTCGAACGTGTCTGGTTGCGAAGCATCTGATTCAGTTTCAGAGGTAATCGATGATCTCCTGGATAACGATGGTCGAACTAGACTATGATTGGCTCTGATAGGTGCGGGCGACATCCACGGACTGTCTTGCCTCGACTTCACTGATGATGGTGACGAGATATTCTCTCTGCTTCCACCGATCTTCAAGTTGGCGATGGCTCTCGATCTCTCCTTCATCAAAAGTTCGAGCTTGTGTCGATTGGCTTGTAGAGTGCTGGTCACTGATGTTCTCTTGTTTACTTTACTTGGTGAAGATGAATCAGTAGACTTAGCTGGAGAGCTCCTCTGTGGAGATGGCGATGGGGGATGAGGAACAGTAAGTTGAGAACTAGGTGTTATTGGCAAAGAGAAGCGACGTCTAGATAGGGCACGAGCAATTGCAGGATTTCCACCTGTAACATCAATTTCAGGCCCAGATGATGAGGTATGTGAATTAGTTTTGAGTTCCTGTGATGATGATGTGTTCGTCACTTCTAAATTGGAATTTGAAGACGTCTTTTCACTGTTTGCCAGAGGAGCAGGGGAGACGGACCTACTTGGAAGCAGTGGATTGCGGCTTGGAGACAGAGACGTTCTTCGTGATAGGTCAAACTTTGGTGGTGCAGGAGTCAAACATCTATGATTTGGAGCAAGACTCGCTCTTCTTCCCATTCTTGCGCGTGCTGGAGGGCACGCAGCAACAGTTCTTGCCAGCACCGTCCATCTGTACCTGCTCTTTATTCCCTCCTCACCCTTTTCTAAATTTTCAGCGTCTCTCCCATCTTCGACTTCGCTTTTGCTGCTGTTACTTTCATTATTATTTTGTTCTTCACTTTCTTCTCCGTTGACGAACCTGAGGGCCTTCCGCGCTTCGGGACTGGCAAACAAGCTTAAAGAAATTTCAGGCACCACTGCCGGATTCACACCCGTAGGTTTCACAAGAGTATGCTCTCCAGATTCATTCCGTTTAGAAAGAGCACCGTCACCACTTTTAATGCCTTTTATAACGATAGGTAGTTCCTTGTTCTCTATGACTCTCATTGTGTCCGATCTGTCAGTAAACTTGATGTAGACTAAAGATGACACGAGTAGAATCTTTTGATGTGTTAACTTGACAAGATTCAGAATTGAAATGAGCATGTCAATCTCTTCCAAACGTTCTCTGTATCCATGTCCACTCAGGCGTATATAATTGGGTCTCTTCATCGACTTTGGGCCTGGTGCCGAGAACAACCTAGAACCGCATGTCGTTGTTTGAGGACGAATCAATTAAAATGTTTTGTAACAAACCACAAGTTCAATACAGATCTAGTAAAAGTTCCATAATAAAATCCCATAATTGCACCGAATCTCTCAATATTTAAGTTTACTCTCCTGAACACACGAGCGTATCTTAAAGAGGGGGTGGAGCAATAGGAAAATGTCCACTCCTCAACCAATTTATAACTGATGAAAATTGTAGTTTAAAAAGTTCCTATAGTAAAAAAAGAGTGTGTTATTATCAAACTGCCTACATTATGTAATTTCACAGAAATAAGATTTTTTTCCCCCCGCAAACTATTTTCCAATCCTTTGGCACTATTTGTGAATATTTTGGACCTTTTGCTAAGTCCTGGTACTCAATGAATCGATTTTATATAGGAACCATAATGGTAACTTGGTCGCTAGCATTGGCGAATACAAAAAAAACTCCAGCGTCACCGTCTTACAACCGTTGGAAAGGCTTACGACGTGACTGTTTGGCAAATGCGGAAAATAAATATAGGTCATATAATATTATACGCAAAGAAAAATCGAATTTGGGGTTTCGCCAGGTTTCGAAAAAGGTTGCAAAAGGTTCGTAAAAGGTTGCAAGAAAGTTTGCAAATACTTTTCATTGTCGCAAGCTATTTTTCTCGTCGCAGATTTTGAACTTGTTCAAAATTTCTTTGCGAATTCATTTTTCCGCAAACAGTTGCAAGCGTTTGCAAGACAGTCGTAAGCGTTTGTAAAACAGTCGTAATACTTTGCAAACGGCTGTAAGACGGTGACGCTGAAGATGTTTTTGATTCGCCAATGCCATCGACCACGTTACCATATTGTTCCTATATAAAATCGACCCATTGAGTACCAGGAGTCAGCACAAGGTCCCGAAACGTGGCATAGGATTGGCAAATAGTTGCTAATATTTGCAAAAACTGTCGCTAACATATTTTGATTACAGTCGCTAGTAGCCGCCAACTGCCTTTGCCAACATTTTTGCAAACACTTACTAAAAATGTTGCCAATTGTCGCTATAAACATCGTCGTCGCTAAAAGTCGCTAAATGTCGCAGAGGCGAACCCTGATTTTCGCCTACATTCGTCACAAAAGTTGGCGAATCCAAATTCGCGACGTTCGTAAGCATTCCCCACTCAGTGAGGTACCCCCTTTAAGTGGGAAGGGAATAGGTAACGGGAAACGGATCAAAAACTATACTGACCTTTTGTGGTGTTTGATCATTATTTAACAAGTTCATTTTTAGCTAAACTTTGTTTCATGATCAGAAGTCTCATACTTGTTTCCATTATCAATCCATAGTTTTATTCTTGTTTTTGTTTAATGTATTGTACTATTTCCTTGTTTTAGATTGAATTCTAATTAGATTGTTTAATAAAGGGCTATTTTGCAAATACTTTTTTTGTAAGGTACTGAGGAGATTGTCCTGTATAAAGACCGTAGAATGAATCAATAAACAGGACAGTCTAGAAGACAATAAAACCCATGAATATGACAAGAATAATTTAAAGAAATGATGTAATATGTCAAGACGACGGTGACGGAGGGAAGCAATGCTGAAATCCATCTTATAAAAACATCTTGAACACGTTTGTGACCAGCGACACGTGTGACATACAATGGACGCCCAAACTGACAGAGGTATGAATGGATTCGAGCACAACGAGAGTCAATAAACACTTTCATTAAATTAATAGGGGATTATCACTTAAAGAGGCAGAATAGTCGAATCTTCCTAGACACAGTCCTGTAATCACGAGAAGGGATTATATGGTAGAACCCACATGCAATAGAACCCGCCATTCATTAAATCGATGATGATGATGATGGTGATGATGACGATGTTGATTTACCTGAATAATCATTATGACGAAAATGTGCAGGTGTAGCAACTAGGGTATCGGCTTTAAGACTTATCCGAGGGACTTGCTGGTAATACGTATCTTATTATGGCACCAGTCAATCACGTGCTGCTCAATGAAAACAATACAATAAGATTTCGTGAACGACATTGCCATTCAAAGTAACGTACATTCGGGGAATGAATGTGTTAACAGATGAAAATAAAGTCTTGCCCCTTGATATACAAATATGGTGCCTATTCATTGATGCGTTTATATAAAATGGAGGGGGTGGTAGGTAAACTATTATTATAACATCGCCCTCTTTTGTTTAGTTTGAACGTTGATGTTAACAAAGCTAAGCTCTTTCACAGCTTCTTTTAATCTTCTATTATGTATACCATACTGTGTGTGAACTTGAGCAGTGTGCGATTGTTTATGTTAAAGGAGATCACCATAGTAACATATCATGACTGGAAAGGCTAAATGAATGAGCTCAAAAACTAAAACAAATGCTATTTTGCAAGATTAGTATAAGTGTAAATCTTACAGGAGGGACAATTATATAAGCAAGGACATTATTTTGTTGAACACCTGAAGTAGGTCTTACCGAAAATGATTTGATAACATTTTTTAAAGAAATTATTGTCAAAACTAACCTATACTTTAAAGGATTATGGGTAATATATAGGAGGATTTGATACTGAAATAAAATCCGCACGCCCCTTATAGACAAAATGTATCGACATAAGTGTCGTGTGAGTGCCAGTCGCGATAAAAAGAGGCGACAAGATATAACATGAGAAGTCGTGCAGTATTTAACCAAATAGTCACAACTCACACTACCACATTAACTTGTTTTAAAAGCCCCCCCCCCCCCCCGAGCGAGTTCTTTCTTGATCCAGAACCGCTTTAAACTCGTTTAAAATGTGTTGCTTTTGATAGTCATCCAAAACGGCGCATTCAACGTAAGTCGGTTGCAACCAACAACAAAAAAAAAAGGGGGGAGGAAGAGGCGACCCTTGATGCCACCATGCAGTGTCCAAGTTCACGGTACAGGAAGTGAATGGGACGGTGATATCGACTTGAGCTGCTGTTATGAGTGATTAAGGGCCTATCTCACTGAGCGGCGAATGCTTGCGAACGTAGCGAATTTGGGGTTTCGCCAGAGTTTGTAAAATGTTGTAAAAGGTTGCAAGAAAGATCGCAAACAGTTTTCTTTGTTGTAAACAGTTTTTCTTGTCGCAAAGAAATTTTGAACATGTTCAAAATCTCTTTGCGAATTGTCGCTAAACGTCACTAAAAGTCGCCGATTTTCGCCAACATTTGTCAAAAAAGTTCGCGAATCCAAATTCGCTACGTTCGCAAGCATTCGCCGCTCAATGAGATAGGCCCTTAAGACTCTATTTTAAGCGATTCGCCTTGCTATATTGAGTGAATAAAAATGTCAATCAGGGTCGTTTTCTTTCTCTATTCATAAGACATTCTCCTCTTGAAGAGCTCCTTTGTTTCGTTAAGATGGGATTAACGGGGGATTAAAAACTAAAATTATGTCACAAAGAAACAAGAGAAATCGTGGAAGGGGGGGGGGACAAAAATAAATGCATCTTGTATAAGTTTGTTACGCACGTGGATATCTGTGACTGTCCTCGTACTGGAAAGGTCAAGTGGTTAAATAACACGTCTATTCTGTGCATAGTGATATAAGATTCCAACTTTTTTTTCCAAGGAACGGTATCAATCGATTTCGCAAAAAACGACAATGAACGTGGGACATTTATAACAAATTAAATCGGAGCTAGTTGAGTATTAATGGTTGCCTATCATTCTAGGCACGTATATATTTAAACCAATTTATAGGGGAACTGGGGGGGGGGGGAGGGGGGCGAGGTATTTCAGACTATAGTTAGCCCAAACGTGCGACTTCCCGACATAACATTTTCAATTGGGGAAGATACCCTTAAGATGTTACTCCCAAACATCCCCTTATAGCGACGCCCCTGATGTCTGATGGGGGTGCATGTCAATTGATTCTCTTTTTATTCGCTTAATTACTAAGTTGTTCGATCTGACCTAGTTTCCCATTAATCATTATTACCATATTTCAGTGCGGAATGTTGTTTATTATCCTGCTTTAGAAAATAAAATCTTCGAGCAGGTGTGTATTATGTCAAGAACACATGTAATTTTAAAATGACTTTGTATATTACTACTATTGTGTGGCGAGCAGTGTACTTTCAATCGCCTCAATAATTAGCAAGCTCCTTTGTTTCGTTAAGATGGGATTAACAGGGGATTAAAAACTAAAATTATGTCACAAAGAAACAAAAGAAATCGTGACAGGGGGGGGGGGTAAAATACATGCATCTTGTATAAGTTTGTTACGCACGTGGATAGTTGTGACTGTCCTCGTACTGGAAAGGTCAAGTGGTTAAATAACACGTCTATTCTGTGCATAGTGATATAAGATTCCAACTTTTTTTCCAAGGCACGGTATCACTCGATTTCGCAAAAAACGACAATGAACGTGGGACATTTATAACAAATTAAATCGGAGCTATTTGAGTATTAAAGGTAAAACAAAGTTTTGGTATGGGGTCATAAATTTGGTTCAAATCAACATATTGGAAGCATATATGCGATCCTACAATATTCAGTGATTGTTGTCGCGGTTGAAATCGAGTCTTAAGTTATACTATTGTAAATTATAAACTCTTTGTTGTATAGCTCCCTCTCAAGGTCAAGATATTAATTAAGCTATACCTTTTTGGTGGACAGTTGCTAAAATCGATTTTTGATTTATCATTATTGATTTACCAATATAGCCATTGTATGGAGCTGCCTCTGAGATATCGTAGAAGGTTGTTAAATGATAACTTTCGAGTTTATTTACTGTCTAGTACTTTAAACCACCCAACAAAAGAAGTATTGGGTGATGACTATGATTTAAATAACTTAGAATGGAAGATAGGAGAAGGACCTTTTAAACTGCGATCCTTTAGAGACGAAGTAGTGGTGGAAGGGCAAACCAACTTATTGCCGAAAATCCCAGAATGGCGGTTAGCACGACCACAAGTGTCTTTCGAACACCATGGCAAAGTGCAAAAAAAGGAAATGCCTCCATTTGAAATAAAATCGATTGTTCTAGATAGCATTGGAAATTCATGGAATGGGTTTTTACATATATATACAGATGGTTCTAAACTCGAGGATGGAAAGACAGGAGCCGCATTTTATGTATCTCATTATAATGTGGTGAAATTTTTTAGATTATCCCATGTCTGTATTATGAGAGCAGAACTAGTGGCCATACTAATGGCACTAGAGTGGATTAATACATTTATTGAATCCTCTTCGGTGGTAATTTTTAGCGACGCTTTGTCAGCTTTACAAATGATCGATTCATACTTTATTAGATGTGCTATTGTAAATGAAATTTTATCCATAATTAATATTTTGCAGTTTAAGGATGTTTGTGTTGCTTTTGAATGGATTCCGTCACATTGCGATATTAGGGGCAATGAGATCGTAGATCGGGCTGCCAAAAAAGGAGCCATGAAAAGGTGTATAGACATAGTTATACCAAATACAAGAAGTGAATTGGCAGCCTCTCGTTTGATCCATTATAACAAATTATGGCAAGCAGAATGGGACAATGCAGAACACGGTAGATTTTTATATGCTTTGCATAGCGACGTTTCAAAGCCCATACATAGACAAGGCCTATCTCGCAGAGAAGAATGCTTGATACAACAACTAAGAGTAGGTAACTGTAGTTTAAATTATTACCTTTTTCAAATTAACCAACACGATACTGGTCTTTGTGAAGTTTGTCAAGAAGATGAAACAATTAAACATTTTATTTTCTATTGTACAAAATACGACAAAGATAGACGTCTCTTAAAAGAAAGGATTAAATTGAACAACCCCAATCTGAAACAATTATTGATGTCTAACCCAATTTTTACTCGTGAATTATTGGGTTACATATACGATACTAATCGTTTTAGATAGCTTTTAAAGCTATCAGGGATCCCCTTAACTCATAGCCTGCCATGAGGCTGCGTGCACGCTATTGTTACGCTGCTTCTTGCATGCTAGCAAACATTCGTAATAGCAGTTATTGATTATGCCCATTGGACTGTGCCTAGTGTTTTGCACGCGCTATTGTTAGTACCATCGCGTTAATCCGATTATCTCGTTATAAATCTGGCACTGGGGGGGTTAGCCCTGTGGCAGGATAAGAGTTAACTTAAGTCGATCCTGTAATAATATATAAAATGAAGTATTTGCGGTTTTTCCATGAACAATTTCAACTAACTCCCATCTCGCCTTTTATGTGCATTTTATGCAATTTTAATATTGCAGCTTTTTTTTTTTTTTTTTTTTTTTTTAAAACCATATCACTATTAATTTCATTTCACCAAGGAAAGTCGCTCGTGGGCTTGATTTCCGAAGCCCACGCCAAAGCTATACACGAAATTGACTGGCGCAAATAATCTTTGAGATTGAAGAGCGCCATCTAAACGAAGAACCAACCAACCAACTATAAAACGTTTCTTGACTAAAATTGACCGATTAGCTATTCCTGTTGGGAAACTATATAGCACAACTACATATTCTGAGATTTTCATGGTTGCAGCTACCATTTTACGGCCGTACTAGGCGCTATTTGAAATTTATCAAAATTTACCGGGAGCACCGGTAAATTGTTATATTCAATTTTTCTCGAAAGCAGAAGTGTTTGAGCTGCTAAATTTTCTAGTGCTTATAATACATCCACAGGGGCATCCAAATATATCAAAATTGTAAAGAATCTCTGTCCACCCAATTTTCAAAATTTCCCAAAACTTTGTATTACCTTTAAAGGCACACTGTCCTACTTGTAGCTACTTGCTCCCTCTATGTAGAAAACTTCCCAAATCGGTGCCTGTTGGTCCCCCATGATCCTCTTTTTCTTATGTTAAATGAGAGCTGAGTTAATGAGATAGCCACCTGTCACAGTGACCTCGATGGCTCTCTGGGTGGTCTAATCCCTTCTAGCTGCAGTAGTAAAGCCTCCCTTTATATGGTTTGCCTATCATTCTATAAGGCGTATTTAAACCAATTTATAGGGGAGCTGGGGGGGGGGGGGGGCGAGGGAATTCAGACTGATCTTCAGACTTTAGTTATCCCAAACGTGCGACTTCCCGACATAACATTTTCAATTGGGGAATTAAGATCGGATACCCGGAACATGTTACTCCCAAACATCTCCTCATAGCGACGCCCATGATGTCTGATGGAGGTGCGCTCAATAAGCAAGCTCCTTTGTTTCGTTAAGATGGGATTAACAGGGGATTAAAAACTAAAATTATGTCACAAAGAAACAAAAGAAATCGTGACAAGGGGGGGGGGGGGACTAAAATAAATGCATCTTGTATAAGTTTGTTATGCACGTGTGACTGTCCTCGTACTGGAAAGGTCAAGTGGTTAAATAACACGTCTATTCTGTGCATAGTGATATAAGATTCCAAGGCACGGTATCAATCGATTTCGCAAGAAATGACAATGAACGTGGGACATGTATAACAAATCGGAGCTATTTGAGTATCAATGGTTGCCTATAATTCTAGGGACGTATTTAAACCAATTTATAGGGGAGCTTGGGGGGGGGGGGCGAGTGATTTCAGACTGAACTTCAGACTTTAGTTAGACCAAACGTGCGACTTCCCGACATAACATTTTCAATTGAGGAAGATATCCGGAAGATGTTACTCCCTGTTAACTTCGAATTTTGTCAAACTTCCTGTACTTGACCTTGTTTAATTGGCAAAGAGGAATGATGCTGGATATAAACTTACAGTTCCACACGCTCTAGTCTCGTCTCAGTTTCTTCATCGACATGTCTCAATTTCTGTCTCACTCACTAGCATTCGACTTACACTGCGCAGTTCACGATGTCGACGTCCAAAAAGCACATCATTATCAGTCCAAAATGTGCCTTGCACGTATACTTTATTTGTCCCAATTATCACGTTGATGTACAGTGGCTAATCATGAGAAGTATGTCATAAAAGAGCAAGAGAATAGTGTTATAGTAGACTAGTACAAGTAGGTTGAAAACTGTTATGCTTTCCATCTCCATGGCACATCTTCCCCTTCCATCTTGTTTCTATGCACAGATTTATATAACTTTCACCGTAGATGGCGTTAACCTAATAGTTTGTATCAACATTCCGGCCCCTTAATTATATCTCTAAAAAATATAATTACTATAATTTTTCAAAATTCACATTAACCTAGACTTTCATGAATTAAGAAACCTGACCGATGCATACTCTACAAACAAGGAACAAACACCCTTTCCTATACCGAGTAACCTTGAATTCCTTCATACAAAGTATAGTTTACCTTTACTACGGTCCCTAAGCCTGCTAGTGTCCTCACATGCAATACCTTTTCCTATATAAAGTGTCCTCAGATATCTTTTAACAAAGTAAAGCTACCTTTAACTGAAATCTACACATTATCAATACCTAGGATTGCATTCCTAACTGCATCTGTGAAACAGATTACACCTTTACCGGTACCTAATATCTAGACTGTATACCTATAGTCTTCACTATAAAATAAAACCAGTTACGTGAAGGCAATTTTATAAACAAGTAATGCAAAATTGCATTACGTGAAGGCAATTTTATAAACAAGTAATGCAAAATTGCAAATCAATACAAACTCTAAATGTATCTGCAAAGTTATAATACATTTTAAACTTTTAACAAAACTATAGAAGTTCTAATTTAACAAGATTAGGATGCATCTAAAAAGGTCAACTGACATTTGAGCACTTTCAATAGGTATTGCTTCTCCTTGTAGCAATGACATTATACGTTTGATCATCTTTAAAACAACAACACAATAAGTACACAAATAATTCACATTTTTAACCTTTTCTCGATACCCTTCTTTGAGTGATCCTTGCTGTATCAATCAATATATTAAACATCAAGAATTGTACTTGTAATGTGATTCTTGACAACAAAAGGTAAATTATTTGCTTATACCACTTCTGGATGCTACTAAAAGGTACTTCTAATACATGACTTTTCTCTGCACATAAGCATACATGTAGTACATGTAACCTTCCAAAAAAAAGAAAACATTATTCTTCCAATAGATCAATTTACACTTTTTCTTCTCTTTACTTGTTTAAGTAAATGTCAAATACACTTGGAACAAACTAGTAATTTGATCACAATGCTTAGGGTGCAAAATTTACATTCAAATAAAAGAACAGTAATCCAAGCAATTATTTAACTCTAGTACATGTATATCTGAGTTAAAAGCACTACAAATGACACAAAAAAAACATTATATTCAATACTAAAATGCATCAGATTAATCTCCTTTTTTTCTTATGCCCAATGAAATAATGAAATGCATGTTACATAAAAAAGTTACATGAAAATGTAATTTACAAATTTCTTGATGAAACTTAAGTCCTTCAGTCACGTCTAGTGTTCTTGATGGTATATACTTATTATATTCATAACTCAGCAAATATCATGGTTCTCATTGAAGTTCCTTCTTCTTTATAAATGCAGAAAATGTCCATTGTATTTAGCATCAGAAGTTTTCCATTTAAATGTTACTATAGTTCTCCTTGTTCTAACTCAATCTGCAGGTACATATCCAGCTAAACTTGATATTATAATACTGCGTTGCTTGTTTGATCCTTGCTCAGTTGCACAATAATAGGTGTCAACAATTCAGAGTCAGTGCTTGTATTTCATAAAAACAAACGCATTTAAAGCTGATGAATCCTGTGAACTTCTTTCATTCCTTTATTAGATGCTGTCGCGAATTTAATCTTTCATGAATTCAGCAACAATACTGCATTCATTCACTGAGGCAGAGCAAGTCGTGCACCTCATTAAAACAATAACTGATCAAAATTATTTCAATATAAACTTTAATGATCCTGGTCTACTGTAGCACACAAAGTGATCGCAAATTATGAATTTGGTATCAATACCAGATTCATTTACTAGGGCAGAGCAAGTCGTGCACCCCGTATCTAACAATTAAATTAACCTATATTCATGAAATGATTCCAACTGATCCGTCCAACGCGATGAATATTGTTGATCCTGCTGGTTGAGAAAATAAATTCATGCCAATACTTGCGAAATGATCCATCAAAAACTTTCAGCAACAAAAATATCACATTCGCTTTGTGTCAGATTTCCACTTGTGCTTATTCTGCCTCCAATAACAAACACATTTTAGTCACCGGTCTGGTTAATGTTGTCATCTTCGTCTTCAGTCGGGCACTGCGCACCAATCCTCGGCTGTCTGGATACACGTTCTCCACTCGAGCCATCGGCCAGGAACATCGGGGAGCATTCTGGTCAGCAATCAGGACTATGTCACCAACTTGCAGACTTCGCTGAGGCTGCAACCACTTCTGCCGTTGCTGCAAGGCAGGAAGGTACTCACGTACCCACCTTTTCCAGAAGATATCTGCTAGATATTGCATTTGTCTCCAACGTTTACTGGAGTACATGTCCTTGTCTGTGAACCGCCCAGGAGGTGGCGATGACGTTGTCTTGAACTGCAGCAAGTGATTTGGGGTTATAATGTTCAGATCATTCGGATCTTCCGATGATCTCGTTAGAGGCCTGCTGTTTATTATAGCCTCGATTTCACACATCAGCGTTTGTAGCTGCTCGTCACTTTGGCTGCTTTTCAGATGCTGCTCATGAAGCACTGCATGGAGAATTTTTCGAATTGTTCCAATCTGTCTTTCCCAAACTCCTCCATAGTGTGAAGCTGCCGGAGGATTGAAGTTCCACTGTATTCCGTGAACTGCAGTGAAATGCACAATTTCCTCTTTTCGCCATTCCTTAAGGGCCTGTTTTAGCTCACTGCAAGCCCCTACGAAGTTGGTTCCATTGTCAGAATACAGTGCTTTAACTGGTCCTCTCCGACTCACAAATCGACGCATGGCATTTATACAAGAACTTGTGTCAAGGCTTCCAGCTACCTCTATATGGACTGCTCTGCAGGACATGCACGTAAACACAACTCCATACCTTTTCTTGACACTGCGACCATGCTTTATCTCAAAGGGTCCAAAATAGTCCATTCCAGTGTGTGTGAACGGTGGTTCACATGCTTCTATTCTGCAACTGGGAAGATCCGCCATCTTCTGCGTGCTTGTTTTAGCCTGGTATTTCCTGCATACAATACACTTCCTGATCACAGCCTTGATAAGTACACCTGCGCCAACTATCCAGTATTTCTGGCGCAACTCAGCTAGAACATGGTTATGCCCTTGGTGACCCAACTTACGATGCACATGCCTTATGAGGTAGTATTATTTGGTGCTTGGCATTCTCTGGGATTTTGGCATTTCTCAATCTCCCTCCAACACTCAGTAGCCCGTCTCGAATTTCTGGGTCTAGCTTCTCCAGTTGTGATCGTTTCCTTCTTGATATCTTAGTCTGATCGACATCTTTTGCTTTGGTACCATCAGTCATTTCCCCTGGGAAATTCTGCCATTGAATGTAAGACACGATGGCCTTCTCAGCATCCTCTACATCATGGACTGTTAATGAAGAATCCTGCTGGACATCTGCGTCTTTTTTGGTTCTTTGCAGCAGCTTCGCCTTTAGTCTGAGCCACCAAGCTACTGCTCTTTTGAGTTTATTCCATTCAGAATAATGTTTCAGCAATCTCTCAACAGGTTGAACTTCATCAGCATGATCAACTATTCCTACCATGCAAGTTTTCTTTACCTCAAGACTTTCAGTTTCCTGAGATATGGACACATCTACAGCCTTTGGCCATTCTTCCTTGGACTTGGTTAGGAACTCTGGGCCATTCTTCCAACCTGCCTTCTGCAGCAGCTCTTCTGCTTTCAAGCCCCTTGAACAATCATCAGCGGGATTTCTTTTCGTGTCCACGTAGTTCCATTGTGCTGGACTGGATCCATCATGGATTATTGCCAAACGATTGGCTACGAATGTCTGAAATCTTGATGTCTCATTGCATATGTAGCGCAGTACTGTCATACTGTCCGTCCAGAAGTATGTCTCATTCACTGGTATCTCAAGTTCCCTTTTCAGCATCTGATCTACTCGAACAGCAACACATGCTGCTGTTAGTTCCATTCTTGGAATTGAGGTTTGCTTGAGAGGTGCCACCCTTGATTTGCTCATAATGAGCTGGCTCCTTGCTTCTCCCTTGCTGTTGCTTGTCCTTAAGTACGAAACAGTACCATAACCCTTCTCACTGGCATCAGCAAAGTGGTGCAGCGAGATCGACTCTGCATCCTCAAATCCTGTTGATCTCAAGCATCTCTCTACCTTGAACCTTGACAACACCTGAAGCTCGTCTAACCATTCCTGCCACCTTTTCTTCAGGTTCAGTGGAATTTGCTCATCCCAACCGATTCTCTGTCTGCACAACTCTTGCAACAATTGTTTTGCCACCAAAATCACTGGTGAAACAAATCCTAAAGGATCGTATACTGAGCTGACAACTGAAAGTATTCCTCTTTTTGTCGGAGGGCGATCCTTGATTAAGATGTTGAAGCCAAACTTGTCTGATTCTGCACACCAAAGAATTCCTAGTGCTCTCTCTTGTGGCAACTTGTCCTTGTCAAAGTCTAGCTCCTGCACTGTACTTGCTCTCTCCTCCTTGGGTATGGCATTCAATACTCTTCTGTCATTGCTCATCCATTTTGTGAGGTGGAATCCTCCTTCCTTACAGGCTTCTTGTAGGCCCTCTGATAGCTCTGCAGCTTCCTGGACTGTTGAGCTTGAGTACAAACAATCGTCAACATAAAAGTTGCGCTTGATGATATGTGCCACCTTGTCCTCTGCAAAGTCTTCTGCTGTGCGCTTCAGGGCATAATTGGCACAAGCTGGTGAAGATCTAGCCCCAAACACATGAACAGTCATGCGGTATTCCTCAATAGGTTGAGCGACATTGCCATCTGGCCACCACAGAAATCGATGTAGATCCTTTTCTTCCTTTAGCAGTTTCACTTGTGAGAACATGGCTTCTATGTCTGCCATTACTGCTATGCGGTCTTGACGAAACCTTGTTAATACACCCACCAAACTATTTGTGAGGTCCGGCCCCTGTAGAAGATTGTCATTCAGTGACTTGCCCTTGAAAGAAGCTGCACAGTCATACACCACTCTAATTTTTTGCTTCTGTGGGTGATATACACCATGGTGAGGAATAAACCACATCCTTCCATCTTCTCTAAGGAACTCGTCTTCTGGTACTCTTTCAGCGTACTGTTTGTTCAGCACCTTATCCATAAACCCTGCATACTCCCTATGGAACTGCGGCTGTCTAGCGAACTTCCTCTGCAGGTGTGCTGCCCTTTGTTCAGCTTGTGGTCTATTATTAGGCATCACCACATTCCTATCCTTGAAAGGTAGCCCCACTTGATAATGGCCGTCTATGTGCTCTGTCGACCTCTTCATTTCTCTCAGGAACCTCTGGTCCTCTCTTGATTTCTCTGGCTTGTCATCTGCAACCCTTTCACTAAAGTCATGGTTAAACATTGTGATTAGTTGCTGGTCAATGTCCTTCTTCACGGATACACGATGTGAAGATATCTTCCTTGGAGTACCTGGCTTTGTCACACCACTTACTGCCCATCCCAACAGTGTCCTGTATGCATATGGTCCACCATATTCACTGTTTACAACTTCTAATGGTTCTGCAGCTCTTGGGACATTGTTTCCGATAAGGAGACCGACATCACAGGATATATCAGGGAGGTTCAGGTGTCTGAGATACGGATATTCCTTCAAGTGAGCTGTTGTAGGGATTTCTTCCTTGCTCACTGGTATGGTGTCTTGGACAAACACCTCCTGGAGATCTATGATGTTATTTCCTTTTAGATCCATAACTTCCAAGTCCTTCAAAACTTGACATCTTATCACCTTATCTTGTGTCATTGTTTGAAGATGGATATTGGTGAGTTGCCCTCTTGTTTGTAGTCCTTTCCTGACTGCCTCTGTACAGAAAACTGCATTGCTTCCGTTGTCTAAGAAAGCGTACGTCTGCATCTGACATCCAGACTCCCTCGATCGGACTACCACTGGAATTACAACAGGTAGCGTATTGGACTCACTGCTGTAATTTGTCATTGACCGTTTATTGTCAGCTTCACTCGAAACATCTGTTGGCATGCTTACATTGTCAGCTTCCCTTGAAACACCTGTCGACATGCTTACATCAGCAGTAGGGGCATTTTTCTCCACCTTCCGTTCTTGGCTATGTGAAGCAGTCATATTCTCTGGTCTGTGCAACACAGTAGGATGCTTCTTCTTGCACGTTTTACATGTCATTCGATTCTTGCAATTCTTTGCCAGATGTCCAGACTTCTCCAAGCATGCAAAGCAAAGCCACTTGGACTTGCAAAATTGCACTCTGTCTGCATGAGGCATGCCTCCAAGTTTCTCGCAATGCTCTAAGCTGTGGTTTGCTGTCTTGCAGTACATGCAATAATCTGGCTTAACATCCTTCTCTATGGCGTTTGTGTTGAAGCTCTGCCTAGTAACAGACTTAGCCTTGGTCTGCTTACTCTCTCCTTGCTTGGTTGGAGCTGACCCTGTTATATCCCCATACACAGGATTGTTGATCACACGAGCTTGCTTGCTGGCAAATCTCACAACATCTTGGAATGTTATGAATTCATTTGCCTCCTGTAAATTGTCTGCTGTGACCCTCCACTGAGCTCGATTCTTGAATGGAAGCTTCATGACGACCATCCTTATTGTCTGTGAATTATTGATTTCCTGCTCAAGATGAAGATCTTTAGCTAAGTTACCCAGCTCGGTAAGGAACAAGGAATATTTCTGCAACGCCTCACCATCTTCTGCCTTCACCATAGGCCATGCAGTTGCCTTGCTCATCATTGCGTCAAGAGCCAAGTACCTATTTCCAAACTTTGCCTCCAATAAGGCTTTGGCCTTCATGAAATTCTGCATCGGTTGGTCACCAAACATGCAGCTTCGAACGATTTCATTTGCCTGGCCTCTTGTGTACTGCTCTAGAAAATATATCTTGTCAGAATAGTCTGATGTTGCTGATTCGATGACGTGTTCAAAGGCCCTCTTGAAAGTGTGGTATTGCAATGGGTTCCCATCAAATGACTGAACATGTCTTTGAGGCAATGCTGACTTCATGTGGCACTCTAGTAATAACTGAGTAAGGTTGTTTTGTTGCCTCTGTATCTCCATCCAATCACCTGCAGCAGCATCTTGCCTTCCAGCACTATTTTGGGATATAAGCTCTCGTTCCCTAATCTGCTGCATGTCTGCAGATCTTGCATTATGATGCACTTGAGTCGATCCTCTAGGCACTTGCCTCATTAGCTCATTAGCTTCAGTTCTTGCAGGGACTGATGTATGAGCAGCTTTCCTGTTCATTTGCTCCGGTCTATACTCTTGTCTAAGCATAGGTTGGGCAATAGTCTGTGGCTCATTTATGATGTTAGATGAAGGATGCATATGGCTCGTTTCTATCTGCCCTTCTTGTAACATTTCTCCTTCTAACTGCTTGATCACAGCAATTTTAGCAGCTGTTGCTGCTAGCTCCGTTTCATAGTCAAACTGCTCCCTTTCTCTCTGAATCAATTGAGCTTGTTCTTCTAAGGCTTGTTTTCTTTGTAAGCGTTCATGTCTTATCTGCAGCTCAGCTTGCCTTGTAACTGCTTCTACCTTAGCTTGAGACGTACTGCTATGAACGCTTCCTTCACCACTGGCTACCGATGATTGCCCCATTCTCTTTGTGACTCCTAATTGGGAAACACTATCACCTGGTTCAAGGTCCTCACAGTGACCATTAAAGGAATATCCTCCTTCTCCTAGACCTTGTACTGCACCCGGTAGAAAGAACTCTGTTCCCAGCCCACCGAGACTCTGACTGTCTTTCTCATTCATATCTTGTCTAACATTTGGTCCTCCTTGTCCTTCATGGACCAATGATTGCACCTGATTATCCTGACTATGTTGCTCCATCATGTAGCGTTTATAATCTGCAAACATTCCCAACTGACTTTCACAAGATCCACAATATGTTCTGTTGATTGCAGTAAAGCTTGGTCCTATACCTAAGCTTGTCTAGCAGTCCTGTTTCTCGATCACTGAAGTCTAATTCTACACCTTATCAATGCAGAATAATCCTTGTACCTGTACATGTAGACTGGTTCTTGCACTCCTGGTCAAAGTTCAAACTTATGTTTAGTTCATGATCAATTCACTTTGATCCTGTTCTTCAAAAATATTTAGCCCAGCTAAAATATTTGATCTTGGTTGTAGGTCTACTTGAAAGTATACTGCATGGTAACGTTACATAAACGTTAACTTACTATATGGGATGCTGAGTTGCTTCACGAACTGCATTTCCCATGTCAATTTCCCTGTATTCTGTTAACTGGTGCTTGGTCCTGGTAGCTAGGCTACTTAATTCCTTACTCCAGATCTGTCTGAATTCTTCTGAATGAGACTATGCTAGCCTCTACCATTGACTGTACACTGCCTCACCTGTCCTGATCAGCCTTAAACCTGCATAGATCTAAGCCTATACATATAGACCTAGATAATTAGATCTGAAGTCCTGGTCTAGTTCCTAATTACTAGACATTAAACAGATCCACCTTACTCCTTGTCTTGGGCTGTACTGGCTCGAACAATGTCCAATCCCTATTTGGCTCATCAACATTCAGAATCAAACTTGTCCTTAACTTGGACCTGGTCTAGTCTAGACTGCATCTTCTTTAGACCAAGACCATTCATGGGTCTAGCGCCAAACAGACCTTAACTTCCCTGGAGTTAAAGAGTACTTGCTTCCTAATTATGTCATAGTAACTGCATGCACGTCTCATTATTCATTGCAGCTCACTTGTCTTGGCTAGCCTTTCTTGGACCTGGTCTAGAGTTCTATAGGGTCTAGATCTCCATTCATGAGTCTAGATCTACTGTCTAGACTTCCTTGGTCTGACTTGACCATCATTATAATCATGCATAGCTCATTACAGCTCACTGTTCATAAGACTTTATATTACAGTCTTTACTCATGCATATTAGTTTCTACTCGATCAGTAACTGTCATCCTGAACTTGGTCCTGGACCTGGTCTAAATTGTCTTGTGTTATAACGTTAAGCCAGTTTGCACCTGAAACTCAGTCATAACGTTAATTAAGCCAGTTTTCAACTGTTAACTTCGAATTTTGCCAAACTTCCTGTACTTGACCTTGTTTAATTGGCAAAGAGGAATGATGCTGGATATAAACTTACAGTTCCACACGCTCTAGTCTCGTCTCAGTTTCTTCATCGACATGTCTCAATTTCTGTCTCACTCACTAGCATTCGACTTACACTGCGCAGTTCACGATGTCGACGTCCAAAAAGCACATCATTATCAGTCCAAAATGTGCCTTGCACGTATACTTTATTTGTCCCAATTATCACGTTGATGTACAGTGGCTAATCATGAGAAGTATGTCATAAAAGAGCAAGAGAATAGTGTTATAGTAGACTAGTACAAGTAGGTTGAAAACTGTTATGCTTTCCATCTCCATGGCACATCTTCCCCTTCCATCTTGTTTCTATGCACAGATTTATATAACTTTCACCGTAGATGGCGTTAACCTAATAGTTTGTATCAACACTCCCAAACATCCCCTTATAGCAACGCCCCTGATGTCTGATGGGGTTTCATGTCAATTGATTCTCTTTTTATTCGCTTAATTACTAAGTTGTTCAATCTGACCTAGTTTCCCAGTAATCATTATTATCATATTTCAGTGCGGGATGTTGTTTATTATCCTGCTTTAGAAAATATAATCTTCGAGCAGGTGTGTATTATGACAAGAAAACATGTAATTATAAAATGACTATAATTATTGTAGCGAGCAGTGTACTTTCAATCGCCTCATAAGCAAGTTTATGGGTTGTTATTTGATCATTATGATTTTCCTTTTCGTTCTTCTATATAGCACAATCTTGTCGTTTACGTATCCGCACAAAAACGCATATTAATTTGAAAATACGATTACCTGATAAGGCGTCGAAAACGTAATTGGCCAATGTCGTTATATGCTGTTTAAAGTGGAGTCGCTATGTGGCTCTGTTCTGTGCCATGCTCCTGTTGTAATCGATCGTTACCTAGTGACAATTTTCATATTATTTATTAATTTCTTATTATCTTTAATAATACATTCGTTATATTTTTTCCAATAAATATTAACATGGCCGAACAATTCTCCGGCAATTGTCAATGGAAGCCCCTGCAACTGTCGTTTGTGTTGTCAGTCAAAAAATAGATGTAGGATTGAGTAGAGTTAAATGGACGAGATCTTGTTCATTGTCATGACTGGCACGCTAGCTTTACTATTATCTTTCACGGTGGGGACACAAGAATGTTAGAGTTGAAGGGGGTGTCTAAAGGGTGAGAGCAATTCATAAGACACGCTCCTCTTGAAGAGCTCCTTCGTTTCGTTAAGATGGGATTAACAGGGGATTAAAAACTAAAATTATGTCACAAAGAAACAATAGAAATCGTGAAAGGGGGGGGGGGGACAAAAATAAATGCATTTTGTATAAGTTTGTTACGCACGTGGATAGCTGTGAATGTCCTCGTACTGGAAAGGTCAAGTGGTTAAATAACACGTCTATTCTGTGCATAGTGATATAAGATTCCAACTTTTTTTCCAAGGCGCGGTATCGATCGATTTCGCCAAAAAACGACAATGAACGTGGGACATGTATAACAAATTAAATCGGAGCTATTTGAGTATTAATGGTTGCCTATCATTCTAGGGACGTATTTAAACCAATTTATAGGGGAGCTGGGGGGGGGGGGGGGGCGAGGTATTTCAGACTATAGTTAGCCCAAACGTGCGACTTCCCGACATAACATTTTCAATTGGGGAAGATACCCTTAACCCTAATAAGGCCGGGCTATTTGAAGTCTTACTACGGCCGGGGGGGGGGGGGGGGGGCCATTATGGCCCCCCCTAAGATCTCGGCCGTAAAACGGCCGATCTCCGCGAAAATTTGCACGAATGTCAAGTGAAGTGTATAGAACAATATGATAATTTCAATTTTTTGAAAAAAATTCCTCATTTGCATATTTATGGTAATTTATGCAAATAACGTCATAAAATCACATTTTTACCCATAAATCCTATATTATTCATATTTAAGCATTCTTTTTCACTACATATATTCATTAGACCATTTGGAACAATAATACGACAAAAAAAATTGGAAGAGCCAGCTTATTCCTTATGTTATCTCTTGTTTTGATAATTTCTTATGTATTTCATTGTTTTTTAAACTTATTTATGTTATTGTTTTTTTTTTTTTTTTCATTTCTTCCTACAATTCAACTATTTTGACTCCCAAAACAACCACCTAAACTTTAAACAAGACCCAATAACCAATGTTTGATCTATTTTTAGGAAAAATGACATTTCCATATGTTTTGTACACAAATCACAAAAATGAGCGATTTTCGGGCTGACATGCAAAGACAAAAGGTCACGTGACCTTGTAACTATAGGTCCGATTTTTTTTTTTTTTTTTTTAAAGATGCGCAAGACTCTAAAGAAAAAAGTCAGCGAGCGGCGAGGCGCCATCCATATGCGTTCTCGAACAATCAGAAAAATCGTGGAGGGGGGGGGGGCCATAATGGCCCCCCCCGGCCTTATTAGGGTTAAGATGTTACTCCCAAACATCCCCTTATAGCGACGCCCCTGATGTCTGATGGGGGTGCATGTCAATTGATTCTCTTTTTATTCGCTTAATTACTAAGTTGTTCGATCTGACCTAGTTTCCCAGTAATCATTATTATCATATTTCAGTGCGGGATGTTGTTTATTATCCTGCTTTAGAAAATATAATCTTCGAGCAGGTGTGTATTATGACAAGAAAACATGTAATTATAAAATGACTATAATTATTGTAGCGAGCAGTGTACTTTCAATCGCCTCATAAGCAAGTTTATGGGTTGTTATTTGATCATTATGATTTTCCTTTTCGTTCTTCTATATAGCACAATCTTGTCGTTTACGTATCCGCACAAAAACGCATATTAATTTGAAAATACGATTACCTGATAAGGCGTCGAAAACGTAATTGGCCAATGTCGTTATATGCTGTTTAAAGTGGAGTCGCTATGTGGCTCTGTTCTGTGCCATGCTCCTGTTGTAATCGATCGTTACCTAGTGACAATTTTCATATTATTTATTAATTTCTTATTATCTTTAATAATACATTCGTTATATTTTTTCAAATAAATATTAACATGGCCGAACAATTCTCCGGCAATTGTCAATGGAAGCCCCTGCAACTGTCGTTTGTGTTGTCAGTCAAAAAATAGATGTAGGATTGAGTAGAGTTAAATGGACGAGATCTTGTTCATTGTCATGACTGGCACGCTAGCTTTACTATTATCTTTCACGGTGGGGACACAAGAATGTTAGAGTTGAAGGGGGTGTCTAAAGGGTGAGAGCAATTCATAAGACACGCTCCTCTTGAAGAGCTCCTTCGTTTCGTTAAGATGGGATTAACAGGGGATTAAAAACTAAAATTATGTCACAAAGAAACAATAGAAATCGTGAAAGGGGGGGGGGGGGACAAAAATAAATGCATTTTGTATAAGTTTGTTACGCACGTGGATAGCTGTGAATGTCCTCGTACTGGAAAGGTCAAGTGGTTAAATAACACGTCTATTCTGTGCATAGTGATATAAGATTCCAACTTTTTTTCCAAGGCGCGGTATCGATCGATTTCGCCAAAAAACGACAATGAACGTGGGACATGTATAACAAATTAAATCGGAGCTATTTGAGTATTAATGGTTGCCTATCATTCTAGGGACGTATTTAAACCAATTTATAGGGGAGCTGGGGGGGGGGGGGGGGCGAGGTATTTCAGACTATAGTTAGCCCAAACGTGCGACTTCCCGACATAACATTTTCAATTGGGGAAGATACCCTTAACCCTAATAAGGCCGGGCTATTTGAAGTCTTACTACGGCCGGGGGGGGGGGGGGGGCCATTATGGCCCCCCCTAAGATCTCGGCCGTAAAACGGCCGATCTCCGCGAAAATTTGCACGAATGTCAAGTGAAGTGTATAGAACAATATGATAATTTCAATTTTTTGAAAAAAATTCCTCATTTGCATATTTATGGTAATTTATGCAAATAACGTCATAAAATCACATTTTTACCCATAAATCCTATATTATTCATATTTAAGCATTCTTTTTCACTACATATATTCATTAGACCATTTGGAACAATAATACGACAAAAAAAATTGGAAGAGCCAGCTTATTCCTTATGTTATCTCTTGTTTTGATAATTTCTTATGTATTTCATTGTTTTTTAAACTTATTTATGTTATTGTTTTTTTTTTTTTTTTCATTTCTTCCTACAATTCAACTATTTTGACTCCCAAAACAACCACCTAAACTTTAAACAAGACCCAATAACCAATGTTTGATCTATTTTTAGGAAAAATGACATTTCCATATGTTTTGTACACAAATCACAAAAATGAGCGATTTTCGGGCTGACATGCAAAGACAAAAGGTCACGTGACCTTGTAACTATAGGTCCGATTTTTTTTTTTTTTTTTTTAAAGATGCGCAAGACTCTAAAGAAAAAAGTCAGCGAGCGGCGAGGCGCCATCCATATGCGTTCTCGAACAATCAGAAAAATCGTGGAGGGGGGGGGGGGCCATAATGGCCCCCCCCCGGCCTTATTAGGGTTAAGATGTTACTCCCAAACATCCCCTTATAGCGACGCCCCTGATGTCTGATGGGGGTGCATGTCAATTGATTCTCTTTTTATTCGCTTAATTACTAAGTTGTTCGATCTGACCTAGTTTCCCAGTAATCATTATTATCATATTTCAGTGCGGGATGTTGTTTATTATCCTGCTTTAGAAAATATAATCTTCGAGCAGGTGTGTATTATGTCAAGAACACAATTGTAGTATTTTAAAATGACTTTGTAATTGTGTGGCGAGCAGTGTACTTTCAATCACCTCAATAAGCAAGTTCACGGGTTGTTAATGGAACATTAAGATTTTTCTTTTCTTTTTCTTTTCGTTCTCCTTAATGGCACTATTTTGTCACTTTTAAATTATGTAACCGCACAAACGCATATTAATTTGAAAATACGATTACCTGATAACGTCTAAAACGTTATTGGTCAATGTCGTTATATGCTGTTTAAATAAGGCTGAGCGTGCATGCAGACTCTTGGAAACAAGTTTATCACTATATTTTCAGTTATTATTCAGTTCGTAGCTAAATATATCAAATCATCAATAACCATTTTCCTGTACTTTATAAGACCAGAGCCCCGCAACCCTAATTTTTTCAATTAATTGCAATGCCAATCCCAGGCCAATCAAGATAAACCTTGCATGCGCATAATTTGTGAACAAGGCTGACTATATCAACGGATTAAAACAGTTATTGCAAACCTACAATTATTGTTTGCAAATCTTTGTGTTACGGTGCCCTGATTATCCTGCTTACATCTCATTTGACTTTTAATATCCTTGTAAAACTATTTATCTCTCAAATGGAAATGTCAACGACCCGTCTCTCGCTCCTTTCAATAGCAGTATAGCACCCTCCATAATCTGTCCTCTTTTCACACTCCGCATGTTTAAGCCCATAATAGTTGATCTCTCATCTGAATATTTATTGTATTAACATTTTGTAAGTTTCTTGTAAATATCGACGAACGCCATTTCTGTTTGTCCTTTGAAACTTGCACTTATCTTTTCAGAATAAAATATGTACACTTCTATCTTACTGTTATTCCAATGATTATTTCACCATGATGAGGTATGTATTTAATGTTTGACTGTTGGCCAAGTTAAATTCTTAATGTTCGATCATTTAATCTTGTTAATCCATTGTTTCAATTAGGAGCTTGCATTTCTTTCTTTGATAGGATTAAACTGACATGAAATCAATAATACATTTGGCATGTTCCGTCAAGTCAATCGTGCTTATTGTTATCGAAAAGCAATAATAACTTTGGGTTAGGCAAGGAATTAATGACAATGTCCTTCTAATTGTAGGCTCATCCATGCGAAGAGAAAAATCGAAAGTTAGAAATCTTTTTCTTTGCTCTTGCTTTACATTGAATTTGGCTGCTCATGAAAGCTGTAAACTGTTGATTATCAAGGTATGGGTGTCTTCTAATTCTATACGAACCGATGATCCGGGCAAGAATATTGACCGACTGTACTTAGTATTCAGTTTTGTTTTTTAACCTTACACGCCCACTTGCTCTGATATGTGGTTTAAAAATAAATAAAAATTAACAACAACTTTAAAATAATAATATTGTATGAGACAAAAATATAAACTCATTAAAGCAATCACATTTAGACTACTACGCAGGACACTGTTGTAATGTGTGTCAGATCTATGAAAGAATTATGAGGGATTTCTAGTAAAAATTATAGTGAGTGTATCCGAAGATAGAATGAATAACCCAAAAAGAAGATATTTATGTGTAATATGACATTGCTGAGTGTACATGGCGTACGTCTAACCCAAATGTTGTTTCCTTATCATTTTGACATTAATTATGGAAATGTACGAATTATGGATTACGTTAAAGTAATTTCTCGTTCTTTTACTTTAATTTTGTTTGTCCTGGCTATTGTTCTCTACCTTTCTGGCCATTGCTCACCCACGAACAAGATGGCCTCGGTGTCGCAGTGTTGTCTATTTTGCTGGTCTAGTATCTTACCTTGCTCGACGTCGATCGAGTCTCGTTTTTTTAATCGTGCAAGGTGTACGATTTGGGGCGGGGGGGGGGGGGGGGGCTGGTGAAACTTTGAAAATACATGTAGCAATGTTCATGACAATGCAATGGGTCGAATCCACAGACTTCCATTTTCTTCTTGGACTTTTCGAGCATAGATCTGAAGGGAAGATGCGGGCAACAGCCTCGCAGAGAAGGTAATCGCTAGATATACCTGTAAATGACAATTATAGGCTGAACAAAAATGAATTAATCCCATTCCTTTTTCTTCCTTCTTTATTTCTTTCTTTTTCATACTCTCTTTCGCTCTCCTTTTTCTTCCTCTTCATCAACCTCCCGCTCCTTCTTTGTCTTTCTTTCTCTCTCTTCTTCTTATTTCTCTTTTTCTTTCCGATTTCTCTTTTTTAATCTTCCTCTTCTTTTCTCCTCCACAATCTACACACCACTTCATTTTTTCCCTCCCTTCTTTACTTTTCTTTCTTCTTCTCATCCTTTTACTTCTTGTAGTTAGGCTAAGATGGAGAATCAAGAAGATACAAGCACGATAAAGGTTTAATTTCGTCATGAAAAAATAATCTTCATTGCTTACTGTATGCTGGTTATACATGAAATGTTTGTTTACATGTATCCTTTCTATAATAGGAAGCTTCCTACAGAAACAATAAACATATTATAGCGTCTTTGATGCGTTTGTTGTCGTAGTCATGGTCAATATCTGCCGTTATATCAGCCTCACACTTTATGGCGTAACGATTAATCTGCGTGGGTCTAACTGGGCAGGAGACGGTGATCATGAACTCGATAAAATCAATAAACCAACAGACAGTAGACGCAAGGCCGGAACGATTAAGTCTAATTCCGTTCCCGGTATTGATTCAAATATTGACCAAAAACATAGTGAAAACAAGTTATGCGCCCGGCTATGCGCTCTCAGGAATAAGAAATAGATAACTAAACAATTGATTAGTAGTAGGTCCATGAGGCCTAAAATAAAAGATGTTGTATTGCCCTTTAGGTGTCAAAACATGGGTCGGTCGGTCGGAATTTTCTAATTTGTTAAACTCCCTCTTTGGGCAGATATTTTCCAGTTTTGAATAATTTAAAAACATTTTTTCTTCTAAAAAACGGTAAAAAAAAAAAAATTAATTTTTTTTTTAAAAAGCCGACCGTCGATTTAAAAAATATTAGGTCGGTCGCAAAGGGCAATACAACATTTTTTTTTTTAAGGCCTGATTAAACCATTCAGTTTGTTTGGGTAAGCCTTTATAACAAAAAAAATCCGTCATATTTCATTTATTTAGTTGACAAATGATAAACAACAGGGTGCTGCAATTAGGTTTTCTTAGGATTTTTCTCAAGGAGATGAGAGTTGCTCTAGCGGTGCGTTCACTTGGTCAGTTCTCTGTCTCAGCCTGAAAAACGGGCTCAGGCGGACCCCGGTTCGAACCAAGTCTGTATTTCGGATGGTGACATTAAAGGCCGGTCCCCTGGCGTAAATAATCATATCTAATTGATGCACATCTCTAGAAACCCAATAACAATTGCTATTCTCGCCAGAATATGTAAGTGTTATTTACTTTACCCCATTATATTACCTTACTCCTTACAGTTATATCCTTATACTTGGATTAGGCTCCATTATAGTGATTTGGACGAATCTAAGATAATAATTCTGGATTCTGCTTGCCTCATCCTCCGGAATATCGCGAGTAGTTGTCCCCGATATAAATCTAGAGAGCTTTTGAATCGGATTCCTCGAGTATAACTCTCATTTTTAGAAAGCATCTTCACTGAAATTCGAGGAAATACTACTATTTCTCAATATTGCTGATACACTTGTTAAGACGGAAAGAGAATGTATGCTTCTTAAAAGCAGAATATACATCCTCTCATCCTCACATCCAATACAATGACATTCCACAGTTATCAAAACACTTTCAAGACATCAACTCGATTGTACTTTGCTTTCTACTTGTTTAGAAGTGGAAGGTTAGAGATTAATGAACAGATTTATCAAATTAAATATTATTGCAATATTTACACATTGCGCTATGCTTTACCCTAGGCCATGGCATTTTTTGTTTAATGGGACTTTGTTACAAAAATACATGAAATAAAGAGAGTGAATTTCATTGAAGTTCTTTACAAAAATTTATTTTCCTCAACACAAAATGAGCCACCAATAACAACAACATAATCAGTGCTAATTTCCATGACTTGAAATCTCACAAGAAAACAAGATGTTGTGAAGCTGAACATGTAAACAAATGCTTTACATCTGACTTATTGATGTGAATATTTACAAGATGTCCTTTGCAATGACTTGGTAACTAAAATCCATTTTAATCTAAACTTTCTAGGCGAGTAAAAATGAATTGTCATAAAAATGACAATGTACACACATTCGTACTTAGCATATTTTCCACAAAACATTAAAATATGACAATGTACATGAATACATTTTTTAAAGTATGATTAGTGGAAAATGTGTATTTGAAGAATCAATTACATGTACACTATTTCCAAAACTTTAAGTGAAAAGTTAAATATGCATTGCATTTACACTTGACAGAGGGCTGCTCAATATCTTTGGCCATGTATTTTGGAATACAAAGCCAAACCAATCATCAGAATACATTCTGCAAAGTGGTCATTTTGTACTGTAAAGTGTATGGTAAAATGGCAGGAGCTAATGTAGCTCGAATCTGCCTTCTGACATTTTAAGGGGTACTTCTTACAACCCTTACACCGTGATTTAGAAACAATAGAAGATTACCAAGTTGAACTCAAGTCGAATACACATACCAACTCCTGAAAACAGCATCTTTCTAACTAAACAAAACAAAAGGAATGTAATTTTCACCATTCAGCATCATAGATAAAAAGACAGGTTTCATTGTCACACGTAAGTACTAACTACACAAATCATTATCTATCCTAATTGTCAAGCAAATGATTCATGTACAGAACAAAAGCAGCTAGATCACGAAAGGATTGATGAAAAATACTTTTCCTAAAGTTATGTATAACAATCACTGTAAAACTCTAGTTGAAAATTGACATTAGCACATCCTTTGTTCATACGTCAGGTCTTCGTTGAAATACATGTATTTGGCTATCCAGTATCCAAGCCCAACAGAGACACAGGTAAGTTGAACAGTACCGCATCTGGGATCCTTCTCAGAGGTTGTCTTTCTTCTGATGTACCACATGGATTCAGCTAACCATAAATGCTAAGATGTAAATCAAATGATAATCCTGCATCATCAATTCAAAATGTCAATGTTTCCCCCGACATACATAGGATTAATTCAACTCAAACCTGATTAGGAAATAAAGTAACTGATTTAAAATTGAAAAAATAAAAAATAGTACCTCATAATTGGTTTGGATGTCAAAACTGTACACAGAGATTGTAAAGACTGACAGGGTATGTATTTAAAGTGGCTAACATGTAACAATCATTTTTTACAGCAATACATCAGTGAATGGTTATAAAACAGTGACAGCAAGGAAAATTAACTGATCAAATCCACTTTTAACCTTGATTGAAATAGTTTGATCTTCCATGATCTTCCATTAAGAAAAAAAGAGGTGACTTTCTAGCCTAATTTTTTCCTCATCAACTAGTCTTCATGAATTCCAAGAATGCGGTCCTTCCCAAACGATTTGGATTTACATGATGTCCTTTTCATTGAAGTGGTGGGAGTATGTGCCATAAGACCTCTTTGACCAATGCTCCTCTTTAAACACAGCTTCAGGATGATTGCAGGCAGGTAGTATTGATCATTGCTGAGCAGCACCCCATGCGCCCCAGCTTTCCCAGCTAACTGGTGGGTAGTCAGCTCCCTGTGGAACGAATGAATGGATTCAGGATTAATTCACGGTCATTAGCAAGAGATTATTTGCCAAACAATTTTGGTAGAAAATGTATAATGAGTAATGAGCATAGATAGATAAGAAAATCATGGTAAGTAACCCCAACACCATTTGAGTAGTCCCATGCACCTCTTTCTGTGTATAGTGCTTGTAACTTTACCAAGACTGGGCCACATTTCTATCATTTTGATGATTCCAGAACCTTGCAGTACACACCAATACTTTTCTGATTGATTCCACACCATTTATTTCATGACCAGTACTCAACTATATCTTTAAGCCCAGGATAAAGATACCAAACAAAGATCCATGGGTGCAAGACAGTGTTGCAGAGATTTTCATTTTAATCACAAAGCCATGAACATAATAACATGTCATTGACAAATCCATTAATCAAATAAGACGTGGTTTTAAAAAAACAAATCAAATTGGAACAGGCCACAGGTGAGATATTTTGTAACTTCATAGACCACCAACCAACTGCATGTAAATTGCTGGGTTTGGTATGAAATGACTGAATTGAGTTTTGATAGACATATCTGACCTTCATGAATATATTGACACAAATTGATAATGAAAGCAGTATATAACCTGCCTAACAATAACTTTGAAAAGTTCAAAAACCTGGTTGCTCCATAAAAACAACATAACGAGATAGAAAGATTACTTGTGAGTAAATATATAGTCCCTTACACTCAGTCCTGTGTTAGCTGCTGGTGCTGGTGCTGCTGCTGCTGGTACTCCAGTTGCCTGCTGATTGTAGTTATAGTTGTTATACCCTGAACCACTGGAAGTCTTATCAGTCTGGTTGTTGGCTCCTCCTACTGTCTTGGCTTTCTTCTTCTCTGGTGCTTTGGTGTCGCTTGCAGCGGTGTTTGATGTTGGTGGGGCATCCCCACTAATAGAAAAACATGATAAAAATTTCCAATCATTTCATTTTGATAGTCTCAAGTTGTTGGAAACAATTAGTTATAATGCAAAATGAGTTTGTCTCTCTAAGAGTATTCCCTTTAACCTTACTTGAATGCCTGGAAAGAAGAAAGATAGACAACACAAGACATCCTTGGTACAAGAACCCAATAAATTATAGTTCCACTAGTTAAGAAATAAAATATCAATAAAGGACACAGGGTCAAACTCTACTATCAGGGTTATAATTTTCCTTCTTAAAATATGTTATTGATGCATTTTCACAAGTAAAATATTCAATAATTTTTTTTTCAAGCATGTAGATGAAACAGTACAACACTAAACTAACATTGATACAAATGTCTGCTGATTTTATCAATGAATGCTTCAAAACTCATTCTCAAAAGTGAACAGAGAAGGGAGGACTGCTCGCAAATAACCTTACCTTGAATCTGCTGAGCGTTTCTTGCTAGAAGAGATGTTCTTGACCAATCTCTGATGCTCATCTACAGCATCATGGGTTCTAAAATGAAACAATAGATCTACAGGATCAGAATGGAACAGACAACTTTGAACGCTGAACATCAAGATATAAGTCTGATTTATGCTGGTAACTCTGCACCTCTAATAAGTTCTAGAAAAATTTTCTGTGATATTTGTGGAGACAACTCACAAGGCTAACTTTAAGTACTCTCTGATACTGTTGAATAGATTTTGCATGGTTGAAAATTCAAGATAATGAGAATGTCATTTGTAAACCCTGTAACGTTTGCATGAAACTAGCACCAATTTTCAAGGCTAGAAGACCTGTCAAAAATAACTAATGAAATGTGGCAAGCTGTTTCATGTTTTCAATGGGAAGGACACTACTACAGCAGTCGAAATTTACATTTGACAAAATTTGGTTGCAACTGCAATGTAACAAATGAGAATCCAAATTATTATCAATGTCACAAACTGAAAAATTCTTACTCTTTAACCAATCATACCCTGGATTTTTTTTTGTCAGAACAGGAATTATTCAGTTAATGAAGTTTCTGATTTAGGCTATGCATGTCAATCCCACACCTACACTCTGAGACAAAGTCCTTGACTTGAAAATATAATTCTGAAGCATTTTGTGTCCATTCTACTACAGAACTATAGTTGTTATACCCTGATTCTACTGCTGTCATCATGCCTAAATGATACAACATTTCTGTTCTGGGAAAAAAAGAAATGGGAGGTTAAACTTACGCTGCTGGGTTGCTACCAAAGTCCTGAAGAAACTGGATCTTGCGCTGAGCAAACTGTATCTTGACGTCTTGGGGTAGATTGCTTGAGATGACTGTATCAAAGAGTAAGGTCATCTTCTCCTCGTTGAGGGGTGACCTCTGATACTCCACATCCATGATGAGGGTGTAGATCTGTTCCTTGAGCACTGGACTCACCTGATATAACACACAAACATATATATATATATATATATATTAGGCAAATCATGTCATTCCTCTGTAACAACAGATATTTTAAAATTTCTTGAGAGTGACTGCAAACATGTAAAACAAACCTTAAATCTTCTAATACTAAAGTAGTTATTGCTGCATATGAATACAGCAATCTAAATATCTAATGATGTTCAATTTTCATACACAAACTTGAAATTTGAACTAGAAAGAGCTAGAAATGCACAACCTTACCTGTTTCTGAACCAAGACCTTCTCCAGCACCTCAATAGCTTTGTCAGTATCCACAAGGACCTATTGAATGATAAAGATTTATAGTCAAGGCATAAGAAGAAAAGATTAACAGATAAAAAGATGCTTATTCATTTTCTAAATCGAGCGATGAATAAATGTGACATCCTGTATCTAGTTTTGCTTTAAAGCATTTGTGTATTGTTAGCAATATCCTGTGTATACTCTGTGTAGGAAATAACAAAAAACTTTACCATAATAGAAGATTGATGTTTGGTATTTTTCACATAGATCATTTCTTCATGGGAGTTCAATAATTGGTATGATAATCGGTTAATAAATATTATTTCTTACCTACGACACTGATTTGGGCAAAACAATATGAGATGCAAACATCCCTACATATATGCTATATTATGACTGCTTGAATCACATCATGATTATTTAATAGACAATACAACATAACATGAACAGGGTTGTAAACATTTTACTAGCCCTCTGATTTTAACTGACAGATTTCTTTGTCTACTCACCTTTTGGTAGAACCTTGCCAGCTTTCCTGCAAAGAAAGACTGTCCTGTGGCTGTCTTGGCATCATCAATACACCCCTCATAGAGCCTGATGACCTCCTCGTGATTGCCTGATCTACGTTCAAAGTTGATACGTTCCAGACGGATCATGACAGAGTCTTGCTGCTTGACCTGGAGCTGCTCTAGGATCTCCCTGGCTCGCTCAATGTTTCCTGCCATGGTGGAGAAGCATATGCAGAAGGGATATACTATGTCACAGAAGGTTTACAGACCCCAAAAGGTGGACAAGTTTGGATGACATAACGTCTTTCTCTCTAGATATCCCTTGAATCTTATCTTGTTAGTACATATCACCATGTAATTCAATAAATTAAAAAATAAGTTATTTCATTCAAATTTCTTTGAGATGGACAGAGAAACTTGACAAACTTACATCGTCAGAATCTGACATTAGTAGCAGGAAAAAAGAAAGGAATTGAAGGTAGTCAGTAAATTATTTCTTTATTAGGAAGACAAACCACCTGGAGTGTGTGCTATGAACAGAGGTAATGGGAAGACAATGATTATCTTACCATATCTCTCCTCAAAAGCTGCCCACTGGATGTTAATGGCTGGTTTAGAAGGAAGATGTGTACCACAAGCTCTCTTGAACACTTCTGATGCTGCTTCCTGACTTGTCTTCTCCATAAAGCGAGCGTACTACAAATCAAAGAGGATCAACATGTAGATCAAGATTAACAAGGTTCAGAAAATGAGACACTAGGGACTTTTAGATTTGCACAACAACAACGTGGATTGCTACGATCGACGTCCTTTTAATGCACTGCCTTGTATGGACGTCACACATATCAGTCCACCCAAATCTAAAAGTCCCTACTATTAATGAACCTGATACACAACAGGGATAAGAAGGGCTAACAAGTGTATCAAGGGTGTAACACTAAAAATTTCAATACTCAATGACTTTGGATCATTCATCAGCTAATTGAACACAAATACACGTCTCCTACTTTACCTTATTTTTACTCTACATGGGGGCAATCCAGAAACAAAATAAAAACAATTAATCTCCTTCCAACCAATATATATATGAAAAACCTTTTCCTTCTCAGTTCTATATTGAAGTAACAAATTTAAATTTGGACTTACTTTGATCCAGAACTCTTCATAGAGGGCACATGCAATCAGGCATCTTTCATAGAGTAGGACAGTCCTGTCATGGCTACCAGTGGTCTCCTCAAACTCCAAGTATTCCCTCCATGTCTTCAGCTGTCCTTTCTCTAGCGGCTTGGCATGGAAGTAGGGACGGCGGATCTAACAACAAGATTCAATAATGCACTATTATAGCTTTGCTCTGAAGCATGTTTTATGCACAAATTCATAGAAGAGGTCATCAACTCAAAAAAATAACTGAAAGTAAAATATAAAATTAAAAAAACACTCCAAAACAGCACTTAAACTAGGAATTCTGGCAATCAAGAACAGCAGAGAAGAAATGAACCATGAAAATTCCAATCTGATGCTACATGGATTGAGGCTGCCAACATGACTAGGATGAATGAACTCACCGCTTCTTCATAGGCCCATCTCTTGCTGACTTCTTGTTCAGTCTTCCTGAAGACGACTCGACGAGACTCGATCACTTTCTCCTGGATAAGCTTGTTCTCTCCCTCTATGACCTGCAAGATTCAGCATAACAAAACATTCTTTAAATCAATGAGCATATACTATAACAACAAAAATTAAAATTCAAGAGAAAATTTTGTCATATTATAAAAAATAAGCAATGAACAAAATCAATCCCCAAATGATAGTGAGTCTTGTAGTGTAGCCAAGTATACAGCAGCATACTCTAAACTTTTTACTCCCGTCTTCAAGCGTAACATTCATTAGCTTAATACACAATGCCTCTGCATTCCAATGCAATGAATATCATGTATCATCACTACCTCTACTGCAATACTTCCAATATAATTTCTTTTTAAACATACATCTCTATGGGTCTTCACTACACAAAATGTAGCAGCAGTGTTCCAAGCGTTAGTACTTTGTTGCAGTTTTAAAATTTATTCATAAATGGGAATAAGGACATGCTCTTCCTTTTCACATTGGAAGATTGCCCTATTATTATTCCTTCTTGGTCTATTGTATCAGGTGGTCATAGTACATGCAAAGTACAGTCAAACCTGCTTTAGTGACCACCTGTCTACAAAGACCAACCGTCTACAAAGGCCACATTTGTTGTTTCCCTTGAAAATGGTTTCTCATTGAATCATGTACTAAAGGAACCTGTCTACAAAGGCCACTTTTTATGTTTCCCTTGGGCGGTCGCTATAGACAAGTTTGACTGTACAAACATTAACAACTCTTGAGAGTAATTACCCTTGTGGATGGGGGACCAACACCAGGAGGGGCTTCTTCACCAGGCGGTGCTTCCTCTCCGGGCGGGGCATCTTCACCCGGTATCATAGCATCATCATCCACTTCCTCTGGACCTGCCTCTGCTACCACCTGCTCCCGGAAGTTGAGGAACTCGTCAAAGTCTAGGTATTCCTTGGGTAGATGGGCTTGGACAAACTCCTTCAGTCTGTGGAGTATACGCAATAACATGAATAAATTCTTTCATCCACAATAGGTGTTTTAGAAGTAAGAAGACTTTAATGGTAATCTTTCCTATTTCAGTTTAGATGAGTTGAACAGAGATCAAATTATTGCATATCAGGGTGAAGTTCAATAATATTTTATAAAGACTATTGTGTTCAGTGACTTATTTCATATGAACATGGGCTCTTTACAAAGATTAGGGGCAAATACCACTAGGATCACCTCCATTTTAAACTGACCCACATTGAGAAGGGGCTTTCCTGGGACCCGTTTCACAAAGCCTTTTTTCAATGACAAATGACAAAAATCATATCTGACATATCTGTTAATAACCAATGAGCAAGGATTTCAGTAGCTTGTAACAAAAACTGTCATTCGTCACCGATGACAAGTTATGTGACACGGGGCCCAGAAGTAGACTTTTCTTGTAAATTTTGTATGCTAAGCGAGTTACAATATATTTTTGATGTTATTCAGGACATGCCATTTACTGTATAATCAATTATGTAAAAGATGTTTGATGGGTTAGAATGAATCAATACAACAGGTTGGACATACTTGTCAAAATGGTGTCTGTAGAGTTGGGTAGGGATCTTGAGGATTCTATCGTAAAGTTGCATGACTCGCTTCCAATCCTTCTGTTCTTTCTTCTCAAAGTTAATGTACTGGTCCCACAGTTTGTCTGATCTGAAGTCCATTCCAGCAACATCAAGCGCCCTTTCATACAGACTGCAGAAACAAGAACATTTCATTATGAAAGTGTACCTGTAGAAACTCAATACAGGCTACAGAAACAAGAACATTTCATTTTAATAGTGTACCTGACTACCTGTAGAAACTCAATACAGACTACAGAAACAAGAACATTTCATTTTAATAGTGTACCTGACTACCTGTAGAAACTCAATACAGACTACAGAAACAAGAACATTTCATTTTAGTAGTGTACCTGTAGAAACTCAATACAGAAACAAGAAAATTTCATTTAGTGTGCCTGTAAAAATTCATACAGGCTCATCAACATCTATATGGAAACAAGAGCAATGAGCGTATTTCTTTAGATAAGTAGTAATCAGTAATTGTACACAGTGCCCTCAAAGTAACCTGGCCAAATGATTAAGAAATAATCACACAATTTTGATGACATCATTAAGATTAATACAGTTTTTATTTTAAGTAAATAATATCATTTATACCCAATGAAGTTTTAATCCACTTCATTACAACAGAATGATGCATAATAAATGAGTCATACACTGGCTGTAGCGATTAGCCGTTGACTAAAACATTCATGAATATGATGATAGGGATGGTGCCACTTACGCCCTAAGCTTTTCTGTTCTGGTGTCATCGGACCTAGGAATCTGTTGACCCGTCACACTGATGTAATGTAGCCAGAGATCAGCGCTTAGAGGAATGCCTTTCAACCCACGTTCAAAGACCTAATCAAACAGAACATTCCAACAACTAGCATTACAATGTGTACATGGTGAGTTGGAACAGCATTGCCTCCTCTCATACATCTCCACTCACGCCGACAAGAACAGCATATCCAAGTTCACATCTACATGTAATAAACATGCAGGCTCACATATGACAGTGCAATGCCAGTTCCATGCAGTGAATTCACTAAATCTCATACCAAGATCGATGATAATGGCAATAATAAAACAAACAATATCACATTATCGCTAGCTAGCAGTTAATAGAGGACTCAATCTATAAAGTCAATATAATTTCATAAACCGATTTTAAGGCAACCTTCTTGATGTGAAGAAGCGGATGAGCTGACATGATGACGATAACAACTGATGTGCTTCCTTAGTTCCTTGTGAATTTTGCATCCTTTGAAGCTCAGCTCTCTTTACTCTTCATTTTTTTAAATACTTTTTTTTATTTTGCTCAAAAATTCTGCTCTTTCAAATGCAGGACTTAAAATCTCAAATGACCATTTCCAGAAAACAATCAGTGCTCATTTTGATGCATGCGATTTCTCAATATATCGGTTATACAAACCAGTTAAGTATGTATGATTTCTAGGACAGACACCAAAGTTCTGTTTGCTTGGCAAGCCGTACCTGACTCGATGCAATATTTCAAGCTAAATAAATTGCAGATAAAAGTAAAATTCAGACATAATCAAATGCAAAAAATGTAAGCAACTCATTGTCACATCTGAAGACATACATGTAAATTGCAACCTCAAGGAGTATAATTAACCAGACTTACCTTTTTCTTTTGTAAGATTTCAGCTCTCCTACTTCATGATACATTTCTCATAATCATAAAATACACAACCATATCACAACTACCTTTCAAAATAAGTGACAATTCCAATTGCTCAGAACAGCGCGCAATTATATCGCACAAAATATTCAAATGGTGCTCTCACACCATGAGATAAATGAACACTGAATGTTTCTGAAAAAAGCTGACATTTGAGATACAATGTAAGTCCTTGTTTTCTTTTTCTTTTTAATATTCCTAATAAAAAAAACTACCTTCCTTCAGACGTTGACCTGTGGAACAAAAGTGACAGCATGTGGGTAACACAAGCTCAATGTCTATGATGAGTGATGACATTGGTGAAGACATGCACTGCATTGTTTTATCAATAAATATCATCACATTGCCAATGGGCATTTGCCAAAGCACAAGTTTCATATTGCTTCTCCTTTCAATAAATGTCATAGAACATATCATAAAACAAAGAAATAAACACGTTTTGGATACATTAAATAAATTGGTGAAAAGAAGAGACATGTACTGCATTGCTTTATCAATAAATATCATCACATTGCCAATTGCCATTGGGCATTGGCTAAAGCACCAGTTCCATATTGCTTCTTTCATTTGCCGTCATAGAACATATCATCAAAAGAAGAAATAAACATCTTTTGGATACATTAAATAAATTGGTGAAAAGTCCTAAGCATTCGTGTATCACCTTAGCATACATTAAGTTAAACAATTGAACCAATTAAATCAATAACATTTCAACCTTATAATACTTTACTTTGATACTCTCTCTAACACCTCCTTGACAAAGGTTACATCGATACATGTGTTTAAGACGTGCTGTTTTTAATTAAAATACAACCTCCTCTCCTTGTTTGACATTGCAAATAACCCAAGTATTCAGTAAAATGACAACATTAACATCCACTATAGCAAGATTAAATTTGAAAAATATTTTGCATGGCATCCTTCTTGAACACCTGTTTACCATTTCATATGTTAGCACTATATTTTCACCCACTTAGTAGTGGAAAAGGAGTGATTATTAAAAAAAAGAAGATTAAATTTACCTCCCAGCATCTCTCGATGGTACCCTTCTTTCTCTCAGAGTCTGCATATTTCTTCCAGTAACCGTAACAATATGGATAACACTTGAAGAAAGCATCAAAAGCTTCACGGTAGAATGGCATGTGATCCTGCGAGACAAAAAATTGAATACATTCTCAAAGGGTTTGTAACGAAAATTAGCTCATCGGATACATGTAACATAGCTACCTCGAGTGAAGCTTTCAGGTTCTATGTCTACATTAGCGCTGTTAAAACTAGTGCTGTAGCCCGGAAGGCTTACCGGGTTCCAACCCGCCGGGTTGAGCATTTCGGGCCGGACCAGTTCCGGGCCGGACCAGTTCCGGGCCGAACTGTAGCCAGAATTGGATCAACTCAGTAACAAAACCCGGCAGTAAAAAAGAGATTTTAAATAGCTCATTGTTCGTTATCTACTTATCTTTCATCACTATAAAACCGTCAAAAGTAACTGTAAACAAACACAGCATGACGGCTCGATCTTTTACATCTGTTGACCTGTCTTTGCAATAGACACTGCACACATAGATTTTGTGTTGTGTGTTCAAGTGTGTATATGTATCTCCCTGGCCCTGCCTGCAAGTGATGTGACTGATCAGCTTACTGTGCTGACCAATCAGAAAGTTTCCCCCGAGTGGGCGGAGAGTGAAACCAGCATAAATTAAAGTTCAGTGACTGCTGGCACTGTAGAACAGAGTATTCATAAATTGTGAAGTTTGTTGACCTAGCTGATAGACGATATAGTGAGTGGCAAATTGACATAATGTGTATGAGAGTGTGTATGTGAAAATTTGTTATGCTTGAGGTGGAGGCTGAGCTGAAATGAAGTCGGCAGAGAGTTAAATAAAAGAGTAATTCCATCACCAAAATACTTCCTGACAAGCGGATTTAATTAGCAAACAATACATGTACCTAATACATGTAGCTAATTTGTTCTCTGAAGAAAAATTATTGGGGTCTATCCTCTCTCTTCTTCCCCTGTCTCTCTCTTCTTCCCCTGTCTCTCTCTGCCTTAATTCGTAACCAAAATTGAACAACAAGTTTTAGCCCAGATTAGAAGAAAAAAAGAAGAACAAAAATGATAAGGGTGTGAAATGTTGATAGTCTTTAGAGATGAGAAGGAAAGAGAAGTTATCTTCATCATCATTCTTCCTTCCATCTCTACCTTTTTTCAATTCTATTTATTCATCTTCCGAATGTGTTTTAAACCTCCCCCCCCCCCCCCCCTCAAGTCAATTTGATCTTCTTTCTTAAAAAAGATATGGGGTACAGAATTATTTAGGTAATGTAGTTTTTCTCATGTTTTCTTTTCTTTCTTAAGTTTCTTACATTGTGTCTCTCGATCCCCCCAAAAATTCATTCACATCTGATATATCTCTTTCACATTCATGTCGCAGAAATTTATAATCCAAAAACATTCCCTATCAAAGATTAATGCATGCCAGACAGCTTGGGCCAAGCTGGGTGTAAAATTACACCGCGGTTTCTTTGAACAGGGTTCAAAGGTTCAAAAGTTCAACATGCAGCCTTTGTCCAGCTATTGCGCACATTCCCAAAAATATGCAAATATCGGGTAAGCTATAGCATGTGCTTTACATGTGATCATTGTTTTTAATTGGCAGACAAACAGACCAATCATAGTAGAGCATGTTGTATGGGCACTCTGACAGGGAAATGAGCTATTTTAAGGATGCCTACATACATGTAGCTAGCCTTATGCTTCATCTTTTTAGGGAGTGGATTAAGGGTGATAATTTATGCTGACCTGGGACTTATATGTCTGGACTCGCAGACAGCATGATAAACAAAATGAAGCGATGTGCCCTCTATTCAGGACAAGGTCGGTAGGTCACACAAGATGTGTTTGTAGTAGATTTCAAATAGAATCTAGTCAATATTATTTCAGTCAAACTCTCACCGGGTTACCGGACCTTTCCGGGTCCCGTTAAAAAATTTGGAAAATTGCCGGGTCGGGCCGGGTCCGGGTTTTGGGTTCCGAGCTACAGCACTAGTTAAAACTGTGAAGTTTTGGTAGGTCCATGTGTACTTCTCTGTAAAAGTTGTTAATGTCAAGTCGTCAACCTTGTATAATGTGTTCAAAATATGAGCATATTCCCATACAATTCATTCTAATAACACTCATTTATATTTTTACCCTTTTTATAGTAAGAGTACCCTTAGTTTAAAAAAATATTCATTAGTACAATTTTTCTGTCTGTATGATATCAGGCAGCTTATTTCATTATTTCCATTCACAAGATTTTACATTGAGACAGTAGGAAACTGGTATTGCATTTAAAAACAAACCTCTTGCTCCACATACTGCAGCAGGTATGTCCAGCCAGTGAAGTCTGCGGGGTTTGTCTTCACAGCCTTCCAGTACTTCTCTAGCTCATACGGCCTTGTACGCTCCTTCTTCCTCTTCCTCTTCGATCCTCCTTCCTTCTTTGGTTCTTCGCTTGTAGGTGTCTTCTCTTCAGTGTCTTCAGCAGCCTCCTCTGTTTTGTCTGTACTGGCTTCTTTCTCTTCTTCAGCAGGTTTTTCTGCTGGTTTCTTCTCCTCTTCTTCAGAATCCTTGGTGGTTTCCTGGGTTTCCATTGGTGTTTCTTCTGACTGCTGGACATCTTCTATGGGTTTCTCTGCTTCAGTTTTGTTCGCTTCAGTTTTGTCTGCTTCCCCATTTTCTGCTTCCACTTCTCCTTGCTCTTCATCAGCTACAGAGTCGTCTGCAGTATAAATGACAAACACAAAAATTACATACTGATCACTAGGTGATCTGAAGTCATCTTTTTTTCTTATATCATATCAAGAGGAACATCTAAGTCATGAAATTCTCAAAGTTTTGAAACTACATGCATGATCATCAGACTATGCATGCTAAACAATTGAAAAAATAGCTTATAAGCCGAGGGCAAAATGATTTGAGAAACTGAGATCACAGTGAGAATATCCTATTCGTTCCCATAAAGCTCAGTTTCATCTCATTCCTTAAATTCTAGAGTCAGTGCACCAAAAATCTCATCAAAACTCTGAGCAAGATAAATGTTGTTCTCAAGAAAAAAATGTGACGGTGTCATTTTGACATTCCAAAATCCAATATTCCCATGACAGAGAAATGGAGATCACGGAGATCACACTAGTGACCTAGCACTGCCGTACTTACACAAGGTTAGAAAAGGATTGCATTGTCCTGAAGAAACGCCTAAAATTCAACCAAATGAGTTTAATGTTGACCTTGGCCTGATTATCAGTAGGGGCGCTGGCATACATGCCAACATTTGAAAATCAGAAATCTGTACAAATTATGCTATTTAAAAAAAAAAGAGGAACAATCCTAACTCTCCTATTCAATACTACAGACAAATTTGTACAGGAAGAGGAACACCTGCATTAAAATGATAATTATCTTCTCCCAAAAAGAGGAATGTTCCTCTTTAATCTGTACAGTTGGCATGTATGCGCTGGTCTGAAAATAAGAATCATCTGCATAAACGAGGACCGTCTTTCGTAAATGCTGACAGACGAGTCCTGGATAAAAAAAGGTCAGGATTTCCGCATTTTTGTGGATGATTCTTATTTACGATCCGCACGTTGGCGGTTTACAAAAAAATGGATTCGCTCCTTGATGCATTTCAGTTTAAACACCTTTACAGCGTCTTTTGGAGGAATCCTACCAAGTAAGTTCACATTGACTTTCACGTTATGACTGAGCGATATATCCTCGGGAAGACGAACAACCCATCATAAAGTAGACGATGAACTGGGGGTATTTTATTACACAGAATTGTTTTTCTCTGATTTCCAGGATCGGGAATCCTACACCCGCAGAGCGCCAAAGAAAAAAAAGTCTGCACGATCCTTAATCTTTTATTTTTAAGATGCAAGTTGTCTGCGTTTCTGAGGACATCTACGTTATGCGGACAATCCTCAATTCCTCATTCTCTAATTTAGTCTAGAAATATGTTCTGGGAGCTTTCACTAATCTGGCCAGAATCTGTAGAATTACTGCGGTACCTACCCATTTCAGTTTTTTCACAGTCATCTTCACCGTTGTCTTCGACGTCAAATTCATCGAGTTCTCCATCGCCAGCTTCATCGAGTTCTCCATCGCCAGCTTCAGCCATGTTCTCTTCGGCAATCTCATTCTCAGCAGCTTCTTTGGCTTTCCCAATCCCACGGCCTCTGCCTCTTGTTCCGCGTTTTCCTCGTGCCATCTGTACGAAATACAACAACAATTACATGAACTTAACAAACTAATGCTTCAAAAAGGTTGTAGTCAATGGTAAAATAAGACCATTAGACATTACAGAACTAGAAAATAAAATGAAAATGTCTTACTTTTTTCTTCACTTTTGTCGGAAACTACTGTAGACCTACAGTAAAGTTTGGTCTTCGGATCACGCGTGCTCTCAAACTCTACAATCAACATGTACGATTCATATCGTCACCGTTTTCACGAAGTGGTCTCGTGGCCCGCGCAGCGACAAAAGTGAATTTCGAGATAAACGCATTTTAACATTTCATGTTATTAAAACGGGGGTTAACGTACATCTTCAAAGATTTCCTTTGACAACCACATAGTACAGATTCTAACGATTCTGCTCATATATATTTTGTTTACAAAAAATATATAATCAAGTGGGGATATTGTAACAAACTGTGGGATCGGTTCGTGAAAACGAAAATATGCGCATTCAACATACGCGTCGTTTTCACGAAGCGGTCTAGAGGAGTGCGCGACCGGTTCTTGTGTGAGAGGTCTCGCCTTTTCCGTTTTCACGAAGTGCGCTATTCGTCAGCAGGCTATATGAGTTTCATGAACTATCTCGTTAATACCATCTAGGAGTTTTGTTTCCTTTCATAAGATGAAGTAGTATGACCCTTTAAACAACATATATTTTTTCACAAGCTAAATTCTTACACATTAATGAGTTATTATAATTTTAAGTTGTTTAATTATGTTTGTCGCCCTCTTGAGTCCCAAAATGGACAAATGGACGAAAGGTGTGTCTTTCAACTCCTCTTTTTGTTATATGTATGAGGGAGAATATGATGTAAACCCATGTTGAAAAACTAACTTCTAATAAAGTATGTGAACTTAGCTTTACATCCTATTCGAGGGACACTCAAAACGTCTTTCCCCCTTGCTTTACTGCAAATGTTTCTACTTTTACAGGGTCACATAATTACTTTTCACATTACTTCTCAAATTCTACTTTACTAACAAATGATGAAGGAAATGACATAATAATGATAATATTAAGAATAAATTATAATGATCTTAGGATTATTATAATTATTGCAATCATTCCTATTGATATTATTATTATTATCAACAAATTGTGTTCACAGACATTACTTATTTGGGACCGGGATCCAGAAAATACCATCCATACTGTCAAATATGACCCCCCCCCCCCCCCCCCCCTATACAACTGCATTCGTCATACCTAGTTGATTCTGTCTCTTCACAATCACATCACTCTGGAATCATGTTCTGCTTCATATGTAATTAAGTTTGATTGAATATTTTTGTCAATGATCAAAAGTATATTTGTATACTTTTTGTTAGCACTCAATTGCTTCTCAGTTCTTTCTCTCTCTCTAGCTCTCTCATGCAAACTTGAACATTCCCTCTACCTCTCTCTTTCTTTGGCTCTCAATTTCTTTCTTCATTTAACACATCTCATAATCGTTTGTAACGCTTCTGCTGCCGTATCTTCTTGCCACATAAGTCATCATTCTATAGTACATTACTCTCTCAGACACATTTCTTCCATAAACAAATCAACTCAACAAGGATAAACGTTGAATAGCACAAAGCAATCAAATCTTAAGATGAACACTTTCATCATGGTAATGACTGAATTTATTTCTTTGCAATATAACTGGAATCGTTTTTGTACAGTTCATTTCACAATTACATGTACAATCATTAAAAATTGATAAATCATAATAATAATAATAATAATAATAATAGCATAATAGTTCACTCCAAATTTTATTAAACCGAAACGGAAATTCTTTTTGCCCAATTGATCGTGAGCCCGGCAGCCGCTGAGCGCCAGATTGACGTTGCTCTATCCCTTATTGTTGAACGCCAAACAAGGTAGCAACAACTCCCATCTTTTAACGTCTTTTGGTATGACGCGGCCGGGATTCGAACCCACGACCTCCCGGTTGTGAGGCGGACGCTCTACTGACTGAGCCAACACTCCGGTGTAATGAATCATGTATGAATATCAAAATTGCAACTTATTTAACTGTAGCCCACACTCATGGCAAAAAATACAACATGGTAGCTCTATAAAGAAGGGGGGTACCGGTGTTCTTGGAAAATTCTGAAATGCAAATTCACAAGGCCACTGATTAGGGGGAGGGAGGGTTACAATATAGTTTGAGTACTGCCACAATGGAAGAGGAGCTTAAAAGAAAATCATTAATTATTTATATTTTTTGTGTATGACATACAAAGTTGTCAGCTGCATACGTCCCTGTTGCCTCATAAAATTGCAGATCTGAGATTTACATAGATGTTGTAATCTAACTTTTCAAACATTATTTCTTATTCTATGTCTGATTTCTTTCAAACTTTCACCAGTCTATTACATCATTTTTTTCTGCTTTAACATAAATCAACTTGTTACAAAGGTTGGATTGCCCTTTGAAATATAAACTATTAGCAATTAATATTAGTCCTACATGCCAAATCCTTCTAAAAAACATACAACACTGTAAGTTTATGGGATTAAAACTTCTTACATGCAACTTTCATATGATGGATGACCTTAGTCTGTGCTGTTCTTAGTGAGGAAGGAGGGAGGTTGTCACTGTCAAAATAATAATAACAATATGCTCAAGGCGCTCCAACTATTACCCTGGCTCTGCTAGGCAGCCGCTTTCGGTGCTCACAGCAGAGTGGCAAATGTAGATTAATATCTTGCCAAAAGACATTACTGCTGTGGCGGGACTTGAACCATGGATCCTGTGATCCACAGTCCAACTACTTATCCACTAGAACACAAAACCTCTAAATGGAGGCACATTCGGAGTCAGAGTCTCCTGTCAGCGTTGCAGTCCCCGTCCAGTCCACATCCATCTAGCTCATAGTAACTCTTGAACTCACCCTAAGCCTTCCGTTATATCGAAGATCTCGTTTCTTGCCACAATTGATCTCTCCATCACGATCCCACCTAACAATAACTTCTGTAGTTTTGTCCATCCTAAGAGGTAATTGACAAAAGATTGTTACAATCAAGTTATCAATAACTCGGTTCAATGATAAGTAGAGAAGACATAGTAATTTTATTTCATAAAACAGGAATGAAACCTAGAAACAGGTATTAAATAAAAAGTGGTTTTACTCTGTCCTAAATTGATATTTTGAAATATACAGTAACTATAAATGAAAATCAGAATATGAATTTAAGGTCTACTTTTAACAGAAAAAAAGCAAAGCATGCACCGAGTAGAAAAGCAGATTTGCAATTGTTTTATAAATACTGTTGCACCATTTATTCACTTAGAATGCAATTTGTGACATTGTGGCACTAAATTCCTGGTAGGAAATCAGAGTGGTATAACTCCTATTTTACAAATATGAATGGCTAACCTGTGTTCAACACTTTTAGGTTGGGAGGATTGGTATATTGTTTAAAAAAATTGTGACAGCATACTCCATGGTCTGTATGGTACTATTGTATTCCATTTCAATAAAAAAATGTAGAGGACATCTATACAGTATTTATCAACCACTGAAGATGATATGATAGGGTTCCATATGTATTACTGGGTTTGTTGTCAATCATTGAATTGATATGTTCATATCTAAAGAAGATATAAAATCTGCAGGTTATCAGCAAATTTGTGATGAATGTTATAAACCCAGTAAGTAATAATGAATGCACTTGCATGTACTTGTCTGCCAGATTGAAAGAAACTTTATTATATCAACTTTCAGAAAGACCACTCAATAAGGATCAATATTCAAAGTTAGTCAAGCGTATAATATCATTCATTATTATTTAATTATCTCACATAGACACGCGTGATGTAGCAGCGGGTAATATAAGAGCATATTACCATACGTTTCACATCTGGGTACTTGTACATGATAAATATATAAGTGATACTTGAAATATAAGAAGAGGATAATTGATAATAATAACATTGACTGGCTCACATTTTGGTTGATATGAGACAATATTGCCCTCAACATAACCATATTGCCCTCGTCTTCGACCCGGCTAATATGATTATATTTGGGCAATATAGTTTCATATTCCCATTAAAGCCAGTCAAAATTATAAAAATATTTCATATATAAACAATATAAAATGTAACAAATTAGGTTAAAACTTACCTTTGATGACTGAGGGGACTTAGCTATTCAGTCGGTCGGTCTGTCAGTCGTTTGGTCTGACCTCCAAACCGTGGTATTGGAAACGTAATCAGTTCAAGGGCAGAGGGTGAAGATGCTGGGTTAAAAGGAGAATATATTTGATAACTCATGATGGATGCAGAAAACCCCCAACACAGCTCGTACAGGAAGCTATACTGGGATGATATGATTTTAAAATCGCATCTCTTCAAAAAATTACAGGCATCAGGTTAATGCATATTATTTTATTTTTTCTGTGATGAAACAACACAAATTAGTGTTAACTCTCCTTCTTCACCCCCTTTCCCCCTATGAAAAAAAGACAATAAGAAAAATACAAAATATAAGATAAAGCCTGTCATCTTGTAAGTTGATACACCATAAGTAGCTCAAACATGACATGCTGGCAAAATGAATGTCTGTCACGCACATTAAAGAGCGAGGAACTTGTGTCTGATGCCTTACAATACCATCAACTGCCTAAAACCTTTCAAAGCAAGATCAGTCATGCGTTTATGAAAAAAAATTGAGTGTTTGGGAACCCGTCATCTTTGGAGGGCCCTCCTAGCACCCCCACCACTTTGCGCACATTAGAACATTATTTCCCAGCATAGTTTTGTCCATGGATCATTGTTATGTAAATGAAAATAGTTCATTTGTTTGCTAAAGATTGACCCCCTCCCCCTCGCCAGCCCAACTCCCAATCTATAACTTTTCTTTTGGAGCTAATTTCCTTACCACACATACCTTGTCAATTTGCTAAAAGCTCTCCACATCAGCTGCACAAACTCCTACATGGACATCAACCACTGGGGGTGCTAGTGGTCCCTCATCTCTTGCGTATCCCAGCTGTCTATTCTACTGGTAAACTATGAAAAAATATGAAAAGTATTTGTTTAATTTGTCTGCATTTGTTCAAACAAGCCACTTCATCTCACGGTTGGATATCCCTTTAACTTATTAGTGCTAACTCCCCCCCCCCCCCCTCACAACGTGACGGACATGTGCGCTATACCAGAAGCCACTAGTACTATTATTATAAGCAAACCCCCCCCCCAACAAAACAAAAAGCCTGTCATCCTCTAAGTCCAAGGCAAAAGGTACACCTTAAGTAGCTCAACCACAACTTTGGTGGCAAAATGAAATTATCATGCACAATAAAGAGGGAGGAATTTGTAGTGGACGTCTTCCCATACCATCAGCTTCATCTTTGTCTTTAAAGCAAATTAATTAAGAGCGGGCATGCGTTTATGAGCATAAAGCTGAGTGTATAAGAAGCCGCTCCAGCCTATGCTAGGTTGACCCCCCCCCCCCCCATCCATTAGTACCTCAACAACATGCTAAAAGCTCTCCACGTCAAACTCCTACTTAGACATCAGCCACTGGGAGTGCTAGTGATGGTCCTCTCAGCCGGCTATTCTACTGGTAAAACCGGGAAGAAACATGAAATGTATTTGCTTCATTTTTCTGCATTTGCTGAAATTAAGCCACTTCATCTCAATTCTATGGTTGGATTTCCCTTTAAATAATTAGCAAGCACAAAATTGTTTATTCATTCAAGCATACCTGGCTTTACTATTCAAGTCTCAGTCTCGTATTTATAACATGAACATGGAAAGAGCTTACGAGGGGGTCATTTAATATTTAAATCTAGTACTAGGAGTACTTAAGTACTAACGTAGTTCTAGATCTAGACTCTAGGATCGCGCTCGAGCCTAGACTCAACTCCTACGTCGCAATTGCCATTTTATGATTTGGCATTGTCATATCAACATTGACATTGAATTTTAACCAAAATGTGCCCTTGGCTAATTGGGCCTTGCCTTGGAGGCTTGGGCTGGTACTGCTTAATTAGTTAACATAGTTAATGTAAAATTATTATTAATGATATCTCCCCTGCCCTGGCCTGGGCTTCACTCTTCAGCGAATTCGCCTTGTGACTCATGACATTGTTGTTACTGCATGTAACTGCTCCTGCACTTATACATGTTCAAGCTTATCTAAGATACTGTGTTACTTAATACTTAGTAGCACTCTGTTGATAGTACTAGTAGTACTAGTAGTAGTAGGCGAGTACTACGTACTACTAGATCTGCATACTAGTAGACCGACAATACAACTCACGCAGAAAACAGTGCGTGGGACCGTAATGACCTATCTCGCCATTTCGTAACTTGATATCCGTTCAGAATATGAGTTTGTTTATACTGCTACAGACGATATTATTGAACGATGCATAACATTGTTTTAAAATAAGTGAAAATAATTACCTAGGGCTGTCAGATTCCTCTAACAATTCCGCCAGAAGCACCGGCATCTGTTACAAAGACTTCGCGGAGCCGGTTCGTGTACGATTTTCAATAGCAGACTACATTTGCGCGTAAGAGCGCACTTCGTGAAAACGGTGTTTGCCAGTTGTACCGCTTGTGATACGTTTCGTGACGTCACGTATGACGTAATTAAGCAAGATTAGACTTTGAAAATTACTGAAGTTGTAGACATTTATATACATTGCTCAAAAACGGTCAAAACTCGAAATTGAAAATTTCAACGATTTTGGCCACGAGGCCACTTCGTGAAAACGGTGACGATATACACACGATCTGTACATGCACAACAAATGATTATAACTGGCAAGGGATTACCATGTACGCGAGGGCTTACTTAGCTTCCAATAAGCACGCAACGTATGAGTAGTAACCACGATGCATACAGTGTAAAAGTGTTTAGGTTGTGCAGGGACATGATGCTGGGTTTTGGTTGTGGCCAAACTGTGGACGAAATAAAAAAAATCCTCTGGAAGGCCATGCATTATGGCTCAAGGCATGGGCACACGGAGGATTTTTTTATGTTGGGAACCGGGGTAAAATGCAAATAAATTATTGAAAATGTATTGCATTTTCTTTGTTTTTTTTTAATTTATGGAAACTGCCCCCTACCCTAGCCCCCGCTGCGTACAGGCATGGTTCAGTGACAAAGCAATGGCCTTGTAACTTTGAGGCCCCAGGATCAAAACCGTGTCGATGTGCCAGATTAGTGCCCTTTTGTGGGGCATTAATCCTCACTCACTGTCATTTATGACTTAAGGGCGTAGGTCCCCTAGTTGATGAGCATAGTAGCATACACATGCTTTAGCAGTCACGAAAAACACACATTGCCAAATTATTATTCAGTAAAATCTGAGAATGACTATTATCTAGATCATTATTTTTAATTCATTTTTAAAATAATTAGGGTAAAACAAAATATTCCAACTTTATGAGCGACAGTGTAAGTTATATTTACATAATATCAAAGAAATGATAAAGGGAATCATATCATGCCTGAAATCCATGTACCAGCACAGTGGCGTACGCAGGATTTTTTCAAGGGGGGGTTTTAACATTTTGAAATCGGGCCGAAAATTTCCCAACGACTTAGCCAGCCGCTGAATAAGCGGGGGGGGGGGGGGGGGGGAGGGGGGGGGGGGGGGGGGGGGGGGGGTAAGGACACTATTTTTTATTTATTTTTTTTGGTCTCAAAATTTGAAAAATTGACATTTTTATTCGTTGGGGGGAGGGGTAAGGTCACCGTTTTTTTTTTAATAATTAAAAAAACAGAAACACAAAAAAAACAAAGGGGGGATTTAGAGGGTTTTACTAAAAAAATACACACTTAAAAATACCAAAGGGGGGGATTCAACCCCCTCCCCCCACCCCTGCGTACGCGCCTATACCAGCACATGGCAGTAGGCCTATAGGCCTACTGCCATGTGCTGGTACCATATCAGATGTATGATAATACGTGTATTGAAAATGAAGGTTTTAAAAAACTTTAATCATCTTTTTTCTCGTGTGTACATGAGAATCGAAGAAAAAAATAGATAATTATGATCTGAAAAAAGGGCCTGAAGATAATTAGAGTTTTGACAAAGTTTTTCGATCGGCTAATAAACGTGCTCGGGCGTATACGAGTACTACGAATGTATCACTTATTTATATGTGTCTGAAAACATAAGCTCTTCTGGACAATTTAGTAGTACTCATGTCGCCAAAATTACTTGCTCAGGCGACAAAAATCGGAAGTCGCCTCGGAGAGAATGCATGGAAGAGTAGAAGAGGAGAAGAAGATGACTGATGAGGCATAAATTGAGGTGACGGGTAGAAAAGTAGCATAGATAAAATGGTACATCATAGGAGAGAATATAGGAGAGATAGGTTAGGTGAGGTAGAATATGAGACTGAGGTGGGATAGTAGGAAAAGTAGGATATCATTACTATGGGGGTGGTATATAGAAGAGATGCTAGGTAAAGAAATGCTAGGAGAGGTAGAATAGTAAAGCCATTTCGTAAAAGGTCATTTGTGATAAAATTGTAAAACCCACCGAGATGAATACGTGCTCATGTTATGTAATCATTAGAGGGCAAACAAAAGCTTTTCATGAACCATGCACATGCACTTTGGCATTTATTCTAAAATACACTTAAGTGGGAGGCTTCTCCAAAAGATCTGTGGATATTATAGGGGTCATTTGACCCATGTGCTAGCTACGAAATGGTCTATGGTACAGTGAAGGAGGGGTAGAATGATATGAGAGATAAAACATGGAAATTAAGGAGAGATAGAATATGGTGGAAGTTGATCAGATTTTTATATTCGGATAGAAATAGACAGATAAGGGATTGACAAGAGGGATAGATTGGTATACTAATTAGTATGAGGGCTAAGGTAGTCCAGTGGAACTTAATAGTGTAAGGAGAAACAAATAATGGCATATGTTACAATTAAGTTAGTATATTTTAGTTACCAATGTGTAAAAATGTTATCTCCCTAGATTTTAGATTAGAAAAATTCAGGGCCTCACTACTGCGGGGGTAGGGGAGAGGATCATTGTTTTCTCAATAAACAATCATTCCGTTCAGAACTAGTTTGATGCATAACATAGAAATCACTCTATCATTTGCTGTGCCAAAGAAATTAGAGATATCTTCCTACTTTTCCTTCATTTCTTTCTTTCTCTCCTTTTTTCAATATTTTTTCATTCTTACTTTCTTTTTTTATCTTTCTCAATTTGTTTGTTTGTTAGTGTGTTTGTTTTTTTGTTTCTTCCTTTCCAGTTCTTCTTTCCTTTTCTGCAATGTATGCCATAAATTATCATCGAGAAAAAACTAATTGCAAGCATTTACAAAGTCACTTCATGACGGCTTTATACTTCAAATCGTCTTCAACTCCCGTTATACTAGGCATTATGATTCCCTCCCCTTAACCCATGCACCTCTACACTGTAAACAATAATTTGTTCATTGGTAATTTTTATGTTTTTTTCATTTTTACGTATTTTTTCCATGTAGAATTTACTTGAAAACATTAGTTTTGCCACTTACGCACTAAATTTAAGTCTTGCTAACTCAAACTTTCAATTTAGTAGTTGTTGTTGTTGTTTTTTGTTGTAATGGCAATCAGTCAAGACCTGACTATTATCACCAACGCCTTTCTTTTTAATATTAATTTCTTTCTTTCTCTTTTTTTTTTTAAATAAGAGTATCAAAAATATAATTTAATTATAGGCTTCTCTCTTTTTTTCTTTTTCTTTTTTTTCCCCCTTAAAATGAAATGAAAGAGAAAATAGATGGAGAAAAAAAAAATAATTAAAATACGACAAAATGTAGATTTTTGTATCCTGTAGGTTACCGCGTAGTCCTGTCCGTTCTAAGACACCGTCCAGACATCGTCCTGTCTCTCGGGTGTAGACAGGGGGCTCCCTTTGGGATACATTAATAATCTGGAAACTCGAAAGAAGAAAGGAATTGATCAACAATTTTAAAATCAAGAGGGTACTTTTCCGGGGAAATTGGCTTTGAGCGACCTCGCAGACTTTAATGAATCTTCGATCAAAAGAAAAACAATTTTGTGATAGAGTGGTGTTTATAATACATGTTGCATTGGATAATTAAACTTTTTAGGGGAAACAAACAAAATGTGGGCTTTTGTGAGTGGTGGTGCAAAAAAAAAAAAAAAAAAAAAAAAAAAAATGCTCGATTATTTTGGGTTAATTGAAACGTTTCGTTCTTAGAACGAAACGGTATAAAGCGTTTTGAATGTTAGCTTCTGATGAATTTAAGAGCCTTAAAATATCGTCGGGATTTATACAATCTGTTTCAGCGAGTAGCATGGATCTTTCAATTAAATATTTCGGGCACTTTGCTATAAAGTGTTCAGTGGTTTCTACTTCTCGACACGAGTTACAGTGTCCAGTTGGATGTATTCCCATTCGGCCTAGATCCGCGTTAAGACCGATGTGTCCAAGTCGTAAACGACGTATTATCTTTTCTTTTGCTCGCTCTAGTTTGCAATTGAAGGTTTGTGCAACCGATTTTTGGATTGTTTTGTAGTGTGTATTTGGAGAAACCTGCCATCTTAATTGCCACAGCTCGGTAAAATGCCTCTCTAAAATGCTGTTCACTTCTGAGATATTAAGGCTGTTTGTTATTTCAATGTGTTTGCTGAGAGCTGCCTTAGCATGAAAATCCGCACATTCATTTCCCGTTATTCCACAGTGGGAGGGAATCCATTCAAAGCTAACATTTATATTTTTTAATTTAAGGTGGGATAAGCTTACAAGTATTTCTGAAATAAAATTCTCTTCTTTTTTGTTCTTTATTGCTACTAAGGCACTTAATGAGTCGCTGAATATAACTGATCCTACATATAAAGTATCTAACTGGTGTAACCAATTGAGGGCCAGCATTATCCCCGCCAGCTCAGCTCTATATGAGGATGTTCCGTCAGACAATCTCTTTGATTGTTTACACGCGAAGTAAGGAACATAGAAAGCTGCAGAACAACGTCCTTCTTTAGGGAGTTTGGACCCATCTGTGAATATGTGAAGTTGGCTGAACCATTTTGTGTTTATTATTTCTAAACTTCTCTGTTGCAAAAGTAGTGGATTATCAGATTTGTTTATCTGACTAGCCAATTCAATTGATATAACCGGCTCCGTTAGTAACCATGGGGGGAAGTTTAGGGGTTTTAATTTTTCTACAGAAAGGTGTTTGTTAGAGTTTTCTGTTCGATAACCAAACGGTTTGTTGCACTGTTTTCCTTTCATATACTGATACTGCCAACAAGGTTGTAAACTTGGAAAAACTGGATGCTTAGGTTGTTGTTCTATGCTGTGCTTATATTTTAGGGCTAGTTGTTGTCTCCTAAGATCTAATGGGGCTTCTCCCATTTCTACTTGGAGAGACGCTAGTGAAGTTACCGGTAGGGCACCTGCACATATCCTTAAGGATTGGTATTGAATCGAATCTAACACCTTCTTTACGTTTTCCGATGCACTGTCGTAGGCTTCACACCCGAAGTCCAAAAGGGGGCGAATATAAGCTCTATAAACCATTATTAAGGACTTAGATGAACTGCCCCATGACGTACCAGTTAAACATCTTAAAATATTTAACTTTCTCTTGCATCTGGTGGATATATACTCTATATGTTGGGTCCAGGTAAGTTTTTTGTCAAATAATATACCTAGGAATCGGTGTGTATTTTCACATTTTAGTGGTATTTTGTTTAAAGTGAGGTTTATCTCATGGTTTTTGGTACTTTTGGTGAAAAGTATGGGGACAGTCTTTTTTAGGGACAGTTGGAGACCCCAGGACGTGAACCAGCTATGTAGGTCATCAATATAATTTTGTATTTTTTTGGTAATGAAAGGAATATTGCTGCATGAGATCCATATCGCGCAATCATCGGCATACAAGGATATTTTTATCGAAGGGTCTGTTGGGATATCGTTGAGCATTATGTTAAAGAGTGTGGGACTCAGTATGCTACCTTGCGGGAGACCTCTCTCCATCTTGAACTCGTGCGATAGTTGTCTACCAACGCGTACCTGATAAGTGCGGTCTTTTAAAAAGTTGTGAAGAAATCTAAGCATGTTTCCTTGAATACCTATATTTCCTAGTTTGTGAATTAGGCCTTCTATCCATACTGTATCATATGCCTTATTTATGTCTAAGAAGACGGCTAAAGTATGCTCTTTATTATTTATACTCTTCTGGACATCGTTTTCAAGATTTACTATATTGTCTGTTATACTACGGCCTCTTCTGAACCCACTCATAAAAGTAGGTAGAACATACGTGGAATATTTAAGTAAAATCAAATACATAAGAACTTTAAGTAATTTCAGCTTGTATTAATTTAGTAATTTTAACTCAAAATCAGAAATTATACGTATTACTCAAACAATTTATGTTGATTATTCTTATCTTTTTAAAGTAAGGACCGTAGAGTGCGTAATAGAAATATTTACATAATTTATGAATATTCATTAAGACCAAATTAAACTCTTTTTTAAATAAAACAATTATTTTTTGTGGTTGAATGAAAATTTAAGGACTTTAAAACATTTACTAATTCATTTAACATGGCTAAGCAAAGACAAGAATTTTGTTAATTGTTACCCAGTTCAAAACAAATCAAAATTTGATATTTCAGGAAATTGTCAACCAATTTTCCTTTTAAGATGCTACGATCAAGTATATATAAAATTTGGAGCCTTTCAATATGTGTCGAATTGAAGCGTATGTTATAGTTTGTGATGGTGGTAGATATATATATACGGTTAAATCTTAATAGAAGTAGTGTTAGTGATTAGTGAATGTTACTTGTTAGATTAGATGGGTACCAAATCGTGCAATATGTAATCCTATCATAGCTTTTTTTTAATTATCTAAAATGATTACAATACTTAAATTATTTACGTTAATGTAACTCGATTTAACTGAGTAAAAATTTATTCAGCAAAATAAGTAAATTCTACTTAAGATGCCGTAGGTAATATTTACTTAATAAAAATAAGGCAATTCTTTTCCTCAATTTTATTGAGTTATTTCGACTATTATTTTTTTACAGTGTATTCACTTTTCAAAGCATATATCTATATTGCGTTTTTTTAAATTATTTAAAAACATATTTATAATGCAATTTTTATTATTGGAAGGTAATATTGAGACCCAGGAACTATCCTCTACCGATGAGATGTCGTATGTCATTTTATGTGCGCCCTCTATCATCTTGTAAACGTGGAACTTAACAATCAACTTCAAAACAAGACTTCAACTCCAAAAAGCAAGAGGCAAGAATAAGACAAAATGTCAAGTTCAGGCTCAGGACCGCCAAATGACTTTGTTTTCATACCTCCAGCTGAGTCAAATGGGAAGAGTGACAATGGTACATGAACCTTTTTATTGTTTGGTGATGAACTTAGGCATGTTTTTAATATTTCTTACGTGCTAGTGCTGTAGTAATGACGTCGAATTGTGCGTGTCCCACGAATATGTTTTGGTGTCTGTCAATATCATGATAGTTGAATTTATGAATGCATTTTCCATTTGACTTTTTAGCAATAATTTGATGCATGTATTCTTGTACGTGTTCTTAGTACCGCATGTCAGTCCTTATGTAAGTGTATATTCTATTAATAATCACTGGATCTTAATGTATTATTATTATTAAATATAGAGTAAAGACTAAAGGAGGGGGTAATCGACCATCACTAGGCAAATTCATGCAAACAAATATATTCAAAAAACTGACTTGAAAACACATCATACAATTAGTCTGAACCGAGTCAGGAGCAAATTTGAAGAAATTATATTTTTAAATGTTGTAAAACCAAAGATATAAGAAGAAAACTGACCAAGTATCTGTACTAAAAATCGTACATGTAAAATTGGTCGTATACATTCGACGCGCACGGTTGCATTACGTGCGTTCTCGAATCCAAAATCATACCTCACACACACACTCTCGCCATACCGCGAATGGTCCGTCGTGGGGAGCTAGCCGGCTGAGAGTTTGCAGCGATACCAACGCAGCCGCGGAGCTCCGCAGAGCGCCATTTTAGCGGGACTCGGAAAGGTTCGCGGTGGGTAGGCAGCGGCCTAGCTTTTTGCCCAAACAACGCTAGATCGGCTGCTGGCAAAATGAAAATAACTACGATCAAGAACATCGTCGGTTTCTTAACTTTTCAGTGAGATAATTCTGAATTCTAATTGAGACTATATAATAAATTAAATCGACAAAGAAACCTCAGTAGAACTCTTAGAACTATACAAAAGCTCGTTTATTTCTTCATTTGACATTTTGTTTTCGACCATTTTTTCGTGCGCGAGTCAATGGAAACTATGTATTACCAAACTTTCAACACGCAAGGAACGGGGAACACTCGCGGACCTCGTAACAAATTCGTTGCAAAAAAAAATTTCAAGGGTGATTTTGAAGCAGTGTAGAATATTGGCGCTGCAATGCGCAGAAATATACTTGAAAGAAACTTAATAAATCATACCTTAATTTTCAGAAAATCGTATTTGTATTAGTGTACCTAGATGTGACTTGTTTATAACTCAGATTTTATGAAGATTTGTCGGGAAAAAATGTCATTTTTTCCGTTTGGTGGTCATTTCTAGGCTAATATTTCAAAAGTTGCATCAGTAATGGGCCCGATGTTTCTCTTATCGTACTCGCATGTTATTTCTACATAGATTAAACATAGGATGGTTAAGGGTAAGACCAGATAACATTATAAAAAAGATATATCCTTCCACCCTCCCATATTCAAGTTTTGGGCTGATTATTGCCGACCCACCGCAGCAAGGCCATTCAGATTTTTGTACGAGCGCAAAGCGCCCTCTAGTGCCCCATGAATGTGCCTACCATCACCAGTTTTCGGCCGATGCATGGTAAAATCCCTTTAAAAATACATCGCATAACAGCATATCACATATCCCACACATACCATACCATGCCAGAGTCACTGAAGAACCACATATGCAATGGAAAATATATCCTAAAATAACACATTTTAGCGATGTAATCGGCGGTCCCGCCACCTGAATCTGAAAAATCAAGTATCTTACGCATGTGCCTGTCTGTAAGAAATATGGGTACCATAAAATGAGATTTATTTCAAGTATTTTTCAGATATAGAGCCCTATTTTGTATAAGTCGCAAGCTCAAAAGTATCTCACGGCGTGTATTAAATCAATGCAGCCGGACACCGCAATCCGCAACGCACACACGATATCTCTGTCCAATTCAGATTCCAATTTCCGATCATTGCAGTACTAGTTTTCGGCCTGGCGAGCTCCGGGGAGCTCCGGCGTGGGATACCTGCTCCGCCCGCTTGTGCTATCAGCGCAGAAACACACGGCGCGCGCGTGGGCTTCCTATTGACTTTGTACGTGCGGCTGATAACTGCCTCCGAAACAGTGAAAATTGAAATGAATATTGTCATGGCAATTCATGATTTTTTTCTGGGATTCTTTTTTTGTTTAAATAATAATATTTGCTTCATGATTTGAACACGAAATGATAATAAATAGGAAGTAAAGGGTCCCAAAAATAGGATTTTGTCTTAAGTGGCTGAAAACCCCCTCCTTTACTCTAGATCTATCATTCTAAGCTTTTTTTTCTTCAATTTGGGTGGCTGTCGCAAAAGGAAATCTTTCCCATTCAGTAGATTTAAAGGGCAATCTAACCTTTGTAAGGAATTTAAATTGTACGTAAGGGGAAAAATAAAAGTAACAGAATGCCATAATAAATTGGACCAAAGAAAATAATTCTGCTTTAATTAGAGTAGTTTAACTATTAAGGTTGGATTTCCGTTCAATGTTAATTGTTAGATCCCACACTTGGCTACATGGAGAAAACTCTGCTACTGCCTTGTGTAAACTTCTACTCTCCACACCCTAAAAGAGATGTTTATAATAGAGAATGGTAGCCATGCAAGATCATTTACAAGATCATTTAAAAAGAAGAAGAAGAAAATAAAGGAGCTCATTTACATCAACATTTCCTCTGCTGGATGACCATCTAGAAGTGAAAATAGGATTCAAGCGTCTGGGCCTCCAGCCCCCTCGATATATAACAAGTCCATGTCCCTGAAAGTCCTATTTTCTGACAGAGAGATGACACGTTCATTCCCTCAGGCTGCCATTTCCATCCTGACAGTGATCTGATGATGCCTGCCATACTCTTTACTTTATAGGCAAAAATGTGTCAAGAACATCAATAAGATTGTATGGACAGAAAGTTTATTCTAATATGTTACCTGTATGATCCATCTGCCAATCATCAGTATTTTCATCCTCTCTTTTCCTGTACATATCTTCATTTTCATTTTGTCGAAGTATATCAATATTCTGCTGATGTGCCAATTTTGTATCCACAGATGCAAATGTGCAGCTGGATCTTGGGGAAATGAGCTATGACAAAGCGGATGTTCAGCCAGAACTTAGACCAAGAGGAAATGCTGCCTCACAGTTTCTTCAGACCAAGGGTTATGGCTGGTTGCTCGAAGTGGATGATAACGATGATGATGATGACCAGGCTCCATTGCTGTAAGATTCTTTCTTTGAAATTTAAAGTGTGAAGTTAGAGAGATTGCTTTGATATATCTAATTATGTGTTTTTAATGTGTGGTAATTTTATTTCACAATCACATGTGTTTGAAGAAAGCTTAAGATGATCTGCAAAAAAAGTGATTACTATGTACATGTATGGTAGACATACATGTAGGAAGTTGAAAAATAATGCGTTGCTCGCTTTCCGAACATGTACATCTAAAAAAGAATTGCATGAAATTTGCAAAGATTTTCTGCAGCAGAATCCACAATGCAAATATATGGGAATATTGCAAAGTAGAATTTTGATGAACCATCCTTAATAAAAAAAACAAGTTACGATGAGTCAACAAAGTCTATTTACTGCTAGGAATAAAATTTGCAACATTAGCATTTTGCAACATTAAAATGTTTATTGTACTAGACTACTAGCTAGATGTTTCTCCTGCTTTATACTTTACATAGGGATGAACTGGACATTGACATTAAAGATATCTACTACAAAGTGCGATGTGTGGTGTTTCCATGTCCATTTCTTGGGTTCAAGAGACAAGTCCTGAGGGATAATCCAGACTTTTGGGGGCCTCTGCTTGTCGTTCTACTCTTCTCCATGGTTTCAGTTTACGGACAATTCAGGGTAAGCAACTCTCCTTCTACGGTCTATCTCTAGTATGTAAGACCAAGTGCATTTTAAAAATCACACTTGCTGTCTTGAACTATATCTTATTTTGTTCCAGACACTAGATTTAAACGATTTTGATTAAAGTATTTTTCTAGTCCTGCTCAAAAATTCAAAAATTTAGGACAAATCTGTATGCATGTGCCCTAGAATTCTGGTACATATTAAGTCCTTTAGGAATCTCCGAGTTCCTGTGGCAAACCAAATTAAATATTGACTGTTTAATACTGTTAATCATGGTTTGGGTAAGTGTGATTCTCAGAAAATTTATGTAGTTTGTTCACATTTTGACAATCTGAACCACTGCTCCATTTATGAAATTTTTTAATAATTTCAACCAGTTTCTTTCAAAACGAAGTTCCATCATCAAAAATCAAGATGAGCTTTGATTTATTATGTATTGACATATTTGTTTGTAGCTGTACCGTGTTTAAATAGAAACTATTCAAAACATGTAGATATTCTTTGAATAAGTAGCTTGTGATTAACATCTTTTAGGAGTGGAGCATAGAAAACCTTGCAGTTTGGAATAGAATATGATGAATGTTATGCTATGGTCACATAACCCAAAAGTAGCCTGCTCGGCGGCAGAGCGGCGAGTTTTTAACCTATTCTGCCTGGCGGCTGCCCGGCCACGGAGCGGCCGCCGCCCAGGAACCGCTCGGTTTTAGGGCATCGCTCGGTCGCCGCTGAAGTTTTAGCGCGGAGTTAAAATTTGGGCGGCGCCTGCTCACTTTTCACTCGCCGCCCAAAATACGCTCGGTGCCTGGGCGGTCGCCGCCCGGCACCGACCTAATCGCTGGGCGATGCCTAAAGTCCAGCAGCGACCGAGCAGGCTACTGATCGGTCGGTCGCTGCTCTGATTTGTGACCATAGCTTTAGTTAACCTGTTAAAAACAGTACACAAGATATATTTGGCTATGTTCTTTCAAAAATAAATGTTATAGTACTATTTTGAAATTGTATTCAACATGTGATTATTAATTAATTGTTTGTTTGTTATGCAGGTTATATCTTGGATAATCACCATCTGGATATTTGGGTCACTTGTTATCTTCCTTCTAGCAAGAGTTCTTGGAGGAGAGGTAGGCATTGTAAGGGCTTGATTCACCTAGAGGCTGGCAGGGCATTTTCCTCTGATGCCCTTCTTAAAAGGAAAGTCCACCCCGATATTAAGTTGGTTTTGATAAAAGCAGAAATATGAGAGAAACAAATTAGTCAAATTTTGAGCAATATCCAATTTAAAAAAGGAAAGTCATTAATTTTTGAAGTTGTCACCAGTGAAAAAAAATCGGCAACACTGAAATATCTTGCAGGCTCCTCTTTGATTTTCTTTTTACAGAAAATTTCATAAAATTTCAATATCATAGGTATTGATAAGGGAATAGATTTTTTTTATACCAGGGTCGTATAAAAACCTGTGATAGGCCAAAAGTTTATCAATTATCTTTTTACTTCATTTTTTACTTCACAAAAAGGTGAAGGGAAGGTAAATTACTGTTTTGATAGTGACTAAATTCCCATAATTTTAGAAAGAAATTGTATGATAGTCCATTATTGTTATGAAACAGTTTGTCAGAGTTTTAGCAAAAATATTAATGTTTACAATAACCAACACATGTTTTGCTCTTGATGCAAGGGGCAATTCATATGGCTATGCTGCATTCAAAATATGAGCTAAAAATATTACTCCTACAAATAGATATTGCAATATAAAAACGTGTATTCACTCACATAGAACAGGACTTGTGTTCTGTGTGAGCCCTATATGCTGGATTTGATGTTATCATTTAATTTTTTCATACTACTTAACCATTTGCCTATAGAATGCCTAGTGGCATTTTTTTGGTTGATTTCATATATTCTAGCTACCCACAAATTACCTTTAAGGTGACTTGTACACTTTAAGCCATTTGTACCTGGTAGTTGAAAATTATGATTGTATAACCCATACATGTATCTGTTTTTTTTAATTTTTAGGTGAATTACTCACAGTGTCTGGGTGTGATAGGCTATTCGTTGCTGCCTCTCATTATTGCTGCTACTATACTTCCAGTGACTCGATTTATTCCCTTCATTGGTTCATTAGTGAAGGTAAGGTCAAATCATTATTATTCATAGCAACCACCAAGTATTCAATTCTTAGAATCAATTTTCCTGAAATTCAATAAGATGTTTTATAATTGGAATATGGAGTGTACAAAACATCAGCCTATCATAGCTCCCCTTAGTCCATTAATTGTATTGTAACTTCTGTTCTTGTATTTGTCAATCAGCACTTGACATCTGTCCACTTCCTTTAGTCAGAACTGGTTATTCCTTCTTTTTTTTTTGTACATTATTTTCTTTGCCAACAGCACATGAACTTTGCTTCTATGCTTTTAGGCATGTTTTTGAGAGGGAGGAGGGAAGTGGGATGTGGCTGTGTGGTGTTGTATACTAGTCTGATAGTCATGATCTGATGAGGACTATCAAGGTCAATGAAGGGCAAGGTTTCTAAATAGCACTAGAATAATTCTAATACCAACACTTTGTTCTCCACAGCATCATTGCACCTCCAAACTATGCTACTTTCAGTGTAGGCTTATTAACTTTCAGTGTTCAAGGTTGTAAACACATGTTAGTGATGCTGTAGAGTATTTAAGAGTATTTATATTTAATTAGTTTCTTTGTTTTTCTCTCCCCCTCTCATTCATTAGCTTGTTGGTGTATCATGGGCAGCTTACAGTGCAGGGTCGTTGTTGATACAGGATGAACTCGCTCAGAAGAAACCATTATTACTCTATCCAGTCCTCCTCTTATACATCTATTTCTTCTCATTGTACACGGGAGCTTGATTTGCTGAAACTGGCCAAAAGCTGCCAAGTACACCTTGATGATTCACTTTATCTTTGACTATGGACATTTTGAGACAAACACATTGATTGAGATCTGGGACGGCTTTATATCCAGCTGATTGTTGTTCCCTGTGGACTTATTGAACAGGAAATACTCTGTAGTCGTTCTAAGTTTCAGTTTTGAGTATTGAGAGGCTGTGTTATCTGGAGATTGTAATGTAATGTGAATGTAGATGTATGATGTATCATACCATTGTATCTGTAATTTATTCAATGTTGTGTCTGACATAATTTTGCCAACGCATAAAATAGATTTTTCTCAAATTATTTTCAGAGCCTTTAGAATACATATACTTGCGCAATCTCCAAATTCAGAATTTTCCTTATGCCTTTTATATTTGGTGTAGCATAGCATCACTCATGAAATTATAAATTTGTCATTGGATATAATTTTTTTTTTTTTACTGTTACAATCTTCATGTAAATCAATAAAAATAGTTATTGAATGAGGAATTTGAAACAAAAAGTAGCCTGTGGCTATCTCTAAGGGTCAAAAGTGTCTGAACTCATAAACTGAATGGTTCATTATTTTGATTACCCTGGAGTAAAATGACTGCTGAAACACAGGGTAATATACTTGTGTTGATTATGCAACTCTCGTATTCCCGGGCTTGATGTCTGAATTTGGCCTGATAGTTTTTATCTTTCCTTTTTTTTGTTGTATGTTACTTTAGTAAACTGTCAAGGTAGATGTTAGTTAAGAACTCAAATAGTAAATTGCTACAAATAGCTTTAATAGATAAACCTATATTCTCATCCAAAAAATCAACAATATCAGGTAGAAGAAACTCATGGGGCCTATAACCATAAATCAAAGATATTAAAAAACAAAATCAATGTAGAATTCTAGCTTGGTTGCATTGAGTAAATTGAAATGTAAATAATTGATATTTATTCACAATGATTTAATCCATTTTATTTCCTGAAAATGTTATCGTCAAAGCTACACATTTGTTGTTGTTGAAGATTTAGATCTCCTTATGTAAAGAATTATCAATTATAACTAACTCTAGATTGGATGACCCAAGGAGAATGTTGAGTCTTTAGACATGTACAATGTAGTTTGCTGAAAGAAGTTTGAATTTGTAAGAATGGAAAAATTAAGTGGCCTTTTGAAGGTTCACAATCAAACATCACATACCATAGATTGTTACTACAAACCAAACTTCTCTGTGAATGGAAGTGGCAAGTAATAGTGTGAGCTTTGAAGGGTCACGTATGTACATCTACCAGGTGTGCAAAACAAATTCTCCCATGACAAGGTTGCAGGATGATTATTGCACAATTTCTTAGGTGGCTTTGTTATGAATACGCTGTGTAAGTTATGATATGAAAAATATATCTAAAGTACACATCTTTGTACAATACAATCATGTATAATAAAATTCATTTTGCCTGTTATAAAGTGTTCATGTTGTGAGGAAATGGTGACTCGGGGTCGAACCCCCCTCAAATTTTTTTTGGAGGAAAACCCCCTCATTTTTTTTTTTAAATTAAAAAAATAGTGCTTTTAAATGGGTGACCGGAAAAAGGTGACCTCCCCCCCCCCCCCCCAACGGTACAAAATATCGATCGTCCAAATTTTCAAGACCCCCCCCCCCCCCCCCCCCGCTTATTCAGCGGCTGGCTGAGTCGTTGCGAAATTTTCGGCGCGATTTTCTAATTTAAAACCCCCCCTTCGAAAAAATCCGGTGTACGCGCATCGACCATGATAGTTGTATGAGGCTTGTTAAAATAGTTTAGATACACCATAGGAAGAAGGGTCAAACTCTGAGAGTGAAGTGAAGATGAGAAAGAGGTGTAAAATGAGTAGGAGAAATTACTGAAGGTCACTTGTGCATTGTCCCCCCCCCCCCTGAAAACGTGTATGGTTTGGTTGAGTATTATGGAAGGATTATTCTAGTTACTCTATGTCCCTGACTTTGTTCAATGAATATATATTGAGATGGAGAGTGTGTTTATTTTGCTAGAGTCAGGCCTGATAATTGATCGATTTGAACGGTTTCCCCATTAAAAAAAAAAAATCCCCCGTTTTTTTTTTTTCTCCTGATTTTATCCATATTTTTTCAAAATGTTCTTACTCAAAAGAGGGGAATGTTGTTAGATGCCATTTTTTTTTCTCCCTGAATCCTTTTTTTTATATTTTTTAGTCAAAGGGGGGGGGGGGGGGTTGAGGAAAAAAATTACTCTCCCTTAAACTATATGAAGAAAATACAACTATCTTATCTGAGTCAAGAAGAGTGTTTTTTTTTTAGGGGGGAGCTTTGAGGGGCTTGGGGTTCTTGCATTTATTTTATACAAATTCAAACTTTATTGATTTCAATCCAAACAGATAGGATCATTCTCAATTTGTGTATACATTGAATACAAAAGTTATAGTGTAACATAGATAATAGAGTGTAAGGGTAAAGATAACAATAACCAGGAATGACACAAATTAACATACTACTGCATGTCTCATCTGAATTATACTACAGGGGGATTAAAACAAATAATATCACTCGTAATACTTTTTACTATTTCCTCTTTTCTTTTCAAATAAAAAGGGAAAAAAAGACAACATGATAGTCAATATTGTTTATGATTACCAACCCCCTAGATGATCCCGACAACTCGCCCCTATTCCAAATTCAAACTCGGAGACGGTGAGTATGGTAGGACAATAAATAATGCTTTTTACAATACTAAATTACAACGAGATTTATAATAATGGTAAAAAAACAATCCATGGTGGGGGCTTGTCCTTCCACCAATTAACGAAAAACAACTGATGATTTCCGTGAGACAACTATCATCATAATAATTATAATATAATATTCCGCTTTTATATAGTGCTTATAAATGTCTCTAAGCGCTTTACAGATATACTATTAACCCTGGTAATCGGATTCAATACTTTACTTTCCACACACACTGTGCACAATCTCCACTCCCTGGGGAGCATTCCAGCTGAGCGTTACTTGACGTTAAAAAAACAGTTTGACGAACATTAACAGTCGCATCCTACCGGGTACCCATTAAACACCTGGGTGGAGAGTAGCAAGTGCAGATTAATATCTTGCCAAAGGATAGTCTCTATCATATAATAGTCTCCTTTCTTTCCTTCTAACTAAGCGATTGGACCCAATTCCTGTGCATGTATGCAGGGGCGGCCGAGCGACTTCCAAAGTGGGAAAAATGGCACCTACAAAGGAAAATCTCAAAGCGAAAATAAACAATTTTTTAGACATAATTACCCCTACATTGTGATTACAATTATCAGGGATGATTTCAATATTGTTTTCCTTTATACACCATACAAGATATTGCTTAAGCATCATGCTTTGCAATTTGGTTT